>JALIGW010000002.1:209553725-210827469 GCA_023053685.1 Diadophis punctatus similis | reverse complement strand
TTCAATAATTATTGGGGTTTGAGAATATTTATTTGGGGGTGGTATTGATACTTTACCATTCTCCAAAGCTTCTGGAATTTACCAAATCTCATTTCTATTTCTCAGCTTTCAGTTTAATAAATACTATGCAAGTAGAGAGGGAAGTGAAAAATAAACAATCTAGGCAGTTGTTTTTCAAAACTGTTGATTTTATAAAAATGAAGACTTAAAGGGTATTCATCTGAACTGCAGAATAGAGCCTCTTCTTTGAAATATAGCTCATCCTCTAAAATCTGAAAACCTGAAAAATCAATGAGTGCACAATATCAAAACAATATATAAACAAAAAGCATAAAAATGGGAATAACCATCTGCAATGCAATTTAACTCATATTTTAAGAATCATTTGAAACTACTTAAACATATGGTCTTCCTCAGAGAGGCAGTCTCTATTCTTTGCATCCAATCAAAAAGACTCTTCCCCTAATACAGGTAGTCCTCGAGGTGCAAACCTAATGGAGCCTGCCTATTAGGTTCGTAAGTTAAAAAAATCATCAAATGAATCAGACTCAATTTTATAAATTTTTAAAATCAAATTCATTAACTGAATCAAATGGCTCATTAAATGAATGAAGATCTGACTTACTTCCCGTCCAGCCGCCAATCAGCTGTTTCCGCCTCCGCTGATCAGCTGTTTCCCGTACAGCCGAAGGAGGAACTAAATTGCCTCCAAGCAGCTCCATTTGCAGTTTTAAAAAAACCCATTTGCTGCTGGTCAGCTCAAGCGTTTTCAGACAGCTGCCCAGAGGAGGGTTGGGGTGATAATTTACAGAACTCTCCAATTGCAGTTGCTTTTAAAAAAAAACCAAACCACCTGCCACTAATTACCAGTAGCTTAAGAGTTTCCAGCCAGGCACCAAGGGAGATTTACAGAACTCTTGACTTAACAATAGTAACAGAGATGGAATGGACCTTGAGGTCATCTAGTCTAACTCACTGCTCTCACAAGAGTATTTCTGATAAATGCCTATCCAGTCTCTTCTTAAAAGCCTCCAGTGATGGGGCACCCACAACTTCTGGAGTCAATTTAGATTTAAAACCTCTTAAAAAAAACACTGCCTTGATCAGCATAAGCCTCTCCAGGCAGAATCCAAAAACTCATATAGATAGTTTGCAAATTTGAAAATCAGCAGTTTAGAGAAGAGATACAGCACACAACATTATAGAATGCTTTGTGTAGATGCTGGCTAGCATTTCTACAAGCAGTTTCAAAACAAATGCAAACAAACACAAACAAACTTTATCTTTGCAAAGAACTGTACTTACAAACACAATACTGTAATTTGCAAAGTATAGTACAGTACTTTAAAAAAAGCACAGCAGTTCCCAAAATGCTTACAAACAGTATAGTACTATAGAGTAACAAAAAAGAATATTTTAAAATACTTACCAAACCAATTCCAGCACCCCAGTTCTGAAGCGCAGGCAGTACAGGCAGATCCTACACGCAGCACTAAAAAACCAAAAACTCAGCGCCAGGCTGGCTGCAAAAATCACCGGATCTTGTTTGGCCATGTGACCAGGGACAAAAAAAAACCCTGCTGGGTTCAGGAAATTACATCATGATCTCGAACAGCCCAGCAAGGTTAAAAATGGTGGCTGCTGCAGCAGTGACTGAATCTAAGTCACATGGCTACAGAGGCCTGTTTTTGATTGCAGTTTTGAATTTCTAACGTAAGTACCCTTTCTGAATAAATTCGTTCTGGTGAAAATTCGCGAAAGGAACCCTCGGATCCGGGGGATTGCCTGTAGGTAACAGCTAAACGTTGTTTGGAGAACATTCCGGAAGGTATCAGCAGACCATCCACTGCTTTCCAAAAATGAGTTCGTTTTCTGAAATATGGAAAATATGCAACTGTATATAATGAGTTTGTCTCAAAACTTTTATTAAATTGTTACAGGAAGAAGCTTTAAAGGATTTAGAAGATTTGGTTAAGGATCTCCCCTGGACCAACTCTTTGGAAGTATGGAAGTTAAATACAAGTCTTAAGAAAAGAAAAACTAGAAGAAATAAGGGCAACCATCAGAGTCATGCAAAGAAGAAGCTAGATAAGAATAAGAATCAAGAAGGAAATGAAAAATTGCAAAAACCTGCGCAAAATGATTTCAAATCTGCTGAAGTCCCAGATCCAGAAAATGCTGATGAAATAGTACCATCAGATGACGACGAGCAGTCTGAACCCAGAGAAGAGATAGCATCTAATGGTGACAACAGAGAGGAATCAGGTGATGGTAAGAAACAAGAAATGGAAGCTGAAACGTTGAAGTTCCGGGTAACTTGCAATAGAGCTGGTGATAACCACAACTTTAAATCAGACGAAGCAGCGAGAGATTTTGGAGGAGCTGTACAAGACTTCTTTCAATGGAAAGCAGATATGACCAATTTCGATGTAGAGGTAACATTCATTCTTTGAAAGTCTCCTCTTATATGTTCAGTGGGAAGAATGGTTTAAAACACAATACATATAGTCCTCACCTTACGACCGGTCGCTTAGTGACTGTTGGAAGTTACAATGGACTTCCCCAGAGCTACAACCCAGATTTGAGGTTCTGACTGCTGGTCCTCTCCCCTCCCCTCCCCATCACATAATTGCATTTTGGTTGCCCAGCAACCAGCCCGCATGTACAGCCATTTACAGCATCCTACAGTCACATGACCATGATTTACAATGTTTTTTCATGGAAACTGGCATTTACTTTTCCCAGCCAAAAAAAAAAACTTTATGGGCAATATATTCACTTAACCATGATGTTCACTTAACAATCTCTACAGAAAAGGTTATGCAATTGGGCACAGTCATGTGACCTGCTTAACTACTGACATGAATTACAACTGTAATTCCAGGCTCAATTACGGTCCTTAATATTATTATTATTATTGTTGTTGTTGTTGATAATAATAATAATAATAATAATAATAATAATAATAATAATAATAATAATAATAATAATAATAATAATAATAATAATAATAACAACTACCAAATATTAATCTACTTTATTCAAGGTTCTTCTCAATATCCACAATAATGAAGTTATCGTAGGGATTGCATTAACAGAGGAGAGTCTTCATAGAAGAAATATTACACACTTTGGGCCCACAACTCTTCGTTCCACTCTTGCATATGGAATGCTGAGGTATGTGTGAAAATTTATTTCAAATTATAGACCCTTTTTCCAAATTGCCCACTTGCAGGATGGCATTGTACGAGGGTAAGTCAAAACGTAATGCCATTTTCTTTAGGACAGGTATAATTACCAACACAGGAACATGTAGCATACATCATAATGAAGCTGGTCCTCTGTGGATCACGTTCCTACTTCTCAACATAGTCACTGTTTCTCTCAATAGCAATGTTCCACCTTTGAACGAGAGCATGTATCCCTGCCTCGTAAAATTTTGTTGACTGTTCTCTTCACTTCCTCATCACTGGAATAATGTTTGCCTCTCAAACCCTCTTTCATGGGGCTATAATCTAAAGTATTGGCCTCAAACACATTTTGTAATCGTCTGTGAATGTTCACAGGGGTTTCTCCCTCAGCAACAAGGAATTCAATCACTGCTCTTTGTTTTTGACGCAGCTCTAAGGGGGCAGCCATTTTGAATTTTCCTTGCGAGTCTAAAAACCTGAAAAATAAGAAACAAAATATTTCAGAACGTAAATGATATAATCATTTATAACTGGAAAAAATTTCAGGTATTTTTATCAAAAACTTCACCTGAAATAAAGAAAATGGCATTACGTTTTGACTCACCCTCGTATGTTCTTGATGGTATCAACTATTGATGAGGGGAAGAGGGGAATGAAAAAACGAATAATATTACATTTGTATGTATCTTAGCTTTTGGCTTTGTTTTGTTCGCTGCTTTGTTGTTTTATTATTTTGTTCTTCACACACTCCATGATGTGGTCAGTTGGTTTCCTTTGTGTCTTAATACTATACTCTGCTTCTTTTTATCCTGGCTTTGTTTAGATTGTGTGATCCTCAGCCAGCCGATGTAATAATCGATCCCATGTGTGGGACAGGTGCTATACCAATAGAGGTACTGTTCTCTCCCTGCTTCCTTGTCCTCAAACATATTGGGTCTTTCTTATTTCTGAGTAGATATGTATATCCATTGGCAACTTCAGTTTCTGGCCTTGAAGTTGAGATTACCACACCATATTAATCTTTATCACCATGCAGAGGTACTCTGATAGGTTGGCATAGCAGTAACTGTTGTGAAATATGGCTTATTATAAAATGGGGAGGGGTATATAGTCATTTTAATCTTACCGATAGGGGGTAGTCTGCACATCTTAGATTTTGTCTGAGCTTTGGATATATAACTCAAATCACTACTATACTATGTACAGGACACAGTACATGTTTCTTTAATGTCTTATTAGAATCCTTACAGAATAGTTACAGAGATGTCGAGCCTACGGCTTGCCTAAACTCTTCAGGACCTGCAGTACTTCCTAGCATATTGTAGTTGAATTTGGAAAGGCCTTTGCACTGCCTGACTGAAGTGGGTAGCAAATAGATGATAAGAAACCAATAGAGCAGGCTGTTCTCTATCCTGAGCCTGGATCACATTACATTACAGATAGTCATTAGAAATTGTGCTAACCAGGTTAACCTGTTCTCTGAAATTACAGCTGTTGCAATTACTCCCACAGTTGTGTAAATCAATCCGGTTACTTGGCAGACAGCCCATCCTTACAGCCACACTAGTGCTTCAGGTACCCTCACCTGTCTGCCTCCCTGCCCCATCTCTACCCTTTTGCATTCTAAAGGGTTCTAAAACCTTGCAAGAAGGCTGCATGCAATTTGGGCAAGGGGTGAGTGTAGCCTCGGGAAGAAGGCCTGTTGCAGCCAGCAGCTGCCTCACAGAAGGCCAGGCAGGGCACACCTCATCAGCAAACACAGGAAGGAGATGGCAAAGGTTCAGCTGGGGATGGCAAGGCTGGCAGGGCTAGCAAGCACAAGACAACAGGAACAGCAGGCCAGCAGAAAGCGCCAGCATACAAGGCAGTCAATAGGGAAGAGACAAGGCCAGTGTGGCAAGTTGAAGAGAAGGCAGTCTGTTATCTTACCAAGGCTCAAGGATGGGAGGGACCAAGCCAAGAGTGGTTTGGAGTAGAGTGGGTCCATGACTAACACCTGTGGGATTCAGTTAACAATGGCAACTAGGATTTTCGGGATTGCCATTGCTAAGCAATGCGATCACATGACATCACACTTTACAAGTGCATCGCTTAGCAATAGAAATTCCAGCCCAAACTGCCATCCTTACTTCAGGATGATACTGTATAGCCAAAAGGTCAGGAACATACAAAGAAAACCTCTTAATCTTGATCTCAAAAATTCAAGAAAACTAACCAGTTAAAAGTTTATATTAAATATATATTACATAGTTATGGGCAGATTCTTATGTACACAGGAAAGAAATGCTTCTGGCAGTTTAGAATAGGCAGATAAGCAGTCTGCTCAACGATTGGCTGTTTTTAGAAACCATGCCTCCCAACAGTATAAATGGATTGTTGCAAGCAAATCCCTTCCTTTCCAGGGCATCTCTATAGCGTGACACTGTGTTTCTCATTCACAGGGAGTTACTGTCTGGCCAAATTGTTATCATATTGCTGGGGATAACCATTCACAGGCTGTGAAGAAAACAGCAAATAATATCTCCTCTTTACTGAAGCAAACTGAAAGTAAAGAAAGGTAAGAATTAAGAATAAAAAAGTAGCATAATCTCATATTTCTTTTTTTTACATCCAAATAGAAACTATTTATCAGTTCATAATTGTGAATATGTGGGTCTAAGCAATTCTTTCTCCTTGAAATAATTTACAGCTGATGGGAATTTTTAATTTATAACAGCAGTTCTACAGGAATACCCATAGATTGCATCCAATGGGATAGCTGCAATCTCCCCCTGAGGACCGGCTCTGTGGATGTCATTGTAACAGATCTGCCATTTGGAAAAAGGTAAAAGATCGATATGTTGGGATGATTCTGTTCCTTCTTCAGGGGTGGGGAGATTACTGATCAGTGAATTACTATCCAAATATATATTTATCTTTCTTTAGTTTCTTCCTCTGCCCTATTGATAAGAAATATGTTGATCCTGATCATTATTGTGAGATTCAAAAATAGCTTTTGGAGCAAAAAAATTACTGTGCATTGTATGGACTTGTGTATCAGAAATACTTCAGAATATCATCAACTAATCAGTAGTACAGTAATTAGGCAAAGTATGTGCAATTTGTAGAAGTTATTCTGTTTATGTAGTTTATATCATGTTCCCCTTTGAGCTAAGAAATGACTATCATTATTAATAATTGGGGATAAAAAAGACAAAAAAGTCTGAATAGTGGACTTCGAGTTTGTGGAGACAGCAGAATAGAAGAGAAAAAACTGGAGAAAATAACAAAATGCAAGGACCTGCCAATAGAAACAGAACAACTCTGGCAAAAGAAAACAAAGGTAGTACCAATAGTAATAGGCATCATGGGTCCAATCCCAAAACAACTGCAGCAGGGGTGTATTGTGGACCTTTCACTGCCGGTTTGCTCAGGGTCTCGCCGGGTGCACAGCAATAAAAAAATAGCTTCTGTGCATGCGCAGAAGCAAAAATTATCTTCTGCGCAGAAGCAAAATCCAAGATGGCAGCACCCACAGACCAGCACCGACAGAACCGGCTCCGTGATGTCATCACCGGTTTACTAACGGTTCTAAAGAAATTTTAAATTAAAATTTATTTATTGAATTATATAATTTATAATATATAGTCATATGTTTTTGTAGTTGTGAGTCAAAAGATCACATTACCAGACTTGATTTTTTGCTGCGGTCATTAAGTGGACACCACAGTCATTAAACAAATCTATTTTAACCGGTACATGTTTTTTGCTGAAAACCAAAAGTAAACATCAGAAATGAGCAAAAAACATTGAAAATTTCAGTCACTTGCCTGTGTGATGCTACATGTGAGCCGGTTGCCATGCAGTGCACCCACAATGAGATTACTTGATTGCGGGGAGAGGGTTACTTCTTCAAAATCTGGTCCTAAGTAGCTTTTGAGGGAGTCTATTGGAACTTTGGTCATTAAATAAGCAGCCATAAGTCAAGGACTACTTGTATTCATTCTTTAAAATACTAATTAAAAATAGTTCAATGTTTCTTCCATCTTGAAACTGGTTGTACATGATTAAAAATCATTGGAAGTGTAGCCCATTACTGTACAAATATGTAATAGCATGAAAGTGGCTATTTATATCATAATTAGCTTAAGTGAATAAAAACTGGAGAAATAGTACAGCTTTCTGGCTTCTTACAGTTTCTCATTCTAATTTAAATTGTTACAATATTCATGACTTACCATTGCTGGATAGCTATTAATAGAGAGTCAAAATTAAGAATGTGAATACTTCTATAGTTACTCACTTTCTACTGATAATCATTTTCACTGTAGAATGGGGTCCAAGAAGAAGAATTGGAATCTCTACCCCTCTAGCCTTATGGAGATGGCCCGAATTTGTAGACCAAAGACTGGGAGAGCTGTGCTGTTGACTGAAGATAGGAAATGCTTTGCCAAGGTAGGCATGGATTGCTAGCCTACTGTATGGCAGTAGTATGTTATCTTCAAAGCAATCCTTACATAGGACATAGTAGAGCATACAACAGGCATAGCTTAGTCCTGGTGGCACAGTGGTTAAGTGCAGTATCGCAGGCAAACTCTCCCACAGTCTGGAGTTAGATCCTGATGGGATTCAGGGTTGACTCAAGCCTTCCATCCTTCCAAGATTGATAAAGTGAAGACCCAAATTGTTGGGGGCAATATGCAAATAATGTTTACATTGTAAACTGCACAGTGAATGCTGTAAAGCACTATGGGGAAGTATATAAACTTAAATGCTATTGCTGTATTGCAGTAATTTTTGGTGTCTGTCTATCCCACATTCTGAAACAAGCCCAATTCTACATTAGTAAAGGTAAATAAGAGGTCACATTTATCTTGCCCAGGAGAAATTGCAGCTTGTATGTCAGGAACTGTAAGCTGGATAAATTTTTCAAGGGGAACTTAAAAGACACCTCCAATTATATTTGTTTAATTATAATTCTTCTTCAGTATGCATTAGCCAAGTTAAGATATAAGTTTATTACTGTAAATTTTGTATTACTAATTTGGTTAACAAAAGAGTACTAGTGGGCTGTATAAATGAAAAGAATAACATAATTTTATGCAGGTTACCCATTAATGAATATCTTTGTTTATATACTAAAAGGCACCTTGAAAGAATGTTTATTCCATTTTTTCTCCATTCTCCCCTCCCTTTTTCCTTAAAAAATTGTAATCTGTATTAATTCTGGATTTTGAAAATGTTCCTCAAAATTAGGTTCCTAAAAGAAACAAGCAGGCTTTTTAACCTTTTAACTGCTTTCCTGTTATATATCTATTTGGTGATTAAAAATAATGGAAATTTCAGCTCAGGATTGCAATAAGTCTTTGCCTTTAGGCATTTATTTACCAAATGAAGTTGAAATCTTCATTAAAAAAAAACCTTTGAATTGTTTTCTATTTCAGGCATTGTCAAAAATGGGGCACCTCTGGCAAAAGTCTCAAACAATCTGGGTGAATGTTGGAGGCCTCTGTGCTGCTGTATATCTCCTGAAACGCACCTCAGAAATAATTGAGCAGAGAAAATCATATTGGTAACATTTTAGACAGGCCTAACACTCTTCCATAATCCAATAGCTTTACTTGAGATTCCAAATTGGCCAGTGTTTCAAAATTAAGTGGGTTCAGCAAAATGAACTACTGCGTAAACATACTGTGCCAAATGTAACTTTAAGCTCTTGAAGGCACTTAAATAGGAAAATGTAGTAAGTTGATAAAGCTTGCAGTTTTACTATCAGCCTGAAAATGACAGTTACTGTGCAAAAGTGCAAATGCTTTCATAGTCATAAGGCAAGCTACCCAATTTTGTGAAAAGGTTAATAATAGGAGTTTCAGAAGAGTTGGTTCACAATATAGTATTAGAGGATTGTTTTCTTTAATATTGTTCAGTTTAGAGTTTCTTTAGGTAAGAGAGTATATAACATTTTGCAACTGGAGAATTGCCTCCATTTTATTTTGTTTGGCATCCAAAATAAGGGCAACAAAGTTAGTACGGTTTTACAAACTTTATTGCCCAAAATAGGGACAATAATGTTAGTACAGTTTTACTAACTTTTATAAGCTCTGAATTACACTCTGTGATCTCACTAATGTTGTTTCCTTATCTGCTGTCTAAATGTAAGAGTTAAATCTTTTGTATATTGTCATATGCTTGTTATAGCTCTAACTGAGAAGGTGTTGTTTGAGTCTTTATACTTTTCCTTTGTCATCGTTTTAATTCAGATTTCAGGCTAAAAATGCAGTAATAAACTTTATATGTATTGTTGATTGGAACTTGCAGGATACATGAGAATATAATAAGTTAATTTTAACCTGAAAATAATAGCTAAAGAATGTGCTTAGTAGCTGAATGACAGTAACTTGTACTGATTCTCAAACATGGTCCAAATTAACAAGATCTATACAATAAATATACATCCCACCATCAGCTTGTTATTCCATACTCTTGCAAAGCTTTCTTTGGTTCTCATATTAGTTGTTGATATTCACTGACTTCTAACATATTTTTTCCTGTATATAATAAAGTTTTTACCAGGATTATCTGTCCTTCGTTTTCCTAGTGTTTATTTTCATACATATCAAACGACCCAAGTAGTTTCTTGTAAGGCAGGTTATTTAGGTATACTTGTTCATATTTAACAACATAATTCAGAGAAAATCATAAACTGTTATTCATATTTACAATTATATTTGTTCCTTTTGATTTATAACTAAGAGTTTAAAGCAGGTATATTCAGTCTCTTAAATATTAAATAAATCCTTGAATAATAAATATGATATTCTAAGGAAGCATTTTTGAGGAAAGCATATGTAGAATCAGTTTTGATTCTTGCTCTGCCCTGTTATAAATCAACCTTTTATAAATGAAGAACATATCTAATTAAACATCTGTTTTGTAAGTGAAGAATTTTGTGATTGGGCACTTTTTAATTAGTGATATCTCAATTGCTTGATATGTAGAACTTTAAACCTAATCCTTTGACCTGATTCATTAAGGGATAATGTTCCCTCTTATCAGTACTCATTTTATGTATATAAACAATGTTATATCTATGTATATTACCAACACGTACTTGACAAAAATAAATAAATAAAATAAAATAAATAAATAAAATAAAAATAAAATTGTTAGTTTTGAATATGATAAAGACATCTGGCAATTCCTATAGAAAGTACAGCTAGTATAAATGTTGAACCATCTTGTTTCTTCCAGAGAGATGAAAAGATAGTAAGAAACGTGTCTCAAGCAGTGTTGAGGCATCACTGCACATGTAAGAGCTAAGTCCCATGTGCTTATATCTTGAGTTTTGCTGGATATTTAGATATGTATTAGATTTATATCCCTTTTGTTTTTTCCCCTCAACAACAACCTTAAGGTAGGCTGGGCTGGCAGTCAGTGGCATCTGGAGCTGCTCCATTGTACTCGGGGAGCTTCCATAGCTAAAAGTGACTTGAATCTGGGACTCCAATGTCACAAGCACATGCTAAAAAGTTGCCTTGAATGCATTTTCATATAGTATTATGCTTCATACTCAACAAGGAAAGGTGGCTCTTAATATTATACAACCTTTGGTGTTGTAAAACAGGCTTCTGTCTGCGTAAGCAAGGTAAAGAATTTCCTTGTAAATGGTTATCTCAAAATTCTAAAAGGAATGAGATTTTTCTTTTGATGTGGGCTTAAATTAAACTTTTCTGAAAGTAAACTGATCCAACTCACTTCCTTGATGTTAAATTTTCAGTTAAGAACTTGCTTGAATTATAAAAATGTTTCAAGAATTCACAGCTTGGGAGAAAAAGACTTTGAAAACTGCCTTATTTTGTTTAGCTCTCCTCAGCCTCATGATAAATTTTCTTTGGAAAGAAATGAGGTTGTTTTTAAAAAGAAAGAAACAGACTTACCGTATTTTTCAGACTACAGGTATAAGACGCACTGGTGTATAAGACGCACCAAGATTTTGAAGAGGTAAGAAAAAAAAAGTTTTTGCCCTCCCCTAGCCCCCAGGAGCACTCTGCAGACTTCCCAAACCCTCTGCACACCCTGTTTTTGTGAAAAATGGGCTGTTTTTTGCAAAAACAGTGTTTTTGCCCTCCCCCAGCCCCCAGGAGCACTCTGCAGATCTCCCAAATCCTCTGCACACCCATGTTCATGTGGGATGGGGCTTCAGGAGGCCAAAAATGGCTGTATTCGGTATATTAAGATGCACCAACATTTCCACCCTCTTTGGGGGGGGTGTCAGTGGTGGGTTCCTACCGGTGCTGTGCGGGACGCCGCACTGGTAGGAACCTGGCGATGACGTCATTTTTAGGCGCTTTTTTCCAGTTTCTCCGCGTCGGAAAAAAGCCCTCCCACCTGCCCTTGTTTTAATATGGACCTTTATTCTTCCTCCAAAGCACAGCTGAGAAGCTCCTCAGCTGTGTTTTGGCTTGTAATGTCCTAAGCATGCGCGGAAGTGAAATCGCCCGATGGAACGCGATTTTTCTGCGCATGCTCGCAATGCGCATCGGTAGCGAAAATAACCGGAACCCTCCGCTATAGTGCGTCTTATATTCCGAAAAATATGCTATATCCTACCTTTCCTCCAGGAGTTCAAGGCAGGAGAAATGACTCTCCCTCCTCCATCATAATTTAAAGCTGCATATTCCTGTTGCTATCAACTATTAACCATTTTTAAAACATTATATCATTGTTTGGCCAATTCACTATCATAATTTTATATCACACAATCCATGCAGTATTAAGAAATGTATACGTTTAACTGTTAGCAAGGACAGTGGCAGTGCATGGCATAAAAGAAGGGAAGATGGCTGAGGAGAAAGAGGAGTGCTTGAATTTACTTCTGGCCTGGAACCAACATTTTTTTCATGTGAGAATGGGATTCTCAAAGTAGCAACAGTGACAGCAGAGAAGTTGTCACTGGCTCTCTTCTGCAATTAGCTCTACATGAAAAAGCCCATTCTGTACTGAAAACTACTTCTGAAGCCCCTCACTTCAATTGCTTATAAAGGCTTTGGCTTTATTTGAAAAAAAGGGGGGAGGAGAAATACTGTACCATTTTTACTCTGCCATACAATCTAGAGTAGACAGTGGATACCATATGGTTGTTGGAGGATATTTTTGTCTCAGAGTGGAAAGTTTCTTTTTTTTCCCAAAATATATGTAGATAACTAGACAACTGTGATATAAGTAAATAGGTGCAAACAATTCTGGTGTTGGGATATACTGGTAGATGAAAATTCCCTTGTCTTTCATGACCTTTGTGCTCACATTCTCATTTTTGTATATTGGGATTAGGCGTCATTTGACACAGTCAAATGTACTCTGTATCTGGCAGCAAAATTAATCTATTTTGAGTTGTTAAAAATGTTTTATGCACTTTCGTAACTCACCTGGAAAACACTACCTGAGGTAGATTTTAAAAATTATGAAGATGCGAACAAGGTAATAATAATGAATTTATTTTCATCAAAGGAGAATATAGTAATAGCCGCCAGTAAATTTTCAGAGCACTTTAAAATATGTGAATTTAACTACTTTTTGGAACTAACCAGATGGTCTGTACAAATGCTGGGTTTTTTTAAAAAAA
This sequence comes from Diadophis punctatus similis, assembly GCA_023053685.1. Classification (NCBI taxonomy): domain Eukaryota; kingdom Metazoa; phylum Chordata; class Lepidosauria; order Squamata; family Dipsadidae; genus Diadophis; species Diadophis punctatus. Next base: position 210,814,677 of record JALIGW010000002.1, on the reverse strand, counting down.
CGTCTCTGATCATTGCTTCCTACAGTTTATTAATTCAGATCTCAGCCAAATGATATTCTCTTACTAGTAACCATTTTACTAGAGGATTATATAATGTATCTTTCAAGCAATTGTTGCAAAACAGCCATATACACTGGTCATATGATTTCCCCCCTCGCACCAAAGCGAACATCAGCCTACCACACGTCCCTCCAAAACATCCGAACTGCGCAAGCGCTTACGGGTCCTTCACGTCTAAGGCGCGCGATTTCCGCAAAACAATGGCTGCCGGGGGTGCGCATGCGTGGAACGGCGGGGGGGGCTGTTTCTCCGCAAAATAATGGCTGCTTGCGTGCGCGGCCGTCCGCGCGCATAAGTCTTCCCCGATTTGGGTCGCTGGAGGTATCGGGACCGGAGGCACTCAGGATGCCGCAGAGACCTGGGGAGGAGGAGGAGGAGGAGCGAGAACGGGAAGACGCTGCTCGGCGTCTGTGCTCGGTAAACACGCGGGAGCCTTGCCAAGTTATTTTCTGCAACCGCACCCCCCGCTTGGTGAGGCCCGTCTGGCTGGACTTCAGCGGGAGGCCTAGCCCCTATCCCACCCTGAAACCGGGCACCGGCCGCCGGATGTACAGCTACCTGGGTGGGTAGTTTGCGGAGGGGGCGCTTCGGGCGTTTAGCGCTTTGCGGTCGGCTTAACGGACGCGGCGCGACGTGCGGATCGCCGCCTTTCTGCTGTCTGGTTGTAATTCCTTTGTAAAAAGGGGCTAATGTTGCAAAATGTTTATTAGGGAAATCCTTCCACTTCCCGGAGCCCCCGAGAGGCAGCTAAAAAGACGGAGATGCCCGATTCTCTGCGCAGGGGGCGACGGGTTTTGCAAGAAGCCGTGGGGTGAGGCTGAAGTCGTGATGTCTGCAGGGTTAGCCTTGGAACGGGAAGGTCTTGTTAAACAAGCTGGCCTTTCGGTGACTTCAGACTGCACATTAAAGCGCGGTGGAAGGAAACAACCTATTCTCTCTGCTGAAAAGCTTAGAAAAAGTGGTCTTCGGCTTTTGGATTGATACTGAACAGGTCTTGACAGTGGTTGCTACAGCCCAGACTTGGTGGATTTCCCCCTCTTTTTTTCAATCTTTCCCGAGTGCGTTGTGAAGAAAACGCCACTTTATTCCTCCCCTAGGTCTGTTTTTGAGTAGATGATGTTTCTCCTTTTAGGAGAGAATCTAGCAGAGCTCCCCTCAATTTCACGTTTAAAAAAAAAGTCTGAAAAACTATACAAATGCAGAGCTTCATTTGTAGTTGCCAGGGCAAATTGAGAATGCCAGGGTGCGTTTTTGAGAAACTGGCTGTTCCTGCACTGGGTAAGCCGGAAAACCCTATGAATGCATATTCAAGGAACTGATTCTGTAAAATATCTTTATTATAAAGGTGTGTCTGTGTGTCGTCTTATATTTCAGTGTAAATATAAACATTCCAGGACTACTTGCAGCATCAAAACCAGTAAAAATAATAACCAAAATGGATTAAAAACAGAAATAGCATATAGTATTTTATTAAAAATGGAAAGATCTAGGAAATTAAAGAAACAAACCCTGAGGTACTTATAGATAATGGTCAGATTCGCTGCCAAATAAATCACAGCCCTGTGAAGAAGGCAAACACAAGCCACTTCTGAAAATGCTGCCAAGAAAACTGCAGGGATTTGTCTAGTCAAGGGTGACTCCAAAAAACACACTCACAAATATTAACTGTATCTGCACTTGTGTGTCACTCTGACAATCCTCTCATTATACTGGTAATTGTCTCCCATTCCGTAGAAGTCTTAATCTTTGTGGATTTTGCATTCCCTTCCAGCAATCTTTGTATCTACAAAAATATGTGACTTTTCAATATATGTATATGACTTGCTAGCAGATACTTTATTTTTTTCTTTTCTAGAACATCTTTGGTTGTTCAGAGATGCCAAGTCAGATGATAGTCTCCTTGTCAACCAGACAGAGCTGTTTGTAGCTACTCGCAATACAAATGGACAACCCATATTCGCAAATATTACATTGCCAGGTAAAGTTAGCACTGAATATCTGAAATAAGATTACAGTATAGTTTTATTCTATTGTATGATGAAAAACAATGCAATTACTAAATAGCAGTTTGGGGCACAGTGGTTAAAAGCAGCACTGCAACCTTCAGCTGATTGCTGGTTCAGCAGTTCAGCTGTTCAAATCTCACCAGGCTCAAGGTTGACTCAGCCTTCCATCCTTCCGAGGTGGGTAAAATTTATTTATTTATTTGGCATTCTTATATGCCGCCCAACTCCCGGAGGACCCAGATTGTTGGGGGCAATATGCTGAACTCTGTAAACCGCTTAGAGAGGGCTGTAAAGCACTATGAAGCGGTATATAAGTCTAAGTGCTATTGCTATTGCTATTCTCTTCTTTTTGTCTGAAATAAGCAACAATTGAAATTCTCTGAATTTCTGATGTCTCTCATTTTGAGGATCATATCAACTGCACCAAACCTTTATAGTCTTCCTTTTCCTCTCATCTTTTTCCTTCTTCCTTCATGTATTTCTTGTTCAGTCTTTCTTTATTCTTTCTGTATGACAAAACCACCCCAGTGTGCTACTTTGGATTCAGTAAACACTCAGCATTTATTTTCACTCCATCTTTTCTTGTTTTATCAGATACAGTTCTTAAGCATCTCATTCCCACTTCATTCAATTTTTATGTTTTCTCCTGACATACTCAGCTTTCACTTCCATATAACAAAGTGGCCAGAATTACACATAGCCTTTTTGTTTCTTTCAACAAACACCCATTCTTTCAATATATCACCCATTACCTGCCCATTACCTGCCTGTCAGCACATGCACATCTTAAAATTTGTCCATCTGTGTTTCCAGCTTTAATAAGACATTCGACTGACACAAATTCATCAACTTGCACAAATTATTCATCATTCATATATAACTAGCAATGATTCGGTCTGTTTTCTCTCTCAATCACAACTGCCTTGATTTGCAATACATTATCTCCAGAACTAATCCTCTCTTTATATTTTTTACAATCTGTTGAAAATTCACTGCAAATCTAGTAGATAAATACTGTTTCTCAAGAAGTTTCTATAATTGTTGCTGTTTCCCTTTTTTTAAAGACTAATTTATCATGGAGGGCCATGACTTTTTTTTGATAGCTAATAAGAATATTTGATCTTTAAGCTTGTTTTGAGTATCTTAAGCCAAACATTAAAAGTCCATTCTTCTCTTGATAGTATTCACTCTGAAGGAAAGATGTCTGCAAGTTATCCGCACATTAGTGAAACCAAGAAACTACAGGGAATTAGACATTGTTCGTTCATTATATGAAGATCTAGAAGATTATCCAGACATTAGGAAGGATCTTCAGCGGCTTTCTGTGGAAAGGCATAACCGGCTGAGGAATGGAATCTCTGATCGACGTGAGGAGTCTTAAATGAGAAAGCTACTTGGGCTAATAAAGTGCTGTGTACAAGAGGTATTAACTATATTTTATGAATGGAAAATATCACATCGATTTTCCATTGTGTGTTACTTAGCTCTTGTTTGGTTTAGCCTATGTAGGTTATATATTGATAGCTATAGGCAAAGGACGACGAGTCAAAATGCCACCAGGCCATAGCTAAAAACACTTCAATAAAACAAACATTAGGGAAGGTATGGAACTTTATTTAGATATCATACAGGAGAAGATGGAAGTGTTTCCAAAGCTGTTTCCTGGTGGCTCTTCACATATTCCAACTACTGTTTTATTATTATTTTATTGTAAAAACTGAACTGTGAACAAAATAATTCTCATATTTAAGAGTAAATTACTATTAAATGTTTCACCCCTCTATATTTATCTTACAAATTGATTTTGAGGGACAAGAACATTAGGTTGTCTTTTATTATTCTTATGTTTCCTGTAGATTATTGTTATTGCTGCAGATATCTGACATAAGTAGAAAAAGATGGAAATTCTGTGAATGAACGTCATGAAGTAATGTTACTTCCGTTAAAGCAGGGAGTAAGCATTTTCTTAGCTAGTATTCTTTCCATTGCCACTAACCCGAAAATCTGACAGCTATATGGCATAATTTTATGCTAAATCACAATTTAACCCTGGTTCAAGTGTCACTATAGCAGTAAAAGTAAATGAAATAAATATAAAATAATAACTTCCACTTCTTTGATGTTCCAGCCAGAAGATCATGACCAGGTATTCCCTGGCCTAAACAATAGGAAGAAAACTTCCTGAATTTCCTGTGCTTCCTCAGTTCATTGCACTATATGTTGCCCTTGACTTATAACTTCGTTTAATAACAGTCCGGAATTACGATGCCCTTGGAAAGGTGCTTTGCAGCCCATAAAGCACTTCTGGCCTTTGCAAAACACTTCGCCACCACCACCCTGCAGTCATGTGATCTTGATCTGGGTTCTTGGCAACCTGTTCACATTTATGACCAGGTTATTGCCAAGTGCCTTGCGATCATATGATTGGCATTTGCAATCTTCTCTGCCAGCTTTTCTAGAAAACCAGTGGGAAAACCAGCAGGGAAGGTTTGCAAGCTACTGCCATTCTCATCTCTGGGAGCTGTCTGAAAGAGCTGCCTCCCAAGGGAAGCTGAACCCCTTCAGCAGGATGCAGAAATTGAGCTAAAAATCCTGAAGATTTGGGCTCCATTCCTGCACCTGTTGAAAGAGTTCCCTTTCGTGTACAGAGGGGAGCTGAACTCCTTTCAGCCAGCCTCCAGAGACGAGGGAGCCGAAATCCAAGCAGAGAATAGAGTGTCAAAGTAGTAAGGAAAGACGCACATATGGGGGAAACCCAGTGCAGGCTGTGCATGAGTGTCTCTACTCAGGCTGCAAGTCTTGCTTGGATTTTCAGGATGATTTTCAGATCCTGACTGGAGCCTCTCTGGGTTTCTTCCGTCGTCCTGAGGGACCCTGCACTCCTTACCTGGGACTCCGCTTAACAACCCACACAATTATTTAACAACTACAGTCAGGTGTGTCAGGATTGTGATCATTGAGCAAAACATCTTGCTTAATAACCACTGCTCAATTTTTCCTATCCAAATTGTGGTCATAAGTCAAGCCTACTATATACCACACATCCCCAAAACTCACCATTTTAATAACTCTCTACAGCAGTGTTTCCCAACCTTGGCAACTTGAAGATGTCTGGACTTCAACTCCCAGAATTCCCCAGCCAGCTTTGCTGGCTGGGGAATTCTGGGAGTTGAAGTCCAGACATCTTCAAGTTGCCAAGGTTGGGAAACACTGCTCTACAGCATGCTGAGGTAGTGTTCAGCTGCTTTATAAAATATTTTTGTTTTGATGTTTAGCAGATGATACATGGAATCACTGTTGTCCAATTTTCCTGTCTCTTTTCTATATATATATTCTATATATTGAGGTGAGGGGCCAATGTTTAGATATCATTTTTCAAGTGAGGCATGTTTGTTAAATAATTTCATGCCCAAAATAATTTCTAATGTGTATAATTTGTGTGCACATGAACGTTGGGGGCTGGAATTTTATGTAAATAAGATACTCCTGTTTTAAATCAGACAGCAAAAATAGCAACATAAAACAGGAAGTAGGTCTTTATGAAAATGAAGTCTATAGCAGCTCAGTTTTAGTAACTTAAATATTTAGTTCTGTATCTGAGTTCTTAGAAGAAAACATGTTGTTAATGTGAAATTGGGCACATCATTACTGTTGTGTAATTCTGTGTTTATTTGATATAGAGTGATAATAGTTGTCCAGGCTGGCCTATTTGACTTCTATTTCTGAATTGTTAAGAATTGTTTTTAATGTATATTTGATTATTTCTCAGCATTCCATATAATGCAGTTTATCTTTTTTTTTAAAAAAATCCTTGAAGATATTAAAGCAGCTTGTTAATTGGATCTCTGTTTTTCTTTTCTCTCCCGCCCCTTCAGTTTGTATAAAAATGTAAAATATAGACTATGTTAATGCACATTAAGCCATTGTTTATAAAATTCATTAGCTGGATACGTATCAGATGGTAAGCCACAAACATACAAGTCATATTTTGTCTTGCCACATTATATGAAGCCAAGCATAATGTTACTTTGGCTAGTGTCCTGCTAGATTCTTAAGCAATGCAAGAAAGCAATTGTAGGAAAAAATGCTCCCACACTAGGAAGCACAATGAGCTAATTGGCAGTCTCTTCCTTTTAATGCCTACAGGTGTCTCAGGGCAATGCTTACTTTTCTTGACAAAAGTACATTTCTTAGCAGTGTTTGGCTAGAGATCTGATACACATATGCATTTCTCTATTTTTAAAATGGATTAGCTTCTCCTTTTTAAACTCCTCTTTTGAAGCAATGCAGATGAATAGACCCAGCTGTCACAACGGTTACTCTAAGTAGCACTACTTATATGAAATAAATAACTTTTTAGATATATATTTAATTGGTAATGCTTTACAATAAGGATGGGCAATATGTGATGAAGCTGAAGCGACCACATTTTGCTTTGATGTCCGGCTCCTGTCTTAGTTTGAAAGAGTGGCTCCAAAAAGTCTCTCAAGAGTTTACTGTCATCATCTTAAAGATCCCTTAAATGTGGAGCTAATTATCAAAAACACATTGTTTTAGGACAGGGATGTTCAAGCGTGGCAACTTTAAGACTTGTGGACTTCAACTCTCAGAATTCCTCAGCCAGCCATGAAGTCCTCGGGTCTTAAAGTTGGACACCCCTGCTTTTAGGCCCTGCATCTATCAGATACCAAAGTTACACTGTTATGTCAGAGGTATACAGGATTTTTTGGGAGGTGGGGGGCAGTGCACAACTTTGGAACTTTGAGAGCATGTTATGGGCATCCTCCTAAAATGCTCAAGACCAACATGGCCACCAGTAAAATAAACCACCCAATTATTAGAAGCCAAAGGAAAATCTATTCCTTCTCATACTCCCTAGTCGCTTTCTCTCCACTTTGTCATTAAAGGAGTGCTAAAAAGAAAAAACGGGGGGCAGGGAGTCTTATGTACTGACAGGCATGGGGGTACATTGGCACCCATCCTTTGTAATGACATTATATCCAGAGGCATGCATCTAAAATAATCACGCTGGCTTCCAGAGTGTCTTTACACCTAGGACATACATGGATTGGAACTAATTTTATTGATTTTAAGTATGAAAATGAAAGGCAGAAGCAATGTATAGAGTTTTATCAATTGTTTTAAAGTTTTAAAATGTTTAATGTTATTAATCAATAATTTGTAATCTTATATGAGTTGCACAAATGAGAACAAGATTATATTATATTTCAATGGACATTTTTTTGCTTTTTATGTACGTGCTTGTTTTACCATTGCTCCTACAAATGAGCTTTGGACACTGCACTTGAGAAATTGTTACAATAATAAACTTTTTCCTAGAGTTTGTTACAGATTCTTGCTGGGTGGGTGAGGGAGGTGGGGGGGGGGGCGAATAGACATTCTGCTATATTAGTGAATAACATCAAAAAAGGAACAACTCAGCTAGCAGTTAAATTTCCTAAGGCTGTTGTCAGGGTTCCAAATAGCATCGAAAATTAAATCAGAGTCCAAGGCAAAGTATTCCTCAAAGTTCCAATTTATTAGCAGAGCCATGTTGGCACATCTGGGAGAAACCCGAATCTGAAGTCCCAGGGGTTTCTCCACCCAGTTGAAAGTTCAAGCCCTTGTCCCCACACCCCCAAGTCCATCACGTTGACCAATCTTCATCTGCCAACATGGCAGCAACTCCCATCTCCTTCCGTGCAGGTGCAGAAGTGCGAAGACAAAGGATGACCTTGACCATTTAGAAGGAATTTGTTATGGCTACATGCAGACATCCCTCATGCAACTATCCCTCCCAAATTCCCACAGCTAAGAATACATTTTAACATAGCATAAAGTTGGCAGGCCAAAAACCCCAACTAAAATGGCTTCGGCCTGACAGCTGTGTTCTGACCCAACTCCCCAAACATGACAAATCCTCTGTAGTTGAAGCTATGATTCCTTTATTAGGAGCACCAGCAGCCCCGGCAAAAAGTTTCTCTTACATCTCAGGCTAACAAGTCCGTCCGGCAGGGGAGATGAATAGTTGTCTGCCACATCTATTCATCTCCGCCCCCTGCCTTTTATCCCCAGAGCTAAGGTGGGGCTTCGCTAGCAGCGGTGGCTCTTCCTTCCCAAGGATCGACCCACGGATTTCCACTGCTCTCCTCTCCTCTGCCTTCTGCTCATCAGGCACTGGACCCAGCTGTTCCTCCTCTTCTTCATCAGCCACCTCCAGACCTGGGGGCTGTTGACTCTCCAGCTGAGGGCTGACTGATAGCCCTCTATCTCTCTGCCAGCTCCATTCCCTCTTCCCCTTCAGAGCTCTCAGGTTGCCTTAATGCTGACCCTGACTCCCACACTTCCTCATCTGATTTGGCTGCTGGAAGGGCCGGCAGCTGACAGGCCACAACAGGCTGTTCCCTCCCCTGGATGGCTCTCTGCAGCTGGTATAAAAGGTATGATGGATTCTTTCTTTTCCATAGAAGTGTTGTTGGAACCAAATACTATTTTCTATGTTCTATGTCCCAGGGTGCATGCAGGAATTTTGGCATTCTCTAAAGCAGTGGTTCCCAACCTTTCTAATGCCGCGACCCCTTAATATAGTTCCTCATGTGGTGACCCCCAACCATAAAATTATTTTGGAGACCCAGCGAACAAAGAGGCAAACGGAGGGAGGGAAGAGAGAGACTGAGAGATATTAGCACAGGGCTAGCCTGATCATATGGAGCAGGGCGGCGGCGATGGACCATGCTCCAGCACCACCTCCTTCTCCAGTTCCCTCCGGCTTAGCTCCTCCTGCCCCCGGCGGTGGCGCCCTCAGCACCAAGGCTGTATGATCAGGCTAGCCCTGCGCTAATATCTCTCAGTCTCTCTTCCCTCCCTCCCTGTTTGCCTCTTTGTTCGCTGGGTCTCCACGCCAGCCGAGGGCGAGAGGGCAGACAGACGATTCCGACCCAGCTGTCCTCCTTGCCACCGTCATGCGCTGTGAAACTTAAGTGGTCGTTGGCTGGCCGTTCCCTCCCGTGACTCCCTTTCCCTTCGACACCAGCGGGAAGAAATTGCCGCTGAGAGCAGGAGACAGGGGCGGCCACAGATGTCTTAAGCATCGCCTTGTACTCTCCAGCGCACAATCTTGTGACGCCCCGCCCCTTAGCTGATGCTGTCAAAGCTCGGCCGCCAGGCGTCACAAACGCCTCTCACCGAATGGCACCTCTCACCGAATGGCACCTCTCCCGGAGGGCTCGGGCGAGTTGAGCCGATATGGCCAAGCTTGTGGCAGGGGGGGGGCTGAGGATGCCGGGGCGACCCCTGAGAAATGGTTATTCGACCCCCAAAGGGGTCCCGACCCCCAGGTTGGGAACCACTGCTCTAAAGAATTCAGGATCTTAGGAATCCCAGGATTTCCATCCAATCTTGTTGGGTTTCAAAACATTTTGGATTATCAGTTCAGGCTCTCCTATCTCCTTGTGACTTGATAATTGAGAACAATTGTGGGGTCTAATACTTCTTGAAAATGTTGCTCGAGCATGAACACTTAACTGATTCCTGTTGGCCCTACCTCCTCTATTGCCAAACATTTAAAATAAAATATGTACAGTAGGAGTTCTAAGCCATAAAATCGTGGCCATCAGTCACCATTGGCTTTCCAAAAGAACCTGGAAAGCCAAAACATTTTTTGCAGTGCAGTATGGAATATGCAAGATGGGTGCTGTTCTGTGAAAACTCCTTGCAGGGACTGTTCAAAAGGAACTTTTGGAATTTGTCAACAGACCATTGCTTGTATTTTTAGGGTGAAGTGGGAATGGAGATGTGTTTTGTGTCCTAAGAGGCAAAGATACCGCCAGATGTTCTGATTACCATTGACGGCAATGAAACACGTGCCATTGGTTCCTGTAATACCAGCCAAAGAGCAAAGGCTGCCGGCAATTCCTGAGGCTGAAAAATATTTTTTAAAATGTACAGCTGGAAGAGTTTGCAATCTAGGGGATTGGCTGCTAATACCATACCAACTGAGTTCTTCTTATCTTTAAGAGTGCTGGTACTTCACCTGTCATTGTCAACCATCCATAGCTTTTAGGGTAAACAACTGGTGGCTTCTCATTCTGCTCCTCCAACAGCTTGCAGAACACAATCTTCAGGTCCCTGAACTTGGCCTGGTCCTGGTTACCCATCCCAGGAAAGTTCTGCTCTGTAGATTCCATGCTATCTTCTGTTACAGGTAGCTGAGGTAATGCAGGTGCTGTTGATCAACATCTCTACCATCTTAAATGCTAAGACTAGGCTTAGCACAACTTCCACCTTATCTTGATTCACCCCAACAAGGGCAGCCATGCTTGCTTGGGTGTAAGCATAATGAGAGACTATGGGCATAAAGTCATTCCATGTCAGAGATCAAGGCTCATTGATAACTCATTTACCAGAGAACAGGGCCATCCCTGCAACCAGAGGCACAGCAACACCCAGCAGCAAGAAAATATATTTTGACTATCCAGGAAAAATCTCCTCTCTGTCCCAAAAAAGCCACTGCCCCCACTCCTGCACACTGCAATTTCACCTGACTCTGCTGAACTTTGTAGCTGGATTTCTTACTGCTATCACAGGGGAGATCATTGTCAGTAATCCCACCATTTAAAAAAATGGGCAGAATACCAAGAGTCACCAAGCAACGACCTACCGAGCAATGATACATCCAGAGTCACGTGTTGAAATGGGCAGTTATAGAAATCAAATAAAATTTGGAATAGTAATTGGTGGGTGTTTTTATGGGCAGGAGCAAAATCTTTATGGGCAGGAAAGTCCTAGAGAATGCTAAGATAGGCAGTAGTCCTGAATGGGAGAACAACAGGCCTAGTCCAATTCCAGATCAAAGTAAGGACACTGCTTGAGGACAGCAGAATTTAGGTTGACACAATTTCCTCTTGGAGGAAAGAACAGCTCTTGTTCCCTTTTTTGCCCACCACTAGCGTTAAAATCTTACATCTGAAAAGTGTTTGCCTGCCACAGACGGAATAGAGTGGTGCAATATCCTTGTTGTGAACATAACAGGGCTACATAAATTTGCATAGGTAGGTTGTCAACCATCAATGGATAAACTTAACCCTAATCCATGGAAGGGGAAGGAAGCATGACACATAATAAGCAGATGTGGTTGATCGATGTGCAAAACTCACTGGGGCCTAAATGGTATAAGAGCCAAAACCTCATTAAAATACCCGTTGGTGTGCTCTAAATCTGTCTGTGATATTTTTCCATCTGTTAGAAGAAAATTCTTGGTCTGTTCTGAGCTGGGTCAATGAGCACAAGACGCCTTCTTGAAGTGGAGGTAGAATTTATTCCACAGCAATGCAAACACCCAGCGGTTGAAGGTGGCCACGTTTTGAAAAGCAAGGTTTGGAAATATTGATAGACAAGTTTAGGCTTTGTTAGTACAGCATGCAAATATAATTTGCTTGGATGGAGGGTTGAGCTGAGTCTGGTGGGAAGGAAGTGCCATTTCCTCACCTTGTGGAGTGAGATAATCTTCTTATCTGTTGTGTGAGTTAGCTGTTGGCCCAGATGTGGGGAATCTCTTAGTGTTGTCTTGTTGACATCAGCTTATTCCCTTGTGTAAGAGGCTCTTAATAAATTTCAGGTAAGTAAAAATGTGGTCTGAAAAAACGTTTAAGGGTCTTTTTGTCATACTGTTTTAAATTTCACTGATAGCTCCTGGGATAGCTAGGCTCAATTTGTGGTCTAGCTAGCAACGTGTCCTAGAGGCTTTCACCTTCTCACACCTCTATTTGCATAATTCAAAGAATTACGATACTTGAACTTCTATTTAAAAAAAAAACCTTGCAGTCTGACTCATCCTTAGTGCCCTTGTTTCTCCATTATCCAAGTAGAATGTAAGTGATGTTCAGGGCACGGATAATTTTATTTAGAAACGTTAGGCGCCGGCCTTTTTCCTGGAGCCAAAAATAGCCTTTTGCTCGCATCTATTAAAAATATATATTGTACGGTCCTTTCCTGTAAAGCGAAGCGTCCGTCCCCCCCCCCCCCCCGCCTCAAATTCTGGCCGCCCTAAAGTGTTTACCCCTGCCCGCCGCGCTGCCACATTTCCTTTCAGGGCCTCGCTTCCTTTTCCCCAGAAGTGACCTAGAAACGGGGCGATCGAGGCTTCCCTTGACGTTTTGCAATGACCCACTTTGCTAAAAGTCAAAGGCTCTTACGATCCGGCAAGAGCGCGGGAAAACCGAGGCCGCAATCGGGGTGATCAGGTACAGACCCTGTAGAGAGAGAGAGGGGAAAAAAAACCCGACTTGCGTGACGTGTAGAAACTGACGACAGGAAGGGTGGAACCCGGGGAGCTCGGGGTGGAGCCGAGCCCCTTCAGGCAGCTGGTCTGAAAGCCGCGGCCCGCGCGGTGAGCCGAGCTGAAGCCGCACTTCGTCCTAGGACGGAGCTGTCGGGCTGCGGCAAGTTGGGGGAAGCGGGCTCGACTTTCTTAACCTGCCGCCCTGAAGGGAAGGCGAGCCCGGCGCTATTGCGGGGCCTCGCTCTCCGGGAAGAAAGCGCCAAGTTCATCTTCCTTTTTTCATTTGGACATCTGGACGGGGCAGCGCTTGTGAATGGCAAAAGGTAAAGAGACGGGATTTCCCAAGCCTGTGACGCAAACGGAGAGTGAAATGGCTCAGCCGCCGCCGCCTTGTTCCTTGGAGGGGTCAAGCCCCCCGTCTCCTTACCTCCACAACTTGCCCTCCCGGGTGCTGGAGGACTTTTGCCAGAAGATGGACTGCCTCAACGAGTACGACTGGATGCGCTTTGGTGAGCAAACCGAGTGGGTGGAGGAGAAGGGAGAGGATGTTGCTGTTTGGGTCTTCTGCTTCGGCAGCTGTACAGAAGAAGGCGAATGAATAGGATTAGAATTAGAATTATTTATTGGCCAAGTGTGATTGGACACACATGGAATTTGTCTTCGTTGCATAAGCTCTCAGTGTACATAAAAGCTATAAGTGATCAATCATGATCATTAGTCATCATAAAAATACATTCATCCTAAAGCATAAGATAAAACACTTAGTGATAGTCATAGGATACTAAATAAGCAATCAGCATAAATCATACTAGTAAGCTAAATAAAACAATATACATCGTAAAGATACAAGCAACAAAGTTATAGTCATAAGTAGAAAAGGAGATAGGTACTGGTAGCAGGAAATATGAGAAGAATATTTAGGTTCCTGGTAGCAGGAAATATGAGAAGAATACAGCCTTACTAAATAGTTTGACAGTGTTGTGGGAATTAGTTGTTTAACAGAGTGATGGCATTGGGGGGGGACTATCCTTGTGTCTAGTTGTTCTGGTGAATACACAAAAGACACACACACACACACACACACACACTTTAAAACCTCACAAAATTATATTATACTATATTGTATATATTTGCTCTAATAAACTGAAATGTTAGGTCTTGCAAATTCTGGCAGTGTGCCCCCCCATGCCAGAAAGAATTTAACTTGTCTTGGTAAAATAATGATAGAATCTCTTAAAGATTTAGAAATCTACTAAAATAAATGTCCCTGGGTATTTCTCAAGAAGATATGGCATCTATATGAAAGATCGGAATCATTTTGGAGCTGCATTTCTCATTTCTGCTTCTGTTTTGTTTTGTAATAAAAGAACTATCTCTCTCTTTTTTAAATGGAGATGATGAAATGATGATGATGAAAATTAAACTCATCTGTCAATGAAAGTGCCTTAACAGTAAAACTATTTATGATTCCTTTAAGAGGCTTCGGTAGTTTTAGCAAAAGGCTTTCCCTTGAAAGTTATTCACTTATTGTGATCTGTCCTTATTGCTTAACTCTTCTGATAAAAGGCTTTTTGTTAGAGCTATACCTCTTCTTCCCTCTTTTGAAATAAAAAAGACCTTAATGAAAGTGTGATATTTGTGTCTCCATCTGTATGCTCTGGATATGAGGGTCCTCAAAGAATCTTTGGGTGTAAATTGTTCTTTCGATTTTCCCACATGGTTTTTCATTAACGGAGGTACCCTGTTTCCCCCAAAATAAAACATCCCCTGATAATAAGCCCAATCAGGCTTTTGAGTGCATGGCAAAAAGGCCAAGCACTTATTTCAGGGTTCAAAAAAATATAAGACAGGGTCTTATTTTCGGGGAAACACAGTATTTCAAGAGATACATCATACATAAGAAAGCCTGTGTTATCATTGGCTTTTTAGTTCATTCACAAACAATTATGAATCATGATTTATGGATTGCTGGATTGCATTCCTGAAGAATGAGTGATTAATAGTCTGCTGTGGAGTGATTTCCCATCAATGAGGAGTGGGAAAGCTCTTCTGTGTATGATATTGCCTTGTGCAGGGGAAAGATAACTCCTAGGCACCTCACAGACGTATGGATGAACAGCTGGTCATTTGATGCACTACTGATGTTCATAAATGACAGCAAAAAAAATGAGGAAACATAGCAATACTTTCCAACCTTTTGACAAAGCTGTTCCGATCACAAAATGTCACTATTTAAAAAATGAATACAATGCTGCATTTGAGGTCCACCCCTGAAACAGCTTTTTCTCTCTTCCAAGTTCTAGGGCAGGGGTCGGCAACCTTAAACACTCAAAGAGCCATTTGGACCCGTTTCCCACAGAAAACAAAACACCGGGAGTTGTAAAACCTGGGTGGGCGTGGCCAACTTGATGTCACTCACTCCCAGCCACGCCTACCCAGGTTTTGTGGCTCTCTATGTTTTCTTTTCTGTGGGAAACAGGTATCTCTCTCTCTTTCTTCCTTTCTCTTTCTCTCTCTCTCCCCATCTTTCTCCCACTTTCCCTCTCCCATTTCTATTTTTCTCCCCTCTCCCCCTCCCATCTTTCTCTTTCTTTCTTTCTCTCTCCCTCCCTCTCCTCTCTCTCTCCCTCTCCCCATCTCTTTCTCTATCTCCCTCCCTCTCTCCCTTCCTCCCCCCTCTCATCTCTTTCTCGCTCCCTCTCCCCCACCTCTCTCTTTCTCCCTCTCACTCCTCTTCACTCTCCCCTTCTCTCTCTCTCTCTCTCTCTGCTGAGGAACAATCGCCATCTGTGGTAGAGACTTCCCTTTGGGTGACCCTCCTCCCCCTCTCGTGACCTCCTGGCCAGCTTTGGGGGAGCTGTGAGGGTGCACCCACATGGGGAGACTGTCAAGTGAGCACCAAAGTACAGCAAAGGTACGTGGGGCACACAGCCGCTCGCTTAAGGAGGGTCTTAACAGGACGTGAAATAACATGATTTATCTCCTGCACAAAGGCTCTGGCCATCGCTTTGCTGTGTCATTTCCCCCCCTCAGCAGCTCTTTGGCCGAGTGCGGAGGGCGCGAGCTCCAGCCCGAAGCGGCAGGAAGCAAAGTCTGCCTTACGCGCAAATGTGCTGCGAACGCTGGTACAGGGCCGCTTCTCCTGCACTAAGGCTCCAGCCTTCGCCTTGCCTCCCCCCCCCCCACACGAGAGGAGGAGGGGGAGGAGGGGGAGGGTTGGCGGAGCCATAGTGCAGCAGCGAAGCGGCCCTATACCTGCCTTCACGGCACATTTGTGCGTAATGCAGACTTTGCTTCCTGCTGCTTCAGGCTGGAGCTTGCGCCCTCTGCGCTTGGCCAAAAAGCTGCTGGGGGTTGGGACATGGCAAGGCGATGGCTGGAGCCTTCATGCAGGAGAGAAGCCGCGTCCTTTTGCATCCTGTTAAGACCCTCCTTAAGTGAGCAGCCACCCGCTCCACCTGTGCCTTTGCTGTGCTTTGGCGCTTGCTTGAGGGTCTCCCCATGCGTGCGCACCCTCCCGGCCCCACCAAAGCCAGCCAGGGGGTCATGGCTGGGCCCTGCTTGCCCATCCCCCTTTCCGATGTCCCCTCCTCCCGGATCCCATTCCCACCCCGCCAGCCCTTGTGTTAGTGAGGCCGACATCGGTTGCAGCCGGGCCAGGCCAGTGTCTCGGGGCGGAGAGCAGGTTGCTCATCTCCCCAAGCGACTGAGGCATGCCCAGCACCAACAAAGGCCAGAAGAAGCTCCACAAGAGTGATGTGCTGGAGAATCAGCCCCAGCCACTTCTCCATCCCTGGCTATCGCCCTTACCTTCTCAGGCCAGGTGAGGGAGGGGAGGGCGAGGGTCGGGGTAGCCAGTGATGGGACAGGGAGCCACGGCAGAGGAGCCACAGGTTGCTGACCCCTGTTTTAGGGCATCAGCAATTTATAGCTTTTTCATGGAACAGTAAAATAGGATGTTATATGGGCAATGAAGCAACTTGCAGAGAACTTTGGCCAATCACTGTTTCCTTATAGTTGCAGTCATTTGCTAAAAAAACAAGGAACTGTGGTGAGACCTCAATAGCCACTACTACCTATGACCTTTCTGTTACATTTTATAAAATAATGTTAAGCAGAAGTAGGATAACATATACCTTACCAGCTTATATGATCCTTCAGTTCCCACCAATTTTAGCCAGCATTACCAGAGTTCAGGGAAAATGGATGTTCAAGTCCTACAAAATCTGCAGAGCTGCATGATTTTTTTCTGGACACCCACAGCATTAGCTGACAACTGTCCTCTTGCATGGCTTAAAGCAATATTATTCTGTTTTGTGTTGTATCTTCAGAATTGTTAAGGTGCAGATCTGTGTCATCATGCAGACAATGTTGGTAATTGAATAAGCTAAAAATAAAATAAATTCAGATACCTAAGCTATGCTATATGAAACTTTTCTCTTCAATCTAAGGAGCATCACTAAATCCAAAGTAGATTTTAGGGCCCGAGAATGTAGAACATTATCACAGTCAAAACTATTCCGTGTGATCATGGTGAGGAAGTTAATCCATGTTAGATGTTGCTAAACTACAAATCCCAGATTTCCTCATGATCTGCCATCCTGGTTTTAATTGAGATTTGTAGTACAGCACCATTCAATAATAAAAAGCTCTGGATTAAATTCTGAGGTAAAACCATAGGAGTTTTCATGTCTTTCAGATTCAACAAGTTCAACCAGATGATAAATACATGTGAAAGGAAAGTGACCTGTTAATCAAAATAGTCTTGTTTTGCTTTCAGCATCTCATGTGATAACTGACCAGACTGAACTGAGAAAAATCAAATGCATGGAAAAAGCAGGAATTAGTATAACGAGAGAACTGATGTGGTGGTGGGGAGTGCGGCTTGCGACGGTCCAACAATTGTTAGAACTTCTGCAGGAATTGGAGTTCTACAGAGCAGCACAAATGATTTCAGATTGTAAGTACCTTCTGTCTTTTCTTGAGCTAGGTAAGTGAAAATAGGCAAAGAGCAGAAAAGTTGTAAGAAGTACTAAGCTAAGTAAGGACATCAGATGAGGTTCATAGTAGCTTATACTAACATGTTTCTGGTTGCTTCTGCCTCATCCATATATATACCTTGATACCTTGCCTTTTGTTCTTTAACCTTCTCATTTCTCCACTGCATTACAGTCTGGCAGATTCCAGTGGTATGAAATTTCATTCTACTGCATTGTTTTCAAAAAAAGGCTGAACAGGAACGTTGAAGAAAAGATGGGAATTTCCTGAAATATAATAGCAGCATTTTGGAATGTTTCCCTGAGGTCACTGAATTCCTGTTATTTGCTTCAGATAATTCAGATATTTATCTTAATGCAGCTTATACTCATTGTAGAAGACGGGCGTTTGTTTGCGCCCAATGCCCCACCCAGAAACAAATGAAATGCAGGCAGTCCTCAACTTACGACCACAATTGATGTTGCTAAGTGAGAATTTTGTTAAATGAGTTTTGCCCCACTTTACGAATTATTTGCCACATTTGTTAAGTGAATCCTAGCAGTTGTTAAGTTAGTAATACGGTTGTTAAGTGAATCTGGCTTTCCCATTGACTTTGCTTGTCAGAAAGTTGCAAAAGGGGATCACACGACTCCGGAACATTGCAACCGTCATAAATGTGAGTCAGTTGTCAAGCATCCAAATGTAAATCACATGACCATGCTGCAACGCTCATAAGTGTGAAAAATGGTCATAAGTCACTTTTTTCAGTGCTGTTGTATCTTGAACAGTCAATAAACAAACTTGTAAGTCAAGGACTACCTGTATAACTGAAAATTTTAAAAAATTATTATAGAGAAGGAATAAATTTTGAAATCTATATATTATTATAGATTGTTCTTTATCAAGGCCTATCTGTACAAGTGTAAGTGCAAGTATTTTGAGCAGAAAACCCATCTGAATTGGATTTGCAAGTCTCAATATCCTGTTGTTCTGGCTCTACACATGTACAATTTTCTACCAATGTATTTTATATTTACAGGGAAGTCACCCAATCATGATTCTGTCAGGACTCTTTTGAAGTCTCCTGAACAGGAAAAGGACTTGACACATCAAAATGGGAAGGAAAATAAAGAGAAAATAAGAAATGGGATGGAAGTATCACCATCATTGCCAAACTTGACACAGATGCATAGAAGACAGAATGGTATGGTACAAAAACCTTTTAGAATTTTTTTTTAAATCCTTAAGTTTTGTTTAGTTTACAAAGGGAAGAAGCTATCAGCCACTGCTAATTGTGTATATGCAACATCTTATTTCTTAAATAGCAATAGCAATAGCACTTTACTTATATACCGCTTCATAGTGCTTTACAGCCCTCTCTAAGCAGTTTACAGAGTTCAGCATATTGCCCCCAACAATCTGGGTCCTCATTTTACCGACCTCAGAAGGATGGAAGGCTGAGTCAACCTTGAGCCTAGTGAGATTTGAACAGCTGAACTGCTGAACTAGCAGTCAGCCTGCAGTCGCAGCATTTAACCACTGCACCACTTCAGCTCTGTGTGCTATCAATGTGCTATCAAATGCAATACTTTGTTTTCTTGATTCAATCAAAACAAATCAAACTCTTTTCCACACTAGAGGTTGATAGTTTTTCGGGCTTATCACACAAATTCATCTGTTTCCTAGGGTGCATGAGAGTGATTAGACTCATGCATCACATCACCCTGTGACTAATTCCACATAATTTGTTGAACTATTCATAATGGCCTGACTCATGCATAATATTAAGCAATAAGTCACACTTAGGGTAATTTCCCTCATATTGGTATATGCCAAATATGTTGGATTTCAATTTCCATAAATTCTAGCATGGCATACTGTCTATGGATTTAGTTATTTATTAAATTTGTTTGCTGCCCATCTTGCCACAAGGTAAGGTGGCTTTAAATGGATAATTGAAATTTGAACTCCAGACATCTGGAAAGTTCTAGGATGAGTGGATCTGCTTTCTGGCACAAAGAAGTAAAGTCACCATTGAGTTGAACTCAATCTCTGAGGACTATGTAAACAGATCCACATAATTTTCTCTATAACAGACTAAAAATGATTTTGCTATTTCTCTCTTCCAGGATGTTTCATCAAGTTCACAGTGAAGCCTAGGGCCAGAATTGCTTAGTAGCCCCCTTTCTAAATAGTAACTAGATGCAGTCTTGCATAGATTTTTCAAGATCAACCACAATTGACTAAGGTCTGCAACCCAATTTTAAAATGCTAGAAGTTTAGTAACTGTTTTAATTTTCACTGAGTACAAATATTTGAAATGAAACAAATCTTCCTCTCCTGTGATTCCAAAACAGCAGATGTAGCCTTAATGTATTTCATTTTGTTACTTTCAGATCCTCTTTTAAAAGTAGATTCAGACATGCCTCCTTTATCTCTACCGCCAACTTCCATGGACCTCCCACATTCTTTACATTCAAATTTCTCAAATTTCTCAAATGGAAAGGTAAAGAGCAGAAAAACTTACACTATTTTAAACTGTTTTCTGTGGATCATTTTTATTGCATTTAGCTAAAACACTCTGCAGTCAGTAAAATATATTACTTAAGCATATAGATAGTAAAACATATTATATTAATAAGATATGAATTCGAAATATACAGTAAGGGTTTTAAAAACTTATCAGAATTATCGGCTATATTTTTATCGGTAAAAATAATTATATGCATAGTTAGCAACTATCTCTGTTAAATGTTTTGATCAAGCAAGAGAAATGTTTCATTAGAGATCAATTGTTTGATAGGGTTATTATTATGCAAGAGGCAAAGTAAATCATAACAGTTAAGATGTTGGAGTTTAAGGCAGCTGTCAAATCCTGGATCCCAATTTTTTTCAAGAGAAGCTAAACAACAATATAACACTCCTTCCAAAATCTTGCAGTTCAGCTAAATTATCCTTTATCTGAGGCAGTAAATACTACAAACATCTTGGATCTGAATCTGGTATTAAAATATAATTAATTAATTATAAATTAATAAATAATTAATTTGCCACCCATTAGATACATAAACTGAGCCAATTCCTCAGTCTAATGTTATGAAAAACCATCTATATATTCAGGGTTGAACATATTTATCTCATTCCAGGAAGTAGCATCCAAATATGCTGCATTCTGACAATATACAACTTTAGAGTTATGAAACAATGCATATTAGTACCTGGCAGTTAAAATAGAAAAAAGACCCAAGAAAGTAATAAAGAAAAATATAAATAAGAAGGTATTATATTAGTTTTTAGTAACATTTCATGTCATATCTTCAAACTTCTCAGATTTTATATTACAAAAAAACCACCACCCAACTTTCAAAATAAGGTGGCAACAAAGCTGAGTATACCCAGTCAAAATAAAAATTAAGCTTCTGCAATATTTCTTACTGCAGTGGTTAAAATGGCCATGAAACCTGCTCCCTCAAACCACCTGGAAGACATTTGTGAATGTAGAGCAGAGGTGGGCTCCTCCCGGTTGCACTGGTTCTATAGAACCGGTAGCAAACCGCTAGTGATGTCACGATGATGTCATGGAACTGGTTCTGTCGGTGCCGGTCTATGGACGCTGCCATCTTTGTTTTTTTGTTTTTTTATTTTTTCCCGTTTTTTTCTTCTGCGCATGCGCAGAAGCCGAGTTTCTGGCACTGCGCATGCGTCGCCATCTTGTTTTCAGCTTTATTTTATTTTAATTTTTGGAATTTTTGGCACTGTGCATGCGCACACGCAATGCCCACGCACTCACACAGCACAACCATGTGGCGTGGGAGGAAGCGAACTGGCAGCAAGGTAAGTTAGAACCCACCCCTGATGTAGAGGATAATAGTGAAGAACCAATTCTACTGTTTCTCTAGCATAATTAATAACACTAATCAAATCAAATTGAAATGTACACTTTTAGATAGGCAATTTTAGTGGTAACCAGAATTAGGTATAGTTATTTTGGAATGATAGCCTGTGGTGTGGCTTGGGATTGAAAGTATTTTTTTTCTGATGTTTACCAAAATATCAGTCATATCTTTTCTCTCAAATGTGTAGCTCTATAATTCTTCCATTCCTCAGGAGAAAGCTTCTCCTAATCATGACACTCCAAGCCTTTTGTGGATGCCGAGGGAAGTGGAAATTGCCACCAGCGGCTTCAGTGAAAAAAACCGAATTAGTGAAGGCGTCTTTGCTACTACTTACAGAGGTCAGAGAGATAATGCTCACTATGTTGTTAAAAAACTGAAAGAGGTAGGTGTCTGTCTTCATTTATCTCATGAATTGAACAAAATTAGAAAGGCAGGTGCAAAGCTGGTTAACAATATAGCCATATTGGATTCCTGGCACTGCCATTCCCATCCCTAGCATTGTGTTTTTTGAAAGAAGACTCTTGGTGGTTTTCTCCACTACTTTAGAAAAGGTCTGCCATAATTTCACAGGGCATCTTTTGTTTATCTGTCTTGAACCCAGACTGGCTGAATCAGAGCCAAATCTAGCAAAAGAGGCAAGTTCAAAAATCTGGATCCCCAGTTATTGTTAGGAGTTGAGATACGTAGGCTTGGATTATTATAATGGGGTTAATTTTATTGAGCTAGAACCAAATAGCATTAAATGTTGAACCTATTTATGTTGATGAGAGAAAGATGTGAAAGTCTTGTCACTTTCTAGCCATCTTTTATACAAAGCGATATAAATTACTTATACAAATTTCATGCAATATAAATATAGATTTCAATTAACCTCCCAGTTAAATCAGTAAATCAGCCTGGTTTCAAATAGTAGAATTAAAAACACAGACGCAAAAAAGAACTTCACTTTTAAAATGATATTGTTGAAAATGCAGATATAATAATATAATGTGGTTTCATTCTATACCGATAAATAGTGCTAATGAGATGCAATGTATGAGCATGTTGGCAGAGAACTCTTGGATCTTGAACTACTGATGAAATTGGGTATAGCAAAATAAACATATTAGCCTCTCATTCTCTAATTCCAATTGTCATTTTGATTTTAATAGATTCAAATAAGTTAAAGAAAATGGCTAGTATGTACTGTATATACTAATATGTTTAAGTATGAACTTGCTATTCAGAAAAATAATAGGATTCTCTTTATTCCAGAATGAGGCACAAGTATTTTTTCATACAGAAGTGCAAATCTGCTTTCGGTAAGTAGCTGGGCAACACTTTTAGTGGGGAAAAGCAGCAGATGACAATGTTAGTTTACCTTGTGAGCCAGACTTGCTCAGGATAGCGAGATGGATGGTATAAAAATTTAATAAATAAATGAATACATACACACCAAGGGTGGGTTCCTGCCGGTACGCTCTTACCTGTTTTTCGCCGCAGAACCGAAGAAGGCAGTGCAGTTCGCAGCATGGGGCTTCCCTCGCCCGCTTTCCCCTGGACGCCGCTATTTGCGTTCTTTTGTCCTCTGCGCATGCGCAAAGCGTTCTGCTTGCGCAGAGGGTAAAAGAACGCAAATGCCGGCGTCCAGGCGGGCGGGGGAAAGCGGGCGGGGGAAGCCCTGCGCCGCGAACGCCACCGCCTTCTTCGGTTCTGCGGCGACCAACAGGTAAGAGCGTACCAGCAGGAACCCACCCCTAATACACACATACAGTTCAAAGGTCAGTTATAAGTCCTTTTCTTCAGCATCATGAGAACTTTGAACACTTGCTGAATAAATGGGTGTTATGTGAGGGCTACCTGTATGTGTGTGTTTTATAGTCTGTTAATGTTTTTACATTTTATTTTTGCTATTTTGGCTTTAAAAAGAAAATTGTTCTCTTTGAGAAACGTTTGAGCTTGGGTGGGCATTGTAACAATCTCATTCATTTTTTCTTTTCTAGTTTAGTCTAGTGAAATAAACCTTTTATCTTCAAAAAGTATTACTAACTTAGGGTTTGCATCGGAGAGGCCCAGAATATGGGTGGATTGAGGGGAGGGCTTGCATTATAAATTATCTTTTAAAAAATGATTTTAGACACAGAGAGATAAACACATAGGCCTGCATAAACAGAAATGCCAATATTCCCTTAGTTACATTTTACCTTTTTCCAGAGTCAAGCTCAACTACCAGGAATTTCTTGATTCCTAAATTCAAGCTCTTTGAATTTTCCTGTCTGCTTTTTCACCTGACTAAAAGCTGCTAACGATCTTTGGTTTCATAGTAGCCTGAGGTCTTTAAACCTTAAATTTTCTGGTTCTTGCAACTAAGCTTGTTAAATATTTATACAACAACAACAACAACAATTACCCTGCAAATTTACCAGAGAAAATTGCCTGGAATCCTTGTGAAATGCAGCCATGTCAATGAAAAGGGAAAATAAGTCTCCCTTTAATTACGGTAACTGGCCATATAGGAGTAGAAATTTACTAGAAACAATAAAACTTCTTGTTTGTATAACAGGCAAATCCCAGTAAACAAATTAATGTAAGTAGCAAAGCAATGAAAGGAAAACAAGGAAAATAAGAAATGAGTTTTCTTTCTTAAAGCTACAGTAACAAAATGTAGTCAATAAAAGATATAAATAATTTCCACAACAGAAGCACTTCCTAATGAAAATTACTTCACCCTGAAGAATCAGGAAGTGAATGTTTAATCCAGGGGAGATTTCTTAATTTAGTTGTGGATTTATTATGGAATATCTAAAGACTTTGAAAACATGTAGGAGGGAACAAGAAGACCTGACTTGGGGTACTCACATTGCAGCACTGGTCAAAAGGGTCCAGCAGAGATTATACTACCCGAGACTTCTCAGGAAAGAACTGAATGAAAAACTGCTGGTGGCCTTCTACTGCTGCACCATAGAAAGTATTTTAACTTACTGCATCTGTGTATGGTTTGCCAATTGCACAGTGGCAGATAGGACAACACTCCAGAGGGTAAATATCGTTGCCCAGAGGATCATTGGTTTCCCTCTCCCCTCTTTGGAAGAGGTTTATAGCTCCTGCTCAGGGGTGGGTTCTAACTTACCTCACCGCAGGTTCGCTTCCTCCCACGCTGCGTGGCTGCATACGCATTGCGCGCGTATGCGCAGTGCCAAAAAGCAAGCAAAAAATAGCAAAAAAATTTAAAAAGCTAAAAACAAGATGGCAGCGCATGTGCAGTGCCGGAAACTTGGTTTCTGCGCATGCGCAAAAGAAAAAACCAGCAAAAGAGAGAGAGAGAGAGAGAGAGAACGCCACTTGGTTAAAACAGTAAAATGCAAAATAAAATAGTTCTCATTAAATAATGTTAATAGAGTGAAAAAAGCTAAACATATTAGAAATACGTTTAACCTAACCAAAAAAGCAACAACAAAAATCTCTATGAAAACCATGAATATCTATAGAATTAATTCAGTTATTGGATTTATCAATAAAGGGGGGCACATAGGAACATAATGCATCATCTAATGTTTTAGAGCACAAAAACTTTTAAAAACCAATAAACTCATATTAGAGATCCATTCCTTAAAATCAGAGGAATTATCTTTTTTTCCATTAACATAGCATTATCTTTATTGTGCCCCAAGATTGATAGCCAAGGTTCTTCATAAGATGACAGTTCCATACTTTAGGAATATAATTCAATATCATATTTGTCACGGTGTGAAACACAAATACATTAGATTGACTTAATAAAAACATGAAGAATTAGAAATGAAGAGCTGCTTTATTTTGCTTTTACATCTTCCTTCAGTGGCTGGATAGACTTTATTTTACAAACAAAGACATTTTACTCCCCCCCCCATTGTAAATATTAAATGCCTTCAACTATTTCAGAAATTAGTATCTTATTGCTAAAACTATAGTATATACTATTTTAACTATTATCTATATAGGCTTTTACTTTACACTGTATTGTTTAGAGTTCAGTGTCATGTCTTTGTATCAGTTTTATATCTGTATTATATTTATTGCTGACCTCTATATTTCTTTTGTCTTAAAGCCTACATATATCTATATTGCCACCCTTTATAGACCTATACTCCTTTTGTATAGGGTTCGATCTCTCTTTTATCTTTTTTGTTTCAGTTTTCTATTCTTGTTCTATCAAAATCGTTGCTTATTCTTTGCCTTTTCTGCTTGTTTGTTCCTAGCTAGGCTTCGTAGCTCTTCTCCTCTTTTGACTCTCAGCTCCATCTGAAGGAAAGGGCTGGAAGAACCTTTCCCTCAAACAAGGTCTTGTGGGATTTGGGATTTGGGTGTTTTATGTTTCTTAGATCTTGTTGTATTGTGTATGTTATAATTTTGAATTCTTGGGAAACTATTGAGTGTCCTATGGGATTGTAACAGGATATAATTGCAATAAATGAATAAATACAATTTCTTCAAATGCCTTTTAGATGTTGCCATCCTAATATTCTACAGTTGTTGGGTTTCTGTGTAGAAAGTGGACTTCACTCCTTGATTTATCCCTACATGGAAAATGGATCGTTACTGGACAGGCTACAGTGTCAGGTAAGCAAAAAGCATGCATTTTTGCGTACCACATCTATTAAAAGGAAGCACTTCTGTCAGCTCAACCAGCATGAGAGGGATTATGGGAGTTACATTCCAACAAACAACATTTCGAAGACATGAGATTGCTCATTGAAGTTGATGTGAGGTTGCAGAGAGAGGGGGGAAAGAAACCTTGTGTCATGGTGCTAGTGCTGTATCACTAGCAGGAAGGCAAAAGGCTAATGAGGAATCAGCCACTCCCAAGTACAGAAGCATCAATTTGACTCTTGTTTAGCCTCGAGAATTTGCTTCCCTAACCCTTTCAAAAAGATCTTGGTTGTAATGATAACCCAGTGGATACTGTAGCACTGAAAAGCTGGTTGTGTTTAGGCAGTAGGCTGTGCTTGATCATTTATTTTATTTTATTTATTTATTTATTTATTTATTATGAAATTTATTTGCCAGTCATCTTGTTTCAAAGCAACTCTGGATAGCATTCAAGATTAAAAAAAACATTAAAATAATCAAATATAAATATAGCCAATAAAATCACAATACAAGCAGAATAAAATCATTGACACACGATGGAGTAAGAGGAAGCCCAATTCACGGGGAATGGGGAGGTGGGTTTAGCTCTTACTTAATCAACCAGATCAAGTTTGAAACAGTTGACCATATGATCCTGTTGAGTATTGCTCTTTGGCTTACCTAGTTATCTGAATTCAGAATGACTGTTAATAACAGGTGGTCCTTGCTTAACCACCACTCTTTCAGTGACTGAACTTAAGACTGTGCTCAATGAGTGTTACCTATGATTGGTCCTCAAAAGTTTTGGCTGTTGCAATGACCCCACAGCCATGTGATTACTTTTTCTGACCTTTAATACCAGCTTCTGTTGCAGTATGTTTAGCTGTTGCTATACAGCAGGGCAGTGGTGAAATCCAATTTTTTTTACTACCGGTTCTGTGGGCATGGCTTGGTGGGTGTGGTGTGGTGGGTGTGGCTTTGTGGGCATGGCAGAGGAAGGATACGGCAAAATCCCCATTCCCTCCCCACTCCTGGGGGAAGGATATTGCAAAATCTCCATTCCCACCCCATTCTGGAGCCAGCCAGAGGTGGTGTTTGCTGGTTCTCCGAACTACTCAAAATTTCCGCTAACGGTTCTCCGAACTGCTCAAAATTTCCGCTACCAGTTCTCCAAAACCTGTCAGAACCTGCTGGATTTCACGCCTGCAGCAGGGGTGTCAAATTCAAGGCCTGCGGGCCAAATCCAGCCCACGGGGTGCTTAGATCTGGCCTGATGGGCTGCCCTGGAAACAGCAAAGGACTGGCCCGCTGTGCCTCTGCCAGCAAAAACGGAGCGCGGGACAGCCATGTGTGGCCCTCCCCAGCTCTGTTTTTGGCTGTGATGGCCTCCTGCAGCTCTCTGCCAGTGAAAATGGAGCTGCATTTTCACTGGCAGAAGGCTGCAGGACATCGAGCTGGCCATGCCCCCCATGCCCCCCCCAGGTCAAACACAACCCTGAAGCAGCCCTTAATGAAATCGAGTTTGACACACCTGCTATACAGTTGGGGTTTTGGGGGGCGGGGGTTCCTAGGAGCACAACAATACTATTTCCATATTCTGTAATTCTATTTTGGAAGAAAGTATAGGTACTTTTCCAGAGCTTGGTGTCCCCCAAATAGACTGAACTACAATTTCTATCTCCAATCCTCATGGAGACAATGGTAGTTGCAATCCAATACAGTATCAGGCTCAAGAGGCTGAAATATATGGCCGCAGAGCAGTACGTGAGAACTATTCCCAATGTGTTATTCGTTTTTTGCAATAAGAGTGTTTTGTCATTCATTGCTAAACAGTCATCTTTTTAAAGATCCATTGTTCTTTCTGTTGCAGGATAGTTCTGAAGCATTAACATGGGAGAAACGCACCAGAATATCTTTGGGATTAATTAAAGCCATTCAGCATTTACATCAGTTTGGAATTATTCATGGAAATGTAAAAAGGTGGGGATGTGCATTTAAAACAGCATTTACTTCTTTATGCATCCTATTATATATTACTTAATGAACTACTTAAACTTCTATCTGATTGAAAATGTTGCGTTTTCATAAGAAAGAAGTATAGCTAAACAACATCAGCACAGTGCTGTATCCGTCCTAGAAACTTTGTCTTCAATAAGTAGTATAAAGTAACACAGGATGTAACTTGACTCATAAAGTACTTCCTCTTACATAGATGCACGCTCACGCATGCACACACACAGACACACGCACACAAACAGCTGGCTTGGCTTTCATGACTAAAAAAAGGGAAAGCAAAACACACCTTCAATACTTCAAGGCAAACTTAAGTTTAGAAGTAATCCAATGAGTCAGACAAATCCTCAAGAGACACGAAATTAATTAGTTTTAAAATGTACTGTAATCATTTTTTACCTGCTGAATCTACAGTGCACATCTGCAGCTGTCCCCTCAGCTGATTTTGGCTTTCTTTCCCTTGTCATAAGTAGGGCAGAATGACTAGAAGAGAGCACTTGGAGGCAAAAATTAGAGTGCACCCTCTGTTCTTTTATTCATTTATTCATTCTAATATACCACCTAATTATTTTATCTCCAGATGTATAGAGTTGCCTTCAGGGAGAGGGGAAACATACAAGTTTGATAAATAAAAAAATATTTATGAATACATATTTTCTTAAGAAAGTCATTTGTTTGCCCTAATTAAGAAATTGTCATGTAAATAAAATATTGTTGGCTGATAATATTGGCATAATTTATATTTTACAGTACCTTCTTCACATGATGCTTTGTTACAATTGAAATGTATGTACAGTATTAACAATCTGAATTAGCTGCCATTTCTTATAGCTTTCAAACCAGGTTTTGGTCACATGTTTGTTTAACTGATGTTTATCAGTTGATAATGCTGTTTTGACCTGTTTAGGGTTAAGTTCTAATTCACATTCAAAGATCAGTGTTGTAACTGATCTTTTATTGTATTTTTGTCTCCTATACAAACAGTTCCAATGTTTTGCTGGATGCAAACTTTGTACCACAACTTGGACATTCTGGTCTTAGACTGCATCCTGTGGAAAAGAAATCAGAATATACTGTGATAAAAACCAAGGTCTTGCAAGCTTCACTAGCTTATTTCCCAGAAGATTTTGTCAGGCATGGGCAGCTAACTAAAAAAGTGGACATATTTGCTTGTGGAATTGTAAGTTGTTGTTCTTCATGAGTAATCTTACATAACTCTCATGCCAAGAATTGGACATGTTTTCCTTTAATTAAGTTTGATAACTTACTTCCAGTGGATATATTAGTAAAATGTCAAGATGTTGTTTCATAAAATTATGCTTGGAGATTGAAAATTTATGAATAAGCTCATTTTTCCATGCCAGAGCACATTCTTTGCATGGCAGGCACCATTTATGCTATGTTGTGTTTTGGTGTCTTAAGCAAAAAAGGGTTTTGGATTATAAGACTAGGGAAGGCTTCTGCCTAAGATTGAAGAGAGAAGCTACCTGTCAGCATAGGCAATATTGATCTCTATAGACTTGGTTGAAAGCTGGCTTGTATCTGATAGAAAGATTTTCTTCTATGATAGGACTGGATTGTACCTAGATAGCACCAGATGAACTATATAAATAATCTGAAGGTCAGGATTATCAGCTGTCCATTATATATATTTTTAAATTAATTGTAATCATTTTTCTAGGTTTTAGCAGAAATACTGACTGGCATGAAATCAGTGGATGAAAGAAGAAATCCTATTTTTCTGGTATGTAGAAAATGTATTTTGGAAGATTTAAATGTTTGAAGAAAGACCCTGAGAGTGAGAATCTCCTCAGACTGGAGAATGTAGGTTTTGAATCATTGTTGTTCTTTTATGCAGTTCACTTGTTCCACATCTACATGAGAAGGGTGCATGAGGTTCCTTCCTGTTCCCTTCCCTTCCCTCCTCTTCCCCAACCCCCATCCCCCATAAGCAGATGTTGCTGGGGGAAGTAGAAAACACAGGATTCCAAGAGCAGCTGAGCAACTGTCATGGAATGTTCAAAAACGACCATAGCAGCAGCCTGGCAACATTGAAGCAGCCACAACTTTCCGAAATTTCATTCCCTCAGAGTCATAGATTTGGGGCACATTCTGTAATTTAGCTCCTTTGAGGTACATTTGCTCAAAAATTGTTGCCCTATGATACACCATTTTGCCCTGTTAAAATTTGAGGAACTATTTAGTAATATGTAGAAAACAGAACAATTACTGTCAGCTTCATTATGTAAGTGAACCAATTCTTTAAAGGACAGAGAAATAACATCATCTGCATTCTTCCAACCTTTTCTTCAACAGAAAGATGCCTTGCTTGAAGAACTCAGAATGGCAAAAGAATTGTCTTGTACTAAGGAGAAAAACTTCGAAAATCTTGCTGCCATACAAATATGTCAAAAATACCAAGATAAGCAAACTGTTTGTTTGACAGAAAAAGTTTCTTTATGCTTGGCCACTTCTGTCTGCATTTGCCTACGGAAAAAGAATGCAAACACAAAAGAGGTAAACATAATCAGCTTGTTAGTGGAGATGCCCTTGCTATGTTGTCCTTTTATTTTCTTTATTTTATTGGATTTAAGGGTAAGTAAGTAAACGTAGAAAATAGGGAAATTGTTTTATTTCAATGAGGAATGTAGAAACAATCTATTAACATTCTTGTCAAAAACAGGTGAATGAAATGATAGAAATTGCAGATAGTCAAACAAGATCTCAGAACATGTCAGAAAGAAGCAGAAATCTTGGACTCTTCACCAATATTCCAGAAGAAACCAATGATGAACCAGCTAGTCCCTTCAATGTTGATTTCTATGGTCATAACCACAAACCCTCTGCCAATTCTGGATCTCTCAACTCTACCACTACATTACCACCTTGCATAAAAGTTTTTCCTCCTGAAACATACTCTGAGCAGATTTTACGGGAACCTTGTGAGTCAGATGAATCCTGTAACTTTTCATGGGACACTGAAGAACACGATTACTGCTGTGCTTCAGCCAAACACAGTCTAGAGCCAGAAAATGTTTCTTTCACTAAGCCTGTGATGTTCACAGCAAAAAATACAGACTCTGACCGAAAAACAAATCAACAGCAGAGAGAAAATGATGGCGCTGGTTGTTCCTCACAAGGTAAAAGGTAATATTTAAATATTCTTTTGAGATTGGTAGAAATTAATAATGTCAAAGATTCTGTGGAAAGTTTGATATAGCATCACAGAAATAACAATGACATACAACAGTTACTCCTCAGATCCAAGTGAGGAGAGACTGAAATAATGCCTGAAGTCAGCAGTAAATCAGAAAGGGTAAATAAGGTGAAGTAAATCAAAGTACAGTACTGTTTACTGGGAAAATATTCACTCCAATATATATTTATTCTTGTGCTGATTGGATAGCACTCGTATTTAAAAACCTACATGGTGCTGGATGTTCATATGCCAGACATAGTAAAGAATGTATGTTACCACTTTGTCTAGTTTATCAGATGCATTAATGATGAAGCTTGCACTGATGACCTCTAGATTAAATTTTGGAAGTGGTTGGAAATAATGGAGTATGCCTGATAGAATTTTGATTAGAGCTGTCCGTACAGAACATATACTGCTAATTCTATAACTGTTTAGCTAATTGGCTGGTTTCCAGGTCTATTAATTGGGATTATATAGCAATAGCAATAGCACTTAGACTTATATACCGCTTCATAGTGCTTTACAGCCCTCTCTAAGCGGTTTACAGAGTTCAGCATATTGCCCCCAACAATCTGGGTCCTCATTTTACCGACCTCAGAAGGATGGAAGGCTGAGTCAACGTTGAGCCGGTGAGATTTGAACAGCTGAACTGCTGAATTAGCAGTCAGTTGAACTTGCAGTGCTGCTTTTAACCACTGCGCCACCTCAGTTCCTCCTATATTCTCTCTTTCCTATAAATTGAGAGATTTTGACTCATTTTCTCTCTACAATAGTAACCCTACAGGTCAGGTTGAATTAAGAGAAAGGACTGGAGTAAAGTCACTCAAGTCAATTTCCAAAGCTTAAAGTAGACTTTAACTTAGGTCTCACCAGTCCTAATTTTGATTTTACTATTCTAAATAATATGACTCCCAACTGCTTGGGATTTGCACCTATGTAGACCATAAGATTTATGTGGAATCCTTCATCTGGTGGTTTGTTTCCTGGTGGTACTCAAGCACTGGAATTCTTCACAAAGGGGGTTCCCTTTGCTTTTTGTAAGATTTGGCTTTCAAAAGCCACTCTTTTTCCAGAAGTCTTGGACTGGTCTTTTATGACAACTTTTAGATTCTTTTAACTGTTATGTTTGCATTTTTAAAATATTTTTCTTTACATGGTATTTAGCTTTCTGATGAATTGTTAATCTGTTTTAGACGTTGTGTTGAAATCAGGGGTGGGTTCCTGCCGGAGCTGCCTGGTGCGCAGCTCCGGTAGGGAGCAGCCGATTGCGCAATTTGCGTGCGACTGCTCCGGAGCCCTCTTTGCCGGTCCATCGCGCGCGTCGCCATTTTTTCTGTTGATTTTGGGTCGATTTTGCTTCTGCGCATAAGCAAAATCGCACCAAAATCTCTCTCGTGCGCACATCCCCTCGCGAGATTTCACCGCGATTTTGCTTCCGCGCATGCGCAGAAGCAAAATTGCGCGAGGGGGCGCACGCGCGTAGCGAGCACGCCTGTGCCTGAAGCAAGCGCACCCGCGGCCAAAGCGAGGAGATGCGCATGTAGCGCACCGGTAAGAGAGCAACCCGCCGCTGGTTGAAATGCGTTCCATAAAAGTTCTCAATGAAATGGAGACAAAACTTGTATATTCATTATTTAGGTCAGTGATATGACTTTGTCTTTTATTTCAGCTTTAATGAAAGAAATAAAAATCAATGATAAAAAGAAACAGCTAATGGAAAAAATAACCTTATATGATGAAAATAAGATAAACAGTTATGACCTCTTTGAATCTTCAATATAAATATATTTCTATCAGTTATGACTTCAGAAGATGGAGCATTTCTTCACCAGCAAAATGTATTTTTAAAGTACTGTTATACTTATATATACAAGAAAGGTACACCGATGTTGCACAATGAGAAAGCATTATTTTTCAAATCCATTTATATATGGACTTCTCTTATTTTCCTGTTCCGGTTGAAATTATTTTGTTGGATCCAGCCAAAATACTATCTTAAGAAAAAAAAAAGATATAAAAGAGCAGCATTCTTCAGTTGCAACTGATTACTGGTTGGTATATTCTCTGAAAACAAATGTATTTTTCTTATTTTGTACATGGTATTGTATTAGATAATTACTAGGTCTCCTTACAATTTGTCTATAATTTGTAAATGACTCAAAACCTGGGGTTTTGTATGTATATGTATGTATATTTTTTGCTCTTAAGGACTTACCTTATTTTTTGGAGTATAAGACGCACCTTTTTACCCCCAAAAAGAGGGTGAAAACTTGGGTGCGTCTTATATACCAAATGTAGCCCCACCCACCCAGCCACTCCCACCCTTTGGCCTCTGTCTTCCAGCAATTTACCTGTTTGCAGCAAACAGGGAAGAGCCTGTTAAAACAAGCAAGTCCTTAGCAGCTTCCCGATCCCCAGCTGATTTGCCACCTGCTAAAATGAAACTGAAACTGAAACTGCAAAGAGGCAAATAGCTGGGAGAGACACGCAGATTTTTATTTTCTGCTGAACTGGATGCAAGGGGGGTAAGTGAATAACTATAAATGTCTGTAGAATGTTCAAATTATTAGACTTATTTTTTAAAGACTGCTTTATTATTGTTCTAGAGCCAGGGGTCTCCAACCTTGGCAATTTTAAGACTTGTGGACTTCAACTCCCAGAATTCCACAGCCAGCTTTGTTAGCTTTGCTAGCTGTGGAATTCTGGGAGTTGAAGTCCACAAGTATTAAAGTTGCCAAGGTTGGAGACCCCTGTTTTCTAGACAACTTAACAAAATAAAGAAGCTTTTTAAAATAAATGCTTGCTCTGAAGAGGCCCAGTGCTATTGTATCTTCTTTTAAATAATAGAGAATAATGTATACTTCCAGAAATTTTAACAGCTCTGTACAAGTATAGTCTGAAATGTAACAGTGTCCTGTTTAGTATTAGAGTTAAATCCTGACTTAGCAATAGCACTTAGACTTATATATTGCTTCATAGTGCTTTACAGCCCTCTCTAAGCGGTTTACAGAGTCAGCATATTGCCTCCAACAATCTGGGTCTTACCTTGGAGTAGATCTATTTAAATAATTGGGAAGAGTTAGTGTGACTACATTTAAGAAAACTTTCTGGCATAATGTACATTTCTCCAATTCTTTGCTATTTCTATGGGTCAGGCACACATGCATAGAAATACACAGCAAATAGTGTATATCATCTGTGCTGTTTGCTGTTTGGCAAATTGGTTGGAGGCAGAGGCCTTTTTTACTTGTTTTCCTCCCCCAAAACGAAGGTGCGTCTTATACTCCGGTGCGTCTTATACTCCGAAAAATACGGTACTGCTTGAGGAAAAACATTACGAGCAGATTCCACTAAAGCAGGAGTTCCCAACCTTTTCTATACCCCACACCCCTAGAACGTTTCTAATATATTCTCACACCCCTTACAAAAGTAAATAATTATATGCATATAATTATGCATATGCACTATAATTTTGAAACTTCTAAACCCAAGTTTTCGCACCCCTGGAATATCGTCTCGCACCCCCGGTTGAGAACCTCTGCACTAAAGGGTATTAAGTGAAGGAACAAATATATGTTTTATCTGGCATCCTTAATATATGAGTTCATTAGATAGTGCTCAATGAACTGATAAGCACTGTAGAACATTTAATCATAATAAAAGGAATTCCACAGTTGAACAGTAATCCACATCTGTACACCAGATGAAGGTAAAAATATATGGTTTTAATCTGGAACTGGTATTTACTTAGGATTATTTATTGTATCTGATTTTTGTATTGTATCTGAATTTTATTTAAAAAATTTTAAAGAGTTGCTTCACAGTGAGATGGGCAGTATATAAATTTAATAACATAATAAATGTTATATTTATTAATTGATGTAATAATGATTCAGAGGTTTTTAAAACTAGTTGCAAGAAGCATGAAGAACATACTACTAATGTACTATTACTTATTCTTTTATATCAGAGTTTCTTGAAGCGTGGTCTGAGAACACTGGGGAATCCCCCCTAAGACCCTCTCTGGGGTCCATGAAATCAAAATTTGCCAGATATTAAAAATATTTGGAAAAACAATGTCATGTTTTACTTATTTTTGTAAAAAATATTTCCCTAAAAATATTTATGTTACTATCTAATGGCATTAATATTATTTTTACATGATTCAATAAATAAATATTCTATAAATTTGTCCAGTTTTAATTTTTAATATAGCAAATGGTGATAAATATGACCCATAATTTTTTTAAAATAGGGAGAAGTTCTGAGAGCAAAACATCTCAAAAACTATTCTATATATATGACTATATGGCTTCCACTTACTCTAAATGACTACACTCAAATATATAATATTCCTAGCTGTTGGTATTCCTTGCTGTTTCTTGCAAGGTAATCTGCCACTGCTTCTTCTATCCCCCTTTATCAGAGACCTGAAATAAACAGTGTGGAAATTCCTCTTATTTCAGTGCCAGCTGGAGGCATCATTAGTCCTATTTCACTGAGGGAGGCAGAGGAGCTTTCTGTAGAGGAGGACATTGCAGAAATAGAGAAATAGTGCTTGGAAGAAGAGGAGGAAGAATAATTCTCCTTTTTCTCCAAATTTGGCAACAGTGTTGTTCTTTCCATTGGCCTACAGCAGGGCTATCCAAACTGAGCATCTATAACAGGGGTGTCAAACTCGTTTTAATTGAGGGCCGCATCAGGGTTGTGTTTGACCTCAGGGGGCCGGGGTGGGTGTGGGCAGGCTGGGCATGGTCAGCTCAACATCACTCGTGTCGGGGGCACCTATGGTGGCCCGAGCGCTCTGCCAGTGTAAATGGGCTCCTGAGCTGTTTTCACCTGCGACTGCCTCCTGTTATCCTCTGCCAGCGAAAACAGAGCTCGGGAGGGCCGCCTGTGACGTTCCCAAGCTCCGTTTTGGCTGGCAGAGGCACCATGGGCCGGTCCTTCACTGTTTCCAGAGCGGCCCCGTGGGCCAGATCTAAGCACCCCGCAGACCGAATCTGGCCCCTGGGCCTTGAGTTTGACACCCCTGATCTATAAGGCCTGTATACTGGGAGTTGAAGTCCACAAGTCTAAAATGTTGCAAAAATTGGATATCCTGATTTACATTTAGTGGTACTGAGGACAGAGGCAGCAGCAGCAGGATTGAGGAATAATGTATATAGAAACATAGTAAATTGATGACAGAAAAACAGCCAGTGATCCACTGAGCCTGCCCGTTGAGTTTTTTGTTTGTTTCTTTTTCTTTTCTTTTTTCTTTTTTCTTTGTTGGATGATATGTTTGTCCCAGCATTTTAAAACTCAGTTACTGAAGATTGATCCACTACCTCCGCTGGAAGTTGGTTTCAAGCTTCCACGACTCTTTTTGTGAGATAATACTTTCTAACATTACTTTTACACTTCCCTTCTGTCAGCTTGAGATTATTCCCCGTGTTCTTGATTTTTGCTTAATATTGAAAATATGCCTTCTAGGACCTTATTCATACCCTTAATATATTTAAAGGTTTTAATCATGCTCCCCCCCTTCCCTTCTGTATTCCAGGTTGCACATATAAAATTCCTCCAATCTTTCCTGATATGTTTTGTCCCTCAGACCTTACACCATTTTTGTTGCCCACCTCTGGACTCACTCAATTGTATCAATATTTTTTTTTAAAGTGAGGTCTCCAGAACTGGACACAGTATTCCAAATCGGGTCTGACTAAAGCCCTATATAGCGGGATTAGGACCTCCTTTTTTGTAGTGGTCATCCCTCTAGTGATGCATCCCAGACTTTTGTTTGCCTTCACAGCTGCCTGGTCACCTTGTTTACTCATTTGCAACCATCTGCTGTGAGCAAACCTAAATCTTTTTCTTCTGTTGTTCTAACACTGTAGCCCCAATACTGTACTCTGTACAAAACTGCACAGTGATGTAATATTATTACATGGAAATTCTTAAAGCAGAAAGAAGACCCCTGTTTTATTATCTGTACTCACAGAAAGTGCAAGATTAGTTAGAGCAAAGAAGTCCGTTGGGCAGAAAATTTATGATTTATGGAGGAGGATGGGAACACCCCTCCATCCTTTTTTTTTTAATGTGAAACATCCTGAGGAAAAGTACAAAGGCTAAGTAAAAAATCTTACGATTTTTTGAGGGCTGGTTTCTTACTGATTTTATCTTAGCACATTGTGCAAGTACAGCCTTTCTCATAGTAAGTTAATCGCAACTGCATTCTTAGGGGTCTTTCATTTGTCCCTTTAAGTCACGCACTGTTCCCTGAGGGGAGGACAGCAAAAGCAGGTGGCGTCCCTCCTGTCCTCTCAAAGCGACGCCAGCGGTAGGTTTCACGCCCGTTCGTTTTTTAAACTACCATGTCTATGGAGATTGTCAGTCATCCAGGTCACGGTTGACCCAAATATGCTTTTTCAAGAGGCAACTGGACTTTCTGGTTCAGGGGTCTCCAACTCGGCAACTTTAAGTCTTGTGGACTTCAACTCCCAGAATTCCTCAGCCATCTCAGAAGTCCACAAGTCTTAAAGTTGCCAAGGTTGGAGACCCTGGCCTGTATAATCTGGTTTATCTCTGAAGACGTTTCGCTTCTCATCTAAGAAGCTTCTTCAGCTCTGAAGAAGAGCTCTTGGATGAGAAGCGAAACGTCTTCAAAGAAAAACCATTAAGTCCAGTTGCCTCTTGAAAAAGCACCTTTGGGACAAAACTACCATTACTTTCAGTTTCCAAAATGCCGCTTAGGGAGCGGCCGTTCGGCTCACACCAATTTCCCTTCGAGCACCCACGTGACCTGAAACTAAAGCCCCGCCCTTCCAGGCTCAGGCCTCCAAGTCAAGCCAGCTTTTCCAGCCTCGCGGCTTCCGAGCCCCCTTCGCAATCCCCGACGCTTTTGGGGAGCTCTTCTCGGGGCGGGGGGGGAGAGGTGGCGCGCGGCGGGAGGAGGCCGCGAGAAGGTAGCGGAAAGCGGATCCAGCCGGGCGAGTCGTCAAAGGGCGGGCTCGCAGCGGAGGCGACTGGAATCGACCAATGAGCGGGCACGGCTTAGCGGCGGGGGTGGCCGTCCCCAAGGCCTGGAAGAAGGTTCTGTGTGACCCGCCTCTTCTCCTTTCGGCCTCGTCGCGAAGTACCCTTCTGGGCATTGCTAGGGTGCCCCTTCGCCTGTCTTTCCCCCCGACTTCCCGGGGGTTGCTGCTCTCCCAGGAGGAGGCTGGAGGGTGGGTGTGCCTGGCGCCCGGCGCCCCTGAGATGGGCCCGGGGAAAGGCCGCGGCGCTCTGCTGCTGAGCGGATCCGTGTCTCCTCTCCCATATTTTGGCGTTAAAGATGGCTTTTGTTGACGGTCGTTTTATCCGAGGGCGCGCGTATAAAGGTGGGAGAACCTTGGTGTGGTGGATTATTCTCTAATGGTCCTTTATTTGAATTTTCGGCTGATGCGAAGTTTTTTTTAAAAAAAATATATATCTGCATCATTTTTTTAAATAAAGCGACTGCACCAGTCAAGCGGAAATGTGTTAAAAATGGCCTTTTCTAAACCTCCCCTCCCCGTTTTAATATCCAGATAATTTAGCCCCGATGCAGCCGAGCAGGAGACGCAAAATCGAGTGGGACGGCTTCGCTGGAAGCTCACCTGCGAAATTCGGCAAGCTCACCGAAGCACCGGCCCAGCCTCCTCGCGGGAGTCCCTGCGGCAGCGGTCCGGCCGCGTTTGGAAAGACTCGAGTCTTCTCCCCGGCGTTTTCGTGTAGGGAGTTTTCCCGAACTTCGTTCGCTGCCGAGGATTCTTCCTCTGATGAATTTGAAGTAGATGATGACATCAGCGGTGGTGGGCAAGAGCCTCCTGTCCTCAGCAAAACCTTCCTCACAAAGCCCGCTGCTTCCGATATGACGACGAAAAATGTGGCATTTTCCCCTCGGGAATCTCTGAAACTGAAGGTATGTTAAGTAGCAACCGAAATTGCTGGGTAAAAGTAGTTGCAGAGGAAATAAGAATATAGGTATTGCTGTTGATTCTTAGATGTTTTTATTACTCTGAAGTTATTTGTTAAACAGTGCTGCTTTGTAAGGGTTTAGTGATGAATGGCCTCAAAAATCCCATAATTGATTAAAATACATTATGCTGTATTTTGATAACTTTCGTTTCCTTTGGAGGATAATTCCATTTTTATCCAGTCATTTGGCTTTCATTTTGTATTTTTTTGAAGTATTTAACCTTCTCATTTAGCCTTCAAAAATATTTTTAGATTATATATCCTGGATATTTTTTTTGTTTCCTAACAGTCTTTACTAAACATTAGATTATTTTTTTATGAGTTCACTCCTCTAGCAATTTTGTTCCCACCAGCAGAAATGTTTAACTTAACTAAAATTTGATAGTTTGTTATAATCTAAATTATTTTGTCTGGTTACAGCCCTTATAGTAAGTAATTGTAAACATAAGAACAAGTGTTGACTTGCAGTTTTGTTTTTAAGAGTAGATTGCCAGGAGCCCTGGTGACATGGCAAGTTTCGGATTCTGGCAGGGTTAGTCCTGATGGTGTGAGGAGCCAAGTAAGAGGAAAAAGCATTTCTGTAGCACAATATAATGTATGGCTTGTAAACAATAATTCCTTCCAATCTCAGGATTATTATTGCTGATGAAATGGCCATTGCTGCTTAACCTAGTGTGAACTAAATAGTTTTGTGAGTTGGCTTTTACTTACAATTTATGAAGCTTACCTTACTCTTTACTATTTAGATCAAGCAAGAAGATTGCAGTGATGCAAGGATAAATATTGCAGCAGTCCCTGAAAGAAAAAGTGCTTTACAAGAAAAGCGGGCTGAATGTGGCCGGAAAAGAATAAAAGGCCAAGATCAGGATAAGGGATGTCTATTAATATATCGTAAAGCTCTGCTGGGTGCATTGGGGGGACAATTGCAAGCCCGAAAAAAACCTTCATCTCTAAATGGAATTCATAAGGAAAGCCCTTCTAAAGAACAGGAACCTGGCTCAATTAACAACCTGAGACAATTTTCGGTAGTATCAGAAATTAAAGAGCAACAAACTGGAAACAAATCACATTGTTTGAAAACTGCACCAAAGGAACGTATTAATATTTCTGTTAAGCAAGGCAATAAAGAATCATGTTGGTCAGATGGCAGTTCAAGACGTGTATCTCTAATGTCAAGTTTGGAAGAAAAAGAACAAGAATCCAACATTCAGAAGGTTGTTTTGAAATCAGAAAGCTCTGCAGAATTGCGATTTGAAAAAAAACCAGAATTGCAATTTGAAAAAAAACCAGAACTTCAGCAGGACTCCAACTTCAAAAAAGCTACTACAAAAAAAGAAAATAAACTAGAAACTGGATTAACACAAATTTCTACAGTATCAAGACCAGAGCATGAAACAGATTTTCAACTGGATCCCAACATTGAGAAAGCTGTTACAAAAACAGATAATAAAACTGGGCATAGTGTTAAAGTTTCCAAACCAAGGCATGGTTCAAAACATAGACATAAACGATCAAAATATGAATATGAATTGGAACTTCAACAGGCATCCAGCTTTAAGAAGACTGTTAAAGAAACGGAAGACAAACGTTCTAAGTATAGCGTAAGAGAACTTAACAAACCTTTGGTTAGGTCAAAGCAAAGTCATCGACTGTCAAGACTTGAGGATGAACCTGATGTGCGAGAAGATTCCAATGTTGAAAAAGCTTCTACAAAAAGAGAAAATAAAATTAAGTGTAGCACAAGAGAGCTTTCCAAACCAGTGGTTACTTCCAAATACATTCACATACGATCAAGTTTTGAAGATGAAGTAGAACTTTATCAGGGATCAGATGACTCGCAGGTTTCAGTAAAAGAAAAAATAGATGTTGGTCAGAGTAAAACAAAGAAAGAAAATTGCCACTCAGAGCAAAAATTTAAAAGCAAGTCTAGCTGTTCACCAATTGGAGAGCAAAAAGATGAGCAAGTCTCTCCTAAACAGCTAAGTAAAATCTCTGATGGGAATATTTTTGCTAGCCAAAGTAATAAAAAAAATTGGAAATCAGAAACCCACTTGAGAAGCATAGTTGAAAATTCACAATGTGAAGCTGAAGAGACCAAGCAGAATAGCAACAATCAGAAAGCTCTTATAAAAGGCATTAGTGCTTCTGCAAATCAAAAAAACATAACAAAAGACAAATGTATTTCCTCCACTTCATCTAATGCACAAAGTGATGCCACAGAGAAGTTTGTGAATTTCCAGACAACTGTTACTGTTGAATCCTCTCAAGAATCCGTGTTTATGGATGTTTCAGAAACAGATCAAAAGGTAAAACATTAACCTTTTTTTAGAAATAACCAAAAGGTTATTTCTAAAAAAGCATAATTATTAAATAGTATTAATGTCATTATTTTAACCAAATCTAAAAAACCTAAATTGAATGAATACACATTTACAACTTAGTCTGGAAATGTTCTAAAATGCCCTCAGCATTTCATTATTCTTTAATGAATTATAGCAGACTTAAGTATCAAGAGAGTCGCTTTAATTGATAAAATATTTAGGGATTCTAATTATGTAGACTTTTAGAAGTGGCACCATTGTGGGAGATTTAAGTGGTAGATGAAAATGTGATTCCAGATACACAGAAGTTCTATATTTTTTCCTGAAATGTTATTTCTGTGTTTGACAAACATACATTCACAAATTAGTTTCATTTTGAAGCTTTTCTGGGGGTTTTCAAGTTGCATGATTTTTAAAAAGACTTTCTGATAACAAGTTATTAAGAATACATATATTTTAGTCAGACCTAAATTATTCAGAATGAGTTACACTCAATGAATCATATTACTTCCAACTATTTGCCTTAATGACATAAATAACCTGGCTTTAGATGTGAGTTTTTTATTTCTTTACTACAGCAATTATAACTCCTTTTTTTTCCTATGAGAATAGTCATATCTTCCTTATAGAACTGTGGCATGCCCAATAAGTAGTGTTCAAAGTAAACTTAGCACAACTGGTTTCAGATGCTTAGTAAGTCTTATCAGCAGTTCAGGTGAGAGAGGGAAGGGAGGTCAATGGGAAGATTGTATTGGCCTGCTGGAAAATTGTGTTGCACTGGGACATTTTGGAAAGGTTAGGGACAGTCCAGTCAGTTTGATATATTGCACCGGAAGCTGCTGAGGGAAGAGATGACATGACTGTCATTTTAAATATTGTTATAGAAAAAATAGAAAAAATATTGTTATAGAAAAATAAGTTTCATTATTTTTATGCTCATCTTAAATGGATCCTCCCCTTTTTTTCAGTGTATGGAGCCCAAGAAAGAGCTTTCAGCTGAAAATAATTGGTCTGACATGGAAGATGGAGAACCAGTGGTTACTTTTTCACAAGAAGATACCATCCTTAACCACAGTCTTTCAGAACCGAAGGAAATGTCATTGTCAACAACAGAATTTGTGATGTATCCTACTCATTTATACAGTCAGAAAATGAGTGATTATGCAAAATACTGGACAAGCAGTCCGAAGCCAAAGCATTCTTTTTCAAGCTCCACTGAAAACACCTCGTATTCCAATAATCTCTGTGATATTTCTTTAGAAAGTCCAATGAATACAACAAAGGATAAAAAACCTTTAGTGGAAAGTATGCAAAAGAGAGAGTGGTCATATGGTTCGTTATTGGACTATAAAGAGAAAAAAAGACGCCATAGTATGGAAATAGGAGCATATGTTCCCATCTTCTCATCACGCAAGTCAGACTCTTTCACTAATAATTGTGTAAACCAGGATTTTCCTAGAAGCTTGCCAAAATATTTAGAAGAAGGGTTTATTGACACACACTGTCATTTGGACATGTTATATTCAAAAACAGGTTTCGGAGGCACTTTTTCTGAATTTAGGAAAATGTATAGTAGCACTTTTCCTAAAGAATTTCAGGGCTGTATAGCTGATTTTTGTGACCCTCGTACTTTAAAAAACAACTTGTGGGAAGGTTTATTAAAAGAAGACATGGTTTGGGGGGCATTTGGCTGCCATCCGCATTTTGCTCGTTATTACACAGAACTTCATGAAAGAAATATCTTGCAGGCAATGAGACACCCCAAAGCGATTGCCTTTGGCGAAATAGGACTGGATTACTCTCATAAATGTAGTACAGAAATTTCAAAGCAGCATAAGGTAATTTTTTATACTAAACTCTGTGAAGATATTTTATAATTGTGTAGTACTAAACAGTAATTGCATTGATTTAACTGGCTTTAGATAAAATACCTTGTCAGACCACTGAAGGTGATAATAGTTTTAATAAACAATGAGTGGTGGATTGCGGAAGTGTCCAAAATGTTTTGAATTCAAATGGCAAATTTTCAAATCAAATTGCTCTGTTTCAAGTTCAACTGTTTTGGTCTTGCTGGAAGTGTCCAACAATACTCTGAGCTTAAATGGCCTCAGTTACCGCTCAAAGTACCAGTTTCAAACCTAAAGTCAAAACATTACAAATTCAGAATCTTTTTTACTCCGGAGTGGATTGTTGAATCGTGACAAATGCAGAGCCTTTTTTTTTTTTACTTCAGAATGGGTTGTTGAATCATTGTGAAGTGCTATTTCCAAAGAAATACCGTATATGCAATGCTGTTCTAAAATGGTAAATGTGATAAATAACTGAAAACAGTCCAGTATTTCTTTTATTTAAATACTCATAATATGCTTTGGTTTGGTTACATTATAAAAGGCTGTGCTTAATGCTAGCATATTTCCCCCATGTCTTACTTTTGTTCTCAGGGCAGTTGTAATGGCCTTTGAAGGTGTGCTGCTTTTTACTTGCTTCAGGTTTTTGAGAG
The DNA here is from genome assembly GCA_023053685.1 of Diadophis punctatus similis. Taxonomy (NCBI): domain Eukaryota; kingdom Metazoa; phylum Chordata; class Lepidosauria; order Squamata; family Dipsadidae; genus Diadophis; species Diadophis punctatus. Next base: position 210,770,859 of record JALIGW010000002.1, on the reverse strand, counting down.
GCAACTGAATCTAGCTGTTTCCTTAAAGAAGCCATTGGTTATACACTGCAGAGATGCTGATGATGATCTGTTAGAAATCATGAAAAAATGTGTACCAAAAGACTACAAAATACACAGGTAATTGTACTATGTTCTTAAGTTGTATCATTCCTGTTATTTAAAAAAAACCAGTAATTGAATCTTGAAGGGAATAACAGTCTGCCTGATTAGAATACTACCATGAGGTGTAGACAACAACACCTTTGAAAAATTCTAGAAACTTAAGAGATTTCAGTTGCCAAGATCTTACAGTTTATGGAAAGCCAAGCATCAAATAATTTTTTTCCCATGGACTCTTCTAGCTCACAAATCAAAGCTGAAAATGAAACCATAATCTGAATGAAATAATTTCATTGAAATAAGATTCCATAAGTAATTGTTTCCATTCAAGATAATTTTGACTAAAGGTTTTCATACCAAAATAGAATTACTGAAATGGCAGCTACTATGCTACATAACTATTTTGTCAAGTCTTTAGTATGACCTTCATTAATGTTTTCCTGTTACTGGTTATTCATCTGACATAGTGGGATGACCATTATTTTTGATCCCTTCATAGGCATTGCTTCACTGGCAGATATAGTGTCATTGAACCACTTTTAGACTACTTTCCAAATCTAACTGTTGGATTCACTGCGTTGCTGTCTTACCCATCAGCAAATGAGGCTAGAGAATCTGTTCGAAAAATCCCATTAAATAGAATAGTGGTAGAAACAGATGCACCTTATTTCCTTCCTCGGCAGGTAAGATTGTTTTTTAAAAATACATCCATTATCTTTCACTATTTATACTGAATTAACATAAGTGGGGGTTTTTTTGAGAGGGAAAGTCCTCGAATAGAAAATGAGATTTTGAAATGTGAAAAAGGTGACATATTACTTTTTCTCTTGATTTGTAATAAAATAGTTGATGCATGTGATATCTCGAAAAACTAACAAAAGATTGGTACCCTGTTTCCCCCAAAATAAGACATCCCTGATAATAAGCCCAATCATGCTTTTGAGTGCATGGCAATAAGGCCAAGTGCTTATTTCAGGGTTCAAAAAAATATAAGACAGGGTCTTATTTTCGGGGAAACACGGTAACAAAGATATTACAATATTACAGGCACCGAAAGATTCCATTAATCCAAAGCTTTCCATATCCAGTAAACTGAAATCAGTGTATTTGTAGCACTACCAAATAAAATTAAAAGTAGATCTAAATTTAATTCTGCCTTCATTGCTGAATTTTTATGATATACAAAGAAATAAAGCAGAGGCAAAATGGCCCTTAGCAACTACATAGTTTATGTAGTAAATGAAATTATTCCTAATCCATGGTATATTATGTATTCATTTGTGCTAATGTTACATAATTATTAAATCAATTTACTTAGTAGGAAAAAGAATTTTAATACCTCAACCAGTATTGATAGTTCAAATTTCTGAAGAGTTAATCCAAATGGAGAATGTAGGCATCATAGGTAGAAGAACATACTGGTAGTCCTCAGTTAAACAGAAATATTTACTGGAATTTCTGTTGATAATTGCATAAAGTGCAATGTCACCTGACTGCATTGTTTAGTGACAGCAATACCAGCAGTTTCTGTTGCTGTCATTAACCAAATACCACCAGTAGTTATGTGAGGAGCCACCCTGATCCAAGCCATTCCCAGTTTGGTCCATCTCCGACTCAAGCCTTGGTAAGGTCAGGGACTGTCTCATCTTAATTCCTCCCCCATCTCCCCCTATCTCTGTCTTTTTTGCTGCCTGCAGGACAGCATTTGGCAGCGGGGATGGTAGTACCAGCAATGCTGCAGCACTGCTAGCAAAGGGTGCCAAACCTCAAGCTCTGCGCCACAACCAGCACCACAGCACAAACCCCAGCTGTCCCCACCAATCTGTGCTTCACAGGCTCTTTGCTGCCAGTAAGGTATGCAAGGTAGCTCTGGCCATGTCGAGCCTTCTTTCCGAGGCTACATATACACTTCTCCAAACTGCATGCTGCCTCCTCAAGATGCTTTAAGAGATTTTTGAGGCCTTCCAATAGCTCATGAGAAAGCTGCGCCCATACTTTCCCCAAATGCCCGTGGCCTCACTATTTTTCAGAAGGCCTCAGAGTCTTTCTGAAGCATAATGAGGAGGTAGCACACAGTTTGGAGAAGCATGCACATGGCCTTGAGAAGAAGGTCTGGCAAGGCCAGCAGCTGCCTCACATAGCATCTGGTTGGGTGTGCCTTGTCACCAGCAGGAGTAAGATGGCAAAAATCAAGTGGGCACGTAGGGCCTGTGGAGCATGGAATGGCTGGGACTAAGCACTGGTTGGCTGCGGCATGGGGCTTGAGGCGACACTCCTCAGCAACAAAGGATAGCAGTACTGGGGCTGAAGTAGAGGCCCAGGGGTTGTAATAGTCAGTTAAGACTGCTGAAAGCCCTGTGCCTCTATTTCAGTTCCACTAGTTCCCTCTGGTTGTAAGTCTGAGTAGGTTGTCTAGCACCCAAATTTTGACTATGTAGTCATGGAAGCTCTGCAACAACCCTAACTTTAGGAGACCAGTCAAGTTACATTGGTTCATCTTCACCGTAACTAAACAATCGCTGAATGAATGGTTGTTAACTGAGGACTGCCTGCAAATGTTTCCTAAAACTAATGAGTCTTGAAGAACAAAAGTAGTATAGCAATAGCACTTAGACTTATACATCACCCCATGGTGCTTTACCAACTCTCTGAGCGGTTTACAAATGTCAGCCTATTGCCCCCAACAATCTGGATCCTCATTTTACTGACCTCAGAAGGATGGAAGGCTGAGTGAACCTTGAGCCGGTCAGGATCGAACTACTGGCAGTGGGCAGAGTCAGCCTGCAATACTGCATTCTAACCACTGTGCCACCATGGTTTCTGTGATATAACATCTGTCAAAGACAGCCATAGAGTATATACCGTATCATATGAAACAATACTGCATTTTGAGCACCACATTTCAACATTTCCCCCCCCAAGATACATAGATATAATTATAAATTACAGTAACAATCTTAATAATAATATAGTCATATGACACAATAGAACATATCAAAAATTTTAATTCCTTATTCCATGTAATATATGCAATATATTGTTAAATATTTAATGTGTTCTAAAACCCTTAGAACTGTGAGTAAGGCTACCAGTCTATGTTTATATTTAGTCTAGATATAAGACAGATATAGAAGAATACGGAATTGAATTGGAATCTAAACCATTAGATAAAATATTGATTGGCCCAGAAAACAAAATTATCTCAAAATTATATAACTATTTACTACAGCAGGAAAGATTTGAAGATATTGTAAAAGGTCCTATGATAGCATGGGCTCAGAACATAGGACACAACATCCATTTGGCAGATTGGGAACAGATATGGAACAGAAATCTTAAAATATCTAAGTCAGTAGCATACGAAGAAATTTTTTACAAAATGAGTTATAGATGGCATTTAGCCCCAATTAGACTTGCAAAAAATTATCCAAATTTGAATCCTATATGCTGGAAATGCAAAAAAACACAGGGTACCTTCTTTCACATGTGGTGGTTGTGCTCAGAAACAAAAAAAATTGGAACATAATTCATAAATGGTTATCAGAAATATTCAATGAGATATTAGAATTCACCCCAGAATTATTTCTCCTCGGCATATTTTAAAAAGATTACCACAAAGATATCAAGTACTTAGTCCTCCATATCACAACTGCAGCTAGGGTAACCTTCGCACAATTTTGCAAGAATACAGAAATACCTCCGGAAAATGTAATAGTTAAAAAAATCTATGAGTGTGCAGAAATGGAAAGACTAACAATGCACTTAAGGGGCCAAAGTGATTCGGATTACTACAATATCTGGGGAAAATGGTACAAATGGATTAAATTAAGAAGGGAAGAGAAGAAACAGTGAAATTATAGACTAAAATGTAAATATGTAAATTAAATTATGTGTAATTAAGATAAGTGATATAGAATCTAACTGTAATAAGGAATATGTGAAAATGAAAACATGGTGTATGGTTGTAGAAATGCTGCAGTTTATCAACCACACCATCACTGGTAAGTGGGATCAGACCTACGGGGAGAAATTGAGGATGAAAAATAGTCAAAAAGTTCCAATCCACTTTTTTTACACTGAGGGAGCTCATCATATCCCCTCAGCAATAAAAGTCTATAGGGCAAAGGTGATAGCTGCTATCATCTCTGGTGCCCCCCTCTGGGTCCAAGCCAACATCTCCTCTCTTGAGTCTGTCAATAGTAAGTTCCTACGCCGTTTGATGGGAGTTCCTCCCTGTGTAAGTAATGCCGCAATTCGTTTGGAACTGGGCATGTCCTCACTTGCTACAATCATGTGGAAAGGCCCTGATGCTGCCAAATCGTTGATTTTTCAACAGCTGGACGACATTGATAGGCAACTCAATCTGGCAAACGGATCAGGAACTTGCTCACCGTTTTCCCTTGGTATTGTTCCCTTGCTTCACCCCCCACCTTACCTTTCCGCATTACACTCTATCAGACATAGGCTTGCATTTATGAAGGCACGATTTAATGTGATTCCCTCGAATGTCCTTGACAGTAGGCTCTCAGGGGGAGTAAAATCCACCTATTGTACATGTGATGGCCGATCCCTGGAATCTCTGCTCCATATTACATTCGTATGCCCCCACATAAGATCAAGATTCATCTCCCCTATTTCCCAGAGATTCCCTGGTTCACCGGATCTGTTCAGCCTTTATTTCCTACTCCCAAGATATAGACCCTAATATAACCTCAAAGGTGGCAAAAAAAATTGCTGCAGTTGTGGCTGAAAAACGGAGGAAAAGACAGGTAACCCCTACGGCAGAGGATCACTAGTATTGACAGTATAAATTGTAGTAGATGGTATACTGTCACATGAGCTATCTATATTTGTAAAATTTACCCCCCCCCCTTTTATGTGTATTTTAAATTGGTCTCCGACCGCAATAAAAGCTATCTATCTTTAGGAAATATGGAAATTGTTATTTTAAAGAAAAATGTTGAAAATCAATAAAATTTATTTTTTTAAAAATAAAACCCTTACAACTGTTATATAATGAAGTTATTGTAGATTTCTTAATAGAAGCAGGTTAAATTCTCCTACCGCTAGAAGGGATTCCAAAGCACGTTTCTGGACATCAAAACTATTTTAACTTAATACATTGCCACTGCACATAGTAGCACATTGCGACTATACTGTAGCTCCTCAAACAGCATGTTATATGAAGGCAAAGTTTCAGTTGGAATAAGGTGAGGTTAATATCTTGGAAATAATAGTGGTTCACGTGGGATGACAAGAAGTTGTTTTGTGGTCTTAGGAGTGGTAACTGTTTTAGCCATACTGTGCTGTATATAGGAGGATAGAAATTGAAAAATTTCATAGGCAGAGAACTTGAGGGTAACTGAATGTTGTAAGACAGAGTTCCCCAACCTTTTTGGCTTTATGGCGTGGCGGGTGGGCGGAGGGGATGGTTCCAGTGGGCAAGCATGTGTGGGGACACAGCTCCATTTGCACCAGTGGTGGACTTGCCCACCGTTTGCGCAAATGGAGCACAGCCATACATGCTCACTGCTGCTCGTGCAAGTGGGGATGTGTGCTGTCTCGCCTGCCACTTCAGGCATCCCAGTTTTGAACAGTTCATGGCCCAGTAGTGGGCTGCGGCCGGAAGTTGGGGATTCCTACTGTAAGAGAAGTGAAACTTGAGGCTGAAATTGCTATCAGTTGCACATTAATATATTGATAAAAAACTTTTTTGGAGGAGATGTCAGTCTTTCTGCCAGTAAAAGGAGATAAGTAGATACGTCTGTTAGCGATTGCATGATTTTTTTTACATGTTGCTATGCACATTGTTAATCAAAACAACTGTTTGTTTGCAACAATAAAAAGACATACCTTATAGAAAGGGCTACATCTAACACAAGATATACCATATTTTTCTCACTATAAGACACACTTTTTTGCCCCCCAAAAGTGGGTGGAAATGTCTGTGCGTCTTATAGAGCGAATATTGCTAAAGCCCCGCCCACCCGTTGGCTTCCAGCACATTTTTGGCCTCTGTGTGCCCTGTTTTCGGCCTCCGTGCATCCCATTTTTGGCCTGTTTCAGGCGTCAGGGATTGCTGCCGCTTGCCACTGGCAAGCGCAGCTATATGCGGCGGGGATCCCCGCAGCCTGGAACGGGCCAAAAACGGGACGCGCGGAGGTAGAAAATGGGACGTGTGTAGGCGGTGGCGGCAATGGGTGGTAGCGATTCCTGTAGCCTGGAACAGCTGATCGGCAGTATTCCGGGAGGCTGATCCGACCGCCAATCAGCTGCTCATGCTAAATCAGGCTGCGATGACGTGTTGAAGCTGACCAGGCTGTTTGCTGTTTGTTGCAAGGACGCTAGCCAGATGACTACCGATGGATGCTGGGAGGCAGAGGCAGATTTTGTTGTTGTTGTTTTCCTCCCCAAAAGCTAGATACATCTTATGGTCCAGAGTGTCTTATAGTGCAAATAATTTGGTAATTGTTACTTGATAAACCTACTTTCTGATCAGTACTTGTGTATAGAGTTGAAATCTGTTCTTTGTCTAAAGCTCCTTTTTTTCCTAGGTGCCAAAAAGTGTTAGCCGGTTTTCTCATCCTGGTGTAGCTCTGCATACAGTGAAAGAGATTGCCTGTCTCAAAGAGGTGTCATTACCTGTCATGTTAGCTGTTCTAAGGCGAAACACCAACAAAATTTATAACTTGTAAGAAGGTGCAAAAATGGAAGAACTGAAGAGGAAATGCTTTTGTAAAGTTGATTTGATCCTTTTAAATTTATTTTGTAATGTAAATATAGATCTGGATTTTGAATACCCTTTAATATCTTTTTTTAATTATTTCAACTCTGTTACTTGTTCCTGCTCTTTAATGTGCCTCGGTGTTGATTTTAATTCGAAGAGCTTTGGTTTTTTAGTTGTTAATCCTTGGGGGCACAAACTGTCAGTATTTTAATTTTTCAAAAAGAAAACAGAAACAAACCTAAAGTGCTCTTAAAATTATCAAGCTAAATTTAAGTATTTCTTCTGAGCAGCAAATCACCTAACTGCTGCATTAAAACATTACCCATTTATCTAACATACATGTAGAAATAACCTCAAAGAAGTAATGAATTGTATTTCCTGTTTCTGATCATTTTTTTCCAACATACTAACTAAGCCATTCACTCTTTTCACAGAATAAAAGTTAATGATAAATCATTTTTAAAAAGACACAAATATTGTTTACAAACTTATTGAGTCACAGAAATTCCCTAGCTGCATTATGCTGAAGTGAAAAATACCTGCATGCATGCAGGTTAATGAAACAAAGTTAAGGGAGTATAATAGGGTATCAAGATTATTCAGACTAATTGAGTTTTAATTTCTATTTGAATTTGTTCATTTTTAATTTCTTCAGAGAGTTCTTAATTAGGGAAGTGATTATATGTTTGTATAATTTTATACATTACTTTGACTTTAAACAATTTATTTGTCAAATTATTTTTGTATCTGTTCTTACAATTAATCATCTCGGCAAAGCAGAAATTAATCTTGTAGTCAATAACACTGAAAAACATTCCTTTGTCTTCAAAGCAGCTGTGTGTTTTTGAATTTTATTTCTGTAGATACTTTTGGTCATGTTATTAAATATGTTTACAGTGTTTGTGAAAGTAGATTTTTAAATAGTTTTTTTCTCCTTTTGCATGTCTGTTCACGATGTACACATTAAGAAGGAATGACAATATGATACTATCATCCTGCAAATATGCTAAAGGAATGCAACAAGATTAAGAACAAAAATGTATTTTCCTTCAAGGTCATACTTACCCCTTTGATTTTGGAATTTTGTAATAAACTAATATGTTTTCCTTTTTTGCTCCAAAACATGAGGCTGGTGGTATCCAGATAAATTCATTTTATAATCTTGTTTTAAAAGCTATTTAGGGGGTTATTCCTTTCCTTTTCTGTCATTTACCTCCTTCAGTATTTGCTTTTTATTTCTGGCTTTCAACAGCTCAGGGTTGTTTTTATGCTAAACCTTAGTTATCAAATATATAGTTATACATTCTGGAATCAGAAGATTTATTGGATATTAAACAGCATAGAGCAATATTTAGAACAATTTAAAGAATGCTAATTTATTTTATGCAGAATTTTGTGCTTCAAAATTCAGAATAACAGAGTTGGAAGGGACATTGGAGGTCTTCCAATCCAACCTCCTGCTCAAGGTGGAGACCCTATATCACTCAGACAAATGGGTGTCCAGTCTCTTTTTAAAAGCCTCCAATGATTCATTTCTCAGATTGCTTGTTTGAGAGGTGAAAAGAACCACAGTTAATTTTTTCTATATTTTGCACATGTAACCAGAGTTCTCAGTGCTATTCTATATATATAAAAGCGAAAACCACTCATGCATTAATCATGAAATCTCCAGAAGCCTACAAACTTGAAATTTGCCACGTATGTTCCTCTTGGCTTCTAGATGCTCACTAAGAAAGGGTTTTTAGAAATGACCATCGGAGCATGAATATTTCTTATATTATTATTAACAAGCTCTGATGCTAAGGAGTTCTCCCCCTCCCCACCTGAAAAGAAATCTGATCCAAATGCTAAACAAGCAGAGAAGTTTTAGTTTCACTTTTGCTTTCATAGCAACAAGCAGCTTTACTACAGAACAGTTGAGCTAAGCCACGCCCTGACTCCTTCCTGTCTCTTTCTTGCTCACACAGCAAATACTGTTTGAGTTTCAAAACACCCCTAAACGCTCTCACAAATACCGATGGATGCTGGTAGGCAGAGACAGATCCCCCCCTTATTTTCCTCAGTTCTGATGAATCTGTTCCTTCTACTGTAACACCAGTTAAAGGGAAAAGAGGCAAAAACCGCAGGAAAAAATTTACAGATGTGATTAGTTAAAACAAGTAAGAGAAGCTGCCTGTTTCTCCCATGGCCAGTTCTATGTCAGCCACCAGCCAAAGAGCAAAACCAGAAATGTTGTTTACAGGGAGGTCCTGAGCAATTCATCTGAGGGACGAATTGAAAGTCTCTGCTATGCAAATAATGTCTTCATCTGTAACAGAAACTTAGCTTACCATCTCTAACGAAATAATACAGTCCCTTTTTTAACTACTCATTAATTTTCAAGCTTTAGGTCTCAATTTATCAAGCCCCATCACATAGTTTCGTAGCGAAGCACGGGTATCAGCTAGTGTTAATATAAACATCTTACAAAAATATGCCATAAAAGAGCCAGCAACATAGAAATGAAGATTGGAAGCTATGTTTTTATTAGTATGAGCAAGAGATCAAACTCTAGTAATATAGCAGTAAAATTAGACCGCCTTCTTCACAAGATTTCTTTTCCCTAAAAGTACGGTAAGTCTTGATCAAAGGCTCTTCTATTCAAGCATCTTTCTCCTTTTCATTGCCAATCAGAAGGGACTGGAATTGGGAAATAACTGATTGTTGCTATCTTCAAACTGGTGTTCCCCAAATGCTGCCTCCAAAGCTGGAAATTTTATGTGGCCTTCATAATGATGCTTGAATAAAAGGGCCATTCAGAAACAAATTCAGTGAGAATAGAAAAATGGTGTAGGTCAGTGATGGTGAACCTATGGCATGGGTGCCACAGGTGGCACGCGGAGCCATATCTGCCGGCACACGAGTCTTTGCCTAGCTCAGCTCCAGCATGCATGTGCACGCCGGCCAGCTGATTTTTGGCTCGCACAGAGGCTCTGGGAGGGCGTTTTCAGCTTCCGGAGCGCCTCCGGGGGAACTGGGGAGGGTGTTTTTGCCCTCCCCAGGCTCCAGGGAAGCCTCTGGAGCCTGGGGAGGATGAAAAATGGGCCTACCGGGCCCACCAGAAGTTGGGAAACAGGCCATTTCCGGCCTCCAGAGGGCCTCCGGGGGAGCGGGGGAGGCCGTTTTCGCCCTCCCCAGGCATTGAATTATGGGTGTGGGCACTTGCGCATGCGCGATAGCACGCGCGCATGCACTTTTGGCACCCAAGGGAAAAAAGGTTCGCCATCACTGGTGTAGGTTAACAATCAATACATGTGCAATAAATTACATAAATTGAGTAGGGTCCTGTTTAAGTAAGTTGCAGTTTATTTCATTGGGATTGTGGATTGCAAAAGGAGCAAATGTGTCCACTTGCGGTCTTGGTCTTCTCAAATTGAGATGACAAACCACAGATATATACTCAACATTGTTTAGATTACAAAATTAGACAAAATGTTTTTGTTTTTCTTTAAAGTTGAAAATATAAAATTCAATTAAAAAGCTGGAGGTCTAAATCAAAAAGTAATAGACTTGAGGAAAAAACACATTCTAATTTGCTGCCAAATATTTGTGCCTGTTGTACCATCATGGAGGAGCTGTTATATCAATATGTTGTTTTCTAAAGGCCATTAAGAGATCTTCCATTAATTCACAATTTTTAGGATGCAGAAGCCTAGTTACTTTAGATATGTACCTGTAATATGTTTGATAACTTTGCACTACTTTGCAGAAGGGTTTGTTGTTGTTTCCACTAAAGATTAATCTAGTTTGAATTGGGTCTGGAGTTTCTTGAGAGTTGAATTAAGGGTTCAGCATCTGGAGATGAGAAACTTACTGCTCATCCCTGGTGCAAAGCCTAATAAATGGGGTAAAGACAAAAAAAACCCGGACATACCCTGGTTAGTTTTAGGGATCAGATCTTGAAATAGGTTTGAAGCAAAAAATGATTATTATACAGATAATCCTTGACTTAAACACAGTTGGGACTAGAATCCTGGTTGTAAGCCATTGTGATCATAAGTGGAGGCACCACATGACCAGACCCAACTTTTTTGACTATTTTTTAATGGCTATTTTTTTGACTATTTTTATGAATATCACAGCTGCAAGTCTGAATCATGTATCCCAAATGGGCATTTTTTGCCATTGCCACCACCAACTGATGTAAGCTGAGGACTACCTTGTATCAGTAGCCATTTATCAAACCTGTTGGACAGTAATTCAAGCACTCTTACAGTGGTGTTTAACCCATGGTAATTATTATAAAATAATAATTTAAAAAAGAGACTGCCGGCACTATCCTGCTCAAAAGAACAAAGTGGCCCCAGAATCCAACCTCGCCTTTTCCATCACAAAGTCATGGATTTCCAAAGTGAAATTCCAGAGGAAATTTGAGGAGTATCTGGATCTGGAGAAAAAATGGCAGGGGGGGGAGGCAACGTGGAGATTGATCAAAGGAACAACTGAAAAAGAGACCCTTGGCAGGTGGGCAGGAGACGATGGGGAAATGAATTGGTTCCAGACCCTAACTCAAGTGGATATTAGCCCAGCTAATGGTAGATTACCTGATCTTTTAACTACCTCTATTGCCAAACCATCTGCCTTAATCAGTCTTAACCAATGAACAATTAGGGAGCAATCAATTTTTAGCACCAGAGCCCATATCTTTCAGATTGGTGATTAACACATAGTGTAATTAAAAAGAAAAGCTCAATTTAAGCCACAAGAATTAAATTTGTGATGTATTCTTGGTTATCCATTAATGATGATAGTTCATTTTTAAGATTATTTTTTTCTATAACAGGCAAATTGGGCCAGTCATATCTCAGCCTAACTCACCTCACAGGATTGTTGTAGGGAATAAGGAGGAAGATGTGTTGGATATATTCACCTCCTTGAGTTATTTGTTGTTACTCGTACTCAAGGTAGGATAAAAATAAATATTATTTGAAAGGATTAAAAAATCAAGATTACAGGGTCATAAAAAGGGAGTTTGATTTTTAAAAGCAAAGAATCTAAAGTTGGTGTATTTGATCAAGATTAAAATATGTATGTTGTTATCTTTAGTAATCTTCAATGGACTTACGCTGACCAGGACTGAGCAACACTTTAAGGATTTGTTTATAGATAAAGAGATATGGAAGGAAGATATAATTAGTTGTATTTTAAGAGAAAATGACTAAGCTACTAAAATAGTTTACACTTGTGATGAAGAAGGAAGTCATTTCTTTATATATTTTCCTTTTTCCTCTTCTATTTCTCTATTTTTTCTCTTTTTAAATTTATTTTAGTATTTATCTTTTTAACTGTTTAATAAAATTATTTTTAAAAACAGAAAAAAATAATGAAAAATCCTAAGCATCTGGAAGGACAAAACCAGAAAGAAAAACTGTTAAGGCCTAAGCAGCCACTGTACTCCCAAACTCTGTAACAAAGCCAAGTTTTTGCCATTTTCAGAATATTATTAGGTATCTCTGGAGGGATATTATTGCAGAGGGATGTGCTTTCCACGCACAGTGATCTGATTTTTCTACTCTGTAGACCAAAAATAACAGAAATGAGACTATTTAAATCAAATTCTAAGCAAATCATGGAAGCTGTGGACAAAATATATATGAAACAGATACATGCTATACAAAAAGCCTTAGAAAAGCCCATACTCACTCACTCACCCTAGCTTATGCTTTCTTAAAACTGCAGACCTATCACACTTCCCAGGAAATAACTCGCAGTGAGTAAAATAGGACTTCTGTATCAATTTATGCAGATTTGCTTTGTTCTCGTAGCTCTTGATAATTGCTGAAGTATTAGTTCTGAAATTCGTACGTTTAAACACGTCACTGTGCTTCATACTGGAGATGTTTGTGTAAATAATAAGGAAGACGCCCTTGATGGAGGAATGCAAGCTCTGTTACCATAGCAACGAATAATAAAACATACAGTATTTCAAGTCCACAACAGGCAGATAATGTCCATAAACAGCTTGTAAGGATTTGTTATTTTAGCCAATTTAAGATAAGTAGTTTTGATCTTCCTCTAAAACTGATTTCTCAGTATAGTCTACCTAACAGTTTTGCAAGTCTCATTGTGCAGTACATCCTTTCCTACTTATACTTCAGTGGATTAGGGAGATATTTGAGCTGCTATAAACTCAATTACATTTTTATATAAATAAAAATAATACAACATCTGCTCACATCAGTGTAAGAAAAACAATATGCTTTTGACCTCTGTTCTTTATTCTGGTACTACTTAAAAGCTGCCTCATTCCTCCTTGCACTTATTGTTTCTATTACTTTAATTACATAATTATGTTGTGTCACAAACCAAGAGCAAGCAAATCACTTACGCATAATGAACAAAGCAGTTCAATAATTTCCTGTTCTATGTTAAGACAGGAGTGAAATAATCCTATGAGTCCAACTTAAACAACCTTCTGAATTTATTACAATTTACTATGAAAAATGTACAAAATAATTACAACATAGAGCAACTTACTTTCTGAACAATTCAGTGAATTTTAATTGGACTTTATTTCTCTTTTTAAACCAAAAGAACAAAACATTAGTTATGCAGTATTTTAGAGATCAAATTTACATTTTCAGTTAAAACATGTAAGGCAAACTAAAAAGCAAAGGTGACTCTGGATTGGATCATAGGGTGTATAAATGTCGGTTCCCATCTCTTCCTCTTATGTTCAAATGATTTACCATGTAGTTCTTGACAGAAGAGAAACTATTAAAAAGTATAATTACCAAAACATCTACTCTGAGGAACTCTTAGACTCTTTTAACAGAGAAATACCAGCTGAAAGGGTACCAAAATTTTCAAGTAAAATGAATAACTACTGGTATATTTTTTTTAAAAAATCACACTAAAAGGAACAGAATTTTTTCATGTCAATTTTGCCTTGAATTTTAAAAGTGTCAATTACAGCAAATAGTTACAGGGGCTTTCCCTAACCTGGTACCTTTTAAATGTGTTAGTTCATCTTCCCCCTAATTCCTAGACAGTGCTGCAAGGAATTAGGAAAGTTATTAAATACCAGATTGGTGAAGGCATTCCAGAGTTTATTTTTTTTTTATCAAGAGAATATTCATAACAAATTAAATTTTACATGGCCCGTATTCAATAAACCTGGATTACTAAGAAAAGTAGAAAAAAACTGTTTCTTTAAACTGGAAATCATCATCATAGACATCACTGTTCATTCTGTTGTCCTTCTGTAATGGCAGATACTGCTCCTTGGCCCTTATTGACATCACTAATGCATGCCCACTGTCCATCCACTGATTCTTTCCATAGAGTTACCTAGAAAAGATGTTTATTTTAGAACTCAGTCTGCAAACAACATGAACCTTGCTCTGAAAATTTTTCTTATTAAGGCTCCTAGATCTGATAGCTAACAATCAGCATTCATGTATTTGCTTTTAAATTTAATTAGGTATTATTTGGTCAAGGCAAGCTATTCTTGCTAGCAGAACACAGGCAAGGCATCCTGCAGCTTCTTCTCCCTTACTCCCCCAGCACTCTCAAACTCTGCTTTGGAGGGTTTCCAAAATTAGTAGAATCCATTTTGAGAGAATAATGTAGGAAGAAAAGCTGTTGCTAGACTGATAAATATTAGATATTTTAAAAACAGTTGGAGTTGTTAATATATGTGCTTAGTTGTATTTATCTGCATCTATTTACATGTGGTCCCTTAGTCAGTATACAACTATAAAAGCTGGGAAGAGGGAGAAGAAGAAAAGAGCTGTATACTAGATAATGCTGATGGCAGACAGAGATTACAGTACTATATTTATTGTCTGACAATAAATCCTTGTGAAAAAAAGGATTTAACTAAAGGGGATGACTAATAGGCATGTAACAGAAGTTATGAATGATATGGGAAGAGTGGGTAACAATCTCTTTATTAAAGGAAGATGAGTTAGGTTAGATTTAATTATCCCAGTGTAATAAACCAGGGACATCCTTTACACAAGCCCCTACTTTCTCACAGCCTCTTTCACAGAAGTCGATTTACTTCAAATATGAAACAGGCTGTAACTGAGCCCCTTGCTTCAGCTAATACCTTTGGAACACATAAGTAAGTGAATCTAGGAAACAGGTAATAGCAAAAGGCCACTTGGAACTGATGAAAGGCTTTAGGCACAAGCTGCTTTAATACTTACTTTATTATCTCCTCCAGACACAGCTAGAATATTTGCAGTAATGGACCAGCTAACATGCCAGACTACATCACTGAACTTATGGAGTAATTTTGGTGACCATGAGTTTCCAGAGGCATCATCACACATCCAGATAAACACTCTGCCATCCTAGAAGAAGGCAAACAGAGCTGTCAAGACATGGACAAGGGTACATTCAGTATCTCTCATGGCTGAATGACGCTGACATTTTAACAAGGAAATCCTTTCACCAGAGCCACAGCTACAACTCCATGACCATGGAATTGATTCAAATTGTGCTTCAAGTTGGCAATTGTCAATCCGTAAGAGTATCATACTTCTAATGCTAGTAGTTAAAAACACATTGATACAGGTCTTAACTGAATGCACTGCTTTGGATTACAAACAAGGAACTGGAATTCTAAATGACTCTATCCACTCAAATAAATAGGTCGGCTTATTTTACTAAAGGTTGACTAAAAATAACTTTGCTAAAAACCAATATGCCCAAAAAGCTTAAGGTTAAAATTTTCTCCTCAATAAGCTGCTTTTTCATAACATGTTAGATTTATTTTATTTATTAAACTTATATGCCGCCCATCTCGTAGAAGGCAATAACAGATCTCTTTATCTTCATTGGGTAAACATTAAAGTAAAATTACCTGGGAGCAGCTGGCAATAGTACTTGTTGGCAAACCTATGGAAGGAGCCCAGGCTACATCTCTGACCCAATCACTGTGAGCTTCCAATTTTTGTGCTTCTTTCCACTGGCCATCTTCTTCTCTGGAAATATTGGGGGGGGGATGAAGATTCAGAAAAAGTGGCAAAAACCAAGATAAATATATTGCGATAAAGGAAATGGCTATTTTAACAAAAATCAGCAATATTACCGTAGTACAGGTAAGTGTTGCAGTTATAGGACTGGCCTGTTTACTTTCTGATCGAAGTATAGAATGGAGAAGAGTTTCAAACAGCTCTGCTCCAAAACCTAACAGATAAGTTTTGCACCCTTTGCAATGTAGTTATTTTATGTCTGCTTTGAATAACAATTCACAGATTCTTAACAGTTACAAGACGTCCTTTAGGCAATTAATTTTAATTTCCAGCAAAGTATCCATCCTTCTGAGGTGGGTAAAATGAGGACCCAGATTGTTGGGGGCAATATGCTGAACTCTGTAAACCGCTTAGAGAGGGCTGTAAAGCACTATGAAGCGGTATATAAGGCTAAGTGCTATTGCTAAGTGCTATTGCTAAGTATGGGAATCAAACAAATTCTCCCCAAAGAAGGCTGTATTTTAACACATCCAGGGAAAGCAAACTTACCACCACTCTGGATAATTGACCCCTATTTCAAAATTTGTACTGTTGGAAGTTTTTCTAAAATTCGGTTGGAATCTGCCTTCCTGTCACACTTTCAGATATTTGAAAACAACTATCATATCACACCTCATTCTTTTTTTCTGAAGAATGTCCAATTCAATTTGAAGCTACTTGTGACTATCAAGGGAGTTTTTGTTAAGTGTCCTTGGAAAAAGATCCAGAAGAACTGGTATCTGAATCACCAAAGGAAAATCACTTCAGTTTTATACTCACAGTTTTCTTCATTGAGGCACTGAATCATAACCACCCTAGCCCAACAAATGATTGCAGAAAAACTAAGCAAAAACGTAAAATAACTGTTGGAGACAAACTAGGAAAGATTTTAAAGTATTTAATCATTTGGCAGATGCAAGGAGCAAAGGTAGCTTTGTAGCAAGGACAAGAAAAAAAGAAACAAACCCTTTTCCTCTTTTTTTTTACACACAACTGTTAGATAATTTTTGAGGCTAACTTACCTCCAAATTTTGATAAGGTTATCACAGCCACCTGATGCAAATCGTTTGATATAGTTTGGTTTTTGGTTTGAAGGCTGATCTATGAGGCTTCCTGGTACAACAGCAGGTGCCCAGCTAACAGCATTGCAACCAATCTATGCAAAAATAAATCAATGTAGTTTCATCTAATTTATAGCAAAACTAAAGACAAATTTTAACAACTATTGGTTTCATTTATAAACCCTTCCTAAGAAATTTTTTTAAAGTAATCTTTTTATTATTGTGTGTTGAACAATAAATATATTCCCTCTGTTTAATAGTGCATGGATGTTTATCCAATTAAACACTGCCTTTCCCTCCTTACCTACATAAAGTTTATTTTGACTCAGGTTATTTTTATTTATTTATTTATTTATTTATTTTGTTATTCTTATATGCCGCCCAACTCCCGAAGGACTCAGGGCGGCGTACAACAGGAAAAAATACAAGAATAATCAAAATGCAAGTGATTAAAAAAAACAAATACAAATTTTTAAAAACAATATTAAAACAACAACATTCATTCGATATCATACATACTTATTTGAACTTGAGATTCTAGTAAAATAAAAAGATTCTACATGCTTTAAATATTCCACCTTGTTTGCCACATAAAATGTTTAATAAAATGACTCTATACTCACTGTATGTGCATTACTGATTTTTTTCACTTCCCACTGTCCATCACCAGTATAGCTCAACAAAGAGATAGCCCCATCAGAGCTGCCACAAGCCAGGATCAACCCATAGTCTTGTGGTGCCCAACATACAGAATTGACTGTTAGAAAACGTAGAAACAGATTACATTATTATATGAATCACTCAACTTACAAGGGGAAAATATAGAAATCTTGACTTTTTAGTCTACAGTCCTTAAATGAGATGAAAGCCTAATATGCTATGGCAACAGCCTCAAAAAAAAATATCTACAGCTTCTAAGTATTAAAAAAATATAATGGCAACAACGGCACAAATGCCTCCAAGCTGGTATTTAGTTTGCAGATCGCTAGGCTACTTTATCCCACAAGCAATGTTTTAAATCATTTATTTTTTTTTGCTACTGTTTTTATATTGTTCTTATACTCTGTTGTACGCCGCCCTGAGTCCCCAGGGAATAGGGCGGCATATAAGAACAGCAAAATAAATAAATAAATAAATAAAAATAAGATATTACTATACAAGTGTTACATCTGCAGATACTGGTGATAGCAACAAAATTAGCTTCAACAGGGATGCACTTAAAAGTTGGAAGTGCCTGTACCCAAAAAAAGATGGGAAAGCAAGAAATGAGCATAATAAAAATAGGTAAATTCCTACCAAAAGATTAAAGCAATCTGTTCCTATGCCCAAACAGTTTGGAGAAGAATATCCCTACCTGAGGAATCATGTCCTGTGTATTCATATGTCTTCTCCCATGTACCATTCTCTTCTTTCCAAATAATAACCTTTCTGTCATAGGAACACGAAGCCAGGATGTTTCCATACATGGGGTGAGCCCAGGCAACCTGCCACACAGGACCTTCATGTCTATCGGAAAAAAGAAATAATTACTGCATCAAGGCCTTGCTTTTAGTTATGACATATGGAAAGCATTTTAAAACCATTTTAAAACCATGCATCATGTCAAGTGATTTATATCCTGAAATAACACACAAAAAAACCATTCCAGTCTTTATTCACACATATCAGCCTTCTTATCAAAGGCTTTAAAGCAGGTGTCAGCATATTTTTTAAAAAAGAGAAAGTTATAACATTTCCATTTGTAAAGAAGATTCACTTCTAAAGTTTAACACATCCTATCTGGAGAGACATAAATCAAATAAATTATTGCCTAATTGTACAGAACTCAAAGTTTATTTCTTAGTGTTTGTGACTCCAATCGATGTTTAGTTAAATCACTTTTTAAATGAGATGAGGCCTAAGAAATTGGATATATAGCATATAGGACAGTGATGGCGAACCTATGGCACGCGTGCCACAGGTGGCACGCGGAGCCATATCTGCCGGCACGCGAGCCATTGCCTAGCTCAGCTCCAGCGCGCATGTGCATGCCGGCCAGCTGATTTTTGGCTCGCACGGAGGCTCTGGTAGGGCATTTTCGGCTTCGGGAGGGCCTCCAGGGGGACGGGGGAGGGCATTTTTGCCCTCCCCAGGCTCCAGGGAAGCCTCTGGAGCCTGGGGAGGGCGAAAAATGGGCCTACCGGGCCCACCAGAAGTTGGGAAACGGGCCATTTCTGGCCTCCAGAAGGCCTCCGGGGGGGAGGCATTGAATTATGGGTGTGGGCACTCGCACATGTGTGATAGCGCGCGCGCATGCACATTCGGCACCCGAGGAAAAAAAGGTTCGCCATCACTGATATAGGATGTAAGACAGGCCAGATAAAGGTTGTCTTACAAAAACTGTCGAGTCAAATATTAGATATGCAAAAAACATTCTGGCCAAAAACCAGCAATTTTGTCTATTTGCAAAAACCAAAATAGAAAAATGGGTCATGTGACAAAGAATTATCTTGTCTTCAGCTCACCCTCTTAAGTCAGCTATGAGAATTTGTCCTCCATTCCGGACATCAAATATTTTCACAGATCTGTCTGAAGAGCAGGTTGCCAATCGAGTGCCATAGTAATCCATTTGAGCATCATGCTAGGAAATAATGTAATAAGCTTTTAAAAACCTCACAGTTCCATTTCTATAACGATTTTTAAATCTTTGAAAATGTAATATTTATTTATTCATTATAATTTGTATAGCCAGTTATCTCAGACGTGACTAGGAACAGCAAAAAAATCTTAAAATAAATTAAAAACAAATTCCCATCAAATACAAAAATATAAAATACACAGCATAAGAAAATGTCACAATCAATGTGTCAGGCCGAAGCCATTTTAGCTGGGGTCTTTGGCCTGCCACACTTTATGCTAGTTTAATATGTATTCTTCATTGTGGGAATTTGGGAGGGGGAATTGCATGAGGGCTGTTTGTATGTAGCCATAACAAATTCTTTCTAGATAGTCAAGGTCATCCTTTGTCTTCGCACTCCTGCACCTGTACGGAAGGAGATGGGTGGAATCTGCCAAGTTGGCAGCTGAAGATTGGTTAACGTGATGAACTTGGGGTGTGTGGAAACAAGGGCTTGAACTTTCAACTGGGTGGAGAAACCCCGGAACTTCAGATTCGGGTTTCTCCCAGATGTGCCAACATGGCTCTGCTAATAAATTGGAACTTTGAGGAATACTTTACCTCGGACTCTGATTTAGTTTTGTATGCTATTTGGAACCCTGGCACAATGGTTGTTAGCACAATCAGGAATTATATATTAGCTATTTGGCATCAATGAGTGGTAGAATACAGGTTTACAAAGTATTTTACTGGGAAAAAAATTATAGTCAACACTTCATTTTAACAGCTAA
Source organism: Diadophis punctatus similis (assembly GCA_023053685.1). Classification (NCBI taxonomy): domain Eukaryota; kingdom Metazoa; phylum Chordata; class Lepidosauria; order Squamata; family Dipsadidae; genus Diadophis; species Diadophis punctatus. Next base: position 210,750,583 of record JALIGW010000002.1, on the reverse strand, counting down.
ACTTATAATTAGGGAACCAGAAAAATGTGATAGATACTGTCACAGCTCCATGTACTAATTTTTCACTGAGAAAGCATTTTATTTGCCCCAGATCAGGGGTGTCAAACTCGTGGGCCGGATTCATCACGCACTGGCCACACCCACGCCCACACCCGGTTTAGCCGAAAAAAAAGGGAAAGTTGCAATACATCATGTGATGATGTCGTGACGACACAAGCTTGACACCCCTGCCTTAGATACTAGCCTAGTATCACAACTACCATAACATTTTTCAAAATCTAATAATATTCCAATAAAAATGTTACAGGGGATGATTTTTGAAAAACCATTTTGTTTCAGTGCAAATTCCCAGATATTTATAAGGCCACCCAACTCATAATTTATGACTATAGATTGCATACCTCAATTCTGATATATATGTAGGTCTTTGGGTATTCGGGTTTTCTCCAGCGTGAAATTTTCTCCCACCAATTTCACGCGGGAGAAAAAACCCGAATACCCAAAGACCTACATACAAACACCCGCGAAAACCTCAGAAAACATATAATCATGGAGATAGCTGAGTCTGGACTGAGACAAATATTTACTCTCAAGCAGAATGTGCTCAATTGTGATTATATTGTCACCATATTATTAAGACTGGCATGTATCATTTTCATGCATATTTCAAAGTAGCAAATGCTACTCACTGTTACATTCAGAAAATATAACAGACAATGTGTCTCTTGCTCCACTCACCCCTACATCTCTTTACGGTACAGTATATGATACAATATGGTATATTAACATGTAAATATGCTAAAAATGAACAGCTACCTTAGTTTGAGCATGTTCATCATCTAATGCCACATTTTCTGGATTCAACTACTGCATCCCATTATATCTCTCCAAAGCAAGGAGAGAATTCTTAGCCTCACCATAATTTTCTTTTCCCTTCTATGTAAAAAGTGGCTTTAGCATATAGGTGTTCCTTTGAAGTTTTCTATAGTACATCACAAAAATATTCATTCCTTGCATTATCTTTCTAAAATGAATTTTGCTGTATTTATTTTGGGATAGAAATGTATTCTAAAAAAGAAAGAGACAAAATACTTACTATCATATCCTCATGGGAAGTGTCCACTGTATTAATTACAGACACCTAATAGGAAAATACAAAGAAGCTGTAATGACACTAATAGATCCTGACCTTATATTTATAGTCAAGAATTAAAATATGTAGGACTTGGTCATACTGTTTACAGTAGTTTACCTACATTAACACGGTTAATCATCAGATAATTTTATAGCATTCCTTATGCATTTTGACTTTTTTTCTTAGTTAATCTTTAGAACTTCCATGACATATTGAAATTGATGCTGGTATAAGGTAACACAAGAAGCTAATCTTTGTGCCTGCTTTAGTTGACAGGACGGGGGGGGGGGGAAATGGTGGTAGAACATCTAGTTTTGAAAACTTCATTCTCATTCTCATACTGACCACCCTGCCCACAAAATTATGCCTATCCCAGGACGTAAAAATGTCTTAGATCCAGGACAAAGGCATTTCTCAACAGGTAAGTCTAATTTCAATAGTTTTATGGACTGTTTAAGCACATCTACTAGTATTACAATCCGTCCTGGTCTCCAGCCAGGTCAATATGGTTATAGCACTTAGACTTATACCCCGCTTCATAGTGCTTTACAGCCCTCTCTAAGCGGTTTACAGAGTTCAGCATATTGCCCCCAACAATCTGGATCCTCATTTTACCGACCTCAGAAGGATGGAAGGCTGAGTCAACCTTGAGCCGGTGAGATTTGAACAGCTGAACTGCTGAACTGTAGTGCTGCACTTTAACCACTGCACCACCCCAGCTCATAAGTGTCCAGAAAGTTAGTACAACTAGTCCTCAACTTATAACCATTAATTTAGTGACCATTCAAAGTTACAACAGAGACTTTTTTAAGAGCCGAGGTGGCGCAGCGGTTAGAGGCAGTACTGCAGGCCACTTTAGCTGACTTTGATCTGCAGGTCAGCGGTTCAAATCTCACTGGCTCAAGGTTGACTCAGCCTTCCATCCTTCCGAGGTAGGTAAAATGAGGACCCAGATTGTTGGGGGCAATATATACATTGCTTACTGGTGTAAACCGCTTAGAGAGTGCTTGCACTGTGAGGCGGTATATAAATCTCACAAATAAATAAATAAAATAAAACAGCACTGAAAAAAGTGACTTATGACCAGTTTTCACATTTCTGACTGTTGCAGCATCCTCATGGTCACGAGATCAAAATTCACCCTCTTGGCAACTGGCATATATTTATGAAAGTTGCACTGTCCCAGGGTTCTGTGAGCACCATTTATAAACTTCCAAGCCGGTTTCCAACAAGCAAATTCAATGGGAGAAGCCAGATTCGCTTTAACAACCTCATGATAAACTTAACAAGTGCAGTGATTTATTTAACAAATCTGGCAAAAAGTTTGCAAAACGGGGCACAACTGGCTTAACGACTGTCTTGCTTAGCAATGGAAATTTTGAGCCCAACTGTAGTAATAAGTCAAGGACTACCTGTACAGCATTCAGCATAAATATACCCTGATGAAAAAAAAATGCTTGCCTTTTTCCTGGCTGCTACCAAGCTTTTCAACTGTCCTCCACAATATCAAATTAGGTCCATCATTAAACCCTAGTCACTGGTCTGGATCAATCCCAAAGGTGCTTTTTCAAGAGGCAACTGGCTTTTCTTGAAAAAAAGCACCTTTGGGACAACCATGAGCTGGATGAGTGAGAATCCTAATAGACATTTGGTCCGGATCAGAAACATTTAAAACCAGTAGATCTTTGATGTAGCCTTTTGACAAAATACCTGCTTCCGTTTTCAGTTCAGTGCAAGACAACACCCCCCCCGTCCCGAATTAAAAACAAAATGAATGAAAAACAAGCGCTTGGATGAATGGGGTAGATACATCTCTTGGAAAGCGTCCAGCATTACAAGACGGGCGCTTTCAGGATCCCAAACTAATGGCTTGGGAAAGAGTGTAAGACATGACCGGGATCAGAGAAGAGCTGGAGTTGGGGAATGGGCCTTGATCCTTGACCCTCGCCTCGCTCGACCGTCGCCGTTTCCCGGGAGAAGCTCGGCGACCAGCTTCGGGAACGGGCAAAAATGACCACCGCCACCAAGATCTCCCACCACTCCCAAGATCCGGAGGGGAGCACGCCGGGGCGCCAACCTGACTACTTAAGCGAAGGGAGCCCAAGCTTGAGCGCCAATCCCGGTCCTCCTCCCCCCTCTCAATCTCACCATGGTGGCGGCGGCGACGAGAGAGGAATCTCCACGGGACCAGCCCGGCTCCGCGGTACGATTGCCCGGCCGACCGCTCTCAGACGTGGCAAGCCGCAGCCCGGCTGTGCGTACGACAAGCAAAACCTTCCGGCTGGGGAAAAAAAACCCTCTTCCTGAGATCCGCACGAAAGTTCCTCCTCCTGCTGCCGAGGCCTTCTTCTTTACCTTCCTTCTGCCAGGCGAAAGTCGCTGCGTGTTTCGGGACTTCTCCCACAGCCTCTCTTTTGTAACCTTTGCCGCCTTTATCCCTTGCTGGTTTGGGAATGGGGGCAGACTGATTATTTTTTCTTACGGGGTTGAATCATCGCCAGTTTGGATTGAGCTGAGCGGGTGTAAATCGCGGTTTATGCGTGATGTGAACAAATATTCAGCAAGCTAGGGTTTAGTGCAGTGTGTAATCCCAGCCAGAAAACAATTTGTTTTCCTGCCCTCGTTATCAGAGTTCCTGAATTTAATGCCATGATATTGGATCATCAGTTGCTCCGCTGTCTGGGAATGGTGAGATTATAGACTGACACATTTGGAGGTAGCAAGGTGGATAATGATGCACTTCTGCATACCTAGTAGTATGAAAAAAAGTAATAATTTCACAGGGCTGTTGAAAGGCTGAGCAGGCAAAGTCATGTTTTCACTGAGAGTAAAATGCTTTCTACCCCCAATATTAAAAATGAGTATGCATTTGTAGTAAAATGTGTTGTGGTTAGAGTATGTTATAATGTTGATAGGTATCAACATTGACTACCAGTTTCCTTCAATGCTGTCAACTTTTAGATAAGTAATTGGAAACGGGACAAAAGCTGAAAAATAATTTCATTCTGTCAGTTGTAAGGCAAAAACATGCCTGGAGTGGAGAAGGATTTGAACACAATCATTATAGATCCAATATTCTCATATCAATGGTGCTGTTGCTTTCTTTTCCTTTTCCACAGCTTGGTAGAATGAGTATTGAAACCCAAATTTGTAAATACTTTTTAAAAAATAATTAACTCTGTCATGTGGAAGAATCAAGTTATAGATGAGTAATCCATAGCTGCTACTTCAGTGGTTCCCAACTAGTGGTACGCGAGGGCCTTCCAGGTGGTACGCGAACACTTTCGGGGTCATGAACGATTTTTAGTTAGTTATTTTTTACTTCACAAAAATGTTTACTGCCTAACACAAGATAATCTGGCAACGATTTGCAATTGTTACCACACGCCACCCACCTGGTCCCAGCGGCCCGAGAATCCAGTTGCTGGATGCACGGGGCCAAAAAAGGAACGGTACAATTATGGAAATAAAGTGATATCTGATCGAATTTAGTTTCTCTGGAACCAGGTGGTACGCGGCGACTGTACGGGACCTCCAAGTGGTACTCGATCACAAAAAGGTTGGGAACCACTGTGCTACTTGATGCTTGTTGCATTCAGTGTATTGATGTTGTCAATCATTAAACATTTCTTATTTGGTAACTAAATTGCATTGGGACAAAACATTCTGAAAGTGCTGGAAAAGTACATTCTTGTACAGGAATTATATACAGTATCTGACACCAGTAAAGAAAAATCTAGATATATCTAAAATTCATGTCAGAGAGCTGGGTGCATCTTTGCTATTAAAAAGAAAATCAAAATGATTGCAATTTTGTGACATTATCTAACAGTAATTTTAAACAGAACTCAAGCAAATTAACATTTTCAGTAGCTATCCATTGATTTGTTCTGTAGTTCTGTATCTGCCCTAGACTCATTGCTTATATTCACATGACACATGGAAGCATAAACCACATTTCAATCTAGTAGGTTGGATGAATCCAGCCTGGATGGTTCAATGTATTGTGGAAGTAGCTCAATTAACCAGAAGTAAATGTCACACAATTATGCAGTAATGGGAATTCTTTTAATTGTTAATTTAAATTTGTTAAAAGAAATTGTTAATTTCCTTGTTAATTGGAAATACTGTAAAGTTACAAATAAAAGCAAACTGACATAACTGTAGTTAGCATTCGGTAGCCAGAACAAATTTACTGTTATCAATTCGAGTTCCTGGGAGCAAAAAATTATAGTTTTGTAATGAGCCATTCCCCCCCAAAAGGAATGCATGATTATCCAGCATCTATTTTAGATTTATGGTGCTGCATAGACCTCAAATTAATTTGTATGCCGTTATTCAGAATTTAAAAACTACTTGGCAAAGTAGGAACAGCTGCTCTTATACTGGAAGGATGGGTAGATTGATGAATGTAGAGAACTTTCTACTTAAGGCAAACTAATTGACCTTCTTTTGCATTGAGTATCAACATCAGCTGTCCCTAGCCAGACAGAGGCGATTCATCACTGGTCTCTCTCTCTCTCTCTTTCTCTCTTTTTTATTTATTTTTATTTTATTTGTTTGTCAAACATGTACAAGATAGTAGGTGTTTGTATAAACATAAGCAAAGAAGTACAGATAAATGAGGACAATAGGACAGTAAGACAGGGACGGTAGGCACGCTGGTTGCGCTTATGCACGCCCCTTACAGACCTCTTAGGAATGGGGTGAGGTCAACTGTAGACAGTCTAAGGTTAAAGGTTTGGGGAAGAAACCACAGTCAGGTAGTGCATTCCAGGCATTGATCACTCTGTTGCTGAAGTCGTATTTTCTCTCCTCTCTCTCTCTCTCTCTCCCTCCCTCCCTCCCTCCCTCCCTCCCTCCCTCCCTCTCTCTCCCTCTCTCTCCCTCCCTCCCCCCTCTCTCCCCCTCCCTCCCTCCCTCTCCCCCTCCCTCCCTCCCTCCCTCCCTCCCTCTCCCCCTCCCTCTCCCACTCCCTCTCTCTCTCTCTCCCACTCTTTTTCTTTCAGGATGATTTGCCATTTGATTGCAGTGTGTCAGCAAACACCTGCAGTTCTGCTGCAGCACTGGCCAAATAGCCGCTGAGATGGGGTGAGAAGAGAAGCAGCTGCTGCTGCCTTTCCTCCACTTTTCTCTCCCGGAGAACTTGAGAGGCTGCAGATGTCTGCCGGGAGGGGGTGCCATTAGCTCAGCTCCAGCTCCTACTACAGGCTATATATATCCTATGATAACAGTCCAGGGGCTTAGCTTTTCCAGTGACTTCTAACCAAGGGGTGGGGGGGAGGGAGAGAGAGAGAGGAAAAACACTACCCCAGTCTCACTGTGCCCCTTCTGTCGCCATATTCTCCATGCAGATTTCACGCAGGCAGGGCTCCCTGATTAGGCCAGCGAGAAACTTGTACTCTTGCTTGAAATCTCTGTATTAAAGCAAGCCGTGTAGAAGAGTTCATCTTCCCGGACCAGCTGTTCAAGATGACCAACATATCCTATCATATCTCCAACCTCTTGGAGAAGATGACATCCACTGATAAAGATTTCAGGTAGGATTTAGGGTTTCTTGGAGGAGGGGGGGCGGGCTGTGTGTTTGTGTGTGTGCGCGCACACGTGAGAGAGCGAGAGCTGCAGTGCTCTGTTTGGAGGTGTGTGTTGCTTTTGTGAACTGTTTGGTGAATTGCCCACATGTGTCTGTATTTGCAAAGCAGAGGGAGGTGGGAGGCAGTTGTGGAGGAAGGGGTGATATTTTTTAATAAGGGCAGCTAAAAAAGGAAACTTTTATCATGAAAAAGATACTTATGCTTAGCTAGAATTGATAGTGTACAGTTGGCAGGACAATGCTGTAGGCTGTGTTTATAGATAAGGCAGATAGGAAATTTACTGCAGGTTTCCTCATAGGAAGAAAGGGAAAGATTATGTTCTCCAATTTCTCATGCAGCTAATATTATGGTAACCTTTTATATCCTTCCTCCGAGATGGAGTGGAAATACTTTTCATCAGCTGTTATTGGCTAGTTATCTTCACTAGTTTGATTAAAGAAAAACAAAAGTAATCTCGGCTAATAAACTGGAAAGCTAAGAGAGAGTATTGGTCACCAGGCACTGTTTTGCTGCAATGCTGAAATAATTTCTGTTGGGGTTTAATCCATTTTAAAAGATGCTTCATTTCATTGAAAATATTTATTCCTAAATAAGTAACCGCATGCTATATACCGGTATTAGATGTACTGGCATATATTGCACATTTGGAAGGTTTTGAAAGAAACGGTGATAAAAGCAAAGAAGGTGAAGTAGTGCTATCAAATATATTAAAGGGGATAAACTCAGAACAATTGAATGTTCCTCAAACTACTATCTTCCAGATGTTGGGGGCAGGGGAGTGTAAATCCTAGAATTGGCAGCTAGGAATCCTGGGAATTGCAGTCCCAACACATCTGGACAGCAGCAAGCTAAGAAGGTTGAATTTAATCATAGTACAGAAGCTGATAGTTCATTGTTTCAAGGTGTTAAAATAAATTCCTTTTTGATTTCACAGCATAAATAGGCTTAAGCTGGCTTAAATATATAGTACATTTAGTTTATTTTACTCTGCTTGTAGACTGAAGTGTAACAAGACCATTGACTTGATAGGCACAATTTGAGGGTAGGAAGGTTGTCCCTTATTTGAAATATGGATATGTCACTGGAAAGTTAGTCAAATTCTTTTCTTTTCTTTTTTGCAAACTTTTAAATTAAGTTTATCAGGATATAAAAGTTTCATTTTCCCCCATCTCTAGCACAAAATCCAGAAGCAGAAAAACAGTCAAATTCTTATCAAAGAATATAAAGCTCACCGGAGTCAAAATATTATGAGATCAGGCAGATATTACTGATTTAGTTAAAAGATGTGTCCCATATTTCTTATGTTTGTTGAACTCAGAACTTTTTTGTATCCCACATCAGAAATAATTACTTTGAATAGGCAGCAAATGCAATTGAAGTAAGTTATTTACCTATCATGATCTAATATACTGCATATTGTCTGTAACAAAAGCTCAGAAGCATCTATAGTTTTTTAAAATATGTTTCACATTTTTAAAACCATGTTCTTATTTTATAGATCAGTCTTTATAAAATCTTGTCCCTAGTTAGATGCTTAGTAACTACTCCATATTTTCTGAATATTGTTTTAATTATATGCTATAACATAAGGCAAATAGAAAAAAAAATTAAGTAATAAGTAGCTTACAGTAAGAAAGGATTTTAACCATGTTTTATTGATGAACCCATAAAGATAAGATGAAGTAAACCTTGATTTAAGGTATGCTTATAGACCGCACTAAACTGAAAGCAAAGAGTCTGGTATTATATAGGGATCAGCATGAATCATAGTGGCACAAACCAAATATTAGGAATAAACAAGCCAGATGTATTTTATGATTACTAGTCTGAGCATGACCTACTTCACTATAAGTCCTTAATTAGTGTCTGTCTTCATAGCTAATGCTATGCTTTTAACCATAGATTACTAAACAAGTCATAGTTACCTCATTCACACATATAATTTATATTAAGCTATAAATCATGATTTACAAATCATAATGGTTGATTTCATGTATCACTGAATTAAAACGAAAGAAATCACATTCTGGCTTAGATGAACCAAGGAAATGTAGCAGGCAATGATGCAGTTATAAAAGTTGGGTGTACTTATCCCTGCTGCTATATATATCTTAATTCCTTTTTTTGCAGTGCAAACTCTTACTGGAATCTGAAGGACTATTCCCCATTTCATACATATAGAGAATCTTGTCCCAGTGCTCAAGGCTGATCTCTGACATGTTCATGTTTTCCAAGTATTAATAGGTAGCTTTGCCCCAACTTTATCCTAGTGAGATCCAAGACAAGATAGAGCTGCATTCAGATTTGCCTTTTAGGTACACAACAATTATGCTAAACATTTTAGGGTAGCAATTGTGGAATGGTGAAATCTGCAGCCTCTGTAGTTGTGTTTGAAATGTGTTTGTAGGGAAATAATATTTTGGATTCAGTAGGGTTAAGTCTTAGGTAATCATCCCCACCCTCCCAGAATTGTTGACCTGTAGTTTCTCTTGTGCCCAGTTAATATATTTAATAACCAAGTAAGCTGGAAAAGTTTGGGAGTTTGGATCCAATTTATCTGTAAGGGCAGCAAGCTAGAGAAGGATTATTTAGAAGGATGTCAGTTTTAAATTCTGAGAATGTATTTAAGCGAGTTTCTGCTTTGATGTTAGGAGCTGAGGTGGCGCAGTGGTTAAAAGCAGCACTGCAACCTACTTCAGTGACTGCTAGTTCAGCAGTTCAGCTGTTCAAATCTCACCAGGCTCAAGGTTGACTCAGCCTTCCATCCTTCTGAGGTCGGTAAAATGAGGACCCAGATTGTTGGGGGCAATATGCTGAACTCTGTAAACCGCTTAGAGAGGGCTGTAAAGCACTATGAAGCGGTATATAAGTCTAAGTGCTATTGCTATTGCTATGTTACGCTCAGAAGATTAGAAGGCCTTAGAAACAGAATAATAAAAATGTTCTGGGCTTGGATGCCACAACCTGAGAATGTCAGTTGTTCCATTGGTGTTTGCTGTTGTACATGGTTAAGACAAAAATATGGCATGCCAAAGATGGTTATGACAATCTAAGCATAAAGACAAGTTTGGGGGAATGTGGGCCATACCTGCTTAGCATGGTGAAAACTTTCCTCATCCCCAGCTATATAATGCATGAAACACTTCTTTGGATCAGAGCTAACTATTTTCCTGGTAAAGCATTGCTGGGAGTGAAATACATTTTTTCACTTTCAAATCAGGTGATTTGCAGTGCCTTTCAAAAGCAAGGTGTTCCTGGAGCAAGCAAAAATCGAGTGATTCTCTTCGGATATTTTAATATTTCTGTATTGTATTACTTTTAATTAAGAGGGTTCTTGTTCCACATTTAATAAATTCATTATTACTAATGAAGAATTCGTTTTGCTTACCTTTTGGATCGATAGATGTTGATCTTTCTTTCTATCATGGAACATGGATTTATGATTCCCCACTGACCAACCTATCACTGATACTCTTTCTTCCAGATTTATGGCTACCAATGATTTGATGATGGAATTGCAGAAAGATTCCATAAAGCTAGATGAAGACAGTGAGAAAAAGGTGGTAAAAATGCTCCTAAAATTGCTTGAGGATAAAAATGGAGAAGTGCAAAACCTGGCTGTCAAATGGTAAGATTTTTTTTTTTAACATTAGCTATAAGAAAACGCTACATTGCTCTGGTTGGACCCAATTGAAATACTCTTGTCAAGTTCTGGGCAGTTTAAAAAAAAGATAGTGACAAATCTCTACCATGGCCCCCTACTTTCTGAAACAATGTTCCCTCTGAGATACAACACCCTTTCTCTGATTTCAGATCAGGCTTTGGGTCCAGGCCTGTGGTGAATGTATTTGTGGGGCCCCTGGTCTAAATTATTATCGTTGTAATTGTTTTATTCTAAGCCAGTGATGGCAAACCTTTTTTGGTTCGCGTGCCAAAAAGGGGGGGGATGCGTGGGATCACGTGTGTGCGTTCCCACACCCATAATTCCATGCACCCCCGCGCATGCGCGTATGACCCCCCCACTACCAGCATGCAATGGCACGCCCATTTTTTGCTCTCTCCAGGCTTCTAGGAGCCTGGGGAGGGCGAAAACGGGAGGCTCCCTCTGGAGGCTGGAAACAGCCTGTTTCCTGACTCCCAGTGGGCCCAGAAGGCCCGAAAATCAGCCGGCCGGTGCGCACATGTGCGCCGGACCTGAGCTCGCGTGCCCACTGATATGGCTCCGCGTGCCACTTGTGGCACCCGTGCCATAGGTTCGCCATCACGGTTCTAAGCTATCTGTGGTGGTTTATATTTTTATTGTTTTTTGTATTTGTAAGCCATCCAGAGTTTACTGCAGTGGGTGGCTGTAATAAAATTTAAATAATAATTTACTTGGAGTAAGTCCAGAGGAGGACTACAGAGATGATCAAGGGTTTGGAATCCAAGGTTTGTGAGGAACAATTATTTTGGAAAAAGCAGTGGATCCAACTGAATCTCTACTAGTTTGTTCAGTATTTGCTGGTGATTGCCAGCAGTTTGATTCTCACCGGCTCAAGGGTAGACTCAGCCTTCTATCCTTCCGAGGTGGGTAAAATGAGGACCCAGATTGTTGGGGGCAATATACTGACTTTGTAAAACGCTTAGAGAGGGCTGTAAAGCACTGTGAAGCGCTATATAAGTCTAAGTGCTATTGCTATTTGGTGGGCTTAAACAGGGGTGGAATTTTGAAAGAGTACAAAACCTACAAATGCTTTCCTAGCTTGTTTCAAAACTTGGCACCTCCCTAAGAATGATAGACAGCTGTTCAGCAGACGTGTTGAAATTGAAGAGAAGACCTTGGAAAGGGGAGGAAGGCAAAGCCAGTGTGATTGATCAGTCACACTTTGTATAGCACAACTTACACATGAAAAATCCAGATGCCCACCATTTAGGAGAAAGCAAAACTCAGTGCTACGAGGGTGAGTCATAAAGTAATGCCATGTTCTTTAGGACAGGTATAATTACCAACACAGCAACATGTAGCATACATCAAAATGAAGCTGGTCCTCTGTGGATCACATCCCTACTTCTCAACATAGTCACCGTTTCTCTCAATAGCAATGTTCCACCTTTGAACGAGAGCATGTATCCCTGCCTCGTAAAATTTTGTTGACTGTTCTTTGAGCCACTTCTTCACTGCAGTTTTCACTTCCTCGTCACTGGAATAATAATCCTCCATACTCACCAGATTTAGCACCTTCAGACTATCATCTCTTCGGCCCCATGAAAGAGGATTTAAGAGGCAAACATTATTCCAGTGACGAGGAAGTGAAAACTGCAATGAAGAAGTGGCTCAAAGAACAACAAAATTTTACGAGGCAAGGATACATGCTCTCATTCAAAGGTGGAACATTGCTATTGAGAGAAACGGTGACTATGCTGAGAAGTAGGGATGTGATCCACAGAGGACCAGCTTCATTTTGATGTATGCTACATGTTCCTGTGTTGGTAATTATACCTGTCCTAAAGAAAATGGCATTACGTTTTGACTCACCCTCGTAGATGCAGAAATATTGACTAGACATTGAACAAAGAGTGTTATGCTGCTACAATTTACTTACAGATGGGTGCTTAACCCTTAAAACTGAACAGTGGGGAAAGGTCCTTAGTAAAGTGTTGATATAAGCTATTGGATAAAGGCCCCAGGATTAGGATCTGAGAAAGGCTAAGATATGAAGTTGTTTGAAAGGACTTCCAAAAATGGTGTCTTCTGTCTCCTCCTACAAGAACTTCAATTTCATACAATGCAGGTCTAGTTTCTCTTCTGTGACTTTGCTGCTGATTAGCCAACAGACTCCTATCAGGGAAGAAAGCAGCCAGGTTTATTGGAGAAATATGGTTCTGCATGATTGGCATGGCAGGGTTTCTTTCATATTGACTCAAAAGGCAGCAGAGACCCGCTTAAAGTGCCAAGAGAGAAGGATACATTTTCAATAGATCAGCTTTGATGTTAAAACCTTTCCAGTGGTGTAGGCTTCCATAGCAAAGAATAAGGACATGATTCTGTGCTCCTGTCCCTTGATCATGACTTGTATAGTGAAAGGTATCTGTTGGCTGAGAGACATCTGCGCAAGACAGAAGGAGCAGGTTGGTTTGTATTGTGTTACAACTCCTATCTCTGTCTTTTTTTTTAATACGGGATTTCTTTCTTTCTCCCCAGTTTGGGTCCTTTGGTGAGCAAAGTGAAAGAATATCAGGTGGAAACGATTGTTGATACACTGTGTACAAACATGCTGTCGGATAAGGAACAGCTTCGGGATATTTCTAGCATTGGGTTGAAGACCGTCATTTCTGAGCTGCCTCCCCCATCTACAGGTAAAAGCTTTGACCCTCTCTTTGAACAATGAGGCTGATTCTCCCTTTGCAGTCAGTCTGTAGTCTACAGGGATCTCCAACCTTAGCAACTTTAAGACTTGTGGACTTCAACTCTCAGAGTTAAATTCTGAGAGTTGAAATCCACAAATTTTAAAGTTGCCAAGGTTGGAGACCTCTGGTCTATAAGATCGAATGAATCAGCCTGCCAGCCTCCAAATGCGATTGGGAAGCTATGCTAGGTGAAGCTATTTTTGTGGGATTTATTTTCCAAATGCTGTGATTATTAAAGAGAAAAATGTGCACATCTGGACTGTAGAGGGTGGTTTTTTTAAAAAAAAAAATGAGTTTCGTGCTGAGAATGACAGTGAAATTAGAAACTTAAGAGAGGAAGCGTAAATGAAATATAATTCACAGTTTGCAAATTAATACTGACCTTGTTCTGAAGAAAATGCCAAGGTGAAATTATTTATGAAAGATGCAAAGGATGCCCTGGTGATTTATCTAGGCAAATGCAAATGTAGATTTAATGAGATAGTCACTGTCTGACTTGAAGTCCCTTTCATCAGGACAATGGCCTGTCAATATATACATGCAAGCAGTGGTCTTGACAATACAAATAATCTGTTGTTTGCCATTGTGATTGAAAGAATGCTACATGTGCATTCCTGACGGAAGGCCTTTCCTTTCTCATCATAGACAAAGAAGTTGTTTTACTGCAGTAGCGATGGGAGGATTCTGGGAAACAATCTGTTGTCTAATCAAACAAGCAAAGATGTTTGTTTCAATGCCCTCTTCCCGTAGTCATTTTTAGATACCATATTTTTCTGAGTATAAGACACACTGGAATATAAGACGCACCTTAGTTTTGGGGGAGGAAAATAGAGGGGGGGGGAAATCTACCTATCAAGTATTCATCTGGCTAGCGTCCTTAGTCTGGTCAGCTTCAGCACATTATTTTATCCCCTGGTTAGGGCTGAAAAAAACCTTTTTCGGAGGGAATAGCAATGAAAACAAGCCTGCAAAGACTTAGGGCTGGAAAAAAACTTCTTCGGAGGGAGTAGGAATGAAAAAATCCTGCAAGCTGGGAAGATCATTAGCACCTCATTAGGGCTGAAAAAACCTTTTTCAGTGGGAGTAGCAATGAAAACAAGCCCGGAAGATCATTAGTACCTCGTTAGGGCTGGGGAAAAAAGCTTCAAAAAAGCTACATTCGGAGTATAAGAAGCACCCTAATTTTCAGCCTCTTTTAGGGGGGGGAAAGATGTGTCTTATACTCCGAAAAATACGGTAGTTCTTCCACAAATGGACTTCATCCTGAGTTAGCTTTTCACTTGATGAACATTGGAACCAAACTCTATCAAATTCATCAAATAAGGTCATCACATCGGAACTTTTTCTTTAATTTACTATTATTATTATTATTATTTGAAGGGATTTATTTTATTTTATTTTATTTTTGTTGTTGCTTAAATTTGACATGAGCAATGCTAAGAAAGTAACTAGCTCTTGTAATCATGAGTACGAAATCTAAAATTGCAAATTCACAAAGGTAATAATGTATTTGCCTGAAGTGGCAAAAAAGTCTGACCAACTCTTAAGTGTCATCGAGCTAACTGTACGTGCAATGTACAATAATAGCAATTACAGCTTAGAGTAATATGTTAAATATCAACCTCCAATATAGCATTTCTGCTTATTATCTCATTCGGGCAGTAAATCATGTAAGTAGTTTTTGACGCCTTCTGAAATAACCAGATCTTGACAATATTTTGGAGAATAACGAAGAAAAGGGTCACCCTTGCTTGAAGGAGAAATTGTTCCATAGGAGAGGAGTACCCTATAGAGAATTACAGTTTTCAGGCACCTCCAGCTGGACTTCCCAGTAGGATGAAACTTCATTAGATGCCTTCTGTTTGTGTAGGTGCACTTTACCTAAAATAGGCAGTTTCAAAGTTATCCAGATTCCAATTCATATAGGGCTCTGTATGTGTTATCTTTATTGTTGTCGTAATGGTGAGATGGATGTTTCCTAAAAACACACGTTATGAAGCTGAAGTCTAAGGAATCTTTATTTTAAGTCAGAGGTCTTAAAACTTGGCAACTTTAAGACTTGTGGGGAGTTGAAGTCCACAAGTCTTAAAGTTGCTAAGTTTGGGAACCCCTGTTTTAAGTACTACATAACTCATAAAAAGGACACCATGGCAGAAAGTTTAAATAGGGTTATGGTTGCAGAGAGGAAGAAGGATCAGAACTTGGGTCCCCCAATATGGTACCCATATTGTTCTAATCAATTCCTGTGAGTCATCGTATAGATCTTATAATTTTTCTCAACAGACCAAAATGATGATTGGCTGCAGTTCAGGGCGGTTTAGAACTGTGCCCACCTCTCCCGAGCATGGAATAGAAAGAAGCTTCCTTAGAGGGAAGTGGAATTGTTTGAAGCACGAAGCAGTCATAGGCAGCATAGGAACATTTGGTCCATCCGCATTTTGTAACTGGTCATGTGCCAGTCGTATCTGTTTTGTGAGTAAAAATTCACGAAGCAGATACCACTGGGATATAAGCAGATCTTTTTTTGAGAATACTGGCAGAAGGTATTCCAAACTCCAAATATGCCCAACCAGCCCTAAAACATTGGTGGCCCTGGAGTAAAATCTATGCAATGTTCACTAACAGTAATGTTTGGATCACTGAAATCTTGTGCAAAATGTCTGGCAATTTTTTTCTTTATAATTTTAAAGAATAAAATTGTAATAATTGCATGTTATGCTCCCTTCTTCAATCCCTATGTACTTTAGAATAGAATAGAGCTGGAAGGGACCTTGGAGGTTTTCTAGTCCAGCCCTCTGCTCAAGCAGGAGAAGCTATACTATTTCAGATAAGTGACTGTCTAGTCTCTTCTTAAAAGCCTCCAGTGATGGAGCACCCATGATTTATGGAGGCAAGATGTTCTACTGGTTAATTGTCCTCACTGTTAGGAAGTTTCTACTTAATTCCAGGTTGTTTCTCTCTCTGATTAGTTTCTAACCATTGTTTCTTGTCCTGCCCTCCGGTACTTTGTAAAATAATTTGGCCCCCTCTTCTTTGTGGAAGCCCCTCGAATACTGAAATACTGCTATCATGTCGCCCCTAATTCTTTCTTTAGACTAGCCAAACCCAAATCCTGCAACTGTTCTTCATATGTTTTAGTCTCCAGGCCTTTGATCATCTTAGTTGCTCTTCTCTGAACTTTTTCCAAAGTCTCAATATCTTTTTTGTAGTATGGTGACCAAAACTGGTTGCAGTATTCCAGGTTTAGAATACTTTAGAACTGAATTTCCACAGTTCTTAAATAGCATACTTCTTGGTTGTATTTACTGAGGAATTTGGGATTGTAATCCTCGCCCACGTGGAGGGTGTCATTTTGCAGAAGACTGATACGATGATC
Organism: Diadophis punctatus similis; assembly: GCA_023053685.1. Taxonomy (NCBI): domain Eukaryota; kingdom Metazoa; phylum Chordata; class Lepidosauria; order Squamata; family Dipsadidae; genus Diadophis; species Diadophis punctatus. Next base: position 210,734,091 of record JALIGW010000002.1, on the reverse strand, counting down.
CCCATTGCCTGTGAACAGTTTATGAACCCTTGCTAGTTAAATTTGCTTGATCTGATCGGATTGTTTGCGATGATAAAAGCATCGCAAAACAGGAACAACTTTGTTGAAACCATCATTCTTTTTTCTCTTCAAATTCCCACCTTCACAGGTTCTACCATGACAGCCAACGTTTGCAAAAAAATCACAGCTCAGCTGACTGGAGCTATTGGAAAGCAAGAAGATGTGTCGGTACAACTTGAGGCCCTTGACATTTTGTCAGACATTTTGAGCAGGTACATTTTTTAAAAAAAAAATTTTTTTAACAATGTTGTTTCAAAAAGCTTTAAAATGTTCTTCCCTGGTAGCATTTTAGAACCAGAATTCTCCAACCAGCAATTCTGAGAATTGAAGTCCACACATCTTAAAGGTGCCAAGGTGGATAAACACTGTTTTAGATAAAATGGTCTCTAACAGCAAGGCAAACTAACAATGATCCCTGAACTACTGGAAAGCAGCACACACAAAAGACAAATTTATCTCTTTTGCTTCTAAGTTAAAAAAGCCCAAGAGAGCCAAGTAGCTAAATCTTTGAGCCAAGGTAGCTTTCCCCATCACTGGTCCTTTGACATTAAATAGCCAGGAGTTTGTTAGAGCTTCTGTTCTTAGATTCATCCTGAGTGGGCAGCATCTTAACAGGAAGAGGAGGGAAGGAGAGCTGTCCTGCCTTATCAAATGGATCCTTCCAGGATTCAGGAAATAAAATCTAAGAAACAGTAAGTAATCAGAGAAAGTGTGTTAGAGATTTTAACTTTATTTTAGATACGCACACAATCTTGCCCCTTTCTTTAAATATTGAGGGTTGGTTTCAGGGGTGGGTTCCGGTTTTTTTCACTGCCGGTTCGCTCAGGGACGCGCCTCGTGGGAGCATGGGGGCATGCGCAGTGCTAAAACAAAGCTTCTGCGCATGCGCAGAAGCAAAAAACAAGATGGTGCCGCCTATGGCGCCGTCGAGAGAACCAGCTTGGGCCTGGCAGACCTGGGTCACTGCCGGTTCCAGCGACCCAGGCTGCCAAGTTACTACAGGTTCTATAGAACCGGTCCGAACTAGGAGGAACCCACCTCTGGTTGGTTTCCATTTTTGATGAGCCTATCTATCGTGCCTTTACTTGCACTTGGTCTTAAATTGTAATTCCTTTTTCTGTAAGCTCTCCCCCCCAAGCTAAGCTTAATATCTATCTATGGTTCTCTTTGCTGCTTCATGCCTGTAATAAACTAAATACTCTTTTAAACAGGCATCTCAGTGCCAGTTTATGTTTTGGGAGTCTGTGATCTGGTAACATACTTCAAAAGATTTAGGCCTGTAAATATTAATTATCGGAACAGCGAACATACTGTATTTTCTTGGGGGGAAAAATAAGGGACAAACCTGAAAGAGGTTCACAAAGATAAAAAATTGTTTATGTTTATGACTTTGTTTTATAAAGGAGAATTCAGAAGCAAAACCAAGAAAATAAAAAATCAAATCTAATGGATAGTTTTCTGAAATGAAGAACTCTCTTTTATAAGAAAGGACATATGGTCACTACCAGTTAGGGGTCTTAAATGACCCTGGGGCCCTTTCAATGAAGAGGAAAGGGAACATGTTTTCCTTCTTATAGTCTTGCTTATATCCCTGAATGGAGGGATGAAAGGGAGGAAGGAAGAAAAGGAAAATAAATACAGTAAATGCCACTTATAGACAATAATTGCTTGAAGGTCACTAGGCTATTCTGGTTGAATAGAACTGGCCTTGTCCACATGGCCAAAAGCCATAATCTCTAAAGTGAAAGTGCAACACATCTGGAAATCGTTAAATTGGGGAAGATTGCGTTAACGAACTCTTGACAATTCCGGGTTTGGCTTCTAAAAAACTGAGTGTCATTCAGTCAGTTTTACTGCTGTCCATATTGAAACACTAGATCAGTGTTTCTCAATCTTGGCAGTTTGAAGATGTGTGGACTTCAACTCCCAGAATTCCACAGCCAGCAATTCTGGGAGTTGAAGTCCATACATCTTCAAACTGCCAAGGTTGAGAAACACTGCACTAGATTATAGTTCAACATGCTGATTGACAGCATAATGCGAAATGTGCAATTAGAAACAAATGCCTCGATATTTAGTGTGTAAATATTCTGAAATTGTTTTCTTTAAAAAAAATGGTTTAGATCTGCAGGGGAAGCTTTGCTTGCACTGAGTAAAGAACTGCATATTGAGGGAAAGTCATACTTCAGATTTCTCTTTTTGCATTACAAAACGAACTGAGTTCTCACTGTTGCCTTTTAGTTGGATATATCAGATGGCGGAGTTCATATGCACTAAATAATGTGTTTTTATTACCTTCCTGAGCCCTTAAAGCAGGGGTCCCCAAACTTGGCAACATTCAGACTTGTGGACTTCAACTCCCAGAATTCTCCAGCCAGCTTTGTTGGCTGGAGAATTCTGGGAGTTGAAGTCCACAAGTCTTAAAGTTGCCAAGTTTGAAGACCTCTGCCTTAAAGGGACTGTTGGGAAAACAGCATTAGTATAAATTGTTGCTTTTGTTAATTTGGATTATACTTTGCTGTACAAATATATTGTTTCTTGCAGCATCTTCTCTCTCATATACACCCCTCATGGTCTGCAAGGGTTATTCTTGCAAACAACAGAACATGTTTTCATCATTATTTATTTACAAAAATTATTGCCCGTGCATCTGACCATAGGGTAACACTGGGTGGCTTACGGTTACATCTAATCTGAAACATAAATCATGGAAGAAAAGTGAAAAAATGTATTGAAATGGCTGTCTTCAGGAAATTACGATTCCTACCTGCAAATCCCTACGACCGGTTAGGTCCCACAGAGTTGGTCTCCTCCAGGTCCCATCGACCAAGCAATGCCGGTTGGCGGGGCCGAGGGGGAGAGCCTTCTCTGTGGGAGCTCCATCCCTTTGGAACCAACTGCCCCCAGAGATCAGGACTATTCCCACCCTGCTGGCCTTCCGTAAAGCAGTAAAAACATGGCTCTTCCGGCAGGCGGGGTGAAAGTGAGACCAATTAGAACACCTCTGGTCTCCCCCCTTGTATGAATGATGGATGGTTTTAATTTTTTTAAATAATTTTTTACTTGTTGTCATTGTGTTGTTTTTATATACTGTTTTTATAAATTGTTCTTTCTCTGTATTGTACGCCGCCCTGAGTCCTACGGGAGTTGGGCGGCCTGTAAGAACGTTCAATTAAATTAAATTAAATTAAATTAAATTAACAGCTAAGTCCATCTCTGTTTGGAGAACATTTGGTTGATGTGAGTTTTGTCTGCGGTTTCAGGCTAGGAGGAACTCTGTACTCCTTCCATTCTTCCATCCTGAACTGCCTCCTTCCTCAGCTCATCAGTCCCAGGTTGGCCGTTCGGAAGAGAGCCATCATTGCCCTAGGTCACCTGGTCTTGACATGCAATGGGAACATCTTTGCAGAGCTTATGGAACATCTCTTGTCAGAGCTGAAGAGGAATAATTCCACTTCTACTACAAGAACATATATCCAGTGTATTGCCGGTATCAGCAAGCAGGCTGGACACCGCATAGGTAAAGCCTTGTGATTTGGATTCTTATCTTGTTTCTGACCTGCAATGGCTGTTACCACCACTGTTGTTTCATGCCCATTGCTTAGCCTAAGAAACTCCCTCCAGTCTTGCCTTGCATTTTTTGTGAGATGTTCACCTTTTTCTTTCCTTATTGCCTATTTTGCTCTGAATATCTACTGTGGTAGACAATGTTTGGAGTTCCTTAGAGGGCAAACTTAGCTTGGAATTGTGGCCTAAATAATTCTCCATAGATGGACCTCCTACACCAGTGGTGGGTTCCTACCACTCTATAGCACCGGTAGCAGCCTGCTGGTGATGTCACAGTACTGGTGCGGTCGGTTGCCAATGCCTGGGCGCCGCCATTAAAAAAAAATTTTTAATTTTTTTTTTAAAATTTCTTCTGTGCATGCCCAGAAGCTGAGCTTTTGGCACTGCGCATGCGCTGCCTTCCTATCCCACAGTGAGTCCAAGCAGGGGAGGATGGCTGAGGGAGCGCGTGAGACGCTGAAAGAATGGTCGGCAGGAGCTATCGCCATTCCCCTCCCTTCAGCAGTCCGAGAAGCCACGAACACGCGGTGATGATCCTAGGCATTTTTGCACGTTTGAGGCTTCTCAAGCTGCTGAGGGGAGAGGGAATGGGCTGCAGGACCTATCTCAGTTCCCCTCTCTTCAGCAGTCCGAGAAGCCACGAACGTGCGGTGATGAATCCAGGCATTTTCGCATGTTCGAGGCTTCTTGAGCTGCTATGGGGAGGGGGAACGGGCGGCAGGAGCCTAGAATCATCGAATGGGGAGAAGCATTGAGGCCGGACAGAGCCTCCTAGAAGAACCGCTGCCAAGGTCTTGCTGCTCTTGCTGCGGGGGGCTGCATTGTGGGTGGGCATTGCCCCCCTGCTTCTCCGGCTGCTGCCAAGCTCCCGAGGCCCACGCCCATCCAGTCACATGGCTGGCAAGCCACACCCACAAAATAAGCCACACCCACAGAGTGGTAGTAAAAATATTAGGAACCCGCCCCTGTCCTACACCATTAATATACATGCTTATTCTAATAGGCTGCAAGCTAAGAATAGAAGCGAAGAAGGTATTCTATATCAAAGGCATCTCCAGGATAGAGCCATCCAGGTGGTTCATGGCTTTGAGCCCAACCAGGGGTGATAGGGGAAATCTTCATTTGGAAAATGGTAGGGCTTAAAAACATTAATGGGTGATTTCACAAGGGGGACTAAAAGTAGTTTTCTTTCTCTGCTATTGACACTATTTTCTTGGGTGCCTTGGAGTCTTGTGCTTTTACTGTCCCAAGATACAAATTCAGGCTGCACACTTGGATATGGATATGGGCTTTTGTGTCAGAGAAGTTAAATCATATTTTTGATACACCAGATGTTCCTTCCAGTGCTGTTTTGTAAAGGAATAGAAGAACACTGTGGTGGATTTGCTGGGCCACCACAGCTTCCACATTTTGATTGAAACACAAATCTATTGAGTTCATCAAGCAGCTCTAAGTGAGAAGGACATCTCTTTAACAGAACAGAACCTGAACAGACCTTCTGTTCTTTTGTGATACTCCTTGTGATACCTTTCCTGTGAGATAGACAGGCCCATGTCCACCTTTCCTTCAGAAGGCTATGTTCTCAATGGACCCTGATTGTTCAGTGGATCTGGGAAAGTATTTTGTGGATCGCTTACCATGTCTCTGTCTTTTAGGAGACTACCTAGAGAAGATGATCCCATTGATAATTCAGTACTGCAATGTAGAGGATGACGAGCTGAGGGAATACTGTTTCCAAGCCTTTGAGTCTTTTGTAAGAAGGTTTGTACCTTTTACTCAAGTGTTGTATGCAGCTGACTTGGCTCCCATGTTCTTTTGTTCTAACTTTTAGAAGGAAATCTACCATATTTTTCGGGGTATAAGACGCACCTTAGTTTTGGGGGAGGAAAATAGGGGGAAAAAATCTACCCTACCAGGTATTCATCTGGCTAGCATCCTTAGTCTGGTCAGCTTCAGCACATTATTTTATCCCCTGGTTAGGGCTGAAAAAAAAAGTTTTCAGAGGGAATAGCAATGAAAACAAGCCTGCAAAGACTTAGGGCTGGTAAAAAACTACTTTGAGGGAGTAGGAATAAAAAAATGCTGCAAGCCAGTATGATCGTTAGCACCTCGTTAGGGCTGGGGAAAAAAGCTTCGAAAAAGCTACATTCGGAGTATAAGATGCACCCACATTTTCAGCCTCTTTTAGGGAGGAAAAAGGTGCGTCTTATACTCCGAAAAATACGGTATTTTTTTTTTTGTCACCTGTTGTTTGCAACAGAAATCAGGGCTATCTGCTTCAACTATCTGTGCCTTATTAGTTACCAGAAAAGTGCAGTTTGATCTGTAGGTGTCATGGTTTCCATGGGTGATGGACCTGTTATCTGCTAGAAGAAGCGAGGGCCTGTAAAGATTAGGAAGATTCATAGGGAGTTTGGGCAAGTCTATAGCATCTCTCATCACTTTCTTGAATCAACAACTTCTCATAGGGTCATATGGGATCAACTGGAGAAATCCAGGAAAATTTGCAACAGGTTTATGGAGTAACCCAGCATGCTCCATAACTCTCTTTTCTTCCCAATCTGAATTGCCGTAGACTCCTGATAAAGAGGCCTTAGCTAGTGGTTCTAGAGAATGGAAACGATCATTTTCTGCAACTGGGATTTTTGAGATTGTTACGTTTTAAAATGAGATTTTAACTTTTTAAAAAGGCTGATAATGAATAAACAAAGGGGATATCAGGATGAATAAATGTAAATTGGATAAAGAGGGATGAAACATGACTGTTGCCAGGAAGAGCAATATGATTAGATTAGCCGCTTGTGGGCTCTTGTCCTGAATCTTCCCTGGATCATGATTTTATGGGAGCTCCAGGCTTCAGATATATTTCAGTAGAATTATCCCGATTGCCTGCATAGTTTTTTAAAACAACTTTGATAAGAAGCTTATCTATTTAATTAAATAGCTTATCTATTTAATTAAATCTATTTAATTAAATTAAATTAAACAAAAATAAGGAAAGATTACCTGGCGATGGTTATATGTGTATGACTCCATGCTTGTAAACGTTTACTATAACACAAAGCATTGGGAAGTATGCTGATTGTTAAAAATGATGTATCGCTGTGTGCTGAACCCAAGGGTTATCTTTAGAGGTGAAATACCAGTTAACTGTTTGAAAAACATGATCAACAGAATTAAACATTATATTCCATGCTAATCTATGATTACCTTGCTGTTTCTAAAGGTGTCCAAAAGAAATTGGCCCTCACCTTCCTAATGTGACAGGACTGTGCCTCAAATACATCACATACGATCCAAATTACAACTATGATAACGAAGAGGAGGATGAAGACGAAATGATGGAAACTGAAAATGGAGAGGATGAGGAGCAAGGTGCTGCACAATTAGGATTACGGTGGTCATTGATAAAGATGAATTGCCTCCGCCACCAGTTCAGGAAGTTCTTTCAAACCATTCTGTTTCTTTCCTGAATCAATATTTCAGGGCTCAGAAGAGCATGTAAATTATACAACCATCCCTGCTCTAAATCAATTAGTGAAAAGTCTCAAAAATGTGGCCAGATAGAACTCTGGTGCATCTAAAGGGAGGGTTTAAATGAGTAGGTAAGAGTAGGTGGGATCTCAGGTTTCTATATGTCCTATATCCGTAATGGCAAACCTATGGCACGCGTGCCAGAAGTGGCATGCAGAGCCTTCTCTGTGGGCACGCGTGCCGTCGCCAGCTGCTCTTCTGGGTTCCAGCGCATGCAGGCATGCCGGCCAGCTGCTCTCTTCTGGGTTCCGGCACGCACATGCACACCGGCCAACTGGTCTTCAGAAGAAAGCAGAACCCGGAATAGAGCAGCTGACCGGTGTGCATGCACCGGACCAGTTGTCTGGCGCGCATGCGCGTACCGGAACCCAGAAGAGTAGCTGGCTGCCGCATACATGCACACCGGCCAGCTGCTGTATTCTAGGTTCCGGTGCTCCGGCATGTGTGCGTGCGCTCCAGTTTCAGCACTCGGTGCTGAAAAGGCTCGCCGTCACTGTTCTATATGTTCTATTTGTTGATAAAGGTTTCTGAAGGTACTGTTTATGGCTCTCCTTTTACCATTCTCTGCTATGAATCTTCCTTAAATTGTGACCTGACTTGACTAGGATCATTGCTACTGCCCATTTCCCCTCTCCCTGACCTGAGGTTTTCATGGCTATTGTTGCTTGCATGTCAAAAAAGAAAAAGCGAGAAGGCCTGTTCTGGTATACAGTAGATCAACTAATCAGTTGTCTTGCCCCTTCTGTACTTGATGTTACCAGCAATTGGTCTGTGCAACCTAAGGAAGACTTCAGGCAATTTCCTCTTATTAGTCTAAATTTGTAAAATTAAATAATTCAGCATGGTTCTTTGCTCTCGTCATTCTAAGGTGAAAATGCAGCTCTACATGAGCCAAGGGTTGCATTTAATGTTGGACTAGCATGCTGGGAATATATTTGAGCTACACTTCCAAAATTATAAGAATCCAGGACAAAATCAAGATGGGGTGAATTGACCATTTATTTGAAACCATCATGGTAGCTCCCCTCTCTCAGATCTTTCCCACCAGAAGTACTTACAGGCCCTCACCTTGTTAATGTTTCAGAAACACAGTATTTCTATTTCTATTTGACTGGCTATGAAGTATCTATCTTGAGTTTCTTTTTGCTTTCAATAATGATTTAGTGGGATGCGAGTTCTCTTTCTTTTGGTCATTTAATGCTGTCAAGAGTCCTTCATAATTTGGGCAGGTTATGAATTCATAGATCATATTAATATGGCTTTACATCATACTCAAAGCATTGGAGGTGAGTTGAATGAGGTCCGTCATAGTGTTATGTGAGAATTTGACCCACGGTCAACTTGTAAAATAGTCACGGCTGAGTTTTCTTCTGAAAGAAAAAAAACCCCGAGTTCTATCTACACCAGGGGTGTCAAACTCCCGTGGTCCCGTGACATATCGCGACTTTTCCCCCTTCGCTAAAACCGGGGTGGGCGTGGCCAGTGCATGACGCATCCAGCCCACTGGCCACAAGTTTGACACCCCTGATCTACAATGTCTGTCATTATAAACACTCCTTCATTTCTCCTCAGAAAGTGATGATGAGTATAGCGATGACGATGACATCAGCTGGAAAGTTCGTAGGTCTGCTGCAAAGTGCCTTGAGGCCATTGTCAGCACCAGACACGACCTTCTGCAGGATTTCTACAAAACTCTCTCTCCGGCTTTAATAAGCAGGTTCAAGGAAAGGGAAGAGAACGTTAAGGCGGACATCTTCTCAGCTTATATATCTTTACTGAAGCAAACTCTGCCCATTCAGAGTTGGCTGCAAGCTTCGGATGAAGCAGACAAAGAGGACATACCTCTTACCATGCTTCAGAACCAGGTGAGTTGACCTTAATCAGACGTTGCTGTTTGGCATGATATAGATGCAACTAACTGCTGTTTCAAAACAGTTTCAATTGCTCAAAATTAAGTTATTCTGTAAGGCAGGGGTGTAAAACTCAAGGCCTGTGGGCTGGATCTGGCCCGCGGGGTGCTTAGATCTGGCCCACGGGCCCGCCCTGGAAACAGCGAAGGACCAGCCCGAAACGGAGCTCCGTTTTCACTGGCAGAGGGTTGCACGAGGCCGTCGCTACGCCCCTTCGGCCCCCGAGGTCAAACACAATCCTGATGCGGTGCTCAATGAAATCGAATTTGACACCCCTGCTGTAAGGTATCTGGGCTCTTTCATGATTTCTCGTGAGGTTTTAATCCTTGGATCGTTCTTTGATGGACTCAATATTATGCAGCTACTTGAAAAGGTTACTGCCTCTTATCCTATTTGGTATTCTGAAGGATAAAAGTAGCTTTAGACTTCCTACCATGTTTCCCCCAAAATAAGCCTTCCTCTGAAAATAAACCCTTCCCCAAAAATAAGCCCTCCCCGAAAATATTTAACGCATGCGCAGCCAGTCCCCGCCATGTCCTCTGGTTAGGGTTAGGGAGACAGAGCTGGAAATCAGGTAAGATGGCAAGAGGAGCCCCGTCTTGCTCCACGCGCCCCAAAATAATAAGACTTCCCCAAGAATAAGGCCAAGCGCTTATTTCGGGGTTCAGGGTCTTATTTTCGGGGAAACATAGTATGGAGTTGATTTTATGGTCTGGTCCACCTAGTAAAGTTGTCAGCAGCAGCCTAGCAGATCTCAGTAGCAATATTTGTAGCCCTCGTTCTTTCCAGAGTTGTTTTTGTTGCTTATTTGTTGTGACTTTTACAGTGATACTCTGGGTTGCCGAAAGACTTTCTGCACCAGTTCTGAATACGTAGCCATCCAACAATATTAGGTAGGGTGTAAGCTTATGTAAATAAACCCAGCTGTGGAGTAATGATCTGCTCAGTGATTTGACCACTTTGTCCTGATTTTGGAGACCACGGTGACTTGCCTGGCTATTTAACATAATGATTGTTTAAGTAAAGGTCCAACTAATTGTTTGACATAGCTACAGAGATCACTGGAGTTGGGGTAGGGTGGGGGGGCAGTATATTTAAATAAAACAATGAGCTATTGAAGATTATTTTTTTGCCTGAAGGGAAATATATAGTGATTATTTGTTCACTTTAAAAGATCTTCATGATTTTGTACACCTCTAATGCTTTATTTATACCTGAAAGCATTTTCCACATAGTTCCAGTTTCCTGTTTGTACTTAAATAATTAACGTTCGCTTGGATTTTGAGTTCTTTTAGCTTTGAAATCAGATTACCGATGAGTTTCTTTCTAATCGCATAGGTTCCAAATATTATCAAAGCTTTGCACAAGCAACTTAAAGAGAAGAGCGTCCGATCAAGACAAGGGTGCTTCGCTCTTTTGACAGAACTGGCAAACGTCCTCCCCGGTTGCCTTGCGGATCACATACCTGCACTAGTGCCGGGTAAAGCTTGTCTGTTGACTAAACAATCACGGGGAAGTTTTCAGCAAGGGTCACTTTTCATTTTCATTTTCATTCATTCTTCCCTTTTGATATTAAGAGCCGTGGTGGCGCAGTGGTTATAATATACTATTGCAGGCAAACTCTCCCACAGCCTGGAGTTTGATCCGGTTGGGGCTCAAGGCCTTCCATCCTTCCGATGTTGGTAAAATGAGGACCCAGATTGTTGGGGGCAATAGGCTGACTCTGTAAACTGCTTAGAGAGGGCTGTAAAAGCACTGTGAAACGGTATATAAGTCGAAGTGTCAGGGCTCCAAGTAATAGATCCATAGCAAGCAAAACTCCGAGGCAGATGAATTCCTCAAAGAATAGCTTTATTGGATATATCATACTGGCACAGATCTGGTGAAAACCGACTCTGAAGACTCCCGTGGTTTTCACCTAATTAAAAGTAAACGTTTTTCACTTTCCCAAAACAATCAGTCACATGGTCCAATCATGGTGCGGTCTGGCAGCCGGGTGACATCACTCCGCCTTCCTCCGACCAGGTGTGAGAAGGTCCTTGGTTCCCAAGAGAAAATATTTTGTTTTGGCTATCTATCTGAAATCCCCCCTGCCTATCCCTCAGCTCCAGTGTGGGAACACTGGAGCGGTCAAAAATGGCTTCGGTCAAGTTAGCTTGAGGGTTGACACTAAGTGCTATATTCTACGAAGCCAAGCAGTAAATAATAAATCAGTTTCTCTTCTACTTGTATTTTCTTCTTTATAGTCAAAGCTATCTGTATGCATCAGAGGATGTTATGCCATTGGTTTAACTGAGGCCAGTGGCTGCAGATACTGGGTCTTTTTCTTCTTTAAAAAAAAATCCATATGAGCAGCCAAAGACTGGCTGAATTGTACATTTGTTTAATTTCCATTTATCATCGTACCTTGCTTCTGGGTTTTTTTTTTAAGCCAGTATTCTACATAATTCTGTTAATCAAGGTCCGCTGTTTTTCTGTGGGAAATACTGGAACACATAACTTTTACTGCAGAATATCATCTGTTCTTCTTTATTTATGGTCTCATATTGGCCTCTGTTGAAATGAATGGGAAAATGATTAACCGGGGTTTATTCTTCTGCATTTTCTCAAAATATGAACAAAAAATTATACTGGTATTTTAAATCTATATGATCTCTGGTTATTTGCGGTTTTTCTTTTGTTGTAATTCTCTATTCCTGGGTATGTTATATAAAATAATTGTAAAATACTGCAGCAGTTCTCCATCAAACTGGTTTTATCTTCACCTAGGAGTAAACATATGCAAATGTACAACACAAACTATTTGATAATATCTTTTCCAAATAGACCTTGTACTTAATAGCTGCTTTCTGAAGTCAGTGAAGTCTTAGCAGCCATGTGTAAGACCTGTAAAGTTTTGTTTTAAATAAATCAGAATCACTCAATGATCAGTTTGAAGATGCTGTGAGTTGTATCCAGTGGTATCTGTCTACCAGGGTAATAGATACCCGCGGGGAAATAGATCCCTATTCGCAGTGTAACCTCATGCATATACCCTAATCTTTTATTTATTTATTAGATTTTTTAAAAAAATAAGGTGACCACAAAGGGTTTTTTTACAGCCCACCATGCTGCAGAAGTTTGGGGAAATCCTCTGCAGCAGATTTGAGGGTCACATGGGAGGTGGAGAGTGTGGGAGATAGGACATTTTCTATTGTGAAAAAAGTGTGTTTTGATGAGGGTTGGATGGGGTGCAACTATAAAGCAAGCTGACCAATGTTTTCTTGGCACAGGAATTGTCTTCTCCTTGACGGATAAATCCAGCTCCTCCAATATGAAGATAGATACTCTGACTTTCCTTCATGTAGTTCTCTGCAACCACCCCCCAGAAGTGTTCCACCCCCATGTTAAAGCCCTGCTGCCCCCAGTCGTAATTTGCATCGGGGATCCTTTTTACAAGATAACTTCCGAAGCTTTGCTGGTGACCCTACAGCTTGTGAAAGTAATTCGTCCCTTGGATGCGCCTTGTACGTTTGACGCCAAACCTTATGTGGCAGACTTGTTTTCTGCAACCTTGAAGAGGCTGAAAGCGGCTGACATTGACCAGGAGGTGAAGGAACGGGCTATCTCCTGCATGGGGCAAATCGTTTCCAATCTGGGGGACTACTTAAGCAGCGAACTCACGCCAACCCTGAAGATTTTCCTTGAGAGACTGAAAAATGAAATAACTAGACTGACCACGGTCAAAGCACTGACTCTGATTGCAAATTCCTCACTCAAAATAGACCTGAGGCCCATTCTAGCAGAAGGCTTCCCCATCTTGGCTTCCTTCTTGCGTAAGAATCAGCGTGCCTTGAAACTGAGTACTTTGACGGCTCTGGACGTCTTGATCAGAAACTATAGTGATAGCCTCAAGCCAGCCATGATTGAATGTGTCCTAATGGAGCTTCCGGATTTAATTAGCGAGAATGATATGCACGTTTCTCAGGTGGCCATTGTGTTCCTTACCACTTTAGCTAAGGTTTATCCCTCATCCTTGTCCAAGATCAGTGGTACAGTCCTGTCAGAGCTTTTCCAGCTAGTTTACTCGCCTTTGATGCAAGGAGGAGCCCTGAATGCCATTGTAGACTTCTTCCAAGCACTGGTTGTGATCAAGGCAGTCAACATGAGCTATGCTGACCTGATGAAGCAGCTAACTAGTCCGATATACTCCTCGACCTCTAGCGGAGTCTCCACCACTTTGCACAAGCAGGCTTTTCACTCTGTGGCCAAATGTGTGGCGGCCCTTTCTTCCGTATGTCCAAAAGAAATCCCTGGCCTAGTAAACCTGTTCATTCAGGATGTGAAGAACCCAAAGTCTACCACTGCTGTCAGAATGTTGGCGTTCCTTTCGCTCGCGGAAATAGGCCGCACCACCAACCTGAGCGCTCAGAAGGAACTCAAGGCCGTGATCCTGGATGCGTTTGCCTCACCCAGCGAAGAGGTGAAATCGGCGGCTTCCTATGCGTTGGGCAACATCAGTGTGGGCAACCTGAAAGAGTACCTTCCCTTCATGCTGAAGGAGATTGGTGGCCAGCCTAAGCGGCAGTACCTACTGCTTCATTCCCTGAAAGAAGTCATTAGCTCCTCCCCAGCGGAGAGCCTGAAACCTTATGGGGAGGACATATGGGCCCTGCTTTTCAAGCACTGTGAATACACGGAGGAAGGAACCCGCAATGTTGTTGCTGAATGCTTGGGGAAATTGACTGTAGTAAACCCTTCTCAGTTGCTGCCCCGGCTGAAAAAACAGCTGTTCTCAGGTAAGAGAAAGGAAAGGATAAGACTGAGGTAATTGCTCAGCTGAGGGGAGGGTTGTACTTTTCTCTTTGAATCAGTGCTGTAGACCTGTGGAATCTTCTAGCGCATGTTTACCTTCCAGTGTCCATCCTTAAACAGCTGTTTTTGGGAGATTGTTTTATTCCGCTCGGGCTCCTTTCAAGAAGATCCAGTCCCGTTCGTGTTGTAGGCACCATTTTAAGGCACTTCCTGGTTGAAAGGATTAGCCGGTGACATCACCGTTGTTCAGGGGATGCTTGTGGAGACTCCTTTCATGTCTCCGTCAAGGAGCTGGAGCGAATGATGGGAGCTCACCCTGCCACACACAGCAGCACTCGGATCACGAACACAGGCTTTCTAACCTCCAACCGAGCGTCCTAAACATGTGAGCCACTGTGCTCCCTCCAGAGGATGAGCGCTATAAAAAGAGAAATTAAAAAATAATTTCCACAAAGTGCATGCTGGGCTTGTTTGTGTTTCTTCATTATTATCAGTGTTCTGGCAACGATGAAGAAAAGCAATCTTAAGGGGACAAAAGATGGTAGAAATTATCTGTGTTCTTTTAATGATAAATAATTTCCCCCCCACTTCTCATTGTAGGTTCCCCCTATGCTCGGAGTACAGTGGTGACTGCAATAAAATTCACCATCTCGGATCACCCACAACCCATTGACCCCCTTCTTAAAGGATGCATAGGTAATTTTGAATTTTGATAAGAGACTTTCTTTGGAAGTCAGAATAGCGGGCTTTGTTAAATTAAAAAAAAAGAATACAGAGTGGAATCAATGGAAAAGAGAAACGACCCCAAAGAATTAGCTGCTATAAGAACGTGATTTAATTTTATCTGAAAGTGCTTGGCTTTGCTCTCATTGTTGCGCCCATATCCATCCAACCCTTTTCTGTTTGAATCTGAGAAGTTGTTCAAATTCTAAATGTTATCTGATATCAGAATGAATTGGGTGGGGGGCAAACAAGTTGAAGCTGAATCCAAGGAAGAGGTGCTTCTGACTGGTTAAAACAAGAAATATGTGTCTAATGTATAATGGAGGATGTTACTCTTTTTATTATCAAGAAACAAAATCCAAGCAGATCTTTAACTGATTCCATTCTCATTAAGCGTATTGACGTGCCATTTCCACGATGAACTGAATGACACAATTTGTTACCTAAAATAGAGAATAGTTTTGTCAAATATGCTTAGGTCATTTGAATTGTTTCTACATTGCTATCTTTAAAGTACCTGATTCTATGATTGAGTCTGGATGTTAATGCAACTTGAAAAAGAGCCGAGGTGGCGCAGCGGTTAGAGAGGGGTACTGCAGGCCACTTTAGCTGACTGTGATCCGCAGGTCAGCGGTTCAAATCTCACCGGCTCAAGGTTGACTCAGCCTTCCATCCTTCCGAGGTAGGTAAAATGAGGACCCAGATTGTTGTGGGCAATGTAAATATACATTGCTTACTGGTGTAAACCGCTTAGAGAGTGCTTGCACTGTGAGGCGGTATATAAATCTCACAAATAAAAATGAATGAATGAATGAATGAATGACAGAATAGGCTGTCCGTTTGATCTCCCCTGCCTGCTTTGAAAATATGAATTTTTTAAAATCTTCCTTCTGCTTTTTGAATATTATGTGCATCCCTGGATTTAAAGCTAGTGTTGCTGCCTTTTAAACTCTTGTTATGCTATAATCGTACAGGTGACTTCTTGAAAACTCTTCAGGATCCTGACTTGAATGTTCGCCGTGTTGCTTTAGCTATGTTTAATTCTGCTGCTCACAACAAACCTCTCCTAATCCGAGATCAGCTCAGTACGGTCCTACCCCACCTATACAATGAAACCAAAATTAGAAGGGAGCTCATACGAGAGGTATGGTCCATATTCCATTTCAGCATTATCCTGTACTGACGTTGGGTCAGGTGTGGGCAGCTATGGCCCCTTTACAACCTGTGAATGTCAACTCCCATTCTGGCTCAGGAATTCTGGGAGTTGACATCCACAGGTCATAAAGGGGCCATAGTTGTTGATCCCTGAGTTGGGTGGTTCCCCCAGTACTCCTAACTTACTGTTGTTGTTATGAATGAATGGCCACGGATCTGCACGACCAGATCAAATGGGGATGATAAGCAACATAGATATAGATGTGTGTGAGCCAATGTTCTTATGAGACCTGAAAGTAAACTAATCCCACACAATTGCATGAAAATGATTACCGAACCTGTAATTTAAAGCTTTAAATTGGAATACCTTCAGCTGAACTTCAATTGGAAATGAACTAAGCAATTGTGTGGCTTCACGCTGGGCCAGATAAAAGTTGGCATGTGAAAGTTTTCCTTTTTTTTAGAACTTCCAGCTACTTTGAATTTCCCCTTTTAGGTAGAAATGGGGCCATTCAAACACACAGTAGATGATGGGCTCGATGTGAGGAAAGCTGCCTTTGAATGCATGTACACACTTTTGGAAAGCTGCCTTGATCGACTGGACATCTATGAATACTTAAATCATGTGGAAGATGGCTTGAAAGATCATTATGATATCAGGGTAACGTTTCTTTTTTTAATTACCGTATTTTTTGGAGTATAAGACGCACCTTAGTTTTTGGGGAGGAAAATAGGGGAAAAAATCTACCTACCAGGTATTCATCTGGCTAGCGTCCTTAGTCTGGTCAGCTTCAGCACATTATTTTATCCCCTGGTTAGGGCTGAAAAAAAACTTTTTCGGAGGGAATAGCAATGAAAACAAGCCTTCAAAGACTTAGGGCTGGAAAAAAACTTCTTCAGAGGGAGTAGGAATGAAAAAATCCTGCAAGGCGGGAAGATCGTTAGCACCTCGTTAGGGCTGAAAAAAACCTTTTTCAGAGGGAGTAGCAATGGAAACAAGCAGGGAAGATCATTAGCACCTTGTTAGGGCTGGAGAAAAAAGCTTCGGAAAAGCTACATTTGGAGTATAAGACGCACCCAAATTTTCAGCCTCTTTTAGGGGGGGGAAAGGTGTGTCTTATACTCCGAAAAATACAGTAATTTTTGGAGCTTCTAATTTAATTATTTCATTGAATTGTAGGGCTGTTTTGGATGAATCAGTTACCCCGATGCAATGAATCCTGACTTGGCTTCTTCCTCAAAGACAATGCCCAAATTGGGGGAATCCTATAAGAGCTAAATAATCCACTTCCATGTTATTTTCTTCTGCCTTGTAACCTAGAAGGAAGAGCAACTCCTAAGTAGGAGGGAAGCTTTGTTGCAGTGTTGTAAAGCAGCGCCCCCCCCCCAACCTTTTGGGCACCAGGGATGGGTTCTGCGGAGAAAGATTTATCCATGGACCGGAGGGGGCATGGAGTGCTGCCTGCATCCTACGGATGGGGCTTCACTTGTTTGTGCGGCCCGGTTTCTGGCATGCCGCGGCCCGGTGTCAGTCCAGAGACCGGGGATGGGGGACCCCTGTTGTAAAGGGTCTGTTTTAAAGGCAAAAGTGACCATGAGTCATTGTAAATTATTACTTGAAAAAAAATGATGCTAATGTAAGCTTTTTCTTTTCTTCATTATGAAGATGCTGACTTTCATTATGTTGGCTCGCCTGTCAACTCTCTGCCCTAATGCTGTCCTGCAAAGATTAGAGAGGCTTGTTGAACCACTGCGAGCGACATGTTCAACTAAGGTAATGTCCTGGGAAGCTTGAATGTATTTATATCTTGATAGTCCTACTTCTCTTTCTTTCCTGAGGTACCTACCATATTTTTCGGAGTATAAGATGCTCCGGATTATAAGACACACCTACCTTTTTGGGGGAGGAAAACAAGAAAAAAAAAATCTGCCTCTGCCTCCCAGCAATTTGCCTCCTTGCAGCAAACATAAAACAGCCTGTTTCTGTTTCTGTTTCAGCACAGCCTGATTAGCACAAAGGGGGGGGGAGAAATCTGCCTCTGCCTCCCAGCAATTTGCCTCCTTGCATCAAACATAAAACAGCCTGTTTCTGTTTCACTTTCAGCACAGCCTGATTAGCACAAGTGGGGGGGAGAAATCTGCTTTCCAGCAATTTGCCTCCTTGCAGCAAACAGAAAACAGCCTGTTTCTGTTTCACTTTCACTTTCAGCACAGCCTGATTAGCACAAGGGCGGGGGAGAAATCTGCCTCTGCCTCCCAGCAATTTGCCTCCTTGCAGCAAACAGGAAACAGCCTGTTTCTGTTTCACTTTCAGCTTCAGCACAGCCTGATTAGCACAAGGGGGGGATCTCCCTCTGCCTCCCAGCAGTTTGCCTCCTTGAAGCACACAGAAAACAGCCTGTTTCTGTTTCACTTTCAGCTTCAGCACAGCCTGATTAGCACAAGAAAAAAAATCTGCCTCTGCCTCCCAGCAATTTGCCTCCTTGCAGCAAATAGCAAACAGCTCATTTCAGCTTCAGCACAGCCTGATTAGCCCAAGCAGCTAATTGTCGGATGGGCCTCCCGATGATCAGCTGTTTCAGGCTGCAAGGAATGCCATAGCCAATTGCCGCCTCCATGCACCCCATTTTCAGCAGGTGGGCTACATTCGGTATATAACACGCACCCAAATTTTCACCCTCTTTTTACGGGGGGAAAAAG
Organism: Diadophis punctatus similis; assembly: GCA_023053685.1. NCBI lineage: Eukaryota > Metazoa > Chordata > Lepidosauria > Squamata > Dipsadidae > Diadophis > Diadophis punctatus. The sequence goes on along the minus strand of JALIGW010000002.1, from coordinate 210,715,648 downwards.
TGCGTCTTATACTCTGAAAAATACGGTAATTGTTTCTGTCCTGAGACAAGGGATTACTGTTGCAATAGAGTCACAATTGCAATCCTCCACTTACAACCATTCATTTAATGACCATTCAAAGTTACTGCACTGAAAAAAGTGACTTATAACTAGTCCTTACATGTACAACCATCGCAGCATCCTGTGGCCATGTGATTGCCATTTGTGATCATCTCAGTCGGCTTCTGACAAGCAGATTTAATGGGGGAAGCCCAATTCACATAATGACCGCATGGTTCGTTTAACAACTGCAGTGATTTGCTTAAGACCGGGGCAAAAAAAATGTCACAAAATCAGGCACGATGTACTTAACAACTGCCTTGCTTACCAATGGAAATTCTGGTGCCAATTACAGTTGTGGAAGTGGAAGTGACTAAAGCAATCTTAGCTGATTATCTGGCATGAGTTTCCCCTGAAAGTGGACCGAGTCCCCAAAAACTCTGAACTCTGCTGTCTTGTGTGTTCAAATAATGGCTCCCCTGGTTAGTCAGGAGGAGCAAAGGTTTGTGGCATGTAATCTGGTTCAAGTAGTAGTGAACACTTCTTTGAGAGCAGGGTTGGTCCATGTGTTTCAAAGCAGTTGGTCCATCCCTCCTTAAGGAGCCATACTTGGATTCAATAGTGTTGGACAATTTTGCCTCTTCTCCAACCTTCCCATTTAAATGAGGATTGTTGAGAAAGTGGTAGGTGTGTGGCTTCAGGGCTTTTTGAAGTTTTTAAAGCCATTTTCAGGCTGGGTTGAAGGATCAAGACTGTATCGGTTATGGTTGTGGTGCCCTTTGGAGGCCTCAAAGTGGAGGTGATATATCCTTCCTTGCTCTTCTCCATCTCGCAGCAGGTTTCAATTACCATTGACCATGGTATCCTTCTTGACCACTTTTGGGAACTTGGATGTGGCTTTGTTTTGTAGTGGTTCTCCTTCCCCCAAGGCTGATTCCAGTAGGTGTTGGATATAGAAGGAACAACCAAACTTGGACCTCTCATATGTGGGGCATCTCAGGGCTTACCATATTTTTCGGAGTATAAGACGCACCTTAGTTTTGGGGGAGGAAAATAGGGAAAAGAATCTACCTACCAGGTATTCATCTGGCTAGCATCCTTAGTCTGGTCAGCTTCAGCACATTTTATCCCCTGGTTAGGGCTGAGAAAAAAATCTTCTTTGGAGGGAGTAGCAATGAAAACAAGCCTGCAAGATTGGTGCGGAAGATTGTTAGCACCTCGTTAGGGTGGGGAAAAAAGCTTCAAAAAAGCTACATTCGGAGTATAAGACGCACCCAAATTTTCAGCCTCTTTTAGGAGGGAAAGGTGCGTCTTATACTCCGAAAAATACGGTAATTATCTCTCCATTCCCATTTAAAATTTAAATGACCTCACCTAAGCAGTTTTATCAGCACTGGGTAAAAAAAACCCATCAATATGGTGGCAATACTATATATCTTCATCCCTAGCTATACAAACTATGCGCTTGAGGCTTTTACTCAGGCCTGGTGAATGTGAGGGATGGGGGAGAACAGGTTGCGACTCAACCCTGACAAGACCAGGTGACTCTGGGCTTTTGCACACACACACACACCCCAGCCCGGATCTAATGGTTTTTCATCTACAACTCTTGATGGGATTGCATTTCCCCAATTTTGGACTTGATCTCAGGTCCTCCTGATCTTAGCTTCTACCTGGAGAGTAGGTGGTAACATGGCTAGGAATGGTCTTTGCAGATTTGTCTTGTGCACTACTTATGGACCAGGAGTCTCTGCTATCACTCTTGCCTTTATTGGATTCCTATAACTGGATTCCTACAATGTGCTGTACATTGGGCTGTTCTTGAAGAACTCAAGAGGTTTCAGCTGGTCTAGAATATGCAGAGATTAATGAATGAGGCTATTGTATTTTAAACTTATTTAACATCTCCTAAGTGTTCTACACATGGGCAGGTATGTAGTCAGCTTTCCTTTTCTTGACAACACAAAAAGTCATTGAATACAGACGCATCAATGTGATTAAGACTGGTAATATTTTAATTGTGCCTGAGTATCTTTTAAAGGTATTCTAATCATAAATCAATTTTTTTTCTAGGTAAAGGCTGGTTCTGTAAAACAGGAATTTGAGAAGCAAGATGAACTGAAACGTTCAGCAATGAGGGCAGTAGCTGCTCTACTGACCATCCCAGATGCCGATAAAAGCCCTGTAATGGCCGAATTTTCTTCCCAAATCCGAGCCAACCCAGAAATGTCTTCCCTCTTTGAAAGCATTCAGAAGGATCCCACTTCATTATCAGCATCAGACTCAATGGATCTGAATTAGAACTCTTGGACTATTTTGTCTGCTTCTTACAATCCACTGTTTCCAGCGCAGGAGCTAGAAATGATTTTAGAGACAGGCGTCATTTTAAAAATGACAATTGTTTCTATTGAAACAAAAGAAAGATTTCAGATATGATAAAGGAACAGCAACCTTATTTTTCAGTTACCACTTATTCCGAAATGAAATCATGCCAAAAGAAGAGTCAACCAAATTATAGCATTGACAAGTCTATTTACTGCCCCTTCTATTATTATTAAAGTGAAAACACCACAATGAATTCTTAAAAGTGATGAGAGACTATCATGCTGTACCAAATGAATCAACCGATGTGGCAATTACATCAGTTAAATACTGGTGTTCTGTGTTTGCAGATATTACAATTAGTGATTTTTCAGTGTTACAAGATTTTATACCCATTGCCCTGCCTCCCTCCTTTGAAATTAATATTAAATTACAGAAGTATCTCAACTGTCTTCCAAGATTGAATGCCTTATGCTTCATTAATGTGGTTTGTCTGCCACTGTGTAATTTTTTTTTCTTGTATGGACCCTCTTGCTACAATTCTTGTTTTTTTTTAAAAGGAGCTAATACCAAAGCATTGATTATTTCAAAGTATATAAAAGTAGCATGTTATTATCAAGAGACAGTCATCTGGTATAAAGTATGCAAGTAATGAATTGGCACCGTTCATTTATCCAAATGGAAATACAACTGTAGTATTCTCAATTTTTTTTTCATTCAGCAAGGATCATATTGCTGCCTTGCAGCTTCTGATTACATTTCATTGGGGCAAGAAAGGGGGAGTCATATGCCACTTAATATGTGAATCACTTAAGTGCTCTATTTATAAAACAGGGTGTCACCTTTTGCTGTATATGCATCAGAAGAAAATAAAGTCAAATATATAAATGACGGAATTTGGTTAATTATTGGTTTTCTACCCAATTAACTTTTGTATGGACACTTACGAAAAATAACAATTTTGAAAACGCTAATAATCATTGTTATGATACAGACAAGCAAAATGTTAACATACTGGAGCCAAAGACTCATAAGGAAAACCTACTTGTTTCCAACACTGAAATTAAATCAATTTACAGCAAAATGCAAGTGGCACAATTCACAATACCTTCAGGTATATAGGGACATTCTATATGCTTTATATGAACTTGCTACTCTATACAAAATAATTTTAAAATCTTATTTTAAGCACACTTAAATGTTAATGAAACAAAATTGTGAAGCTATTTTGAGAAGACAATCTTAAATCAGATGACATTTAAGTAATTGGGTTTGAAGTACAGCTCCATCTTCACAAGTACCATTGCCAAGCCAGCTATCCCTTATGCTACACTGTATAGGCATTTAATTTTTGTTCCCTAAATTAAGGATTTTTCATTCATATATATATTCATTATATTTACTAAAATTCTCAGGACAACTATCTAAAGCAGGGGTGTCAAACTCAAGGCCTGCTGGCCGATGCTTACATCTGGCTCATGGGGCCACCCTGGAATCAGCGGACCAGCCCACGGTGCCTCTGCCAATGAAAACGGAGCCTGGGAGGACCGCATGCAGCCCCCCCCCCCAAGGGCTGTTTTTGCAGGCAAGAGGGTTGCAGGAGGCCATCGCAACAAAAAATGGAGTGACTGACTGAACTGGCCACGCCTCCCCCCCCAGTCAAACACGGCCCTCTGATCTAAAGTATAAAGAACTTACTAAATTTTATTTCTGCCTTCTAGGGTTTCAGCTACACTCCGATTCGTGTCACTTGCAAATTGAATCAAAATTTCTTTCAAATCTTTATCCACATAAGCACAATGTTGAACAATGTTGAACCCAGATCTGAACTCTATGGTACTCCTTCCAATAGCTCTACATTGCTTGCAGTATTCCATTTAATTGTAATTAAATTCAGCCCACACTGAATTAGCTTGTAATATGTCATTATAATTGGAAATCAAGATATGTACAGCATTCCCACAATCTTTTGGAACTTGTTCAATGAAATATGTAGGTGGTTAGTCTGGGAGGGTTTTCTGTTGAGATTCATTCTGACATCTGGCAATCACTGATTTCCAACTGCATGCTTGACAATATATTCTTTTGCACTACAACGAATTATATTTGTGCAAATATTTATTAGCAATCTCACTAATTTTAGAGCTGCCTCATTTCCGAAATTAGGATTTCTTTCATGGGTGCACCACCTCTATTCAATTCATGCCACGAACACACATTTTCCAAATTTTATACTTTATTAAATATAGTTGTTCAAGACAAACTATTCATTTTCTTCACTGCGCAGTCTGGCATTTGGATTGGTAACTTTGATAGCAAGCTGAGCTGCTCTCTCCACAATTACCTTCCGGTTCTTGGATGAAACGTTATGAGCAATTTCTGCGCAAAATGACCTAAAAGCAAGTACAAAAGAATGTTACAAGCTCTTCGTTAACGTATTGAATGTTTCTAAGAAATGTTCCTCAAAATGATTTTTATGAAATTCCAGACAGTGAAAAAACATTTACTCTGAGCAGAACATAAAACTAACCTAGATATGCAACACACCTTCCTCCCCGTATTTTCCGAACAACCACCATCCTATGAGATGAGTCGGGAGAGTAAGTGATTGATCCAAAGACACCCAGATAGCTTTCATGACTATATCTGGCTTTCTAGCAGGGTGCCTTAACCACTAGACCAGGGGTCAGCAACCCGCGGCTCCGGAGAAAAAATGAATAAAATGTAGTCACAGTCCAGGATTTCTAGTTCTCATTGGTATTTTTTTTCCAATTTTTAAATACTTTCCGTCAATAATAGCAATATAAAAATTGTTTTCATTTTTCTCAGCCATTTGTTTTTATGGTATAATCTTTCAGCAACACTAAAGGATTTTGTAAAGGCAGTGAAGTAACAGAAAAAGGACTCATCTTAGGCAGGAAGAACAAGACATTCAGTGGAAGAGAATAACAAAAAAGATACCATATTTTTCAGAGTATAAGACGCATCTTAGGGGTTTTTTTTGGGGGGGGGGGATAAGAAAAAAACAAACCAGCATCCATCGGTATTCATCTGGCTAGCATCCTTGCAGCAAATAGTGAACAGCCTGGTCAGCTTCAGCACGTTATTGCAGCCTGATTCAACACGAGCAGCTGATTGGCCCGTGATCCGTCTCTCGGAATACCCCCAATCAGCTGTTCCAGGCTGTAGGGATTGCCATAGACCATTGCCGCCTCCATGCTTCGCATTTTTGGCCTCTGTGCCTCATGTTTTCAGCCTCCAAATGCTCTGTTCAAGGCTGTGGGGATCACCAGAGCACATCGCCACCGATCACCGCCTCTGCGCATTGCGTTTTCAGCCTCCGCACGCCCCGTTTTTGGCCTCTCCGTGTCGTGTTTTTGGGCGGTTTCAGGCGGCGGGGATTGCCACCGCTCCCTGCAACCGCCCGAAAACGCAACACGTGGAGGCAGCAATCGGCGATGTGCTCTGGCGATCGCCGCAGCCTTGAACGGGGCTGAAACAGAGCATTCGGAGGCTGAACATGCGAGGCACAGAGGCCAAAAATGTGAGGCACGGAGGTGGCGATGGTCTGTGGCAAACCCTGCAGCCTGGAACAGGTCTAAAACACGACACACGGAGGCTGAAAATGGCCAAAGGGTGGGGGCTGGCAGGTGGGCGGGGCTACATTTGGTTTATAAGACACACCCAAATTTTCACCATCTTGGGGGGGCGGGAGAAAGCGAGTCTCATATTCCGAAAAATATGGTACCTAAAAAAGATGCTTAAACCAAAAACCCTGGTTTAATGGATTTCATCTTGATTTCAGAACAATTTAATTTTACTACAGCAACGCAACATGGCAGATCCTAAAGAATAATTACAAAACACTTTTTCCAACTTACTTGTTGCTCATCATTAGCACCTCCAGCTCTTTGACATTATGAACAAGAAACTTCCGGAATCCCGAGGGCAGCATGTGTTTTGTTTTCTTATTGCTCCCGTAGCCAATGTTGGGCATCAAGATCTGGCCCTTAAATCTTCTGCGAACTCTGTTGTCAATACCTCTTGGCTTGCGCCAGTTACGCTACAAGAATTCAAAAGCAATTGGAAGAACTTCAACATGTTTTCAGAGATTGTCATTTTAAAGTCTTGAAGACCAACAATAAACCAACTAGAGTATTTTAACGTTAACTGAGGGCTTAACATTCACAAAAAGAACATCTACCTTGATTTTGACATAGCGATCAGATTGATGACGGATGAATTTCTTGGTCCTCTTTTTGACAATATTAGGTTTGATGAGAGGCCTCAGAGCTGGCATTGTAACTACAAAAAAAAAAACATATGTAAGGAATTATGGCCTGTAGGTTGTAAATGAAGTATAAACTTGTTGCAGAATATCTTCCGTTTGCTTGCACGTTTCAGAGCCAGAAACAGAATGGGTGTTTTCTGCAACTTCTATCCCTCCTGTGTCCAAAGCTGGAAGAGTACAAAAACTCTCCAGATGCGATCCTGGGAGGTTATTGGTTTAAAACGTGAGTTCCTGATCTCTTGTTTTACCATATTTCTTTAGTATAAACTGCATTCTTAAAAATGATACAAATCAACTAACTGCAAAACCAATGGGTCAGCTATTACAAATAGACTCATGGAAAGTGGAAGCTTTGTCGGAGATCAGATTAACTATTCCCATTTGTTATTGAGTTTTTTTTATTTGTAAGTATTGAGTAAGACTACAAGGCAATCTGCATATACCATTCTAAAAATACATTGCAGGATGATGGATGAGCAGGATAATAGTTGCTTTGCTGTGCCCGGCCACTGTTCTTCCAATTGTCTTACAACTTTAAATTTTCATCTGAAAAAAGAGACCAAGTTGGACTTGCCCTTGGGAATTGTGAGGCTTTCAGTTGCACAAATTATATCCCTGTAGTTCACTTTCACATCATGCCAAGAATGCAGACACTGGGAAGATTAGCAAAATCATAACTCTACCTTCTTTCATTGCTAACTGAAAGGCTGAATATATATAAATATATACATATACACATGTATACATATACATGTATATGTATACATAAAAGGAACATATAGCACATGCATATATAAAAGGAACATATATAAAAACACATGCATATATAAATAGCATATATATATACATATACATTACACACACACACACACACACACACACACACACACACACACACACACACACATATAATGCATATATAAAAGGAACAAGCCCTATAAAGTTAGCATTTCATAGAAAGGACCAAATGGCTTCTATAAGCTAAGGCTATGCATAAAATGATTGCTACTGCTATGAAACAAACTGGGTCTTTGGTAATTTAATAAAAATATCAAACATGCTTCACCATCAATGAAGATTTATCAGACGAAAGAGCAGGTGTATATATCATTCTCACAATATGCACAATTGGATAAATGAGGGGATCAATGCTCTGGGGTAGCTGTCAACTGATTTATGTCAAGTAAAAAAAAACAATGATCTGCCATTACAGCACAGGTAGTCCTCGAATTACGATCACAACTGAGCCCAAAATTTATGTTGCTAAATGAAACACTTGTTAATAGAATTTTGCCCCATTTTGCGAATTTTCTTGCCACAGCTGTTAAGGGAATCATTGCATTTGTTAAGTTAGTAACGGTTGTTAAGCGGATCTGGATTCCCCCCCCCCCATAGACTGCTGGTCAGAAGGTCGCAAAATCGGATCGTATGGCCACTGCAACCGTCATAAACACGAACCAGTTGCCAAGCGTCCGAATTCTGATCCTATGGCCGTGGGGATACTGCCAACGGCCGTTAAGTGTGAAAAATGGTCATAAGTCACTTTTTCCAGTGCCGTTGTAACTTAGAACAGTCACTAAGCGAACAATAAGTCGAGGACTTCCTGGACTTCCACTTCCATAATTCCCAACCCGCATGCAGTTCCGGGGCTGCCTCAAAACTCTCCCACCGCCTCTGAAAACAGATGATCCAAAATATCGCTTTCTGAGCGGGGAAGGATCCAGGCCTACAAGCTTTTGCGCTTGTCCGCCTGCTGCCGTTCCACACCACCCGAAGAAACCGAAGCCTGCAACCGCCGCCCATTACAACGTGCGAGAAAACCGGCCGTTTCTCCCCGCCTCGGAAGAGCGGCGGGAGCTGACGGAAACCATCTCCGAGCAGCCCCGAGAAGGAAGAAAAGTTCAAAGCAATGTCTCTTCGGCCAGGATGGCAACGGATTCCCGACTTACCGACTATCTTAAGTGCCAAGGTAACAATACCTTGGCGGCACGGAAGGAAAGAGAGAGAGGAGCCGGAAGCCGCAAGGGTTGATGGGACGCTCGGAGGAAGGGGAAAAGTCCTGGAAGTCGGATGAGAGCCTTTCGAGTCGGATGAAGAGCCAACGGAAAGCTGTGCCTCCTAGCCGGTCAATCTCGTTAACGGACGATCAAATGAAAATGCATTTATTTAAATTCTATTGAATTCTATTTAAATAAAATCCACATTTCAACCCAATCACGGCATGCAACTTTGGCTGGCAATGAGCAAGGACCTGTGTACGTCACTTCCGCCAGCAGGGGCAAATTGTAGACGAGGAAAGTAGCCCACGGCAGTAAGAAAGGGTAGAGAGGGAGCCACGCTTGCTGTTCAATTGAGAGCTCCTTATAGGATTAAATAGAGGACCCCGGACAGGGCAGCGGCAGAGTCATCTGGAAACAAAGCGTGCGCACCCACAAACTCTTGTGCCTCGCAATTTCTCAATACTTTTTAGAGATTTTTGCGTTTACATTAATTTTACATTTTAATTCAATGTAATATTTAATTTAAAAAATATCTGCCGTCTGATCTCTAATCTTAATATCTATGGGGCGGGAGAAAATGAATGGATGATCATAGCATAAATTTCACCATAGAAAAAGTATTTTCTGATGTTCCGATTATCACGTCCTCCTTTGCCTGTTCAGCTATTGGGTAGCCCTAGACACCAACAGATTGAGATCTGTGAATAACGTCACTTCTTTAGTTGAAAGTAGAAAAGATTTAGGAGACCCCCTTTATGAAAGTAAAAAAAAAGATTAAGTGAAAATATGGCTCAAGATTAAATATCAAGAAGATAAATTTGTCACTGTGCATGCTAAATGACTTTACAATTATTGGCAAACAGGCTTGAGGGAAGATGAAAGGCGGCAGATGAGGTGGGTGGTGTAGGAAGTTAGCACCCACCCCTCTCCTAGGAAATGAGATATCCTAGGAGATATTAAAAGGTAGAAGATATTCTGTGGAACACATCTGGAAACATGCTTTTAAACAAACAAAAGACTCCTCTTGGAAACCCCCACCCCAGCTCACATATTCCTCTCACCTGGACTGGAAGTCTTCTGCATGATAAAACCACAATAGGATTTGCCCAAGGCCCTTTCATTCAGCCAAAGCTGGATTAGACAAAAGCCAAGAGTTGCCCCAGCATGCCCCTGGGGGGTCTGAGAGCCAATGGGATACATTTCTATACAGGAACAGGAAATTTAAGAGGTGGGACCCAACTTAGACTATAAAAGCAAGGAACTCAGCATCTCTCTTTCTCTTTTTCTCTTCACCCACACCTGGAACCATGTAAGCTACCTTTTCTGTACAGGGGCTCCTGCCATGTGCTCCTGTCCACCATTAAACCTTCTTTCCAAGCAACCTTCATGAATCCAGTGTCTTTTTCCCCACTTGGAACTGAACCCAGAAGGATATTTCCTTATAACAGTGGATAATAGGACCTTCCAAGAGATTATTGGAATGTTCATAGAATAAATTATTATTAGTAAATGGTCAAGATGATGCTTGAGCAATTTCCAGCAGCCAAGAATGTGATTAAAATTCTGCATTCTGCCTCCCCACTTTTCAAAGGATATCTCTAATTTCTAATGGAAAGAGGAAAAAACTATAGAACTTCAACTATAGAGGTGGATCCATCTATAAAATAATTTTTTATCTGTAGCTGTGCACCAGGTTGAAGAATTTGGAGATTTTGCAGGTATGTTTCAGTATGAAAGCCCCAAATCTTCATTTCATACCTGATGTGGAAAGGCAATTTTGGGTGGACACTTGGGTTGATTGTGCTACTTACATGAACCATTATAACAAGGGACGTCAAAATTTCCTGTCAAATATACACAGCCTAAATTACATGTTCACTCTTGCTATGTGATATAAAACAATCCTTTCTGAAAAAGTTGAGATTCAAATATAAGAACCTGGTTTCCATGTAATGATTGTCTTGTGAACATCACAGTAGCAATACCTAGTAATCCTACTTGATCTGGAAGAAGATATGCATCATCAGACCTGCTTAATAATTGAATGAAATATCACCAGGAAACCCAATATCTCCATTGGAAAGTTGAAAAAAGTATAGAATAATACCAAAACTTTTGTATTGTCACCAAGAAAGCTACAGGAATGTATCCATACAGCTAGCAGAAGCTGAGCTTTATTCAAGGGAGGGAGAGTAAAAAAATTTTTTGTTTGTGGATACGTATTCAGTAACTATTAAACAGAAAGGCACAATTTACAAACCACATCCCTAAGAAGCAGATGACAACTGGGTTCACACACTGCACAAAATAATGCATTTTGGCTTAGTATATTAATCTAATAATTGTGTTTTTTAAAGTATGATGTATGGTCTGTGTCTGGAATATTGTAGAAGCCCAATTGGTTCATTAAACAAACTGCAGCCAGTTGTAGTTTATTTAATGAACCAGTTAAGCAAATTAGGGCTCAGCGTGCTATATAAAATAAATGAAGGTAGCATTTCCCATGCTAGTTTCATATCCAAAACTTGAATAACAAAATGTAGAATTCATAACTAAGGTAATATAACTCAACTATACACATGGATCCATTTAAAGTATGCAAATGTAGTTTGAATTAGTACTAATCCATGAAAACTCATGGGTTTGACTTCAAAATGAATTTATGAAGATCCAATAATAGGGCTAAATAACTGAAATCCTTGAAAGCAGCAGATTCAATTCTTTAGTTCAAAGGATGTCTATGTGTTTTCTGTTGTGGGGAAAAAAACATGGTGACCACTGATATTAGCCACATTTTATAGTTCTGCTCTTTTCCAAATTCTATTCTGCCCTTTTATGCCTCCACTGACAACTTCAGATCAAATTAGTATACTATCATAGTCTGGATGTTAATATTCTAATTGCTCCATAAATTTATGTTTGGTTCCAAACACCCTATTGGGAGATTTTGCAATCATACAACAGTATCTTCTTACAGAAATGTCAGCCTCACCCTTATTCTGATCACTCCATCCCTCCCAAATTAGAGGATTATCACATAGCAGCTTCAAGCAATCTACTAGACAAGTCATCAGTGGCTAAGGGAGCTGTGCAGGTTGACTGCTAGGCTTAGCAACATTTCAATAAGCTCCCAGCAGTTTAACCTTAACCTAACATTCTCAGCATGGTTTGACAGAAGACTCACATCATGTCCCAAGTTAGATTACAGTAGGATATTTATTGCAGACAAGACTGAAGTTACGTACATAACAGTTGATAGCTCTCTGCAATGCAAAATTAGTTTTTTGATATTCCCAAAGGTTTTGTGCTTCTGTTCTTTATTAACTGATTCTTGGCAGCTTTGAAATTGGGTATTTATGCAGCGGTCCTCTTTAGCCTGGGAACTACTGCTGTTCCCATCTCCTCAGCCAGTTTTCCCATTTTACAGCTTCCTTTTGAAATTGGTTTTAGCATTTTGAACATTACAGCAGTTGTCAAAAGCAAGTTGCTGGATTTTGAGCTTCTTTCTCCTGCTTTATTGGGCAGCTCATTCAGCCTGATCAGCCATATGAGGCTGGTTTTGAAAACTGGTTTAGTATGCTTTCAAATCCCGACCTCTGCAGTGTATTGTAGGGAGCTGTCAGGTAGTGGCACCAATAGCTGTGCCTAGACTTTTTTCATCTGGAAGAGGGGAAAGAATTGTGGCAGAAGACACGGCTTGTTCACACCACATTTAATGTAAGTGACCCTACTATTGCCTAGGGTTGAATTTGATTGTAAGAAAACCAAACTCCAATCACTTCACTTTGCCCACCTGTCTTCCAAGAAAAAAAGCTAGAGGGAAAAAGTGGTTGAAAAGCCCTTCTATTACATTAAATCTTTCCAAGTTTGGCTGCAAAAGTCAAGCCAGGCTTATTGAAGTTTTCCTAGCCAGCAAGAATGGGGCCATTGAAGTAATAAAGCCTTGCTAGTGGTTTCTTAGTATAAGGGCTCAAAGAATATCAGACACTTCCTAAATGGAATGTTGTAATCCTCCAAATGTAGCTTTTAATCAGTATGTGGAATTGTGTGCAGCCACCAGTAAGATTTGACTGAATTTGTTTGATTTCATTAAGTGTGCTGTGATAATGGGCTCACCATGAATATCAACAGGAAACACAACTGATCTCTTGGGCTTTTAAAGTTAGATATTGATCTTATGCTTGAATGATTCTAGCAATGCAAGACTGATCTTTATCCTATTTGAGGAGTAGAGAGTTATACCTTAATTTTTGTGTATAACAATATGCAAAAACTCTTCAGCCATTTGGATCGAGAAAGCCCTGTATAGGATTTCCATTTCTACAGTGCAGTATATTGTATGTAGATACTACAGGGTGAGACAAAAACTGACCATCTTCCATCTCCATCGGGAAAAGTTATGACGGGAGGTATCCATTTTAGGAAAAAAATAAAGGGAGGACATAGGTGGATAAAACTCTCTGCAGTGTAGGAAAATTATAAACAAGGGAATTTCCTCTTTGTGAAGGGAGAGACCAGGGAAGCTTAGGGGCTTTCCAGGTGTAATTTGTTGGTCACACTGGAAACAGAATGCTTAGCCAGAGTCTTGTGGCTTGATCCAACACGGTCCTTTTGCCTGAAGATGCCAGGACACAAAATTGGGACATTTTTGCCAACAAAATATGTCTTCTTCCACACAACGCTTGCATCTCCTTCAACCTTCTCAGCACTACCATTATTATAACTGTGTTTATACATCTCCTGCAATAACAGTGGGGAATGTGCAACCAAACTAGAAGAGTCTGTTTGACTGTCAAAGCTAATGGGAATCATACTCCCATTTTAGAACCAATTTCCCACCCATTGAAAAATTTGTATACTGTATCTCCTGTTTTGTATACCTCTCTCTGTTTCTAAGGAGGGAATAGAAGCAAAGCTGTTTCCAAAAAATTCCAGGTTTTCGAACCTTTCATTGAAAATCTGTAGCATGGTCATTCACGCAACATGCTTAAAGTACTGTATATACAAATTGATTGATTGAAAGCCCCTTTCACCAGGCCATAATTTTGTCATATTGTATATAAGGGACCATGACGCTTTATTAGTCCAGTGGAGCAGATTTCTTGGTCAAGTTCTTTAAAAATGCCATCAAATGTAATAGTTATGTTTGCGAGATTCTGGATCCCCTAAGGTCATGTATCCCTTCTTGTTGACCGGCCAGCTGAGGGGTGGAACATTAATACCAGGATTGACCGGGCACGTGTCAGAAACACGACTGAACAGAACTTCACTTCTATCCTGTCTTGGTTCAAGTAGATACAAGTACAACTTATCAAGAAGATGTCCCGGCCAGAAATTATTAGGGTTGGTCAAGGGATTCAGGAAGTGATACATTCTCCTCAGTTCTCTGCAAGCAAATAACATGATCATGAAACAATATACAGAAAAAATAAGGTGAAGATTTAATAAAATGAAGATTTGTCATTTTGCCAAAAAAAAAAAAAAAAAAAAAATTTAGGGTTTGAACGTAAGCTGCGCTGTGGCTCCTTTGATTCCAAATTTGTCAGAATGCCACTATGCAGTGCAAGCAATGGTTTAGGTTTAATATGCTGTGTCAATGCACTTAATATGAAATTCCTGTGCATGCACAAATAAAAAAAATTAAAGGGGAACTGACATTTTATTGTTGTCACCTTAATGAGAATGAATCCTAAGTCAAAATAAAAATAAAGTACTGTAACTTAAATCCTAGGTTCAAACTAAAAGGCTTGGGCCCAGCTGATCTGCAACACTGCCTCCTGCTGGAACTCACTTGCATCTGCATTTATTATGTGTCCTGAGAAATTTGATTGCTAAAGCAGAAACTACTTGAAACTGACTTGAAAAAATAAGTATATTTTAAAGCCAGCTACATTTCAATTTAAAAATATAAACGAATAAAACTAACAAAAATATTTTCCTTTTATGAACTGTAACAGTAGGCAATTCTTTGCATGTATGGAATGATTGGGACAGGGACTCAACTTCTAATAAAATAAACAGATTTACATTTGCTTTTACTATCGAACTTCTTCTATTTGGGTGCTGCATTTAAATATTTTAAAATTATTTAAATTAGGTTTAAATAAATTTCCCCAAATCTGGGCATTATCTACCGTGTTTCCCTGAAAATAAGACCCTGTCTTATATTTTTTTTTGAACCCTGAAATAAGCGCTTGGCCTTATTGCCTAAGGTGACCAGAGGTCCCGATTTTGGCGGGACAGACCCGCTTTTTCAACATTTGTCCCGCGTCCCGCCCTCCCTCTAAAAAGTCCCGATTTTTTCAAAGTTTGCCCGACTAGGGCATTCTTTCAAAAAATCGGCCTGAAAGGCAGCAGGCCTCTCAGCTCGGGCCGGCCGTGGGCGGCGTTGGCGGCGTGCGGGCGTCCCGCGTTGTTGACTCCTCCGGCGGCGGCTGGAAGCTGGGGGGAGGGGGAAGGGAGGCTGCTCCTCCTCTCCTTCCCCCGCCCCATCCCTAGCCCCGCCCTCGGAGGCGCCGCTGCGGTTGGGAGGGGTGAGGGACGAGGAGCCGTCGCCGCTTTGAGTTTACGAGCGGCGCAAACAGCCCTTCCTCGTCCCCCTCCCCTTCCCCCCGTCGCCTTGCTGCCGCCGTTGCCCTGGGGCAACGGGAGACCGTGGCGCTTGGATGCTTGGAGCAGGTAAGCTGCCGGCTGCCTCCTTTCCCCGTCTCCCGCCTCCCGTTCGTTGCTTGCCAGCCCGGCCGAAGGGAAGGCGGGAGGCGAGGAAAGGCCTCCCGAAAGGAGGGGAGGTGAGCCAGCCCGGCCGAAGGGAAGGCGGGAGGCGAGGAAAGGCCTCCCGAAAGGTGCTTGGAGCAGGTAAGCTGCCGGCTGCCTCCGTCTCCCGTCTCCCGCCTCCCATTCGTTGCTTGCCAGCCCGGCCGAAGGGAAGGCGGGAGGCGAGGAAAGGCCTCCCGAAAGGAGGGGAGGCGAGCCAGCCCGGCCGAAGGGAAGGCGGGAGGCGAGGAAAGGCCTCCCGAAAGGAGGGGAGGCTTCGGAGCCCGCCTCCCTTTCGGCCCGAAAGGGAGGCGGGCTCCCGAAGCCTCCCCTCCTTTCAGGAGGCCTTTCCTCGCTTCCCGCCTTCCCTTCGGCCGGGCTGGCAAGCAACAAACGGGAGGCGGGAGACGGGGAAAGGAGGCAGCCGGCAGCTTACCTGTCGCAAGCTGCAGGCATCCAAGCGCCCTCCCGCCTCCCCCCCCCCCCCCCACCTCACCTGGACGCCGACATTTGCTGTTTTGCCCTCTGCGCATGCGCAGCGTTCTGCGCATGCGCAGAGGGCAAAACAAATGGCGGCGCCCAGGCGCCCCCCCCGTCCCGCTTAAAAATAAAAAAATCTGGTCACTTTGTTATTGCCATGCACTCAAAAGCCCAATTGGGCTTATTATCAGGGGATGTCTTATTTTTGGGGAAACAGGGTAGAGGTATACATGCATCATTTTCCAGAATTCTGCTGGCATGATGATTGCTGAAAATTCTTGGAATTCAAAGGCATCTAGGTTGAGAAAATGTAGGTTTGAATACATCAGATTTAATTACTGTCTGTATGCCATTAAAATACATTGAAAAAAATCTTTTGCCTCTCTCCATTTCAAGCTCTACAACTCAGAAATGATTGTCAGTTGAATCTGACTTCTCTGGAGCTGATTTATAGATACAGTGTTAAAGATGAACTGAAACTAATCAAGTTTGTGAGCTGATGAAGATATTTGACAAAAAAGATAAATTTATCAATGGCCAGTAGTTCTGAAAAATTGAATGGGGCCTTTTCTGTGTATTTGGGGTGGTTAAAGGGCAAAACAACTTACCTTAAACGGGAGGAGAAATTGGCACTTTCGGATGTTCATTGTTTTGAAATGGCACTATAAGTGCCCTGTGACACTAAGCTATTCTGCCCCTTAAAATCTGACCCCAAATGCCACAACGCAGGGAGGGAGGGAGGAAACAAGTCTGGGATTCCCGCTGCAACTATCAAAGGATTTCAGGGTGTGCAAGCAGTCATTATATACTTGACTTTTAGCATTGCCCACTATGTGATATTCAGAAACAAAACATAATGCTGAAGTCCTCAAGCTCGTAATCTTTTGTTTAAAATATTAAAAAGGGAAGGGTGTTGAAAGGAGCTTAGAAACAGAAACGGGGGATGGGAGGAGGAAAGAATTTTAAAAAGTTATGAATGAAGAACAGGAAGAAAGCGAATTATCAGGTGAACAAGGAGAATCAAGAATTTTTAACAATCCCTATGCCCACTGCTAGACAGATGTAGATCTTTAATGCGGAGTTCAACAAAAGAAATGTAATGTCATACCTTTCCATGTATTTTTTTGCAAACTCATCTGGACTCTCAGACAAATTCTCATCAAGAAATTTCTCATTCCAAATATCCGACGGAGGTCGTATTCTTTTGGAGTGTTTACTGCAAAGCATAAAGAATTTCAATTTAGAATTAATCAGTATTATATAAAAAAAAAGTTGGGCAGCTGGATAGCAAAAAAAGAAAAAGAAAAGAAATTGGTGAATGAAAATAACAGGCTAGCCCAGTGCTCAGCAAATATAAGATGTGTGGACTTCAATTCCAAGCTGCCTGGGGAATTCGGTAGTTGAAGTCCAACATTAAAATTGCTGAGGTCAAAGAACACTGGGCTAGAATCATAGCCTCTGCTCTCAACATAATCTCTGGCTAAGCTACCATTATCATAATCTCTGGCTAAGCTACCATTATGGTCAATTATTTGCTGTCCTCCAGCAAAAACTGCCCCTAATTTTCTCTCCATCTGTAAGAAAAGAGTTGACGAAGGGCACCTTTGTATGGCCAGCTGTCAAGGTAGGACAGCATCAAAATAAGACTCCCTTTAGCTTTATACCGTTTTCCTTCTTTTACTGTTACAGCCATGATCACAAATGACTGGACCACCCAATGCTGAAATAATCCAAATTTCCTTTGTAAATTAAAGCTAGAGAAAAGATCTTATATTCACATACATTCGCAGATTGCTAGTACATAGTACTCTAAATAGCAACACCCCAAAGAATCAGTTATATCTTTGCTATGATAACTTTGCCTAACCTACAAATAAATAGCATTTTATTGTTTTCAGCCTCATACCACGCATCTCTCAATTTGAGATTATTAATCCAACATAGATTTCAAGTAATTCTATTGGAAGTTTATGAAATTTTCAGTATAATATTCCTAAAAGCTTGCCAACATTGCAAGTCTCTAAGCAAACTACCTAACTTTGTTAGCACAAAAACCTCTGGAAACTGAAAACAAAATTTTAGGATAATTTGGTAATACCAGAATACATTCCTGCACTGAAAAAAAAAACTCAGTTCAATCCTATTGCAGAAATTTTGCTGATCTCACAGCAAAGAAATATTTCATAAGAAGATGTTTGCATCTATTATACCTATGGCAAAATATTTTTACCAATAGCATGCAGGATTATATAGGATAATATTGATTTACAACAAAAATCAATGTTATGTGGCAGGCGAGCAAAAATCCAAGAAAAAAATAATCATTTCTACAAACAAGAACAAAAAAAATCAGTTTTGCAAAATGGCTAAGTCAAATCGAATACAAGTAGTCTTTGATTTCCGACTGTAATTGAGCCCAGAATTACGTTTGTAAATTGTTGCAGTTGTAAATCTAGGCATCATGTGACCAGATTTGAAGTTACAACCATTTTTACCACAGTTGTTAAGTGAACGCAGTGGTTGTTAAGCAAATCAATTTTCCGCAAAGGGTGTTTTTTGCTGGAAACTGGAGCATTGGAAACTGGCAAAAAAATATGTTGCGAATTATGTTCATGTGACTGTGGGACGCTGCATCCAGCCCTGTGGTGAAATCTAAAAGTTTTCCCTACCGGTTCTGTGGCCGTGGCTTGGTGATCATGTGACTGGGTAGGCGTGGCTTGGTGGTCATGGTCATGTGACCGGGTGAGCTCAAAAACCAACTTTCACACATCACACACAAACACAAAAGCCACACAACTGACTCACACACAATGGAAAAGCACACAAAATGGCCCCTACAACAACAAGCAGGAACCTCACAGAGCCACAAAGAGCTCAAAAACAAACTTTCACACACAAACAACACAAAAGCTACACAACTGACTCCTACATAACTGACTCCTACACAATGCAGAAGCAGCTGGGCTTCACACAAAATGGCTCCTGCAACAAGCAGGAACCTCAGTCACAGAGAGCTCAAAAACCAACTTTCACACTTCACACACAAACAACACAAAAGCTACACAACTGACTCCTACACAACTGACTCACACACAATGCAGAAGCAGCTGGACTTCACACAAAATGGCCCCTGGAATAAGCAGAAACCTCACAGAGTCACATTTCGGATGAATAGGTAGTAAAAAATGTTTTTTAAAAAGTAAAAAAAAGGTTCATCAGCTGTGACAATCAGCTGTGCCGCCCGATGCTCCGAACCTTTTTAAAAAAACTTTTTAAAAACATTTTTTACTACTGGTTCAGCGAACCGGAAGCATTTGTTACTACCGGTATTATTTATTTATTTATTTATTTTAGAGTTCTTATATGCCGCCCTACTCCCTGAGGACTCAGGGCGGCGTACAATATGTCAAGAACCACTAAACAATATAAAAGATTTAATAACAATTTAAAAAAGAATTTATTAAAAAAACATACAACAACCATACATACGTGGGGGAGACCTAAGAAGTGAATTGTCTCATAACCCCGCCTGCAGGAAGAGCCATGTCTTAATGGCTTTTCGGAAGGCCAGCAAGGTGGGGATAATTCGGATCTCTGGGGGTAGTTGGTTCCAGAGAACAGGGGCCCCTACAGAGAAGACTCTCCCCCTAGGCCCCGCCAGTCGGCATTGTTTAGCTGACGGGACCTGGAGGAGACCGGTAGCATTTCACCCTTGATCCAGCCGTAATGGTGAATCAGTTGCCAGGTGCCCAAAATGTGATTTGTGACCAGAGAGTGTGTATGTAGCTATTTTAACTCCAAAAATGGGTTGTAAATATTTGTAGGGGAGATTTCTTGTAATTTCAAATGGACATTAAGCGAACAGTCGTAAATCGTGGCCTACCTGAATGGAAGGGAAATGACAGTGCTTGTGGATACTGAAGCTCCATTATTCCAAGAGCTTTTTAGATAGTAACTCCATTGTACTGAATACATACCACATCAGTTTCTTAAATTCCTTAAATGACTTCCAGCGGTAGGCTACAGCCAGCTTTTTGACTGGTCTCTTAATTGGTTTTGGCTTTCTAGAAGAAGAAGGTGAACAGAAATTAGGAGATTAGGATCAGACCGGTCCTCCCCAAGCTGATGTTTTTTAGATGTGTTAGAGTATAACTCACAATTTTTTTTATCCCAAAGGTGCTTTTTCAAGAGGCAAGTGGACTTTCTTGTTTTTCTTTGAAGACGTTTCGCTTCTCATCCAAGAATCCAAGGAGCTGAAGAAGCTTCTTGGATGAGAAGGGAAATGTCTTCAAAGAAAAACAAGAAAGTCCACTTGCCTCTTGAAAAAGCACCTTTAGGACAACCATATCATGGATGACTGAGACTCTCCATTGACATTTCCAAATTTTTAGATATTAATGGGGAAGAAAACGTTATAGTATGTTCAGGAAAACTGGGGATGGGGATCACTTATTCATGTGTCTCTATCATTTATACTAAAGTAGATCCGATAAGAAAAAAGCAAAAAAAACCACATATACAGCCCCCCCCCCAAAAGCAACCGCACAGAATATTCAGTGTTATGAAAATTTATCACCAGATGCAAGGACAAAACCTGTAAAGGTGAATGCTCTGCATCAGCGGTGAAATCTACTTACCGTTCCTACCGGTTCGGAAGTGCAAGCTTCGCTCGCACACTTTTTTCACCCCTGCTCCGCTCACGTGCTTTTTCACCCTCTGCGCATGCGCAGAACGCTTTGCGCATAGGGTTTAAAAAAGAAAATGGTGGTGTCCAGGCAGGTGGGCGGAGCCTCCCGTTGCCACCGCTACTGGTTCTCCGAACCACCGGCGCCCGCTGCTACCGGTATGCCCGAACTGGGCCGAACCAGTAGCATTTCACCCCTACTCTGCATATTCTCTTAAGCAGATCTAGTCCCACGTTATGTTTCTATAGCGGCCAGCCAGATGTCTCTAGGGAAAGTTACATACAAGGCATAACATGTGGCAGAGAGTCCTGATTTGTTCCCACTATATTGTTTTCAGAAGAACTCTGTCTCTGAACATTGTGGTTTATTTAAGGTGACCAGACGTCCCGCTTTTGGCGGGACAGACACGCTTTTCAAGCGTGTGTCCCGCGTCCCGCATTCTTTTCAAAAAGTCCCGCTTTTTTGAAAAGAATGCTGAAACAGCGGGACGTCTGGTCACCTTAAAAGGGGAAGCAAAAGAGAGGTACCGGAAGCAAGTCGGGCGGAATTCCAGCGAGGCGGCTGCCTGCTGGGGGGAGGGGGAAGGGGGGCTGCTCCTCCTCTCCTTCCCCCGCCCCATCCCTAGCCCCGCTCTCGGAGGCGCCGCTGCTGTTGGGATGCTGCTGTTGGGAGGGGTGAGGGACGAGGAGCCGTCGCCGCTTTGAGCTCATGAGCGGCCCCTCCGGCGGCGCAAACAGCCCTTCCTTGTCCCCCTCCCCTTCCTTCCCCCCGTCGCCTTGCTGCCGCCGTTGCCCTGGGGCCGGGCGGGCGACCGGGAGACCGCGGCGCTTGGATGCCTGGAGCAGGTAAGCTGCCGGCTGCCTCCTTTCCCCGTCTCCCGCCTCCCGTTCGTTGCTTGCCAGCCTGGCCCCAGGGCAGCTTCCGAAGGGGAGGCGGGAGGCGAGGAAAGGCCTCCCGAAGGGCTGCCGGCTCCCGAGGGGGAGGCGGGAGGCGAGGAAAGGCCTCCCGCCTCCCCCCCCACCTGGACGCCGACATTTGCTGTGTTTTGCCCTCTGCGCATGCGCAGCGTTATGCGCATGCGCAGAGGGCAAAACAAATGGCGGCGCCCAGGCGGGCCCGCCCCCCCCGTCCCGCTTAAAAAAAAATATCTGGTCACTTTAGGTTTATTCGATTATCTACCTTCATCTATAAAAGTTTTCTCGTGTCACAGCTAGATCACTGAGAGAACATGAACCTAGCTGGATCAAAGGGTGATTAATGGAAGTTGAGGGAGCAACCAATTAAGCATTAATGTGTTGGCAATTTGGGAATTGGCATTGATGTATTAGCAGGACTGCTTTGTCTACTCTACACAGAATTGTACGCACCCAATTCAGGCATCCTGGGAGAAACTACTTAAGGTCCCTACAATTGCCACGAGGGGAGGACCAAGAGTTGCAGATGCTGGGTTTTTTTTTATGGCTGTGCCAATGTTGCGGGAAGTGCTTCCCAACTGACATCAGATTGGCCTTCTGAAAATTGTTAACAAGCAATTGCTTCAGAGGGCCTATGGTGACATATTATGCCAATGTGAGGTTGGAGGTCCTTAGTGTTATTTTATAGTGGTGTTGATTTATGATCTATTTTTATAGTGGATTTTTTGTGGCATTAATATGTTTGCTATGAATTGTCCACAGTTCAGTAGACAGTGATGAGTACATAAATTAGCATCCCTTCTGCTCAGTTTTTTTTCATTACAGTGTCAGAAAAGAGCAGCAATTATTTTACACAGGTGAGGTAGCTGAAGTCCTCAAGATATTGCTGGACTATAATCCCCAACATTTTTTACCACTGTCAAAACTGGGAAAAATTACTGGGAGTTGTAGTTAAAACTGCCAATGAGAGTGCATTTTTTTTTATTTGGCCCGAGGGCTGCATTTGGTTTTTTAAAAAGTGTTTTTTCTTCTGTCCTATTGAAGTTATAATTTTATGACAAATTCTGCTTTCTGAGGATCATATCCAAAGCTTCTGGGAAGCCTGTTCAAAGCTTTGGAGGAGCCACATAACACCTCAGATTCTGTGTAACACCTCAGATTCTTCAGAAACATTTGCTCTACGTTAGGTTCGCATGAAACTTAAATATATGAGGATTTGGAGCTTTTAAAATAAAAAAGCACTAACGCGAAGAGGAAAAGCTAGAGAACAAAATGATGTTGGGATTTACTATTATACTATTATAGAGTAAGTTTGCAGCTAAGTAAAAGCAAACCCCATCATGCTTCCAGCTCTGTATCCTGCTAATTTATGCCAGTGTAGAATGTTCTCAGTGGTAACATGTATACCAGAGTTCTTCACACTTGGCAACTTTAAGACTTGTGGACTTCAACTCCCAGAATTCTCCAGCCAGCTATCCTGGCTGGGGAATTCTGGGAGTTGAAGTCCACAAGTCTTCAAGTTGCCAAGTTTGGGGACCCCTGATGTATACCAAATATACTTGTGATACCTTAGTTTTAGATTATCCAAAAATTAGTTATTGACTAGTCCACAATAATAGCAATAGCACTTAGACTTATATACTGCTTCACCGTGCTTTACAGCCCTCTCTAAGCGGTTTTACAGAGTCAGCATATTGCCCCCAACAGTCTGGGTCCTCATAAACAAGTAAGCATATTTGTTTGCCTATGTATATGTACCCAACTGGAAGATAATTACTGCAATAGGAGAATAATCCAGGGTATATTTCTGCTCTTCAAAATAGTAGATAAAAAAACAAACGAACTCTGGTTTTAACAGTGATATGCTAGACCAAGAATTTGTGTGAACATGTATGATGGTTAATTCATCTCTGTGTGTGCATGATAAATTAAACAAACCTTTCTTCAACCTTGAAAGAGCTTTCTCCTTCAGTTTCCCCCAGGTAAACAGAATTGTCAATATATCCTCCTGGTTGCCTTAACTTTCGAATGTCCTTTCCGAGCCTCAGGAGCCTGTCTCCTGGGTACAGCAGACCTATGGTACACAATGGTTTTTGTTTTATTTTTAAAAAAGAACAAATGCAACATACTACACAGACTAGTAGTTGTGGACCTCAATCTTTTATGAATCTCAGAGCAGAATTAAAAATTAAAACATTAAAATAAAACAGAACAAGATATAATACTATAGTACAGTTAGCGGTGAGATCATCGATGGATGGCCAAAGTCTGCCTAATTTTACAGAAAGTGTAGCAGAATTTAGCTATGTTCAAGGTCTCATACTGATCCAATAGTAACACCTATTTATAAAAGAGATCAGAATTCCCCAGTATTTTATCAGGTGCCAAGTTATGAGTCTGTGTATCCTCATAGAGGGTACAATGTAAGAAGACATGAGCTGTAATTTCAATGGCTCCTTGCCCACAGGGGCACAATATCAGTTCATATGGGATAAGTTGTGGAATGTGCATCTGAATAATTTTCCCGTATTGAATTTACAAAAGAGACTTGTTAAAACTTCCAAGAATGTTTTGAGAAGGGAGAAAGAAAAAGAAAAGAAATCAAGTTTTAGGTCATTATTTGAAGTGACTAAAGATTGAGATTGTTAGCAGTAAAAGGAAGGAATATAATATTAGTTTATTGATCAAGGTTAAAATAGATGTATTGTTTTCTCTGTTAATCCTTAATGTACTTTTGCTGCCCCCAGGACTGAAATGATGAGGCTTTAATGATTTGTTTATAAATAAGAGATGGGATATGGGTAGAAGACACCATTTGTTGTTTTTTAAGAGGAGATAAGTTACTAAAATTGTTTATATGAAGCGGAGGCTTTCTTTCTTCTTTTTAATTTGCATTAGTTTTATAGTTTTAATTGTAATGTTTAATAAAATTACTATAAAAAAATAAGGGAGATTAAACTTTATTCTCCTACTACGTTGTGTAACTTGTTATAGCTACATTAGAATTTTAAGTTACTCAGTTGTTTTCTAAGAGCAGCAATCACTGTTTCTGAACAACAGACCAGCGACTGGATTCACAATGGCCCAAAGGGTCATTGTGCAGACCAAAGGGTCATTCTAAACTTTACAGAGAGCATTAATGGCAAACTTTATCCATAATTTTATCAGTTAGCACATTTTATGGCAGGAAGATTCTTTAAAAATGATGGAGCAATGTCTATAAGTAATTGACAATCTGCAGTATGGATCACACATTTATTCTTTTCTATATGAAAGTTGGGAAGTTGGGTAACTTATTGGGCCTCAATAAGGAAACGAGCCTGGGACGGCAACTTTAACTCAGGATTTGAGACAAGATCACAAAACAAGCCCTGATATAGCGTTGTACACAAGCCAAGGTGGAGCTATAGAAATCTAAAGAAATGCAGAAAATATCTGACGGAGCCCAACAAGTGATGGCGAACCTTTTTTCCTTGAGTGCCGAAAGCGCACGCACGTGTGCTATTGCGTGTGCACGCGTGCCCACACCCATAATTAAATACCCCTGCGCCCCACCCCCCTGCGCATGCATATGTGACCCCCCCATGCTGCCCCACCCCTGAGCATGCGTGCACGAACCCCCCGCTCCCCCATTTCCCAACTTCCGGTGGGCCCAGTAGGCCGGTTTTTGGCCCTGCCAAGGCTCCAGAGGCTTTCCTGGAGCCTGGGGAGGGCAAAAACGGCCTCCCCCGCCCCCGGAGGCCAGAAACAGCCTATTTCCTGACTTCCGGTGGCCTGGTAGGCCCGTTTTTTCGCCCTCCCCAGGCTCCAGAGGCTTCCCTGGAGACTGGGGAGGGCGAAAACGGCCTCCCCTGCCCCCCCGTGAGCCAAAAATCAGATGGCCGGCACGCACATGTGCGCTGGAGCTGAGCTAAGGCAAATGTTCGCGTGCCGGCAGATATGGCTCCACGTGCCACCTGTGGCACGCATGCCATAGGTTCGCCATCACGGCGCTATATTATTTTCTTATCAGTGTCCTTTGAATTAACAAGCCTTTCCCTGTTTAGATGGATGATGATTATGCAACTTTATAAGAGAACAACATTTCCGTTTTTCTCAGCTATTAGACTAGTAGGCACTGCCCATATTCTGGAACCTGCCTTTGAAATCGTAAGGGTTAAAAAAATATTTTTATTTGAATTCACAGACCTGCACTGAGCTATTCAACACAATCTTTAGCATCCTTGTTTAGAAACGCCATGAAATTTAATGGGACCTGATTTATAAGCACTATCACAACACTACTAAACTCATTTCCCCAAATTTAGAAATACAAAAATAGCCTTCCGCTTAACATTTTTGTCTGCTAGAGGTTTCCATCCTGAATCTATAAAGCTGGAACACAAAGTTGAATTCGGGTTGGGCTGCTTGATAAAAGGCACTCCCTCCAATTCCGTGGTTTCTTTTTTCCATACCTCTTTTTAGCGCTCTTTCTGAAATTGGAATGCCATATTTTTCGCAAAGCTTGATACACTGACAGTAGACATAGTGGCATGCCAGTCGATGCTGGTCCACCAATTCTCCAATTTCACCCTCTAGGGAGCTTGGCAAACAGTGACTATCGACAATTGGGTCTCCAGTCCTCACTAGTCTGCACTGTTCCGCAAAGTCTAATGGATTCGTCTTCCTCTGTAAAAATAAGACGGTGTCTGTTATAAAACAATAGTGTTATGCAATAAATTTTATTATACTGCTAAAGTTGCAACATAGTGAGGAATGAATGAAAAGGGCAGAAACATTATTTTGTCCTACCGCAAGAAAAAAACCTCAGCTCTCTATGCAGATCTTTACTGAAAATGGATTGAAAAATGTTTTTGCAAGATGTGAACTGGGGACCCTTGCTACATAGCAATAATAACGACTTTGCAACGACTGCTCTAAGCAATCAATTGTTAATGTCAAAGTCAAATTTCAGTTTATAAAATCTCTGCCTTACTGCTAAGGGAAACTTTAGAGCAGGCCTATCAAACTGGCGCCCCACAGGCCACGCCCACTCTGGCTCCGTAAAGGCAAAAAATGTCATGATACGTCACGATCCGGCCCTTGATGCAATCGAGTTTGACACCCATGCTTTAGAGGGCATACCCACTATCACAAACAAATATTTTATTTCAGGGGAAATCGGTACTCCATGGGGTCTTCCATTTGCATCTGCCATTTCTGCATTTTATACTGAACAGGCGTCGAGTGTTAAAGCTGTATTCTTACCATTATCCCAGGGGAGGAGGAGGAAGGCTTGTTAGATATGTTTGCCGCCCCAAGTTATTTGTAAAAATGATAAATAAGTAAAAATAAATAAGTATCACCCATTATTCAGGAGGTAAGTCATTATTCATCATCATCATCATCATCATCATCATCATCATCATCATCATCATCATCATCATTTATTATTATTATTCAGAGGTAAGTAAATAAGAAGTTATTCAGCAACAGAGTGATCAATTGCTGGAATGCACTACCTAACTCTGTGGTTTCTTCCCCAAACCCCAAAAACTTTAACCTTAGACTGTCTACTGTTGACCTCATCCCATTCCTAAGAGGTCTGTAAGGGGCGTGCATAAGCGCACCATCGTGCCTACCGTCCCTGTCCTATTGTCTAAATTTACCTATACATACTTTGCTTTTGTTTATGTTTATATACCTGTTATCTTGTTCATGTGTTGACAAAATAAATAAATAAATAAAAACAAGTCAGGGTGCCTATTAGCATCATGGAAAAGTGGCAATAGACAGTATAGAGACGGGCAACAGGGAGAGCAGGTTTATAAGTGTGTAGTTTTTAACCAACTCAACCAGCTTTAACTCAGCAATGGGGAAACCCATTACATCATCAACCTGATCGAAAATAGGGAAACGGCTGTTCAAGATCAGGGAAGGTGCTACTCCCTTAATAGAAATATGATAGGATTAGTCAGCAATTATACATGCCGGGCTCTTCCAGAGTGATAGAGCTACTTACTTCTGTTGCCTACATTTAAGTGAACACTGATAGGGAACTACTTTGGCAGACATCTTCGTGAATGCTGCCCTCATTGGGCTTTTACTTTTCAACTCTTCTCTGTTGCTGTTTCTTTCCCCTATATTTCAAAGAGCCCTGGGGCACAGTGGTCAGAATGGAACATTGTAGGCTAACTCTGCCCACTGCTAGTTCGATCCTGGCTGGCTCAAAGTTGACTCAGCCTTCCATCCTTCCAAGGTTGGAAAAATGAGGACCCAGATTGTTGAGGGGCGATATGCTGACTCTTGTGAACCACTTAGAGAGGGCTGTAAAGCACTGTGAAATGGTATATAAGTCTAAGTGCTATTGCTATTTGTTGAAACATTTAGTGATTTATCCAAAGTACTATAAAATGAAATGGCTGTCTGCCCATAATTCATCCTTACTTTATGCAACCAGATAGTAGTCAGTTCCCATGATCCAAAGCAAATGATTTGAGGGTAGAGTCAGGCCACAAAAATACAGTACCTTTAGCCGCCGTCTGGTTTCCTTGTATCTCTTCCCAACTATTTCCATTTGGCTATAAGTTAAGTGCCTGCGATCTGGTTCAGTGTTGATGGGAGGAACTTGCAAATGGTTTGACTTAGGTTGACAAGCTACCTGAGAAGATATACTGGACTTGGGATGAGGAAATATATCTCCTTTTGCAGTGATGGATGCAGTGATGGAAGTTTTTGCCATAGGCAATGACTCTTTAGCATTGTTATTAAAACAAAAGAAAGAAAACAGAAAATAGATTATAAAGACATCAATATTTCTTTCTCATCTATTCCTCCCCCCAAGCAATTATTGAGTTGTTTTATCATACTGGCTTCTACTTAGTTCAGGAAATACTTTCTCAGAAATTAGAAAAATGTCCTGTCTTACTTTGATTTTCAACAGTTAGCATTCACAATAATTACTAATCTGCAGTTTTAAACATCTATTAAAATAACCAAAATAACTAATACACACTGTATGAATATATATGACTGTTGCTTATTTCCTTACGTATATTAAATTGCCAAACTACAAACCAACCTATAGCCAATACCCACATAGTATTATGTCACTAACTGGAATGTCAATTTTTCTTAAGTTATTTATATATTCCCCAACTCGCTATCCTTCAAATATGTTGGAATTACAGTCTAGAATTTCCAAATACAGTACCTTAAAAAACACCTTCGATATTTGTTTATGATGCCATCAGCAACTAAATCTGTAAGTTAGAATTACAGGATCAAAGTTATCAGGAACGGAAAACTATTCAATCATCTGTATTGATTTGATTCCTTGTTACCTTGCTTTGGCTGTTTCCAGCTCTCCTTTAGATTGTCCATCCATAATCTTTGACATTCAGCTAAGTCAGCACCAGTTATAATATGTCCTTTCTTTGAAATGGTGAGAAAGACAATGATTTCTTCTAAGTCAGTTTTACTGATAGGAATCTTGGTCTGGAAACAAAGAGAGAATAAAAATTGCAGTTAGGTCTGGGACTTGACATGATATAAAAATCCAAGGGGAAACAGCTATTTCAAAGAGAACGATTTCTTATATTGGTATCTTCTCAATATAGCAAGATACAAACTTTCCATTTTCAATTTATTACTATGTACACAAGCCTTGATTTAATGAGCAATATGTGCATGGAAACAGAATGTGCGGTCTTCTATGAGAAATCATGCAGTCCAATGATTGCAATACAAGCAATGTGCACTTTGAACATCAGCAAATTGCAAACTGGTGATGCTCGTGTGATTCTCTTCACTAAAAATTGCTATGAAGCAGTTGGAATTCTTTCTTTTTACTAGGACTTCCGTGGTATATTTGCATACACAGATACTCTCATTCAGGTACGTATATGTGAATGAAAACTACTTTCATATAACATGCTTCTAAAGAATTAGGGTATGAAAATATTTGTTTAAATATAATGTAAGTCAGCCATAGATGACAAGAACCTAATATGTTATATCAAAAGTCTTCTTAACAGTTATGGTCCCAAGTATTAAGATTTTAACTTCAATTTTTTCATCAGACTTTACTGTCCTCGTGTATTTATTCTTGCTCTTAATCTAACATACTACAGGGAGCCAACTCAGGAACAAACTTTACAAGATTAATAATTAAATTAATAAAATCCTCTAGTCATAGAAAATGACTCTATACTACTACTACTACTACTACTACTACTACTACTACTAATAATAATAATAATAATAATAACAACAACAACAACAACAACAACAACAACAACAGAGTTGGAAGGGACCTTGGAGGTCTTCTAGTCCAACCCCCTGCCTAGGCAGGAAACCCTACACTACCTCAGACAAATGGTTATCCAACATCTTCTTAAAAACTTCCAGTGTTGGAGCATTCACAACTTCTGGAGGTAAGCTGTTCCACTGATTAATTGTTCTAACTGTCAGGAAATTTCTCCTTAGTTCTAAGTTGCTTCTCTCCTTGATGAGTTTCCACCCATTGCTTCTTGTCCTGCCCTCAGGTGCTTTGGAGAATAGTTTGACTCCCTCTTCTTTGTGGCAACCCCTGAGATATTGGAACACTGCTATCATGTCTCCCCTGATCCTTCTTTTCATTAAACTAGACATACCCAGTTCCTGCAACCATTCTTCATATGTTTTAGCCTCTAGTCCCCTAATCATCTTTGTTGGCTAAAACATATGAAGAACGGTTGCAGGAACTGGGTTGTTTAATAACAGTCTAAACAAACTATTTAGGACATCTTATGTTTTCCATATATATATTAAATCAAGTTACTGTATTTATCAACTATGGATTTTGGTGCAGTGGTTAAGGTGCTGGTCTAGAAAACAGGAGACTGTGAATTCTCTCTCTTGCCTTAGGCATGAAAGCTGGCTGGGTGACTTTGGGCCTGTCATTCGCTCTCAGCCCAACCCACCTGACAAGGTTAACTAAGTAACCACATTTTTATAAAAAATTAAATTGTTTTCTGAAAACCAGTTTTAAGTCTTGACATACTCATTATGTCAATCGTAAAGGTAATCAACCTGATTTGGGGTTGATTTGGAAGGACAGATACTGAAGCTGAAGCTCAAATACTTTGGCCTAATGAGAAGAGAGGACTCATTGGAAAAGACCGTGGTGTTGGGTAAGATAGAAGGCAAAAGGAGAAGGGGAGAGCAGAGGATGAGATGGTTAGATAGTGTTATTGATGCAATAAACAGAATTAGGGCAAACTCTAGGAGACAGTGGAGGACAGGGAAGCCTGTCAATACTATGGTCCATGGGGTCATGGAGAGTCAGACATGACTTAGCAACTGAACAACAACAACAACACCCATTATGAAAATTTTAAGCCTCTGAAATGGAAAAAAAAAAGAATCACGTAACTGAAAATCGGTGGCTTTACTGTTGTATTTGGCAATATGATGTGGAGGACTGCAAAATAAGGGGGCTGGGGGTTGCATGTTTCCCATAGGCTTCCCACAACCTAGCTTAACGCATTTTAATAAATCACAATGGGTGGTATTCAATATGTTTCTTCTCTTCTCTTACCCTTTCCCTCACTACCGTATCTATGGAGAAAAAATATATTGTCAGTAAAGCGAATGAGCAAATAAAAGCACTTATTGACCCCATGTGCAATTTTCCCCTATTAAGGCATCAAAAAAGAATCCCTACATTTATACTTCTCTAACTATGTGATTGTGACGGCCACTGTGATGCAGTGGTTAAGGCACTACCGTAGGCTAGAAATGGGAGACTGTGAACTCTACTCCTGTCTTGATATCCCTGATATCAAGCTAGGTGAGCTTGGCCAGTCACTTTCTCTCTCTCAACCCTAGAAGGAAGCAGTGGCAAACCATCTCTAAAATCTTGCCAAGAAAAATTCAGGGACTTGTGTCTAGGCAGTCTTCAGGAGTCAACAGTGACTCAAAGTCACCAAAATCAACAACTAGGGAGTATAAAGGTTTTCCCACCTACCTCCTGGATGATTCTAAGGAAATCCACTCTTTTGAATTTCATTGTCCTGCTCCTGTCAGCTTTTTTGAAGAGATCCACAAGCTTGAGTTTTTGCTTATGCAGAAGGTTTTGTAGTGTAATAATAGATGGGGGATACGGACACCGAATAAGAGGTTTAATTCTCACTGGTTCACTCTTCGGTGCGGTCTGCGGAAGAGACATCCAAACATTTTAAAAGGATTATACTCCATTCTGTTTTGATGAAGCAGAAATGCAAAGACTTGGTTAGTTCTTCAGTCAATCAAGCAACCATCAGCTGTATTGCAAAACACAAGCAGATTGGTGGACATATTATGGAAGGCAAAAAACAAACAGACAACTGGTCTGACATATGTCCAATTTTTATCTCATTTTGTGGCTTCACTGATTGCATTCACTGGTCAAATTTATTAATCCAAGGGCTTTGGTAATAATAGAGAGTAAGAGCTAATTTTATAATTGTATTTGTTTTTGCTACAAAGGAAATCAGAAACAAGACAGGCTCCAATATACTACAATATGGTAGTCCTCGCTTAATGACGTTCGCTTAGCAATTGTTTTAAATTATGATGCCCTCCCTCCCCAAATGGTACTTACTACCAAGTTCCAGAGTTTTGATGCAGCACCCCCTCTCCCCACAGTTCCATGACTGCATTTTGGGCACTTGGCAGCAGCCAATTGCAGTGTTTCTCAGCACATAACAATTTACTTTTTTTTTTTTTTGCTGGTTTCTGGCGGAAAAAAACACCCGCCAAAAGGAATGAATAAACTCGTTTTAATACTGCGGCATTCATTTTACAACCGCTGCAAAAAAAAATAAATCGCAAAATCAGGTTGGTCTTGTGGGCGCTTCGACTTATGATTGTGAGGATTTAGAAATTCTGGGCTCCTTTACAGACATTCACTCGAGGACTACCTGTATATAAACACGGTCTATACAAATACATTATATTCTCTTTCAAGACTAGGAATGAAATATTCCAAAGTCTTCTGACTCAAAAAAGGAGGAGCAAAAGACTTTAAATCTGGAAAAGGCATAGATACACAGGGCAGAATCTCTGGATTCTGCGATAGGAAGATATTATCTGGCTTCTTTCTTGTCTCCAATAATTCATATAGCCATGCCTTTGCGCCTACTGCTATAAGCAAGTTCCTGAATACAAAATTTAGTGCCCATAGCGCTAAAGATTCATTGGTGGGTATGAAGCCTGTCTGAAACGTGAGGTATAATTTTGACTGAGTTCCTCGGACTTTGCAATTATCTACATATTAGATTTTTTAATGCTGTCCTTCCTCTAAAAAGCTTGAGACACTCCCATGTTCTTCTTGCCTTATCCTCAATACAGCTCTCAGACATAGGCTGGACTGAGAAAGGAGACTGGTTGTACAACTGGCTAGTCATCCTCATGAACATCATGGATAACAAGGACTTTTAAATGACACTCCCCAAACTCCAATTCACAAGTGGAGCCTTCCAGATGTGATTGAGGAACAACTTACGCCATTCTTCCTGCTGGATGGGCTAGCTTGCAAATGCAGTTCAGAAACATCTGAAAGGTCAAGTCATCGGTTCTCCACCATGCTGACTTCCTACTACACTTACCTTAACACATTGGAGAGCCAGCAACTCAGCTTGAATGTTAGCCTCCTCCTCCTCTTGTCTTTCTTCTTTTAATTTCCTCAGGGTGCTTTCTTCTTGTTGAGTGAGAGGCTTCTTTGCAGTCAACCATTCCTCCAGATTTACAGAGTTCTCCAAAAGATTACGCAGTTGTTTTCTCTCCTTAATCCAAGCTTCCCTATTTAGCAGGTCACTCTCCTCAGTGGAGGTGCTGACCTGGGCCACTGGAGGTGCTCTCAACTCCTGAACTTTCTCCGCTTCACTGGGGACAGGTGGCCGAGGCTTGGGAATACTAGGAGCCATATTGCCCATAGGTGGTGCAATGAGAATACGCCGTCTTGGTTTAGGCGGGCCATATCTATTTGGTTTCAATTTAAGGGAATAATAGGGATATTCATTTCTGATTTTATACTGCTTAAAGCAATGGCTTAAAATCTTATCTGAGTCAGATTCTTGAGGAGATTCTTCAATTAAGGTGGAATCACTTTCAGTGTCACTGAAAAGAAGGAATTTGGGTAGAGTCAAAATCATTAATGTTGAAATGAGAATTATATCTCATATTTCAAGAGTTCTACCAAGTTACCATTTGTAATGTGACAGAATTTGTAATGTGACAGAATTTGTAATGTGACAGAATGTGACATATATTTCATTTATGAAATATAGAACTTGAATAATAATACTGATTGTAGTTAATTTTATTTGCATTTCTATCTACCCCCTCCCTCCCTTCCACCCTTCCACCCTCCTCTCTCTCTCTCTCTCTCTCTCTCTCTCTCTCTCCCACCCTCTCTCATTCAGCGCTTAGTTAGCATACTCATTAGAGGCGATGTAGGATCTTTTCTTGGAATTCAGACAGTTAAAAATAAAACCGAGATTAAAAGTCTAATAGAAAATATTTATTTCAGTACAAAAACAATAAATCCTGAATAAACTACATTTTGCTGAGTAACACGACCATTCAGGTCAACAGCTAAGGCAGAAGAGAATATTGGTGACTTAGGAATCCACACATGCGTACAACTCATATCACGTGTTCTGCCTGTATTGGAATGTACCATATTATTAGATAGGGGTGCATCACCCTGCATAGACATACAACTAACAATATTCACACCATGACAATTAATACCACACATCCACCCTTTAAAAAAAATACAATAAAATTAAAATACCTAATGATACATCTGGCAATATTAATTTCTGTAAATATTGTTTTCTTGGGGACAGAAATAACATAATCAACCTAAGATTTCAACAGATATTTACAGGTATGGATTTTTTCAGAAATTATAGAGATGGGATAAAATCTACCTCTGAGCTTTCATTTCTTAGGTGAAAGTGAAGCCACAATGCAAAAATGATGTTTTTGCGTATTCCTCCCAAAGACCAAATGAGAAAGGACAAAGCTTAAGTGTGTCAAAAGGATTGCATTAAAAATTGTCCAGGTAGAATCCAAAGTGTCTCTCGAGGCAGGGCTGGGACAGAAGCCCCTGAAATTTCCTGCTCTTGCATTGAACTTGATGGCTCCAAGCATATGAACTGTGGCTAACAGAATGCTTCTAATCTTGATTGGCAGGGTCTGAAAATTACAATCTCCCACATATGGAGGGCATCTGGTTGGGGGACACTGCTGTGTAAAAAATTGCTAGTGGATTGGAGATAAGGGGCTTTATTTATTTGTATCCCATCTTTATTATTTTCTACAAATAACTCAAGGTGGCTAAACATATCCAAAACATACCTTCTTCCTATTTTCCCCACAACCACCACTTTGTGGGTAAGGCTGGGCTGAGAATGACTGGCCCAACATCACCCAGCTGGGTATCATGGCTAAGGCAGGACTAGAACTCACTGTCAACTTTCTAGCCTTAACCACTAGACCAAACTGGTTTCCTAAAGAAATTCCCTGGTTCTTAAACCTATTCATTCTACCATTCAATGCCAAGAAATAGAGGCAGTACATTTTAACTTTGTCCCAAAGAGGCTTTTCCAAAGTTTTTGGTTTTGTCATTGAAAACGTTTCACTTCCCATCCAAGAAGCTTCTTCAGAACTTCGATGAGAAGCGAAACTTTTTCAAGGGGGAAAAAAAAACAAGAAAAGTTCAGTTGCCTTTTGGAAAAACCCCTTTGGGACAACCACAACCTGCATGATTGAGAATCTCCCTAGCCATTCTAACTCTTTGCTACCATCTAGCGACCGTTCCGATTTCTGCAATCACATCGCAATAACCCTACTGATTGCCTCTGAGAAAACAAAAAAGAAACGTCTCCCCGTTGCCAATTTTTCTATAAATAGAGAACTTTATAAATCAGGAGGCCCCTTGCTGCATTGTACCAACCGGAGAAATGAATAAATGGAGTCGTAAACAGATTGCGATACGTGACTGGCCCTTGACACGTCACTCTGGCTTCCCATGGTTTGTGATACCCAGCTAAGCTGCTCGAGTTTGCCCAACATTGCGACGTTCTAGAGCAGAAACTTCACCGTCGGCGTCTTCTGACCCGGGGGTTGGGGTGGGGGAACCCGCCGTTTTACTGGGCTGTGCAGAAGACAGGAAAAGCCCGCCGTTCTCTACAATTCTGAAGTCGAGGGGTAAAAAAAGCAGCAGGAAGAAAGAATCCTCATTCCCTTCACCAAGCTTTCTCTCTCTCAGCTGCGAGGTAAAAAGGCCTGGTCCCCAGATCTACATATTAGCTGGGTAGTTTCCAATCTGGTCCAGCTAAGGGTCACAAACAGGATGTCCCTGATTGGTCACAAACAGGATGTTCCTGATTGGTCCTGCTTCAAGCCAGGGCTATCCTATTTAAACCCCAGCCAAACTGGGGTTGGCAAGTCTTTACCATCATGACCTAATAAAGAGCTGAAGTCACTTTCGTCTCCTGCCTCTTCAGTATGAGAACTTAACATTGGCGACGAAAATGGGATACTGAAGAGTGAAATAGAACAAAAGAAGTCCAGCCCGGCCGGAAAGAAGCATAGGACCACGAGGCGCCAAATTCAAAACGGAACAAAGGAAAGAGCGCCACGATGTCGTCCTACCATCCGCCGTCACCATTTGATGCAGAGAATGAAACGTGGGAGAATTATATGGAAAGATTCCAGTGTTTCCTGGGGGCGAATGATCTGGCAAACCTGTCAGAAAATCGGAAGAAGGACATGTTCCTGAGCCACTGTGGCCCCAAGGTTTTTAATAGGGCCGTTGCCCTATCAAAGCCGGATGCAGTAAGAACTATTACTTGGACTAAGCTACAGGAGATACTTAAGAAGCATTATGACCCGGCGCCTTCAAAGTTCGTGAGTAGATATGAATTTTTTGAACGCATGCAACTGGAGAAGGAGAGCATAAATGAGTACATAGTTGAGTTGAATACGGCTGCTACGCATTGCAGTTTCCAGGATTTGGATGAAGCACTATTGTTCCAGCTAGTGCGTGGGGTACGGGATTTAGGGTTACAGAAAAGACTGTTGGCAAAAGGTGATGAGTTAACCCTAAAATCAGCTTTAGAGGAAGTAAGAGCAGCCGAGACGTCTAATAAGGCTGCCGAAGCACTACGCAGGACTGGGAACCAAGTGGGTTCGGGCCCCAAGAAGACGAGTGCTGAAGTTTACGAGGTGCAGAGCAAGCACGAGCCAGTAGAGAAATCAGAGCAGGAAGAGGAAGAAGAGGGGGTTTTCCACACAGACCGCAGAAGGGAAGTGCAGAAACCGGGGCTATTGCCTTGCAGCAGTTGTGGGGGGGGGGGTGCACCCTCGAACAAATTGCCAATTCCGAGATGCGGTTTGCCGAAAATGTGGGAAACTAGGCCATATAGTGAGGGTTTGCAGAGCACCACGATATTCCCCCAGAGGCCCTGGCCGGAATTATTACCCAAGTGAGCCAAGAAGAGACGATAGAAGCTATTATGCGAATGAGCCCAGAAGAGAGGAGAGAAGCCCCAACTGGCGGGCCAGCAACCAAAGTTCTCAACAGGGGGTAAATTACTTGAGAATAAATCAAATAGGCGACCAGGGAAATCCACCAATGTGGATTACGGTGGCCATGGAAGGAGTCCCCTGCAAGATGCAGATTGACACGGGCTCATCCATTACGATTGTCTCCTGGGAGACCGCCAAGCGAGCCATGCCCGGCCTTAATTCAAGACAATTAAGCAGGCAACCTCTGAGGATATCCGATTGCCAAGGAAACCACATTCCGGTGATGGGAATCAAGACAGTGATCGTAAGATACGAGGATCAAGAAGCTACACTGCCGCTGACGATAGCAAGGGACCACATTCCTAGCCTACTGGGTCGTGATTGGTTCAGAACGCTCCGAATGAAAGTAACCCGAGATGAAGAAACGATCAACGCGACACTGACTGCGAACACAGACTGCGGAGACCTGCTTCAGGATTTCCAGGAGACCTTCGACCAAAGGCTGGGCAAGTATGTGGGCACCCCAATACCCTTTAGTTTAGACGCAAAGGTAGCACCAATAAGACTAAAACTGCGCAGACTCCCGTTTGCCTTATTGCCAAAGATAGACAAAGAGTTAGATAAGCTAATTAGTCAAGGGATCCTCGAGCCTGTGGATCATGCAAGATGGGAAACCCCAATAGTGCCCATATTAAAAAACGATGGGTCTATTCGCATCTGCGGTGACTATAAATGCACAGTGAATAAGGCCCGCCAGCAAAGTGCATATCCGGTGCCGGTGGTGCAGCATCTATTGCACACAATGGGCCCGGGCGCCGTTTTTGCAAAACTAGATCTCGCGCAGGCATACCAACAACTGCCTGTAGATCGCGAGACCGCGGAAGCCCAAACGATAGTCACGCACCGCGGGGTATTTAAATGTAATAGGTTACAATTCGGCATTAGCGTAGCCCCTGGTATTTTTCAAAGCATAATGGAAAGAGTATTAAACAAGATACCTGGGGTTGTCCCGTATTTCGATGATGTGTTAATAGCAGCTAGAGACGCTGTGCAATTGAAAGAGAGACTAAGGAAGGTGCTGACTAGATTCCGAGATGCGGGTTTAAAACTGAAGGCTAGCAAGTGTCAGATCGGGGTTCCGGAAGTGGAATTTCTAGGGTACCGGATAAATGGATCGGGCCTGCACCCCACAAAGGATAAGCTTAGGGCCATTAGGGAAGCCCCAGCGCCTACAAACAAGACAGAACTACAAGCATTTTTGGGGTTGTTGAATTTTTGCAGCATTTTCCTGAAAAATAAAGCTACCATCGCTGAGCCTTTACATAAACTGCTATCTAAAAAAGTGGCCTGGGTTTGGGGGCCAGAGCAGGCCAGAGCATTTCAGGCCGTAAAAGACCTATTATCGGACAAAAGCTTTTTAATGCAATTTAGTGAAACATTGCCGGTTGTGTTAGTTTGCGATGCTTCACCTTTTGGGGTGGGAGCCGTTCTGAGCCACAGGTTACCAAACGGCTGCGAGGCTCCTATCGCTTATTTCTCCAGAACTCTGTCAAGCGCAGAAAGGAACTATGGACATATTGACAGAGAAGCGCTAGCCACTGTAGCGGGGGTGAAACGGTTCCATGAGTATCTGTTTGCTAGACATTTTGAGCTAATCACTGACCATCAGCCACTATTAGGACTACTGGCGGGAAACAAGCCCACTCCAGACACGCTTCCTCCAAAAATGCAGAGATGGTCGCTATTTCTATCTGCTTACTCATACACGCTAATCCACCGGCCGGGCAAGCGAATGGGAAACGCGGATGTGTTGAGCCGCTGCCCATTGCCGGACTTAGTGGACGATCCTATGCCAGAGATTCCAGTGCTGCTAATTGACTGTGCCGGACCAGGACTGATCACCTCGGCAGACATTGCAGCCGAAACAAAGAAAGACTCTGATTTAAGGACTATCATGAACTGGGTGTGGAGGGGGTGGCCACAAGGGCCAGTGAAACCCAGCCTCAAACCCTATGCACAGAGACAAAATGAATTATCATCACAAGGGGGGTGTATATTGTGGGGTGACAGGGTCCTTGCTCCTCTGTCGCTACGAGAGGATATTCTAAGGGCACTACACGAGGGGCATCCAGGGGTGGTGAGAATGAAGGCACTGGCACGGAGCTATGTATGGTGGCCCAAAATGGACGAACACATAGAGAAATGGGTCGCGGGGTGTCCTCCATGCCAGGAATCCAGGGCATCACCACCGAAAGCCCCAGTCCTTGAATGGGAACAACCCAGGGCCCCTTGGTCTCGCATACATATAGATTTTGCGGGGCCATTCCATGGGCAGACATTCATGGTAACAATGGATGCATACTCAAAATGGCTCGAAGTCACAATCATGTCAAACACAACAACCGAGGCGGTAATAAAGGTTTTAAGGAAGTTATTCGCTACACATGGCCTTCCGGACACCCTCGTGTCAGACAATGGGCCTCAACTCACCTCAACACAGTTTGAGGGATATTTAGCCAGTCTGGGCATCAAACACACATTAATTTCGCCTTTCCAGCCGAGTTCTAATGGCCAAGCAGAACGAGCAGTGAGATCGGTAAAAGAGTCATTAGGTCGCATGGCCCCAGGAGATTGGCAGGCCAGAATAGATACACTTCTCACTTGGCAACACACCACCCCTAGCACAGTTACAGGGAAAAGCCCTGCAGAGTTACTCATGGGCCGAAAGTTACGGTCCACCTTAGATAGATTACACCCATCCTATTCAAACAAGAAGGAAACAAATAGTGTGGCGCAACTTAGAACATTCAAATTAAAAGATCCCGTCTTCGCAAAAAACTTTGCTGAGGGATCCCTATGGCTACCTGGGGAGGTTTTTGAGATAACCGGGCCAAAATCGTACATAATAGCATTGGAAGATGGGAGAAAATGGAGACGCCACATAGACCAGATACGCTATAGGCCACCGTTAAATGCTAACTGGGAAAAGGGCCATAACTTTGTTTCCCCTACAGCTAGCCTGAGTGAGCCGGAGCAAGTAGCTGAAGTTCCAGAAGCGCCTCCCAGCGATTGCGAAAGTCCAATTCCATGCAGAGTCCAGGCCGCACCCGAAGTATTTCAGCAAGTTCCACAGAGGGAGCCCGAGAGGGAAAACACATCCTCTCCGCCCAACGCCCAAACTGAGCTGCGTAGGTCATCTAGAGACACCAGACGTCCAGCGTATTTAGATGACTATGTATGCAAATGTGTACAGGCTGAACTAAGGGGGAAGGGATGTTATGTCCCCAGATCTACATATTAGCTGGGTAGTTTCCAATCTGGTCCAGCTAAGGGTCACAAACAGGATGTCCCTGAATGGTCACAAACAGGATGTTCCTGATTGGTCCTGCTTCAAGCCAGGGCTATCCTATTTAAACCCCAGCCAAACTGGGGTTAGCAAGTCTTTACCATCATGACCTAATAAAGAGCTGAAGTCACTTTCGTCTCCTGCCTCTTCAGTATGAGAACTTAACATTCAGTGCCTTATGCTCTTAATGCACCACCATTAGAGCATAAGGCAAAAATGGGTTTTGGCGGCCACCAAGGCAACGGGCGGGCGGGCTTGGCTTGCAGTTGATTGGCGCAGCGGGAGAAGATCGAACGTTGTGTCGCAAAGCCGCTGGGACGCCCGCGTCAATTTCGTGCCGGCCTTTCCCGCCTCGGCGCTCTCGCCCCTTCCATCCTTTTTTTTTTTGTAGGGCTGGGACGGGGAATTAATAGCAGCACAACAGGGACAGGGAGTAAATCCTAGCTGGCGTCACGCATTGACGACCCCTTCCATTCATGACATACGCAGCTGGATCTTGAGAGAGAATAGCCATTTATGGGGTGGCTATGTGTCTATGGCGCTTATCAAGGTTCGTCTACTAAACCAAGTTCCAGTGACGGAAATAGCTGTCTTAAATCATGGTTTGCAAGCCAAAATAGTCGGGTACAATATTGTATAATTTGACCCATTGTATGAACTAGCTAGCGACTGGATCAAGATTTATCATGAACTAAGTAAGCCTTTTCCTGGTTACTGCCAAACCATTAAACTGCTGAAATGATAAATCACACATAAAAAAAAATCAAATACAGCATGAGATTTAAATTACTTTGTGGTTCAAAATGGTAATAAATATGAAAAAATACTTGATTTGATACCAAGTAGGAGACTAAAATTAGCACAAAGCTAATTTGGGATTTCACCAGTCCTTCCACTGGAAACATCCTGTATTGAATTGTGATGCTTTTCTTCCACAAGTCACAGATTCTAACTATAAAACCCTGTTTTAAATTCATTGACATGGCTTCCTATCTTTAACATGATTTGCTATCAGAAAGCCCATGAGATACAGTCCTATCATAAAGAATAACAGATTTGGATGGGGGCTGTCACAATAGATTCACACCTTCTCATTCGATTCTTGATTTTCATTGGTTTCATCACCATCTTCCTGATCCAGTGTGAATGAAAAACAGCAATCAGGAAATCAGTAGAAGCAACCTCTTTCAGAGGGGTGGTTAGGTAACCTGAATTAGAATCTCTAGATCCGTGATGGCAAACCTATGGCACGCGTGCCACAGGTGGCACACGGAGCCGTATCTGAGGGCACGCAAGGCGTTGCCCTGTCAGCTCCAGCACACATGTGCGCGCTGGCCAGCTGATTTTTGGCCTTCCGGAAAGCAGAGGGGAGGCCGTATTCGCCCTCCCCAGGCTTCAGGAAAGCCTCCGGAGCCTGTGGATGGCGAAAAATGGACCCAACGGGCCTACTGGAAATGAACTTCTGGTAGACCTGTTGGGCTGTTTTTCGCCCTCCCGAGGCTTCAGGAAAGGTTCCTGAAGCCTGGGGAGGGCGAAAAATGACCCAACGGGCCTACCGGAAGGGCCTCCTGAAGCCTGGGGAGGGCGAAAAATGGCCCAACAGGCCCACTGGAAGTTCATTTCCGAACTTCCAGTAGGCCCATTGGGCCCGCTTTTCGCCATCCACAGGCTCCAGAGGCTTTCCTGAAGCCTGGGGAGGGTGAAAAATGGCCCAACAGGCCTACTGGAAGTTTGGAGGCTTCAGTGAGGCCTGTGCGCATGCGCAGGGAGGCAGCACGTGTGTGTGCGTGTGCGCATGCACAGGGGAGGGCACTGCATTATGGGAGGGCATGCACGCGCAGGCTATCGTAAACACGTGTGCCCTTTTGGGACCCAAGCAAAAAAAGGTTCACCATCACTGCTCTAGATGCTTGCTAAATTGTAAATTGTATAGAGTCCTGGATTATTGTGTTCTGATGTATTACACTAAATAAACTTCAATATTTAAAATTTCCATGATCAAAGGAATTTGAGCAAAATTATATATAATGGAATTTAATAAATTCTTTACAGGCATATAAAAGGAACATTTATATTTATAGTTAATAAGTGGGATAGCAGAAAAAGCAGTTTAAAAAGTGAGAAAGGGCCAAGAGATTATAGAGAGCTAATAATTAAGATTTAATTTTTCATGGTTTTCCCACAGCCAGGAATGATAAATGTTCAATTTGTGATCTTGTGGCTGTACCTGAAAGAGAAATGAACATGTTTTTACCTCATCAGTACATCAGTGATCTAATGTCATCCATAAGCCATTTTGCACATTTTATTGTAATTTCATATTTATTTGCTGAAGTATAAAAATTTCCTCTCTATCATAGAGCAAAAGTGATTATTAGCACAAGACCTCTCAGATAAATATGAGAAAGGTATGGAGGGTCCTGTTTTATTTCTTAGGTTGTGATATTAAAAATACTTTGCAGAGCTAATGATTGTTTTTTA
The DNA here is from genome assembly GCA_023053685.1 of Diadophis punctatus similis. Classification (NCBI taxonomy): domain Eukaryota; kingdom Metazoa; phylum Chordata; class Lepidosauria; order Squamata; family Dipsadidae; genus Diadophis; species Diadophis punctatus. Next base: position 210,672,794 of record JALIGW010000002.1, on the reverse strand, counting down.
AAACACAATAAGGACAAAATGCAAAAAGGATATTAAAGTCTTAGTTTTAAAAAATCTATCTAGAAGAGCATAATATTCTGTTGTTTTCTGCAGTTCTAATTGATATGAACCATGTATGTAGCTGTAATTATAACTCTTGTATTTCTAGATTACAGATTGCTGTAATTAATATATTATATTATTATAATATTAATATTGCTGTAATTAATAAGGCTTTCAATGATTTTCATTAAATTAAGAACACACAAGCATCTATTACCTCTTTCCATTCATTCACACAGAAAATTCTGTAAGAATCATTTCCATATTTTCCAATCCCATGTAATTCAATTGGATATTTCCACTGCTTAACCAAATATTCATCTAAGGAACAAAAGATAGTTATAATAAAAAGCTGGACTAAATTCTATTAGTTTTAAGTTTAAGAAAGACTTTAAGAGTAATTGCTCACTTATAAAAATGCAAAATACAAGAAATCAAAACCTTGACAAATTAAAGTTATAAGCTTGTTCTACTATCAGTAGCTAAACAAAAGTAGAATACTCATAAATAACACAGATGGCACTTCACTTCTAAGTTCAAATAATTTCTCAGTAAATCCAAAAAGGACGTATTACTAAAATATTCCAATGCCAAACTTTCCAAACAATTTTAAGAATGGCAAAAAAAAAAATCAATTTTAAAAGTACCAATAAACAAAAAAAAATGAAACAGTTCATGAGCAGAGATTATAGAGATTGTGTATACATGTTATTTTGGATCACAACTTACAAGAAGTACTAAATGGTAATGACTTCAAATATATGGAACAAATTTCCACTTCATGTCTCAATCATGAATGTATTAAGAGGTCTTTGGCAAACTCTCATTCCTCAGTTTTGGTCTTCCAACCACAATAAGAAATACAAATACTGATATATAACTGTACCAAGGTTTTATGAGATAATATACATGAACATATGGAATATTATAGATATTACCTGAAAATTTGACAATGGTCTTTGCTCTGAGTTCATATAGGCCAAGAGGTTTAAGCAATTCTGACAATTCTTTCCAGTTGGTAGTTCTTGCTATATTTGGTGAAGGATATTTCTTAAAAAATTCCCACAGCACAGGGATAGCCATCTTTCCTAGGCAAAAATAAGAAACTGTGAACAACAACATGTGCACTGAATTTGCAAAGCTGGCTGCAATTTATCAAAAGACAGATTTTTCTGCACAAAAGTAACTTGGCACAAACCTGTTGACAGTTTTTAGCCATACTGATATCTTACAACTTACATACAGGATTCACAATTTCCTACATGTAATTTAAGTGACAGAAAATCTGTGTGGTGTGAAGCAGCCCTATGGTTTATATTGTTAGTATGGTCATAACTTCATTAGCTGATTTTTAAACTATATATGTATATGATCCAACCAAACTTGCATGATACATTGAGCAAATGTCACTACTGAATTGCTACCATTTTAGTAGCATTAATTCACTTTGCATAATTTAAGTTCAATACTGTCCTCTTTCTGGTTCTCCTTATCAGCTGGATGACAGCCTTTTCTTAGGGAGAAAATCCATATTCACTAGCAATACATCAAATCATAATTTGGATAGAGCCACTTACTGTACACAGCACTTTATAGCCTGATTAGCACTCCCTGGGAAATTTATGTTTTAACTTGTGTGCAAAATGAATTGCACATGTCCTAATAGCACTGGACTGAACCACAGGAAAGCAATTCTATGCATTGGAATTCGAGAAGTGGCCATAATTGCTCTCTTATTTACCTGAGGTTTTGTTCAGAAATATAGTTGCAATCAGAAGTTTCCATGGATTATGAAACAGTGTTTCCTGAACCAGATTAAAAGGAGAACGAGGTGGAGTCCATTTCCTAAAAGCTTTCCTTCTTGGTGGACTTGGAGCTAATGCAAAAAAAATGACCATAATTTACTTTTATTGTCTACAATTACTCCTAGATACAAAGACACTCTGGGTTGCTTTTTCAAGTTCTAAACAGAGAGAGATCGGATGCATCAAAAATTTGCTTCCTTCTGACAGTGTTTAGAATGCTTCTGTTAGACTGGCAATACATGAAACAAAATACGCCAACAGTGTTATAACTTCCCCTTTCTCTTGTAAAGACTAAAATTATTAAGAACTATGGTTAAGTTTGTCTTAATGAGAACAATCAGAAGCTATGTTCTAATCCTCAATCAAATTCAGTAGCTAGAATTTTACAGAAATCAGTTCCCAAATTTTTTTTATTAGTAGAGAATGATTGTTTGTTTAAAATCTAAATAAAACCTTCTGTTTTCACAATTCATGAATAAAAGCCCATGTGCCAGTGGATTGCTCATAATGGAAACAATGCTAACTCTGACCAAAACTCTTTAGAAGGGATGATTTAATACACAGAGGGAGATTACTCCCTTCATTCTATCTTCATTGGAAACCAAACAGCTGTTCATATACTGTAATACATTTGAAATTATTCTGTTGTTTATAAGTCATCCATCCAAATATTACCCATATTAATTTACTCAAGACAACTATAAGTATTTATACTTATTTCAGGACATCTCTGCTTACATTTTACTATGCAGGTATAAAAACATTTTAATTTGCTTCCACATAAATATGACTAATATCAGACTGCAAATCCTATTAGAATTATTTTTTTAAAAAATAAGCTTGCTAATTTTCCACAAAGCATTTTCATAAAAAACATTTTTACCTTCTTTGATTAATTTTCTGGAAAAATATGGACTGGTTTTCCGTCTTTCCACTTGGGTTCTTTGAGTACGGCTCTCTAATTGTAGAAAAACAAAATAAAAAACAAAAGCAATAATGTATAATTTTTAATTATGCTCTTTGTGGACAGAAGATACACACAGAACAATAATCCCTTCTTTCTGCAATACAGATAGTCCTCAACTTACGACCACAATTGAGCCCAAAATTTCTGTTATTAAGTGAGACACTTGTTAAGTGAGTTTTGCCCCATTTTACGACCTTTCTTGCCACAGTTGTTAAGTGAATCACTGCAATTGATAAGTTAGTAACCTGGTTGTTAAGTGAATCTGGCTTCCCCATTGACTTTGCTTGTCAGAAGGTTGCAAAAATGTGATCGCAATGACCTTGGGACACAGCAACAGTCATAAGTATGAACCAATTGCCAAGCATGTGAAGTTTGATAACATGATCATGGGGATGCTGCAAAGGTCGTAAGTGTGAAAAATGGTAATAAGTTCCTTTTTTCAGTGCTGTTGTAACTTTGAACGGTCACTAAACGAACTGTTGTAACTCGAGGACTACCTGTACTAGCATTGCCTCTTTGATTATCCAGATCTGGTTTTCAGGAAGAAGATAGGTTACGTGGAGGTGTGTGGTGTGTGTGACATTGTTTTCCTGTTCTTCACTCCATGCAAGTATACCCAACCTCTAAGGAATACAGATTGTCCTTAACGGACAACCGTAATTGAGCCCACAGTTACAATCCTGCTAACTTGATTTTACAATATTTTTTTGTGATGGTCATTAAGCAAATATCCTTAGTTACTAAACAAGTGAACTCAGTGTCTGCAATGGGCATTTTTTTGCCAGAAAATGGAAGTAAACAGCTATTTCTGGCAAAAAGTATTTTAAATATGAGTGGTTGCTGAGCACCTAAAATGTGATCATGTGACCACGGGGGTGGGGGGCTTCAAAATCCGGGTCATAAATATTTTTTGGGTTCATTATAACTAAGTGACCGGTCGTAAGTAGAGTATTTACATGTATAAAAGCCAAGAACTAAGAAGATCCTTTTTCTTTCTTTACAATAATTGTATTATTATAAAAGAGCCTGACTATAAAATACTAATAAAACTCAACTTGGTTGGTCCTTAGGTTACCTTACAGATCATCTCCTAAGGTGGAATCTGCACTGTCTATACGTTTTGAAGGATGAGTGGTTTAGGGTCCCATCCTCGCTAGGGATCAAAGGGACACAGAAATTTAATCCTTTTCTGAACCCTCCATCCTTTGGAATAACTTCTGCTTTTTCCCCAGAGATGCAGCAATCAGTACCTTTATTGATTTTTAAAAAATTTGTAAATCAATCCTCTTAGAGCAGAGGTGTCAAACTCGATTTCATTGAGGGTCGCATCAGGGTTGTATTTGATCTCGGGGGGGGGGCAGGGGGGCGTGGCCAGGGGTGTGTGGCCAGCTCAACATCACAGTCGTGGGCACCTGTGGTGACCCGAGTGCTCTGCCAGTGAAAATTGGCTCCCAAGCTCCATTTTTGGCTGTGACGGCTTCCTGTAACCCTCTGCCAGCGAAAACGGAGCTCAGTAGGGCCACCCACGGCCTTCGCGAGCTCCATTGGCCTCCTGTAACCCTCTGCCAGCGAAAACGGAGCTCAGGAGGGCTACCCACGGCCCTCGCGAGCTCCATTTTTGGCTGTGACGGCCTCCTGCAACCCTCTGCCAGCAAAAATGGACCTGGGAGGGCTGCCTGTGGCCTCCTGAGCTCCGTTTTCACTGGTAGAGGCACCGCAGGCCGGTCCTTTGCTGTTTCCAGGGCAGCCCTGCGGGCCAGATCTAAGCACCCTGCGGCTCATATCCAATCCCCGGGCCTTGAGTTTGACACCCCTGTCTTACAGGGTAGGTAATCTAAACATTTTGGAAAATAAATAAATACGTAAACACATACCTTTGGTTGATGGAGAAGGTTTGTCTCCGCACATCTGGGAAACAGTATTATCACTTGCACTCTCTGAAGCCATCAGGTTTCTTTGCATTTCCGCTACTGAAAGGTTTTTATTAGCAGCTGCAGTGATTCTTCTGCAAGAACTCTCAGTACATTTTAATATTTCCGTGCTTGTTTGGTGTTCTAAGAAAGGTTCAATCTGTTTATCATTCTGCTCTGTTTTTGGTTCAAACAACAGTTCATCCTTAAAACATATTTTTCTTTTCCTTGAACTTCTTCGGCATACTTTGTTTTCACTGGAATCACTATTAAGTACACACATTTTGTTCTTACATATGGCACGTTTACTGCTTTGTGCCTGTTTTTTACACGCTGATAGACACTGTATTTTGTTTTGGCCATCAGTGATATTCCTTATTTCAGAAGACTTTTTAGATTTTCTAACTTGAATCTTCCTTCGAATAGTACCATTATCATCACTTTTGAAAAAACAGTCTTTAGAAATATCTCCGGTATTAGGCCCATCCTGCAAACAGGTAGCAGGAATTTCTGGTTCTCTAGAATCAGATCGAAGTTCCAAGTTACTTTCTAGAGAAGATTTACAATCTCCTTCACTGTTTCCTAATCCAGGGAGTAAAACTGGACTCCTAGAAATGCAACTCTCAATTTCTGTGCCTGCATTTCTGGTAGAAGATCTTTTGGTTCTTAACTGTGTATTCCTCTGAACAGCCATAGTAAAATCAAAATCCTTTGTTGTAAGAGTGATATCTTTGTCCTCTTTAAAGTAATTCAAAAGAGCATGTTTAGATCTCAACTTGAGTCCTGGAGCATTGAGAGAAAAACAGTGCGATCAATAAAGTTCATAATTGTTGAGGGAAAACCCATGTATGTAAACAAAAACAATATAAGCAATTTGTGTTATTGCATTTGCCATCTTTTATCTTATCTTGTATTGATTTTATTGCAATTTCTTGATTGTTGTGAGAGTTGGTGAGTCAAGAGGCATATAAGTTTAATACATTATTATTAATAATCATAGTCATTATGGAAAATAATATAAACAATAAACTACCATTTTGGAAAGAAAAATGGAAACAGCAATACTAGAACAATTTATAAACACATTTGCCAAATAGTAGAGATGCCAGGGAACTAGCCTTGAGAACCACAATTTTAAAAAATGTGCAATGTATAAATTATACATTTCATAATTATAATTATTTATAATACTACTACATAGCATTATAAGGGTCTCTTGCTTGAGCAAGGGTTGGACTAGAATAGGGGTGTCAAATTCGCAATGACACGTGATGTATCACAACTTTTTCCTTCGCTAAAACGGGTGGGCGTGGCCAGCACGTGATACATCGGGCCCGCGGGATGCAAGTTTGACACCCCTGGACTAGAAGATCTTCAAGGCCCCTTCCAACTCTAATGATGATATACAGAGTTTATGAAATAGACTAAACCTCACCAGATGAACACAGTATGGTGCAGAAGTATTAAGCATATTTTGTAAACCAGGGATCCCCAAACTTGGCAACTTTAAGACTTGTGGACTTCAACTCCCAGAATTGGCTGGAGAATTCTGGGAGTTGAAGTCCAAAAGTCTTAAAGTTGCCAAGTTTGAAGACCTCTGTTGTAAACAATCACAGGAAATGGTGTATTTGAGAATATTTTATTTGCGAGTATATTATGAGCACAGAGTGGAACATCTTAATATTCCTGAAACACAAACACTTTAAGCAGCATTATATATTTTTTATATATATAAAGTACATAATTTTTGGCAAAAAGTATCATATCATTGAATGCTTTCCCTATTCTGCAACAGGCTGTATCAGAAGCAGAAATGCAAGAGAGGCAACTGGGATTACCTGACACAGCAAGCAATATATTTTCCTGCAGTTCTACCAGTTTGTCTTTGCTTGATTGTATTATCCCATTCTTCTGGAAGTATTTGATGATAGACTGGAAATTCTAAACATACTGCTCCTTACTGCCCATTACACTTCACTGGACTTTCAGTGTTGGCTTCAGGCTTTTCTTTCCTGGGGCTTTCTTCATGTACTGTTATAAGTAATTCTTTCTGTTTGCTTGTATCTTTGGTCGTATGTGTATCACTTAGAGCAGAGGTCTTCAAACTTGGCAACTTTAAGACTTGTGGACTTCAACTCCCAGAATTCTCCAGCCAGCATAGTTTGGGGACCCCTGACTTATAGCAATGTCAATAAATACAACAGGACCAATTTTTGTAAGCCACTCTTTTGTATGGAATCTTTTTTTAACCTTTTCATAATCTAATTTTTATTTCTGCATTTCTGGCCACCATCCTCTTCTACTGTACTTTTTTTTCCCATTCCAAGCGAAAGCACTTACTCATGTAAGGTAAGCTTATATCATCGTCACTTATACATATTTTTAGTTCCAAACATTTATCAGTGTTTTGGTTTTGGTATGGGAGTCATACAAAATTAATACAAGCTATAATAAGAGATTCTGATCTAGTTTTATTATCTCACTCTGTGACAGTGTTTCCCATCTTGGATGCCTCCTTGATGGGTGGACTTCAGCTCCCAAAATTCCTCTGCCAATGCAGTCATTGCTGAAAATTCTAGGAGTTGCAATTCAGATATGGAAGTTGCCAGGGTGAAGAAACATTGCTCTAAGAAATTCAAGGTCTTGTTATAAGGTCTCTCCTACCATTTTAACAATCATGCTAAGGTTGGGAGTGAGAGCAAATTACTAGTTGCACCATGAGCATTATTAGTTTTCGACAGATCCATCTAATTACAGTAATGCAATTTCTACTTTCATAAGGCAAGCAGCTTTGCTTCTATCTTATAGCAACTTGCATCTTCAAATACTAATATAGAAATGGGACTCAATTCTTTGCATTTCTGCCGGCAGGGAAAAAAATATTTTGTTGCATTTTGTTTTTTGTACAAAAATAATTGCTAATTTTACACTTGCTGCCGTACCAGGGCACTTTTCCCATGCTGCAGTTTCAGTTTTCTTCTCACCCTTCGGGAAATCGAGAGAGATACTTTGCAGAACAAAGAGGTAGTTTTTTTCTAGGGGCTGCCTGTTATCAATGCAAGACTGAGCACCGCAGACCAACAGGTAATCTATTAAATAAGAGTTTTTAATCCCAAAATGACTTGAGAAAACGGAGACCACCATCCTACCATGCATTGTACGCTGGGAAACTTAATACGCATCATTGTCAAACTCAGTCGACAGAACACAAACGGGTTCCACTTCTATTATGACATCACTGAGACCAAACCAATATACTAAGCCGATTGGCACAATCTAATGGCTATAATAAAAAATTCCATCTCTCCTTGGTTTCCTCCAGTGGAAAAAAATCCTTACCTGGTCTCATAGAGCTCCCTCTCTTCCAATTTTAACACGAAGACTGACTTCCCGTAGAAGGCGCCAATTCTTACTAGTCTTCCTTGAACGCATGCGCACTTTAAACTCTTACAGCCTCCTCCCGGAAAATAGAAGAGTCTAACGATCTTTTCCTAAGAAGGGGATAGATTGGGGGGGTGGGGACCCACACACCACAGCTTCGATTGACCACGCCCCCCGGTGACGCAAGCGCACTTTTGATATCATCTCCGCCTCTTTTCGCGGCACTAACTTTCCCCTCTCTTCCGCGGGCTATTGGAAACAGTAACTTGAAAAGGCTCGGCGAAGAACTGGACATGCGCGGACGACGCTGCCGGGGGCTGATCGCGCTTGCGCACGGGGCATTGCTTGGACCTTCGCGGGCGTTTAAAGAGGAGTGCGCATGCGTGTTGCCTTGGGAGGCCGGCTGGCGTCCTGCGTCAATAAATACAAACAAACAAACAAAAAGCCATCCCAAGAGAGTGAGAGAGTTGGGTGCCGGCGAGGGCGATGCACCTGAAGGGGACGACATGCGAGCTGCGTTGACTTGGAGGGATAAGGTCGAGCAGTGGTAAGAGGTGGTCCTCTCCCACACGGGGCTGGGGAGGATAACGGGGAAGAGAGTTGCATTTATCCGGAGGAGGACTCGTGAGAGGGGACCGCTACTACCGTGTGCTCTTTTCATCTTTCTATTCTGCTATGGATTATTTTAAATAGCTCCAATATAAATGCATTTATTACCTTTACATGACATAAGTTAATGAAATAAGAGAATATCGGGGTTGAACTGTGGAGTCCTTGGTGCTCTCTGAGCTTAGTTGTTTGCTTGCGGATGTTTTGTGACCCAACTAGATAACTTCATCAGTGCCTGCGAATGTGAGGCTTGCTCCCTGTTTATATACAGTAGCTTAAATAATAAGGTATGCCTCTCCTGCTTTTCTCTTATGTAATCCCAAATACGTTATATAATAAATGGCTGGGAATCGCAAGATCTTTGTGGGGTAAAAATGGAATAAATACCTAAATAAATGAAAAAGTACAGATAGTCCTCGAGTTATAAAAGTTCATTTAGTGACCGTTCAAAGATACAACAGCACTGAAAAAAAGGCTTATAACCGTTTTCACGGTTACGGCCTTTGAAGCATCCCCATGACCATGTGATCAAAACTCAGAGACTTGGCAACTAGTTCATACTTCTGACCTTTCCTCTGTCCCAAGGTCGTGTGGTCAACTTTTGCAACCTTCTGGCAAGCAAAGTCAATGGGGAAGCAAGGTTCACTTAACAACCAGGTTACTAACTTATCAATTGCAGTGATTCACTTAACAACTGTAGCAAGAAAGGTTGTAAAATGGGGCAAAACTCGCTTAACAAATGTCTCACTTCACAACAGAAATTTTGGGCTCAATTGTGGTCGTAAGTTAAGGACTACTTGTATACTAATCCACAATTTTCTTAAAACAGAATGAATAAAAAATAATGTAATTGTAAAACACTAAAGTGTATGTATAATAATCTGGCTACGACAATTGTTGGTCCACACAGTATCCTAAACTAAAACCAACCATGTCACATTGATACATTATACAACTGTTTTGTAGATTGATGACCTATCTGATGAAAATAACAAATAAGTAGATAAGAGAACTTGCCTTTGAACAACATTCTTTGTTTTCACAGTATCTACGACCTTGCCTTTAAGCCAGATGGAACACAACTAATAATTGCATCTGGAAACAGATTACTGGTATGAGGTTTTTAAAAATACAATATATGACCTGAAAGAGATTTGAATTAGAAAAATTATTTGAAATGGTGTTAATACTTAAACAGAATATTACTAAGAAATCCCAGGATTATAAACTTGCTTGGGAGGTGGGGATGGGAAGGTGGTTTACTTGAGAATAGTAGAGAGACATTAGAAAATACCTTAGAAAAGGTGGATTATCTGGATACTGAATTCAGTCATTAATAAAGGAGAATATTTGAGGCTTAGGGTTGACATGAGAGGTCCTTGGTGCTTTCTGAGCTTCCTTGTTTTCTTGCAGACGTTTCATTACCCAAACTAGGTAACATCATCAGTGCTAATCCACTAGCACTGATGATGTTACCTAGTTTGGGTTATGAAATGTCTGTAAGAAAACAAGGAAGTTGAGAGACCACCAAAGACTCCTCATGCAGTCAGACTTCAGGCCTAAGCATGCAATAAAGATGGCATTGATTGTGCTAGTGGGTTTACCTCTGAAGTGATTTGGTAAAGGAATTGCCCCCTTCTCAGTTTGCCATGGTTGGAGATTGGAGTCATTGTTCTATAGCAGTGATGGCGAACCTTTTTTTCCTCAGGTGCCAAAAGTGCATGCGCGTCCGCTATTGCACATGCACGAGTGCCCACACCCATAATTCAATGCCTGGGGAGGGCGAAAACGGCCTCCCACTCCCCCACGGAGGCCCTCTGGAGGCCAGAAATGGCACGTTTCCCAACTTCTGGTGGGCCCGGTAGGCCCATTTTTCGCCCTCCCCAGGCTCCAGAGGCTTCCAGAGGCTCTCTGGAGGCTCTCTGGAAGCCGAAAACACCTTCCCAGAGCCTCCGTGCAAACCAAAAATCAGCTGGCTGGCAAGCACATGCGCGCTGGAGCTGAGCTAGGCAATGGCTCGCGTGCCGGCAGATATGGCTCCGCGTGCCACTTGTGGCACGCGTGCCATAGGTTCGCCATCACTGTTCTATAGTAATAGTCCTTTTTAGCAGGTCGTTTCAGTTAGTAGTTATAGGGGAGGTGAGATCAGCCCAGTGAGTATTTGGTGATGGGGTGCTACAGGGCTTCCTTATCTTTCTGTTTTTTGAACATCTATATGCAGCCATTGAGACAAGTGACCAGTCAATTCAGGATGTAGTGTCCTCAACATACTGATAACTTTTCCATTGCTATCCTGGGCTACCCTGGGCCATGATATGGAAGTCTTGTCCTGATGTCTAAAGGCTATTAGGATCTGAATGTGACAAAATGGACTGATGAAAAAGCCAGGCAAGATATTGTTGGTTTGTTCAGGTTTCTGATTGTTTCCAGTGTTGTGTCTCAGAGTGGGAGATGCTATCCCTCAAGAAGTAAGCCTGTAAACTGGGAAGCCCCCTGGTATATGACAACAGCTAGGTGGGCAAATGGATGTCTGCAATGTGCTTTGCATGGGGCTGTTTTTGAAGCTTTCCAGAAGCTAGAAAATGGTATTTTGATTCTGTTTGCTGGCAGGTCTTAACCACCAGAGCAATATTATACTTGTGCTTAAAGTTTTGTATTGGTGTCCAATAGAGTTTTAAGTACAATTCAAAATGCTGGAAAATAAAACAGATGAATGTAGAATTATGAATTGTGCAATTTTAGCATATGATTATTCTGATTAATGACTGAATTATTGATTAATATGTTCTTTATACTCTTACTATGAGTTTTATTGTTCCATATACTTTAGGTGCCATTGTTTATAATATTCATGGTGGATGTTTTGGTGTATTATGTTGTTATGGTACCTTTGCTGTCATGTTGGATCAACTGGAATTTTGCAATATAGAATTGGAGATCTAAGAGCATTTTTCTGCAGATTATCTTTGTTTTAAAATAGTTTGTCTTAAAGTATTATTTTTATATATCTGTACTATTATACTTTGTGTGTTATTTTATCTGTACAGGTGTATGATACATCTGATGGCACATTAATCCAGCCCTTGAAAGCCCATAAGGATACAGTATATTGTGTAGCATATGCAAAAGATGGTAATATGAAATCCACTTGTTTACATTTTTTACCATTACATTTGCCTTTTTTATGTCATCAATATAAGATCTATATAGCATCTCTTGCTAACTGAGGCAAAGAACTGATCAACTCCTGATCAGACTTTCTTAAGAAGTGTTAAGTTTTTTGGGATGTTCAAAACATTGCTAATAATTTCACTTCCAAGTAGTACAATATTGAATTATTGTGGTTAGCATATTTCAGTACAGTATCTGCTTTTGACAGTTGGGAATTTGTGGACAAGGAACTCAGAACTTCTCAGATTTATTTTTTCAGTACATCGCCAAGATTTTTCACAGCTAAGTTGCTTACTGCTAATACAAAGGAAACAAAGTATGCATTGATAGTTATTGTATGCTTTTCATAATTCTATAAATGTTACTTTCTCAACCAGACTTGATATGCTGGGTATGTCCACTAACAAAAATATAGTTATCAACAATACATTTTAAAGTTGTTTCAATGAACTGAGAAAAAGATTGACTTAATAAGTCTTTAGGTTTGGTAGTCTGCTAAACAGATAGCAGGTGCTTGCCAACTTTTGAAAGTGCCTTTGAGATCATATTATTAATACATTTGTACAAATTGTACTGCAATGAAAAAAATTCTAATTAAAAATACAATTGGTTGTCAATCGATCTAATTAAAAAACATTTAATGTTTTACAAAATTATGTAAATTAAAGTTGTACCATAAATATGTATATAAAATATGGTTATGTACTGATAATATCTTCTCTCATTTATAGCAAGATTAAGAAAATGATAGACTTAATATTATTTCATTTCTGTGTTTTAATTTAACAATTAATTCTAAAGCGACTTCATAATTTATATTGGCTTTTACAAATTTTCCTAGGAAAACGCTTTGCATCAGGAGCTGCAGACAAAACTGTCATAATCTGGACTTCAAAGTTAGAAGGTATCCTGAAGTACACGTAAGTGATTATGACTTTGATGTATGAGTGTTTCAGAATTACCTTTAATATAAACAGAAGAAATCTTGACACAAAGAAGAAAACAATTTTACAGGGACTGGATCTATTTGAAAAAGACACCTGGTGTAGTAAGTTCTGAAACTGAGGATGATGGAGGCCGTACCAGTAGCCAACATAGAACATTGGTCAGCAATCCTGGCCCTCACCACATAAAAGTTTTCACCCCTCACATGATTGAGTAAATATCTGAAGAAGTTTAAACATTGAATATGGGATTTGTGATTCTGTGTTTCTTTGTGAAGCAATTTTTTCAGAAGACGGTTAACTCAATAGTGCCATGATACAGGATTCAACTGTTTAAAGGATTTTTATATGTTTCCATTTCATTTTTAAAATAATAAGCTCCTGAGCTTGGTTAGTATGCACAGCACAAGCTTGAGCATAGGAATAACCCCAACACATTTTCTTTTTTGCTTGATAGCTGCCTCTCTTTTTTTATATCTCCATTAGTAGCAAGTGACTCCCTGCTTGCCAGTTGATTGACAGCACCTGGCTTACTTATTTTACCACTAGCTAATCAACCTAACAATCCTGCTGATGGGAGAAATAAATAGTTAATTTCCTGGTGAAAGTAGAGATAGAGAATGATGACCGCAAGCAAAAATAGTGGAAGAAAGAAGAACAAAGCTATACTCCCTAAATACTTTGTAAGAGGGAAGAAGTTGAGTTACTTCCTTCTTCCTCCCAAAAACCCTGACTAAGATCACTGTATATGGATACAGTGACCGTGCAAATAGGTCTCTTGGAAAACATTGTGAATTCCTGTCCTAACTAAAACTTGAGTGTATACAACATTACACCTATTAAGATCACATGAAGGGCCATGGGATTCCACAAAATAAACAGATAATAAACAGATCATAAAAAATGCTACTAATGGAAGTTTTGAAGTTAATGTTGATTAACAACTCAGTTGTTTCATCTCAGAAGTATCCCATTACTTTTCAGAGAAAATGAATATTTTCCTATTACTTGTTAATGAACATATCTATTATCCCATACTATTACCCTCCATTTAGCCTGAATATCAGTATTCATAATTCTTAGTCAACAAAGCCATGTTTCAGTATATCTAGAAGTGAATGCCTGAAGCAGATTCTCAGCATAATATTTATGAACAGAGCTAGCTAGAGCCTTTTAATAAGTACAGTAAAACTTCAAATTAACAGACATCTATTTAATGACTTCTGGATCCAACAAACCAAATTTGAGGCAATTATCTATTATTTCAAGTAACAGACAAGTCCAAACTAGTTGGATGAGGCAGTTAAATTTACATAAATGTTTTATTATTTGCAGCAATTATACAAATTATGTGCATTGCTAAGAAGTACATAGTTTGCAGTTTAACATACTGTAAGCTTGATTGGTCTGTTAAACTGAGATTTCACTGTCTATTCACTGATGCCATGTAGAGCAGGGTCCCCAACCTTTTTGGTTCTGTGGATCGGTGGCTATGGCTTCGGTGGTTTCTGAAGTGGGGGTGGAAATGTTTCATGTGTGCATCCTGTGCATGCGCAAATGAAGCTTCTTGCCTGCCTCTTCAGGAACCCGATTCCCAATGGGCCACAGCCCAGTAGTGGGACGTGGCCCAGGGATGAGGGACCCCCAGCATAGAGGGTCAAAATGTACAAAATATTTAAAACATTTGCCAAATCCTTTATAAGCATATGAATAGTTTCATGTTGGATTGGATCCCTGACCCATCTAATCCAGCAGTGTGTTTTCCCAAAAGCCAACCAACTGCACAAGGAAGTCCACTGGTCTCCAGAGGCAGTTACATAACCATCAAGGCTAATAGTCATTTAAAAGTTTAAATAGAAGCCAGGTGAATCTTTCCAGTAATATAACATTTTTTTCAATGAATTAGATAAGGGATATTACCCCTTCTTTCTTCAGCCTACAACATGAATCAAAATCTAGATCTATGGCAGTAAAGAGAAACAGAAAACCCTTACTACTATTATCCAGAGGTTATCCAAATTACTGCAGCCCATATTTGATAGCTTTACTTATAAAAAGCTGGTATAGCTTTTCTATATTGATTTAGCTTGCCATTCTTCCAATGCCTCTGTTTCATTGTTGTTTATTAATTTGTTTTAGGCACAATGATTCTATACAATGTGTGTCTTATAATCCTGTTACACATCAACTTGCATCCTGCTCTTCAAGTGATTTTGGTATGGATTCCCCATTGCCGAATTCTTAAGATCAAATTCTAATGCTTCATGTAGCAAAGGAAGAAACCCAACAAGAGTTGCAGCCATTACTGTAATATTGGTTTAGGTAGCCCAAAGTTGAAATGTAATACGTGAGTAAAGCTTCCCCTCCTTTCTCTTGTTTGCCATCTACACATTAGAATCTGCTTGGATATTTCCCAAACTCCAGGGCAGATTTTGAAAACAAAGGTGGAAGCTATTCTCCTCCTTGTTTTTTCTGACAAGAATTGTTCATTAGTGTGAAGGGCAGATTGTATAAAATCCCAAGATACTATAATATTTTATTGGAAATGTGGGAGCTTGGTTTCCAGCATGTCAAACTACCTGTCCACCTGGTCCAGTTTTGTTGTTTAGCATCAGCTTTTAGGTTCTCACTTAACTGGTAATGCCAGAGGTTGAACCTAAATTTAATGCACTTGAGGCACTACCATTGAGCTACAGTCCTCCCAGACCATTGTAGTCCTTTCTTTATAGATGATGGGTAATGACATTATGAAATGCTACTATGCAGCGCAGAAATGAGTACCAATATTGGAGAGGACAGTCAGATTGAAAGAAATCTTACTAAGATGAATAACACACATGATGAACATTAATGTCATTATTTTTAGCAGTTATTGTATAACTGCTTTTGACTGCTGTTACACTTATAATCATTTTTCTTTAATTTCTGTATTTTGATTTTGTTGTTTTTAAGGACTCTGGTCTCCTGAACAGAAGTCAGTCAACAAACATAAAGTTAGCAATAAGATCACTTGTTGTAGGTATGTAACTATTTGGCTCAAAGATTATCATTTGGGCTTTCAAATCATACATATTTATGTTTATGAGTTGCTGCTCCACACAAAACATGATGCAGTTTAAATAGGAATGGGGCATTGCTTCTGGTCTTGGAGTCGAAAACATTCCTTCCTGACTTAAGTGGCCAGATAGTATCAGCAGCAGGGTGACCTTTCTCCCTCAGCAAACTCTCCACTCCCCAAATATCCTCCATTTCATATTGTTGGTTCCCTCTAGCTCTGAGAAACATTTAGCTTACTGTATTGTGTTTTCCCCCCTGCAGTTGGACAAATGATGGACAATATCTCGCTTTGGGGTTGTACAATGGTATTGTCAGCATTAGGAATAAAAATGGTGAAGAGAAAGTCAAAATTGAACGACCAGGAGGATCTTTATCTTCAGTTTGGTCTATTTCTTGGAATCCATCAAGGTAACATGTTTGTGTCTTGAGTGAAAACATAAAGCTTCATACGTTCAGTGTGTTATTGGTATCTTTAATAAGTATCATAGCAACCTAGCCCGTAGATTTCAGGAGTCGGCATATTACTACAGATCTGTGATTAATTTTGGGAATAAATCCTGAAGTGTTTTTTTTAATGTAAGAAACAAAATATTTCCATATTACATTTGGCCATAGGAAAGATCATATTCTCTTTCACTTGGTTTCCTTAACATACAAATTTTCTGTTCTTAAGAGCTGAATGGTTAAGTTGCTCAGATTTGCTCTAGATTTCACTCTGGCATTTTCTCATTTTGCTTAACAAAAATAGAGAAATGTAGGGGGCATCACAATAATTAATATTCATTAATTACTAATTTCTACTTTTTCATCATTTATGTGGTGTATGAATGTCCTCCAAAAGTGTTTATAATTAACTACAAACTCTTCATCACTGCATAGTAAAACCATTAAAAACAAGCATAAAAGAATTGTGGGGTCCTTGATAGAAGAATTTGACTGCAGGCATGGGTATTACATAAACATGAGAAACTTTTGCAGAGAAAGCTGTATCCTGTTTTCCCATTCCTCATACCCCAAGGAGGATATGATAAATATTTAAGGAGCTAGATCTGTTTTGCATAGTATATGATAGCAAATTCATCTAATTATATAGGGGTTCTATATCTACATGCTAACGATGTCTAAAAACATTTAAATGAATATCTGATTGAGCTTCTTAAAAAGAATATTCTTTTCAAGAACGAATCTTCACCCTCATCCTACACCCAAGCTACAGATATTTGGTAATATTGCAAAGAATAATATTTTTAGACACAAGCTGCTTTAAGAGGCTAGGAGGTAGGATGTTTATTTGAACCTTTCCCCCATTCTTTTCACTGTATCCTATGCCAATACACTTATTTCGTTCATTGATTTCAGTGGCTCAATACATGGGACTCTATGGTGAAAACTTTGTGAGAAAGTATTGGAGTAATAATGTTGGAATTCTATATTAATTGATTGGTTTTACTATTGTGACTGAGAAGTATTAAGCCACCCGATCATTTCAAATTATGTATATGTATGGGTCCAGATCAGCTATTTCCATTACCTTTCTCCCTAAAATCTCTGTTTTAAAGTGCTGTATTTTCTACAGCCTGATTAATTCTTTTTTATCTGGAACAATACATTCTGTAAATTCTAGAACATTTAAGGGAGACTGCAAAGTCTTGTCTGGGAAAAATTATTTAATTCCAGGGCACTGACCTTTGAACTAACATATGTTGAAAGTTGAATTATGTGTCAGTAGTTCATGTGAACAAACAATTGGTATTTGCAGTCGCTGGGAGAATCTCTGGAGTGCTAGAGACAGCGAAGAAGAAGACGAGGCAGGTCATACCTGTTTAGAGGATATACCAGTTCTGAAGTCCATCACATGCAGTAGTCAGGGTAGTGAGGCAGAGGAAGAAGAACGTGAGGAAGATGAGAGTCCTAGGAATGCCAGCTCGTGAGTGAAATATCAAGGAAATAAAGCTATACCATTTTAGGATCAATATAGATATGTATGGAATCCTACTGATTCACATTTCATTATCACAAGTAATCTATTTCATAATGTTAAAGCAGTATAATGAGTTTCACAACATTTCCCACACTGATTTTACCAACTTGTCTTCCTTCTCTAATTTGGCCTGGTATACTAAAAGTTGAGTTTAGCACAAACTCCTGCATGAGGCAGATGTTTTCCCATATTCAAGAAATTTGACACCACAAACTCTCAGAGCTGAAGGAAATTGGAAAAATATTCACAGTGTATCATTAATTGCAATCTACCACCTTCTGTTGCTTTAAAAGCTCATCGAAGTACCCAAAAGCAGTTCAGTGGGAAAAGTCATATAAGTCAAATCCAACTTTTAACTATGAATAGGAAGATGCTGCCTTCTCTTAAAATGTCTAGAATAATATACAAGCTAAAATGTTATTATAGCTGAGTAGTAAAGCCCATGGTTTAAAGCAGTTCTTCATATAGGGTAGGGAATACTTATTTGGAAACTCTGAAAATCTATTGCAAGCACTTATAGTCAATGCTGAATTTGGTTTCACCAAATACCAGCAAGTCAAGTTATCAGGACCAGCATCTAAGAAATAATGAAAACCAAATCTGTTCCAGAAAGTGTTTTGTTATTACTCTCTGAGGAAACAAGATGTGTTACTTTAGCACACACAAATATTTGATGCAATTATGAAACTTAAATTTATTTATGAAAGAAAAATACAAAAAAGTTACATGAATATTCATCCCTGACAAACTGTTCAGTTAATCTTATAGATATGTTCATATACAGTACATTTAAGTCAGTTTATTTAATATTAAAAGAGAGGAGGGAATGAAAGTTTATAGCCACACGCCCATACAATTAAATGCAGACCAAATTTCTAAACAGGCCTCCACTCCTGATATGAAAAGAGTAATCAGTTCTTCAGGGTGTTGTGTAACTTGCAGAATGAATGTCCTTCCATTTTCATAATATTAATCTCTTCCCAATCATAAGACCATGCAATGTATGTTTCTTTTGACATCTTGTTAGTTTCCACACTGTTGCGTATACAGCTGAAAAAAGCATTATAGCCTACAAAAACACTGAGGCTTCCATGAAAAAAAAAGATAATATAATTTCTGTGTGTGGCATAAAATCAAACTCTAAGAGCCAGTACTATATATTGAACATGTTTCTAGGTATTGGCTAAATCTCTCAACTTTTTCCCCAAAGCATGCATCCAATATACATGAAATAATCATCTGTGTTCAGTTAGTTGACTCAAGAATTAGTTTTCCACTGGCAAGGATATGTCAAGAGCATAGGGAAGATTAATACTAGAAAATGTTCTAGTATTAATCTTCTGTAATCTACTGTATATTCTTATAAGGAAGTATAATGGCTCTAAAGCCGTTAGAGTTGCTGACCCATATCTAGATTTCAGAAGGTCTTTTAACTACGGTAGTGATATTGCCACTGACAAACAATATCTGCTTGTTGCACTGTTGCTACATAATTGCTTTTCCTTTTACATCCAATAGAGATGAGCATAATGATATTTTAGCTGTGGCAGATTGGGGACAACGGCTTTCTTTTTATCAACTAAGTGGCAAGCAAGTAAGTTTCTTCTTAACTGGAAAGTTTGTGTGTTTTGTGTGTGTGTGTGTGTGTGTGTGTGTGTGTGTGTGTGTGTGTGTGTGTGTGTGTGTGTATTCTTTCTGTATATATATTCTTTCTTCCCAAATACTTTGTTTCTTTTTCTGAATTTTTTAAAGCTAGCAGTATATTCTACAAAATCAGAGGCCCATTTATTTGCCTTTTTGTAGAAAAGTATGCATATGTCTCTCTCTCTCTCTCTCTGTGTGTGTGTGTGTGTGTGAATTAAATCTGTAAGCTGCCCATTTCTCAATGATTGGGTAGCTCACAATCATGAAAGAAAGTACAGTAAAATCAGTAAAATAAAAAAGAGAAAGAGAAAAGATGGCAAGCACAGCAGACCAGATGGAATTAACTGAGGGGTCTGTACCAGTATGACAGTCTATTTCTGAGCCAAAAACTATTAAACGGAATTATTCTGGCTGAGTTTCCTCCTCATCCTTGAATAACAGAAATGGGCTAATATGCATATGTCATATATTGTTGGACCTAATACTAACCATATTATTTCATTTTTAAGGCAGTTTTTGAAAATGAAGAGGTTGTATCAACCTCAAATGAAGATCTGTGACAAATCAAATGCAAAAATGTGTGTAATTACATTCCTGTCTGCAGATGAGATTTCTTATTGCAAAATCAAATGTTAAACATCTTTGTCCATATTCTTACAGATTGGAAAAGACAGAGTTCTGAACTTTGATCCATGTTGTGTTAGCTATTTTTCGAAAGGAGAATACATCTTAATGGGAGGCTCTGACAAGCAAGTGTCCCTTTATACGAAGGATGGAGTGCGTCTTGGCACCATAGGTGAACAGAGCACTTGGGTGTGGACTTGTAAAGCTAAGCCCGATTCCAATTATGTGGTAAGGGTGAATTTCTAAAAGCCTTTCAAATATGTATACCAGGTGTTTTCAGACACTTTTTCTCTCACAAGTAACTATTTCTGGCCTCCATCGTTTCCATATGGCAAATGTATCCAAATCGGCTGTTGTTTTCCTAGGAAATTACTTTTTGCAGACTTTATAACTGTGTCTCTGCCAGGTTACATTCTGTACATCACAGAGGCAAGTCTATGTCTATTGGTGGAACTTACAGTTATATTGTTAGGAATAATAATAATAATAATAATAATAATAATAATAATAATAATAATAATAATAATAATAATAATAATAATAATAATAATAATAATAATAATAATAATAATAATAATAATAATAATAATAAGCAAATTGATGAATGACCTTGAGTTGAATTGTGGTTAAATCTCTTTGTTTCATTATTTGTCAGTGAATTAAACAATATTTGTCAGCCCATTAGTTCCCTGTTCTTTCTTCATTTGTTCTTGTCTCTTTATCTTCTTTTCCCTTCATTTACTGTTACTGGTTCACATGCCTTTTCTCATTTTGATTTCCCCATATTTCCTTGCGATATGCATATTTTAATATCAGTGATTGAGTCATGTAAAACACCTTTGCATTGAGATAATCAAAATCAATTTACTTCATCAAATCATTGCAAATTGTGTTATACGTGAATTATAATTCCACAGGGCTGGTTCTGCATAATTAATAAAGCACATTTTTCAAGTATAGCTGGCAATCATAGTCTGTAGTATTTGCTAAGAAAAATCACTGATTTCTGGAGCCATTTTCGTTATTAATATTGATTCAAAGCTTATTTCTCAAGTGTGTAAGAGTAAATAATATATAAATAATGTTTTAAACTCTCTTTTTGTTACTGTATATTTAAAAATATTCTTCTAGTTAACCGGTATTGTGATCTTTAAATAAAAGCCAAGTAATCTTATTGTTGTCAAAAACAATTGTAAACAATGAAATGATTTCTAGCATAAGTGTAAATAACTATTTCCTACCATGACATTCATGAATTTTGATTTATATGGCTTTGCTGTGGGAAAAGAGATAGGCCAAAATGTTATGCATGTGAAGGGAAAATTTCCCTCAATACACATTTTCTAAGTGTAGAAATTAGAATAATTTAAAATTCCAGCAAAATTTCAATCCCTTTTTAATCTACATTTCTAGTTCATGATCATTCAGGTAAATAGACACCTGAATTTGGTTAATTTTTTTCTCTTTAGGCAGTAGGAACCCAGGATGGAACCATTTCACTGTATCAGCTGATTTTCAGCACAGTCCATGGCCTTTATAAGGATCGCTACGCTTACAGAGACAGCATGACAGATGTTATTGTCCAACATCTTATCACTGAACAAAAAGGTAGTATTGAATTATGTTTTCAGATAACCCAGGGGCCATCTCTTCCCTGCTCCAATAAATAATATTTGTCTGTAAATTGAACTAGGCAATATATCTTTACAGTGGAAAGATGGCTGTGCCTTTTTGCCATGAACACTAATTGTGTCTTCAGAAGTGCTTTGTGTAGAAGTTTTGGTATGGGGATATTGTGATGACAACATGTTTGATGGCCTTTTGTCAGCAGTCAAAAATATATTGATGTAGCTGGTATTTTAACTTTTTGTCGTTGCCCTTGGTGACTGTTCATTAATTGTTTTCTTATGTTAATTGTATAAATATAAATAGTTATGTAAATTTCTATGAACAGCATGAGAGGTGTAGCCATATTGTAGAATAAGATTTATTCATATGTTTTTTCATTTGATTTATATCCTGCCAGGAATTGCAGTATATATGGCACTCTTTCTTCCAATTTTATCCCCATACTGAGTATAAGATAGCTTGGGATGAGAGAGGGAGAGATTTTTGCTTAACAACTGCAGCATTTAATTAACAACTACACAAAAAAAATCTGTAAAATCATTTCCAGTTGTGTGGGTGCCTTGACTTACAACTGCAGCAATTTACGACCAAAATTCTGGGCTCAGTTATGGTCGTATGGTGAAGATTACATGCATACATAAAGTCCTCAGAATCCAATTAAGCTAATAAAGATGTTTACCCTTAATTAAATATTAGGATGATTGTGGAGCTCCTGTTGTTTTACATGTTTGGAAGTGCTGTTTTGGTCCAGACAATTAAACGGTTTTTAATGTGTTTTTAAACTATGTATCGGACTTAATATAAGTTACCCAGAGTTTTCTTGGAGTTCAGTGGCTTAATAAATCCAATAAATAAATGGATATTTGGAATAATATGGCCACCTATCTCATGTAATGACTCTGGGTGGTTTGCAATAATACAAAAGAAACATAGTTTAATTTAAACTTGTTTTTCCACAGTTAGAATAAAAAACCGAGAGCTTGTAAAGAAAATTGCAATCTACAAGAACAGATTAGCAATCCAATTACCAGAGAAAATCCAAATTTTTGAACTCTATTCCGATGATTCATCAGACATGCACTACCGAGTGAAGGAAAAGATAGCAAAAAAATTTGAATGTAACTTACTAGTTGTGTGTTCTGAACACATTATCTTATGCCAGGTAGGTAACTGATCATTACATCTAAGAATAAAATAATGTCTAAAAATGAAATTACGTTTTCTAGTACTGCTCTAAGAAAGTTTATGAAAAAGGTTCCCCATTGAAGGTGTTTCATATAACAAGGGTTGGCCAACAGAGGTAACTGCTACATCAGATGCATATTCATTTTTGACCTGTTTGCAGAATTCATGTCAGGAATTAAAACTATTAGAGTAACTATTAGAACAGAATTTTATCCAATTCTGTAGACAGCATGGTTCTGGTTGTGAATTCTGGGCACTGAACTGCATGTCACCTAGGTTGGGAAGGGCTATTTTAGAGATTTCCATTCTTCATTATCATTCCTGTCACAGTAACATGAGCATAATTCTCAACTCTACCGGCATTCGCTAAAGATTGAATTTAGAAATTCCTAGAAGTAACACCATTTTCTCCATGGGGAATGGATTTCCCGAGTTCTTATAACATATAACATACTCGCTTTCATTTGATAATTGGAATAAATTGTTTCCAATAAATCACCTATCCTTGTTTTGGCATAGCATTACCTAATAATGTGGTTGGAATTTTAGAAAGAAGTTACTGAAACTCTGAAATGTTGAGTAAAATATTCTAGAAAGTATAATAAAAAGTAATTGATAGCAGTTTTATTTAGATATCTTAGTGGTTGACGACTTTTCTGAGCAGCTACATTTCATTAATGCACTCTTGGCTATTAATCTGTAAAGAGTGGTTATAAACAATAGACATGAACATTGGTAGGAAATTAGACTTATTTGGTATTATAAAATATTTTCCATTTGTTTATGCCTGTGCATGGAAACATAATAAAAATTTTCTGGTAAATGTACATCATTGTCAAGCTAAGATATATATATATATATATAAATATATATTTTCCCCCTTTTTAGGAGAAGAGACTTCAATGTCTTTCTTTCAGCGGTACAAAAGAACGGGAATGGGTGATGGAATCTCTCATTCGATATATAAAAGTAATTGGAGGACCTCCAGGCAGAGAAGGCCTTTTAGTGGGTTTAAAGAATGGTCAGGTGAGGTTTTCTGATAAAGCACAAGCTTTTTATTTTTTTTTGTAGTGATGATTCAGATGCTGTTAGATTATAATATTCTTTCAAATTCTGTTATTTTCTATAGATAATCAAAGACATTTTGTAGACATTTTCCTTCATGAAAAATAGGGTTGATAGTTGTTATTCTGTACATATACACATATCCATCACATTATTCTCTTTTGCGGTAAGCAACATTATGCACACCATAGAAAATTAATAAAAACATAGTAAGCCAAAGAAATTCAAGGCAATAGGTAAGAAAAAAGAAATAGAGATAGAGATAAATCACTTCCAAACCATTCTATTATGCATATATATATTAGAGTTGTATGTACATTCAGGTTCATTCAGTTTAATATACCTTTTGCTTCCATTCTTATAACAGTCATCAACCAACCTTCATATTTGTGCAAAACAATTCCAACTTTCTATTCATTTTACCATATGATTCTCTAAAGCAACAAATATTCAGTATTTTTTCCCCTCATAGTCACATATTTCTCATTGATCTGAAGAGCAAAAATACGGTCTGCACATTGTACTGCACTGTGCCTGGCATAAAGCCGCATTGCACTTCTGATTTTTTTCTAATTGTAACTTTTTAGTCATAATTCTTGAAATCGCTCACCTCGGCATATGTAACAAATTAAATCTCCTACAGCAGGGGTGTCAAACTTGCATCGTCACGGTGGCGTCATGTGACATAGCGGGACTTTTTCCCCCTTCGCTAAACCGGGTGGGGGCGGGGCCAGCATGTGACCCATCCAGCCCACGAGCCACGAGTTTGACACCCCTGTCCTACAGTGTTTATAGTCATTATTGCTATCTTTTTACATAATAGAACAATAACAACATTCTTCCCATCGTCAGGCACGGATGCAGTCTTTATATACACTTTAAGCTATTCCATAAACAAACAGCAGCTACATTTTAATATTTCTCAAATGATACCATCTACATATTCCGAATTATTTTTTTTCACCTTCTTATAGAATTTATAGTTATTTTATTGTGGGTTTTTTTAGACACACAGATTTGTAGCATTCACATAGCATTATTATAATTCCCATATAACTCTCTGAAATATTCCTTCTGGCATTCCCCTACTTCACCCAAATAATTACCTCACCCTTATTTTTATTCCATTCAATATGCTGAAATGGTATTTGTTTAGCCTATTTTACCCATTTTTCAAAACATTTTTTTTATTTCCATCAAAATTGTTCTGCATTTTCCTTGCCTCTTTTAATGTTAAGTATTCTTTGCTCTCTTAGAGGGCCTTTAAGCCGCCAGTCAGCCCCAGAGTTGCATCACACTGTTAGATCCCCCTTGATAATTGGCAGAGCCAAGTCTTAATATTCTTCCAGAAAAACCAGAAAAGTAGGGGCTGGCCTCAATTCTGAGGTGATACATTATGCATACACACAGATAGACATCATTTACTCATTGTATTCTCTAACATGTATTTTTCGTAGAGAATATGCTCTACAATTGTCCTCTCAGTCAACCATTATTTGTCCCCATGTCTTTTACACTTAATCATGTATAAAGAAGCAGAAGCACTCAATTTGTCTAATTTGTCTGATCCCAGGGGTCTGGATTCCATAAAATCATTTCATCTGACTAGCAAATGAGAACTTCAGTTTCCCAATATGGGCTTTATTAACTCTCAGGATGTAATTATATCCAGATTCTCAAGATCTTTGTGGACAATCCTTTTGCAATTGTTTTGCTAAAACAATCGACAGCCGTGCGTTGCCTGGATATGAGTGCATCTCGAAACAAACTGGCAGTAGTGGATGAAAATGATACCTGTCTGGTCTATGATATTAACACCAAAGAATTGCTGTTTCAGGTAAATGTTTTTATATATTCATAAGTCACCTTGAATTTCAGAGGAAATTTTTTCCCTAAAACAGTGAGAAAGGAGCCATTTGGCTCTTGTTCCTTTTTTGCTTGCCAAAACATTTTTACCCACCAGTGAGTTTTATACACCATTGACGATATCTGATCTTGGATATCTCCCCCCCCCACCCTGCTAAATGGGTTAGGAGTAGGGCTATTGATTGATAGTTTGACAGTTACCTCTGCTAATTTATGTATTCACACCAAAAGATATTGTACCAATTGATTATGTCCGTAGGAGGCAAAAACCTTTCAGACATGAGATTTTACACTAGCAGAAGGCAAAGAAGAAAGAAAAGCTCAAGTATCTTTCAGCTGTCCCGTAATTTCACTCTGAATGGGATTGGTATCTCTCTATAAATCAGACTTTTCCGGGAAACAAGAAGTTGACTATTTAAGGATATAAATCTGAACCAAATTCCAATATTGAGAAACCAAAACGTGGAAAATTGCTTTTTGTGGGGAGAAAAGTAAAGCAAAAAAGACACATTCTGGTGAGAGAGAAGTTCGCTGAAGATGGGCTGCAGCATGAGTCTGAAAGTTCAGAAGGCTAAAGTTCTGGTCCCGGTGACCAACCGAGATTGGATCCTTCAAAAAAGTAAATGTTTAAAAGAACCACTAACTGTGTAAGAGATGCTGCATCAGTTGAACAGAGGGAGAAAAATGGAACCTTATACATCCAGATCATCTGTGTGTATATTTGATTCTTATGACTAGGATTTTGAATACTTATTTTTTAACATATTTTCCAATTGTTGTAGGGAGCATACCATGGTGGCTTACCTTTTTTTGTCATGCAGATAAAGTTGGAATTGTGGGCTGCTTTTGCAGAGCTGGTTCTTTAGCTATCATTCTGTGTCTTTTCCCAGGTCAGAATTTGTCTTGTCTCACCTGCTGCTTACTTGATTGAAAAAACCTTTCTTGCCCTGATATCTTGCTATTAAGTCTCATTTTTTAAAATAGCCTTCTCTTTCCAGTGAAAAAGTTCATTTCTGCTGTTTGCTGTTTTCTGCTTTTTAAAAAAACCCACCTTATCCCCACTTCTTTCACTAGGCTTAGTAATGGTTTCACAGGAGAAGTAGCCTGGAAGCAGAAAGAAAGCTAGTTGCATGGTACAACAGAATATCAGGGATACTCACCCAACCCCAAAACAAGATCTTACGTAGCAGCAACTAAAATTTCCAGCCGTAATGTGCCCATTACTGTTGTTCAGCATCAGGTGTTTGGGCTATGCTGCAGTGACAATTCCCTCAACCAAATTTAGCATCAATAAATGGAGACTTTTCTGCCATTTATTTGTGCAGGCAGGTGCTGCTGCTAAGAATAACTTCAAATGAGAAGCAGTTGTTAGGTAGATCTTCTGGGACTATTCAGGATGACCTTTTGAGTCGGAATGCAAAACAGGGCTGCATAGTCTGGCAGTTTTTCCACAGTTTTTGTATTAAATGAGATTTGGAGGCCAGGAGGTTCTTTGTGATGCAATATGTGTCCAGAAGGTGGTGCTATTTAGCAGGAAATAATGGGCACAATTTAAGGTCTACCAAAGAAAACTTTTGTCTTTTCTCATTCTACTTATTACTGATCTCCCAAGGCTTCCTTCTAGGCTTCAGATGATTAAACAGGCAGCTTTCATTGAATTAGCCAATCCATTGTTAGAGCAGAACAAAGCAGACACTACCATAATAGACCGAAGTCTCCTTTCATTAGACAAAGAAGTTAAAATAAGAGGTCATTGCTTCTTAGGGAAAATATCCTAAGCAGTACAGGGCAATTCCAGTCAATTCTTTGGATGAATCTGTCACTGAATTCTTTCAACTAGCAGCATATGCAAAAAAAAAAAAAAAGAGTAAAAAAAAAGAAATCTCAACGAGATGAGACTACAATAGCTTTTTGGATTCTTCACAGGCTCTCAGGCACTTTCCAAGAATGAATGTCCTCAGAAAACCTCTCACATGGAGTTGTGATTCAAATAAAACTAAAAGCAGGCATTTGGGAGACTCTTTTTCTTTCTTCAAATCTAAGTGACAAACTTCCAAATACTGCAGGAAATAGGGTCATAAAACTGAGAGTCAGATTCCTACAATCCCATCCTCCAGATTCTGGGCAAAAGAAAACCTCAGCAAATACTGTAAGCCTTAACCCATCTTTTAGAAATTAGTTGTAAAGCCAGTTTCTTTCTAGAAAGTATGCAGTCTGCTCATTTTTTCCTGTCAGGCTGAAGAAAGAAATTACACCCTAAAGCTGAATCATTGTTGAATGGAAACTTTCCTCTCAGAGATCTATTTCCATGTATCTATAGCGGGTCCTTAGAAGAGTTAACAGATATATGGTTACTAATGAATCTGATATAACACCATCCCAGATCTTCTTTATGACTTCCTTTACTCTCTACAGTTCTAAGGAACCTCAAAAGGTCCTTAGACATTCTCATGGCTGTTTCTGAGGCTCTGGTTTTTGGAGATCCTGCACGCACTACAAGCATTTCTCTGTGGGATGGGTTAATTATCCAGACCCACAATGACTGTCTAGTTATCAGACATCTAAACAAAACCATATGTCAGGGTCAAGTAAAGAGAATGACATTATTCCTTTCTTCAAAAACAATCCATGCCAAAGATGTACAAAAGAGTTTGGAAGATTGGCACTCCCAAGCTTTCTGAAGAAGCTCGGAAAAAGAAGCTTCTTGGATGAGAAGCAAAACATCTTCAAAGGAAAACCCAAAAGTCAAGTTGCCTCTTGGAAAAGCACCTTTGGGACAATCATGACCTGGATGACTGAGAAGCTCCATAGACATGAAGATTAGCACTGTTACCTAGTTTGGGTAATGAAACGTCTGCAAGAAAACAACCAAGCTCAGAGAGCACCCAAATCAGTTTGGATGACATTTATGCAAAACAGTAGATCTCTAGAGAGTAAGCAGAATGGAACTCCTGCCTCTTCAAATATTTTATTTATTTATTTATTTTGTCAAGTACGTATTGGTAATATACATAGATATAACATTGTTTATATACATAAGATGGGTACTGATAAGAGGGAACATTAGGACAGGGACGGTAGGCATGCTGATGCGCTTATGCACGCCCCTTAAATAGGCCATAACGTTAGCCTTCAGTCCAATGCTCTGTATTGTGGATTGCCTTTTAAGAAGTTTCTCAGTATTGCTTCATTATACATTTGCTCCCTGCAGACAAGCCTGTATGTCTTCAAGGCTTTCATAATTTCACTCGGGATGCTTTCACTTTAAAGTGGACTTTCTAGTGGCAAATACAACTGCTGAAGAATCTTCAAACTAAATTGCAGTTTCTAAAGAATTATTTATACGTGTTCCCCAAAGATATTCTAGTAATCTCAGTTTGGTCAGTGGACATTGACATATAATAATGCAAATATATGTGTCTCATACTCCTGCTTTTACTGAGCGATGGGAGGAAATAATTATGATTGGATTGCCTTCGTGGCAGATGTTCAGGTTTCATTTTTAGATGACCACTTATGTAGAATATATGTGTTTTAAAAATGATATAATCAAACATCATGCAGTTCTAATTTTGAAGCGGTGTATTTTTCTGACAAGCCAAAATAATTGATGACACAATAAAGACAGCTTCTATATCAATCCCCTTGAAATGGAAATAGTGCTTTCTAGCCCTACTCTTCATTTCATTGGTGTTTTAGCCAAGTACATTTTATTACTGCAAGTAGGTTTTTGTGTGTGTCATTATAGAATCTAGTTGACCAAAAATATTTTGTTTTACAATACAAAGCTAAAAAAATACTCTGAAATATTAAAAACCCTGAAATATTTTAGGCTCTGTTGCATATGCTAGTCATATTTGCTAAGCCTGATCTGCTAGATCAGTGGTTCCCAACCTGTGGTACGTGTACCACTAGTGGTACGCGAGGGCCTTCCAGGTGGTACGCGAACACTTTCGGGGTCATGAACGATTTTTAGTTAGTTATTTTTTACTTCACATTTACGCCACCCACCTAGTCCCAGCGGCCCGAGAATCCAGTTGCTGGATGCGCGGGGCCAAAAAAGGAACTGTGACTGTTCTGAACTCTATGGAAATAAAGTGATATCTGATCGAATTTAGTTTCTCTGGAACCAGGTGGTACGCGGCGACTGTACGGGACCTCCAAGTGGTACTCGATCACAAAAAGGTTGGGAACCACTGTGCTAGATATATTAGTGTAGCAAATTGGGGGAGGTTGCTTTAAATTAATGCTGTCTGTTTCTTTAAAAATATGTTTTATCGCTTAATTAATATTTTGTTTAACGGTCTCATTAGGAACCCAATGCTAACAGTGTGGCGTGGAACACACAGTGTGAGGACATGCTTTGTTTCTCTGGAGGGGGATATCTCAATATCAAAGCTAGTAATTTTCCTGTCCATCAGCAAAAACTTCAGGGATTTGTAGTGGGATACAATGGCTCCAAAATTTTTTGCCTTCATGTTTTTTCTATGACTGCTGTTGAAGTTCCCCAGGTAATGTTACCTCATTCATTTCATCTTTGCACTGTTAACATGAACGTTATTTTGTCTTAACATTCCTAAGACATTTCTAAGTTAGACGTTTTCTGGAATTAATGTTTTACTAATTTATTTGCTTTTTTTCCTCATATGACTCATGCCTATAGTAGTATGTTTGGGGAAGAAAGTAGAATGTGATGTGTCAGAGGTGGTATTCACGTACCTTCCCTATCGGTTTGCAAATGTGAGTGCATGCGCTTTGTTTCAAAACATGCAGAAATAAGACAGCATAGCGCCTGGGCGGGTGGGCAGACCCATCCGCAGGTCACCACTACCGGTTCCCCCAAACCAGTCCAAACCGGCTGAATACCACTTCTGTGATATGTTCAATTTTCCTGCCATAGAGTTAAAAAAAGCATTATACGAGACTACCAAGTAGGCAGAAACTTTTTATTATATTCCTTATTTGATAATCCAGTGCTGTTCTTTCTATTTACCTCTTTTTCCCTTTCTATTTTATGTTTTAAAAATGGAGCCCTAGAAAATTAAATTATTTAATATTTTATTCTCTCTAATCATGTTTTTGTCCTGGTGAAGCCCCAGTCATGTGCTGATTCTCTGCACGTTCTTGCTTAGTGATTTGTTCGGATAATAGGCGTTAAAACGTTTTAGGGCAGTAACAAATGTTATTTGTTTCCAAGAAACTTTACATTGTGAACAAAACAATTCTTTAGGCGTGACTGGAAATATGAGAATCAGTTAATCATCTAATAGGAACAGTAATGATTTGTTGCCCAGTTCAACGAGCATCTCAGGGCTTAATAAGGATTTTCATTCATAATCAAAATTGTTTTTGAGATTCTGACTTGTCCTGATTATTTCAGGAAACTATGTTAACTTAAGAGTTCCATTTGTTGTGACTTGTTGAATAAATAAGAGCTAGCTGGTACAGTGAGCACAGAGGTCTTTGTACAGGTAGTCCTCGACTTACAACAGTTCAATTAGTGACCGTTCAAAGCTACAACAACTGAAAAAAGGATTTATGACAGTTTTTAGCACTTATGACCGTTGCAGCATCCCCATGATCACGTGATCAAAATTCAGACGCTTGGTAACTGACTCATATTTATGACGGTTGCAGTGTCCTGGGGTCACGTGATCTCCTATTGCCGACGTCTGACAAGCAAACTCAACGGGGAAGCCAGATTCATTTAACAACCATGTTACTAACTTAACAATTGCAGAGATTCACTTAACAACTGTGGCAAGAAAGGTCATAAACTGGGGCAAAGTTCTCTTAAGAAATGTTTCACTTAGCAACAGAATTTTGGGGGTCTATAGGAGCCGAGGTGGCGCAGTGGTTAAAAGCAGCACTGCAACCTACTTCAGCTGACTGCTAGTTCAGCAGTTCAGCTGTTCAAATCTCACCGGCTCAAGGTTGACTCAGCCTTCCATCCTTCTGAGGTCGGTAAAATGAGGACCCAGATTGTTGGGGGCAATATGCTGAACTCTGTAAACCGCTTAGAGAGGGCTGTAAAGCACTATGAAGCGGTATATAAGTCTAAGTGCTATTGCTATTGCTAAGTGCTATTGTGGTCATAAGTCGAGGACTACCTGCATTATGCCTAGTTATGAATATTTCAACCAGACATCTCACTTACTCCATGAAACTGTGAATTCATGTGAAATGATTTAATACTCATATTTAGTATTCTTTGTTAAAATGCCACCTCTGCTGGACCTTTCGCTCCACATATGAATGCATATTTTGTGTCCATGAACAACTGACAAGAACTAGCAGAAGATATTTCGAATGTAACTTGCTTTGAACATACAAGGATATTATTCTTAGACCAAATAGAATTTGGATTTTACTGTATTCTTTACTTGTCTTTTATTTAAAAGAAGAGAAACCAAAGAGATATTGCAGGGTTTAAGAAAGATTTGGATTGAATCTGACTTAAATTGGTTTGGCTTAAAAATAGTTCAGTTAAGAACAAGATACTGCTTTGCAAAAGTTACTGATGACTCAGAAGTAAAGGTTTAGAAACATTTCAAAGTGTATGAAGATACCTGCTGTAAGACTGCAGAGGATTTTACATTCAAAGGCAGACAGGTGCTATGGAACATGCAGGCCATGTACCTAACATTGATCTGCAACTCTATAAAAGAAATGCATCTTTTCCTGGAATTGCATTGCCGTCCTAGAGAGCAGCACAATTCTGGAAAAAGGCACAGCTGCTTTAAGGGGTCACAGACAAACACTATACAAATGTCCCTATGTATTCCAAAAATCCTGTCTTTAAATTCCAAAAGCTGCACAAGTCTCTCGGGTTATATTTATTACTGTCGTTTCTTAATAGAATATTTTTCTCCTTTCTGCATATCCCAATAAGCTGTTGGAAAAAGTTGGGAAATCTTTCACAAGGGTTTTGATAGGGAGATGGAAATATATGAGAATATGATGCCTCCTATTGTATAAACAGAATTCTGTTCACTCATTTTTGGATGTAACTTAATTTGATAAATTTAATAAAATTCAGCAACCCTGAATAATTTGTAGATGAGGGGAAGCATGTACAGTGGTGCTTAAAAGTTTGTGACCCTTTTTCAATTTTCAATATTTCTGCATAAATATGACCCAAAAGATCATCTGTTTTCTACAGATCTTAAAACATAAAGAAAACCAATTTACAAAATGAGTCAAAAACATTGTACATTACTTATTCATTTATGTATTGAAGAAAATGATCCGAAATACTAGATGCATGTTAAGTTTTGCAAATCATAGATAAAAGTGTCACACAGAAGATAGTAAAATTCAGTACAGATGAAATAAGAGAAGGCAGGAGGCAAGGAAAAAAATGTTGACTGCAATGGGCTGCATTTATATCTTCCCATTCTATCAATTTGCTCTCTTTTTACCATCCTATACCATAAACACCAGGAACAGATTCTGGGCATGTGGAGGAGGAACAAAAATTTCATTCCATTAACAGATGCTATTTTATCATTGGAACATATACTTAGTCTTTATTAGATTAGATAATAGTCAGACTTTATAAAATAAATTCCCTGTTATTGCCTAAATGATGGACTTGATATAGCACAAGAATGATAGGGTGTTTGTTAAGAGCAGTAAGGCAGTAAGTGCAAAAAATATGGATATAATTATGGATTGGTACCATCATGGCCGTAAGGGAAGAGAAGATTAAAATGGATAATTATGTGGGAATCATTTTTAAACATTAAAAGGCTGCCGTAAATGAGGATAGAGTAATTACATTCTGTTGCTTGTATGAAGAAGAAAACAAACTGCCATCTGTAAGAACAGTTTGGCAAAAGAACAAAATCGCCAAGGGATAACATTGTGGAATATATTCAGGTTTTTTTCTACAAAACTCAGTTTGTAAGAAACGGCTGTCAGAAATATGTTTTTAGTGACAATTGCTACCAAAAAAAAAATATCCTGATCCAATGAGGCACATAAAACAATATGATTTACTATTCCTAAATCTTGGCAGAAATGGACATTCAAATATGCATCCAGGATTTCAATGATGTACAAACTACATCAAATGTTGTAAGCTGCCTGGAGTCACCTATTTGCAAGTTGCGCAGCTACATATATTTGTTTCATAAATAAATAAATCTTTGCATTCTAATATGTTTTCAAGTTTATATCTGCAGTCATTGATCTAGCTAGTGCTACAGAGACTGATTTCCTTAAGTTGATTGAAGGCTTTGGTTGAGTTACATAATTTTACATGCAAAAGAAATGATTGTCACATTATTTATGTTTATTTACTTCTTCATTTCTGATGGGAAGGGCAGAAAATCATTTCGCATTTATACTCATATAATCTGATATGAATGTGATATTTTGCCTCTTAATATTTGAAAACAGAAGTAACATCTCAATTTTTTTTTTTTTGTTTAAATGAAAATTTGCAGTCAGCACCTATGTATCAATACTTGGAAAGAAAAATGTTCAAAGAAGCCTATAAGATTGCTTGTTTAGGTGTAACTGATACGGATTGGAAAGAACTGGCTATGGAGGCTTTAGAAGGACTTGAATTTGAAACAGCCAAAAAGGTAAAATTTTGTCTGTGCATTTGGATCTTCATTAATTTCTGTTAATTGATAAGTACTACTGCGTCATTATGAAGTATGCATTGTCAATTTTTGAATGACAAATTATTTTTTCTAAATTTAATTTAACATTTCAGGGTAAGCATTTATAATTTGTTCTCTTTCAGTTCAAGATTCTGATAATGTAGACTTACAGTAAAATAGATTTAGGTCATCTATTCGTGTTAGCTTTCTGATTTTCCCGGCGGGGCTGACATCAACCTTGCAAGTCTGAAAATACAAAATTTTATGCCACCATTTTTAACTGCTTGATTCATTAGGGCGGGTCCTTCCTAAGTTTCTTTTTCTGAGTTTTAGCACTCAGAGCTCCTGCCTCTCTTGTCTGACTGTTTCCTAGGCAACATATCTTTCCCCCCTTTCCCACATTCCATTACAGGTACAGGTAAAGAGGTACATGGATTCTAAAGATGCCTGAGGAGATAAAGCTGCTTCCTACTATTAGAATATGATAGAACGATTTTAAGTTTTGTGCTGGTTTCTCTTCTCTAATTAGCATTGAAAATTCTGTGAAAAGATATTTATTACACAACACTGAATATTGTGATATTGCTAGGAGTTTCCAATTGCCACTGCTCAAACTTTGGCTGCTCAGCTTTATCAAAGTTGCTATAACATGCCCCTTGAACCATGCACGTAATTATTTATTGATTACTGGTCTTTCTCCTTAAATAGCCTTTGGTAAGCTTAGAAAATGTATTTGGAATTATCGCTAGGTATTATTTAAAATACAAGAGCTTAAATGAATTGAGATACACATCCTTACTTCTAAAATGTCCATTTTAACAAACTGAGCCCAACCACATTTTAATTAATGCTTTCTTTCTCTTTAAGAATAGTCTTCCACCAGATGGATTGGTTCTTTAATGCCCAAAATTTTTGAATAGCATCTCCATTTCCATATCAGAGGGAAATTCTAAGAATCATAATCTCTCCTCCCCTCCCCTCCCCCCTCCCTTTCCTTCTCATATGAGATTTAAGAAAGCTATTTTGGAATTCATTGAGATCCTGTAGCCCAGAAGCACCCAGCTGTTGAGCTCACACATCCTTTAGGCATTGCTTCAGTTGCCAGAGCTCCATCCTGTGTTACCGTTCCTTCTTTTTCAGGAAATCATATTTATGTTTTGCTTTGTGCCACAACTTCCTAGTTTAGCTCCTCCATTCAGTTTCCCTCTGCAGCACTCCATGAAAAATGCTGAACGTTCACCAACGCCTTTGCCACAACCTTTGTGCAAAAGAACAGGACAATTCTTCCTCCCCTCTTATACTGCAGGGAACATTGCTATATGGAAACACATTCTCCTCCTTTCCCTTGGTTATTTTCCTGCTTTAGATCTCTCTCCTATATACTCTGGAATTTGCCAGTCTTCTGCCCAGATGTTCTGCCCAGGACTGAAGATGATCTGTTTGTGTGTTTGTGTGTGTGTTTATACATACGTGTGTGTTTCCCACCCTTGTCACAGAAGCAGCAATTGCAAAACCCTAAATTCCTTTCTCCTTTTTTGAAAAGATACATGGCCTTCTATATCAGTGGTTCCCAAACTTTTTCAGTCCACCGCCCCCTTGGTGCTACAAACTCATCCTCACCGCCCCCCACCCCCACCCCCACAGGTGGGCGTGGCTTAGTGGTCAGGTGACCGGGTGGGCATGGCCAACTTGTAAAATGTGGTGAAACTCACTTAACAACGCTCTTGCTTTGCAACCAAAATGTTAGGCTCAATTGTGGTCATAAGTCTTTCTTTCTTTCGTTCTTTCTTTTTTCTCTCCCTTCCCTCTTCTTTCTTTCTGTCTTCCTCCCTCCCTCTTTCTTTCTTTCCTTTCTTTCCTTCTTCCCTCCCTTCCCTTCCCTCCCTCCTTTCTATTTCTGTCTTTCTTCCTTCCTACCTACCATCTTTCTTTCTCTTTCTGTCTTTTTGTCTTTCTTCTTCCCTCCCTCCCTTTTTCTTTCATTCTTTCCTTCTTCCCTCCTTTCTTTTTCTGTCTATCTTCCTTCCTTCCTACCATCTTTCTTTCGTTTTCTTTTTCTCTTTCCTTTTTCTTTCCTTCTTTTCTCCCTCCTTTCTTTTTCTGTCTATCTTCCTCCCTCCCTCCCTTTCTTTCTTTCCTTCCTCCCTCCCTTCCCTTCCTACTTTCTTTTTCTGTCTATCTTCCTTCCTACCTACCATATTTCTTTCTCTTTCTTTCTTTCTTTCTTTCTTTCTTTCTTTCTTTCTTTCTTTCTTTCTTTCTTTCTTTCTTTCTTTCCTTCTTTTCTCCCTCCTTTCTTTTTCTGTCTATCTTCCTCCCTCCCTCCCTTTCTTTCTTTCCTCCCTCCCTTCCCTTCCTACTTTCTTTTTCTGTCTATCTTCCTTCCTACCTATCATATTTCTTTCTTTCTTTCTCTTTCTTTCTTTCTTTCTTTCTTTCTTTCTTTCTTTCTTTCTTTCTTTCTTTCTTTCTTTCTTTCCTTCTTCCCTCCCTCCTTTCTTTTTCTGTCTATCTCCCTCCCTCCCTCCCTTTCTTTCTTTCCTTCTTCCCTCCCTTCCTACTTTCTTTTTCTGTCTATCTTCCTTCCTTCCTACCCTCTTTTTTCTTTCTTTCCTTTTTCTTTCCTTCTTCCCTCCCTCCTTTCTTTTTCTGTCTATCTTCCTCCCTCCCTCTCTCTTTCTTACTTACTTTCTTTCCTTTCCTTCCCTCCCTCCTTTCTTTTTCTGTCTATCTTCCTTCCTACCTCCATCTTTCTTTTTCTTTCTTTCCTTTCTTTCCTTTCTTTCCTTCTTCCCTCCCTCCTTTCTTTTTCTGTCTATCTTCCTCCCTCCCTCCCTCCCTCTTTCTTACTTACTTTCTTTCCTTTCCCTCCCTTCCTACTTTCTTTTTCTGTCTATCTTCCTTCCTTCCTACCATCTTCTTTTTCTTTCTTTCCTTTTTCTTTCCTTCTTCCCTCCCTCCTTTCTTTTTCTGTCTATCTTCCTCCCTCCCTCCCTCTTTCTTTCTTACTTACTTTCTTTCCTTTCCTTCTTCCCTCCCTTCCCTTCCTACTTTCTTTTTCTGTCTATCTGCCTTCCTTCCTACTATCTTTCTTTCTTTCTCTTTCTTTCTTTCTTTTTTTATTTTGTCGTTCAGAAACAAGGAATCATTGTTTTTCTTCAGGACTGACTTGAGGCTGTTCCAGATGCTGGGGCCAGCCATTGCAGGCTGTCAGTTCTAGAAACACAGCTGGATGTCCCTGGTACGGAGGGACAGGCTTGTCTGCCTCGGGGGAACTATATCTCCGGCATGCCTTGACTATGTTCGCCCACCATTTCTCTTCCAGGCAGAAGTGTCCAACCAGGGCCGTTTCATTGAGGAATTAAAACTGCAAGCGGAGGCAGCCGCCGCGGGGAAGAGCTCCGTGCCTCCGGAGCCATATCCTCCTCCTCCTCCTCCTCCTCCTGGAGCTGGCGGTGGTGGGGAAGCACAGGGCCAGGAATTCCTGCGCTTTCCTCCAGCACCGAGAAGCGCCGAGTGGCGCTGGGGCAGAGCCAGGCTGCCCGGAGATTAGCCAGAGAGGGTGTGGGCTGCTCGCGAAGATGAGGCATGCCTGAATATTCAGTCATGCAGTCATTTGCCGCCGGGGCTGCAAGTTCGCTCCCTTGACCCAGCCCTGGCTGCAGCCCGCCCAGGGTTCAGGGGTTGTTCGCGCGCTGCCTGCAAGCACGCGTGGATTGCTACGCACGCATGCACACGC
The DNA here is from genome assembly GCA_023053685.1 of Diadophis punctatus similis. Lineage (NCBI taxonomy): Eukaryota > Metazoa > Chordata > Lepidosauria > Squamata > Dipsadidae > Diadophis > Diadophis punctatus. The sequence continues at coordinate 210,634,563 of JALIGW010000002.1, read as the reverse complement.
GCGCGCACACACACACACACACACCGAGAGGCACAACTAGGCTTCGAAGCGAAGCCTGAGTGGAACAGGTGGAGGGGCGGAGGGGGGAAGAGGAACGAATCCTGCTTCTTCTGGCTGTTTCCTCGGCTCTGCGCTTTAATGCCAGCCTGGCAGCCTCATCTTCGTTTTTGCAAAAAATGCCTCTCCGGCCCTTCCTTCATTCCTTTGCGAGGGTGAAGCCTCTTCCTCCCCCGAAAAGATCTGGCCCTGGCTCCGCAATGGGCCAGCTGGCCTTTTCTTTTCCTTCCTTCCTTCCTTCCTTCCTTCCTTCCTCCCTCCTTTTTTTCTTTCTTCCTTTCCTTCTTCCCTCCCTTCCATTCCCTCCCATCAGCCCTGGCCAGGCAACTGCCACCACTCACCCAGGCCGATGGCTTGGTAAGCATTCTCTGGGTCGTGCACCAGGTCGCAGAGCACTATCAGGCCTGCTGCCGCGTCAGCAGCTCGGGGTGCTGCAGCTCTTCATTGAGCTTGGGGAGGCCTCGGCAGCCGAAGGCCATGGGCGCCTTGGTGGGGTCGATGTTGGGGGGGGCAGCTGGGCCGAGATCTGTGGGTGTGCCATGCCGGAGGGGAGCCCGCCGAATTGCATGTGCCAAGTTGCTAGGCAACAGGAATGCTGGGCGGGAAAGTCCGCACACGCGCAGGTTCCAGGGCAGGACGGGGCCTTCCTGTGGGTCTGCGAGTGCTCACCCGAGCAGCTTCGGGAGCGTTCGGCTTCCCTCATCGCTGTGCTGTGCTCAGAGCACTCTCCCCCTGCCGATTCACACCGCGTCCTGCGCCTTTGCCCGCCGCCGCTCTGCGGAGCCTCCCCGCCTTTTCCGATTCTGCCGCTCCTGGACGATTGTGTGGACATGGGTGGCGGCGCGGGGACAGGACCTGCAAACCACCTACCGCCCCCCTGGCCCCTCTCACCGCCCCCCTACACCACCCTTGCCTCCTACCGCCCCCCTAAGGGTTCCCACCGCCCCCCGGGGGTGGTACCGCCCCCTTTGGGAACCACTGTTCTATATAAACTGGCTGATTAGGATGAAGTGGGGGGGGCACGCTTCCATCCATCATTACATCGATGGTAATTGCAAGGTGTCAGGTTTCCAACAATGTATGAGCAGTCCCAAGTGGTGGTGGTGGTGGTGGAAGTAGCAGGGAGGAGGGAAAGAACAGTGTCATTATTCTGAGGACAAGAGAGTCAATATTTAAGGAGAAAATCAGTTTATTTGAATAAGTTTAATACACTTTTTTTTCTTGCTTCCAGTCCATGCCTTGTCCCAAAGGTTCTGGCAACTGGACTTTCTGGTTTTTCTTTGAAGACATTTCGCTTCTCATTCAAGAAGCTTCTTCATCTCTGGCTGGGTGGTGGGGAATGGAAGGATTTATACTTCTTGCAGACAGCTGGTCACTTGCATTCTTTTAGGGAGTCGTTAAGGCCACCTGGAGGTTTATCTGTGTCATCAGGGTCACCTGAGTGGTGCAAATGGGTGTGGAGCCTTCTTGGAACTGTTGAAAGGATTGTGTTGTGGACTAGAGATAGATCATGTCGTATCCCTCCTCCTCTATTGAGAGAGGGCTGTTCAATTTTGACACAGATGGCCTCTTTAACCCCTCTTTCTAAAAGAATGCAAATGACCAGCTGTCTACAAGGAATATAAACCCTTCCATTCCCCACCATCTAGTCAGAGCTGAAGAAGCTTCTTGGATGAGAAGCGAAACGTCTTCAAACAAAAACTAGAAAGTCCAGTTGCCTGTTGAAAAAACATCTTTTTTGCTTCAACCGCAACAATACACGAGCACACAATAGATACAAACTTAATGTAAACCGCTCCAAACTCGACTGCAGAAAATACGACTTCAGCAACAGAATGATCAATGCCTGGAATGCACTACCTGACTCTGTGGTTTCTTCCCCAAACCCCCAAAACTTTAACCTTAGACCAGTGATGGCGAACCTATGGCACGGGTGCCACAGGTGGCACGCGGAGCCATATCTGCCGGCACGTGAGCCGTTGCCCTAGCTCAGCTCCAATGCACATGTGCGTGCCCGCCAGCTGATTTTTGGCTCACACGGAGGCTCTGGGAGGGTGATTTCGGCCTCCGGAGGGCCTCCAGGGTGGCAGGGGGAGCATTTTTGCCCTTCCCAAGCTCCAAGAAAGCCTCTGGAGCCTGGGGAGGGCGAAAAATGGGGCCACCAGGCCCACTGGAAGTTGGGAAATGGGGGAATGGGGGGGTCGTGCATGCATGTGCAGGAGGGTGGGGCAAGTGAGGGGCTTTGAATTATGGGTGTGGGCACACACGCGTGTGCAATAGCGCGCACGCGCGCTATTTCGGCACCCGAGGAAAAAAAGGTTCGCCATCACTGCCTTAGACTGTCTACAGTCAATCTCACCCATTCCTAAGAGGTCTGTAAGGGGCATGCATAAGCACACCATTGTGCCTACCATCCCTGTCCTACTGTCCTCATTTATCTGTACTTACTTTGCTTATGTTTATGTTTATACAAATAGCTGCTATCTTGTACATGTTTGACAAACAAACAAATAAATAAATAAAATCTTTGGGACAACTGTGTCCTAGATGACTGAGAATCTCTGTAGACAGTCCATGCCTTGCTCTTGTTCTGTTCACTCTTTAGAGTTTAGTCCTCACCTGCCACATTAAGTCTAATGCTGCCCTACTGTTTGAAAAAGTTTATATACAGTATCCAACTTTGACACATGAAATTAAATAATATTAATTAATGGACCACCACTTTATACCCTCATACGTAACCTGTAGTACAATTGTCATCCTACATCATTTCTAGCAACTCACCAACAATGTTTTGGTGGCACAAGGCGTGGGGCTGTCTTGCAAGTGTTGTGTAGCTGTAGTGCTACCTCTGTTCCAGTTTTACCTCTGTTCCCAATTGAACCACAAGTACATTGCAGAGCTTTGGATAGTGCTGGTGCTACTTTTTAACCGCTTCACCACAACTCAAATCTGCATAATTCATCTTACATGTAGTCGAGTCAGACAGATATTTGGTTAAAAACTCCATTTTGTCTTTTTTTTTAAAAAAAAAGGCGAAGAACATACAGTAAATTTTAGCGATTGCCAACTGTCTCTAACGTATTTTTTGTTTAGTATTCATAATAGTTGCAAGATGTAGGGAACTGATTGATTATTTACTATGCATGATATTATATTGTTGATATATTTCTTCCTGTGTTTCAGTAGGCGTTTACCAGAATGCGAGATCTTCAGTATCTAGAACTGATAAGCAGCATTGAGGTAAAAAAATAATGACAATGTAAAGATGGGTATAGAATTGCTCTACGGTAGTAGAATGTTGAAGGGGGAATAGGTATGTTCAAGATTTTTTTAAAAAGTGGGTTAAGAAAGTTTTGATCTGTAGTAATGAGGGAGGCATACAAATAAAACGGGAAAAAGAGACTTTGAAGGATTTTGTGAAGCAGACAACTGACCACCTCTGATCTGTGTGCCATTTTTCTCCTGGGGAAAGGATTGCCTTTCAGTTCCCATGAATGATTACTTCTGCGAAGCTGGAAATTTTTTTTTCTTGTTGTAGAGGGTAAAAGAAGAAAGAGAGAGGAGGAATTTGAATTAAGTACTGTAGTTTTTGCTACAGAAAACACACATAAGAAAAGAATATAGGAGTTGTTATCCTGGGTGGATAATTGTGGTAAAAGAGGATCTCTGTTTCCATCTTCAAAGTCAAGAAAAAATTCTGTGTGGGACAAATTCTGAATGTGGAGCTGATTGTTAATGAAAATATTAAGTATGGTTTATATCACTTTGATTAAATCATTTATCTAATGTCTTACGTATTGCAGTTTTTGGCAGCTTCAGGGTAAGAGTTGTAAAATGCCCAAAGGATTGGGGATAAAGGCTTACAAGTTGGATTCACTGTTTTTTTTTAAATGAAATATTCTTAGTTCTCAGTGCCTTTCAGAGGACTGAAAGATACAAGCATACTTAACAGTGAACAAAATAACCCAGGTGATCTGCTGATCTATTTTCCTGATTCTTAATGGCAAAACAACAACAACCAGGCAACATTGTTGAGGCCTTTGCTTTTAGAAGACTGTGACTGTCCTTAAAGTAGCAGTCGACATCACTTGGTTCTGATAATGCTTATGCATACTAACATGCCATATATGCATTAAAAAAATAACAGATAATTTTATGTCATGGTAGAAAACTACTAGTGGGTCACTCATTTCATGGCAGGTCACAACAGATCAAGATTTCCATTTCTTTCACTGGGGAGAATTCTGGTGTTTGAGGGTTTTTGTAAAGTTCCTTCAATTTAGATGGAGGGTAAAATCCAACAGTATGATTCTTCCTTCTTTTAACAATAGCAATAGCACTTAGACTTATATACCGCTTCACAGTTCTTTACAGCCCTCTCTACACAGTTTACATTGTCAGCATGTTGCCTCCAACAATCTGGGTCCTCATTTTACCAACCTCAGAAGGATGGAAGGCTGAGTCAACCTTGAGCCTGGTGAGACTCGAACTGCCGGCAGCCAGCAATCAGTAGAAGTAGCCTGCAGTACTGCATTCTAATCACTGTGCCACCACGTTCTTTTACATTCCCAGTGGCCTCCAGAATCTGGACTGAAGCCCCTCCTAGCTTCTAATTCAAATTTTCAGTGTGGGTGGGGAAATTCTAGGGTGAGGAAAGAAAAAAACCCCAAATAGTTATAAGTGAAACTCTGCTCATCCAATGTTGCATTTTTAGTTTCAAACTAAAACTTTCTTGTTAGTTTGAACAAGAAACTAATTTATAATGTTCTCAATTTAAAACGATAAAAATTTCTATGGGGTTGATTGCCATAATCACAAACAAACAATATAGTTACAGACAGTAACTGTCAAATTTAACATCCACTATAGTGTTTCTAATCTTAGTATAGAGAAAGCAAAGCCTCCTTTGATTTTGATCTTGACTCCTGATGCCTTTATGGACGTGTCAATGAAGTTTTCTTTGAAACAGTACAGAAGTGGTTTGTCCGTCATGGTTGTTTCCCGGTCTTTTGTTTCTCAACAGTTCTGTTGTTTTTCCATGTTCTGCCAGAAAACCTATTATACTTTACATGGCTGAGGGATATTTTAAAAAGAATTCTTATTGATACAGTATCTGACAAATGAAATACATAAACCAGCCCTCCCCTCAAAAGTTCCTGATTGTCTTAGATCCTAGAGGAAAATGGAAATTATTATTGCTAATTTAACTTTAGTGGCCACCCAACTCTAGTGGACTCTGAATGTGCACGGTGACGGTAGAAGTTGTTTTAAGGATTGGGTTTTCTTTTCTTTTCTTTTTTTGGACAACTAAAATTGGCTGACATAAGAGGGCAATGAGGACACAAGCCTGGTGGATCATTATTTTTATCTTAATGGTTATTTTGGCATTCGTCCAGGAACACTGTTTGACTATGTCAAACTAAGCCATGGTCACTTTCAAGTATGAGTATTTATTTTCTGTTCAGAGTTCAAGTTATCAGTCACAGTTGATCTTAGGAAATAGTTGTTGAACTCCTGGAGTCTTGCAGTCCAGTTTTCCACTTGGCTATTGGGTGGCATATAAGATTAAATGAGAAGGATTGGGATCAGGGATGTGTTCCACCAAATACATCATAAACTTTTGTTTATTGCTGTTCCAATCTCCATGAAGCGCTTTCAAGGGATTGAAGCTGAATGTTGTTTTATATTTATCATTTAAGTCATACAAACCATTTATGTTTCATAGTACATGGTGTTGATCTGCAAAGCATGAAATCTTCTTTTGTATTATACTCTTCACTGATGAATATGTCAGGTGTTTCTGATATATAGCTGCTTCCTCCCATGGCCGTTTTTTTAAAAAAGCTTTAAAATGTGTGTGTTCACTCTATTTTTTTAAAAAAAGTTTTTAATTGTTTTTGTTCTCTTAGATATTTCCATTTTAATGGACTTATTTTAAAATGGTCTAAACATGATTTTGTGATTTGGCATTCATTTTAACACATTTGTATTATAACTCACCAGGGAATGATCGTAGTCATGAAAATGATGGTAAATAAATAAAAACATCAAGTGTATTAAATAGAATGTCAAACTAGTTTTTGTGTCTTTTAAAAAAAATCTGATGGCTTAAACTCTTTAAATCCTAGTTTGTGAAAAAGGCTTAGATGGGTGAAGCTATTCTCTTCTTAGTCAATAATTTTGAATATTTTTCAGTCTTTCATGCTTAGTCGATTAATATATGGCATCACATATCCGTGTGGATTGTATTTCTTTTCAGATTTCCCCTTGGACTGTTATAGATAGAATCAGCAAGGGCAAATTGGCTGGAAGAGTTATATTTGTGATTACTGCGAATATTGAGTTGATGTTATTTCTTAGGGTTTAGATATAAGGGCCTGATCACCTATAGTTTTGCACATCATTTATATGAATACATTGTGTACGCGCGCACACACACACAAGTGCTGGGCTACAGTCCATTAATCATATGGAATGGACTATAGACCAGCACTTGTGCATGTGTTTGTGCGCACACACACACGCACAATGTATTCATATAAATGATGTGCAAAACTATAGGTGATCAGGCCCTTATGTCTAAACCCTAAGAATGAAACTATAATGAAACTGTTGATCTCAAAGAAACAGAGATTTAGACAATCTCCGAATCCTTTTCTCCAGTCAGCATCTTTTATTGTAATTAGTACCTGAAAATTCATGTTTCAGGTAACAATTCTATTTATATATTGCATACCCCATTTTAAAAAGGCAATATATTTGTGCTCCATTATTTTTGCCATTTAAATTTCATCTATAAAAAAACAAAAAATATTTTCAAAATGAAATTAAGATGTTATAATAGGATATCAAATATTCCTCTAGTCTGTGAAATGTTTGATTTCTGTTCTTTTTTTTGCCTTCATTCGTGTTAGATTTCTACTCTTAATTCAGGTGAACCTATGGCTTTATTAATGGAAGATTTTTTTTATCCATAGTGCTGAGATATGATGCAAGTTAATATTTAATAGGATTGTGACTTCAAATGAGTGAATTTTAAGGAGATATATAGGGTTCCTAATAATGCTAAATGTCAACTCCCATCAATCAGTCTTAGTGGCATGGCTAGCAGAGAGAACAGCTGGAAGTTATGGTTAGCAATTTCTGGATGGCAACAGATTGTCAGCAGCCCTGACTTAAAGAATGGACATTTTCCATTCACCCTCTCCACTGCAGTCTTCTGACAGCTTCCTAAAATTATTAGGTCTAGAAGGTTATAGAAGACTTCTGGGAGAAGGGAATCACTACATGTATAATATTTATTCATTTTGTTAAAGAAATAACATTACAGATGAAATCCTTTGAAATACACACACACACACACACACACACACATGCATACATAAATATACACTGTGTACGTGTGTGTATTGAAAAGTATTGTTGCCTAATTAGTAACATGTTAATTAAAGGCAATTTCAATTTTCTTATAAAACAGACAGATGTTTTAAATAAGATTTTTTTTTTCATTTTCCTTATTTTTATAGTGGGATGTTTTACGGGTTTTTCTGGAATGTTACGGGTAGGTGAAAAGAGCTGGAAGACTTAGTATGGAAAGCTTTCAAGCAGTGCTGTTCATGTCAAAAGGTCTAAGTTGGTTTATATGCAAGTAATCAGTTTAAAAGCTTTGTGAAACATAGCTTAATATTTTCAGATGCTCTAGCCTGTCATGTTTCCTGCCTGATTATGTTCACTAAACGATTTCTGTCCTTTATTGTTTTATTTTTTTAAGGAAAGGAAGAAGCGTGGTGAGTACAACAATGACCTGTTTCTAGCAGAGATTTATGCCTACCAAGGAAAGTTCCACGAGGCAGCAAAGTTGTACAAAAGAAGTAGCCATGAAAACCTAGCACTTGATATGTATACAGACTTGCGCATGTTTGACTATGCAAAGGTACGTGTACATTTTTTCCTGGGTGTTTATTCTTCCTTGGTGTCCATGAATCAAACTGTTCGGTTCTGTTACACACATACTCTTTTATGCCTATTCAGAAATCTCAAGGAATACCATTAACCTCTAAGGATCAATTTGATGGTGTTATTGTTTCTTACGCATCATGTAATATTTGCCTTATGTTATAGCATGTCTATGTTGCAGTATATTGCCTAGGACCACACAAGTCAGAGCAGCGTTGTCATTTTAAACTTCAGTTTAATAAGGTTTTTCCTTAGGAAGGATGAGGCTAGGACCCACACTCTTTTATTTTTGCTGCCAAGGCCTTTAATTATTGTGGTAAGACCAGGATTTTGGGTGTATTTGAAAGAGAATTATAAAGAATTATGTAGCACACATTTCTACCAAAAGCATACAGCTTTTTCCTCCTAAAGAGTTCAGTCGTATATATGTCTTTTACTTATTATATATGAAGGCTAAATTTTATTATTTTAAGGGAGTATTTATTTTACAACCAGGAACTTAAGAAAAAAGTGAGACCTGAAATACTATTATGCTCCCACTTTTTTTTTCTTCCATTCAATTGTGTCCAATTTTTAGAGACTGCCAAACAAGTTGCTGCAGTTTTGTTGGCAAGATTTTTCAGAAGTAGTTTACCATGCCTCCTTCCTAGGGCTGAGAGAAAGTGACCATCCCAGGGTCACCTAACTGGCTTTGGGCCTAATGGAGAACTAGAACTCATAGTCTCCTGGTTTCTAGTTTGATGCCTTAATCACTACACCAAACTTATACTTTATACCCCACACAATTGCTTTTTTCAAGGCAATAGGTATATTTTGTCCATTTAGGATACTATAATCCAAGCCCATCCATCTTGAAGCCTTCCATATATGTCAGCATAACCACAGCTCTCCAAATTCTCATAAAGCAGATAAGAAAAAAAATCTTTGCATTGCCTAAGATTTTTTTTGTTCACTTTCATCTTATCTTGGTATGCATAAACAAGATTCGTCACCAGTCATGATTCTTAAATCTGCTGGACTTTGTAAACTAGTACTTGAAAGTGCAACAATCTATACCACTGTAAGCCTAAATAAAAATACTGTACAAACAGGAATTACTCTGTGGTCCTCTGCATTGCAGTTTGTGCTAAATAGACATTTTTATTTCATTTGAAGCATATTCTCTATAGTTAAGTGAATAAAGTCCTAGATTTGCATACAACTGTATGTATGCAACACACTTAGATAAACTGATTTTGTTTTTCCTGAAGTATGCATAAACCAGAATGGAATTATGCCCCATTTCAGCAAACTCTTTGGGGCAATGAAAAGTATTGCATTTTAAGAAAAGAATGGATCAAACATGTATCCTTTTTCAAAAAGAATATATAAAATATGTAAGATAGATAGATAGATAGATAGATAGATAGATAGATAGATAGATAGATAGATAGATAGATAGATAGATGATAGATAGATAGATAGATAGATAGATAGATAGATAGATAGATAGATAGATAGATAGATAGATAGATAGATAGAGATTAGATAGATATATAGATAGAAATAAAACTTTTGGTAGAAAAAATGTGAGGAAAGCAAAGTATTGATGAAAATGCATTATTACACAAAAGTATAGTTAAACATACAAAAGTACTTAAAATCCTAATATATCTCATATAGTATTGCAATAACAATTCTGAATTAACAGTTTCTGCAATGATTTTTGTTTCCTATAAATAAGATCTGAAGTTGTTTTTATGTATGTCTGAAAACTGAATTCCCAGGGACAAATAAAATTGGATGGTGTTTGAAAAATGTGACAGTTTTATGTGCGGATGATGGGACTTTGGAAGTTTTCCATGATATTTTTCTTATCAGAATAAGTAAAAAAGCTGTCTACTGGATAGTATCACTAATCACTCATTAAAGATTAAGCTTATCCATTACTGAACAAAAGCATTTCCATGTACACACATAGATTACTGCATTTCGTTCTTAGGGGAAAAGAAAACTCTCATTTGAAATGCAAATTGCATTTATATATTGGAATAACATTTACTTCTTACAAGTTCCTCTTAAATATTTGGCTTAAAATTGGCAGGTCTATGTATTGTGATACATAAATTTAACTCATGAACTAGAAAGCTGCCATTATGCTAATATTGGAATGTTAGCATTTCTAACGTCCACTGAAATTTCCCGCACATGGGTTAGCCTCCTTCAGCTCAGAGAACTTGTGGCAGATATGTTTAGGATGTAAAATGAAATATTTTGGATGATATTGCAAATAAAATTTCCATATAAGAACTATTGATACATTTATGTATGAAAAACTGAGTAGTGAATTGGGGATATTATTTATTATGTATTAAGGAAAAAGACAATTTGACCATTCTTAGTGTTTTTCATTCTGCAGATTTAATCAGAGCTGATTATGTATATATATGTATATAACAGGTGCTTAATTTTAATTTTGGTGTCAATTTACAATTACTGCTGGATAATTATATCAAAGTTTACCTGTTCTTTCAAATTTTGTATCTTTATTTATTATTAGGCCAGCTAGTCTTAGGCTGCTGGAGTTGTAAAATCTATCTCTTGAGATATAGTAATTATAAATATCTCTGATCAGTGGGATATCCTTTAATCTAGATACAGTTCGAGAGACTACATATGCATGTGACTTTAATTTATTTAGCAATATTAATCACATATTATTTTCAACTCACATATAATTGCAATCCATGAAAGTGACATTTCTCCTTATAATTCAGTTACCAAATCCAATTATACAAGTAAATATTGTGTCTCATTTCTTGATTTAGCTTCCTGACAGTCAAAGAAAGGCAAATGCCCTTTTTAAGTGGACCACTCAGAACATCAGACTCTTCTAAGCCAGGGGTGTCAAACTTGCGTCGTCATGGCATCGTCACGTGACATATCGTGACTTTTTCCCTTTCACTAAACCGGGTGTGGGCGTGGCCAGCGCGTGACACATCCGGCCCGTGAGATGCGAGTTTGACAGCCCTGTTCTAAGCAAAAATATTTTTCCCAAAAAAGTTTTCTAGAAATACTTGGATTAGAAGTGCTCCATAGGGTCATACATGGTTAAGTCACAGGGTTCTCTCCCATGTTTTAGCAAGCAGTGCTTCTCATCTCATCATTGGTTACGGTAGAGACCAGAGGTGGTATTCAGCCGGTTTGGACCGGTTCGGGCGAACCGGAGTAGCAATCTGCAGATGGGCCCGCCCAGTGGTGAAATCCAATTTTTTTTTACTACCGGTTCTGTGGGCATGGCTTGGTGGGCGTGGTGTGGCTTGGTGGGCGCGGCTTGGCGGGCGTGGCAGGGGAAGAATACTGCAAAAATCTCCATTCCCACCCCACTCCTGGGGGAAGGATATTGCAAAATCTCCATTCCCACCCCACTCCTGGGGCAAGGATATTGCAAAATCTCCATTCCCATCCCACTCTGGGGCCAGCCAGAGGTGGTATTTGCTGGTTCTCCGAACTACTCAAAATTTCCGCTACTGGTTCTCCAGAACCTGCTGGATTTCACCCCTGGGCCCACCCACCTGCCCCGGCACTATGCCGTCCTATTTAGGCACATTTTGAAGCCGCGTGCATGCAAAGCGCATGTGCGGAAGGCCGCGCGCACAACTGATGCAAGTGTGCGCGCGTGCGCTCACGTTAGCAAACCAGTAGGGAAAGTAAGTGAATGCCACCTCTGGTGGAGACTGCATTCGAGACTTTAGCATGCTCTGTTTTTTAACTACTACCTTTTGCGAAAAAATATTCCTCCCCACAGTCCAGTACTCTTTAGAACCACTGTTAAAGGAGCTCCAGTAAAACATCATGTTACCCTGAAATTCATGGGTCAGATACAACATTCCAGCCTTCCTAGTTTGCTAATTCGTTCCATAAGTTGTGTTGAATATGCTGTTAAATACGCAACATGGTTTTTTTTTTCAGATTCATGATAAATCCATGGGCATATTGTGAGAGTGAGCATTTTAAAGAATAATATCACTAAGTCTTAACTTTACTCAGAAAAGTCATATTTGGCAAATTACTGAAAGCAATCAAAAACTGATGTTTCATTTGCATTTTCCCCTCTAGCATCAAAATGAAATTCTGCTTTTCCACAGATGACTTTTTTTTTCCTGTCTCAACTTTGAAAGGTTCCCCCCTCCACCCCCTTTCTTTGTGATAAAAGTCATGATTAAATCAACAGTAATCAAGTGATTTAGACATTTCGGCTTTTCTTGTTTCCCCTTCTTAGTATAGTATATTGTAAATTCCAGTTTAGTTAACCCACCCCTCACCCCAGTTGAAACTGAATTGCAACTGCTAATTGAGGCAAATGCTTAATTAAGAATATTTCATTTACTTCCTCAGGAATTCCTTGGGTCTGGGGACCCCAAAGATACAAAGATGCTAATCACAAAGCAAGCAGACTGGGCCAAGAACATCAATGAACCCAAAGCAGCAGTCGAGATGTACATGACGGCAGGGGAGCATTTGAAGGCCATAGAAATCAGCGGAGATCAAGGCTGGGTTGATATGTATGTCTTGCTGCCTTTCCGAGAAATATGCTATTATGTTTTCAAAAGAAATACGGATATTTGTTTCCACTGTTTACTACAGGTAGTCCTTGACTTATAACCACAATTGAGCCTAACATTTCCGTTGCTCAGTGAGACATTTGTTAAATGAGTTTTGCCCCATTTTATGACCTTTTTTGCCACAGTTGGTAAGTGAATCCACTGCAGTTGTTAAGTTAGTAACATGGTGGTTAATTGAATCTGGCTTCCCCATTGACTTTGCTTTGTCAGGAGGTAGCCAAAGGCAATCACATGATGGCAGGACACTGCAACCATCAGAAATATGAGTTAGTTGCACAGGCATCTGAATTTTAATCATGTGATCATGGAAATACAGCAACGGTCATAAGTGTGAGAAATGGTCATAAGTCACTATTTTTCAGTGCCATTATAACTTCGAACAGTCACCAAATGAATTGTTGTAAGTTGAGGACTACCTGTACTTTATATTGAAAGAGGGGAGAACTACCCTGTTTGCCCCAAAATAAGACTTCCCCTGATAATAAGCCCAATCGGGCTTTTGCGTGCATGGCAATAAGGCCAAAGCGCTTATTTCAGGGTTCAAAAAATATATTAGACAGGGTCTTATTTTCGGGGAAACACTGTATGTGGTAGAGACTGTATTTTAGCCTTCGTGAAAAAGTTCAGAAGTCTTTGAATTAGAACTCAGCCAAATGTGCTATACATGGTATACAAATTAATAATATAAAACTATTGAAATTACTGCCCCATATCCTGATTTCAGGAAGAGACTTTTCAGCCAAATTTTTTTTTATTAAAAGGCATGAAATTTTGTGAGATACAACGTATTTCATCAGATGCAATGGCATGGCCAGGGGTGGGTTCCACTTACCTTTGCCACCGGTTTGCATCGTGCGATTTTGCTTCTGCGCATGCTCAGAAGCAGCAATGAGCCCGAAACCCAGCTGAGGAGCTGATCAGCTGTGCTTCATGTGAAGAAATAAAGGTCAGAATTCACGCGCGGGAGGGCCGTTTTTCAAGCTGCGGAAGGGGAAAAATTCGCACAAAATCCCAAAAAAAAGATGGCGGTGCATATGGACCGGCACCGACAGTGACGTCACCAGTGGGTCGCTACCGGTTCGGCCGATCCGGTCCAAACCGGGAGGAACCCACCCCTGGGCATGGCTACAGATTGATACAGGAATTACATTTCAATGGCAAGAGGAGGGGAAGGAAGACAAGATGGTTATGCAGTTGCAAGCTACATGTGAAACAGATTACAAATGTCAATTAGCAATCGTAAAGCCATTATGCTTATTGAGATCATCTGAGACAGCTGAAACCTTTTGATGTATATCAGTTTAGCAATTTCTTGCTCAATTGTGCTATTAAAGCTTCCTTTTTTTCCTAAAATAGCTACCTTGAGATCTATAATGAAGTGTCCTGGGAGGTTGAAATGATTCAATATTACTTTGTTCATGTTTTGACTCCTGGTATTAATTATTTTGTGCAAATATTATTTTGTTTGCCCTATGTAGAGACCAGAGGGGGTACTGCTGTCAGATGAAGGCACCTCTCATCTTCTGTATGTAGTTGTTGGGGGCCTGTGGCAGCTGTGATAGCTGATCTGGAACAATGCTTTCTCAACATTTTCCCCTCCCTCCCCCAACCTTTTCTTTACTTGAGAGTCATTGATGACAATTATTCATCAAATTCTATCATGACTTCAACAACTTTTACCTCATCATTAACCTTAGCCTTGAAGGTTACAGCAGGGGTGTCAAACTGGTGGCCCGCAGGCTGGATGCGTCATGCGCAGGCTACGCCCACCCCAGCTCCGCGAAGGGAAAAAAGGTCATAATACGTCACATGACGGCAGCGTGACACCGCGAGTTTGACACCCATGATCTACAGAATAGGTTCACCTCCTTGATACACTGTAAAGGGACATAATAGAACACAAATGTTACAACACAATGTTATACAGGAAACTGCATATCACAAGGCACATCTCCCTGCTTTCCGTTTCCATCCTGAATACATAATCAAGCCTGTCAGCCAGATAATCAAGCTTGCTCTATGCTTCAATTGCTTTGTTCTGATGCACTTGGCAAAGACAGTCAACTGAGGGAATTAAACCAGAAACTCAGGAAATTGAACTACCCACTCAACTACATCAGTAGACAAATCAGAAGAGGAACTGGATTCCCAGGGAGGAAAGTCTATTCAAAGACACAATAGTAACAGAATACTACATGTCACCCAGTAGTAGGTTCCACTTACCTTTGCTACTGGTTTGGGAATGGGCCGCCCATTTGGCGCGCTTGTGCAGAAGCTTCTGTGCATGCGCAGAGCATTTTTGATCACGTTCGGGCAGGTGGGCGGAGCCTCCCGCTGCTACCGGTTTGCCAAACCGGTGAGAACCGGTAGCAACCCACCACTGATGTCACCACTAGTTTTCACCTACAGCTCATAACTCAAACCACTCAAACACATTATTAATATGCTATAGCCCATACTGGACAGTGATATTTACATTTTCTCATGCATGAGGCGGCAAGAGGCCTATGCTTTCAAGCAGACAACCACCCAACCTGAAGTACATTCTCCCAAGCAATAAGAAACAACAGGACAATGATGCTAACATGGGAACCGGACCCTGCAACAAAACCAGATGTCTGCTTTGCTTTCATATATAAATCACCTTCACAGGTTATCACAGGAATAGTTTTTAAAAGGGTATTAGTTGTTAATTGATCAGGTATTTGGAATCTGTTTCATATCTAACCTACATCTGCATAACCACCTTGTTTCCCTTCTGCCTACTCAGGCTATAGTCCCTCCCTTGCATCTGATGAAATGTTATAGCTCAGAAAAACCTATGCCTTTCAATAAAGTGTACTGTAGTCTGGAAAAACTGCTACTAGACTCATCCTGATTTTTTGATTATTTTATTTATCATAAAATATATAAATAAAATAAAATAAAATACTAAAAATAAATACTAAAATCCTGATTTTGGGCTACCACAGACTATCTATAGGTCTCCCATAAGGCCTGTGATTGAAATGCTCATGATGTCTCTCTCAGAACATTCTTTTGTTTGTTCAGTTACATGCTTCTTTTCCAAAAGCATAAGTTCAGCGTTGCTCTCTGCGTTTACACAGCTGGTGCCTAGGACAAGCAAGCAGAACTTTTCAGAAACATCATACAACAGTTGCAATCTTAGAAACAAATTGTACTATTCAAGGTCAGGCATAGTTGTGGAGTGTCAGTTATACAACAGATAAAAATGCCGATTTGCCTAATGTGGATTTCAAAGGCTTCAGAAAACACATTTCTGAAAATGTGGCACATTTTGACTGTAAGATGCAGTTCTTAAGATTTTAATAAGATTCCATGGAGTCCTTTAAAAAGACTCGGAGGCTTCATTGAGTCTGCAAATTGTGGAATCTAAATAAAGGGTCTCTGCTTCAGACATTAGAATGCGAATTTATTTAGTTAAGAGCTTTTGTCCTCAAGCAGTTCCAGGTTTGTGGCTTGGCAAAGAACTGGTGGAGTATAAATGTAAACAACTGTTCAGCTGTTTGCTTGCATCTCTGGCAGCATCCTGCGTGTTTGTGTATGTATGTATGTGTGCGTGTGCGTTCGCGTATGCGTGCATGTGTATAGTAAGAATTAGGAAGACTTATAGACAATAACGGGGCTAGATTTCTTCTTCTTTTTTTAAAAATTAAGATTGATTGATATTGCTCGAAAGCTGGATAAAGCAGAACGAGAACCTTTGACGAAGTGTGCCTATTATTTTAAAAAGTTATTGAACCATGGATATGCTGCAGAAACCTATATCAAGATTGGTGATCTGAAGGCTTTGACACAGCTCTATGTGGAAACTCAGCAGTGGGATGAGGTAAATGCAGCCCCCTCTAAGGGAATCATTTATCATTTCTGGGTATTGATGCCTATGTAGTCTTAAATCTTTACATTGTATGAACAAAATTCCCCTTTCTATTTAAATTGTGCATGCATTTTAATGTGTTTCAATTTGCAGACAGATCCTTCACTGGAGAACCCTTGTTCAGGATTCTGTCCAATCTGCATGCTCTCATACAAAATGCTCCATTATGTTCTCATCCTTCTGATTTTCTATTCTTTTCCTCAAGAGATACACAATATTTATTGGAGTTTTTAACATAAATATTGTGTTGGGGAACATGCAACATTAGATCCCTGACTTTTATGTAAATTAAGCCAATAAGACAGCATTTAAATACTGAAATAGAAATAGCCAACAACCACTTCCTTTAAACATGAAATGAAGATGTTTCAAGACTCAAGAATTCAGGGGTGAAATCCAGCAGGTTCTGACAGGTTCTGGAGAACTGGTAGCGGAAATGTTCAGTTGTTCGGAGAACCGGCAAATACCACCTCTGGCTAACCCCAGAGTGGGGTGGGAATGGAGATTTTGCAGTATCCTTCCCCTGGAGTGGGGTGGGAATGGAGATTTTGCAGTATCCTTCCCCTGGAGTGGGGTGGGAATGGAGATTTTGCAGTATCCTTCCCCTGCCACGCCCACCAAGCCACGCCCACCAAACCACACCACGCCCACAGAACCGGTAGTAAAAAAAATTAGATTTCACCACTGCCAAGATACTAAACATTCTGAGAGTGAAAGGGGAATCTACTTCCATGCATCTTCCTTTAGGTAGAATTAAATGTAGTAAACATATCCAAGCAATTGTAAGCATCAGGATAGGTAATCTTTTAGAGGTATGAAAAATCATACATTAACATAGTAGTATGGAGCTGCAAGAAGCCCCTGAATATCAGTGCAGTGCGAAGATGCAGTGCCCCAGAAAGTCCCAGTTGCCCCAGCATGCAGCCCAAAACCACATTGCCCTGAGAAACCCCAGCTGCCTCAGCAGCAAGGCCAAAACTACAACCACATCTGGAACCTTTAGCTGCCCCAGTTCAGCTCCAGCCACACTTGCCCTCATCACCCTGCAACATCCCTACTGCCCTGCACACCATTGCCCTAGCTGCCCTTTGCTTTCTTCTTGCTCCTGGTGCTGATGAAGTGTACTTGCCAGGAAATATCTATGCTTGACCTTGGGAAGAAAGCTTTCTGGGACCAGCAGCTTCCTTGAAAAGAACCAGGGCAGGCAAGCCTCAGCATTGGGAGCAAGAAGACAGGGAAGGTCAGGTAGGCAGCAGTGGCCATGGAGTGCAGGGGGCCAAAAATGCAGAGATGGTGGGAGTTGAGTTGCCCCTGCAGTCATAAATCTGGGCAGGCTGCCAAGCGCTCCTAATTTTGATCATGTGACTATGACAGTGTTGTAATGGTCATAACTTCAGGACCAGTTGTAAGTTCCTATATGTGGTGCCACCATAAATCTGAACAGTCACTGCACAAATGGTTGTAACTCAAGAACTACCTGTATTTGCAAAGAGAAGCTGGCAGGAATGCCCGAAGGGGATGGGAAATAGTCTACCTGTCACAGGCAGCATAAAGATGCTAAGCAGAGCAAACTGGTCAGAGCTCTCATTGTTTGTTTGGGCTCCCCTTCCTTGGGGACTATTTTAGGGAGATTTTGTTTTGTGTTGTTAAGTCTGTTGATAAACCCTCCTCTTTACATGGAGAGGAAAGCCATTGGATTAGATAAGAATCAGCAATCAAAGAATCAATTCACTATCCACATATGCAGTAGCACAATTAAGATCTATTTTGCAATAATGATGTTTTAAGAATAAATCAACCAGTTGCATGGGAAATTTGCCATCTGACAATTTCTTTAATTGTGAATGATATAGGTAACCTACTGGGCTGTGACATCAGCATGTTAGATGCCAAAGACGGCTGTTCAGGGTTTGATGAATAAGGCATTATTACTGGCTGTCACTAAGTAGCACCGCATACTTATTGAAATATCTTAGTGTCTGGTACAAATAAATCCTGAAATCTGTGGATCTGAAAACAATAATATTCGGTTGCATTTTTAGACTGTAATTATTTTCCTAAGCATGAACTTATTCTGTATTTCAGGCTTTTGCTTTGTCAGAAAAGCACCTTGAATTTAAAGATGATGTCTATGTTCCATATGCTCAGTGGCTAGCAGAAAATGATAGATTTGAAGAAGCTCAAAAAGGTAAGACTATATTGCTACTGCTACTGTCAATACTACTATTATTAAGTTGGTTTAATCAAACTTTACTAGGTACTTTCCTGAAATTAAAAACAAGCATAATATTTATTTGGGAGGCACGTTAAAATTTAATTTCAATAGAAGAGAGTATCTGTAGCTCAGAGTTGAAGTGACAATCATTTAGGAGAGCTGGGTGGTATAGAAATTTGATAAATAAAATGTTTAGTTCTTGGTACTCTCTGAGCGTGATTGCAGAAGTTTCATTGCCCACCTGAGTAATATAATCAGTGTGACTGAGTGTGGGGTTTACTACCAATTTATATAAAAGTAGTTTTCCTGTTAGTTTTGGTGGGTGGGTGGTTTTCTCTGTGGTGGTACCTTGCTTAGGGTATTGTTTTCTGCCTGATCCCTGCTTATCTGAGTGTTGGATGCTGATGGAGATGTGTTCTTCTTGTTTTGTTTCTTTCCTAGATTTTTTAATTGTCTCTTTTGAATAGTATATAAATGTGGTTTATCTCTATGTGTCTGTTGATGACTGAGTTAACATTTTAATTAAAAGACAGAAATCATCTAAATGATCTAATTGATATATTAATATTCATGGATAAGTTTTTATTTTAAGTTACTTTAATAAATTAGTTAAGAACAATTTGTTTAAAATAATTTATTACAGTACTACATTTATATCTAGCAAAATGTTTCTATGCATTCACATAGCATGGTACCTCTTATTAAATGAACTGAAATCAGTGTTTGCTCATACTTTTTGTGATTAAAGGGTATCGTAAATATTCATATTCATATTCTAGCTTATCAAGAGACTAGTATACTTGGGAATAGCTTCCATATTTTCTGAGGTATATTTCAGAATCCTATTTTGTGCACTTTATATAGAGCAGCAATTTCTGTGTGATATACATTGGCTGTATTCATTATAAGCATGCCATATGTATCTGAAAGAACTTGAGAGATCTAAGTCAGGATTTGAAAATTGCATGGTTTTCCTCTTTTTTGAAAGAGATTTTTGTTTTGTTTTTCAGTTTAAGGTTCTCCGAGCTTACATCAAAGGGCTAGTGCATTGTATTTCTTCAGTTTTCTGATAATTTTGTGTGGAAATGCTGCTGATGTATAGCACTTTGCTGCTAATTCCTAGCACTGTCATCCTAAGGGCCATGAAAGCAATCCTACAGCTCATAAAGCTATCTGCATTTGTATGGGATACTGTGACAGAGTTTAAATTGCAAATGGACTCTTATTTTTGTAGCAGTTTGACTGTGAATATAAGGCATAATGTTTAAGGGAAAATAAGTCACCGCTGGTGTGGAATGGTGTGTGTCCTAAATTCCTGGGTTTATATTGGTGAAAGGATCAGACCTAATTTTTATTCTTTTTGCTGGAAAGCTGGCCTGTGAAACATAGTCTGCCATTCTGTAATTGCCAGGGACGCCTAATAGATTTAGTCATTTTGCTTTTAGTTGTGAAGTCAGTAGAGGCTAAACTTAAGTATGTGCCCTTTTTCACATCAAGGTGACTTTAGATTTCACAGATTACCCATAATATTGCTCTGTGAGATGACATTAATACTGATTTTATTAGGCACAGCTTGAAATATCCAATTGTTGTTGTCCTGGCTTTTACTATTACCGTAATAGCAAGTACAATTCATACTGATATTCACTCGTCATTTGTTTCAGTGATACTTATTGGGAGCCAGGAAGAAAACCTTGCAAATGACTAGAAATTGTTCAGCTTCTTTGCTTGATAGATTATGCATTTAGGAAGCTTGGGGGATACCACAAAATCCACAAGACTTCTATTTAGAAATATATGTAGCACTATATTAAACTTCCCTGCAGAGTGTTGTTGGAAGTAATATTCTTCTGGGTTCAGTTCCAAGTGGGGAAAAAGAACAATGGATTCATGGAAGTTGCTTGGAAAGAAGGTTTTAATGGAGAACAAAGGAACAGGAGCACATGGCATGAGCTCCTGAACAGAAAAGGTGGATCACATGTTTTCAGGTGTTGGGTCCAGAGAAAAAAGGGCAAAATGCTGGGAGTTCCTTGCTTTATATCTCTCTTGGGCCCCTCCCTAACTGTTTCCTGTTCCTATACAGAAATGTATTCCATTGGCTGTCAGATTCCCAGGGGCATGCTGGGGCAACTCTTGTGGGTTGTCCCAAATCTTCCCAGGTCCCATGTGGTGTAATGAAAAGGCTTTGGGATTCCTATTATGGTTCTTCCTATAGGTGCTTGTTATGTAAAAGACTGTTCCAGGCTAGGTGGGGGGAATGAGCTGGGCTAGGCCATTCCTTGATGGCCCATTGGCAAGGGTGGGAGGAATGGCTGAGCTGGCACATTGACAACGGTGGGGGCTGAGTGAGTCTTTTGTCTGCTTAAAAGCATGTTTCCAGGGATATTCTACTGTTTATAATATTCTGCCTTTTAATATTTCCTAGGATATTTCATTTTTCTAGGAGGGGGTGGGTGCTAACTTCATACTGTGTAGAAAAACAGAAGAACATAATCCCTTTGGATGCTTTGTTGTTGATGTTTAGATTCATTAGCTTAATCAGAGTTTTCTTTATTTTGACTCCCCTTTGTAGCATTCCATAAAGCTGGCAGACAGACTGAGGCTGTTAAAGTGTTGGAACAATTAACTCACAATGCTGTGGTAGAAAGCCGATTCAATGACGCAGGATATTATTACTGGATGTTGTCCATGCAGTGCTTAGATATAGCTCAAGGTAAGGAAATGCTAGCAAGTTTACTTTATTCACACATGAAAATAGAATATCTAACATACTCTTGAGGTCTTCAATGAATGTTCTTTGGGAATTGCATGATATAGGTCCTCTGAAGTGGGGGAGGGTAAGTTGGGAGAGGTTCTTATCAGGGCCCAGTATTTAGATTATTATAATCTTATTTTTTCATACGATGTTGAGAATAACTATCAGCATAGAACCCACTTTCTGCTGAAGTTCCTGCTATGTTCCCACATTTTCTGTCCTTCCCTAGGTGACACAAGCTCATGTGAGATATTGCCTTTCCTTATTCATCTAACAGTTTTCTGAAAGGGACAGTAATCCTTTCTATAGTTTGCATATCACAAAACTGGGCCTGAGCTAGAAGAAAATAATTTGTCCCTTATCTCTTAACTAACCTGTGGCTGAAGTTTATTATAGAATTAGGCCCAAGTAAGTTTTTACCATTATAACATGGTGGATTGAAGCAGAGTGATTGTCTTTTATTATGTGACATTATGCAAAGGTTTCTTTATTTTGCAAGTACACATAAGATACAGATCAGTCGTCTCTAGTACACTGAGCTGAGATTACAGCTGTTCTGTTCACTTAACTAGAAATATCTCTCTCTGAACTCAGAAGGATTAGCTTCTAAGTAAACACGTCTGCCAGTGTGCTAGAGGATAGCAGATAATTCCAAAGTGCTTTTAAAATCCAAATGTTGAGTTGGAAGATGCTGTTCCCTTTGCTTGTAACTTCTGCGGTTTGATTTTCAAGAACTGGAAGGCAAATGTATTCCATTGTTAGCCATAGTACCCAGCTATGTTCAAATGAAATTTCAGCGCCATTTGCGCCTTGATTTTCCTGTTTTTAAAGTACAATATTTCATGCAAAGTTAACTACAGAAGCTATGGTTGGAGGCACATTTGTTTAGGAGCGTTGATGCAAGGTCCTTTCAGCATAAGTCTTTCATTATTGGGTTGGCAACTGTTCAGAGGTTTTATGCTGATATTGCCTTTCCCTCCCTCAGACAACGAGGAGCAGAAGACCGAAATGTTAAAAAAGTTTCACCACTTCCAGCACTTGGCAGAACTGTATCATGCCTATCACTTCATCCACAAATGCACTGTAAGATATTTACATACTTGCAATTCACTCTGTGACCCTCAAACTTTCATGAGTTAGTTAACGGATGTCATATTTGCTTTTAGGAGTCTGCTGTCATGGGGAGACTGTTGTGAGATTGTCAATACAGCTAACTTCTTTTGTGCACTTTATTTATTATTTATATTGTATTTATATATTATTATTATAAGACTCTAACCTTGATATTGCTGCACCTCGGTGTGTCAGATAGAAATCTGGGAATGAACTTTTATTTTTCCACTGCAGGAAGAACCCTTCAATCACTACTTACCTGAAACACTCTTCAATGTGTCTAGGTTTTTACTTCATAGCCTTACCAAGGAAACTCCTTTGGGAATTTCTAAAGTGTATCCTTTGAAAGGGAGAGGCAAAGGCATATGTCAAATCCAAGACTTATTTGGTGAGCAGAATAGAAGGCTCAGTGGTGGATTGTATACTGCATCCTGCAAGACTATAGGGTTATTATATTGCGTGATTATTCCTTTTCACAGCCTACAAATCTTTTAATACTATGTTTTATGTTGGATATCATGAAACAGTTCCTAAATAATTTTGAAACACTTATAAATCATGAGAACATGCAGCTTAGAAAATATGTCTTTCAGTTGGTCAGAACTTGATAAAATGGGCTTTAGCCCAGGAAAACCTATGCCCCCATAAATACCTTTTATATACGATCTGTCGTGAGATTCTCAATTTTGCTGCAGCAGATTAGTATGGCTACTTCTCTGAGTTCCATTATTGGGAAAAATGGGAAGACATGCTGCATCTTGTAAAATAGCATTACACTATTTTTTTTTAAAAAGAAAGAAAATTACACATATAAACAGAGTAATAAAATAATATAATTTATCACTTCCCTCCTTTAAAAAAAGGAAAGAAAAAGACTGGAAATCTATCTCATGAGCAAAAAAACTCCCAAATACTTTGAACAGATTATTTGAAAGTCTTCTTCCTTGCCTTTTGTTAGATAAATCATGTGTTGACTGATCATATGTTGATGAGAATTGATTGCTGCAAATCAAGTATAGATTTGTCCTTCTAGTATTGTGTAATAGTCATTTTTGGACATCCTCGCTGCATGAAAAATCCAGTTATTTTTATGTTGATTGATTCCAAATGCTGGGGATATAGCCAAGTGGAACATACACTCTCTTAACTAGCAAATTGATTTCAACTTGACTCTTTAATCAATTTAAAGTCATGTTAACCTTTCTGTGAATTTCAAGCCCAAATGTGACAATAATAGGGCAAATGTGTGAGTTAATCTTTCACTTTCTAAATTACATTTCCAGCAGCAAGGTGATTGCTTCCAGTCCTTATTAATCACTTGTTGAGGTATCCAGTACATGAAATAGACTTATCTGCTATATTAACCACATTTTAAGTTAAATTAATCTCACATTCTTTAAAGCAGTCTTCCTCTGGTTCACAAGCAGAGAGCGTTCAAGTTCCTTATTCCACAATTCTCTGAATTAAGACGAAATTGTAATCAGTTACAGCAGTGTTTCCCAAACTTTTGACATATGTGTACCCCTTCTATAATTTTCGTAACGCTGAGTACCCCTCATAAAAAACATATGCTTTAATAAAAATCAAAATATATTTATTTTTTATTTTTTGGGTACATACTCAAAATAAAAATTGTATTTTATAAAAATAATCAAAATCAGTGGAACTTACTAAAGCACGATAACAGGCGCCCGGAACTAACTATTAAAGAAGTAAGTTGTCTCTGTAACGAAGTGCAGTATATTCACGCCGTGTCATGCCTCACAAGACTGTCTAACCGTTAGATAACACTGCAATTCTCCGGCATTTAAACAGCTCCGCGGCTCAACGTCAACTGTTAATGTTCCCGCAGTTTAAAAATGGCCAAACCCGAGCTGCGCGAAGGATGCGCAGAAGTTCCCGCCATAATGAGTTGCGATACGATGTACGATGGCCCCAGTTCCCATGTAAAAACTGCGATATGCGCCTATTTCTTTCCTTGTTCTGTGGGCGCAGCTAAGCACGGTGCAGTGGATATTCCCACGTGATCCTCACCAAACTCCGGTGCAACGCGTACCCCCACCAAACTCTTCCCGTACCCCTGGGGATACGCGTACCACACTTTGGGAAACACTGAGTTACAGTAATCCCAGTCCCCTACATTTTTTAAATAAAATAAATTCCAGTATTATCCTAAAGGAATATAATCCTGATTCTAAAGTATCCACCCCACTCCCGCCCACCACTTCAGGAAGAACAGATAGAGAAAGCGTTCGGTACACAGACAGACACACACAAGACAAAAATCCTATGCAATCTCCAGTTTCTCCATTATTTGACAAATCATGCTTACCAAGTCTGCTAAATCTAGTTCTAGAGATTTACCTTCCCCACCGCCCCAAAAATGTGTGCATGGGATTGATTGATTTTTATTTATTTGCTACATTTATGTAATCCCCCATCACATGTACATGACAATGAGCATCATATAAAGTTAAAAACACAAAATAGTACAACAAAATAACAAACAACAAAGTAACAAAATAATTAAAAACAATAAAAACATTAGAAATACATAACCTGCAGGAGAGAACTCTCCGTTTCCCTAACAGTATGCCATGTGGCAGGCTCCATAACCATATTACTAGATCCCCAAGGCAAATGGCAAAGCCATGTTTCCTGAAGGCCAGAAATATATAGGCACTTGTTTGTGGGAATACATGCACCCCCACCCACACTTATATAAAGTATATGTATGTATATATGGGACAGACCCATATTCCTTGCCCCTCTCCTGCCAAGAGCAGAGCTAGAGAAACTGTCAAAATTAATTAATAATTAAAATTAATTGCTTGTAAAATTCAGTACTTCCATTGCAAGGTTAATTCTTCAATCCATCCGGTCCCACACAGTAATACAATGTACTTATGCACATTTTTCTCCTTCCTTCCAGCAGAAGTAGTTAGAATAAAAAAAGAAGCATGATGGAAAGACGGTGAGGGTAAACATTAACTGTATATAGTATTACCAGTGTATATTACCTATACAACTGTATATACCTACCATTTGTCTCAAATGGTATAGAGCCATGATGGCGAACCTATGGCACGCGTGCCAGAGGTGGCACACAGAGCCCTCCCTGTGGGCACTTGGGCTGTCGCCGGCTGCTCTTCCGGTTTGGCCAGCTGGTCTTCATGTGTGCTGGAGTGCCAGAAATCCGAAGACCAGCTGGCTGGCACGCATGCACGGTCTGGAAACAGGAAGACCAGCTGGCCGGCGTGCATATGCGCACTGGCCAGCTGGTCTTCGCGTTTCCAGGCTCCGGCGCACGCTCTGTTTCGGCACTCGGTGCTGAAAAGGTTTGCCGTCACTGGTATAGAGTTTCCTGCTTGAGTAGGGGGATGGACTAGAAGACCTCGAAGGTCCCTTCCAACTCTATTATTCTATATTGGGAAAGAAAGAGAATGATGGAAACACAACTGGATAGAGTTGAGGCAAAAGGAACAGTATCTGGATAGGAAAGAAAAGACAGAGAATTCTTTATGTATTTCATCCACCAGGCACAGTTTCCCTCGAGGGGCATCTAATCTGGGACTAATTTTTGTAGACATTTGTACCTCACGCTAATTACTTTGGTTTTAAAAGCTCCTTCTCCTGTTAGAAGGAGAATATAAGATGGCCCTGCAGCAATTTACAGGTAAAGGAAAACTCTTCTCTGGAATAATGGCATGGGAACCTCTCTTCAAAGTTTCCAACAATTCTGGAGCTTCAAAAGCAACCATGGCCGGAGGATTAAGACACATTCATCTTTAATCTTAAAAACACTGTAAGACAGAAGTATTGACATTGAGTAAATTCTAAGAACACTCTTCGATAATCCAAACTAGGGGTTTTTTCCCACCTATGCAAAGGTTTTGAAAATAGCTACTACTAAATTGATCCAAATAATAGCTCACTGACAAGAGTGAGTAGAAAGAGCTAAAAGGAATTTCACATTTAATTCTTAACATAAGAATTGTACCTTGGCTAAGGTTCCCTTTGAGAAAGGAGCAAGGAGAAATAAAAACTTTTCAATAAGTAGGGGTATAGGAAGCAAAAAATGAAGTCGAATAGTAAGACGCTACAGTGCTGACCTGCATAGTATGTGACATGTTTGTCTTCCTTTTGGAAACAACTTGGCATATACTTGAAGCAAATGCAAGCTTGTGGGAAAAGTCTAGGAATCAGGGAAGAGAATAGTTGTTCTGCAGCAGCTGATGACAAAAGCAAAGGTGTATCCCTTCAAATTAAAGAAGCTCTACAACCTGCTAGTGGAAGCAGCCTACTCTAAGGATGATAGAATAATCAACTATCAAGGGTGAGAATAATAACCAAAAGCAAGGGATATAGCAACACTCTGTACTCCTGGAACTTTGAAACGGCTTTTAGGCCCTTACAGATAAAGCATATAGAAAAACATCACAGAACAGGAGTTAATATGCTGGATCCTTTTCAAAGACTGAGAAGATGCAACTACTGTATGCCTTCTAAGAAAACAACCAAAAAAAGGTGTTTTGTGAAGTAGTTTGTGAATCAATACTACAGAGAATTGAAATAATTGTACACCAAATGGACCTACAAAACTACTATCAACTCAGGAAGTGTGCTGTCAGCCAGGGTCAAGGGTCAAATACTTGACAGACCAATTTTGACAGTTTATCAAAACCACCGACAGCTTCTTCTTCCCAGTAATACAGGGACAAATGATACTGTGAAGAACAGCTCCAGCATTTCACCAAGGAATGTGACAAGTTCAAAAGCCGGGGATATTTTTATTATACTTTCTGTCTATGGAAGATGACTGGAAATGAAAAGAAAACTGCTATAAATTAGTAACTGGCTATGCAAATGAGATTTGGTTTTGCAGATCATGGTCTAAGTTATCTAGATAATGGATTGCTGGCACAAGGAATGGTAAAAGTGTATTTGGCCAAAGCATAGCAAGCTTGATTAAGGGTTTTTTAAATTAAATCCCATCTGTGAAAGCATTTCAGAGAAAGGCTAAAGTAAGGACTTCAGGTAAAGAGTTGTGCACTGTTAAAAATGGAGTGTTGCTGAAATGGAGCCTCTTAAACCACTGAAGAGAAGTTGGAAAAAAATTGCTCATAATCTTCTTGGCTTTCATTATCTATAGATTAATGCTGAGAATATGGGAAATAATCATGATAAGATTGAAAGGGAAAAGGGAAAATATGATTTAATGGGTGTAACAGAGACCTGGTGTAATGCTTCAAGAGTGGAATATATTAACTGAAGGATGAATTGAGTGAAAGAGTAGAAAGGCAAGAGAGTTTGCCCTTTATGCTAAATATATCCATTCTTGTTCAGAAAGCCAAATAAATGTACTTGGCAATGATATAGAGATCATCTGAGCTAAAATTACTGGAGCAAAACAAAAACAAAAGAAAAAGTAATACTGTTGCTAATGTCTGCTATCACCCATCCAACCAAGCAGAAGATATAGATGATGTCTTCCAAAACAAAGCGAATCTCTCAAAAGAGGCATGAAATTATAGTTAAAAATTATAGGTTTTAATTGCTCTGACATTTTTGGAGGGGCATATCTAAACTCTTTCAGGCATCATCCTTTCAGGAAATTCCTGACTTGCCTTGCTGATGGGAAAGAAAGGAGTATGTATACTTTACTTCAGACTAGATTCCAACACATTTTGAGCAAAAACTTTTTTGTCAGGGGAAAAGTGCTGCAGAACAGCATTTATAAATAGCAGTCATAAATAAGATCTCCTGGCAGGAGAACCTAATAGGAAAAGGAATAAAAATAGGTAGGGGTTCCTAAAGAAGCAGATATTATAAGCACAGTTCCAGACTGTTCTGATGAGAAAAATGGACGAGAGCAAAAGTCAGTGTAGCTAACACGGAGGGAGAATCTGAAAATCAAAAAGGACACATAGAGGAAAAGGTCATATGCAGTCAGGTTACAGAGAAAGTGTACAGGCAAGTATTCACGACTGAACTGAAAAAAGAATCACGCTGTCTGCTGCCCAGTGAAGATGGCAACATACAAACTGGTGCCAAAGAACTACTCGGTTCCTCTTTTGGTTCCATCTTCTCCAACCAATATAAATGTATGTTTTATCTGGAATTTATGAAGATAGCATGAGGAACCAAGATTGAATCTTGAGATTGATAAAAACATCGTCAGGAATGCCTCTTTACTTGGAATTTAAAGGCCAGATGAACTGAAGTTTTTGCAAAAAACACAAGTGTATTTTTGGGTGTATTAATAGAATTATGATTTCCAAATTACAGGAAGTACGTCTACTTTATTCTGCTATGATCAGACTGAATTTTGAGTGCTATATACCGTTCTGGGGGACGTGGTGCGCTTGTCAATTAGAAAAGTCGGCAGTTCGAATCCCTAGCGCTGTGTAACGGAGTGAGCTCCCATTACTTGTCCCAGCTTCTGCCAACCTAGCAGTTTGAAAGCATGTAAAAATGCAAGTAGAAAAATAGGGACCACCTTGGTGGGAAGGTAACAGTGTTCCGTGCGCCTTTGGCGTTTAGTCATGCTGGCCACATGACCACTGAATTGTCACCAGACAGCGCTGGCTCTTTGGCTTAGAAACGGAGATGAGCACCTCCCCTAGAGTCGGGAACGATTAGCACGTATGTGCAAGGGGAACCTTTGCCTATACCGTTCTGAGCAGCTCTTTTAGAAGGATTCATAAGAAGTAGAATAGATTCAGAGAAGAGCAGTGAAGATAATTAGAAGATCAAAAAGTATGTCTAATAGAGGAAGATTGAATGATCTGAATATGTTTTACACCAAGAAAAGGTGACTGAATAGAGATATGATAGCACTCTGATAGGAAGATGCCACATAGAAGAAGATTAAACCTATTCTCTTTCAGAGTGCAAGATACAGAATTAATTATGCGACATTTAACTCAATGCCAGTTCTTAGTAACCATGTCCCCAACCTGATCCATCAGATCTCCCAACAGTTCATCTATCACCTCTGTAAGGGAGCCCATCCTGCTTATTGTCCCTTTTTCTTTCTTTTCAGCTTTCCCAGCATTATAGATTTCTCCAGAGAGCTAGGTTTTTGTTTGTTTGTTTGTTTGTTTGTTTGTTTGTTTGTTTGTTTGTTTGTTTGTAAGAGTTATGTAACTGCCCCATCTTATACACCATAACCCAAAATGTGTCCAAAATGCAACAATATGAGACTGGTCGTTTGACAACTTTTGAGCTAATTCATTTGATGATTCATTTGTTTGCTTTCTTAGCTATCCATGGTATTCTCAGAAATTGTCAGCCTTGCAAAATAGTCCAGATAGGAAGCATGATCAATTCTACTTATTGTAAGGTTACAATAGCAGAAACTTGCAAGTTTGAAAATATATTTCTCCCATGTCACTTTTATAGCGAAAAAAATTAGGGAGGGTTCCATGTGAGACGGTTGCTAAACCCACATTCTTTCTGCAGTCTATGCTGCCTCTTGTCTGACTGTTACCTTGGTTGTGTGGTGCTTTCCTCTTTTCTCCCAAGGCCATTTCCACATATCATCATAGGACTCCTCAACCCCAAATTTCAAAAACTATAAAGCAAACATAGAATGTTGAATATTAGAGAATTCATCTAATTGCAGTTTAACAGTATTGTAGAACCAAATATCCAGTGAAGTAATAGCTTTCCCTTTTTAAAAAGGAATCTAAATACACATCTCTCTGGGTTGTTTTAATTTGAAAATCTGGAGTAGACTGTAGATTTGGGTCAGTGGCATAAAATGTCTTTCAGTACTGTGATTCTAAGTTATAAAAAGCCTAGTTTATCCCTCCCACACCAAATTCTGAATTAACCCCTATTTTTAAACTGGAGTTGACCCATAATGTAAGGTTTCATGTTAAAAATGTTAATGATTAAAATGATATCTGTGACCCAATACTTTTCATCTGGCAGGAATGGAAATTGATCCACGAACAAGGAGCTCAATACTTGCAGGTTTTTAGTGGTGTTGCATAATAGCATTCAATTTGAGTCTGAAGAGGAGTTCAATTCAGAGGTTTCTCATTCCAACCAATAACCAAAGCTAAAATAAACATCTCATAATAAATCTGAAAGAGTAGAAAATGAAATCTACTTTTCCCAGCAGGTTGCCTATGGAATGAAAATGGCCCAGCCAGACAATGTTATTTAATATCTTATAAATGTGTTGAAATAGAAAGAAGAAATATAGAAAGACCTATCAAAATTTTAATCAACATTTGAGTTAACTTCATCCGGATCACATTTATCTTATTCCCAACATATCAAAGAATATCAAGCCATCCATCTTTATCTTCTTTCCTATCAAAATTGGTGACATATTCAAATTTATATGTTGAAAAAGATTCCTAGTTTCCCATGTGGGAATATAGTCAGTCAGTCTGTCTGTTTATATCTATCTACCCTGTTTTCCCCCAAACAAGACACCCCCTGATAATAAGCCCAATCGGGCTTTTGAGTGGATGGCAATAAGGCCAAGTGCTTATTTCAGGGTTCAAAAAAAATATAGGATCTTATTTTCGGGGAAACACGGTATCTATCTTATCTATCATGTTTGTCTGTCTGTCTCTCTCGCTCTATCAATCATCTATCTATTGTCTGCCTGCCTGCCTGCCTGCCTGCCTGCTTATCTATCTATCTATCTATCTATCTATCTATCTATCTATCTATCTATCTATCTATCTATCTATCTATCTATCTATCTATCTATCTATTTATCTATCTATCTATCTATCTATCTATCTATCTATCATCTATCTATCTATCTATCTATCTATCTATCTATCATCTATCTATCTATCTATCTATCTATCTATCTATCTATCTATCTATCTATCTATCTATCTATCTATCTATCTTTCATCTATCTATCTATCTATCTATCTATCTATCTATCTATCATCTATCTATCATCTATCTATCTATCTATCTATCTATCATCTATCTATCTATCTATCTATCTATCTATCTATCTATCTATCTATCTATCTATCTATCTATCTATCTATCTATCATCTATCTATCATCTATCTATCATCTATCTATCTATCTATCATCTATCTATCTATCTATCTATCTATCTATCTATCTATCTATCTATCTATCTATCTATCTATCTATCATCTATCTATCTATCTATCTATCTATCTATCTAATCTATCTATCTATCTATATCTATGGCATTTCCAGTACAGCTTTAAAAGGTTTCTATCTAAATATGAGAACTCTTAGAAAACAATTTGTCTGTTTGGACCAAGAATAATGAATGTTACAGTTATTACATAAGAAAGTCTAGATGGACCAAGGATCTAAGGAAGTTATATCCTGATTTTCAGCAATGTACAGTAACTGTCCTTTTCAGAATGACCTTCCAGATAATTTGGTTTCAATATGTATAGGTTGATACATCTAAATGCCCTCTGTGTCAGCTCAGTGTCTACACAGATAGACCTGTTGGCGGACGATCTCTTCCTAACCTGACTCTTCAGGTGTAATCAACTCTGTTTCTTTGCTGTTGGTTGTCCTTCCTCCTCTTTCTTCCACCTTTGAGCCTTATGGGTCTCTCAAGAGAGCGGAGTCTTTGTATGTGTCCAGATGATGTCAGTTTGATCATTTGTCCCTAAGTGTTCTGCTGTTAGCATTTTCTTTGTTCATGGTATTCTCAAGAATGATGTTTGGAGAAGTTCAAAAGCATCACTCATTCAATTCCACTTCTTCAAAGTGTATCTTTTGCTTCTATAGATTATCCCAGGTAAAATAATTGCCTGCATAATTCTCATCCTTGTAGGTGTAGACACATTCTGGCACCTGAATATCATTTCCAAGGTTTATCATTTCTACCCTACAAATTGCTAATCTGCAGATCGTTGATTCCTTTATAGTTGATTGTCAGACCTAAAAAAGCAGAATCCATCACTTTTAAGACTGGTTGCTGTACCAGTTGTCATTACTTTGGTGTTATTTATTTAATTAATTTATATAGTGTACATCTCAGTATTTGAAGCAATTCTAGGTTGATATTCAAGAGTGATACTATTCAAGAGTGATACTAGACACTCTGTATTCAGTCATAGTCCTTTTTTTAATCCTTTGGCTTTCTCAATCGACTCTGTTAGAAGTTTCAAGTAAAAAATTAAAGTCTTCAAGTAAACAAATGTTTTCCAGCTAAAGTGGAAAAGAACTCTGCAAATCTTCCTGAACAAAAGGCTTCAGGAACTTTTAAAAAGCTGTTGTCCATTTCTACTTCCACCCAGTGCTGGTTGGATAATACCAAATATGGAAAGCTACAGGTAGTCTTCAACTTAGGACTGTAATGGAGCCTGCCCATTATGATCATAAGTCATGACAGTTGTAAAGTGGACCAACATGTGACCAAACTGCTTTTACGGCATTTTTTTTTATGGTCACCATTTAGTGAACCCGTTGTTTGCTACATGGCATTTTTATAGAAAACTGGAAACAAACACAAGTTTTCAGCAAAAATGTAAATCACAGTCATGTGATCGCGGGACACTGCAAACAGCCATACATGTGATCATATGACTACAAGGTGAGAAGTCGTCACAACTTCAGAACAGGTCATAAAATCTATTGTAACTTTGAATGGTTGCTAAACGACCAGTCTTAAATCAATCACTCAATCAGAATAGAGCTGGAAGTCTTCTAGTCCCCCCCCCCCCCCCCCGTTCAAGCAGTAGACCCTATACCAGGTGTGGCCAAACTATGGTTCTTTGAGGACCTGTGAACTTCAACTCCCAGAATGCATGCATGGCTAGCTCAGGAATTCTGGGAGTTGAAGTCCACAGGTCCTCAAAGAACCATAGTTTGGCCACCCCTGCCCTATACCATTTCAGACAGGTGGTATAGACTTTTCTTAAAAACCTCCAGTGATGAAGCACCCACAACTTCTGAAGGCAAGCTGTTCCGCTGGTTAATTGTCCTTACCATTAGGAAGTTTCTCCTTAATTCCAGGTTGCTTCTCTCCTTGATTAGTTTCCATCCATTGTTTCTTGTCTTGCCTTCTGGTGCTTTGGAAAATAAATTGACCCGCTTCTTTGTGGCAAAGTCAATGACTACCTCTGCTTTAGGCAATTGTCCTGTGTTCTCTCAAAGCTGGCTTGGAACAGACCTAATTTTCTTTTTAATAGCTTGATTTGGCCTCTTGCACAGTAGTCTTCAGTCATCACTAAAATGATCACCTGCCTCCAGCATTTTCCTGTATCATAGCTGTCTGGTAAGTGCCTTTTTGCTTTAGCCGGGCAACTGGGATGACCTTCACACTTCAGGTGACTCTTCTGGGGAATGCACTCTTGAAGTATACTCTTGCTTTTCTTTGATCATTCTTCCCCAAAACAGCCCTCCTTCTCCTTCAATCACAATGAGTCAGCATAGCAGGACTTAGGAGTAAAAGCAGGCTAATAATAATAATAATAATAATAATAATAATAATAATAATAATAATAATAATAATAATAATAATAATAATAATAATAATAATAATAATAATAATAATATATAAAAATAATAAAATAATAATAAATAAATAAATAAATAAATAAATAAATAAATAAATAAATAAATAAATAAATAAATAAATAAATAAATAAATAAATAAATAAATAAATAAATAATAATAGAAAATTGAATCCAGGATAGTCTTTATCAGGCTTAAGCTAAAGTGTAAGTGATCTACTGTATATCAATGTGTCTGGTGAAGAGGCCAGGGAAGATTGCAGATAATAACTTGGTCTTGGGAACAAGAGTAGGAGAAATGCAAGAGTGATACTTGATAATTTGCCCCCTACTATTTTCCTTCCTGATATTGGGTGAAAGGTTTGGAATCCAATTAAGCAAGCTCAATTTCAGCCCGTGAAGCTGAATTTATATGACCAGATTTATCTCGACAGAATATTTATCCTCTCGATGATTGTCTGGTCACCTGTCAATTGAACATAGCATGTTTGTTTTACACTGCACATTGGAGCATGCATTTGAAAAGCAGGGCTGCCTGTTTGCTGTTTTTTTTTAAAATAATGTTTTCGGCAGCGGGACAGAGGCCTTTTTGTCCCCAGAGATGTATGGTGTTTTCCTTTAAAAAGAAAAAAAAATCATCGTTGTCTTTTCTGTGCAGATATTGCTAAGCCTGATATTAAATAAGTTCATTTCTGAATCGTTCAATTTCCCTTGTTCATTCAAAAAGCCATCGGTATTCAAGCAGTTGTTTTGTATTTTGTTTGTGTAAACAACCTTCAAATCGAGGCTTTGGTTATGCTTTAGTGCACGACTCCCCTGACTGAAAACAATGGTGTAGTTTTCTCCTGCTTGCCATGTGTATGTTTTGTTCCTTAATTTGATTGCAGCAATACATTATTTGCCCTGGCAAAGCAGAGCAAAGCTCTGGGTGCCTACAAATTGGCTCGTCATGCCTACGACAAGTTGCAGGGACTACAGATCCCAACCAGATTTCAAAAATCTGTTGAACTGGGAAGCATGATGATCCGATCCAAGCCTTTCCACGACAGCGAAGTAAGTCCTCTTCTTATTTCAACCATGCTTTAATATCTGACATGACACAAGGGACCATGTTGGCACCTGGCATAAAATCTGAGAAGCCTCCTTTGTGAAACCTCACAAAAGTTCAGAACTTGGTTACCTTTTGAAGGTCATTTTTTTTTAAAAAAAGTATGCCTTTTTTTTTTTGAGTAGTTGTCCATGTCTTCTAAAATTCTGCCTAAAGGGGCTGGCAAGTCAAAATACGTGGGATATTATAAATGCTTAACCTTAATTGAACAGGACAAAATTCGTTCCATCTGGACACCTGAAATAATATCAACACGATACTAAGGGCCTAGAGGACTTCAAAGTTGCCTGAGGTAATCGTGCAGTCTAAAACAAGTTTAAGTTAATGAATCAAAGGTCTCGTTTCATTGGGCCTCTGAGCCAAACCCTCCCTTGCTTTACTAACCTTTGTTCACTCTTTCTGACAAATGAATATATTGCATCGGATTCATTTGATGCTACAGGGATTGGAAACAGACTGTGCAATAACTCAGACAGTCCTGTTCTAAAAGATGATGGAAAGTTGACGGTCCTGATTTCCCGTTTTTATTACATCTGATGTAATTACACTGCTGTAAAAGAAAAGTAGGAAGAAGAACGTAATGTTTATTTGTATTTGCTTTACACCCTGCCTTTCAGCTCTAGGGAGCACTCAATTTTTGTTTAACAAAACTTAAACAAAAACAGGATACAAAAAGTTAGAAAGGGAAGATTAAAATTCACAATAACATTTAACACTAAAGCCATTTTACAGTTGAGAAAGTGCACTTTTACAATTTTGTAAGCACAGAGAGAGTGAGGCCAAGTGCAATTCCTGAGGGGGGTATATCCCATCGACTCAGAACAATGCAAGCTTTTTCCTCGAGGCCCAGAACAATGAACCTTGGCCACAAAAGCATTTTCAAGAAAGTCTCTTCTGCTGAATTTAACAGTTGAAGTGGTCCGTAATGGGACAGTCTGTTATTTAAATATTTGGGCCCTAAACCATTTAGTTCTTTAAAGGTTAGTACCTACAATTTAAATGGTGCCTTTGCTGCCGATCATAAGAAGGACTAGGTGCTACAGCTACTACAGGTCTATCCAGTGACACCTGAAAATCAAGATACTTCTCCAATCACTACTTTGTTATAGTATAATCTTATGTCCTATTTACCAGCAACACCTCTGGATTTATTTTCAGCTTGTTATCTCTCATCTGTTCCTTAGCTGTGCTGGTTATCAGTACAGTTTTGAATCTAGTTCAAAGTGCTCCTTTTAGATTATAAAGCTCTACACTGCTTGGCCCAGAATGCCTTAAAGACTAACTTTTCCAAATAAAATCTCAACTATTCATGTGTGAAGGGAATGGATACTTTCTGTCTCATCTTTACAAGAATTCAAGGGCATCAGCACAGGCAGGCTCTCTTGTGGTGGAACATCTTGCCCACAAGACCCATCTGAGATTCTCCTTGCTGAATTTCTGTACAGGTGTGTATAGGTTTAGTTCAAAGCGATGTTTGGAGTTTGATTTTTAGTCCTATATCTATGAGACTTTCTAGTGACTAAGCTACTGTATTTTATACGTTGGTTAAAAGATAAGGATCTTTCAGTTTTGGCTGATACAGTTGACTTGTTACATCCTTTATTCTTGTAATGTGCTCAGACTGCTGGACTGGTTCAGGAGTGGGTAAACTATGGTTCTTTGAGGACCTGTGGACTTCAATTCCCAGAATTCCTGAGCCAGCCATGAATGCATGGTTGGCTCAGGAATTCTGGGAGTTGAAGTCCACAGGTCCTCAAAGAACCATAGTTTGCCCACCCCTGGACTGGTTGATATATAAAATGACATAAAGAAATAGAGGTAGTCTTCATTTAGTGACCATAATTGGGACCAGCAACTGGATAATTAAGCAAATTAATTGCTAAGTGAAACCAACACTGTGCTTATGATCTTACTTTCGCTTTCCTTTGTTTTAAAGAGTTGCAAAGATTGTAAAGGCAAGGATTGGTCATAAAATTACTTCTTTATCATACCAGTAGTTGTAACTACAAATGGTTGTTAAATGACACAATCACTAAAACAAGGACTGTCTATAACTTATTAAACAGATTTAATGGTCAATCCAATTTAGCTAAGAGTGTTCACTATTAATTTTGGCCAAGCAGGTTGCTCCCTGGATTGCGTATGAAGCTTTTGATTTTTGAAAATTAAAAGTGGCAATTATCACTTCCCAAAATCCTTTCTGCTCTTTGTTATTACATGACCTATTTGACAGAAAAAGAGTAGGTTTTTTTTCTCTCTGTTGTGAGTCTTTTCACTTTGGTAAAGACTATCCCCCCCAGTCCAATAACTTTAAAATGCCACTTTAAATGTTGAAGCTAAACTAATTGTGGCTCAAACAGCTTGGGGCTTGGGGCTGGAGTAGCAAGAGGATGAATTATTGGTCTGCTGTGTTTTTCACAATTCTGTTGAGTCAGAAAATCCTTGTATATAATGTGACAAATAAAAAATGTGCCCATTTCTAAGCTTGTATTTGTAGTCGCTACCTGGATCCGGAAAACTCTTCTAGAGGTTCTCAGAATGTAAGACTTGTCATGCTTTATAGAATCCAAATAAGACACTTGTAATTTTAAAAGTCATTTTTAAAGCAACAGGTATGTGTTACTTCAGGTCCTTTCTTCCATTTTGTAAGTTTTGAGTGCTGGTTCACCCAAACAAATAGTGACTTAACTGTACATTTATTTCTATATTTATCACATGTCTTGACTGATTGCTTCCTACTTGCATCAGGTTTGTTGGATATCTTCCTTAGAGGTCTGGCATTACCAGCCAGTATTGGAAATCACTTTAGACTGGCATCAAAGAAATGAGATAAGGGGATGGAAGCCAAGGAGTGTTTGATGAATATCCATTAGCAATAGCACTTAGACTTATATACCGCTTCATAGTGCTTTTACAGCCCTCTCTAAGCGGTTTACAAAGTCAGCATATTACCCCCAACAATCTGGGTCCTTCACCATCCCTTGGGTCTTAATTCAGATGTTTAGATTATTGTGACTGGCTGGCTAGCAGTGACTTTGCCTCTCTGTGTTTCTTTGCAGGAGCTGGTGCCTTTATGTTACAGGTGCTCCACCCACAACCCCTTACTGAACAACCTGGGGAATGTCTGCATTAATTGCAGGCAACCTTTTGTCTTTGCTGCTTCCTCTTATGGTGCGTTGGAATATTACATTTTCTCTACAATATTACATCTCTACATTTTTTTTCAATGAGACTCCTAGTTTAGTGCCTGGCAATCCTTGCCTTCCCATTTAGTACTGCTTGCAATAATATTCATAGAAAGAAGTCTATTGCTGCATTGGTTAATCTGATTACATCTTAATGGGGCTCTTTAAAGACTTGTTATCTTCTCAGAGCCAAGCTGCCTTTTACCAAAATGTATCCAAAAACCAGAACTAGAGTGGCCTTTGGTACCCTATACATGAGAGGAGTGTATAGATGATATTAAAATAGTTGGATTGTGTTTTGTTTCCATTTTGTATGTGTAAGTGTATGTGCAGAAGTGTTCTGTTTATTGCTAGAACAGATGTCATGAGCTTTGCAGCTGTTCTGAGAATTAACCGTTCCCTTCTTTTTTTCTTCCCGCGACCATTTCAGATGTCTTACATCTGGTTGAATTCTACTTAGAAGATGGAATAACCGATGAAGAAGCTATTGCTCTGATTGATCTAGAAGTACCCAGACTAAACAAAATAGGCAGTGAATGGCAAGAGCAAATGAGTAATGGTATCCTTCCTAGTGGTTACTTAGGAAAAGCATGTTATTCTGGCAAATAATTAGTATTGCTATATATATATATATATTAGTAAACATGTAAAAACATTAAGGTTAACAATTATTTGATAACAGGTTTTTTTTTAAAAAAAAACCTCCATTCTGGCTGCATTATAAAGGCATGGAGCCAAAGAGGTAGAGATCTGTTTTTAGAGGACTCATTGTGTAACTGTATACACACACACACACACACACACACACACACACACACACACACACACACACACACAAAACCACTAGGGTGCAAAGAAAAAAAATATGGTAATGTTATATAGTGGGGTGTCAAACTGGATTTCTTATAGGGCCGGATCAGCATTGTAGTTCTCTGTGGGCTGGCAGGAGCGGGGGGAGAGATGGGACGGATGCCCCCTGCAGGCCAAAATGGGATGTGGGGGGGCGTGCACTTTGCTGGCCAAAATGAGGAACTGAGGGCCGTGTGCGCTCCCCGCACCCCGTTTTTGGCCTGAATGGCCTCCTGCAGCACTTTGCTGGCCAAAATGGGGGGGCGCATGTGGCCCCCTCGTGCCCCATTTTTGCTAGCAGACTAAGCAGAGGCACTGCGGGCCGGGCCTTTGCTATTTCCAAGCCGATCCCACGGGCCATTTTTAAATGCCCTGTGGGCCGGACATCCCTGTTATATAGTAACATAGGAATTTTTGGGTTTTTTTCAGAAATCATGAAGTATTGGGTTTTCTCCAGTACTGGAAGTGGAATTTTCCTCATTCACAAAATACAAAACATTAGTTGCCAATCCTTCTAGCTACCTTCTCTCTTTCAGGGGGCCCCTGCTTATTTGCTAATCTTTGTCTTTCATCCACAGATGTTTCATATTTCTAAACCAATCACTGTATCAGGAATTATGAAAATGAAATGTACATTCATAGTTTTTCTCATTGGAGATAAGGAAAAGTTGAAACTAGTGTTGGAAATGAATTCGTTTCCACTGGTTGCTGTTGTTCCTAGTACAATTGTGTAATGTCTTTTAGAGCTTATTTTCTCCCTAACACATGCTTCTAGGTGTGCAAACAATGAGACTTCTTTATAAAGTGGACGAGATTGAGGAAGATGATCCATTTACAGCAAAATTGAGTTTTGAGGTTGTAAGCAATTTCTTGTTTTCTTTTCAATTTCTTGTTTTCCTGAACTGTCTCTTCATTCAGTTGTTTTCTTCAAACTTGTGATTA
Organism: Diadophis punctatus similis; assembly: GCA_023053685.1. Classification (NCBI taxonomy): domain Eukaryota; kingdom Metazoa; phylum Chordata; class Lepidosauria; order Squamata; family Dipsadidae; genus Diadophis; species Diadophis punctatus. The sequence continues at coordinate 210,594,382 of JALIGW010000002.1, read as the reverse complement.
GTTACAGAAAGGTAGTCACAAGGGATTTTTTATAGCAAACGTGCTTTTCATACCATCATTCCCTTTCGTTAATAAATATTTTATACTTTTCTACCAGATCTCGCCCATAGAATACGAATGTTGCTTTGATTTGTCTGACCTTTTTTTAAATTCCCTTGATATATCTGACAGGAATGGCTTATGTAGTTGCTGGTTTGGCTGAATCACAGTTCTCATACCGGGCAGCTCAAATAGGTTGTGCACCACACTGCTAAAGTGCCTAAAATTCGTTAATGAGGAGAAGGTAGTCACATCTGCCATGATGATCATGTTTATCTGGTGGCTTATTTATGAAGTACTTATCCTATCTCTCCTTAAAATTAAATTAAATTTGAAGATGAATAAAGAACCAAAGAAACAGCTGGGTATCCTGCAGGCAAATATATATTACTGTTTGCAGAAACAGAAGAGTGGCCTAAAAAGTCATTATACTAAGAAGGAATGCATTTTTAACATTTGTAGAACATACATATTTAACAAGTTTTAACTGTAGCTTTGGAAAAAAGTAAGGGTAATAAATACTATTACAATTTATTTTGCTTTTGTTTACCCTGGCTGGATGACTCTGAGGCATTACTTGCCATCTCCATAAATGGGCTGTTTTCATTTGGGATATTTCATGGGGACCTGACCCCCAACTTTACATTTGTTTGTTTACTATCACCTTCTGTCTACATCAAGATTTAATTGCAGTTGAACCTTAAGCAAAGGGATCTCTGAATAGCACTTAGAGAGGATAATAACATTTTCAAGTTCTAAATGATGGGTAATAGTGATTACAAGGCTTCTGTTTCTAATTAGAAAATGGATGTCAGTCACTTTCAAAATGAAGTGTGGTCCATCAAAGGCAACCCCAGAGCTGCATGAAAGCCCGGGAGGGAGGGAAGAACTTTTGAAGGAACAGAAAAACACTATCTAAAAATGGTGGCATCATAGAGCACTAGCTGAATAACACTAGTGCTCTAGTGCAGGGGTCAGCAACCTGCGGCTCTGGAGCCGCATGTGGCTCTTTCATCACTCTACTGCGGCTCCCTGTCGCCAGTCAGCTCCACAATTGATAGGGCTTTTGGTTAGGACAGGTAGAGGAAAATGGATGCCGCGCTAGGAGGAGACTCTATGGTGGGGGAACCGGACTTCCAGTTTGCTCCAGAACTGAACGGGGGGCTTCCGGTTAGGACCTTTGTGGCTCTTTGAGTGTTTAAGGTTGCCGACCCCTGCTCTAGTGTAATTGCTTTGTGGCTTCATGATGTGCATGTGCAATGCTTGGGGGCTCTGGAATGTTTGTGGTGTTCCAGTCATCACCCATCTCCTAAAGGACACAAGAGTAATTGTGTTTTTCTTCTATTATACACTCATAACCCTTAGAAGTTGTGTCATAATAAACTTAGTGAGCATATTCCAGCCATTTATCTGTACCTTAGATGACAGAACAGATTTCTTCTGGGGTAGAAGATGACTAAGCCGAAAGGGACTCCAACACGCCATCTTCAGCGTTTTCCAGATTTCATTGCAACAGGACATGTGCAGGCTTTTAAAACTAGGAATAGTTCCAGGGCTAAATACAGAACTGAATAGGAACTGATAGCTCAGTGTAAATACAGCCTCAGTATATGCAAATTAAAATGAAAAATAATAATCCGTACATAGTTTCTGAAATGATCTTTATCGTTCCAATGGCCTCAAACCAAACTCAAGCATTTATTTTCTTTCCGTAATAATTCTTTTCCTGCAGCAAGGGGGCTCTGAATTTGTCCCTGTCGTAGTGAACCGTGCAATTCTCAAATCCATGAGCAGGAGAGATGTGCTGGTTAAACGCTGGTCAAAGCCATTACAATGGCAGTACTTCCGGTCCCTCCTTCCAGACAATCCCATTACCATGTGTTCTTTCTGCTTTCAGGTATGAGTAAGATTTGGAGGGTGGGGGTGGGTGGTGAAAGGGTAAGGAAGAACAGGCACCTGTAAAAAAATATTTCATGAATATAAATACTGGGTAAAGGGTAGATTTGCTGTCTAAAACCAAAATATGTCCTGGGAATGGGAAAAATTGTAATGTTTTTAGATAAATGTTCTGCTGCACATAAGGAAAAAAATGACAGGCACATGATCACTGCAGAGCATTTTGCAAAATGAAGTAAAGCAGCTGCTGAAAGGCAGTTGATGAGTCTGTTATTTGAGCAAAAGAGGAGAAGAATAATTACACTTCTCTTTGGCGATTTCTTTCCTCTTCGTCTGACTATTTGGTGCACTCTAACCAGCCAGTCAAGTTATATAAAATAAAAAGCAGAAGGACACAGGATACTTAATGGTTAAAAGGCAACCTTCTAAATATGTGGGAGGGTTTCAACAACCTTGTAAATATGTGAGGTTGGTTTTTTTTTTAGCATGCATGACCTGCAAAGGTTTAATCTTTTAAGGGGAAGTTTTGAGATATGGCTGAGAATTTGTGCTTAAGATGACTCAAGTACTGCCATTTATTCATGGAGAATAGAAACTGTCCATTAATATTTTAAAAATCAGCACTTCTGTACAAAGGCAAGTCATTCATGAAATTATAGATGTATTGTTTCAAGAGGGATGATTGTGTTAAGCTGCTTGTAGCAGAAGCAGTGCCATAATGTCTTAAAGAATAATAGATGTATTGCAATATACATTTTCTGGTCTAAAGCCTATTTCATTAGATGTACCAGCCACTGTAACTTCAGCTGTATATATGTACTCATATACAAAGGGATTTTTTAAAAAAAATAGAAGGATCAAAGGCTCTGACATATAAAGAGGCATGGAAGTTCTGTCACATTCCTTGGCAGGGATTTAACCTTTGCGGCATAATAGTAGAATGACTTGTTCGGAATCAATAGTTCAAGAAAGATTATTCCTTCCATACTAGGAATCGTATCCCAGTTGTCATAAAATCCAAATGCATTAGAGTTAAATTTGCAAGTAACTCCACATTTTATTCATTCTGCATTCTAAATTCACTCCTTTCCCCCCTTTTTTTCAAATCTTAATCATTTTAAAATTGGCAATGTAATATCCCAAGATATTGACATATTTTTTTTCATGGGTTGCAGTATGTTGCTATTTTTATTTCATCTTCATTTATCCTCTGGCCTAGAAGATATTTATCCCATGGAAAGAACAGAAGGGCTGTGCTGGCAAAGGAATAAGCCTGCAATCATCTGCGTGCAGAATGGTATATGTAGGGGGATAATGCACTGGAAGGAAACACCAGAAATTGTCTTTAGATAATCCCATCTACTCACTTTCTCACTACCCTGTTCCATCTATTGAGTCCATCTTGCAACTCTCATTTACAGATGTTTCATTCAGAAGATTATGAGCTCCTGGTGCTCCAGCATAATTGTTGCCCATATTGTCGGAGAAAAATAGATGAATCCAGCTAATAAAGGAAACAACAAGGCTGTTTGGCAGAGAGTAGTTCTGCTGCTGGGACTCCAAATCATTTCTAAGTTCATTAGAATTTCTTAGTAGTCTGTTATTGTTGTTTTTAAAAATGGGTGGATATGCAGAAAGAAAATTATACATGAAGATAAAATATATATTTTCCTATTCATTGTGAATGAGAATCTAAATATCAAGTTTTGTTTTGCTCCTGAAAGAAATGTATGTATATATGTTAGTATATACTTATAGTAAAAATTTGTATGATGCTGTATACCTTGTTGATTTATAAAATAAGAAAGAAGGGCTACCTGGAAATATTTTTTTAACAATCTCTTCCACATATTCTTGACATTTTGATGAAAGTCTGCCAGTTTGCCACAAATGGAACAATGACTTCTGAGGTGAAATTCTGCTTGAAGAAAAAGATGCTGAATTTTAGTGGATGGAGTTAGTTCTAAATTGGCCTCTAGTATTAGATTTTTATTACCATTCCCAATAAAATATCTGGGTTGTTTTTAAAAGTGTCCTTATTTTCTTTTGAACATTTCTCGTGTGACTTAATCGCTGTTATGGAAATTGGCATCCACAATTTTGAGTAAATTGTTATAACCGAAGAATATTATTTTTGCAAAGTCTTGTTTTTTTAAAAAAAACTGACTAAATTTCTTTAAAGCATAGCATTATTAAAAATGCTATTGTGATGAGGCCCATAAAATATAAGAATATGGGGCACCAATGGATAAGTCAGCATATCAACACTGCTAGGCATTGTCTACAAGACCAAAAGATTTGACATAAGGCCATGTGTTTAAGCACATTAATTACTAGAATAATCTGAAAATACTTAAATGATTCAACATTATGAACTTTGCTCGGAGGGTAATTTTAAAATATTCAGAAAATTAGAAACCTACATTATGTGAAATTTCTCTTTCTGACATAAAAAGATGTGAGGGGTCTTTGGTGCTCTCTGAGCTTGCTTGTTTTCTTGCAGACGTTTCATTACGCAAACTAGGTAACATCATGAGTGTTAGTAAGGAATGCTGTTTGCTGTCAGTTAAAGAGCCGCAGTGGCGCAGTGGTTAGAGTGCAGTGCTGCAGGCTACTTCTGCTGATCACCGGCTGCCAGCAGTTTGGCACATCGAAACTCACCAGGCTCAAGGTTGACTCAGCCTTCCATCCTTCCGAGGTCAGTAAAATGAGGACCCAGATTGTTGGGAGCAATATGCTGAATCTGTAAACTGCTGTAAAGCACTGTGAAGCGGTATATAAATCTAAGTGCTATTGCTATATTTTAGTGCAGGCCTGTAAAATTGGTGGCCCGTGGGCCAGATACGGCCGAAGCAAGCCATGCCCATCCCGGCTCCACAAAGGCAAAAAAACATCGCGATGCTAGCAGGTTTGACACCCCTGTTCTAGTGGTTTGCCGGTCAGTGTTGGTGAGGGGTGGTTTGGTCTTAGAGATTCTTCGATTGGACCGTTTGCTGTTGGTTTCTTTGGTGGTTTGTTGATTGGGGTATTGTTCACTTGACTGTTGGTCTGATGTTAACCTTGGAGTTAATCTATGCTGATCTGGGTGCTGATTGTTGGTGGAGAGGTGCTTTGGTCTTTTTGTTCCTTTTTGGGCTGGGTGATGGTCTCTTTTGCATCATGAAAATTCTTTAATTTCACAACATATAGACAGATTTAACCATAGTTTCAAGTCCAAAAAGTTGAAAAACGCCAGGGAATTTCTAGAAGCCTGGCACTCTGACAAATCAGCCATCAATAGACATAGACATTAACAACATAGACAAAACAAGCAAGCTCAGAGAGCTCCAAGGACCCCCTCAGGTCAATCCTGAGCTACAAATATTTTCCTTTATTAGTATAAAAATATGCTTTGCATTCCTTCTTAACTATTATCTAGAAAGCTTGAAGTCTGATATATAGAGTTTATTTTTTTTAATTATTTTTTCTCCACAATTTCCATATATACATCAATACATATACCTTAAAAATATATCAATAACATGTATACTTTCACTTTTTTCTCCAATCAGAATTCAATAACCTTTTTTTGCACCTAGTTTTGCTGTTATTAATCAGTCTGTTTACCTTCTTTTCTCCACACTCCCCTCCCTCCGTCTCCACCTCCTCTTTCTACCTTCTTACTTCTTCTCTCCCCCTTCCTACTTCCCTCTCCTTCTCTTCTCCCCTCTCTTTCTACTTCCTCTTTTTCCTTCTAAACCTTTCCTTGAGTGGTTCTAATTCTAATACATATTATATTTAACAGACTGATAACATATTCCCATACATCTTTAAATTTTCAGTGCCACTTTTAAACTCCTTATTTTTTTAATGTCATATCTATAATATTAGTTCTTTATTTTAGGTATATGTTATTAACCTAATGCTGCCTCTTCCAAGTCTAATTTTGTCATCTGAGTTACCCCTATTCTTCTCCATTTTCTTTTCTTTTAATCATTATAATTTAATAATTTAATCTCTCTATATAGAGAGTTTAAAAGGTACACTGATTACTACACATGCATTTCTCTACGAAAAAGTGAAGTTTAGTTCCATGGCAATTGCAGAGTTAAGTAGACTAAAACTGGAAAACTATCCAAGCATATACTAAAAAAAGGCAGATTAAATGTGCCAATTACTGAATGACTGCGGTACAGGGTAGTCCTCAACTTACAACTACAGTTGAGCCCAAAATTTCTGTTGCTGAGCAAAACATTTGTTAAATGAATTTTGCCCTATTTTACGACCTTTCTTGCCACAGTTAATTGAATCACTGAAGTTGTTAACTAACAAGCTTGTTAAGTGAATCTCGCTTCCCCATTGACTTTGCTTGTCAAAAAGTAGCAACAGCTGATTCTATGACCCCAGGACATTGCAACCATTATAAATTTGAGTCAGTTGCCAAGTGTCTGATTGTTGATCACATGACCAAGGGGATGCTGCAATGGTCGTGTGAAAAACAGTAAGTCACTTTTTTCAGTGCCGTTGTAACTTTGAATGGTCACTAAATGAGTTGTAAGTCAACTACCTGTAATGCAGTGCTTCTCAAATAGTGGGGCAGGGCCCCCTGGGGGGGCGCGGAGCGATGCCAGGTGGGTGCATGACCCCGGGGAACGTGCCTTTTTTTGCCACAGGGAGCAGGGGTTTTTTGCACCGAACAATAGCACACAGCACAGAGCAGGAGATATGAAGTGCAGATAACAAACCCTTAAGAGACACCATGGAAAAATATTTAACAAGGATGAAAAGAAAGGAGGAGAGATACGGAGATAATGAGACAAAGGTAAGTCTCCTGAAAGCTAAGACGAAGAAAGGCAATTTGGGGGTGCTCCTAGATCCACAGCTAAAATTAGACCAAGATCTTACGGCTGTGGCTAGGGGCGCCTTTGCACAGGTTCGCCTAGTGCACCAATTGCGACCATATTTGGAGAAGGAGGCTTTACTCACGGTCACTCATGCCCTTGTCACCTCTCGTCTGGACTACTGTAATGCGCTCTACATGGGGCTACCCTTGAAAAATATTCGGAGACTGCAACTGGTGCAAAATGCGGCTGCGCGAGCTGTGGTGGGTGTCTCCAGATACACCCACGTAACACCCATTCTCCGCCAGCTACATTGGTTGCCCATTGGTCTCCAGGTGCAATTCAAGGTGTTGATTATCATCTTTAAAGCCCTACATGGCTTAGGACCAGGTTATCTCCGGGACCGCATCCTACCTCATACATCCCTATGACCAGTTAGGTCCCACAGAATCGGTCTCCAGGTCCTTTCAACCAAACAATGTCGGTTGGCGGGACCAAGGGGGAGAGCCTTCTCTGTGGGGGCTCCGGCTCTCTGGAACCAACTACCCCCAGAGATCCGAACTATTCCCACCTTGCTGGCCTTCCGGAAAGCCATTAAGACATGGCTCTTCCTGCAGGCGGGGTGAAAATCAATCTTAATGCCCCCATGGATGACTGTTTTTTTTTTAACTTTTGTAAATTTGTAAATTGTTTTAATTGTATTTCTGATTGTTCTTTTTTCTGTTGTACGCCGCCCTGAGTCCTACGGGATTGGGCGGCTTATAAGAACAATAAATTAAATTAATTAAATTAAATTAAATATGACGAAGCGTATGTAGCGCTTGGCTTCACTGTGACTATGGTGGGAGACGAGGAAAGACCGGTATGTTTACTGTGTCTAAAAATGTTGGCAGCGGACAGCATGAAGCCAAATAAATTAAGGCGTCACTTAAACACATTACACCCCAATCACGCTGATAAGCCGCTTGAGTTTTTTCAGCGAAAATGTGCCGAATATTGCAAACAATTGTCCCGGCGGAGAGTTTGGGGGGCACGAAATGTTTACTTCTTCCTAGGGAGGGCGTAACAAAAAATAATTGAGGAGCACTGCTGTAATGCAATGTTTTTAAAGAAAATTCTTTAAAAAGGAGTCTATAGCCACTCATGGCGAATTAGAATAAAACAGTTAGAAAAGACTGGGGGAGGGGGGATGTGAAAGCAAATAGATAATGAAGGATGAAAAGAGCAAAGCAATGCAGAAGAGCAGGTTTATCTCTGCTTCATTGGTTATTGCGAGGCCTTTGACTGTATAGATCTTTCAGAATAGGGAACATTTTAAAACTAATGGGCATTCCAGAATCCCTGATTATTCTTCAAAGAAATCTTGACAATGAACAAAAAAGTAAGAAACAAATTTGGAGAAACAGAATTGTTCCGAATAGGGAAGGCAGTGAGACAAAGATGCATATTATCTCCGCATCTGTTTAGTGTGCACAACGAATATATTATACAAATGGTAGGAGTAGAAGAGATGACAGCTGGAATCAAAATTGGAGGAGGAAACTCTTAACAGTTTATCCGTGCAAACAATACCACATCATTAACTGAAAGTAGAGTTGGACAGGCTCATTGTAAGAGGTAAAATTGAAAAAGAAAAATCCAAATTAATGCAAACTATTAGAATAAAGTTTATTTTGTCTTGCATGTTTAGGGAAGGTAATATACAGTATTTGCTTTCGGGGACTCAAATACACAGGTGGATAATATACTAGAGACAAAGAGGAGGAAGGCAATGATGAAGATCATGAAAAATAAGGACATTTTTTTAAAAATTGTTTTTTTATATACCGGTAAATAATAGGGCATGTGATGTGAGTGGATAATGGGCTGGCATAATTATGCCTGGCAAGGTTGCGGGAAATGGAAGAAGAGGAAGGCAATAGATAAGGTGGATTGATGGGATCAAAGAGATTTAGTGGATTGTCTTTGGAAGAGCTGTAGGTTATTATTGGAGACAGGTCAAGGTAGTGAGCATTTGTTCATGCAGTCACAAAGAACTGAACCCAACACAACAACATCTTAACTAACTAGCCAACCAACCAACTACCTCAGTCTACCTGATCAATAGAGATTTATTTATTAAATTTGTATGCCACCCACTCATAGAGCCGTAGTGGCGCAATGGTTAGAATGCAGTATTGCAGGCTAACTCTGCCAACTGCCAGCAGTTCGATCCTGACTGTCTCAAGGTTGACTCAGCCTTCCATCCTTCCAAGATCCGTAAAATGAGGACCCAGATTGTTGGGAGCATTATGCTGAGTTTCTTAACTCCTTAGAGAGGGCTGTAAAGCACTAGGAAGTGGTTTATAAGTCTAAGTGCTATTGCTATTGCTATCTTACTACTGAAGTGACTTTGTAGTAGGTTGCTTGCAACCAAAATTCTGTGAGGGGATGAGTATTAAGAAATAGACGTTCGACTGTTGATCACTTTTCAGATTTTCACTTAACTGTTTTCTCATCCCATAGTGTGCAGAGGATAACAGCTTAATGCTATAAAAACATAGGGCACTCTTTTATCTTCACTCACCCTTCCATGATATAATCCAGTTTCAGTCAGGATGTTGTCTGAGTTTGAGCACTTCTTTGAGGACAGACCACGAGCCTGTTCTGACCTAGGCTTTCCTGATAAAAAGCACAAACGGACTCCCAAAAACCTCTTTTTATTTTAACGGCTGTGAATTATTTTCATTCCCAGCCGTATTAAGTCCCAAACAATATTAATGAGTCAATATTAATGAGTCTGACAGTAGTCTTTCGGAAGGCAGATAAGCACAAACCTTTATCTTTTTTGATACGCTGCCAAAGACCAATTAGCAAGAAGCTTTGCAAGGCCAAACAGAAACACGGAGTCAGAACTGAAAATGCTGAGACACGAAGTGAACAAAGTTGCTTCCTGCAACGAGCACCTACGTTTGCTCCACTTTTATAGCCTATGGGAGGGGCCAATTATCTCTAAGCCTTACTCCGGAGTAGTCCTTCTCCTCTGTAACTGTTCTTGCCTTCTGGCAGCTCTGCACATGTGTGCATTGAGAACAGGCTACCCCTGTTCCTCTGCCTCGCTCATGTCAGCCTCTGGAGGCTCTGGAGTCAGCACAGACCTCCCAGATGGCCCAGGCTGGATCCCTGCTTCTGGCACCGAGCCTTCTCTAGACTCCAGGCCTGGCCCATGTTCCTCCCCAGCCTCCTCACTGTCTGACTCTGCTGCCAGCTCCGCAGGCCACTGGGGGACCACAACAGAGCCTGCCTTAACTGTCTATCACTGTGATGGCGAACCTATGGCACGCGTGCCAGAGGTGGCATGCAGAGCCCTCACTGTGGGCACGCGCGGCGTTGCCAGCTGCTTTTCTGGTTTCCGGTGCATGCATGCACGTCAGCCAGCTGGTCTTCACGCGTGTCGGAGCGCTGGAGACCCAGTCTTCTGGCGCTCTGGCTCGCACAAAGACCAGCTGGCCGACACGCATGCGCATGCCAGAAACCTGAAGACCAGGTGGCCGACTTACGCATGTACACCGGCCAGCTGGTCTTCAGGTTTCTGGTGCACTGGCTCACGCAAAGACATATACATATGTCCCCTCAAGTCTTGGTATGCTGCCTCCTCATGGTGTGTGTGTGTGTGTGTGTGTGTGTGTGTTCCTGAGGGAAAAGCCTCTGGCAGTATGTGTCAAGAATATATACACCTACCAGAATCACTCAAGGCGTGAAGGCCATCTCAGCTGCCCAGCAAAAGCAAACAGGCACTTATATTAGTCAGCAACCATATTGAAAGATGCTGGAGCCAGATGATCACTTCAGTGACAATGGCAAAAGCATTAATTCATAATGCACAGGAGAAGGTAATTGTAAATCACTCCTGTATTTTATTTTTTAAAAAAACCCACATGGACAGACAAGGTAAAATGATTGATGATATAGTGCCAGATGATGGGCCGCTGAACTCCTCTCTCGCATAACATGCTACTGAGAAAAAACTAAGGACCTTTCAGAGTGTTAATAGTGTTTATGGCTTAGACACATTAAATCCTTCTGGATGTCTAGCTGATGCTATTGCACAAAAAATATTGGAAGCTAGAAATTGAGAATTACATCATGAACGTGGAACATAAGTGCATGAACTTGAGAATCCTCAACAGTGAAAAAGGAAATGAACTGATTAAACATTGGCGTCTTAGACATCACCTAATTAAAATGGATTGAAATTGAACACTCAGTCAGAAGACCATGCTGTTTATTACCCACCACATGAAAAACAAAAACATGGCACTTTTTTTTTTACAGGAGGACATAGCAAAGACAGTGCTTGGGTCCAATGCAGCCAACTACAGAGTAATATCAATTAGACTTAACAGGCAAGTCTAACACAATGATTTCCCAAGTTTATGCTACAAATTCAGGTGCAGAAAAAAAGGAAGTTGATGATGGAAGTTTACAGTCAAATTCCATCTGAAATTGATAAAACACTCAAGCAAGAGGTGATGTAGGAGATTACCAGGATGAGCCTGAGGGAGGGGTCAAAAGCATCATCAGTCATGAGTCCCTTCACAGCTACAAGAGACCTAAGTCCAGCCCACCTTGAATGCCCTTGACTCTTCTTACCTACCACCAAATTGCTTTGCCCATTAGTAGTTCAGATTCTTGTAGAGAACTTAAATCTTGCATTAAATCTTTATATTCATTTGAATTGCCTGGCTCTTCTGATTTGCCCAGCACTTGACAGGTGTTGCTCAGTGGTGGGATTCACATTTTTTAGTACCAGTTCTGTGGGCGTGGTGTGGCTTGGTGGGTGTGGCTTGGTGGGAGTGGCAGGGGAAGGATGCTGTAAAATCTCCATTCCCTCCCCACTCCAGGGGAAGGTTACTGCAAAATCCCCATTTCCTCCCGATCAGCTGGGACTCGGGAGGCAGAGAATAAATGGGGGCAGGGCCACTCAGAGGTGATATTTACCGGTTCTCCGAACTAGTCAAAATTTCTGCTACCGGTTCTCCGAACTACTCAAAATTTTCGCTAGCGGTTCTCCAGAACTGGCCAGAACCTGCTGAAACCCACCTCTGGTGCTACTTGAACTGGAGAATTGAATGGCAAAGTTGAAAATAATGAGAACCATGAATTGCTCATGTGTATGCTCCAAGTCATACAAAAACAGAAGAACAATGCAAATCAGTTTTCACAACATCAATCTTGAACATACACAGTCTTTTTCAAGGAGATCATCTGCAATTGTTTTGAAGTCTTGAATCTCATTGATAGGAACCAGAGGGACTATGGAATGAAACCGAAGTTATCATTAAGGATGACTATGAAAAGAGACTGCCAGGATTTAAAAGTGGAAAAAAAGCAAACCAGATGTCAGTACAGATGTTGAAAATTGCCAAGAGAAGGAAAGCCAAAGCCAAGAAAAGCAAAGGCCTCAGAAAGGATTAACAAATAATTTCAGAGATTTGTCAGAAGAGACAAGAAGCAGCATTACAATGACACTTGCAAAGACATTGAAAATGAAAGCATGAAAATATTTTTCAAAAGATTTCCAAATCCAGACTGAGGTTCCACTCTGAAATTGAAAGATTGAATGACACCATTGGACAGATAATGACTGATTCAAAAAAGATCAAACAAAATTGGAGGGAATATAATGAAATTCTATAGAGATGGGACGTCCGCATCCAAAATATTCTGGAATATATTCCCTATTTACAAGAATCTCTAGTTCTAGAAGATGACACTAGATCCAGTTATCACCAAGTCAAAAACCTATAGGAATTGATAGAATTTCTACAGAAATATGGAAGCAACTGAAGAAGACTCAGTTAAGATTCTAACCAAACTATAATACCAAATAGGATGGATCAGAAGTGGTCAGTCTACATACCAATACAAAATAAAAGAGACATATCAGAGTGTGTAAATTATTGCACAGTATTCTTAATTTCACATAATAGTGAACTATTGCTTGAGATGCTACAATGTACCGTGTTTCCCCTATAATAAGACATGTCCTGATAATAAGGCCAACAGGGCTTTTCAGGACATGCGTTGAAAACTACTTTCCAGGGAAAGGGGGGGGGGGGACATGCCGGGAGCCGCTCTTTTTGCGGTGGGCACTCCTTTGGCCGGGAGAGCAAGAGCAAATGAGAGGCGGGTGCGCACACACCCCTCAGGGACTAGCTCGGCTTCTCTGGGCTCAGCCTATGGTAATTTGAAACATGCTTCTGCCTGCAAGGAGGCAGCGAGGCCTGTCGGGGAAAGCGAGCCTACAAGCGCAGGGCTTGAGCAGCAGACGGGCACATCCAGCCTTCAGCTCTGCCTCCCGCCGCCGCCTCCCTCACTCGCTCGCCGGCTTGGGCCGCTCATCCTCCACCTGCCCTCCCCACGTCCTTCAGGAAGGAGAGAGCAGTGCGTGGGAATCCCCTGCAGGAACAGCCACCCGTTCCTTGGTGTTGTGTCCACTGATACTCCCCCACCTCTGGCTCTTCGGCAGCTTCGGAGGGAGAAGAAACTCTCACGGGCTGCCTGAGGAAAACGAGCTGACAGTGAAACCAGGAGAAGGAACCATTTGGCTGCACACTGAATGCAAGAAATCTTTCTCCCCTTTCTCTCCAAGAGGCTGTGCAGGCACGATGAGTCTCACGAAGACTCATTTCTGGTGGAGTTTTGAAGAGAGAAAGATTTCTTGCGTTTCATCCCCCTACCACTTCGCTCTAGAGCCGGAGGTGGGGGAGGATCAGTGGACACAACACCAAGGAACGCGACGGAGCTACAAGCAGCCCTCGTCTCCTGCCACTTGGGACTCAGAGGGGTAAATGGCGTCCTGTCCAGGGAGAAGCCGGAGTTTGCTGTCCATTTCGGATGCTACTCGGCCCCCTGTAAACTCTCGTCTCTCGAGGAGCCTGGCCAAAGTTTCCCACGCCGCTTCAGCGAATGCTCCTCGAGAGACGAGTTTGCAGGGGGCCAAGCTAGTGTCTGCAATGGACAGCAAAGAAACCAGAACACTGTGAGTTCTAGCCCTGCCTTAAGTACAAAACCAGCTGAGAGAGCTTGAGCCAATCACTCTTTCTCAGCCCTAGGAAGGAGGCAATGGCAAGTCATTTCTGAAAAACCTTGCCAGGAAAACCGCAGGAACTAGTCCAGGCAGTTTCCAGGAATTAAAAACTGACCTGAATGAACCAAGAAAACCCCAACAACAGTAAAAGTATACCAATTAAGAAATATGCTGCAGACTAGTAGCAATTTGTACAGTAGCAGTGAAGACTTTGGAAAACTTATTCATATGCAAGAATGTGTCTATATCTACAAAGATAAGAGCAGACAAGTATAGTATGTGATACTCTATGGATGTGAAAATCAGATTTTAAAGAAGCAGCATAGAAAAAATATTGATGCCTTTGAATTTTGGGTTGGAGAAGGCTGCTGAGAATGCCATGGATAGCCAAGAAAATGAACAAGTGGAATCCCACCTTCTTAGTGTTCAGGAAAACATTCACATTCCTGTCTGCTGCAATTTTAGATTCTTCATCAATAAAAGCTCATTTGACATGGCAAGGTCTTGCAGCAACAGGCGAGCGGGCTTCCAAAGAACAGCTACATTAGCATTGCCTCATTTGTAGTATGATGTTTTTGTCAGGGCAAAGTTTAAATGATCTCTGTTTAGCCTCAGGGCTACGTGTACGAGGTAAGCACTAAAAGCAAAACCAAACATGATTTTGTCACAGTCAAGACAGCCCTCCTGATAGCTGCAGTCACCTAAGCAGGCTCCTCAATTCCTCTGTGAATGTCTGTGATTCATAGTTATGCTTTACAGTTATTTTGAAGGGAATCTTAAATGCAATCACTGTTGTCCCAACTAAACAGCTACTTTAAAGAGTTGCTTTGCAGAGTGAGATGGGTGGCATCTAAAATGTCTATCCGTTTTTATCTATCTATCTATCTATTTTTTATTTATTTATTTATTTTTGTCAAGTACGTATTGGTAATATACATAGATATAACATTGTTTATATACATAAGATGGGTACTGATAAGAGGAAACATTAGGTTCGCAATTTGGGTGTCCTCCTAGATCCACAGCTAAAATTGGAGCAACATCTTTCAGCTGTGGCTAGGGGGATCTTTGCACAGGTTCGCCTGGTGCACCAATTGCGACCCTACTTGGAGAGGGAGGCTGTACTCACAGTCACTCACACCCTTATCACCTCCCGGCTGGATTACTGCAACGGGCTCTACATGGGGCTACCCTTGAAGAGTATCCGGAGACTACAATTGGTGCAAAATGCAGCTGCGCGAGCTGTGGTGAGTGTGCCTAGGTACACCCACGTAACACCCATTCTCCGCCAGCTGCATTGGCTCCCCATTAGTCTCCGGATCCAATTTAAGGTGTTGGTTTTGACCTTTAAAGCCCTACATGGCTTAGGGCCAGGTTACCTTCGGGACCGCATCGTGCCGCATACCTCCCTACGACCGGTTAGGGCCCACAGAGTTGGTCTCCTCCAGGTCCCATTGACCAAGCAATGCCGGTTGGCGGGGCCGAGGGGGAGAGCCTTCTCTGTGGGAGCCCCCTCCCTTTGGAACCAACTCTCTCCAGAGATTAGAACTATCCCCACCCTGCTGGCCTTCCGTAAAGCAATAAAAACCTGGCTCTTCCGGCAGGCGGGGTGAAAGTGAGACCAATTAGATTATATTTGGGTCTCCCCCCTTGGTTTATAAATGTCAGATGGTTTTCTTAATTTTTATAATTTTTTAATCATATGCTTTTATATGTAACAATGATTTTATATGTTGTTAGCTGCCCAGAGTCCCTCAGGAGTTGGGCGGCATACAAATCTATTAAATTAAATTATTAAATTAAATTAGGACAGGGATGGTAAGCACGCTGGTGCGCTTATGCACGCCCCTTACTGACCTCTTAGGAATCGGGTGAGGTCAACAGTGGACAGTCTAAGGGTAAAGTTTTGGGGGTTTGGTGACGAAACCACAGAGTCAGGTAGTGAGTTCCAGGCATTAACCACTCTCTTGCTAAAGTCAAGTTTGGAGTGGTTCACTTTGAGTTTGTATCTGTTGTGTGCTCGTGTATTGTTGTGGATGAAGCTGAAGTAGTCGTTGACAGGAAGGACGTTGTAGCAGATAATTTTATGTGCTATGGTTAGGTCATGCCGAAGGCGACGTAGTTCTAAGCTTTCTAAGCCCAGGATTTCAAGTCTTGTTGCGTAAGGTATTCTGTTGTGAGTAGAGGAGTGGAGGGCTCTTCTTGTAAAGTATCTCTGGACACTTTCTAATGTATTTATGTCTGATATGCGGTGTGGGTTCCAGACAGATGAGCTGTATTCAAGGATTGGTCTGGCGAATGTTTTGTATGCTCTGGTTAGTAGTGTGATACTACCAGAGAAGAAGCTACGTAAGATTAGGTTAATAACTCTTGAAGCCTTTTTGGTGATGTTGTTGCAGTGGGCTTTGGCACCTAGGTCATTTGATATGAGTATTCCAAGGTCTTTGACAGAGTGAGGATCATCTGCAAGGTCTTGTATTTGGTGTTCTGATTCTTTTTGCCAATGTGTAGGACAGAGCATTTGTTGGTTGAGATTTGGAGTTGCCAGATGTTTGACCATTCTGACACAAAGTCAATGTCTTTTAGGAGGATAGCAGTGTTGTCGGTGGTCTTGAAGAGTTTTACATCATCGGCGAAGAGAATGCAGTCGCTTGTAATATGATCTATCTATCTATCTATCTATCTATCTATCTATCTATCTATCTATCTATCTATCTATCTATCTATCTATCTATCTATCTATCTATCATCTATCTATCTATCATCTCTCTCGTTCTCTCTCTCTCTCTCTCTCATACACACACACACACACACACACACACACACACACACACACACACACCTCTATCTATTTAGCTGTCATCAACAAATAACCACAAAACTTTGACAGGGGGAAGACTCCTGGGCTTAAGAGCTCAGGTGCAAATGTGGTCAGAGTGTGTCCTTGGATTCTTGATAGTTACTCTTCCAAACACCTCTGTAGAACAGATCTTCATGACAGACATAACCATACATAGGCAAAGAATTTCCCACGAAGCACCTGACAATAATGGGTAGCAATTCTGGGAGAAAAGGGTACCAAATTGGGGAAACCTGATATAGGGAACACTGACCTAGATGGGACAATGAGTGGGCTGCTAAGGCAGCATTTGGTGTTCCGTGTAGGGATGGAAACAGTTAAATGGAAGCAACGGCAAAGAATAGGCAGTGTTAACCATTGAGTCCTTCGGGAGTTGGGCGGCATATAAGAATACCAAAATAAATAAATAAATAAATAAATAAATATGCAGATATAGCAGGAACTTTGACAGTAGTCTTGACAGCAGATTTTTCATGCCAGCAATAGTGTCTCTTTATGTCTCTTCATTATTGCTCAGACCTTCCAGAGGTTCCGATAAGCACACATTTAATTCAGAAATGGCAGTTTAAACAAATTGGTTAAGATGATAACCTTTGCCTTGCATTTACAGATTAGAACAAGATTTAAACAGTAGCTCATGTTTCTCTTTTGTTGTTCTTTTTTTTCCACCCAGTTGATGTAGGTGACATAGTTTTACTGGTAAGCTGTGCCCACCTCAGCAATGGCTTATTGAATCAGTTCTTAATATGATCCATTTCGTTATCTGAAAGATAAACCTTTAATCCAGCAATGCCAAATCCATGCAGTACTTAAGAAACTATTAGCTATTTAGGCCATGTCCACTCACAATTTCCCATGTCCTTGGATGAGCTTGGCTGGTTAGGAAGTGTTCCTAATGAAAAAATCTGTGTATTTCTCACCAAGGCATCTCCTTCCAGGCTTGCTTTCCCACATTGGGTCGGCAATGTCCTTCCTTCCTTCTTTCCTTCCTTCCTCCCTCCCTCCCTCCCTCCCTCTTTAATGAATTGTGGTAATTGGTTTGGTTTCTCAAAACAGAGGGACATATAATATTTACCAAAAACATCTGCATTTCTTTGATTTCCACTATCAATATATTTTATTTACAAGTTTGACTTGGACATTAATATGTATAAAATAGTTATGAAGATGCATTCCTTGTATTCTGATATGCATGATCATTTTTGTCTTCATAAACTTGTTCAGTGAATTGTGGCTTGGGAAATTCTGCAGCAGAATTGACTATGCACCGCTTTGATTGGCTAGCATTGGATGAAGTCTTACCTCTTTCTCCACCTCTGGCCCTCATTTCTTGGAGCAGTTGTGGAGTTTTTTTTTTAATAGCAATAGCATTTAGACTTCTATACCGCTTAACAGTGCTTTACAGCCCTCTCTAAGCGGTTTACAGAGTCAGCATATTGCCCCCAACAATTTGTGTCCTCTTTTTACCCACCTCGGAAGGCTGAGTCAACCTTGAGCCTGGTGAGATTTGAACTGCCAAATTGCAGGCAGTAATAAAAATAATAAGGTAAGAAATACAGTAAAAGCTTAATTAAATATGCATGTATCATTAATAAAGATGAGTCAAATATACTAACTCTGGTTTTAAATCAATATGGCCTGGAATCAGTGTTATTTATGTTGTACCTCTACATCTTCCTTCATGAAGAAAATATGACAACTGCTGTCTTGTGTAATTTTGCGCATAATTCAGCACAATTTCACAACTAAATGATTTTGTCACAGTACATTTCTGTTCCTTTTTGCCCTTCTTCCACTCCTGCTGCAGCAGCTTATACTCACTTCTTAATTTTTGATGAGGTATTGCAGTTCTTCCCAAATAGTCTGCAAAAGAGAAGAGAATATTTAAGCCTTGAAGGCAGGACCAGAAACTGTATGCAGAAGGCCCCATATTTTAAGTTCTGGTATTTTCCATTTAAAGGTTCTTGGGTCAAAAAGGATGAATAAGAATTCTGCTTCTTTTTCTTTTTTCTAATTGTGTTTGGAAGAATACAACAACAACAACAAACAACAACAACAACAACAACAACAACACAGTGGAGAGCCCAAAATAAAAGCTGCCACGTTTATATTCCAGGCCACATTTCCTCCAGGGTACCCTCATACAGCACAACAGTTGAAAGTGCTCAAATTGTTCTTTACTGTCAGATTTAATTTGGTTTTGGGGACTCAACAGTAAATGAGAGCAGCAGAGATTGGGAAGTTCATTTGCTGAGAAAACCTGGTCTTCTACCTCTGCCTTGTTGCAAACTGGGTATTCCCTCCCACCAGATTCACCCAATCGATTTGCCCAAGCATAATATCCGTACTACATGCACACTTCACTTGGATGGTTTCAAAAATAAGGGTAGCAATGCAGAAAATGTTATTGATAAAAATAATGGTCTGGGGTGCAACATAGTGACTATTGCTTTCCATAACTTTTAAAAACCTTTAATCTTTGTGACTATAGGTACACACAGGTAATACCTCTATAAAATATGAAATATAAAAACTATGGTCTAGAAGAATCAATTATGTCTGTATATAGAGGAAACAACAATAGACGGATCACCAAGCTATTAGTGTTTCCTTCCTTCCTTCCTTCCCTCCTTCCTTCCTTCCTTTTCCTACATTCTTCATTATATTAAACTCTGAATTGAATCCAAATCCAGATTCAGGTTCTGCCAAGTTAATTGCCATCACATTAAGCGAGTTTTGTGGTTTACTTCATGTTTACTTCAGTTTTAGAAACTTAAAATGTCAGCCATTTTGGATTGGAAGACATGCTAAGCCCCAAAGCTTGCTTAAAGAGCTGTCAGAGACGCAAAGAGAAAATGATGGTGCATACATATTTGTTAACTGAGCTGTTTATTTTATTTTATGGTGTAATCATAACCATTATGTGAAATCAATCAGAAGACCTATTTTAGTCTTGATTAACCTGTTCAATTAATCTCAATGTAACCTTTGACTATAAATATCCCCTAGAATAGATTTTCTTCTTGTAATGTATGCTTTGCTCCCATTTTTATCAAGAGACAGTTACTTGACAGCAATTATCCCCGGAAATAATAGGGGATCATTTGTGCTTCTGGGAATTTCAGGAATGGCTTTGGTTTCTCTATCAGTTCTTTTTGGCTACTGTCCAAAAGGTATTTCTGAACATATGACTTGGGTGGGGATTGGGGGAAAGCAGGTTGTGTAGTTAACCTAAGTATATTAGAACTCTGCTTTGGATAATGATAGGATAACTTAAGAGTTCAACAGATGCAGAATGAGGGATTCAATTCTGAAGTGTATGCATTAATTTTTATAGCTATTATTTAAAAGCCATGAGAGAGAGAATGATATCTCTGCACAAGAGTGGAATATTCTTTACTTACAAAAGCAGTGCTGTAGGGATATGATATAGTCACCTTACAGTTACATTAGCATAAATCAGAAAAAGAGGATTGTTAATGATTTGGGAGATGTGGGTAAATTTCTCCTTTCCCCCTTTCATTTCTCATGTAAGTAGAGCCAATGGGCTCTCCCACGTTCCATCAACATTCTTCTGTTATGCCACGCATCTCACCTGTGCTTTATCAATTGAAGAATACAGCTCTAGTTTACCTTTTATACAGATGTAATCAGGCTATTATTTATTGTTTTCTGTTTACTGTGGCAATGGCTTAATGCTCTTTTGCATTACTTGGTTTTGTGCTTGAAGTCGGTAGACACATTATAAATGATGGTTAATGGTAGTCGAGTTGGAATGCAAATTAGTTCTTTGATATAAGTGTAAGATCAGTTTCATTCTTATTTCACCTCATGAGGACTAACTAACTGCAGAAAATTGGAATCGTAGTTCTGTGCAAACAGAGGGCAGTTGTATCAAATCACACACACATACACACACACACACACACACACACACACACACACACACACACACACACACACACAAACACACACACACTCAGCATCAACATAATTCCCAGAATTCTTTCAAGGAATCCACTTTCAAAGTAATTTCAAGTTGTATGTGCCTATTGTCCTCATTTGACAATGTGAATGAGGAACTAGTGCCCTAAAAGTTGCTACACACTCTCTGTAGAGAGTGGGCTGCCTTCTTCTGATAGAGGTGAGGTTTTCCAGAAGGAGAGTGTGATGTTTTTGTATTGGCAAGAGCAAACAGCACAAAGCAACCTCTTGGACCAGACAGAAGCTGACTGACTACTATGTCCTTCACCCTATTTCACATCTCCATGTAGCTACCCATGCTGGGTATCTGCATATGCTTACAGCTCTTTTGAAACGAAGCCACAGTACCAGGTGAGTGTCAATGGAGTGTGTAGAATTAAAGGGACCAATTTTATCTTGGATTATTATGATTGATGTTGACCTAAGTCTAAGTTGTGCTGACACCAGTAACATAGTCTTAACCAGGGTCACCTTTTATAAAGGGAGCAGTGTTAGCTTGGAAGGAGCAGCTCAACAAATAACTGCTCATATATAAGAAGAGAGTTAGAAAGAAAGAAAGGCATTTTTGCTGGAAACGAGATATCTAAGAAGCTGCCACCATGAATGGAACGGAAGGCCTTAATTTCTATATCCCTATGTCAAACAAGACTGGCATTGTTCGGAGTCCATATGAGTATCCCCAATATTATTTGGCAGAACCATGGAAATATTCTGCCTTGGCTGCATACATGTTTCTTCTGATTCTGCTTGGATTTCCCATCAATTTTCTAACCCTCTTTGTCACCATCCAACACAAGAAACTCAGAACACCCCTGAACTACATCCTGTTAAATTTGGCAGTAGCCAATCTATTCATGGTCTTGGTTGGCTTCACCACTACCATGTACACTTCCATGAATGGATATTTCGTTTTTGGGATAGTAGGATGCAACGTTGAAGGCTTCTTTGCTACATTAGGTGGTATGTATTTCGATTCCTCCTCCCAAATGTCCTTTTTCCCTTAATGAACCTGTAGGCTGTCGTTGCATAGTTCAGATTTTCCCTGTAGGGTTCTGGGCATGTTCTTTATAACACCAAAACAGAATTTCAAAAACAATTAACATTGGGAAATTCCAGTTATATCTTGAATTTAGTATCTTGGATTTAAATGCTAGCAGAATTTTTAAAAGAAGCAAGTTATTAATGTGGCTATGAAATGGTAAAAATAGCACTCGGATTCAAAAGCGCTAATATAAAAACTTTGTTAATTTGTTCACCAACCTTCTTCTTTGGACAAAAATTCTTATTGTGATCTTTATCTGGTTCAGGCAGAGGATAGGTGTCTCTGGCAAGTTTTCACAATTTAATGGACTGGCAAAACTTTACTAAATCGACACGCCAGCCTGCAGTAAATTTAAAACATAAAAAATTATTTATGTGTTCAGGTCAGTTTCAAACATCATCTTGCAATGATTTAAATTTGGTTTATTATTATATATTTTACTACTCAAATGTACTGGCCTCAGAGGAGCCCTAATTTTGAAATAAAGTAACCCAGGAAAAACAAATTCTACCAAAGTCTTCCTCTCTTTAGAATGCCGTTATGTATAACCAAACAAAATGGATAAATCCCAGCTTATTTCCTTTCATCTTCCATGTTGGAATGTTTAAAGTTTAGAAAGGTGGCTTTTGTACAAATTCCATTGATTTCACTGTTTACCAAAAAAAATGTAAAACTGTTTTACAAAAAAAAATTCTAATTAAGTTCCTTGAGAAGGAAGCAAACTTTTAAGACGTGTCTGCTCCAACATTATTGCTTGAGTGCAGGCAGATACTGAAGAAAATAACATTTAGAATTTTAAAAATGTTCCAAGAACTCAGCCCTCTTTAGTGCTCTGAGTGACAAATCCTACGTTCAACTATTCTTCAAGACAGAAATAAGAGGAGTGTTGTGACTTTTAAGGCATAAATATTGGAATGTTGTTGAAGTTGAAGTTCAAAATTGGAGATGGAAAGGAATGAAAAATGATGGGTTTTTACAGTTTTGAGAAAGGTTTGGAAGTTCTGGTGTGTGAGCTAAAGGGGTATAGAACAGCAATGTCTCTAATTGCAACTTACCGTATTTTTCAGAGTATAAGACGCACCGGAGTATAAGACGCACCCTAGTTTTTGGGGAGGAAAATAGGGGGAAAAATCTGCCTACCAGGTATTCATCTGGCTAGTGTCCTTAGTCTAGTCAGCTTCAGCACATTATTTTATCCCCTGATTAGGACTTTAAAAAACCTTCTTCGGAGAGAGTAACAATGAAAGAGCCTGCAAGCCAGTAAGAGCTGGGAAGATCATTAGTACCTGGTTAGGGCTAGAAAAAAACTTATTCGGAGCAAGTAGAGCAATGAAAAAAAAACCTGCAAAGACTTGGGGCTGGAAAAACATTCTTCGGAGAGAGTAACAATGAAAAAGCCTGCAAGGTAAGAGCTGGTAAGATCTGTTAGCACCTAGTTAGGGCTGGAAAAAAAAAGCTACATTCGAAGTATAAGACGCACCCAAATTTTCAGCCACTTTTAGGGAGGAAAAAGGTGCGTCTTATACTCCGAAAAATACGGTATTTCACTATTATTTGTTATGTATTTTCTTTAGTGTATGGCATTTACTGAGGTCATGCAATCACTGATTAACACATTTAGTTTAAATGTTTAACACACTATTATTTGTGTTTTGATGCCAATGTTTCCTTCCTTGGGCATAAATATACTTCCCTAGGAAATAACTGTCTGAAGGGGAGAGTCGCACAGATGGAATTATTTTATGAATAAAATATAAAAAGATACATAGAAATTTTAGGATAGCCAGGAAAAGGAATTGGCTGCTTTATTTTTCCTTATTAAATTTCCCCCTACTCTGTGCATTTAAGTGGGACAGCTCTGGGCAAAATTACAGAGATCTGCCACATTCATATACAGGTTGAACTTCAAAAATGAGGACACTTTCAAAGAGACTCATTAGACATGGAATAAGATCCTAGGAATGACATGAGATACTTAGCTAAGATGCACCTTGGTACTTCCACTTTGCCAACAATTCTGGATCCATTCTAAGAACAGGATTATCCTCAAGGTTTCTCTGATGCTTGGTGTATATTGGAAGTGCCAAGGATTGACCCCAGAATATTATATTTACAATGTCTCTATCACCAATCTGAAAATTCCTCAGAAAAATATTGACTTTATTTATATTTATTAAGAATTTTTCCATACAATAAAAGACAAATCGAAAAAAAGAAAGGGGGAAAACTGCAATGAAAAGAAAATAAAGAAATAAAATGATTTATGATCTTCTTTTCAACAGAAAGTTATAATTTTATAATCCCGCCTCCTTCTTAGATATTATATAAATTCCCTCAGGCCCTCATTTAGTCCATATCTATCTTCATCTTCAAACCCATAAATCATCATTTAATTTCTTTCTTCTTTCAGCAAAAAGTCCGTATAAGGTTTCCAGTCTTTCAGAAAAGTTTTTTGTTGTTTTTAATCTGCCCAAACAGGTTCAGTTTTGCCCTCTGACATTTTCACAATCCATTCCTCCGCTGAAGGTTTTCATTATTCTTCCATCATTGTGCATCTTGCGGCAGTTACATTATATAAGGTCAATCTACCATAGAAAAATGGCTGGCTTTTCGTGCCTTGTAGCAGCCATGGTCCATCTATCTGCCCTATACTGCATCTAGTGCAAAACCCTTAATATGGGTTATTGTAATATGTTACATGTGGCAGAATGTCTGGAGACAATTAGATAATTAGCCGAGCCGAGGTGGCACAGCAGTTAGAGTGCAGTACTGCAGGCTACTTTAGCTGATTGTGATCAGCAGTTCAGCTGTTCAAATCTCACCGGCTCAAGGTTGACTCAGCCTTCCATCCTTCCGAGGTAGGTAAAATGAGGACCCAGATTGTTGGGGGCAATGTAAATATACATTGCTTACTGGTATAAACCACTTAGAGCAGTGTTTCTCAACCTTGGCAGTTTGAAGATGTGTGGACTTCAACTCCCAGAATTCTGCCAAGGTTGAGAAACACTGACTTAGAGAGTGCTTGCACTATGAGGCGGTATAAGTCTCACAGATAGATAGATAGATGATAGATAGATAGATAGATAGATAGATAGATAGATAGATAGATAGATAGATAGATAGATAGATAGATAGATAGATAGATAGATAATAAACAAACAAATAAATAAATAAATAAAGTTGGTGAAGAACGGAGTAGAAAAACTGCTTATTGGATCTGGCCATTTTAAGTATTCCACTCTAATTTTTTACCTACACTACATCCCCAGTCAGTTTTCCAGCCCTGCTCAAAATAGTATAGATCAGGGATCTGCACTGTTTTCCCCAGACCAAAGACTGTGAATGTGGCTAATGAAAAGATTTTATTTCATTGACGTGGCAGCTGCAGTTGCTAGAACCTGTGGTTTTATTTGTTTGTTTGTTTGTTTGTTTGTTTGTTTGTTTGTTTGTTTATTTATTTATTTATTTATTTATTTATTTATTTATTTATTTATTTATTTATTTATTTATTTATTTATTTATTTATTTAGGAGTTCTTCTATGCCGCCCTACTCCCCAAGGACTCATTTTCAGGGACAGGGCCTCAGACTGCACTGTGTTGTTGATATTTAAAGCCCTAAACAGCTTAGGTCCTGTCAAGATGAAGAACCCCTCTTCCCACATATCTCTACTGCTTGTTGCAAGAGACCCAGAATTCCCTTCTCCCAAGGCCTCTATTCCTGAGGTTCTCTCTGTTCTGCAGAATATTCTCTTCCTAAAGAAATCTAGCTGGCATAGTCACTGTACATCTATCAACATTTTGTCCTTCGGCAGGCATTTAAATATTAACACCTTTTTTTTGTAACTTATGGCTCTTAAAATTTTTAAATGTAGATTAATTATATGACTGTCTGGATGTTTATGTTCTATTAGGTTGTTTTACTTTATTTTACTGTTGTTCCTTGTTTTATCCTTGCAAAATATTCCAAGGATATTTTCTGAGTGGGACGCACATAAATGCAATGCATACAACAACGTTATGAAGGATCACAACAATGGAAATCAGAAAATGGTATTTTCATTTGGTCATGGAAATGTTTTCCCATCTTTCTGTTGTTGTCTTTAAAAATATCTATCCGAGTGGTTGCTTTATTCTCTTACAGGTGAGATAGCTCTTTGGTCTCTCGTAGTCCTGGCTGTAGAAAGATATGTAGTAGTTTGTAAGCCCATGAGCAACTTCCGTTTCACCGAAACTCACGCCATCATGGGAGTGTCTTTCACTTGGATCATGGCATTGGCTTGTGCTGCTCCTCCTCTGGTTGGATGGTCAAGGTGGGTATCTGTTGAATCCCTGATATGAATTGATGTATGGAAATAAAAGAGCTAATGGGGATCATAGAAGGAATACATAGGTCCAGGTGTGCCAATTATATCTTTTGCTATAATTATTCAGGGTAATAAATTTGTCAGTCTTTTCCAATCTGATATTTTCTGGGTGTGTTGAACAGCAATTTCCAGGATTCCCCATACAGTATGATAATTGATTGATTCAATACATCAGATGCCAAGTTGGAAAAATTCAGATGCCATTGGATTTTTTTTAATCATCATTTTTTAAATCTTATTGTGGAAAAATAACTTATACAGAGAATTTTTGTTGGCACCAAGCTGTGAGTATCCAAAATCTCAATGATATCACTCCTGTATAAATGCCTGATGTATCTCTTTTAATGTGCATGTCCACATTCCTCATCTTTCTGCTTTTCTTTTTAAAACAATATTTTTATTATACAGTTTTCTTCATTTTACATCATCGTTTCAAACTTTGCAACATCGACATACCGGTATATGTCCTCATTTTTTTTTGTACATTATATATTCTATTATGTCTCCTAATTTTACATTTTACATTTTTATAACATCCTATCATAATATTATTTGCAATAAATATTCTGTCTATCATCATACTTATATTTATTTCTAATTTCTAGTCCGTTGATCGTCTGTCATTGTTACTTTTCTAATCTTTGCATCTACTCTCCAACCAATTTTACCATACTCCCCAAATTAAATAGTATTCTGTTTCTCCTTTATATATACAAATATATATCTGCTTTTCTTATTCTCTTCCTATGTTCTGTATGTAACTTTACAATTAAGATGACTATTCAAATCAACATCAGCAAACTGAGTTGGCTAAAAAGCCTCAGCAGTTCCAAGCCACTAAGATTGGTACCAAATGCACAGACTCATATGTTAATGAAGAAACAAATAAATAGTTAACACAATAGCTAGAATAGTGAACTAGCTCTGCTTACCTGATTTTACTCCCCTTTCACTCAATCATGTTCAATTCTTGGAGACTGCCTGGACATGTCCTTACAATTTTTTTGGCAAGGTTTTCAGTACTACTGGTAGTTTCCCATTGCCTCCTTCTTAGGGCTGAGAGAAAGTGATTGGCCCAAGGTCACCCAGGTGGCTTTGTGCCGACGGTGGGACTGGAACTCACAGTCCCCCAGTTTCTTGCCTGATGCCATAACCACTACATAAAACTGACTCTTAGTTACTTGATATCATCTTGGAAATAAAAATAAATAAACAAATCTTACCACTGTCAAATAAGTAAGAAATGCTCCCAAGACACCTTCTTTCAAAGACACAAAGCCTACATAACTTTTACTTATTTATTAGATTAGATTGCTAGAGTTGGAAGGGACCTTGTAGATCATCTAGTCAACCCCCCCGCCCCGCTCAAGCAGGAGTCTCTACACCATTTCTGACTGATGGCCGTCCAATCTCCTTTTGAAAGTCTCAAGTGTTGGAGCTCTCACAACCTCCACACACAAGCTGTTCCACTGGTTGATCGCTCTCACTGTCAGAAAGTTTCTCCTTATTTCCAGGTTGAATCTTTCCTTGGTCAGTTTCCATCCATTATTCCTTGTCTGGCTTTCTGGTGCCTTGGAGAACAGTCTCTGTGTGGCAGCCCCTCAAGTATTGGAACACTGCTGTCATGTCTCCCCTGGTCCTTCTCTTCACCAGACTGGACATGCCCAGTTCCTGTAACCGCTCTTCGTATGTTTTAGTTTCCAGTCCCCTAATCATCCTGGTTGCTCTCCTCTGCACTTTTTCTAGAGTCTCAACATCTTTTTTATAGTGTGGTGACCAAAACTGGACCAAAGCAATACTCTAGGTGTGGTCTAACTAAGGCTTTATAGAGTGGTATTATTACCTCCCTAGTCCTAGATTGTATCCCTCTATTAATGCAATTTAGGATTGCATTGGCTTTTTTGGCTGCCGCTGCACACTGCTGGCTCATATTTAGCTGGTTGTCCACAGAACATTTAGGGAAGTAGTGCACATATTAACAATATTAAAGGGTTAGTATGACTATTTAATTCAGCAAACTAATATTCTACCTATATTTTATTTAAATACAGGTATATCCCAGAAGGTATGCAGAGCTCATGTGGAATTGATTATTATACGCCAACCCCAGAAGTCTATAATGAGTCCTTTGTCATCTATATGTTTCTTGTTCACTTTGTCACTCCATTGACAGTTATCTTCTTCTGCTATGGTCGTCTTCTCTGCACTGTTAAAGAGGTGGGTGATTCTACAGAAAGAGGAACCTTTTCTCCACCAGATCAATTCAGATTGAAAACATTTAATCCACTCAAGGAGAATAAGAACCAGAGTTGTTAAGATATTAAAAGTTTTGATTGGTTGGTTCTCTTTGGAAATAATGTTATAGTCATAACCACTTCCACCATCTTCTGCAGTGTATCTGCAATTCCCTAGGCTTTTCCAGCTACATCAGTGCTAAGAGTTCACCAAGTTCTCATAGATTTTTGAGTGATCCTTCTCCAGCATCCCAGATATGTGCTTTCCTGCTAAGAAATCCAAATGTATATTTATAATAATTTATGGGAGCATTTGTGTTAGGGCCTCATGAAGACTGGGACAGGAGAACAACGGTGGTGAGCAAAACCCCAAATGATCAGGTCTGAAGTAAAACCCACCTTCTTCTCAAACTTCCTCCACTTATTTTCATAAGTGGTTTCCTTTATCCAGACTCCCCCCTCCCTTAAGTTTACTACATTTAATTTTAACTTAACCACACACACAGACAAAATGTGTCAGCTACAGGTAGCACTGCAGGCCGCACATGGTTTTTGAGAGCCGCACATAATGTAGAGTTTCTTCTTTCCGACAAGTATTACAATGTGCAGGGCCCTTTCTCCGGTTAACATCTGTCCATTCTGAACAGCACAGTTGCAAAGTCTCAACCACGTCCCTTGTTGTGCTTTTTAGGCCGCTGCTCAGCAACAGGAATCAGCCACCACCCAGAAGGCTGAGAAAGAAGTCACTCGCATGGTCATCCTTATGGTGATTGCCTTCCTTGTTTGCTGGGTCCCTTATGCCTCTGTGGCTTTCTATATCTTTACTCATCAAGGATCTGACTTTGGCCCTGTCTTTATGACCATCCCGGCCTTCTTTGCCAAGAGCTCTGCAATCTACAACCCAGTGATTTATATCGTAATGAACAAACAGGTAACTTGGAAATGTTGCCACAGCTTTTCAAGAGTGTAACGATGATGGGCATTTACAGCATTTTCCCTAAGTGCTTAAAGTGCTTCCAATATACGTCATAATAATTCATGTTGCAAGCCCTGCCAGGTAGACTAATTATTCTCCGTATTATAAA
Organism: Diadophis punctatus similis; assembly: GCA_023053685.1. Lineage (NCBI taxonomy): Eukaryota > Metazoa > Chordata > Lepidosauria > Squamata > Dipsadidae > Diadophis > Diadophis punctatus. Next base: position 210,564,985 of record JALIGW010000002.1, on the reverse strand, counting down.
CCCAGGATTGGGGGAAACCAGCAGAACTTTCAGTGGTTTCATTGCCAGATGGCAAATGAAACTAGCCCATGACATATCCACTCTCTTGACTGAATTTTTCTTCTTCGTTATGTGTTAAGCAGCAATGCATCTTGCTGGGGCTGACACGTCAGTCTGAAAATCCCAAGCAACCTGTTCAAGGTGTGTGTGTGTGGGGGGGGGGTTGGGTTAAGGGTCGAAGTTTGGGGCCAGAGAAGATGTCCTTACACTCTTGAACTTGCCGAAAGCTTCTCCTTCTTTCATTGGATCAAACAAAGCTGCTAACGAATCTCAGTGTTCAAGGCAGAATGAATTATAGGTTTATGAATTATTTCCTTGGTGTCTGTAGTTTGCCAAGGATTTTCACTTACCTTGAAACACAGGGACCAATTAAGATAAATAAATACTTTCTCTAGGATTTCAGGAGGAACCGCCATGGAAAGGCAAATAAAGACTTAACCAACTATGCCTGCCACTTACATTAGACTACAAACCCCATCGTCCATGCAGAGTCTTAATCATCCAGTCATGGTTGTCCCAAAAGGCAACTAGACTTTTTCAAAAAGGCAACTAGACTTTGCTTTTTTCTTGAAGACGTTTCGCTTCTCATCCAAGAAGCTTCTTCAGTTCTGACTGAAGAGTTGAAGAACTTTAGTCAGAACCGAAGAAGCCTCTTGGTTGAGAAGTGAAATGTCTTCAAAGAAAAAATAAAGTCCAGTTGACTTTTGAAAAAGCACCTTTGGGACAAACCCCATCATTCCAAATGAATCAAAGGGCCAGGGAGGTAGATGGTAGGAGGCTGCCCTTATGAATGAGTACACACAGCAGTGTCCAGATTTTTATTCATTTTATTCATTATTAAATTTACATCTCACCTTGCAACTCTCAAGGCAGTTTACAGTAATAAAAAAGTATGACTGTCGCAATTTACCGTAAATCAAGTTCAAGTTATATTTATTTTATGATTAAAACGAAAGACTTAAAGTTGGCTGAAAATGGAAATGATTAAAATTATAAAAAACTTGACCAAAGAGTTGGGTCTTTGCCATCATCCTAAATCAGAGGTCTTCAAACTTGGCAACTTGGCAACTTTAAGACTTGTGGACTTCAACTCCCAGAATTCTCCAGCCAGCTATGCTGAAGACCTCTGTCCTAAATTCTGGGGGAATGAGAATTAAATATGTCTTTTTAGCTATATCTTTAGGGATTCCCTAGCTGGAACTACCCAGAAAAAGCCCTGGGTATCCAATAGCCAAGTGTGTGGCACAGGGGCATCTTCAGAAGCATCTATCAGGCACAGGGGAGGCTCATAGCAGGAGAGGAGGTCTTGCAAGTCACCTGATTGTAAGCCATGTAAGGGCTTTAAAGGTCAACACTAGCACCTTAAATTGTGCCCAGTACAGGCATCATATGATCTCTATATCATGCACAGGTCAACAACCTGGTTATCACAGTTTGTACCAATTGCATTTTGTGGATACTTTGAAGACCCAACATAAAGCACACTGTGGTACTCGAGAAGAATACGTGGAACTAATACGTGGCTAACCTTCATTAAATCTGCAGCTGAGGAAGGGCTGCAGTTGGTGCATTAGGACAAATTGTGAAAATGCACTTCTTGGTAGAAACAGCCATCAGCATGTTCCAGATTCTAGAATTATCACTGATCTTTTGATGTGGTTATTACAGCTTGTTCCTGATGGTGCAAGTTGCATGTGCTAATGGTTTTTGTTTAATTTTTATTTGTAGTTCCGCAATTGTATGCTCACCACACTTTGCTGTGGAAAGAATCCTTTGGCAGAGGATGACACTTCTGCTGGCACCAAGACAGAGACATCTACAGTCTCCACAAGTAAGGTTTCCCCTGCATAGATCTTGCACGGAAGCCTTTGATTTCTGAGTACTTCCTTTGAGTGACAGCATATTTTTCCCTCTCACCATTCCTTGTTGTTGGCAGCACACCACTTCCAATTCACCTGGCAGCATAAACTCCATATTGCAGATTGTGATGACAAGGGAATGAAGCTATACATGTTCAAGTTGCAATCCTATTTACTCTTACCCTGGAAGATGGGATCCGATTTGTTTTATATTAAGGTGACCAATCGTCCTCCTTTAGGGAGGACAGTCCTTCTTTTGTAAGTTCTGTCCTCCCCCGAAAAGTGTACTCCTACATGTCCTCCTTTTCGATATTTGAAGACTAATCTGTTGCGCGTTATGTGACGTATTTGTATTTGACATGACGATTCGTCAAGGCTCGGTACAGTGCGGTATAAGACGCGATTATGAGACGCATGCGCTCCGCACGGGAGACCTTGAGAGAGAGCGCCGCGTGCAAGTGGCTTTGTTTACTTCTTATGTTATGTTGATAATCTCGCTGCAGCACTTGCCGTAAAATTCAATATGAAGGATATTTCTTGTTCAGATATTTCCAATATATTGTTAGAAGATGATACATTGACAAAAAATATTAATTCAATGGAAAAGTACTCATTTAAAAAAATAATTAACAGGCATGTAAGCATAATTATAATATAAAATGTTACAAATGTTTTTATTATGCATGTATCATATTATAGTGTATTATTGTTGCAATGAATAAAATGTTTCTTTTATTTACGATATTTTTTTCAATTTATTTGTCCTCCTTTTCATTGTAAAAAAGTTGGTCACCTTATTTATATTGCAAAATATAAATGCTTTAAGTGCTTTTTTTGCTGATAGGACATATAGGATTGCGGTCTAAGTGGTGCAAATCAAATCAGTGCCACGAAAGAACAAGAAGGTTAACGGCTCCAAACTTAGTTAGATACCCCGAAGCATTAGCTTGTATTGCTACAAATGCATTTAATTCTTATCTTAAGGCTGTTTGACGCTATCTTTCCTAAGTACGCATTGCTGCCTCTGTTGGGTTTCCATTCTTTTCCTAAGTTTTGTATTCAATGAACATTTGCACATTCATGGTAGCAATTAGACTTGGATTTTTGTTTTCTTATTTCTTATGATACCCGGAGACTTATCTGAGCTAAATTTGCAGAAATATTATCAAAATGCACCACTACAATCTGATGTTTGTGTACTAGGAGAGTGGATAAAGGTGACAGACAGTCTACTTCATACTGTTTTGATATCCTCACACAGTTTGGTAGCATGAAGTGGAATGGTTCCAGTTCATCTAATCAGTAACAGTTTTCAGCAAATAAAACTGCAATGTATTTCTCTCAAGATCAGAGAGATACCATTAGCGCAAATGATCTCAGTTTAAAAAAATCTGTTGCATTGGACAGAAATTATGTATTAAATTGATTGATTTCTAACAGCTGTATTCCAGATGTTCAGGGACAATCAGCAGTCTTGGGGTACCTTATGAAAAGCATAAAAACATGGGATCTTCAGAGAAATTTAGTTGGGGCCGTCAGATAAATTAAGGACAGTAGGAACACTTTCCGCCCCTTTCCCCTCTACCCAACCACCTATGCCCTTGGGAAAGGGCCATGCATGGCTCTGCTGAATAATACAGAGGAGAAAAGGGGGAGGAAGGAATTGTCCCAAATCTATGATAAGTTAAGCAAGTTCACAGAAGGAGCAACATCCTAAAAACAACCTCACCACCAGATGATCAGGCTGCAAGCAAAAGAGAATTCTCCACAGCATCAAAGGGCAAAGGAAATAAGCAGAGCCAATTTACCAGGTGAGTTTCCTAGGAGGATGCAGAAGAGTTTGAGCACCAGTACTGAAAGTCTTTCCTTCTTTAGCCACACCTGGCTGACCCAAGAAGTTGGAGGTATCTGCTCCCAGCACATGAACGAAATGGTAGCTGCCCAATAAATGCATGAAGTCATGTGCCACAATTTTTTGCTATGAGAGTATCACAAAATGTGAGGGAAAGGCCTTAACATCAGACTAGATCACAGCTGCATGTGGAAGAAAACTACCTGTATTTGCTGAACCACAGCTTATTTAGCTTTCCTGCACTGTATGTAGTACAACGCTCCAAAAACTACAGAATCATGAATGAAGTTCTGGGGTACTGAGCAAAATAGGAGGTGAGATTGTACCTGAATTTCTTTACCTTTGCCAATTAAATTGATCATTTTAGCATTATCTCATGGATGGAGAATAGCTTTTTAAAAGCACCTTAGGTGCTTAGCACCTAAGCTCCTCTTTTAGATAGAAATTGTCTGAGCTATTACAATATCACATAATTTCCCCAAAGATTCCAATTGCTCTGTACAATAAATGAATAAACAACGCTCATAAACACTAGATTCTCATAAGAAGTTGAAAGATGTGGCTTTTATATTCTTAATGTTTGAAATATGTTAATATTTTGATTAAGTGACAGCCAAGCCACAGTTGGCTTTTTGATTGCACATTTAAAAATAAATAAACAGCTGGGAGAAAATAATTACCATATTTATTTGAAAGGAAGATGACCCTGCCCGCTTTAGCCCCCAGTAATCACTTGTGAAGTGGAGCAGGGTTTGTGTGACAGTCATTGGGAATGTAATAGCAGAGGAAGAGATAGTGGAAAGTGAGCAAATGGTGGAAAATGCAACGAGAGGGAGGCAGGTTGGGAAAAGCCACTGGCATAGCTTCAAGGGGACAAGGGTAAACCTATTCCCCCTTTCTCCTTGTATAGAGAGCAAACATTTTACACAAAGAGTTTCTTCACTGATAAGGATTCTAAAATAATACAGGATTCTGCTTTTCTAGTAACTAATAGACTGGGGATAGCATGCTTGTTAAGGAGTGTGCAGAGCGACCCTTGAGTTATCAAGGACATGCACGTAGAAATGAGGGTTTGCAGTTTGGTATCCAGTAGATGTGAGTAATTATCCAGTCATACACACAGATAGGTTAAAGTGCAATTAGTGTTTACTATTAGAAATAGCACAGTCCAAATAAACAGTCCAGGTCATACACGTTCAGTCAGTCACTATCAAGAAGTACAAATTCTTCTTACCAGCCTTTCTTTGTCTTACATCAAACAAAGATATTACAGCTTACAAACACTTCAAACTATCATAGATTAACAGAACATAACACACAGAGCTCACTATATCAGTCAAAGAGTCAACCACGAATGAATCAGCAGAGAGAGAGAACCATGATCTCTAGCTCCCTCTTATGGCAATTTGTAACACCACAGCCAATCAGAATATAGCAAACATTTTAAAGCTATATTACTTAAATACATACAAACATATATTGGTGGCTTGTTTATATATTGCCAACCCAACCGTTAAGACAGAGTATTAACAATGCTGACTGAACAGAATGAGTCCTAAGCCGACTTCCCTTGGAGTAAAAGCAGGCCGAGTTTTCTTGTGCTTGTAGCCTGAGTTCTTTCTTTCTTGCAAGCAAAAGGGGAAATAAAGGCTCTCCAGCTTATATTGTGCCTATATGGAGAATACTAAACTGAGCACATCTAGGTCCAGTACAGTAACAGCCTATACATGTATAACTATGTATAGCTTTATGCCAAGCTTAGATTGCCACAATCCTCCGCACAGGATTTTTGTGTGTTTTTTCTCTGTCTAATGTTCCTTTGTGGGAATCCTTTTCTTCATTTTAGACCAAATATGGGGCTTAAGGAAGGTTGCCAGCATGACCATGGGGTAGAGGAAGGAGACACTAACACCAAGAAGTGCTAAGGAATAGGAAAATCAAGATGTACAAAATCAAGAGTGTCCATGAGAAACAAAGGCAGTGATAGATAAACTAGAATGTAGGAAAAACATAGCAGGGAAAGCATACTGATCATGGCTTCTGGAATTTCAACACCTTTATCAGCAGGGGCTACAAGAGGTCTTTGTCTTTCCTTCTATGCAAGGAAGGGAGGGTTTGCATTGTTGGTATGTATTTTCTATTCTTCCTTTGAGCTGTATTTGTGTATATATGTGGGTGTAGGTGGGTGGTTTTGTGCATGTGCATGAAGAAGCATTGGGGTGGGTTACATACACTTTCTGCTCTGTGTGCCAGTTTATGTTGAAAACAAAATGATTTCTATAACATTCTAAGCTGATGCCCAAGTATTTTTCCCATAAGGGTGTTTTAGGCAGTGTTCATCAAAGTGGCCCCTGAGTGTCCCCTAAGACCCTCTCAGGAACCCACAAAATCAAAATTATTTGCCAGTTTATGTTGAAAAACAATATGATATTAAAATCCCATCAAACAATTGTGAGAAGCAGTAATGGTAGTGGATTAAAAAAAACCTACCGTAAATGCATAAGTTTTAATTTTTAATATGATAAATATAGATAACCCATAAAAACAAAAGCTCTTTGTGGGTCCTTATACGTTTTAAAAATGGGAAGGATCCTGAGGGGAAAATGTTTAAGAAACACTGCATTAAGGAATTTTTTCTTAATATAGTTTCCATCACCATCCCCAGCTAGTTATAACTCATTTGGTCCCATAATGTTCTGCTTTTAGAGATTTATCTTGCTGATGGGCTGACAGAAGGACAAACAGAGTCCCAAGTCCTTCTCCATCATTTATTTCTAGAATTCTGCAGGGTAAGGAACAAAAACAAAACATCACAGATAGGGAATTAAGAGGCAATGCAATACCAAGGAGAAGGAAGCAAAGGTAGACACATCATTAGTCCACCTAGCTCCTGCTGATGCCATGGACATACCCATGCAGAAGTGGATAAGAACTAAGGCAGGTCTAAAAGATATCAAAGGTATGTTGGATCAGGATGGGCAGGCAAGAGGAAACACTTGAAAGGAAGTAATATGGTAAGAAAACGCTTGAATCTGATTTACAAATCATTCACACCTTTCATTTGAATTGCATGAAAGCTGAAAGGGGACTGTCCCTTTATTGTTTTTAGAAGGCCTCTGTTTTAGGAGGCAAACCCAAAGGCACAGAGTGTGCACAAAACGACTAGAAGACAAGTCAGTTTTGGATGCTTTGTGGGCCAAATGTGGACTAGAAACAAAAATCAAAATAAGCACGAAAATGGTAAGAGAACACCTGTCTGATCTTGATGAATATATTGTAAATCACCAGGACCTGATTACACCCTAGAGTTTTAAAGGAGCTGGCAGATTCATCTCAGAACCATTGTACCATATCTTTAAAAAAATCCTGGAGCACTGAGGAACTATCAGAGGATTGGAAAAGATATGGTTACCATTTTCAAAAAAGGGGAAAAAGACCCAGGAAACTACAGACCAATCAGCTTAACATCAATACCTGGGAAGATTCTGGAAATGATAATAATAATAAACCAGATCTGTGAACATCTAGAAACAAAGTTATAACTAGTAGCCAGCATGGGTTTGTTAAAAATAGATCATGCCAAACCAATCTTATTTCATTCTTTGACAGAGTGACTAAATTAGTAGATCAGTGAAATGCCGTGGACATAGTATACTTAGATTTCAGCAAGGCATTCAACAAAGTAGACAACCTACTACTTGGTAAGCTAGAAAAATGTGGGATAGACAGCATCACCACCAGATACTGTACATTTGTAAATGGCTGACAAACTACTCAACGAGTAGTCCTTAATGGTACTACATCTACATTGAGCGAAGTAAGCAGTGGGTACCACAAGGTTCCATCTTAGGCTCAGTACTTGTCAATATCTTCATAAATTACTTAGATGAGGGAATAGAAGGGGAACTCATCAAATTTGCAGATGACACTAAGCTGGCAGGAATATCCAACACCACAGAAAACAAGTTCAAGATCCAAAAAGATCTTGACAGACTTGAACAATGGGCCCTATCCAACAACATGAAATTTAATGTGGAGAAAAGCAAGGTTTTATACCTAGGCAGGAAAAACCAAAGGTAAAAATAAAGATTAGGCAAAACCTGGCTCGAAAACAGTAACTGTGAAAGGGACCTTGGAGTGCTAGTGGACGATCGCTTAAACATGAGTCAGTAGTGTGCGGCAGCAGTCAAAAGAGCTAATACAATCCTTGGTTGTATAAACAGAGGCATAGAATAACAATCATGTGAAGTATTAGTACCGCTTTATAAATCCTTAGTGAGACCACATCTGAAATACTGCATCCAGTTTTGGTCACCACATGTTGAGACTTTGGAAAAAGTTCAAAAAAGAGCAACTAAGATGATTAAGGACCTGGAATTAAGGAGAAACTTCCTAACAGTGAGAACAATTAACCAGTGGAGCAGTTGCCTTCAGAAGTTGTGGGTGCTTCATCACTGGAGGTTTTTAAGGAAAGGCTGGACAGCCACCTACCTGAAATGGTATAGGGCAGTGATGGCGAACCTTTTTTGGTTTGCGTGCCAAAAGGGGGGGGAATGCGGGGGATCACGTGTGTGCGTGCCCACACTCATAATTCCATGCACCCCCGCACATGCACGCATGACCCCCCTGCTCCCAGCATGCAATGGCACGCCCATTTTTCGCTCTCCCTAGGCTCCAGAGCCTTTCTAGGAGCCTGGGGAGGGCGAAAACGGCCTTCCCCACCCCCTCTGGAGGCTGGAAACAGCCTGTTTCCCGATTCCTAGGGGGCCCAGAAGGCCCGAAAATCAGCAGGCTGGTTCACACATGCACGCCAGACCTGAGCTCGTGTGCCCACCGATATGGCTCCGCGTGCCACTTGTGGCACCCGTGCCATAGGTTCGCCATCACGGGTATAGGGTATCCTGCTTGAACAGGGGGTTAGATTAGCAAACCTCCAAGGTCCCTTCCAGCTCTATTCTGATTGAAATATGATCTTCTCTAGTACCTTGATGGATCAAAAGCTAGGAAATTTGAAATTTGAAATTTCTTCCTTCCCCCCTCAAAACTTGGAAATACTGCATTCAGTTTTGGTCGCCATGATGTAAAAAGGATGTTGAGACTCTAGAAAGAGTGCAGAGAAGAGCAACAAAGATGATTTGGGGACTGGAGGCTAAAACATATGAAGAACGGTTGCAGGAATTGGGTATGTCTAGTTTAATGAAAAGAAGGACCAGGGGAGACATGATAGCAGTGTTCCAATATCTCAGGGGTTGCCACAGAGAAGAGGGAGTCAAACTATTCTCCAAGGCACCTGAGGGTAGCACAAGAAGCAATGGGTGGAAACTAAACAAGGAGAGAAGTAACTTAGAACTAAGGAGAAATGACAGAACAATTAATCAATGGAACAGCTTGCCTCCAGAAGTTGTGAATGCTCCAACACTGGACGTTTTTAAGAAGATGTTGGATAGCCATCTGTCTGAAGTAGTGTAGGGTCTCCTGCCTAAGCAGGGGGTTGGACTAGAAGACCTCCAAGGTCCCTTCCAACTCTGTTGTTGTTGTTGTTGTTGTTGTTGTTGTTGTTGTTGTTGTTGTTGTTGTTATTATTATTATTATTATTATTATTATTATTATTATTATTATTATTATTATTACCATGTTTTTCTGCCTTAGTTTTCTCACTGACTTACAATAATATATGACTGAAGTTTTGAGAGAGATGCTGTACATGCTGCTGTTCTCACGCAGGCAGTCACTGCAGGGAAGTATCATTAAATTAAACTGAAGAGGTGAAGCAGTAGATTAGACTTGAAAGGTTTGAAGAAGTGGTACCCAAGTTTTCTCCAAGTAATCCAAGCATTGAGCATGTCTGCTCTGTCCAAAGAGAGTAAGCATATATTACAAGCCCGTTGCAAATGGCTTTTTGCCCGCTCATCCATTTTCCTTTTGTCCTTCTCCTCCTCCTCCTCCTCCTCCTTTTCGAACGCTGTATATAAAATGATGTAATCAAAGATCTGAGTTAGAAAAATGTGCAATGTCGTCTTGGTGCCACATGGCACGTTTCCATGGTAGCGTACCCTACCTGTCATATGACTTCATTTATCTCAGCTCCCCTCCCAGTTTCTCATACAGACCACACAGCTACTGACCTTGAATTTCTGGCGGGCACCTTTCTCACTTTCAGCTTGAATTCCATTTGGCAGACGCCCAAACCAAAGGTTCTTGGCCAACACCGGCTCTTCAGAAGATTTATGTGCAGCTAGCTTATCTTCACTCTAGCGCAAGCCAACCAACAGAGCATATGGACCTGAGATGGCAACATATGTTTGAGGAAATGCAAGATGGCATCACGAAGTATTTGAATTTTTATTTTTAGTGCTGTTATTTCATTTTTTTTAAAACCCCACATTTCTCTGTGTTTATAATTACACTTCTGGAGATTATTTCTGTATCACATGATGATCTTCTTCAGCTTTATAAAGAGTAGCTAAGAAGGTAGCTGGAAGAAAACATTTGGGTCCTTAAAAAAAGAGCTATTTGCAAGCAACCCTTTTTATTTAACTGACATTTCGATAAGTTAAGCTCTGTGCACTGAAGCTGACATCCCATTACTTATTTGGAAGAAAAATAGTTCGGTTTGGAATAGTGGGGAAAAGAAAATGAATATTTCACTTACCCTGGAAATATCTATATATCTCTATCTTTCTGGGTGTGCATTCATTTATATGCATGAATGTATAATACAGATAGTCCTCGAGTTACAACAGTTTGTTTAGTGACCGTTCAAAGTTACAACGGCACTGAAAAATGTGACTTACGATCGTTTTTCACAGCTATGACCTTCACAGCTTCTCCATGATCATGTGATCAAAATTCAGAGGCTTGGCAACTGGTTCGTACTTATGACCACTGCTGTGTCCCAGGGTCATGTGATCCCCTTTTGCGACCTTCTGACAAGCAAAATCAATGGGGAGGCCAGATTCATTTAACAACTGGGTAATTAACTTATCAACAGCAGTGATTCACTTAACAATGGGTGGCAAGAAAGGTCATAAAATGGGGCAAAACTCACTTAGCAAATGTCTCATTCAACAACAGACATTTCGGGTCCAATTGTGGTTGTAAATCTACCTGTAGAGCAGTGGTTCTCAACCTTCCTAATGCCGCAACCCTTTAATACAGTTCATCATGTTGTGGTGACCCCCAACCATAAAATAATAAAATTATTAGGAAACTCAGGGGTGGGTTCTAACTTAGCTCGCTTCCTCCTGTGCTGCGTGGCCGCACCTTTTTTTTTTTAATTGCAAAAAAAAAGGTGAAAACAAGATGGCAACGCATGCGCAGTGCCGGAAATTCAGCTTCTGCGCATGCTCAGAAGTTCCCATGGTACAGATTTTTTTTGCAGTAGTCTATTTGCATGTGGGTGGACCTGCCTGGAGACGGATAGAGGAGCGGTGTCTCGGTTCCTAAGACCATCGAAAATATGTGTTTTCCGATGGTCTTAGGCGACCCCTGAGAAAGGGTTGTTCAACCCCCAAAGGGGTCGCGACCCACAGGTTGAGAACCGCTGCCGTAGAGGAATAGGAGGGAGAAAACAGACAGTCATTTTTAATTTCGAATTTAATCTTATTCATGTGTATCTTTCATCACTAAAAAATGTGCCATACTTTGACAGACTTACGTGTGATGCAGCCTATGATTGGATGGATCCACACTATAAAAAAAAAGCAAAGGATTGACTGTGCACTTCACTGAGGAGTTCCCAAAAGTAAAACTACAATAACAGAAGTATTTGAAGGAAGGCATCCACTCGATTGATAAGGAATGCTTCCCTGAACCCATTCCTGAAAAAGGCTCTTAAAATCCAAAACAGAGGAAAAGAGGCCCAAAATCAATATAATTTCATTTTGCAAAACCAGGCCACAGTTGCAGGAGCCATGGTGGTGCAGTTGTTAGAGTGCAATACTGCCGGCTGACTGCCGGCTGCCAGCAGGTCAGCAATTCGATTCTCACTGGCTCAAGGTTGACTCAGCCTTCCATCCTTCTGAGGTCGGTAAAATGAGGACCGAGATTGTTGGGGTCAATATGCTGACTCTGTAAACAGCTTCGAGAGGGCTGTAAAGCACTGTGAAGCAGTATAAAAATCTAAGTGCTATTGCTAACTAATTACATACAGTATCTGCATTTAAGTTGCTCCTGTCCTTTGCTCGTGCCAGCTTGACTTCGAGGCTGCTTTAGAAAATTGTGTCCAGAGCAGGGGCGGGTTGCTCACTTACCTCGCTGCTGGAGCCATACGCATGCATCTCCACGCTTCGGGGGGGGGGCGCTCGCTCGTTATGCGCGTGCGCCCCCTCGCACGATTTTGCTTCTGCACATGCGCGGAAGCAAAATCGTGCCAAAATCTCGCAAGGGGATGCGTGCGCGAGAGAGATTTCGGCGCGATTTTGCTTCCGCGCATGTGCAGAAGCAAAATCTTGCCAAAATCTCACGCACATGCGTGTCCCCTCGCGAGATTTCAGTGCAATTTTGCTTCCGCGCATGCGCAGAAGCAAAATAGCCCGAAAATCACTGAAAACCACACAAAAAAATTGGCGACGCGCCGGGTGGACCGGCAGAGAGGGTTCCGGAATGGTTGCAAAATCCGCCGCTCCCTATCGGACCTGCGTAATGGGCAGCTCCGGCAGGAACCCACCTCTGGTCCAGAGTGATGAACTTTGGCAGCAGCTTGCAAGGATTCAGTCCAGATATGTATGCTATCATATTTTCTCATTGGACAATTCCCTTGCTGTTGTATCCTCCCACCTTTTGGTATCAGAAAAGCAATGGCCAATTACTTTCCTTCCTGTGAGCAGATCCTCCTGAAAATAAACAGAGGCAGGCACAATAGACAGCTTTTTGGGGGGGGGGGAATCTTTTCACTATTTCTTTTTGATATCTTTTAGATCTAGTCTAACCAAGAGTCCTATAAGAACACAATGGCTATAAGTAATCTTTGCCTTGTAAGTAGAAGTTCCCTGAACTCCCTACTTTGTCATGTGCTTTAAAACACGAGTCCCCAATCCCTGGGCCATGGACCGACAGGTCCCACAACTTCCGAAGGCAAGCGGTTGATTGTTCTCACTGTCAGTAAATTTCTCCTTATTTCTAGGTTGAATCTCTCCTGGATCAGTTTCCATTCATTATTCCTTGTCTGGCCTTCAGGTGCCGTGGAAAATGGCTTGACCCCTTCCTCTTTGTGGCAGCCCCACAAATATTGGAACACTGCTATCATGTCTCCCTTGGTCCTTCTCTTCACTAGACTAGCCATGCCCAGTTCCTGCAACCGCTCTTCATGTTTTAGTCTCCAGTCCCCTAATCATCCTGGTTGCTCTTCTCTGCACTTTTTCTAGAGTCTCAACATCTTTCTTATAGTGTGGTAACCAAAACTGGATGCAGTATTTTAGGTGTGGTCTTACTAAGGCTTTATAGAGTGGTATTAGTACCTCACTTGATCTTGATTGTATCCCTCTGTTAATGCAATTTAGGATTGCATTGGCTTTTTTGGCTGCCGCCGCACACTGTTGACTCATATTTAATTGGTTGTCCACTAAGACTCCAAGATCCCTCTCACAGTTACTGCTATTAAGCCTGGTTTCACCCAGTCTACATGTATACTTTCGGTTTTTCTTGCCCAAGTGTAGGACTTTACTTTTCTCTACATTGAATTTCATTTTGTTAGATAGGGCGCAGTGTTCAAGTCTGTCCAGATGCATCTGGATCTTGAGCCTATCATCTAGGGTGTTGGCTATTCCTGCCAGCTTAGTATCATCTGCAAATTTGGTAAATTCCCCTTCTATTCCCTCATCTAAGTCATTTATGAAGATATTGAAGAGTACTGGGCCTATAACCTTCATTCTTCTACCCAACTGCTCCACTGTTCTGTTCCAGAAACATTCACATGAACAATCTGAGGAATTGTCTTTGTGTAGCTTACTTTTTAGCAATTATCTGATAAACCTACTTTACAAAAAACTCAAGACACAACTTTTTTGTCTTTAAAATATCCTAATGCTGAAGCGTATTGCATCAACCAAAATCAGAAAGATCCAGCGCAGAACGGTTGGATTTTTGGAGTTGGGTTGCATGCTTGTGTTGGCATGTGTGGGTGTGTTTTAGGCTTGCTCCCTCATTTCTTCAAACAAGGTGCCTCTTACATTTTAATATTCTAGAAAGAGAGATGCTCACATGCTGGAAAGTGATTGTTTTAAAAAAAACAATATAGGGAAACCCACACATTTGACCAGACAGACAGACAGACAGACAGACAGACAGACAGACAGATAGAGCCCAGATTCCCTCAACATAATTTCTTTCTAACAATTCATTGAGTTGGAAAGAATTTAAAATATACTTATGTGCTATTCTCTTTCTTGTGTAAACAAAAATCCTTTTTCTGCCAGGAACAGAATGGGAGAAAACCAAAGTAATATTTAAAGAGATGCCATAGCATACTGACTGGGGAATACTGGGAACGGAAGTCTTCATATCTTAAAATTGCCAAGTTTAAAAACACCGGTCTAAAAGCATCCTATACAATAAATTTACTTCTTCATTCATACGCTGCTCTTTCTAATGCCTTATTTTAAAAACTTGCAAATCACACACACACACACACACACGCAAGGCAGACTTAGATATTTTCATAGACATAGAAAACTGTTTGTTGTTGTTCACCCAGCTATCTGTCTCTTGTAAGAAGTATTTTGTTTGAAAGATTGACTCTTCAAGGCTCATGTACGGACAGATTGAGTTCAATCAGAATGCTTCTAATTTTGCCCACTGCTTAATATTTATTATTTTATTTTATTTTATTTTAGAGTTCTTCTATGCCGCCCTACTCCCTGGGGACTCAGAGCGGCGTACAGCATTTTAAAGAACAACTAAACAATAAAATTATTAAAAGCAATTTAAAAAATATTAAGAAGGACATACAAAATCATGCATACATGGGGGAGACCTCAGATGTAAAGTTGTCTCAAAATCACCCCGCCTGCAGGAAGAGCCATGTCTTAATGGCTTTTCGGAAGGCCAGCAGGGTGGGGATAATTCGGATCTCTGGGGGTAGTTGGTTCCAGAAAACAGGGGCCCCTACAGAGAAGGCCCTCCCCCTAGGCCCCGCCAGCCGGCATTGTTTGGCTGACAGGACCCGGAGGAGACCCACTCTGTGGGACCTAACCGGTTGAAGGGAAGTATGAGGTAGGATGAGGTCCCGGAGGTAACCTGGTCCTAAGCCATGTAGGGCTTTAAAGATGATAATCAACACCTTGAATTGGACCCGGAGACCGATGGGCAACCAGTGCAGCTGGCGGAGTATGGGTGTTACATGGGTGTATCTTGAAACACCCACCACAGCATGCGCAGCCGCATTTTGCACCAGTTGAAGTCTCCAGATACTCTTCAAGGGTAGCCCCATGTAGAGTGCATTACAGTAGTCCAATCTAGAGGTGACAAGGGCATGAGTGACCGTGAGTAGAGCCTCCTTCTCCAAGTATGGTCGCAATTGGTGCACCAGGCGAACCTGTGCAAAGGCTCCCCTAGCCACAGTTGTAAGATGTTGGTCTAATTTTAGCTAATACATAATATGTCTGTTTTCATCTGAGTCGTTCCTGGCAGAGCGTGTTGTCCTTTCTGGTTTCTTGTTCTTAGAGTCTTTCCTTCTTCATATTACGGAAAGTCCACATTCTGTGTCTTTGTTATTCCATTCAGATGTTTGCATTTGTTGTGTGGTTTCCAAAAAACTCAGATTCTTCTCTGGTCTTTGTTTATGACTGGAGTTCCAAATTCTTCACTCCCAGTCCAGAAAGTGAAATATTTCCAATGCTTTCTATTGTTTCCAAAATCTGTGACAGCTTTGCTTCTGCTGGTGTTCCCATTTCAGTTCAAGGGGATCATTATTTGGCTGCTTCTTAGCTGAAATCTCCCTCCCCAAGCATTTTGTAAATGCTTTAGCATTACAAAAGAAACAAATGTAAACTAAGAGTACTTAGGCTGCTTTGACATTTAGGACGACAGTTTAGTCTGCCAAACAAAGGCATGGTCTGGTGCCCCTTTCATTTCTGAGACAACACTGTGCCAATATTTCTTCCAGATGTACTTGCTACTCTGGGGCACATGTTTGTGAAAACAGAACGGTATTTGCTGTGTTTAAAATTTGATCAGGCATCACCTAACAGTGCATGAAACTGAAATTAGGGAGAAATACCGTATTTTTCAGAGTATAAGACGCACTGGAGTATAAGACGCACCTTAGTTTTTGGGGAGGAAAATAGGGGAAAACAATCTGCCTACCAGGTATTCATCTGGCTAGCATCCTTAGTCTGGTCAGCTTCAGCACATTATTTTATCCCCTGGTTAGGACTTAAAAAAACCTTCTTCTGAGAGAGTAACAATTAAAGAGCCTGCAAGCCAGTAAGAGCTGGGAAGATCGTTAGCACCTGGTTAGGGCTAGAAAAAAACTTATTCGGAGCAGCTTCAGCACATTATTTTATCCCCTGGTTAGGACTTAAAAAAACCTTCCTCTGAGAGAATAACAATGAAAGAGCATGCAAGCCAGTAAGAGCTGGGAAGATAGTTAGCACCTGGTTAGGGCTAGAAAAAAACTTATTCGGAGCAAGTAGAGCAATGAAAAAAAATTCTGCAAAGACTTAGGGCTGGAAAAACATTCTTTGGAGAGAGTAACAATGAAAAAGCCTGCAAGGTAAGAGCTGTGAAGATCTGTTAGCACCTAGTTAGGGCTGGAAAAAAAGCTACATTCGAAGTATAAGACCCACCCAAATTTTCAGCCACTTTTAGGGAGGAAAAAGGTGTGTCTTATACTCCAAAAAATACAGTAAGTTGGAATGGAAAGTTTTTTGCATTCACAGCATAGATTACTTGCCTCTAACTATAATTTACTGCTACAGCCAAGGGAATATGGAAACAATGCCCCCAATTGCTTTTTGAAAAGCAAAAAAAAAAAAAAAACCACCTGAAAATCCAAAGTGTGGATGCACACTTTGAAGCCATTTTTACTAATGTTATAAGATCACCGGGTTGAATCCATTTTCTTTGATGGTGAAACTTCAGCAGTCCCCAAAAATATCATCATAAAAATTTCCCTCTGGGGAGGGAAGAAACGGGATGTTGAGAGTGAAGAAGCATTGGTTAAAAGTAAAAACTAAATTGGCATCAGCGTGGAGGAACCAGCGGCAGCAGAATTTAAAATACAAGCAGGCAGGATTTAATGTCTGGATGGATGATTTGAAAATGTTGGCCCTAGCATTGGAGGAAGCTCCATCTCATGCTCAGTTGCTGGCAGCAAAACATGTTGGAATGTTACTGCTCCAAACTGCTATCTCCTCAGATCCTAAATGGTACTAACTGTTTGAGATACTGGCATAGTTTTATGAAATCTAAGGACTATGTGAGATACACACTCAAATCTGAAGAAAGAAAGTGTGTGTGTGTGTGTGTGTGTGTGTGTGTGTGTGTGTTTTACAGTTCTATATTCAGCACATGTAGAGACTAGAGACATATGCAGTGCAAGCATTTCAGATATATAAAATTAGGCCAATTGAAGGGTTGCAAAATTATAGCACATCTGTTGTCTTTGATCTGCTTCTCCAAATCAAAATCCACCCCATTTGCTTATGGATTGTTTTGCCACTGCTAGAGAAGGAACCTACTCATATATTCCAAGAAGAGACTAAAACAAATTCACATTGAATTTGGAAGTGGTGAGTAGCATTCATGGAGGCAGTACAGCCAAATACAGCAGAAGATGCACTTCTCATATTGGTTCTCAGAGGTTTATACAACAGTACTGTTCAAACACATTTAGCATGGTTTATTATGTGAACCCACTCTATGTGGTAATTTTATGGTTCAGTGTGATGCACAAATTCAGAAAATTGGGTTTCTTTCAATTAGGTAAGATAGTCTGTTGACAAGTAATTTCATGAACACATCCATGCAGTTTTCTGTTGAGCATATTATGCATCAATTATCCCTGGGTAAACATATTGTATGAACACAGCCATACAGTCTTAATCTTTAATCAGCTTTTAATACCAGACCAAACACACAATATTGCATATACCTCCTAGCTGGTATGATGGGAATAATAATGTGTTGGCTTAAAAGTCTTTATATTAGAGATCTCGTATTCATAGAATGGAGGGCAAATCACACAATCTTCCATACTTGTTCTATTATTATGGATGAGAATGGAGGCCAACCAAGTCCAAGCAGGAAGAAGCAAAAATGTGCTTGGTAGCAATTGTGCAGATGAGATTCTTTTGTTCTCGCGGGGAGGAATCCAACCTGATTTATTCAATGGCGTAGAATGGGAAGCGTTTGGGGCCCCACCACATCTTTCTACCTCACACCAGGATATAAAGGATGTTCCTGATCATCAGCTTCCTGGAAGAAGACATTACTTGAGAGAGTGAACACTTCATCTAACAGTGTCAGACACTAGGCTTTCTGATAGTAAACTGTCTGGAGCTGTTTACCATTAGGAGGGAATCTGCAGGTCATTGATAGGACAAAGGTTGAAAATCTAGTGCAGTGGTTCCCAAACCTTTTCAGTCCACCGCCCCCTTGGTGCTACAAACTCATCCTCAGTGCCCCCCCACCCCCATCAGGTGGGCATGACTAGGTGGTCAGGTGACCGGGTGGGCATGGCCAACTTGTAAAATATGGTGAAACTCACTTAACAACGCTCTTGCTTAGCAACCAAAATTTTGGGCTCAATTGTGGTCATAATTCTTTCTTTCTTTCTTTCTTTCTTTCTTTCTTTCTTTCTTTCTTTCTTTCTTTCTTTCTTTCTTTCTTTCTTTCTTTCTTTCTTTCTTTCTTTTTCTTTTCTTTTCTTTTCTTTTCCTTTCTTTCTTTCTTTCTCTCTCCCTCCCTCCCTTCTTCCTTCCTTCCTTCCTTCCTTCCCTTCTTTCTTGTTTCTCTCTCTTTCTTCTGCAGTAGAAAGCAACCTCCCCCAAGGCAAATATCTTGTGACAGCAGCTATGAGATGCTCCTAAAATTCCAAATTACTCACCAACTCCCAAGATGGGGGATTCCTGACATAGAGTTTATGGCTTATAAAACAGTTCCATGTGTGCAGGTATATCTGGATGAGAAAAAGTGAGGGCGTCCCTGAATGTGTGAATGCACATGAGAAACATCCATGCCTTTTCCAATCTTTCTTTCTTTCTTTCTTTCTCTTTCTCTCTTCTCGGCGGCGGGAGAAGGAAGAAAGTGCTCTGGCCGGCGCTCGGCTTACTTTCCTGGCGAGGCTCAGAGACCGCCTTGGAAGGCAAGCGGCCATGGGGGACCACCGGGAAGGCCACATGGAAGGCCGCCAAGCATGATAGGGTTGCAGGGAAGGGAGTAGGCCAAGCCCCGACATGCTTTCCTGTCTTCCACATGGCCTCTTAGCACCTCCCTGCCGCCCTCCTTGCCTCTTAGCGCCCCCCTAAGTCATCCCACTGCCCCATAGGGAGCGGTACCATCCACTTTGGGAACCACTGATCTAGTGCATACTTTCTTTGTCTTAGTAAAAAAACATGTGACAATCTTGATTGACCAAAGCAGAGATCAATTACACTAGGACAACCATAGGATATGGAATATTGGACAATGGATGTAAGAGAAGTAAATGGTAAAGAGCAAGAATTATTAAGTGGATGAAAGAAAAATGCATTGGGGCTTATAAAACTAAGAGAAAATAGACATGTATAAATCTGAGTTTAGCTGATCTGATTTTATGGAGGGAAACTGATGAATACATGCAGAGAAGTGAAGGTGTAGGTTTAATTATAAATGAAAAAGCTAAATATATGCTATGAAATATGCAGTGATTCATCTAGGACAGGGGTCGGCAACCTGCGGCTCTGGAGCTGCATGCGTCACTTTGTGCCCTCTGCCCCGGCTCCCTGCCCTTTAACGGGTTGGCCCCGTCCCTCTTATTTCTTTTTTGGACTCCAGCCTGAAGCGGCAGGAAGTGAAGGCTGCCTTACGTGCAGCGAAGGCAGGTACAGGGGCGCTTCGCTCCTGCACTCTCCGGTGACCCTCCTCCTCCTCCTCCCCCTCTCGTGATACCCTGGCTGGCTGTGGCTGAGCTGGGAGCATGCGCACGTGTGGGGAGACCCTCCTTAAGCGAGCCGCTGCCCGCCCCACGGGCGCCTTTCTTGAGCTTTGGCACTTACTTGAGGAGGGTCTCCCCACGCGTGCGCATGCTCCCGGCTCAGCCACAACCGACCAGAGTTTCATGAGAGAGTGAGGAGGAGGAGGGTCACCGGCGAGTGCAGGAGCGAAGCGCCCCTGTACCTGCCTTCGCTGCACATAGAGAAGGGAGGGAGGGAGGGAGGGAGAGAGGGAGGGAGGGAGGGCCACAAACCTGGCTGGCACTAGACACAGCTTCAGAGGATGAAACAGCACAACAAAGGCTGGAAGGGATCTCAGAGGTCATCTAGTCCAACCCACTGCTCCCTGGCAAAATGGACTGCTAAATTGGCTGCACCCACCCAGTCACATGACCACACCCACCTGAAGCCACACCCACCTGACCTCCAAGGCACGCCCACAAAATAAGCTACGCCCACAGAACCGGTAGGGGAAAATTTCACATTTCACCCCTGATATATATACCGGTGTGTTTGTGTGTGTGTGTGTGTGTGTGTATGTGTGTGTGTGTGTGTGTGTGCATATATGTATGCATACACAC
The DNA here is from genome assembly GCA_023053685.1 of Diadophis punctatus similis. NCBI lineage: Eukaryota > Metazoa > Chordata > Lepidosauria > Squamata > Dipsadidae > Diadophis > Diadophis punctatus. The sequence continues at coordinate 210,544,521 of JALIGW010000002.1, read as the reverse complement.
ACACACACACACACACACAGACATATGTTTATATACACACACATACACATACACACATAAAAAAGACCAAGGAACAAGAATAAAAGAGTAGTGAAAATGCAAAGTACTTTTTATAGAACTAGAACAATTGATTTAAATAGAATGTATAATGGAATAATGCATCAAAGACCAAGAGTGTTGTAATTTGACAGGAACTATGTGGTTGGTTTCAAGGAATAAATATTCTTTCAAAGAAAAGAATATTACGGTTATGTGTAAGAACATTCTTCGGCTCACTTTGTTAGATACAAATGAGAGTTCTGTCAGGAGAAACCTACAAGTTAAGTTGAATGCAGTGGGATTGGGATTCTTAAGAATTATGCATGGTAAAACAACATGAGATGGTCAAAAACTAATAGCTGCTGTGCAAATGTGGATTGAATACAAAAATGAGCGACCAAGAGGAACACATTGACACTGTGGTGGTTACACTATAAAAAAGATGTTGAGACTCTAGAAAGAGTGCATAGAAGAGCAACCAGGAGGCTAAAACATACAATGAACAGTTGCAGGAATTGGGCATGGCTAGTCTAGTGAAGAGAAGGACCCAGGGAGACATGATAGCAGTGTTCCAATATTTGAGGGGCTGCCACAGAGAGGAAGGGGTCAAGCTATTTTCCAAGTGGGAAATGGGTGGGTTCTAACTTACCTCGCCTCTGGTTCGCTTCCTCCCATGCTGCGTGGCCACGCGCTTCACGCGCACGTGCATGCACAATGCCGAAAATGTGCAATTTTTTAAAAAGCCAAAAACAAGATGGCGGCGCATGTGCAGTGCTGGAAACTCGGCTTATGTGCATGCGCAGAAGAAAAAATCAGCAAAAAATTCCCCCAAAATTAATAATTTTTTTAAAAAAAAAAATCCAAAAAAAAGATGGCGACGTCCACGGACCGGCACTGTCAGAACCGGCTCCGTAACGTCACCGGTGGTTTGCTACCGGTTCTATAGAACCAGTGCGAACCAGGAGGAACCACTTCTGACCTGAAGGCCAGACAAGGAATAATGGATGGAAACTGATCCAGGAGAGATTCAACCTGGAAATGAGAAATTTTCTGACAGTGAGAGCAATCAACCAATGGAACAGCTTGCCTTCGGAAGTTGTGGGAGCTTCATCACTGGAGGTTTTCAAGAAGAGACTGGACTGCCATCTGTCAGAAATGTTGTAGGGTCTCCTGCTTGGGCAGGGGGTTGGACTAGATGACCTACAAGGTCCCTTCCAACTCTGTTAATCTGTAGATTAAATGAGAACTGAATCAGAAATTTGTGGAAGAGGAAAGAATGGTTGAGACGAAAGGAAAGATTAAAAAAAATTATGAAATTCTCCGAAAGAAAGAGGTGACAAATTGAAAAGAACTAAATGACGAAGTGAGAATAAATCTCACAGAGGTGATGTTTGATCTTTTCCCGGGAATTCAGACATTAGAAATAAAACCGCAGTTTAAAAGTCTAAGTAAAATATTTATTTCGGTACAAAAACAATAAAATCTCATTTGTTTACATCTCTGCTATAGAATGCGACTTCCCCATTGGAAGCCAGAAGAAGAAGGATAGAGTGAAGATTCAGGAATGCACACATGCGTGCAAGAACATATCAATCACGTGCTCAGGAATAAACCATTATATTAGATAGGGATGCAGCTCCCTGCATATACATGTAACAGGCAATAAATCACACCGTGACACTAAAGGTAATATATGACTTGATGAAAGCAAGCATAGTTTTCACAAACACAAAGATACGGAGAGTTATATTGAATGCTGTAAACTAGATTTAGCTATACTTCCTCCCCCCCACTTCATATGATGGCTTTAATTTCTTTTGCTTACAATTTCTTACTCCTTTTCTGCACATTGCATAGCTTTGCTCACTTTGAACAGCATGATGTAAGCATCAATATCTACCCAGAGCTAACCTTATATGCTAGGCTGCCAACAAAATAAAGGACAGCTGATCCCGAAAGGTCATGCGTGCACTCACTGTGTGTGCATGTTTGTGCGTGCAGTAAAATCAAGACTGGATGTCTACGAGAAACATGAAGCTCCTACACTCTTTAAGACCCAGAAAGAAGGATCGTTCAAAGCAAGCAACATCTGGCAACCTTGTTTCAACCAATGGCTGGCATCCAATGGGAACTCACAAGTGGAGGCATTTGGTCTGCTCTATTTGAGAAATTCCTGGTTACCCAGAAGTTTCTTCCTTTCCTGCTCTCTTCTGAAATCTCCTGCACAAATTTGGCAGCCTGACAATCCACCCACAAAGCTCCCATGACCTCAACAATCTTGAGAATCATTCACATACACAAAGCCCGCTGTGAACAGACATTTCAGCAAAACGGGAGTGCTGTTGGCTTGCATCTCTCTGAGCATCTGACCTAACATGTTTCACTCCCTTCGTATCCCCTACGTCCCAAAACTGCCCCGACCACCAGCGGCATAACTGCATCTCAACCAAATGAAGAGTGCGCAGGCTGATCGTAGCATATTTTATTTAGGAATACGGAGTCCAATTTTGATGGGGCTCACTACCAGGAAAATCCACAAAGGGCTGCAGCCCTAAACACTTGGACTAAGACCAAAGATCTGGCCTGCAAAAATTTGCAAGGCTGCAAGGAGATACAGAAACGACATCTCTCAGCTATGATTTGGATCATATCATTTGGATTACTGCAGCCCAGATCTCGGAATTGTATTATATATGTACACGCATGCACGCACACACATGCACGTACATATGTACACATTCAATAGTAGTTGAATTCCTGTCACCTTGTTCCAAACATTTCAGTGGGAAACATCACCATTAAAACTAATTATGTTGCAAAACAGAGGCCAATTAAGAGAGAAAATGCCATAAATTAAACTTCCCATGTACCAGTTTACTGCTGATTGTTAACAATAGCTGCTACTGAGGAATATAGGGCCTTTTAGAAAATGGCAAGGACTAAGCATACGAGTACCTTGCTGGGCTCCCGCATGTTAATTATCCTAGTAAAAAGGCACCAGGATATCTGGCCTGTAATTGGCAACTTTCTTTACAAGTGTGTTAAATTAAATGGCATGAACTCGTAATAACAAGTAAAAATACTAGACATTTGTATATCTTCTGGCTGTTCTGCAATTGTTTGCTCCTGTAAAACCTCCCCATTCCAAGCAATGGCTAAGCTCTGTGCCGAAGTTCCATTGTCCTCCAAGGTATTTGGGCTGCTACGTAGAACAAGAATATTGTGCAAGTTCAGGATTCGGAGCATAGCACCCCTTCTAATGAAAGGGGCCAGCTGAATGGATACATCCTGAGGAGTCACAACCCAGTATCATAGCAATAGCAATAGCAATAGCACTTAGACTTATATTCCGCTTCATAGTGCTTTACAGCCCTCTCTAAGCGGTTTACAGAGTTCAGCATATTGCCCCCAACAATCTGGGTCCTCATTTTACCAAACTCAGAAGGATGGAAGGCTGAGTCAACCTTGAGCCGGTGAGATTTGAACAGCTGAACTGCTGAACTGCAGTGCTGCTTTTAACCACTGCGCCACCTCGGCTCCACTAAAATGCACTGCATTTTTAGGTGATGTCATTTATTGTGTTCTGATCTCATAGTTGCACTAATTGCTCAAGACAGTTTAGCTTCAGAACAACCCTGTGAGATGTTGGACTGGGAAATACTGACTGGTCACAAATTACTCAATGAATTGTATTGAATGGGGGCTGGACTTTGAGGCTCCAAAATCCAGGCCCTTAAATATCATGCCAAGCTGGTTACAGGTCTTTTGTTATGTCTACTTTCTTTATTATGGCTCCCACATACATGTGGGTTCCTCAATGCGGCGGTCATGACATGATGAATATTAGGGTCATGCATACTTTGAAAATGATTAAGAAGAATTGGTTTGGCTCTTACATGAGCACACAACACTCTGGTATTCATTAAAGTAGCCTTTTTTTAAGGCTTCTGCAGGAGCTTGAAAAAGTTTTCACTGGTTTAAGAGTAGCAGTCACTTTAATGCATAGATTCTTTAATATTCATAAGTAGCCTTCCCCTTGCATCTCTTGCAGACATAACTGATGGTTGTTATCACAGGAAAAAAAACCCTCCTAAATTCAGCCTTATGCAAAGTTAGATCATTGCTAGTAATGTCTGCACTGACAGGCAGGGGAGTTTCCAGGATTTAGCCCAGCTGTCCCCAGCTTGTGATCTTCAAGATGAATTTTACAGGAATTGCATTTCCCATAACTTCCCGCCAGGAAGTTATGATGGTTGAAATTATGATGATTTAAGTCTAATACGTCAGGATTACAGGGTAGCCTGGTAGATACTGTCAAATTGCTCTAATATGCTTTCTCAACGTTGAAATGCAGCAACATCCAAAACTCCTTCCTTCCTTCCTTCCTTCCTTCCTTCCTTCCTTCCTTCCTTCCTTCCTTCCTTCCTTCCTTCCTTCCTTCCTTCCTTCCTTCCTTCTATATACCACTCCAATCTAATGGGACTCTAAGCAGAGTCCTTTCTACAGTAAAAGGATCAAAACAAAACAAAAGTAAAATGAAATAAAACAGTAATTGAAACTATGAAAAAGAAAATAGCAATAGCAATAGCACTTTACTTATATACCGCTTCATAGTGCTTTACAGCCCTCTCTAAGCGGTTTACAGAGTTCAGCATATTGCCCCCAACAATCTGGGTCCTCATTTTACCCACCTCGGAAGGATGGAAGGCTGAGTCAACCTTGAGCCTAGTGAGATTTGAACAGCTGAACTGCTAAACTAGCAATCAGCTGAAGGTCGCAATGCTGCTTTTAACCACTGCGCTATCTCAGCTCAGCTTCTCAGAAAGAAGAAACTAAAGCTGATGAGAACCATACACCCAACGCAGGCTAGGGTGGGAGATTCCCCTGGGCCGTCTTAAAAAGCCAGTTTTTCACAACTCTTCATAACAGGGTGGAGTATGATCTTGGGTGATAGGCTATTCTAAAGAAGAAACAACAAAGAGAAGTCTCCATTCCTTAGGCTCTGTAGATGAGGAAAGGGAAGGGAGGGGAAGAGAAGGGCCCTGCAGTAAACCTGCTCACCCCCATCTTACTGGATGGGCAGAGACCACTCGGAGTATATGGTCTTGTAGATATACAGGTCCTGAGCAATACAAAAAGCCAACTGGTAGCTACTGCAGGGAAAACTTTGAAACTTCCTATTTCTACTTAAGTAGGACCAGATGAAGCTTCTGGATGGTTTTCAAAGGCAGTCCCATGGAGAGTGGATTGTAATAATCCAAATGGGAGGCACTGGTGACAAAAAGTTGGGACTCCCAGTCCAGGAACATTCATAAATACTGCACCATAATCAATAAAGCCATCTTGGGCCCAGCTGTTCTCAGTTCTTCAAGCAGGAGCTGTGAGTCCCAAAAGTCTCCCAGATTGCAAACCAGCTCTGCCTGGGGAAGGGAAGGCTATCCCCATTTCTACAGCCATTCCTTTTTTTCTGGAATTGTGTCTGGACCTGACATTCCCCATCTGGATCCTAAAAGCTTCAGGAAGATCTACCACATCCCATGTTTGTTCAAGGCCAAGATGTATACATGAGACTCACCAGCCTATTGGTAGCATGATGACTGATGAACTTCTCAACAGCTTCATATAGATGTGAAGTAGCAGGGGTGATGATTGGGGGAAGGGAGTGTGAAACTCTGTAGTATCTAACAACCTTGTGATACCCCAGCCACCCCTGACTGGAACTGCCATCCCACAGAGCCTCTTTTCTAATACTCCCAGGTGGTCCATAGAATACCATGATTGATGAAATTAAAAGCTGTGGAGCAGGGGTGGGTTCCTACCGGTGTGGTCCAGTGAGTAGCTCCGGTAGGGACCCGCCGATAACGCAATTTGCGCGCGACTGCTCCGGTACGGTCTCCACCGGACAGTCGCGCGCATCACCATCTTTTTTATGAATTTTTGGGCGATTTTGCTTCCGTGCATGTGCGGAAGCAAAATTGCGCCAAAATCTCACAAGGGGACGCGCAAGAGAGAGAGATTTTGGCAAGATTTTGCTTCTGCGCATGCGCGGAAGCAAAATTGTGCCAAAATCTCATTCGCACGCACATCCCCTCATGAGATTTTGGCGAGATTTTGCTTCCGCGCATGCGCAGAAGCAAAATTGCTTGAGGGCGCGCGCGCACACGCACGAAGCATGGAGAAACGCGAAGCAGCACACTGGTCTCGGTAAGTAAGCAACTTGCCCTTGCTGTGGAGGCAGCTTGGGGATACTCAAGACATTCAGACAGTTATCATTGCTATCACCTACCTGAAACAGGTAAGCCATTCCTGCCCCACCCTGCGATGCTGCAGGAGCTAAGGCTCTTTTTGTCTAACCTTAGGGCAGGGGTCTCCAAACTTTACAACTTTAAGACTTGTGGTCTCCAATTCCCAGAATTCCCCAATCAGCATGGCTGACTAAAGAATTCTGGGAGTTGAAGTCCACAAGTCTTAAAGTTGCCTGGTTTGGGGACCCCTGGCTTAGGGCCAGCCCTGACATAAGCTGGGGGAGAAACTATGTTGCTGGGCACAAGGCAGCAACTAGGAAGGTCAACCTTACTCAATAACAGCGGCTGCCATTTATTCTGGCTCCGAGGGGCGGTGGTGGCGGGGGGGGGGCACTAGAACTGGGCCATAAGATTTCTTTTATGGCAGAAATCTCTCATTAGCTGGCCCTCCCCCGCCCGCCTGTGCACGAGAGCTTGCAAGCTAAATTCAGCCCTGCTGCCACCTGTTCCTAGTCATGCTGGCAGGATGACTTGCAGGAGAATAATTAGCAGCTGCCACCTCAGCCCTCTCAATTAAGATGCTAATCAGAAGCCTTCGAAGCAAAGCAAGTAAAGGAGACCTACAAAGAGCCCTTGATCCGGAGGCAAAGGTCTATCTGTGCATTTTGCAAACATGACCACAGGCATTGCCACCACGGGAGGACAGATCAGCAAGAAAGTAGAAATCGGAAAGAAATGTTAGCTGCCTGCTGCTGTTTGTCTCACCGAGATGTGGAGGCCTGGTGTGATAGACAGGAAAAAGAAAGAAGGCAGTATGGCACTTTTAGCGTGGGGGTGCGGCGATGGGAAAAGTTAGGTTTAAAATGCTTGCCGGTCACCTTGTGGTTAGTGGCATCGGTGAGGAAGAAAGGTGTCGATTCTTCACTTGTTTTTGTTTCCTATTGTGCTGATCTTACAAATAATTGTTCTGGCAATGACTTGTAAACGATTGGATTAAGTTTCTAGATCTCATTGAGACCTAGACTGAAGCAGTTTCTTGGCATTCTGAAGGACTCAAAGGCCATCCAGCTGCGACAGTTTTTTGAGTTTGCAGATTTCCAATGGGCCACCCGTTGGTGGCAATGCTGGAAGCCATATGACAATCCATTTAATCTTACATAAATTTACATCTTGATCATTTCTCCAGTTTTAAATAATTCTGCTAGTCTGATGGAGGCAAAGAGAACTACAGGGGCTTTTCTGGAAGAGCAGAAGGGGTTGTGGATCTAGGTTTGTTGCCTTAAAAAGAAAAACTTTTTTTTTCAAGAAAGTTGTTCAGGTATTAACTTATGTCATGTTTATTCAGTACAATTATAGAATATGTGGAGGTCTTTTTCTTGATGATTGGTATCTCCTAAACCAGGGGTGTCAAACTCACATCGTCACGTGACTATTGGGACTTTTTCCCCTTCGCTAAATCGGGCATGGGCGTGGCCAGTGCGTGACACATCCAACCCATGGGACAGGAGTTTGACAGTCCTGTCCTAAACACTTGTCTTCCATCTTTACTGTTGAGTAACAGACAACAGAAAACTGCCTTTGAGGTGTGTGTGCCACATTGTTATCTGTGTGGCAAAACTAGGAAGAATTCTAGGGCGATGATTTCCCAAATGTTTCAAATTCATCTATCTGACCCTTCAGAATGGGGAGGCAGGTTATGTTTGGGTCCCCTCTCTTAAGGAGGTCTATCTGGAAGATAAGAAAAAGGGCCTTCTCTGTGGTAGTTCCCTCCTTGTGGAATATCATCTCCATGGAAATAAGATTGGCCCTCACATTGATATTCTTTTGAAAGGCCCTGAAGGCCTGGTTTTGCCAGTGGACCTGGAGACTCCAGGGTGATAAAGAGCCCATCAAGTAGTTAGTTTGATGACTGTCTGGGTGGCGGGGGAGGGGGGAGGGAGTTGAGGGTTTTGTATTTGGAGTTTTACTTCTGTAAGCTGCCCAGAATCACCATGAGTGAATTGGGCTACCATATACATTTTCTTAATAAATAAATGTGAGGCCCCTTTTTGGATATGATTAGCATCACACATAAAAGCTTTGATATTGCCATGATAGCGGCCATCTTGACTTACTTTTTTTTTTAACCTTGCCCTTGCTCCAAAGGAAGCTGATAGTATTTCTCTTTCTCAGATACAGAAAAGAATAAGAGAAACTGAAAAAAATTGAATTTTTTTTAGCAGCCACCCCCCTATCCCAGCAATTCTTTGATGTAAAGTCCATCAATCACGCACTGTGTGATGAGGTGGTCAAGCTCCTATAATCACTGACTCCGTTTGCCCCTCAGCCCAATAGTGGGTTCTAAAACCCATTGCTATCAGTTTGTGCTCGTGCTCACGGGCAACGCTTCTGCACATGCGCAGAAGCCTCTCAGGCAGGTGGGCGGAGCCTCCCGCCATCGCCGCTACAGTTTGCAGAACTGGGCCGAACTGGGAGCAACCCAACGCTGCCTCAGCCTCTCTGCCTATGAACTTGGTGGAGTGACTGCAGCGGAGGGTTCCGGTTATTTTCGCTACCGGTGCGCATCGCGAGCATGCGCAGAAGTGAACTTGCGTTCCATCAGGCAATTTCACTTCTGGGCATGCTTAGGATGACATTACAAGCCGAAACACAGCTGAGGAGCTTCTCAGCTGTGCTTCAGAGGAAGAATAAAGGTCGCTATTAAAACAAGGGTGGGTGGGATGGCTTTTTTCCAACAGCTCAGGATGCGGAGAAGCCAGAAAAAAGCGCCTAAAAATGACATCATCGCCGGGCTCCTACAGGTGCAGCGTCCCGCACAGCACCGGTAGGAACCCACCACTGGGTGACTGGGTAGCTTTGGGGTCAGGAAGTGCCCAGAGCCAAGTAGGAACATATAGAGTCCAGTTATGAGAACTTTAGGGAGAGAACATTCATGGTTAGCTTACCAGGATTGTAACCATGCAAGATGCAGGAGCATGGCAGCAATGCAAAGAATTGGGTGCACTGGTGCGAGCCACTTTTGAACTCCCAGATATTTTTCTTCTCTTTGCTGGAGGGCAACACAAAAAAGTAATAGAGACACCTAGTCTCTCTGGTAGCCTCAGATATGGTGGAGGGTTCCATCCCACAGCAACTGCTAAAGATACTTGCAAATGCCATGCCAGCTGGTTTTGGGATGCAAAGTGAAAAGGAAGCCATCAGATGTTTTTGTTTTTGTCTCCCTCTAGCAAGATGTAGGCAGCCCTCCGTCAAATTCTCATAGCATAGGGAGCAGATGTTGAAGAATGTGTGGGCATCTTCATGTGGGAAGGTGTGCCTTAATATTAGAGAAAGAATAGGCAGGATTTTCAGTTAAGCTGTTGGTGTTGCACTCAGCAACTTAGCTTTAAACATTCCATTTATCTCTACCTTGGAGGTCTTCCTTCCTTCCTTCCTTCCTTCCTTCCTTCCTTCCTTCCTTCCTTCCTTCCTTCCTTCCTTCCTTCCTTCCTTCCTTCCTTCCTTCCCTCCCAACTCAATGGCCCTCAATGTCTACTAAATCTCAGTTCTCCAATCCCCCTTAGCATAACCGTAATACCATCATTCATTAAAAGTTAGTTACAATCTATGATAATCACTACAATAAAAAGTAGCTTATTTATTGGAGGGCTATCCAATATGTGTTGGCTCTGTGTAGTCTGTCTCTATAATAATACACAGAGCATATCAATGTAATTCCCAATGGGGTGTGTGTGAAAAATCCAATTCAAAAAGAAGACCTTATTGCATAAAAGTGTAATGGAAAAATAGAAGATAGGATTTTGTTTATTTATTTTATTTATTTATTTTGTCAAGGATGTATATGATTACAGGTAAGGTATAAACATTAATATGAATATATAATAAGTACAAACATGGTTTTGAGTACATGATATTTTTGGAATACATGGGGATTTTAGGATGGGATGGTAGACACGCTGGTGCTCTTATGCATGCCCCTTACAGACCTCTTAGGAATGGGGTGAGGTCAATGGTAGACAGTTTAAGGTTAAAGATTTGAGAGTTTGGGGAAGAAACTACAGAGTCGGGTAATGTATTCCAGGCATTGACCACTCTGTTGCTGAAGTCGAATTTTTTGCAATCAAATTTGGAGCGGTTTACATTAAATTTATATCTTTTGTGAGCTCATGTATTGTTTCGGTTGAAGCTGAAGTAGTCATTGACAGGTAGGACATTGTAGCATATAATTTTGTGTGGTACACTTAGGTCAGATCGAAGGCGGCGTAGTTCTAAATTTTCTAGGCCTAAAATTTCGAGTCTGGTGGAATAAGGTATTCTGTTGCGAATGGAGGAGTGTAGTACTCGTCTCGTGAAATATCTCTGGACATTCTCAATTGTATTAATGTCCGATATGTAGTGTGGATTCCAGACAGATGAGCTGTATTCGAGAATTGGTCTAGCAAATGTTTTATATGCTCTAGTTAGAAGTACAATATTACCAGAGAAGAAGCTACGCAAGATTAGGTTAACCACTTTTAATGCCTTCTTAGCAATGCTGTTGCAGTGGGCTCTGGCACTTAGATCATTAGATATGAGTACTCCAAGGTCCTTTACTGAGTAAGGATCGTCAACAAGGTCGTGATCATTTAGTTTGTATTTTGTGTTCTGATTATTATTTTTCCAATGTGTAAGACTGAGCATTTGTTGATTGAGATTTGAAGTTGCCACTTGATTGACCATTCTGAAACATAGTCAAGGTCTTTTTGAAGGGTAGTAGTATTATCAGTGGTGTTGAATAGTTTTACATCATCTGCGAAGAGGATGCAGTTGCTGTTTATATTGTCACAAAGGTCATTTATGTAAAGAATAAAGAGAGTTGGTCCTAAAACGCTGCCTTGGGGAACTCCGCTGTTAACAGGTACAGGTTTTGATAAAGCGTTTCCTATTTTGACCACTTGTTGCCTGTTAGACTGGAACGCAGTAATCCATTTGTGCAGGGGTCCAGAAATGCCATAAGATTTTAGTTTTAGAAGTAGTTTGTCGTGTATCACTGAGTCAAAGGCTTTGCAGAAGTCTATGTAAATTGCGTCTATTGCTTTACCCTGATCGAGTTGTGTAGTCCATATGTTTTTGCAGTGTAGGAGTTGTAGATTGCAGGATAAATTTTTCCTGAAACCAAATTGTTTGTGAGAGAGTAGGTTGTTTGTCTCTAAGTGGAGGGTAATGGATTGGTTAATGATTGATTCCATGACTTTGCAGGTGACACTACATAAAGAGATTGGTCTGTAATTTTCAACTAGGCTGGGGTCTCCCTTTCTGAAGATAGGGATGACCGTGGCTAGTGACCATAGGTTGGGTAGGGAGCTGGTCCTGAAAGATTTATCAAAAATTATGCTCAGTGGTTCTGCTAGGGCAGTGGAAAGTTTTTTTAAGAAGTAGGCACATAGTCCATCTGGTCCAATGGATAGAGATGGTTTTAGATTGCGGAGTGCCTTTCCAACCTTGTCTTCTGTGAAATCGGTGTGTACGATTAAGAGCTGAGTTGGTGCAATGGTTAAATGCAGCACTGCAGGCTACTGCTAGTTCAGCAGTTCAGCTGTTCAGATCACACCAGCTCAAGGTTGACTCAGCCTTCCATCCTTCCGAGGTGGGTAAAATGAGGACCCAGATTGTTGGGGGCAATATGCTGAACTCTGTAAACCGCTTAGAGAGGGCTGTAAAGCACTATGAAGCGGTATATAAGTCTAAGTGCTATTGCTATTGCTATTGCTACTAGATCATTGTAATTATTTTTTGTTTGACTAGGAAATATTGGACATAAGTTGTTGCTGTTTACAAAGACTGAGCCGAAGAATGTGTTAAAGAGGTTGGCTTTAACGGTTTCATCATTACAGTCTTTATTGTTAGGTCCTTTTAGGGGTGGGATGGTTCTCGTCTCGTTTGTTGTTTACGAAATTGTAGAATGCACGGTTGGATTTCGTGTGCAGGTGGTTTTCCTCTTGATTGATATGATAATTAGTGCATTCAGTCTTTATTTGTTGGCATAAGTTTTTGTAGCGGCTTTTGAAGTTGGCTGTGTAGCCAGTTTTGTTTTTCCATCAAAGAGATTTTTTTTGCTTGAAGCTTCCTTATTGTTATGGGTAGTTTGTTGTTCGTGCTTTTGGGAGTTATTAGTGGTACATATAGTTTAATGACTCTTTTGACTTCAAGTAAGAAAATGTTATAATGGTCTTCAGCAGTAATACAGTTAGTGAATAGTGTTTGCCAATCAAGAGATGAGAGGTCAGTGTTTATGAGATCATAGTTGGCTTTTTTAAAATTGTAACTGGGGATCCTATCGTTATGATGATTTTTGTAAGGGTGTGTGTTGAGACAGAAGTCTATCATGCTGTGATCACTGCTGGAAAAGGGTTATTTTATTTGTAATCCATAAATTGAATTTGAACTGTTGCAGAAGATGAGATCAATGCAGTTGTTGAGTCTAGTGTTGTTGGTTAGTAGTTGATCCAGTCCCAGATTAGTTACAGCATTGTACAGGGTTGAACGTATAGGTTCTGTTGTACATTCGTTAAAGGGACCATTTAATAAGAGGTAGATTTAGGTCACCAAGAAAGATGAGAAGGTATGGGCCGGAGGCTGCCCACGTTAGAAGTGAGGTTAACTTATTTGCATGTTCGATGTCGTAGTCTGGGGCTCTGTAACATAGTAGAAATTGTAAGGTGGTGTTTAAAGATAGCTCACAGATGATGGTCTGAGGTAGAACAAGTTCGTTTGTAACTTGGATGTTTTTTACGTTTAGGGGCTTTTTGTAAAAGATAGCAACACCGCCTCCTCTTCGCAGTTCACGATCAGACTGGTAAACATGATAGCCCGCCTGAGCTCTGTTTTCACTGGCAGAGGGTTGCAGGAGGTCGTGGCAACCAAAAATGGAGCTCGGGAGCCCGTTTTCACTGGCAGAGCGCTTGGGCCACCACACCCACCCTGGCCACGCCCACCCCAGCCCCCCAAGGTCAAACAACCCTGATGCGGCCCTCAATGAAATTGAGTTTGACACCCCTGAGTTATACCTTTGGGAGAAAAAATTCCAGGAAAACCCTCATGGAATATATTTCAGCAGACTAACAAGGATGTTAAAGAGTCTTACATTTCTGGAAGGAGCATTAGTGATAAATCAACTACAGCTCATGAAGCACATCCTTCTTACTGCCTCACAGTTATAGGGCACCTTCAGACAATAAACTTTTCCATCTCCCAGGCTATCTGAAAACTCCCAGGGCTGTACTATACTTTAGACTCGATTGGGAACTTGATCAAATATCCCTGAAGAAACCAGTAACAAATAATCCCTTTATCATTCCCAAGACAACTATACAGATGTGCTTCTAACATCATCAGGAGTTGAGCTTCATCCCCAAGGATCTTTTAAGTCCTTGCCATGGCTGTTTGATCACCAGAAGATCATCTCATCAAAACTCAGGACTACAGCTTTCTTTAATCCTTGTTTAGCCATTCCCGAAGCAAAGAACCTGATTTATGTTTTTATTGGGGAGGAAAAGGAGGTGTATTGGCTTTCATCAAGTTCCAGTACAGAATTCTTTAGAAATGGATACTTATTTGTATTCAAGTTTCTTAATTCCGATGGCTTGTTCACCTCTGGGTTCCGCAAGAAAAATATATCCAGATGCTGGAGGCAGATCTTGCTCTCTGTCAGTGGATTATGGTGTGTGCGCAACAAATTAGGCCCTCTGGCTAAAGGAGGAGGGAGAGATTAAATAGCCCCATATGGGTCGGCTTCACTTGTAAACACAAGTAAATGACTCATCTATATTTCTCTCTCTTTTTCTTCCCCATCCCCGATTCCTTTCAACAGATACTAAGGAGGAGGAACCAAAAGCTGTGAGCAAAAACCTTCAGCAAAATCCCGTGATGTTAAGTCTTGGATACCAAATGATGGGGTCCCATCTGTTTGCCTTGCTCAAATGCTGTTAAGTCAGTTGATTGTGATTAGGAGCTGCTTTTCAACAGTGTCTAAACTTGACAGTGTGGGGAATGTTGGAAAGAACCCAGCTTCCTGATACAGGGGTCTGAAATATTCGATTTCTTTGTAAAGCTGCAAATAAAAGCAGGAAACACTAGAAATGTTATTTCTATAACGACTATATTATGACAGCCTATCAGTTAAAATTCATTGGCTGCAAATGAAGTCTTAACACCCTCTTGCAGGCATAAGCTTGCACACAAGGACAGGCTGTTGGGGCAATGTTATCCAACCCCTTGCCTAGACAAACTGATGCTCAGTAGAAGACTTTTAGTGGAAGTTAGCCAGCAAGACCACAAAAATGTTCCTGATCTGTTTCCTTGGGAGACAGAGAAGATATAAAGGACAGAAGACAGAGACCAGCCTCACCTATCCAATATAACCAACCACTGAGGGCAAAAGGCCATTAAGAGGGAAGACATGAAAACCTAGTTGAGTCCCCAGAGTGGAGGTGAAGATAAATTCTATCTCGTAATTTAGATGGATGCCAGATTTGCAGAAAGTTAAATTCACATGGAAATGCACAAGCAAATGCAGACAGGAGTCTGGTTTCAAGTTTATAGACATGTTCCTGGAAAAGCTTGTGCATGACAGTGAAATGTCTTTTACATATATTGTTTTGAGGGAATCTAATGTTACGCAAGAGCAGATTAGGAGATCAAGGATCTGCAATAAACAGGATTGTAAAAAAAAAATAGTCTCACTGTATAAGAAGATATGTTGGAATATTCCTATATGAAAGTCAATGCTATGTTCAAGTAGAAGTCTCAAAGCCCTATCTTATTTATATAATTTATAATTTAATTTTTATCCAATTTATGTGGAAGTGTTGCCACTTTATTCTAGGCCAGGCTATTCATCAATCTACTCAAGAAGTGGAAATCAAGAGCAACTCTAATGTATCACATCACCTCCAGCTTTTTCTTTTATAGTTGAATATGCCAGGGATTAAATCGACAACTTTCTGCGTGCAAAACATGTGATGTTTTTGAGCTATGAGTGCTTCTGAACACATCTCTATTTTCAGAACAGCTATTTTAATCTCTGATCTGATGGAGTTATACTGGGCTATTAGAATGTAAACATTATTTTCCCGATAAAGCAACGTTTTAATTATCAAGAGTAAAACCCGATTGCCTTCTTTGTATCTAGCCATGTAAATAACGTTGGAACAAAACAGAGAGAGAATGAATTCCAAGTTTTATTATTCCTGTGGAATAGAATAGATTCAGAGCTAGAATTGTAAATTCACATCAATGTTCAATACCTTGTTTAGAGCAGGAATCCAAATTAAAACATCTGGGACAGTGAGTTATCTAGTCTCTGCTTGAACCCCTCTAGTGAATGCTCACTGAAAAGATGAAATTGGAATCAGCCTTACTGAAATTTATACCTATTATTCCATGCTCTATAGAATGATGGAGAAAAGGCTTAAACTTCCATATCAGTGATAGCGAATCTATGGCACGCATGCCACAGGTGGCATGAGGAGCCATATCGGAGGGCACGTGAGGCGTTGCCCTATGTCAGCTCCAGCGTGCACGTGCATGCTGGCCAGCTGATTTTTGGCCTTGGGGAAGGCTGTTTCGCCCTCCGGAGGCTTCAGGGAAGCTTCCTTAAAGCCCTGGAGTGCAAAAAACAGCCCAACGGACAAACTGGAAGTTCAGAAAAACAGACTTCCGGTTTGCCCGTTGTGCTGTTCTTCGCACTCTGGAGGCTTCAGGGAAGGTTCCTGAAGTCCTGGAGTGCGAAAAACGGCCCAACTGGAAATTTGGAAAAACGGACTTCCAGCTTGCCCGTTGTGCTGTTTTTCGCACTCCAGGAAGCTTCCCTGAAGCCTCCGGAGTGCGAAAAACAGCACAACGGGCAAACCGGAAGTCTGTTTTTCTGAATTTCCGGTTTGCCCGTTTGGTCATTTTTTCACCGTCCCAGGCTTCAGTGAGGCCTGTGCGCATGCGCTGGGGGGAAGGGTTGTGCGCATGCACAGGGGGCAGTGCGGGGGGTGCGCATGCATGGGGGGAGGGAATGGGTGTGGGCATGTGCACGTGTGCTGGCACGCACACACACACCCTTTTGGCACGCGGACCAAAAAAGGTTCGCCATCACTGTTCTATATAATGGCCTTTCAAAGTTTTGAAGACTGCTCTTTTCATGTGCAGGAGAAGGGATGGCAGAACCTGGGGCAGAGTGAAAAGGGGATCAGCCTGGAATCCCTACATAGCCACAAGAGAACTAAATTTAACTCACTTGAGTGCCGTTGATGCTTATGTAATCTACACTTGAGGATCTGGTCTTTCGCGCACAACAGCTTGCTCAATTCTTTCAACTTCCATCTTAATTTCTAGTTTCCTGATTAGGCTCTTGTCCTTCTCTTCTCAAATTCTCAGAAAGTGTGGTGCCTGGAGCTGAATACAGTACTCAAGGACATTTCTACATATATGAAAACCATCATCAAAACCAACCAAATGGGAAGTTATGAAAGTATGCCTTACATTCAGAATGGATTTATGCCAGCATATAACTCAAATTTTTGATCTCCCAAGAATTTCTATCACCAAGTTAGTCAGCCAATTGTCTAGAAATTTTAATAAAACTTCATCAACTGTGTTAGGTAACCTAAAATGAAAGATTCATGTGGGAAGTGATATCAGACCTGGGGCATTCGGTGGACTGCTGCCATACAAAATGAATGATTTCCTTTTTGTCCTAGATCGTTTTTATTCTTGCAAAAAGCTTATTTGAAATTTGAACATGGCCCCAGCTGCGATGCATTCAATTTTCCCTTGCCCTTGTTAATTGGAACAATGATAAGTGCCAATTGGGTAAAATATAACTTAGCTGAAAGTATATGGCATTCTTCCAGTACAAAGGAAAGAATAACATAGAATTAATTAAAAAAATTCAATCAAGAGTTATTGTACGAGGGCAACCGTGTTTGTATCTTTTAAGCAGCAATGGGTGAGCAGTGTTCACTTATCCCAGTAGGCTAAGCTGCATTTTAATTTCTAAGCAGCTAATTAAAAATCCATATGTATTGTTGAGTAATTTAAAACATTTGATTTATATAAGTTTTACTTTTACTTCTAACTCTCTAAGTTGTATTTTTAGCTGATAGAAAATATATACAGTACATGCCCATCACTGACGACCGCAGGCATTGTAGATCTAAGACCCAAAATGGTATGTGTAGCATCACCTATATAGCATTATGAAAGGTTTTCCTTTTACAAAATAGACACTTTTGGAAGAAGTACAAACTGGAATCAGATAATGGAGATACTTTATTTGTTGAAAATCATGAACATCAACTCCTGTCACGATCCCCCCCTCCTGTATAACTGTCATCCTTATATAGGCCCTGGTGAGAGATGAGGGAAATTGTTTTCCTTGACTGCAAGCTGGCTCAGTATCCTGACGGATGCAGATTTAATTGGGTTGAGGATTGTCTTCTTCTTCGATAATCCCATAGTAATAACATCAACTGGAAATAATCTATGTGACCTGTTCAGAATTTTAGCTGCCTGTTAGTACTCTCTATTGTAAAAATATCGGCTTGTTGTGAGGTGAAATAATATAAAACTTTTTTGGGTTGAATCTCTGTGTTTTACTGTACCCACCTTCCAAAACCCCAAAAAAGTCAAGTACTGTATGTTTATTTGGGTAGAAATAAAAGTAGGGTTAGGAAGTCTTGAAACCTAAATACACATAAGCAATTCCTGGCAGATGTGTATGCTGATTTGACCATAGATGGAAACTAATCAAGGAGATCAACCTAGAACTAAGGAGAAGTTTCCTGACAGATATAATAATTAATCAGTGGAACAACTTGCCTCCAGAAATTGTGAGTGCTCCAACACTGGAGGTTTTAAAGAAGAAATTGGACAACCATTTGTCTAAAATGGCACAGGATCTTCTGCTTGAGCAGGGATTTGGACTAGAACACCTCCAAGGTCCCTTTCCACTCTGTTATTCTGTTCTGACCAATTTGTCTGTTTCTATAAAGCTCTATCTTAGAATGACCAGATGCAAAGTAAGACAAAGCATCTGTGTTAATATCAGATCAGCTAACACTTTTACTGTGCTTGATTTAACTGGCCAACATGTTTTTATTAAAAGTATAGGGCACTGTGTCATCAAAAGTCACTGTGAATTACACCATACAATTTAGTTACCATTTAAAAAATATGATTCCATTAAATTTTGAAAACATAAAATACAAAATAAGCAAAAAAGGAAAATAGAAAAAAAGTAAAGCATCAAACAAGAAGCAGAAGTGCAAAAAAAGAAAAGAAAACAGGAAAAAGTAAAGAAAAAATGGCTTCTGGCTTTCTTTGCTACATAGATAAAAAACACATTCATCTTATTCTAAAATTAACAAACTTCTGTAATCCCATATAATTCTAATCATCAAATCCCAAAATCAAATTTGCATTTTTCTTAGTTTCTCGAAAAAAGTCCAAAGGGGGCTTTGTTAGCAACTCATCATTGTCTCTTAAATTATAAGCATTATCTTCATCCCATATTTCACCTATTTTCTATAAACTCATCTCTAAATCTTCTGATCTTATTAATAAGCCAAGATCCACTTAGTCTATTTTCTTATCCCCCTCTTAACAATTAAACATTACAAAAAAGAAACTAAATAATTAAACATCATCAAAAATAATCACCCCTTAAAAGCCCTCCCCAATTACTGGGGGCAAAATGGTCATGTGATTGCAGCTGATTGTGGCAGCACTGAAGCAGCAGTAAGGCAGTGCTGAAATGGGCACACCCTCACAAATTTTATTCCCATGGAACTAATGGGTCCTGGCATTCTGTAAATTAGTTCATTTAAAGTACATTGGTTCAAAAAAAATTCTTTATGATGCACCATTTCACACAATTTAAGGTTACAAACCAACAGATACGAGAGTTTTAGTAGTATATAGGTAAAGGATTTCTAGAGATTTACTGTAATCCAAATGAGGGCGTTTGTTAGAACTTCTAGATATTAGCCTTCAAAAATCATTCATATCTACTCCATTCTGGTAATTGATTGAACAATTCAATCAAGGCAAATTTAAATTGACAAATGTGGGATAATTTTAAATACCTCAGTGTATGACAATAATCTCAGCAGTACAGCCAGGATCAATCAGAGTCAACTTTCTGATAGGAACGTTGATGTTCTGATGGACTGGCTGAAACAGGTATTTGTATAAGATTGGAAATGGGTAGTCCATCGTCAGGTAATTAATCAGCTCATTTTTCATTTGGACAGCTGTTAATATTTATTGCACTGGAGAACCTATCATGTTGAGGATACAGTGTGCAAAAGTCAGAGGATATATTGTCATTGTGTAACTGCGTGTGAAACTAAAGATATTGTATGATACTTTGCACACTCTGTTCAGTCCCTTTCTTGGAATTGGAATGTACATTCATTTCTTCTAACTGGTTGGCCATAATATCATTCTCCAGATTTGCTGTCCTACCTCAGTTAGAATCTTGACGGATTTTCTCTTGCTTGCCATATTTCAGTGAGTATTCCATCAGTTCCTGTAGCCTTCCAACTTACCAATGACCAGAGTGCTGATCTAATTTCATCTTCTAGTAGTAGAGGTTTTTGTTAAGTAGGGAATATCTTCTAAGGTATCTTGGATATTGACCTCTCTACTGTACAGCTTGTCAGTATACTCCATATTGAGAAAACATGAATTGTATTTCATTCCTTTCATGGAGAAGCCATTGACCCCCTAAAATTGTCTGGGGTATTTATTTCTGTAGAGCTGAAAGGTCATTGTGTGGGCATCTGTTTACAGGTTTATTGGATATCAGAGAAAAACTCCTCTGCAGATACTGTGCATATGACAGGCAGCTTGCTGGATGCTATTTATCTGAAGTTTAACTCACCCTAGGGAAGGAATTATTTTTTCAATTTTTGTCATAAATGAATGCATCAGCATGCCTTGTAAGAGCCCCAGGATTTTTTAAAATCATGAATTCAAGTTTTCCAGGTGTTTGTTCCCAACCTCTCTGTAATGCCAAGTGAACCTTTTTGTTAATTAGACTATTCAAGGCAGGGATGTACAACCTGTTTGGTCTCTAGAGCCCTCTTTCACAGTATAGTGCCAAAAAGCAGTGACACAGTTTCATATCATTTTGTAGTGAAAAATATCACCAAATCATGATAAAATAAGGCCATCAGAGTTAAAAAACAACAAAGCTCTACACCACCTGCCAAAGAAACAAGAAAAACTATGAAAATCATAATGCTATTAACCAAACTGCATGATGTAGTTGTGGTCATTGGGTGTTACCGTTTCTCTAAATTTTAAGTGCAGCTTCTAGTTTTTCTGTTGTTATATACGTGGTCTGAAAGGCAAACTATTTTTTTTAAAAAAACCTGCCCTAATATATGCTAGTTATTCCTTTTGTTGGACAGACGAAGCTCCTCTATTTTTCAGTAGATTATCCTAATGGAGGAAATATGGAATATGGGGAACAATGCTAAAGAATGAATAAAGTCAGGATTCCTACAAATATGAATTCTCATAAACAATGTCCTTATTTTAGTTTTATGATTTTAGGCCTAATTCACCTTTGTGGATCTCAGAATATTAAATCCTACAAGCCTAAACTTTGCCCAGATGGACTATTTCAGTGGCTTTTTACAGCTTGACAAACTTTGGGCTACTTACTTTAATTGTCTAAAAGGATGAAAATTTGCCTGAATGGACAAACTACCACACAAATTTGATCAACTTGTTTTATTACAAAGATATCCCCCAGCACCTGAAGGATTTTGCCACTTCCATTAAACACCAGGTAAAGGGGAAAAACACTTACAAATAACTTGACAAAGTTATAATATATTTATATATATATTACAATAAAGTTGGGCTCCCCTCAGTTTCCACCTTGCAGACAACTTATTTCTTTTCAATGACTGAAGCAAATATTTGAACAAAGAATTAAATAACAAAGCATAGGCCATCACACTTGTGCACCAAGCACACAGCTTGGAACACTCACAACTACCTCTAGTCATACCCAGGATAGGACCTTCCAGGGGGAAAGGAAGATCAGCCATATTAGCTCTACATATTAGCTTTCTGCTCATCCAATTCTATGTAGGAACTAAGCTGTTGATGCCGAAATTACAGATTCCTGCACAGACAAAACTAGCACGTTTGTTAAACCGGCTTCTTTTTTAATCCATTTCCCTCCTCTGCAGACATGATAATCCAGAATAGGATTCCCCCCCCTCCCATTCCTGAGTTTTCCTGAAGTATGTGTGTAACTGGGCAGCTCCTCACGATTAAAAATAATAATAATTTTGAAGGAAACAAACAACTTCTGTCAAGTTAAATGTAGCCCAGCTACATTCTTAAATTTCTCTTCCACAACCAGTTTCTTGGCAAATACATGTACATTTCTTCAGTGAGTGTAACTTTTTTGAAGTTCTGTTTTCAGGTCTTCTATATTCCTCTTTAGTTTTGCCCTGGATAAAATCTGTATTTCAATATAGCAATATATAAAATCCACCGTGACATATCAGTTCCTCAAATAATACACTAACACTAGGCATTTTGGAAAGTTATATCTGAAGTAAGGTAACTGTCAAGGACAAGATTTTGATTAAAAAAACTGAAATTCACCCCACAATCAACTCAGCCTCAAAACTGTGGCAACTCCTCCCTTGTTTTTGGTGAGGTAGTGTGGTATGCTTTGAGCATTATTTGGCAGTTCATGAGCTTGGCATTGTCAAGGGCCTGTGTCGGCGTCAGCGTTTGTGATGAGTTTTCATCTTCTTATACAAAACATCCATTGCCTGAAGGCAACTACCTAAGGTACCAAAGGGGAATTTTGAGAGTACTAGAACTACTGATATTCTCTCCTTCACAACAGAGAGGACAATGTAAGGATAAAGGGAACATTTCAGGCATCAAAGATAGCAACACATGACACTTTGCAATGAGGCTGGCAAATGCAGGACACTGCACAAAAAAAGTTCCCTTCGGATAGCAACTGGAACGGAAATACATACCATTGTTTTTGTTCTAGTGAAAATTAACAGCGGCCTTACATTAAACCAACTGTTATGAACTTTGGGTTTAAGCTGAGCTGAGAGTTCAGCCCTATGTATACCCTTTGAACTAACAGGGGCAGAATAAGGGAAGAAAGCACATTCCTTTGACCCTGCAGCATACGTATACTTTTCCTTCTGTGGAAAATTATTCCTCAAGCAGTCTGAGGGCAGTCAGAGAATTTGCCAAGTGCAAATCAACCTTACAGGAATATCTGGGAAGTTTGGAGAAGTGGGAGCAGCTGCACCGATTGGCTGTTTTCTGACTCTCGTTTGCGACGCAAGAATGATCCCTTCAGCAAGGTAACAGCCATTTTTGTGACGAGATAAAGTGCTTTCACATGCCGTGTCTATTCGGGAAGGAACTGCATTGTGGAGCCTATGAAATCTCCACCTCTTTCCAATGTTGGAGGATGGTGTGGCTATGTTACACATATAGTACAAAAATAAAAGGCACAAAATACATATAATGCAGCAAACTGTGTACAGTAAATGGATTCCCTGATATTTAAAGTACACAGAAGAAAGAGGGGCACTGTTTACAGAGAATTCCTTTGTGGATCTGAGAGCCTTTTGAAACCTTCATTCATTATTCCCTGAGTTGTTGCTGCTTTTCTCTCAACAATCTTAGCATTATCTCCATATCCTTTGGTGCACAGAGATTTTCTCTGGGAAAATGAATGAAGTAAAAGATGGCCATTTTGAAGATGAGCAGGAGGGCAAATAAGTTATGGGAGCCATGCAGTGCAGATCCTATAGTAAATTTCAAGCTGTTTAGCGGACACGTCTCCAGATAGTGTAAGATGGGGCAGATCTGCTATCAAGTTGGTTTCTTAATCATCATATACATACAGTGGGGTACTTATTGACAAACAATGACTCAGATAGGGTGTTTCTTAAAAGACAGTGCACTGCAGAGAAGGTCACTTCTAAACACAGGAAGAAAGTTCAGGTTGACACCTATGCTTCACTGCAGCACTCGTAAATATTGTCTTCCATAAGTGCAATCACTTGCTCAAATTTGTGCTGCAGCTGAGTGCGTCTTGTGGTAGAGTTGGAGTCCAACGCATTCACTATCTGAGGAAACAAGGAATTAAACAAACGTGAGATTTATTTATTTATTTATTTATTTATTTATTTATTTATTTATTTATTTACTTATTTATTTATTTATTCATTCAATTCATTCATTCATTCATTCATTCATTCATTCATTCATTCATTCATTCATTCAGACAGTGCAGTCTTATGCATGTCTACTCATGACTTTTTCTCCAGGAAAGT
This sequence comes from Diadophis punctatus similis, assembly GCA_023053685.1. NCBI lineage: Eukaryota > Metazoa > Chordata > Lepidosauria > Squamata > Dipsadidae > Diadophis > Diadophis punctatus. The sequence continues at coordinate 210,520,865 of JALIGW010000002.1, read as the reverse complement.
GTGTTAAGACTAGAGCTTGCTTTAGGTCCACTCAATGTATGTCATTCAAGTTCTTAAATCATCTTACCTGTTTAAGCTGATTTCCACCAGTCTTTTAGTAGTATTCTTCTACATTGCTGACTGTTGTATTTCCTTGTTACTATAATTATTTATACTTGTATTTTTCAATGGTGGCAACTTCCACATATGTGCTTTTAATTCTCAGGATTCTCCAGCAACCATAGCCATTACAAATTTGGGAAGCAGTGGTCTATAGGAATGGATGTTGCACCTTCTTTTGAGAAACAAATTTAATGCTTTTAGAAGATTCCAGGCAGAGGTGGGTTCCTGCCGGAGCTGCCTGGTACGCAGCTCTGGTAGGGAGCGGCCGATTGCGCAATTTGCGTGCGACCGCTCCAGAGCCCTCTCTGCCGGTCCACCGCGCACGTCACCATTTTTTTCGTTAATTTTTGGGTGATTTTGCTTCTGCACATGCGTAGAAGCAAAATCGTGCCAAAATTTCACGAGGGGATGTGCACGCGCATGAGATTTTGGCGAGATTTTGCTTCTGCGCATGCGTGGAAGCAAAATCGCACTGAAATCTCTCTCACGCATCCTCTCGCAAGATTTTGGCACGATTTTGCTTCCGCGCATGCGCAGAAGCAAAATCACGTGAGGGGGCGCGCACGCGTAGCAAGTGCCCCCCCAAACTTGGAGATGCGCGTGCAGCGCACTGGCACCGGTAAGACATGTTGGAATATTCATGACTGGGAGAGCCATGTAATTGAGTCAGCCAATCAGGCTGAAGTGTTTTTTGAGCATGTCCAGAAACTTAGCAAGAAGAAGGGTGTGGTTTAGTCTGTCCACCATTAAAGCTTGCTGTGAAAACATCTCAACATGTGATCTGAAACAAAGTGTGGTATTGTTAATGTTTTATTCTACTTATAAAGAAGTTATTTGAATCAGCAAAATGCAGTTATCTTCTGAAGCTTCTGATTTATTGCGTAACTCTGACAGGTTATGGGCCCAGAAATCGCTCAAGAAGTAAAGTTAAAACTGCATTGTAATTTAAAGCTGATAAGAAGCTGTCTGTGTTGTTAAAGGAACAGGCAGAGAAGAAAAATAAAGCAGGATGGCTGCTGCTATGGAATTTAAAGACAGTCCAATACCTAAATTGGGGAAGAAAAATTATTTAATTTGGGCTGCAAAAATGGAATGTTTTTTGAAAGCAAAAGAATTATGGGACATTGTAGCAGACCCCCCACAAGTGCTTGGAGCAGCAGATCAAAAGGCTCATGACAAAGCTATGGCTTATCTTCTTTTAAGTCTGGGGGATGATCAATTCTTAAATGTAGCTGAATTAAAGTCTGCAAAAGAAATATGGCAGAAATTGAAAGCAGTACATGTCAATGTTTCTGCGTGTAATGTGGTCCAACTTTCAAGAAAGCTTTTCAGAATGAGTTTGCAGACAGGAGATTCTATGGAAGATCATTTAATGAAAATGCAGTCTAATTTTCTAGAATTGGAGCAACGTGGAGTAAAGTTTCCAGAGTCCCAGAAAGTTTTATTAGTGTTAAATAGTTTGGATCAGAGCTGGGAGACTGTGTCAGCTATTTTTGAAAGTAAGCCAGAAGCAGATTTGAATTTGGAGGCTTTGAAATCGTGTTTATTGAATGAATATGAGAAAAGGCTTTTCAGCCATGCTGATGGAAAATTCCACAGGCGGGGGCTCAACAAGGAGTACAGTGGAAACTTACAGCAAGTCTCCAGCAAAATTTTCCACAGGCTGCCTATCTCTAGCAACAGCCGAGGTGTCTGCAGACAAGAGGAGAGCAGAGGCAGGAGAGATCAAGTTACACAGCAACAATTCTTCAAGCAAGTTAAGAAAGCGTGTTTCATTTGTGGAGAAACCAATCATCTGCAGAAAAGCTGTGCACAGAGAAGAAATGTGCAAGACAAGAGACATTATTTGCAAGGACAGATTGCAGTTGCAAAAGTTTGTTATAATAACAACAGAGACAAATGGTTGATTGACAGTGGGGCTAGTCAAACAATTGTTAATAATTCTGACTTATTTTCCAGATTTTTCCCAGGAAACCATGAAGAAGTGGTCTTAGCCAATGGTCAAAAGGCTAAAATCATTGGAAGAGGCGATGTGCAAATTCCATATTTGGAATCCAGGTTTACTGATGTGTTATGTGTACCTGAAATGGAGCATAATTTGTTAAGTGTGTCTAGTTTAGACAAGCAAGGTTATGAAACCACATTTGTTAATGGAAAGTGTATCATCCAAAGAAATGGGATTGTTTGTGCACAGGGCATAAAAGAGGATAATCTTTATGTATTGCAGGGACAAAAGGTGCCACATTGTTCCCAGATATTTAAAAATGTAGCAGAACATAATTCATGTGTTCATCTTCTGCACAGACGACTTGGTCATGCTAATTTTAAGGTTGTTCAACAAATGAAAAAATTTGCAGAAGGATTAGATTTGAAGGGATGTAAGGCATATTTGGATTGTGCAGTATGCAAAGCATCGAAATCCAAAGCATTCCCAGTGAGCAAGTTTAGCACAAGACAAACCACAAGAGCTCTAGAACTGGTGCATGCTGATTTAATTGGGCCTATGCAAGCCAGTTTGGGAGGAGCAAAGTATGCGCTGGTCATTGTGGATGACTACAGCAGGTTTGGGTTTTGCTACTTACTTAAGAGTAAAACAGAGGTGCTACAGCAATTTAAGCAATGGTTAAGTTTTGTAGAGAGAAGGTACAAACAACAGGTATGTCAGTTGCAAACTGACAGAGGTTCTGAATTTATGTCAACAAATTTTCAACAATGGTTGAGACAATTGGGAATAAGACACAGGCGCACAAATCCTTACACACCGGGAGAGAACGGAGTGGCTGAAAGGAGGAATGGTGTTTTGCAAACAATGAAAGACTCATTACTGGAGGATTCTGGTATGAGCAGGTCATATTGGGGTGAAGCCATACTGACTGCCAATTATTTAGTAAATAGGCTGTGGAGTTCATCCATCAATAATACTCCATATGCAATGCTATATGGGAGAAAGCCTTCTCTAGCACATTTAAAAATATTTGGAAGTACTGCTTGGGTACATATTCCAAAGGCAATCAGAAGAAAGGGACAACAAAAGGCTAGAAAGCTCAGATTTGTGGGCTATGAGCCAGGCTCAAAAGGGTATCGCTTTAGCGATGGAAGTAAAAGGATAGTGATTTCAAGGTCTGCTAGTTTTGCAGAACAAAATTGGAACAGAATTGATGCAAATTCTGAAAATGTCTCACTTAGCGACAGTGATCCACTTAGCGATGGTGATCCACTTAGTGACAATAACTCATTTAATGATGGTGAATCATTTTCTGAAGGTGTCTATGTTCAGGGAGGAGAGTCTGAACAAGATATGAAGCCAGAAAAGCTTGAAACACAAGAACAGGCAATGCCACGTAGGTCAGAGCGTAGGAACAGAGGGGTTCCGCCAGACAGGTATTCTGCCAGTAAAGTTAAAGTGTGTAATGTGTGGTATGAGCCAAGAAACTATAAGGAAGTATTGGCATTACCAAAAGTTGAACAAGAAAAGTGGAAGGAAGCCATGGATAAAGAGATGAAATCCATGGGAGATCATGAAGTGTTCACATATGTGACTTTGCCACAGGGTACGAAAGCTGTAGGATGTAAGTGGGTATACAAGAAAAAGGTATTACCCAATAATGAAGTACAGTATAAGGCAAGGTTGGTGGCACAAGGTTTTTCTCAATTAAAGAATGTGCACTATGATGAGGTGTTCGCGCCAACTGTAAAAGGTGAGAGCATAAGACTAGCACTGGCATTAGCATCAGCATACAGGCATAGAATTTGGCATTTTGATATAACCACTGCATTTCTCAATGCTGAATTAGAGGAAGAAATTTATATGGTTCAAGCGCCAGGGTATGAAAATAAAAAGCCTAACATGGTGTATAAATTGAACAAGGCCATTTATGGGCTGAAGCAGTCAGCCAGAAATTGGAATATCTGTTTAGATACTGCATTGAAAGGTCTTGGGTTCAAGAGTTGCAAAGCTGATGGTTGCATATACACTGGAAAGTTACAAGGTGGGAATTGTCTACTATTAGCATTTGTGGATGATCTTTGTTTCATTGCAAAAGATGCATCACAAGTTGAAGAATTTGCTAATAAGTTAGAAAAGAAATTTGAATTAAAGAATTTGGGAGAAATAAAGAATTATCTTGGTGTAGAGATACAAAAAACTGAAAAGGGTTATATTCTCAGTCAAAGGAGAAAAATTGAACAATTATTAGAGAAGTATAACATGAAAGATTGTAATATTGCTCCTACACCTATGAGCACAGATTTTTACAATAGTTTGGGTGAGGACAAAAGTGAAGCCTGTGATCAGGAGATATATCACTCTGCAATAGGGAGTCTGTTATATCTGTCACAGTGGTCCAGACCAGACATAGCTTGTGCAGTGAGCATCTTAAGTCGCTTTACTGCTACACCTACAAAGTTGCATTGGATGGGTGTGAAAAGAATTCTCAGGTATTTGAAGGGAACTGTGAATTTGGGTCTTCAAATAAAGGTCACTGAAGAATTAAAATTGAAATGTTATGTTGATAGTGATTATGCAAATGATGTAAAAACCAGAAAGTCTAATTCTGGAATTGTAATAATGTTTGGAGGGGCTTTAATTGGTTGGAAGTCCAGAAAACAAACAACGGTTGCTATTTCAACTGCGGAAGCAGAGTTTATTGCATTGTCTGAGTTATGTTCTGAAGTAGTTTGGTATGTACAGTTGTTACAAGATTTAAATGTAAATGTAAATGAAGCTGTAACTGTTTATGAAGATAATGCTGCTTGTATAAAAATGGCAACAGGTAACAGAGTGAAGAACAGAAGTAAACATGTGGACATTAAGTATTGTAATGTCAGGGAAGCTGTAAAAGAAAAATTGATACGTTTACATCATTGTTCTTCAGAGGATAATTTAGCAGACATGATGACCAAACCATTGGGTGGCGTCCATTATAGGAAATGTTTAAATCCAATAGGTCTGGTGTCTCTCCCAGTAATGAAGGGAGGAGTGTTGGAATATTCATGACTGGGAGAGCCATGTAATTGAGTCAGCCAATCAGGCTGAAGTGTTTTTTGAGCATGTCCAGAAACTTAGCAAGAAGAAGGGTGTGGTTTAGTCTGTCCACCATTAAAGCTTGCTGTGAAAACATCTCAACATGTGATCTGAAACAAAGTGTGGTATTGTTAATGTTTTATTCTACTTATAAAGAAGTTATTTGAATCAGCAAAATGCAGTTATCTTCTGAAGCTTCTGATTTATTGCGTAACTCTGACAAGACAGCAACCCGCCACTGATTCCAGGTAACCATTTCCTTGAAACCCTCCTATGTTATTCCATTGCTTATTCCTCCTTTTTTACTGAAGGAAAACTATTTAAGGTTTTGCATCTTGCAATGTATAAGAGGGGGAATAAGAGGGGGGAAAAGAGGAATTGTCCTTGGCAAAGATGAATGATCTATTGGAATAAGAGTCCTTATTCTGCAATTTGACTTGCATTTCAGGTTTACAAATTACATCTCTCGGCGCAAGTTCTCTCAATTGCTTTTGCTTTCTTTATTGTGATTTACTTTTTATTACATTTTATTTTAGCCTGTACTTTGCATTTTCAATTTGTTCCACCATTGTCCACCGTACTTTCAACCAACTCAGAATGAACTACTTCATGAAATTTCTTTCTCTTCTGGAGTGAATTAACTTTATCCTTCAGTTCCTGAGACAAGACAGTTAGCTACCTAATTAGGAGATTCCACTATGTTCCTTTCTTTATAATTCTAAAGCAGCAAAATAAAAATATGGCAAGGAGGGAACAAAGGAACAAAATCTGTTGGAGGACATTGAGGCTTTCTGTTATTTACAAAGTCCAGAGCAGAAAAATCAAGATTGTGAAATTTACTAGTTTGGATAGTCTGATGTGCTTGTGAAATTGCCTAGAAATCAGGCACTCTCACAGACCTATATGGGTCTTATAGCTCAAATGTTAACTATTTTTACTCAGAAACAAATATAGTTGCAACACTGTATGGCAAGATAAATGCCAGCCCTTTGAGATAGACCCGATAGGAAACCAAATCTCTTGTCTTGTCTTATCTGTGGCTCTTCCTTTTGTTTCCCAAGGTTATTCTCACAGCCATTACAATAAAACGGCAATGTCAGGGGAAGAAGGATTATTGTAGAAAATCATTATTGATAGTGTAGCTGCTCATCTCTTTAATTATAAAGAATAACTGCTTTAGCTATGAAGAATTGCAAACTTTTTTGATTTATATTCTAGGACAGAAAAGGCATTCAGAATACTGCTTGGATGAGGAATGACAGAGATGCTTTCTCTTCCACAGATACTATCCACCAGGGAACAAACCTTCAGTGGGGAAGTCATGTGGCTTGGCTTCACATTTTTGCTCCTTGAACACGCATGGCTATCTTTTAGTATTAGCATAGAATAAATATTATTTTATACATCCTTATTTGGAAGTAAGGGCACTACCACAAAAGGCTCTGACATTACCATTGGATCAACCCGACACCTTCTTCTTCCTTGGGAAGCTAAGCCTTTTTAGTGTCACTTTTGTGGCAATGCAGCCCAAGTCAGAAATATTCTAGTTTCCTATTTGAGATGGTGAAAATTCCACAGTGAATTGGGAGCAGGCTGATTTTCCCATTGGCTAAACTCCTACTTCCTTGGGAGGTGGCTGTATTATGTGAGCTTTGTATTTTCCTGCAATCTAGGCAGGGGTGAAATGTGAAAAATTTCCCTACTGGTTCTGTGGGCGTGGCTTATTTTGTGGGTGCGGCTTGGAGGTCAGGTGGGTGTGGCTTCAGGTGGGCATGGTCATGTGGCCATGTGACTGGGTAGGCGTGGCCAGGTTGTCATGTGACTGAGTGGGTGCTGCCAATTTAGCAGTCCATTTTGCCAGGGAGCAGGGGGTTGGACTAGATGACCTCTGAGGTCCCTTCCAGCCTTTGCTGTGCTGTTTCAAAGCATCCTCTGAAGCTGTGTCTAGTGGCAGCCAGGTTTGTGGTCCTCCCTCCCTCCTTTCTTTTGTGGGAAGCAACCCCCAAGTGCTGTGGAAATGTGTTCACCTTCCTCTATCCACAATATCTACAGTGTTTCCCCCAAAATAAGACCCAGTCTTATAATTTTTTTTGCTACCAAAAAAGGCACGAGGTCTTATTTTCAGGGGATATATTCCACTGACTCACCTTGCGGTGGTGGCACCGACAGCCCTGCCCAGCAGGAGCCCGCTGCCGGCCCACTTCTTCTGTGTCCGCTTGTCGCCACTTGCACACATTGCCCAGCCTCCGTTTCGCCATCAGAGGCCCTTTGGGAAAGGCCTCTGCAGCCGATAACAGAGCTCTGGATCGATTCCGGAAGGCCTCTGACAGCAAAATGGAGGCTGGGAGCAATGTGCACAAGAGGTCTCAGAAGAAGTGGGCTGGTAAGGCAAGGCAGGTATCAGGGTATGCGAGGCCTGGCTGCAACTGTCCGAAAGTAAGTAGTAGGGCAGATCCACCCCCCCATCCTAGCTTAATTTTTACCCATGCACCTCGCCCCACCCCATGCACTCGAGGGTGGGCGGGGTCTTAACTAGGGCTTATTTTGGGGGGGGCAGGGCTTATTTTCAGGGAAACACGGTATTTATTTATTTATAAAATTTATTAGCCACCCAGCTTATCATAGGGCAACTCTGGGCAGCTTACAGTCATAAAAATGTATCTAAACATATACATTTTAAACATAAATAAATTAAAACCAAATATTCAAATCTAAGGACATGTGGGGAAGGCAGGGGTGAAATGGGATCTGTTAATACTTGAACAACCAATATGGAGGTTACCAAATGAACAACAGCAATGATGGAGACTGTTTTGGTACTGTTTTTTGCAATTGATCAGCAGTGGGGAGCCTTGTGGCTTTGAGGTAGGGTGCAGAAAGCACAGCTGCAGATTGTAGTTAAACTGTTCCTCTAGCTGGGGAGTAAGACAGGTGGTGGTGCGGATGGACCGTAGGTGTATAAAGGAGAATATTTGTCGCTCAAGGTTGAAATGAGGGGTCCTTGATGCTCTCCGAGCTTGGTTGTTTTCTTGTAGACATTTCATTATTTATTTTATTTATTTTGTGAGACTTATATACTGCCTCATAGTGCAAGCACTCTCTAAGCGGTTTACACCAGTAAGCAATGTACATTTATATTGCCCCCAACAATCTGGGTCCTCATTTTACCTACCTCGGAAGGATGGAAGGCTGAGTCAACCTTGAGCCGGTGAGATTTGAACCGCTGACCTGTGGATCAGTGTCAGCTAAAGTGGCATGCAGTACCTGCCTCTAACCGCTGCGCCACCTCGGCTCATTATCCAAACTAGGTAATGTCATCAATTCTCTGATGATGTTACCTAGTTTGGATAATGAACCATCTTCAAGAAAATAACCAAGTTCAGAGAGCACCAAGGACCATAAGCCTGCTTTGTATATAAACAATGTAGATGGGTGACCACAAGTGTGGGAAAAGGAAAGGGACAAGTCTGTTGACATGGCTAGCTTGTATCCTCTTTGTAAATGGGAAAAAAAGGAGATGCACACTAGACTTTCTGAAGCTGGGTGGTCAATTACATTTTTTATTTTATTTATGGTAGAAAACCAAAGATTTTAGTTGTATTTGTCTGATGACACTCTTTGTAAATAACATTCTTTTGGTTTACTGTGACATAGGATTATAAAATATAGGTCGATACCAGGGGTGGGTTCCTCCTGGTTCGGACTGGATCGCCCGAACCGGTAGCAACCCGCTGGTGATGTCACGGTGGCGTCATGGATCCGGTTCGGTCAGTGCTGGTCCGTGGGCGCCGCCATCTTTTTTTCGGAATTTTTTTCTGTTTGGAAGTTTTTTTCCTCTGCTGCTGCTTGAAAAAGGGCCCTCCCGCCCGTCCCCGGTTTATATTTACCTTTATTCCTTCACCCGAAGCACAGCTGATCAGCTCCTCAGCTGTGTTTCGGGCTGATTATAGCTACTGAGCATGCACGGAAGCAGAATTGCCTAAGGTGACGCGCGCGCGCGCAAAATGTCGCGATGCGAACCGGAGGCGAAGGTAAGTGGAACCCACCCCTGGTCGATACTGATTGGAAACCTAATGTTGTTAAACTGCAATGTGTGATTTCCCAATTTATTTCTAATAGAAACTATAGCTTAATAAAGCTTGGATACATTGCATTGAGCCAAAGAAAGAAGAGCTGCCAAATGAGGTACATTTGACTTCTTAAGCACTGTACTGTATTTGCATGGGAGTAAGTCCTATTGGACTTAATATCTGAGGAGGGCTGTATGGGGAAGTACTGTTAGTGTAGCAGAATGAGAATTTTTCATTCTTATGGCAAAATGATAGACTGCAACAACTCAGAAACTACAAGCTGCCCAATTGAACCTGGTACAAAAATGCATTTTTACACAGAATGTTAAGAACAGCTGGGCTTAGATAACAGTGCTCTAAAATTACGTGTAATATTTTTCAGATTTACCCGTTAACAGGTGTTTTCAGGTAATAAAAATAACACCAAGTCCATTCTGTGTTTTTCAGTTTGTGCATATTATTTTCATGGCATTTTAAAAGATTTTCTGTAAAAAGTCTGAGATGTAGCAGTTGTGTGGGGAGCGAGAGGAAGGGAATATTGGGTGTGTTTATATGAAAAGAAACTAAGATGTGAAGGTTTTTTTTTAAACTGAAATGACATAATCATCCTTAAAACTGAAAACCCATGCAAGATCTGCATTTTGTGGCTTCTTTTACTCTAGAGCTAATATTTTAATATCTCAATGGATCTAATTATTAGAAGCATTAAATAATTTGAGTTATTAGCAATTTTCAAATCTACTGATTATGCAAATGGATCATGGAAGAGAACAATTTGGGCTCGGGTAACAGTGTCATTGGTTTGCCAAAGGCCAATTTTTTTTAAAAAAAGTATGCATTTGGGACTAATAGGGGCAATAAAAAAAGTAAACCAGGCCAAAGAGGGAAACTCAGTAACTAATATCTGAAAAATAGAATGAAATTGGACACTTCCTGTAAGCACCATGGTGAGCTAAACGTCTTGTCGGCTTCTGCTGGCTAGCAACATAGCTGTTCCAAGAAGAATGGCTGCTGGATTCTGGATCAGAGCTGGCATTACAGATTAACAGAGTTGGAAGGGACCTTGTAGGTCACCTAGTCCAACCCCCGGACCAAGCAGATCCTAACCATTTCTGACAGATGGCAGTCCGATCTCTTCTTGAAAGCTTCCAATGATGAAGCTCCCACAACTTCCGAAGGCAAGCTGTTCCATTGGTTGATTGCTCTCACTGTCAGAAAATTATCTCCTTATTTCCAGGTTGAATCTCTCCTTGTTCAGTTTCCATCCATTATTCCTTGTCTGGCCTTCGGGTGCTTTGAAAAAAAGGTTGACCCCTTCCTCTCTGTGGCAGCTCCTCAAATATTGGAACACTGTTATCATGTCTCCCCTGGTCCTTCTCTTCACTAGACTAGCCATGTCCAATTCCTGCAACCGTTCATCGTATGTTTTAGCCTCCAGTCCCCTAATCCTCTTGGTTGCTCTTCCCTGCAATCTTTCTAGAGTCTCAACATCTTTTTTTATAATGTGGTGACCAAAACTGGATGCAGAACGAGGAATCACTGAAATCATCCATGTGACTCTGATAGCCACTCCTTGTGGAAACTGTCCTTTTTACAGTTGGCTTATGAGTGGAGTGGCTGAGAGTCTTGATTGCATCAAGAATATTCTAATCCTTTCAGATAACTAAAGATGTTATTGAATTGCAATGGCAAATTGATTCTGAAAGCTGCAAAAAGTTTGAAGAGGGCAAACAGATCAGGAGCTATACGTTGCTCCCTCGTGATCTGGATTCATATTTTGAATCCAGATCACGAGGAATATGGATGAATACCCCTCATGATGTTATACATTAATAATATTAATTCAGTGCAAGTTCAGGTTTTGGTACAGTAGTTAAGCATCGCTGCAAAGACACACGTATTTCACAGACGTATTTCACTATGCAAACATAGTTACACTCAACCTTCGTTGCTACAAGCTACAAAGCTGCCAGATAAAACAACTTCTTCCAATCAGATGAAGGAAGTGACTCACCTGACTGCGGTATCTCTTGGCGTATTTATAAATCTCTGTCATGGCAACATTGGTGTTAAACTCATTCCGATATTTCTTCATGAAGAATAAAACAAACAAAGAACGTTACTTCAATTTTCACTAAATCACAGCCACTCTTTTTGACAGGAATCAATTGAGTTAGGATTGTATACTTGCATTGGATGGTGCTCTATGCAGCATCAGCATATTTGAACTCTGATTGTTTTCAAAGTCAGCTAATTAATATGTGACATACATAACTTATGAGTAATGGAGGGAAAAAACATGAAAATGCATTGTGGCCAAGGAAAATCTCTTTAGTGATTTATAGTCAAGCAAATTTTAGTTGGATTCCTGATAATACTTAATACAGCACTCTTGGACACTGTTTGACTAGAATATAAAAACTGCTTTTAATTAGACATGAAATCAATACAGGTAGTCCTCTTCTTATGACCACAATTGAGCCCAAAATTTCTGTTGCTAAGTGAAACATTTGTTAAGTGAAGTTTTGCCCCACTTTATGACTTTTCTTGACACAGCTGTTAAATGAATCACTTCAGTTGTTATGTTAGTAACGGGGTTGTTAAGTGAATCTGGCTCCTCCATTGACTTTGCTTGTCAGAAAGTCGCAAAAGGGGATTACGTCACCCTGGGACACTGCAACCGTCATAAATGTGAGTCAGTTGCCAAGTGTCTGTGTTGAATAGTCAGGCAGCAGCTGACAAGAAGGGACACAGACCGGCTGACAGGAACCAGCAACTTTATTCAGAACCAACAGCTGAGACAGCAACAACAACAATGAGGCTTGACAGCTCCCTTTTATAGGGGAGCTGTCAAGTCCTGAGCCAATAGGAAATTTTTAGTCTCCCGCTCGCCGGCTGCCTGCGCCTCAACCAATTAGGTTGAGGCAGCAGCCGGCGCGGTCATAAGTCGAGGACTTAGCAGTCTGGATTTTGATCACGTGGCCATGGGGATGCTACAATGGTTATAAGTGTGAAAAACAGTCACTAAATGAACTGTTATAAATCAAGGACTATCTGTATTCTCATAATTTGTATGGGATTAAAAATACTTGTGAAAAGATTTGGATAAATTGTTATAGGAGCCAAATCTGAAACTGATACATTATAAAAGAGATTTCTTACCCTGGATTCTTCTGCTAGATGGGCATTCATTTCCTGTTCGCTAAGAGGTGGCATATCATGGATCTGTTTGTAATACTTCTGTACAATTTTTCTATATTCAGGAATCTCCTTAGCATATAATAATTTATTGGTAGGCGAATCCTACAGGCAAAAATCCAGAGGGAGCCCATTATTTTTAAAAATGATTAATTATTATTATTTTTTTAAAAAAAAGAAAGAAAAATATTTTCTGATAAAATATAAATATATGCACTGGCAAGTTCAAAACATCGCTGTAATTGAAACAAGCAGTTATCTTTCCATTAGCTTCCCAATATATGATTCAATGCATGTTGTAGCACGTGTTAAATGTAATTAATTAAAATAGTCTACAGACCAGTATTCCCAAAGGAATATTTAAATATAATCTAGCATTATTCCAGGACAGTGCTAAATTTCTTAGCAGAATACTATTTTTTAAAACATGTATCACTGGTTATCCCATGCTGTAATATTACACGTAATATACGCTCACTTTTATTTATATTTATATCGATGACTAATTAAAGGATTAAATTATAGCCCTCAACAAAGTGCCTCAAGGAAGTATATTAAATTCTCCAGATTCACTTCAATAACAATGCAAAACAGGTTTTTGTTACAATTAAATCTCTGTAGCACTCAAAGGGCTATAAATCAGCATTAGGTTTCCTTGGGATCCATAAATTAGTTTAGGCTTCCTGGTGTCAGATTACCTTGAAAGCCAATATGTAAGAAGGTTCTGATAGTAAAGTACAAAAATTCAAATGGTAGGATAGGGTTAGATACCTAATAAGAAAATAGGATTGGTCTTTCAACAAAACAGTCTCATATTAAATTCATTGATAAAAGCAACAACAACAAAAAGAATCCTCACCCAGCAAAAAGAAGGCTATAGTTGTAGCAAGGAGAGATAATTCTAAGTACCAAATTGTCCAACTCCCAGGAAATAGGTTGTATACTCCTTATTGCTCTGATTTTAGTAATGCCAGCACATGCACTTGAGCCTGAGAATTCTGGATGTGCATTAAAAAGCATCTGATCCCAATTAGAAAATAAACATCTAAATTAGATGTCTTACTAAGCATTTGCAACTCTCTCAAGGGTCAGAAACTCATTGTAGATTGACATGAGGCAGAAAAAAAAGTAATCTACTTTGTACAGACAGCCCAAAATTGCAAGTCCCATCTCCCAGAATTATGACTTGAGCAATTTCATGGAAATCTACTTCGTAGGTTATCATGAAATTGCTCAAGTCATAATTCTGGGAAATGGGACTTGCAATTTTGGGCTGTCTGTAACAATGTGACTCCATTATTATTATTATTATTATTATTATTATTATTATTATTATTATTATTATTATTATTATTATTATTATTATTATTATTATTATTATTATTATTATTATTATTATTATTATTATTATACAATTGTATCACAGCGGCCAGTTGTTTCGCCGGATTTGGCATTGATTACTAGTCGAGCCCCACCCAGGGGCCTAGGACGTCGTAATGTATTTTCGAAGTATATGTGCGGAACCGAGCAGTGCGGCTTTCTGCATTTGACTGATGGTGATTTTGTCAATTTTGAGCTGTTTTAAATGTAATTCCAGTGCTTTTGGGATAGCACCCAGTGTTCCAATCACTACTGGAATTACCACTGCTGGTTTGTGCCATAATCGTTGGATTTCAATTTTTAAGTCCTGGTATTTTGCAATTTTTTCGTGTTCCTTTTCATCGACCTTGCTATCTCCTGGTATTGCAATGTCAATTATAGTCACCTTGTTGTTCTCGACCAACGTGATGTCTGGTGTATTATGCGCCAGTACCTTGTCTGTTTGTATACGAAAATCCCACAAGATCTTGACCATCTGATTTTCAGTGACTTTTTCAGGCTTGTGTTCCCACCAGTTTGTAGCAGTATGGATGTTATAATTATTATTATTATTATTATTATTATTATTATTATTATTATTATTATTATTATTATTATTATTATTATTATTATTATTATTATTATTATTATTATTATTATTATTATTATTATTATTATTATTATTACTATTAATTATTAATTATTATTAATTATTATTATTATCATCATCATCATCATCATCATCATCACTATTTTTAACCTTACAAAAAGATGGTGGTACTAAATAGAAGTAACTTTAGATGGTGACTGCTTTCTCTTAGCCCAGGAGGTAAACTATTGTAGGTAGTAGAATAAAACTTTCAGATGGTCAATAATTTGCCTGACTTGCCTAATGATTGGAACATTATTGTTTATAACATAAATGACACATCTGGAACAATCACATTAAATAGTGATGAAACAGAGTCAAATGTGTGTGTATGTATATATATATATATATATATATATATATATATATATATATATATATATATATATATATATATATATATATATATATATATATATATATATATATGTATGTATGTATGTATGTATGTATGTTAAATTTTCAATTTTGGTTCTCATTTTCCTGACATGGACATTAACTTTCCTCCCTGCTCCCCTAACATCGTTTACCACACAGATGCTACTCACAAGACAACGTAAAATATTGTTAAGTGGAAGAGCAGATGAAAACATCATCCTTCTGACAATGAAAATTAAAGACAAGGAAGATTCAGAATATTATAATGTACAGTATGGGTGAAATTTTATGATTGGATAGAAAATGAATATATATATAGAAATTAAATTAGAATGATTAAAAGAAAAGAAAAGGGAGAATAAATGGGGATAACCCAGATGACAAAATTAGATCTTGAGGAGGCAGCATTAGATCAACAGTATATACCTAGAATAAAGAGTTATAAGTATAGATATGATATTAAAAATGAGTTTAGAAGGGACACTGATAATTTAAAGATGAATGGGAATATGTTATCAGTCTGTTACATATAAGATGTATTAGGATTAGAAGCACTCGGGGAAAGGTTCAGAGAGAGAAAGTGGAAGTAGAAAGGGAGGGGAGAAGAGAAGGAGTGGAGGGAAGTAGGAAGGGAGATAGAAGTATTAATACTTAATACTTAATATTAATAAGGTAGATGGAGGAGATGGAGATAGAGGGAGGGGAGTGTAAAGAAAAGAAGATAAACAGACTGATAAATAACAGCATAAAATAGGTGGAAAAATAGACTATTGAATTATGATTGATTGGATAAAAATGTATAATGTATGAGGTGGCGCAGTGGTTAAAAGCAGCACTGCAAGTTCAGCTGACTGCTAGTTCAGCAGTTCAGCTGTTCAAATCTCACCGGCTCAAGGTTGACTCAGCCTTCCATCCTTCCGAGGTCGGTAAAATGAGGACCCAGATTGTTGGGGGCAATATGCTGAACTCTGTAAACCGCTTAGAGAGGGCTGTATAGCACTATGAAGCGGTATATAAGTCTAAGTGCTAAAGTGCTATAAAAATGTATAATTATGTATGTTATTGATATGCTTTAAGGTATATGCATTGATGTATATATGGAAATTGTGGATAAAAAATAAAAAACATTAAAAAAGAAAAGAAAACATCATCCTTACTGGCCATTACGTACCTTGCCCAACTGCAGGTCAGAGATGGAACAGGCATCAATGAAGGCCTGAGCTATTACAGAAAGACAGGCATCTATGTGGTCAGTTTTGTCGATATCAAAGACAAATTGGGGGTTCTTCAGAATGTTGACCCAAAATCTCAGAGGTAGGCTACAGAACAAAATTCACAGTGATGGTTATCATGTTCATTCTTACATCTTTCCATTACAGGGTGAAATAAATTAAACCATACGTTAAGTGTTAGTATCTAGATTTTGATTTTGCTAGATTTTGAGTTGATGAAATTGGTCTCATGGGAATTATCTTTGACCATCATATTTATTGCCTAACATCCGTCTTCCATTTTGGATTCTAACTTTTCTATTTTTGTTAAATATAGGGATTAATCTATAACTTCCATAGAAGTGGATTCTATTGTGCAAAAATATCTTCTTAAGAGTTCAATAAAACATATGGCTTCAGCACCATAAGAAAGATTCCGTACCAGTAGTAATTGACTTACAACAATTCATTCAGTGAATGTTCAAAGTTACAATGGCACTTAAAAAAGTGATCTATGTCTGTTTTTTTACACTCATGACCATTGTGGGATGGTCATGTAATGACAATTCAGACACTCGGCAAATGACTCATGTTTATGACAGTTGCAGTTTCCCATGGACATGTGATCACCTTTTCTGAACTTCTGACGAGCAAAGTCAGTAGGGAAGCCAGATTCACTCAACAACAGTGTTACTAACTGAACAACTGCAGCGATTCACTTAACAACTGTGCCAAGAAAGGTAGTAAAGTGGGGCAAAACTCACTTAATAAATGCTCATTTAGCAACAGAAATTTGGGCTCAATTATGGTCATAAGTCAAGGACTATCTGTAAAGACTTGTCCCTTTAAATTGCAGCAGTGTGCTACCCCATTGGTAGAATAACATGAATGGATATGTCCTTGCTGAGCTTTAAGGTTAAGATCTTCTTGCTTTGAGAAGATACTGTAAACTAAACAACTAAACAAAAAAAACTGTGAAAATGTATTGAATGCTGCCAATTCAATCAGGTAATCTATATGTCAAATGGATCTTTTCTCAGTTTTAATAAAAAGTCTATAGTTATTTTCTATGTATTAGAAAAACATAAATTTATATGGACATCTCATAATATTTATCCATTTCTGAACGTTGAACAGAACAGAACAACAGATTTGGAAGGGACCTTGGAGGTCTTCTAATCCAACCCCCTGCTCAGGCAGGAAACCCTATACCCTTTCATACAAATGATTGTCCAACCTCTTCTTAAAAACTTCCAGTGTTGGAGCATTCACAACTTCTGGAGGCAAGTTGTTTCACTGATTAATTGTTCTCACTGTCAGGAAATTTCTCCTTAGTTCTAAGTTGCTTCTCTCCTTGATTAGTTTCCACCCATTGCTTCTTGTCCTACCCTCAGGTGCTTTGGAGAATAGCTTCACTCCCTCTTCTTTGTGGCAGTCCATGAGATATTGGAACACTGCTATCATGTCTCCCCTGATCCTTCTTTTCATTAAACTAGACATACCCAATTCCAGCAACCGTTCTTTATATGTTTTAGCTTCCAGTCCCCTAATCATCTTTGTTGCTCTTCTCTACACCCTTTCTAGAGTCTCCATATCTTTTTTACATCGTGGCGACCAAAACTGGATGCAGTACTTCAATAACTTGAAATTTGTCTGGTGTGAGTTTGAAAAGCATTGAGCTGCGGTTATTTCCTGGCCCCTTTACATTTCCCTCTCATTCATTTTCTACATATGCTTCCTCCTGAAAAACTACCATGGGGATCAAAGGCATTTGTTCAGAAGTAGACCTGTATAAGACAGAAATGATAGAACTTCTTTTCCAAACCTGTTGGTTTTCCAAATGTGCAATGTGTCTGCGTCAGAGATTCCCCGTTTCTCTGCTTGCTCTTCCAAGAAATCAAAGAAATATTTAATTGCCAAAGGTGGCTTGTCATCTCGGATACTCAGAATGGCTCTGAATAAATCATCCAGGAATTTTTGCAGTGTGCCCTGAAGAATGAAAAAAATCAACTTGGACTAAGAAAGGACCAACAACAATGAATAAAATATTAATAAGCTTTAACTATTTTTCAGACTGAGTTGAAGAAATCTGAAACAACACTGATTGAGTGAAGAGGGAGGAATATTTCGTGAGAGTTGGGTTAATTTTGTGTATACTGAAGTAATTAGTTTTAGTTAGCATTTAATCCTTTTTGGCACTGAGATTCTCCTTCTCTGGTTCTGGAATCTAAGAGCACATCTGTGATTGTTCTGTGTGGTAAACAGTGGGAAAAACTATAGACCCCTGGCAATTCTGTGATCTCGCCTCCAATTATGAATCACAAAGCACTGGAATTACAGACTGGCTTCTAGCCAACATCTGTGTCCAAGTCCATTAAAAGCATTAGCACTGATACTCTATGGGTTTCCCCCCTAAAGTAGATGGGACTCTTCACCATTGTTGCAGTAGATAACTACGTTTTCGTGAGTATAAAACACATAAGATGAAGAAATACTATCATATTTCCCGTTCCAGTTATTTTAATGACAAAATAAGAAACTGAACTTATATGCATTTGTAAAAACACTTTGCTTTTTAAAAATATAAATGAACTGTTAGTTTTGATTTTGTTTTGTAGTGGTTGTTTTACTATAATACTATATTTATGCTATGCTATTTATATTGAATTTTTAAGATTTATTTCTGCTTTTCGAGCAAATTGATCTTTATCTTACGCTATGTGTAAGATAATTGATCTTTATCTTACGCTATGTGTTGGAAAAATTAATGTTTACTGTTAACTGCTTTGGGTATTGATTATTATAGAAATATGACACATAAATAGACCATTGGATCAGAGGTCTAACTTAGCTGAATAAATAATGTGGTGTAGAATAATGGTTTTAGTCAGCACATATTTGTTAATCTACATATGATATGTAGTCTAGGATCAAAAGGAGAAAGCTTAATCCTTCACTCAATCACTTTACCTGCTTAATACAAAAAGTTGTAAGGTAAAGAAATCATAAACATTAACAAAAACACAATAGGTAGGGAAAGAGTTAAATTTGTCTCTTTTTAATTCACTTCTGTCTATAATTATGATTTGCAATTTTATTATAGTCAACAGTAATAAATGTGAAACTCTGTATAACCCTCAAAGCAGTCATGATATACAGATTCACTATGTCCAAAACTTAGTAACACATCATAAAACAATACTCAAGATGAAAACAGCAGGGTAAAAATCTAATGCAATATGTAAACAATATTAGAATATAATCTAGTATCACAAAATTAGAAAATAATGAAATATCCTAAACTGTCTTTTTTATTTACAAACTTCATAAAATCTGGATTTTTATCAGCATAGTAATCTGAGTTGACTTAATCCAACATTATAGTAATAAAAAATATTAATGAACTTCTGGTGAGTTCAATGAAATATACTCTTTACTCACGTTGCACTCATGTCAGAAGAACTGAGGTGCTTCTGGGTTGAAAGGATTAGCTGGTAACATCATCGTTGCACGGGCAGTGCCCAATTGGGGGCTCCTTTCATGTCCCTAGCAGGAGCTGGAACAAAGGACAGGAGCTCACTCCGTCCCACGGCAGCACTTGGGTCTCGAACATGGGTTTGCTGCTTGTTAATCCAAAATCCTAACCATGTGAGCCACTGTGCTCCTTACTAAATGCAATTTACCAAGAGTATGCATGAAATTAAACTACATTTACTCTTTACTAAATGCAATTTAATTTCATGCACACTTGTCTAAAAACAAGTTCCATTAAATGTAGTAATAAAGCTTTATTTACAGAAGAAGTATACAAAATTGCACTACAAAATTTCATTTTTTAATCATAAGGATAGCTATTTTCTCATGTAATGTAAAACATGGGGTAATTCAGAGTTAATTTTAGTTGAACTTGATTTTGTTAGTCGGTTGGAACATTTGTAATATGCCAAAGCAGACATCTGGGATCAATAATTTCATACCAAGGATATATATCAATCTTTTCACTCAATACACCTCTAATGTCCTACCTTTGTGGAAAGCAATCTGGTTAGGTAGATTTCAGGAAGGACTTTTTTTCTATGACTTTGTCGATACGATTTTTTATTTTCATTTAGTTCATCTGTGGGAAGGACCTGAACAATGGCCAAACAACAATAACAATAAAGAACAAATCCACTCACCAACGGATGATGTACGATTACAAAGGTTTTTTTAAAAAAATATAACAGCTGACTACAAAGCATTAATTTTTTTAAAAAGAAGAAAGACTATTTCTTTATGCTATAAACCAGAGCAATGAGTTTATGAACAATGGAACAATATTAAATATAATTTATACTATTGCCAGCTGTATTGGTTGTTTCCTCCTCCTTTCCTTTCCCCTCTCTCTTTCAGTGAATGAAGAATTTTGCAATATATTCAGTTTACAATGAATTCGGCTGTTTAAAACATCACTTAGATACAACAATTCTTTCCCTTCTGATAACTGGCAATCATCAGGAAGATAAAATATGTTAGAAATACATGCAAGATTATGACTGAGACTAAGTTAAAAAAAATTGAATGCGTTCCTTCTCTCTGCCAAAATTGTGTGTTCAATTATTATCCTATTACACAAACGCAAGAACCCCAAGGGTCTAAACTGTCCCCTCCCCAATGAGTCTGATCCTAGGCCAATAAACTGACTGGATGACAAATTTATTGTTCTGCATACATTGTGCATATGGAAAACATTCTTATATTTGCCTTTACAATAAACCATGTGCAGCATTACTGTCCTTACATTATACATTACTAAACTGTAAGGCAGGAGGAAAGGGGGCCTTGTTTCACTAGGAACAGACTTGGTTGTAGTTACACTGGGCCAGGCCTGCCTCCCAACCATCACATTATTTTTTGTAATTCTTTCCTCAGCTTTGCATAAAGTTGTTGTGATTTCGGTATGACTTCATTTATCTATACCAGAGGTCTTCAAACTTGGCAACTTTAAGACTTGTGGACTTCAACTCCCAGAATTCTCCAGCCAGTATAGCTGGCTGGAGAATTCTGGAAATTGAAGTCCACAAGTCTTAAAGTTGCCAAGTTTGAGGACCCCTGATCTATACCATGTCAATCATACATTTTTTCTGGTGTGTGGGTCCTTTTTCTGGATAGCTATTTTGTACAGAGAATGGAGCCAAGGGAGAAAAATTTCCTCTCTAAGGAAAATCTGTCTGGCCCACCTAGAATGGCAGAGTAATGTCCTGGACTGTTCTTGGAACTGAGTACTCACCAAATGAAAGTATTTTTCAGTGTCCAAATCTTTTACTGGGGGGGGAAAAAACAGGAGAAAAACAAAGGAAGAATTTGCTTAGTGTACTATTTTGCATGTTCTTTTTTCTTCAAGAGTAAAGGATATCTATTATTGAAGATGATCAGCATGTCAGCTTATTGAGTTCAAACATGAACCTGAGTACCATTATTCCATGAAAGATTAACCGAGTCGAATAATTTTTACTTGGCTTTTAAAAGTTTTTTTTCAAATAGTTTGAGATCTAGATGCATGAGCCTGAGATGGGAATGCATATTGGATTCCAGTTTTGCTTTTCAATTTCTAAGCTTCTGTCTATTATGGCTGCTCTTTATCACTGAATATTTATCAGTTCCTTGAAAACCACTTAAATAGATTTTTTAGAAAGAATCAGATTACATCTAATAACTAAAAGGAGTCTAATAAATTCCTCCATCTGCAGTCTACAATCAATCTACTCCACCTACATATCTGGAGTAGAAGTTTGATCAGAGGAAAACTAAATCAAGTCAAGTTTTTGTTATCAAGTTTATGAGTACACATTTAATATAAATATTAAATGTTTATTGAATCTAATATTATTTATATTAGGCTTCGGCCATAGAAACACAGTAAGAAATGAATTCAGTACAGGGGAAAAATATTGTAAGAGTATACTTCCACACATGCTCCAGCAACAGGATATTTATATCTACTCATTTACAGCAAAAGTTATCCAAAATACTTGAAACACATTTATACTGTGTGTGGTCACTGCAAGCTGTGAGTGAATTGCTTATATTAGCAAGAAAAATAAACAGAAGTTTGCTGCTCATTTCATTACCTTATGCCAGATACAAACAATGAAAGACACAATGAGTTCTGGAGCCAAAGAGGCCTTTTTTTTGTTTCTCATGAGGTAGAGATATCTCTGTTGGTGGAGGAAATCCAAAAATGGGGTTTTACCCTGAGCCTCTCTACTATTCTCTGCAGTTGATTCTTTCCGACACTGTAAATCCCCAGGATCAGAGAAGCTTTAAAATGATATAGTAAAGATTGAAGAGGGAAATTGTTTTGCCCGTGTGAAGGAAAAATTATGGATTACACCCTAAGAATACTTTCATGTCCGGCTGACAGACCGAGAGATAGACAGACAGACAAGCATGCATGTGAGCATACACACACACACACACCCATTCTTTTTGTTCACATGCTTTATTTTCTAGGGAAAAACAAAATAGCACTGCATAGTTGCTATGTTCCTCTTCACAGGTGATTTTTGAAATTTGCCATTGATAGGTTTAGGGCGTTCCAGTACCAGTTTGGTCAGCTCCAGTTCCATAGTGCTATGGTGACTGCCAAAAACCTGACCTGCTTACTGGTAAGCCACTTATCCAGCTAAAAGCCATTCTTGCCCAGGATCTGAACTTGACTGAGATTGATGGCTGATGTGTCACAATAGAAAAGACAGCCATTGAAAAACAAGGGTCAAGAAGCATGCTGTTTAGAAAAAGGAAAGAAAATGACCTCATAACATCCAGTCTGATGACCAAAGTTATATTGTATTTATGGATGGCTCCAGGCCTGGGCCTCCTTATAGCTCTGCCAAAATACTGTTTGCTGCTCTTTGGACATCCATATACTGTACGTATTTTTTCTGTCCCTCAGATTGCTGGCTGCTATTCAAAGAAAGTCATGCACTGCAGTGAACAGGGCACTAAGTGTCTCTCTTCTGTCTTTCTTTTGTCTAGCCATCAATCCTACTCAGTTTTGTGGATGTCACTGAAGGCGTTTAGATGAATGGTAGGATTCACCAACATAAATTACTGTATCTTATTTTTCCCCCCAACTGCCACAGACACGCCAGCTTTGCAAAATCCAGTCACTCACCACAAAGCAATGTCATGATAGGTCAATTACTTCCAAGCTACAGAAATTTCTGTTAGTTTCATGAGGGCGTTCATTTTGAACAGAAAAAAAAACCAGATTTAGGAATGAAGATTGGATTGCCTTTGAGTTTTATCTTATAATGTAAAATTTAAATATGGATTACAAACCTACCTGAAGTAACAATAACTTGCAAGCCTGAAGTGATAATGCCTTAAGAGGGTTATTATTTCTCAGAGTCTGGTGGATTTATTACGGCGTGAGATTTCTTAAGGAGGATCTGTACCAGCCAAATGGAGACTGGAAACCTCCAAGAAAATAAAAGGCACTTCCACTGTAAAATTTGGAGCTGCCAAACCTTCCACAGGGTAAGCCCATATGGTTTCATTTCCATGCTTCTATAGCATAATAGGTATCTATGTCTCTTTCTTGGAGTTCAAATAGAAAAATTCACCCTTTACCATTACTGCACATTTCCTCAGAGAAAACATACCTGACAGTATTTATTTATAAATTCATTTCTCTGCCAGCTTTTTTTCCCTAACAGAGCTCCCCTAGGCAGTACACAAAACAAAATACCAGCATCCAAACTGAAAAACAACAAAATTAAAATATAGTATTAAAGCCAAGAGGAACAGAGCTATCATCTTCAATCTTAAAACAACAACCTTTAAAAGGCAGACCAAATTCCCCCCACCCCCCCAAGCAGCCTCTCTGGCAATACAGGTGCAAACACAAAGAGCTGTAAACACTTTGGTTTGCTTGATTATAATCACTGATAATATTCTCAGACCATCTGCTATATCCAACCCAAACTCCCAAATTTTCTTTTCCTTCTTTCCTTTCCTTTCCTTTCCTTCTTCTTTCCTTTCTTTCTTTCCTTTCTTTCCTTTCCTTTCTTTCCTTTCCTTTCCTTTTCCCCTCCCCTCCCTTCTTTCCTGCATTGCTTGAAGGCTTAAAACGTATTTCAATTTTCCCATCCTTTTCTTTTCCTTTCTAAGAAGGCTGAGGGCAAAGGTTTTTCCTTTGAGGTAGGCAAAGTCAGAAAACAGGAACCACAAGGTGGTGTCTTGGGATATACTTTAATGGAATGAAAGTCTTGTAGCAGAATTTTGAAAATCCAGTCAAAGCCCCTCTCTACTTCACAGTATAGCTAACCCAATCAAAGTGGGGTTGTTTGGAGTGTCTTTCTTATGGTACTTTCCCAGGACTCAGATATCTTTTCTGTAACAGCTGTATGTTTTGGGGGGTGTTCCATTGCTATTTTTTATTTCGAAGGCCACTAGAGGAACAGTAGCAGTGCGGTGTCCCTGAGTAGGGCCAGGATTTTCTTGTTTTGCAGGAAGGAGGAATGGTTATTTTCTTTACTTGATTATCTTATTTATTATTTATTTTATTTATTTTTGTGAGATTTATATACCGCCTCACAGTGCAAGCACTCTCCAAGCGGTTTACACCAGTAAGCAATGTATATTGCCCCCAACAATCTGGGTCCTCTTAAACCATTCTTAGAGCTTAGCCAGCTATTTTTGTGTGTTTTTATCAAAATGATGAGAAAGCAAGCCACTGATTTTTGGCAGCAGAGCAGGAACTCTAAGGCCACAGTAAAAGAGCTTCAGGGTCCTTTATCTGACCATGGGACCTCAGGTTGTCCAACTGTAGAGAGTAATGAGAGAGAAGATCCATTACCAAGGCAATGAACAGATGAACCCTGCAGAAGCTCAGATGAGGGGAGAGGAGTAAAAAAGACAGACACACCCAAAATTCACATGAAGATAAAAAAGAGAGCAAGAGGAAGAGCATGTTCAAGCCTGCAAGGGTCTATTACTATAGCTAATCTTAATAAAAATAGTTTTAGGCACACAGAGCGCATATGTTTCTTGATCTTGTAGGGCTGACACCAATCCTGCTCTAGATGCACAAGAAAGAGAAGAGGAGCATGACAATAAAATTGGAGGCTTGCATTTCTCTTTTGAAAGTATGTAGCCATTCTCCATGAGAAGCCATTCTCCACTAGAGAACCATGATCCCGGGGGACTGAGAATTTTCCACTTTCCACTAGAAGGGACAAATGGGTTGTGTGAATACTAAAGGAAATTCTGGTGCTACATGGGTTCCATAAACTCCATACAGGGGATATTAGTAATAAGATTTCAGAAGAAAATGGTAATGCTGAAGTAGTAGAATAAACTTTTGTTCAAATATGCTTTGGGTTTTTAATTTTTTGCACTTTGTTACATGTTTTTCTCTCTCTTTTTAACTTGTTTTGCATGTTTTCTCTTGTTACCTGCCCAGAGATGTTAGGGCTGGAGAAGGCTATAAACATAGATAACAGATAAATAAATAAAGCTTTTCACATTGGAATACATTGCAGTTGGAAAGAGGACTGGGGTTTATGTTCATCTTTCAGATACGTTTTTCTAAGCTCTATTCTTAGTGCAAAACACGTGTTATTGTTAACAATGCTTCCCTGGGAGATTCAGGGAGAAATAAAGGTAATTAAAATATTGATTATTGGGGCACTATGCACATATTTCATGCCAACAAACAGAAAACAGAAATATCGGTCTGCAGTGACATTAATAAATTCAGCGTAAAACTGAATTAAAGATTTAATTTGGCAATGTCCAATGGGATAAAGGAGACTCAGGCCCAAAGTTATTGTACACTATTAGCTTATTAAGTGATCTAGAGTCAATTATTCTTTATCAGTTTATTTATTTATCTATTCAATTTGTATAGTTGCCCATCACAAACCAGTGACTCTGGATGCCAAACAATCATAAAAACAATTAAAACAGAATATAATAAAAATAAATACATATAGCAACTAGATATTATAATTCATTGATGTCAACATAACCAGGAAACGGAGGCCTTCAAACCCTTGGGACCACAGGCCTGGCACATAGCCAGATTTTCAAGGCCTGCTAAAAGATCAGCGGGGGGGGGGCATCCTAATCTCTGGAGGGAGAATGTTCCAGAGGCAGGACTTATGGCAGAGAAGGCACCTCTCATGGTTCCCACCAGCTGACATTTTTGGCGGAGAAGACTTGGAGCATGACAATCCTGCCAGATCAGATTGGATGGGTAGAAACAACTGAAAGAAGATAGTCTCTCAGGTAATATGATCTCAAGCCGTGAAACACTTTAAAGCACTTCATGATTAAACCTCCTCCACCTCCTCCTCCTCCTCCTTCCTCGGAAGGAGTCAATAGGTGGATAAAAATGCCAAATGTCAACAACCATAATATTAATTAAATTAATTAATTATATGTAGTTCATAAAATCATATATCAAAATGTTCTTCCTGTTAATGACTACTTCAGCTTCAACCGCAACAATACACGAGCACGTAATAGATTCAAACTAAATGTAAAGCGCTCCAAACTCGACTGCAGAAAATACGACTTCAGCAACAGAGTGATCAATGCCTGGAATGCACTACCTGACTCTGTGGTTTCTTCCCCAAACCCTAAAAACTTTAACCTTAGACTGTCTACAGTAGACCTCTCCCCGTTTCTAAGAGGTCTGTAAGGGGCGTGCATAAGCGCACCACTGTGCCTACCGTCCCTGTCCTACTGTCCTATTGTCCTCTTTTATCGTTACTTTTTACTTATGTTTATACAAACTACTACTATCCTATACATGTTTGACAAATAAACAAATAAATAAATAATTGTATGATAATTTTTTACAAAAGATCGAGGGGAAATGCATAAGATAAAAGCTGACAATCGCTTACATTTAAAAAAGGAACCAGAAGGCTTGATTTTGGCTGCTCAAGAGCAAGCTATTCAAACTAACACAATCAAGGCCAGAACTGAAAAATCATCAAATGATTCAAAATGCAGATTGGACAAAGAAACAGAGGAAACAGCAGATCATATGCTCAGCTTGTGCAAGAAGATCACATAATCTGATAAACAATGAAATAATACAATAACCAAAACGGTTCACTGGAACACCTGTAAAAATGATTATATCCCAGCAATGAAAAATTGGTGGGAATGTATAGCTGAAAAAGTAATAAAAATGACCAGATTAAAATATTGTGAGATTTCCAAATACAAACAGATATAAAGTCTTGGCTTATAGCACCCCAAATCTAATGTAGTTGAATAGAAGAAATATGGATAATTAATGTGCAATAGGAGAGGAAGGAAGGAAGGAAGGAAGGAAGGAAGGAAGGAAGGAAGGAAGGAAGGAAGGAAGGAAGGAAGGAAGGAAGGAAGGAAGGAAGGAACCCTAGCATCATAAAACACATTTATAAACGAAAGAGCATAGGACAAGAAATGCTGATGATGTTAACCTAGTCTGGTAACGAAAAGTTCAGAATCTAAATTGAAACAAGCTTGGAGAGCAAACCACTGCCATAACCATAAAACACTTCCAAATACATAAATAATCATAGAGCTCTCAATGCTCAGTGGAAGATGGTGATACCTTTAGGAAAAGGTGGCTCCACAAATTACCTGGACCCATTCTATGCAGGGCTTTAAAGGTAACAATCAGCACTTTGACTTGCATCTGGAAAGAACCTAGAAGCTAATGTAGCTCACATAGCAGAGGTGCAATGCCAGTAAATCAAAGGCAACATGAAACTGTGTGTGAGCTACCGTATTCTGGATCAGTGGTAAATTCTGGATGGCACAGCACATTGCAATGATCTAACTGGGAAGTGACAAATGTATGAGTGATTATGATCAAGGCTTCCCGATCCAGGAATGGGCACAGCTGGCACACAAACGGCAACTGTGCAAAAGTACCCTTAAGCTAAAGTAGCTAAAAGTTCTTCTGTGAGCTCAGGAGATGCCCCAAAGTGTGTATCAGCTCCAGTCCAAGGCCCCTTCCATGTGCTCATTCCAAGTTGCAACCAAGGCCTTGGCTAAACCACGCACCAGAGCTTCAGGAAAAAGTCCATGTTCCCTCTGAAATGGCACTGAGTCTACCGGTTGCCTGGAGTGGGCCAATTGAATAAGTCCTACTTCCCTGCAGTGGAGTAGCCTCAGAAAACTCTATGGCCAGAAGAACAAGACAAGGGGTTGCTATTAACATCCCCCATGGTATGAACCCTGTATGACCTGCCACAAGACAAAAACTTACTGTGAGATCGCCTTTGTGAGTTAGACCCTGAATAAGTTGGACCAGATCCATGGTTGCTATGAACATCTGAGCCACTTCTGACTCCAGTCCTAGAGAAGGCTGGATGAAGTCCCATAGAACCATAAGCCTGGAGAATGTCATTGCCAACTCAGCTACAATGTCAAGTAGTTTGGACAGGAACACTGCTAAACTACAGGGAGGAAGATAAAGCCAGTCTCAACTTAATCCCTATGGTCCAATCTCACATTGAAGGTTTCATTTCCAGCTATGTCTGAAACTACCGAATGAAAACTGCCCTCCCTCTTGGTCCCTTAAATATAGCCATATTGATTATTTAGCTTTAATCAATAAAATAAAGTGAAGCTAAGATGATTTATAGAGGTCTGTTTGTCCTCCAAGTTTGTATTTTCAGTTTGTTTTCCTTTTCATTGGTTAGTCAGTGATAAATTATATATAAGCCTAGTCATCAATAGAAAGTTTTTTTTAAAAAAAGGAGGAAAAATGTGTATTATGGTCATAAATGAGCATAGAAGAATTATCAGTGATTTTGGAGCCCAATTTTTACTGGATCCAAAGTGTAATAGAACCTGAAGTTTAACTTTCCACCTCCTAACAGAACATGGGAAAATTCTTTAATTGGGATCATGGCTGGAGAGAAGGCTTGAATCTCCCTTTCCTTTGGGCTGTGACTCCTTATACCCCCTGGACCCACAATTACTTAACCTCCCACCCATCTAATTCTGCTTCCAATTATAAAGTTAGCTCACATTTATTTCTGCCTCCAGAATGCTTTGTTCAGCAAATTTGAGAAAAAGCCGTAGTATTTTCAAAAGTTGCAATACTATTTAAAAAAAATGAAGGCAATGCTAATTTATTGAGTTAGACTATCTGTGATGCTCAACTGTACGTCTTTTGTTTGAGACTGCAAATTAAGTAGAAGACTGAGAAACCAGGGAAAGAGAGAGGGTTCATACCCTTTTCCTCTCATGCCATCTTTTGTTAAAATAATAATAATAATTTCCCTGATTTTTTTTGGTAACTTCCATTCAGTAACACAAAACCAAATTGGGCTAAACCACAAGTGTCTGTCACAGTAATTAATTTTTAGTTAATGAAATAGAATGTTTAATAATGATAATAATTTAAAATCCTCCCTGAAAAATCCAAGGATATTTATGAAAGAAAATGAGTGTCGACTTACCTCGACTTAAAGTGTTGTCTTTTTTATCTGTTAAACTCATGGCTAGGGAGGCACCATCAGGGATCTGTGAGGCAGAGGGAGAAGCAAATTGGGACATTTCTGCAAAATGACTGAGAGACATTTACCAAATAAATTTAGCAAAGAGTTAGAATCTCCATCTTAGGATACCTGCATTTTTCTGCAACTTGCTGCTGACAAATGCTTACAGACTCTCTTCTTTATCTCCTCTGCCCATTATCAAATCTTTAAAATAAAACTTGGCTGCAAATTCATTTTATTGATTCTAGAGTTATTTTAAAGGCTTGGCTAATTTAACTACATTACGCTGCATCACATCTTTAATATGCATGTTAAGTATTAAAGAATTTACATTTTGATGGAAATAGTAAGGTATCTGCAGAGAAAACAATGTGAATTAAATGTAACCCTTAAGGATGCAAACCTGAACATGTCAAAGAAAGCTACATTGTGCAAAGAGAGACTTTGCAAATAAGCAGGCAGAGGCTTATATTGTACAAATTGTTTCTCTATTTTTCTTACGTGACAAAATGCCTGTGGAAAACATTACATCAGAATAAAAGAAACACTGTGGATTTTGCACAAAAGATCTGTGAACAGGAGATGGCAGAAATGTAATATTCTGATAGCAGGCGCACTCTCCAAATTACTTATGAATTCTCTGCTATACCATTTTCCTTGTGCATTCTATAAGGGGAGGGTTTTTTTTGAAATACATATTAAACTACAGACTAGTTTGCCACCGTAAGATTGGGTAAACATAAAGTTTAAAAGTAGGAAGGGTTTAATTGAGATCAAGTACAGACATAGAATCATAGAATCAAAGGGCTAGAAGGGACCTTGGAGGTCTTCTAGTCCAACCCCCTGCTTAAGGCAGGAGATCTTATACCATCCCAGACAACTGGTTGCCCAATCTTTTCTTGAAAACCTCCAGCAATGGTGCGCCCACAACTCCGGGAGATAAGCTGTTCCATTGATGAACCATTCTCATTGTTAGGAAATTCCTCCTTATTTCCAGGCTGAATCTCCCTCTGTCAGTACTTCCACCCATTTCTTCTTGTCAGGTACTACAGAGAATAAATCAACACCCTATTCCCTGTTACAGCCCTTTAACTTTTGGAAGACTGCTATCATGCCTCCCCTGAGTCTTCTCTTCATTAGGCTAAACATACCTAGTTAATTAGGCGGGATGGGGGGTGGGGTTGGATTACATGACCTACAAAGTCCCTTCCAACTCTGTTAATCTGTAATTCTATGATTTAGCCTCCAGATCTCTTATCATTTTTGTCGCTCTTCTCTGCACTCCTTGGGCTCAGTCTCTCTTTTATACCGTGGTGATCAGAACTGGATGCAGTACTCTAAATGTGGCCTGATTAGTGGAACGTAAGAGCAGTACCGTCACTTCCTGCAATGTTGACAATATCCCTCTGTTGATGCAGCCTAAGGACTGTATTGGCTTTTTTGGCAGCTGCAGCAAACTATTGACTCATACTTAAGCGGTGGTCCACTAGTCCTACCTAGTTACTACTGTTGAGCCAGGTGCCTCCTATTCTATATCAACGCATTTGGTTTTTCCTGCCTACGTGCAGGACCTTACTTTTCCCACCACTCTACTGCATCTTCTTCAATAGGGTCCAATGCTCAAGTCTATCAAGATCTTTCTGAATCTTGAGTCTATCTTCCACTGTGTTGGCAATTCCCTCCAGCCTGGTGTCATCTTTAAATTTGATGAGTTCCTCTTCTATTCCCTAATCTAGATTATTTATGAAGATGACAAAGAACGCCAAGCCCAAGACAGAACCCTGAGGTACCTCCCTCCACATAGATGTAGCTCCATTGAGGACTACATGCTGACTGCAGTTGGTCAGCCAACTGCAAATCCATCTGGTGGTGGTAATGTCTATCTCACATTTTTCTATCTTACCAAGAAATAGGCTGAGGTACTGTAAATTCACTTCAGTGAGGCAGTTGATGTAATGTGCCGGTGCCTGGACGACGTTAAGATCTGGATGGGGAGGAACAGACTCAGACTTAATCCCGACAAGACTGAGTGGCTGTGGATATTGCCTCCTAAGGACCATGACAACTGTCCCTCCTTGGTCTTCGAGGGAGCGAAACTGACTCCCTCGGACCAGGCCCGCAACTTGGGGGTCCTCCTAGATCCACAGCTAAAATTGGATCATCATCTCTCTGCTGTGGCTAGGGGGGCCTTTGCACAGGTTCGCCTGGTACACCAGTTGCAGCCATACTTGGAGAAGGAGGCTCTACTCACGGTCACTCATGCCCTTGTCACCTCCCGCTTGGACTACTGCAACGCGCTCTACATGGGGCTACCCTTGAAGAGTATCTGGAGACTTCAGTTGGTGCAAAATGTGGCTGCACGTGCTGTGGTGGGTGTGCCAAGGTACACCCACGTGACACCTATACTCCGCCAGCTGCATTGGTTGCCCATCGGTCTCCGGGTCCAATTCAAGGTGTTGATCATCACCTTTAAAGCCCTTCATGGCTTAGGACCAGGCTATCTTCGGGACCGCATTCTGCCTCATACTTCCCTCCGACCGGTTAGGGCCCACAGAGTTGGCCTCCTCCAGGTCCCGTCGGCCAAGCAATGCCGGCTGGCGGGCCCTAGGGGGAGAGCCTTCTCTGTGGCCGGCCCCGCGCTCTGGAACCAACTTCCCCCAGAGACCCGAACTATCCCCACTCTGCTGGCCTTCCGAAAAGCCGTTAAGACATGGCTTTTCCTGCAGGCTGGGGGTAGAGCTTAATCCACTCGAGCTCACCCCCAAGTATGTATGGTTGTTGAATGGTTGTCGATGTTTTTTATATTGTGTTTTTAAATTTTGTATTTGCTTTTAATTAATATTTAATATTTGGTTTATTCTTGTATTTTTCTCTGTTGTACGCCGCCCTGAGTCCTTCGGGAGTTGGGCGGCATATAAGAATACCAAAATAAATAAATAAATAAATAAATAAATGTAATGAGACCCAGTTTGGTGTAGTGATTAAGGCATGAGGCTAGAAAATGGCAGACTGGGAGCCTTAGTAAAGCCAGCTGGGTGACCTTGGGCCAGTCACTTTCTCACAGTTCTAGGAAGCAGGCAATAGCAAACCACTTCTGAAAAACCTTCACTTCAGAAAACTGCAGGGAATTGTCCAGGCAGTCTCTGAAAATTGGGCACAATGGAACGGAAGGGAAAAAAAAACAGAAGTAGTACACGCTCAGTCCCATGGCTATTTGTATGAAATTAGTATACTCGTGTGAAAATGCTTTGAAGAAAGGCCTAAATTATACGACTGTCACTTCAAATGAAATTGAAATTATTTTTCACAAAGGAAGTTAAAAAAAAGCAAGCTTCTTTTGTGGGCAACCCGTGCTCCCCTAAGAGATCAATGCGAACTCTGACACTACTGTTAAGAAGAGGAATGGCATGATTTTAATTAGGACGGATGGATGGCAGCCACTGGGAAAACGAAGCTTTTTCTTCCACGGCAATATCTTGTTTTGCATGAAAAGTGTTTAATTAGTCTTGATGTGTTGCAATATTAACGAATTTCTCGCCAGGGCAGATGTCTATTCCCCAGAAGGTCTTGTGGAGTTATGGCAACCTTCCTGCTTTGCTTCTGTTAATCCTGCTTAGGAAGCAGATCGTGGGGCCTCTGAGGAAAGCCAGGCTTAAAGGGAGAGAAATTCTTGGAGCAATGACACTTCTTACCTTATAATGTCCTAAGGTGTTCAGTTTTTTCCTGCCATCTTCCATCACGGAAGTGTCATCAAGGTCCCGGAGGATGTAACTGTCAGTGCTTGTGGCAAACCATTCTAAAAAAAGAAAATGGAATGAGTAAAAAAAAAGTTGCCTGGAATACAGCAAGTGTTAGTTAGCAAGAATATAAATCGCTTTTCTTATTTTGATGCCACATTTTGTGATTTGAGAAACGAGTACTCCTGGAGCGAGCTCTGGAGATTTAAAGAGCATTTTCATTCCATTAAACTCACATGTGAGTAACCATGGTAGGAAATCTTTTAAGAGCATTGCAAGTAGATAATTTGTAATCCCTGTACTCTACTTGGATGTTATGACCCTCTTTGTCACATCTATACCAAT
Source organism: Diadophis punctatus similis (assembly GCA_023053685.1). Lineage (NCBI taxonomy): Eukaryota > Metazoa > Chordata > Lepidosauria > Squamata > Dipsadidae > Diadophis > Diadophis punctatus. Next base: position 210,487,294 of record JALIGW010000002.1, on the reverse strand, counting down.
AAAAATGCTATCATACTTAGAGAATATGCAAAGAAAAGAAGTCTGCAGGAAGATTTTCCAGCACTCTGATTTTCCAGCTAGCACTTAGACTTATATACCGCTTCATAGTGCTTTACAGCCCTCTCTAAGCGGTTTACAGAGTTCAGCTTATTGCCCCCAACAATCTGGGTCCTCATTTTACCCACCTCGGAAGGATGGAAGGCTGAGTCAACCTTGAGCCGGTGAGATTTGAACAGCTGACCTGCTGAACTAGCAGTAGCCTGCAGTGCTGCATTTAACCACTGCACCAACTCGGCTCTTGGATTTAAACTCGGCTACCTGGATTTAAATAAATGTACAGCAATTGCTTTTGCTCAAGTATTGTCTAATCCTGAATGCATTTATACAGAAATTCAGTTAATTTCAAACATGAACTCTGAAGCACAACTTACAAAAGAGAATGTAAATAAAGTTAAAAATCTATTAATTAATTGTAAAGCTAGCATTTCCCCCCCCCCCCTGATTTCAACCAAGGCAATTTTTCCTCAGAACCTTTTTTTTTTTAAATTTCAGAGGAGGGAAACTGTTGAGCTCCCTTTTAACAATCACCATTTTCTCTACATTCCTCCAGCATTTATATTTGGAAATAAAGCTGGCTAACTTTGCTTCTGACAAGATCTCCTTTTTACTTTTATTAGCAATTATTAGCAACAGTACTTTATGTTCCAGCTGCTATTTTGCCGAACGTGACCAAGAGGCACAACTGGACGCATTGCTGAGATTTAGCCCTCAGTGTTTTATTTGATGGCTTGATCATTCAATAATTATTTATTTATTTAGCAAATTTATATTGCTGCCTACTCGCACATGGTGACTCAAGGTGGCTTACAAGGATATAAAAACACCATATAAAAAGAGATAAAAATAATAAAAAGAAAAATAATAAAATAACAACAAACCCACCCCCAGCGACAACACACATTCATACTAGCCATTTAATGGGCTCCATCCTGCTCTGGGTTCCCCAGGCCCGTTGGCAGAACCATACCTTCAGGGCCTTTTGAAAGAGTGGGGGCCAGTCTAATCTCTGGGGAGGGATGACGTTCCAGAGAGAGAGGATCCACCATGGAGAAGACCCTTCTTCTGGGTCCTGCCAGATGTATCTCCTTAGTGCCATCTCTATTTATTAAATCATTTACATATCCAAGAACATATGTGCGCGTGCACACACACACACACACACACACACACACACACACACACACACAGACACACACACAGACACACTCCGCCTCAATTCAATTTAGCCCTCAGGGTTTTATTTTATGGCTTGATCATTCAATAATTATTTATGTATTTAGCAAATTTATATTGCCGCCTACTCACACATGGTGAACAGTGGTGTGTTCCTACCGGTGCGGTCCACTCTGCTGTTCCGGTAGGGGCCCGCCGATTGCGCAACGGCTCTGGTGCTTTCTTTGCCGGTCCGTGCGTGCTGCCATCTTTTTTTTTTGAAATTTTTGCGGTTTTTGGCTCTCTGCGCATGCGCGGAAGTGAAATTGTCCTCCTGCGCATGCACAGATAGCCGAAATTGCGCGAGAGGACGCACGTAGCGTGCGCGCGCGCACAATGTCGCAATGTACACCAGTAGGAGAAGGTAAGAGGAACCCGCTCTTGATGGTGACTCAATGACATCTCTGTTATTTTTCATTCCTGGGGTTTCTAGATTTGGGGATTACTTTGCTTGTATGTAACATAAGCACTTTTAATGGCAAAGTGAATTTTTGAAATCGAACAAAACAAATACCAAATCTCTTAAAGGACTGCTTAATTCCCAAGCAGCTGATCACAGAAATAAACTAAGGGAAGATATTCCATATCTCAACATTATCTTGTGTATGATGAGCATTCATACCCAAAAGATAAAAACTGGTGTTTCTGAACAAAAAAACCCCTTACTTACCTAGGTCAACATCTTCCACTCTTGGCCATTGGGAGTATGGAATATTCTTGCAAAAGGCTTCAAGTATCTTCTCTTTAACTTGACTGAGAGTATCTGTATCCATTACTCGAACACTCAGAGAGTCCATTCCACAGCCTTGGAAAGACACATTAAGATTCTGTGGAGGAAGATGGTTGCTAAGGTTGTAGGTGATGTGCACAAGTCATAAGACATAAAAAGCCTATGAACCATAGACTCCCAATAATTCTTGGCAAATCTAGCTACCATATATTAAAGGAAAGAGGGAGGGCAAGAGATGAATTTTAAAGCTAGTGAAAAGCATTGATTTATACAGTAAATTAATATTGACTGTTTTATTCAAGGCACTATGAGAACACTGTAAGCTCCCTTTGAACTGTCTGTCTATGAACTTAAGGTCTGAAATACAGGAACCACATTATGCACTTGCCGTTTTCTTCCATAAATTCATTTTTTAGCACCAGTGAATATGGGTACAATGAATGGCAACTGATAACTTACTTTGTCTTAGAATGATGATGAACTCTCTCTCTCTCTCTCTCTCTCTCTCTCTCTCTCTCTCTCTCTCTCTCTCTCTCTCTCTCTCTCTCTCTCTCTCTCTCTCTCTCTCTCTCTCTCTGTGTGTGTGTGTGTGTGTGTGTGTGTGAGAGAGAGAGAGATGTAACATAGGGGTACTACATAATAAATGACCTTGGCTGTTCTCTGGGCTAAGTAGAAATTACATTTAGCAACCTGAGCTCCCGTGTCTCTTTGTTGCTACCACTGCTGCATTGACATAGTTCTCATAAAATATAAGCAGATAAAACCTAGACATGTGTCTTAACTTAACTACCTCAGACTGCAAATGAGGGTTGATATGATGAAATACTTCTCTACAAGACAAAAAACACCCCCACACATAAAAAAACACATTAGGGAGAAAGCTTTGCTAAAATCCCCCTGCCTTGTATCTTAGCTTATTAAATATAGTTGGATTTTTTAAAAAAAATACAGAAGAGCAATCAAATACATCTTTAAATGCAGTTGGACATGACACAGCTTAAGAAAGCTTTACAATTCATTTTGCTGTTTGGAATAATCAGGCCCATACAGCATTTGTAGCAATAAGAAGATATTTACGAGAATTTGCATTTGTAAACCGTAGTGTTCTCTCTTACATTTTTGTGCTCCTTTTGAATTAACTAGCTATAATGCACTAGCTAGTTGATTCAAAAAGAGCAAAAGACATCAAGAGAGAAAACTATGTTTTTTACCATTTGGGAACAGACATTAGCTGAAGATTACTCTTGATAACTGAAGATGTCAGGATTCTATTCCTGAATATTTTATTCAGGATTTCATTCCATTAAAACAATATTCAGCTAGATGTTGTGTGACTACATATAATCATGTACAGTATATTCACAAAAAATGTGAAACAGAAGTGTTCCAAATGTATAGTTGGTGATATCTTATGAATATGACTTCACAAGAACATTTTATTTTATTTTATTGTTATTCTGCCTTCGGATGAATTCAAGGTGGGGTACATTTTTAATGCTCCCAACTCCTGTTTTGCATATTACAGCAACCTGTGACATGGGTTGGGCTGAAAGAGAATGACTGGCCCAAAGAAGCCCCAGCTGGTGGGGCTTGACTGAGGGATAACAGGAAGCATGGTCTCCTGGTTTCTAATCCAACACCTCAGCCATCAAATCAAATTGGCTTCCTCTTTTAGTCAGCAAAATACAGCAAGTCCTTGACTTAGGACCGCAATTGAGCCCCGAATTTCTCTTGTTAAGTGACTTTTGCTCTACTTTACAACTTTTCTTGCGAGAGTTATTAAGTGAATCACTGTAGTTGTTAAGTTAGTAGCACGGTTGTTAAGTGGATCTCAGTTTGCTTGTCAGAAGGTGACAAAAGGTGATTACATGACCCTGGGATACCGCAACCATCATTAATATCAATCAGTTGCCAAGCAACTGAATTTTGATCACATGACCATGCGGATGCTGCAACACTCAGTCATAAGTGTGAAAAACAGTTATAAGTCACTATATTTAGTGCCATTGTAACTTCGAACGGTCACTAAATGAACTGTTGTAAGTCAGGGACTACCTCTATGACGTCTTTTGTACTGCATACATTCAGTCCTACATATCTGAAAGTCTTATAACCCAGAGCTATTAAGAAATGGGAAGTATAAAAGTTTAATGAATTATAATTATTGTTATGACAGCAGGTTGGATTTGTACCACTGTTCCTTGACCTCAACTACTCAATATACTGTCGTAGGTATTGCAAGTTGTAGACAGTTCTGCTTGTATCATGGGAATATTTATATATATATGCATTTTCAAAAAAGAATAAACTGTGGACTGTTTATGTGCTATTAACAATATTTCAATAGAATTGGGCATTCATTTTTTATTTCAGTCACTAGTAAACAAAGACTCAATTACATTTCCCCAATTTATTCCTGTGGGATTATTCATGAAAGACAAAGCTGCGCTTCAATTCTGCAATGTAAATGATCGTTCAGTTAGGAACAGGGATATGGCAATAAGGCAAAGGGTTCAGTGCCCCAAAGCTGTTCTCATTTACACCATCATAGCTTCTGAGTGAGCCCACTGATTCTGGGACAACTCTTCTAGATTTACACAATTGCAGTTGAATGCAGAGTTTAATTTTCATTTTGCAGAGATTTGACTGCTGCATTTACTAACAGGCTGAATCCACATTCCTCCTCCTAGAATGAACTAATTTATAATCAGCATAATTTTTCAGTAGAATTATAAAACAGCATAATTTTTCAGTACACTTTCTGTAATGCTTGTATTAAAAGCATCATAACCTTGTATAACATCTGTTTTCATTAGCTGTGAATTGATGATTCGATATATACTCTGTCTTTGAGATCTTAGCAACATTGACATTTTAAGAATTGCATATTTCATATATGTTTGCACAATTGCTATCATTTGATATACAGAATAGGTAGCAAAATTTGGACAAGGTCTACATAATTCCTAAGAAAACTGTACTTTGGGTACATTCCAACTTGTGAACCTCTATGATTTTGTGTTTGGCTAGTTATCTCACTAGACATGATCAATTTTCAAGATCTATCTTTTCTAATACACTGTCATGGCTGCCATTCTGCTAGCCAAGCATCACAAGCTAACAGCCTGACATTAGCAACGAGAGGGACGGGGGAGGGAGAAGATTGGAATGTAGGGAGGAATTGAAGGGGGGAGAATGGAAACTAAGTCATGCCGGCCCGAGGCGTGACAAAACCAGTCAGCACAAAGTCACTCATCAGAATGCAAAGCTGGAAAACCTGCAAACTGAGGGCCCATTACCAAACAATATACAAGCACCCACTTGGACATTAATTGATAACAGGGGGATGGCTGGGGAAAAGGGAAAGCTCATTGTACCATTTTGCACGCGAAACCGTCAGATCCACCTTCACTATAGTAACCACTTAAGCTTTAGTAAAGTACACTCGTGGTAAAACAATGGGCCAGGAGTCTTCCTTTGCTAGATGACTGAGTGGAACAATTGACATACACTTAAGTTGGAAAACACTCCCATCACAATACTTCTGTATACAGTATTGTCCCCCAATTCAATGAGAATTGATATAGCAATAGCACTTAGACTTATATAGCGCTTCATAGTGCTTTTATAGCCCTCTCTAAGCGGTTTACAGAGTCAGCATATTGCCCCCAACAATCTGGGTCCTCATTTTACCCACCTCGGAAGGATGGAAGGCTGAGTCAACCTTGAGCCGGTGAGATTTGAACTGCCAAACTGCAGCTAGCAGTCAGATGAAGTAGCCTGCAGTACTGCACTCTAACCACTGCGCCACCTCGGCTCTTGCTATATGTCATTGGGACTGCTGTTACTAAAAAAACAATGACTTATCTTTTAAAAAAACCAACAACCCAGAGTTGTAAGTGAAAAAAAAATTTAGTTTGGGAAGAAGTTTTCTAATCTCAGGGGAGCTTGCTAACTGAATGAACATTTAGAAAAATCATGATTTGATCCCTGCTGTCCCTTTTGTCTCTGGTCACAGTTTTAGCCACTTTGTCTATCAAGGGAATAAGTAACCTTAGTAGTGGTTGCTTAGGAACAGGATGCATTTTTGAATTTCAGAACAGAGATACATACTCAGAAAGAGGTATCAGCCTCTCTGTTGCATCAAACATGCTTTCAAACCTTAAGGTGTCCTGGTTACAAAAGCCTCATAGGCAACTGTGAAAGTAACAAACACATTTTTTATTTTTTATTTTTAAAAAAGGAGATTCTTACCCTTGGCTTTGCTTCAATGTTCTCTCTCAATAACCATTCTTCATTAAGTGTGTATCTTGCTTTTCCAGTGATGGCATCAATAGATCCTTTATTGATCTGTTGTTTAATAGCACACAACAGCAGGAAAAAGGGCTCCCCAACGGTTTCCTATTAGATGAAATAAAAAGCTATGATTTTCGGAGCATAAACTAACAATGGACTTTTAAAATATATAATATTGCCCATACATACAAAGGGTAATTCACACCTCTAGTTATAATACTAGTGTATTACAAAGTAGCCCCAAAGAGCTACTTATCACTCTACAAAAGCAAATAAAATTATTCACTTATTGGAAAGTTTAAGAACCAACATGAAAGCATTCAGGCTGAAAAATTATAGTACAGGAACAACTATACAATTTAGCTTTGTTCAATATCCTGTGCAACTACAATATTTATATGGGCCTCTACTGAGAAGATAGATCTGGGTGAGGTGATCCAATGGTTTGGAGGTGAGCTTTCATCAATATGCTGATGGTCCCCAGTTTTGCATCTCCTGCCTGAGTGATGCCATGGAGTATCTTGTCTCAATGCGTGGAGGCTGAGGAGCCTGAATTGGGCACTATGGGTTTAGACTCAACCCAAGCAAGACTATGGCTTTGGATGCTTCCTGGATAAGGCGACACTGCCTCAGATGAACCTGGAGTGCAATTTGGGGGTCTTCTTGAACTCACAGTTCCTGCTGGAGCAGGTGGTAGCCATGAGGGCATTTGCACCCCTTGGGTGCACCAGTTGCACCCATACCTGGATCAGGAAGCTTTGTTCATTGTCTTTCATGCCCTTGTAACCTCCCATTTGGACTAGTGCAACATAATCTACATAGGGCTGTCCTTGAGAAGCATATAGAAGCTTCAGCAAGGACAGAATGTAGCTGCGCAGGTTCTAAATGGTATCGGCTACATGACACATTAACACCATTACTTTGGAGCCATCATTGTTTGCCAGTGTGTTTCCAGATGCAAGTTAACTGCTTGTCAACTTTAAAGCCCTTCATGGCTTGGGACCGGGTCGTCTGAGGGACCATCTTCTCCAAGTTGTTTTACCCATCCAATCTGGCCCACCAGGATTGATATGCTCTGGATTCCATCAGCCAAGAATTGTCAGGTGGTAGGGACCAGGAGATGTGCCTTCTAACCCCTCTCTATCGAACATTCTCCCTCCAGAGATTAGAATAAACCTTACTCTGTTGGCCTTTTAAAGGCCTTGAAGACATGGCTATGTACCAGGATCCATCTATTTCCTGGTTATGTTGACACCAATGGAGTATAATATCTCTTGGCTGCTATTGGTATTTCATTTCTTTTATATATTGTGTTTTAATTGTTTTAACTGTTTTTATGATTGTTTGCTGCTCAGAGTCACTGGTTTGAAAGGGGTGGCTATATCAACCAACCAACCAACCAACCAACCAACCAACCAACCAACCAACCAACTTTTAAAAATGAAATTTCTACAAACGTTTAATTCAGTACTTACTTTATATGGCAACATTCAAATTGGATAGCAGTAACTTTATTAACTTTTTCTGTATTAGATTTTTAAAGAATCCAAAGGGATTTTTTCTGATTAAATTCATGTCAACATCAGAAAGCCCTCTTAATGTCATTAGTTAATAGTAATATTTGTTTCATTCATTAAAGGGTGTATTTAATTTTGTGATACAACTTCATCTTTCCCTTCTGAATATCTAACTGCTCTAGTACAGCTATTATAAAAATGTTTTAGAACTCCACGTGATCAACATCTGTTCATTCAAACTCCTCCACTTGGTGGGAACTAATATTACACATCACTACTGGAACAAGGTTATTACTAGCTTTCACTCAGTTGGTCTCAGACAATATAAACATGGCTGCTCATGTGTGTATTCCATCTGTTTTGTAGTGCCAAGATTTAATTTTTCATCAGCATAATTTCTTCTGATAAAATGATAATACAGTGGTATTGTGTGTCAGATTATGACATTAAATCATTCTCATTTTATGGGGACGGGTCCCCCCCCCCAACGCTTACCTCCATTTATCCACTATTCTGTTCCTTTCAGAAGGAAAAGATGGAATAGTTGGATAATCTATTCTGAGGGGTAGCAGTAGGAACTCTCCAAGCAGTCCAGGAACACCCTCCGAGGTTCATGTATTTAGTACTATTCCTTTAGCTTCGCTTACAAAGTTGGAGAGAATAAAGTTGATTTTGCTGTGAAGCTACAGTGGCCTAGTGAGTAGTTATACACTAAATTTAGACCCAGCCTCTGAAAAATCAAGGTCAGTTATGCATTCTGGATCTACAGTAGATTCAGATTTAAGTTCCTTCTCCGATACATCAACACCCTGTCCTCCAACAAACAAGGCTAAACCTCCACACAAAATCTATTAAAGTCTCAGAGACAAAATATGTGTCAATCATGCCGCTGCTTCCAAAGCTAGTGAATGTGCTTTGTGAGAAGGCCGCACTGACAGAACTGGTATTTATTGCCATGGCATCACATATACTGCATCTGATTAAACAGAGTGCATGAGTTTTTTCTATTTTCTTTTGAAAGATATTCCTGCGCAAAAAAAAAAAAAAAAAAAGCCAGCTACTGCTGCAGTATTTTGCAACAGGTTTAATGGCAACGGTTACTGCTGAAGAAAGAACTACAAAATGTAGTCATTACGTGATTATTATTATTTTTTGTTATTTGGGCTAAGAAACACATTTAAAAATGGAAAAGGAAATACACACAAAACAATTGCTGATGAAATAGCAATGCTTCGAATGTTTTACAAAATTATTATGGGAAATAGGTTTGGAAATGACTTGGCTTTTCATTGTGTGAAAAAATGATTAATAGGTTTCCTTAAAAGGAAAAAAAAATCCATTGCATTTGTTTGTTTTTTAATTAGACATTTTGATTGGTGACTGTAATATGGTTCCTTCAAAGTAATCCTGAACATAAAAATAACTTGCATGAATAAAAATAGCAAATTGGCATCTTTCTTTCAAATGTTCCTTATATGATGTTTTCAAGCTGCTATATGCCTCAACCTAAATGGCCACTTGAAAAACATAAAATAGAATATCAGGCAAATATCAGGCAAAACATAAAATAGAATATCAGGCAAAGTTATATGTTATTCTTATACCAAGACAATTTTATGCTATGCTATAAATTAGCTGGTTCAAGCACAGCATGTTGTACAAACACAATGTATTGTGTTAATTCTAGAAAGCAAGGTTTTCATGGTTTAGTATATGTATATCATCATCATAATGTTAGAAAAGTTTGTATGCCATCTAAACTCAAGGTTATGGAACCATGTTAAAATGAGCTATAAAATGCCTCGGATGCAAACAAACAAAATCTATTATGTTTTATTCTAAAAACTTCAAGCAGTTGTGTTGCAAAGCAAGGCAGCCTATATGCAAGGACTACCTGTAAACTGACTATGGTAAATCTAGGCCTCTTGGAGAAACATCACAATTTTTTTCATACTTAAATACAGAATAAGTTCCTTACAACTTCATCTTTTTATAAAAGTTACAGCAAATGAAAAGTAGGTTCTGTTCAGAACCAACTTTGTTAAATGTAACAGTATATCATAATTTAAAGATTCTTGTTGGTATTTGCTTTTTTGTTTCTGTTATGTTTCTTGTTTTCAATGCTAAAGGAATTTCGAGGTGTTGAAATACAGCTATAAGACATTGATTTATACCTAACCACAATGAGCACAGATCATGTTTATACATACATTTAAATTCAAGGTACATAATCTATTGCAAACTGTTATTTAACAACTATAACCTTCCTTAGCCACAATTTAATATGATGTCAGAACTGAAGCATTGCATTATTTTTGCATGTTTTCAGATGTCAGATAATTTATTTTAAAACAATTTTTGAGTGTATACATCTATCTATCTATCTATCTATCTATCTATCTATCTATCTATCTATCTATCTATCTATCTATCTATCTATCTATCTATCTATCTATCTATCTATCTATCTATCTATCTATCTATCTATCTATCTATCTAATCTATCATCTATCTTATTTCATTCTTTACAGTCTTCAGTCAAAATCTGAACCAAACAAGAACAGGAAAAGGAAGAAAAAGATTCTGAAATGGTATCAGTGGTGGGTTCCTACCGGAGCTGTCCGGTGCGTAACTCCGATAGAGAGCGGCCGATTGCGCAATTTGCGCGTGACCGCTCCGGAGCCGTCTCCGCCGGTCCGTCACCATCTTTTCTGAGAATTTTTGGGCGATTTTGCTTCTGTGCATGAAATCTCGCGAGGGATGATTTTTGGGTGAGATTTTGCTTCCGCGCATGCGCGGAAGCAAAATTGCATTGAAATCTCATGCACGCACGTCCCCTCGCAAGATTTTGGCGCAATTTTGCTTCTACGCATGCGCAGAAGCAAAATCGCGCAAGGGGGCAAGCGCGCGTAGCGAGCGCGCGCACCCAAAATGTGGAGATGTGCGCGCAGCGCACCGGCATCGGTAAGCGAGCAACCCGCCCCTGAATGGTATTATAAAATTATCCTTAAATGTCCAAACTAGATGTGACAGTATTTATATTACGAGGTATTACTAGGTAAGAGTCGTGGTGGTGCAGTGGTTAGAATGTAGTATTGCAGGCTAACTCTGCCCACAGTCTGGAGTTCAATCCAGACCGGCTTAAGGTTGACTCAACCTTGCATTCTTCCAAGGTTGGTAAAATGAGGACCCAGATTATTGGGGGCAATATCCTGACTCTGTAAACCCCTTAGAGGGGGCTTTAAAGCATTGTGAAGTGGTATATAAGTGCTATTGTTATTGTTACGGTAAATTACTGTCTCAACTTCTTACTTAGCATGACAATCCACATTTCCACTGATCATGAGCTTCCTAGAATGAGAAACATCAAGATGGGAATTCCATGTAAGAGATCGATCTAGCTATGTATTTTTGCTGTTCACACATATACACATTCATGCTGTCAGTACCCATAACTTTGATTAAGTCTGATGAATCAAATGAAGTCTTGCAGATTGACCAAATCAGCAGACAATGAAAGACTTATGCACGCCCCTTACAGACCTCTTAGGAATGGGGTGAGGTCTACTGTAGACAGTCTAAGGTTAAAGTTTTGGGGGAAGAAACCACAGAGTCAGGTAGTGCATTCCAGGCATTGATTACTCTGTTGCTGAAGTCATATTTTCTGCAGTCGAGTTTCTTATTAAAAATTAATAAATTATTAAAATTTAAAAATTAATTATTAAAAAATTAAAAAATAATAAATTAAAAAAATAAAAATTCTTACTTTCTTATTAAATGTTGAACAGCTTGATTGGGGTAACAAAGAAGATAGGCAGAATCTTACATAAAGATACTAATTGAAATATAGGTTTATCATTGCAGTTGCTTACACGATGGATAACTACGATTGACTATTTTGAAAGTTTGCATTATTAGAAAGCTCATGCTTCAATTTTTTGTTCTGGAACACAAATGGATGGACTGTTTGGGAGGGCATTAATGTAAAACAAATGTGTACATCATGTAATGCTAACTTATGAGGAAAAATGTAAGCAGCAGGAATTTTTTTCACCACATAGTTGTTAAGGACCTTTTGCAGCAGCTGTTTCAAATAGATGTTGTGATTAATGGGGATAATTGAAAAACTAAAAACAGATCTAACATCATATATGTCTCATGGCCTAATGTACAAGTGAGTTAGTTAATATCTGTACTAAAACAACTTGTATGAGTGGATATGTTTCACAGAAACAAATTAGGTACATTTTGAAGATATCTGACTAGCATATTTTATATATATATATATATATATATATATATATATATATATATATATATATATATATATATATATATATATATATATATATATATATATATATATATATATATATATATATATATATATATAAAATATATATTTTATATATATATAAAATATATATTTTATATATATATATATATTTTATATATAATATATATTTTATATTTATATATATTTTAAATGTATATATATATATATATATATATTATATATATTTTATACACACACACACACACACACACACACATTAAGATGATATTCATAATTTAAACAAAAACATTTCTCTACTGGAAAGAGGAACAAGCCTTCAACAATTGCAAAAAGTTATGATTTATTTTCTGTGATTCTAGAAATCTGCTGAATGGGTTTTTGGAAATTAAAAGTGTGGGTAGAATTAGAAGTTATGGTATCATCAACAGACTGAATAAAAATCTCATTACGGTCACCACATATAAATGAGCCACTAAACAATGTAATGAAAACACTGTGGAGTTATAGTTCCATAAAACAAAATTGATTTTTGGAAAGTCTATTTTGAATTTTTATTAATTAACACTGCCCTCTTCATGAAAATGTTTTGGAAACAGATGATGGAAAGCAAATAACTGATGAATCTCTTAGGCACATACCATCAATCAATATGCTGAATTGTCTAATTTCATCAAGAAAGGAACTTGTCATACATTAAGGAGTGAAGACTGGAAATGGGTAAAGTACTTGAAGACAGACCAAGTTTTAGAGTTTTGCAGCAAGATATAATGTTGGTTACTGTGATTATTTATGCCTAATTATTACCATCTTTCTTAGCAGCTCAACAGAAGACAAGTTTTCTGTTACACTGAATTCTTCGCTCAGCTAGAAACTGTAGGGATTCAGGGATCGGAATAGGTACACAGACAATCTGGATAGCTATAACTTAATATCAACCCTAGAACAGAGGACAAAATCCTTCTTTCAGATATTGGATAAAAGGTCCTGCTAAAATAAAAGCAGGGGTTTTTTAAAAAAAAAATTAGGCTCACTATAAAATTTGAGAAGTCATTTTTCCTTACAGCAGAATATTTTTTAAGAAAATACTACCACTCACAATTGATATTCAACACTGGTACCAAAATGAATCCCTGCATGCTTGCTGTTCTACCACCAAAACAAAAAATAAAACATAATGATTTTTGAACAAAAATCTGCTGCTGCAATTAGATTAGAGTGAGCTCTAAAAAGGAAGGACTTACAAAGATCAATGAGAGCCATATCAATAAATGATGGCTGTTGAGAATCACAGAATACTGGAATTGGGTAGTTAAAGATATTGTGAGAAAGTGGTAAAAGTCAGAGCTGAAGAAGCTGCTTGGATGAGAAGCGAAACTTCTTGAAAGAAAAACCAGAAAGTCCAGTTGTCTTTTGAAAAAAGCAGCTTTGGTAAAAGACAATTTTAAAAAGAAAATTGGAAAAATATTTATAAATTTATTTATCTAAAATATTCTGATGGTCCTAATAGTTTGTGGTCACCACCTCCAACATTCGTCTCCAGCGTAGGAGAAACAACTTTTGGATATATCTAGACTAAATGCAAGGCAGTACTCTTTGTTGGAGGTTTGCAATTTTGTTTTCAGTTGCGCTTGACTTCACTTACTAGTTCCAAAGCAATAAGAAATGTCACTGCTTTATAATGTTTCCTACACAGCAAATAGCCGGATGATTTACAACTATTCCCAAGTCTGAAAAAGAAACAGATTTGGGATGCTTCAAACACCATCTTAAAATTATTCTTTCTGTGCATAGGATAATCCCTGGTATCTCATCTAGGAGGATTAAAAAGACACTTACTTCAGTTCTTATGAGTAGGTTCAAAATCTACAGATTGCATTCAATTAAAACAGAGGCTTATCAAGACAGCCACCTTACTATACTCTGCTCCACTTTGTAAGGTAGCCAAAATACGGTGGCATAATTTGTTCCATTCAAACCGCCAATCTCAATGCTGCCTCAGAAATAAACCTCTTTAGCAGTGCCATCCCTACAGGTTTAATAGAGACAAGTGAAGGACAGCAATTCATTGCTGAATTTCCTTTCCCACTAGCATTCCTACTTTTACTTGCTAGATCAGAAAAAGCATACCCTTCCAGCAGGGTCACCCAAGGAGTGAAGGTTGTGTCAGTTGCCCTGGTTAAAGCAAGCAAGCATTTATATAGAAAGATGCTGGAAATGGATTGTTGCTTTAGATAGAATAGATAGATAGAATTATTTATTGGCCAAGTGTGATTGGACACACAAGGAATTTGTCTTTGGTGCATATGCTCTCAGTGTACATAAAAGAAAAGATACATTTGTCAAGAATGGTTGTCATAGGGTTCAAGTAAGCAATCAGGAAACAATCAATATTAATATAAATTGTAAGGATACAAGCAACAAGTTACAGTCATACAGTCATAAGTGGAAGGAGATGGGAGATAGGAATGATGAGAAAAACTAATAGTAATAGTAATGCAGCCTAGTGAATAGTTTGACAGTGGTGAGGGAATTATTTGTTTAACAGAGTGATGGCGTTCGGGAAAAAAATGTTCTTATGTCTAGTTGCCTTGGTGTGCAGTGCTCTATAGCGTCGTTTTGAGGGTAGGAGTTGAAGCAATTTATGTCCAGGATGTGAGGGGTCAGTAAATATTTTCACGGCCCTCTTTTTGACTCGTGCAGTATACAGGTCCTCAATGGAAGGCAGGTTGGCAGTAATTGTTTTTTCTGCAGTTCTGATTATCCTCTGAAGTCTGTGTCTGTCTTGTTGGGTTGCAGAACCAAACCAGACAGTTATAGAGGAGCAGATGATAGACTCAATGATTCCTCTGTAGAACTGTATCAGCAGCTCCTTGGGAAGTTTGAGCTTCCTGAGTTGGCGCAGAAAGAACATTCTTTGTTGTGCTTTTTTGATGATTTTTTAATGATATTGATAAAGGCAACAATTTCATAGTTCATGGGAGAAGGCAATGGTAAACCACTCCTGTATTGTACTAAGAAAGACACAAGAACTTACAACATAACGTGACTGACAATGTAGTGCTGCACGATAGGTCTCTCAGGTTGGACCACATTCACTAAGGAAGTGACTTTTTAAAGAAGACCTGAGGATCCTTTGGAGTACTAATAATATTTATGACATGACCAGATTAAAATGGCAAATGATGTTGCCATGCAGGAAAAGAAAATCCAAACTTGTAAGATTACAGTGAAAGCATGGAAGTTAAGAAGTATGAACATGGAAAAACACAACACAGTGAAAGAAGAAATGAATTAGTTATGCACTGATATTTTACGTGACCACAGATTGAAGGGGACTGGAATTGTACACATTAGGTCAGAAGATCATACTCAGGATATGAAAGAAGAAAAAAAAGGAATGGCAATGCTTTCATACAGCAAGAACAGTACTTGTCCACAATGTAGTCAGCGACCAAATAATATAAACAATTATTTATGGACATCTCTTTAAGATGACAAGTTTATGTTTTAACCACTGATGAAGAAGAAGAGGAAGTGGTGAGTTTTATAGCCACATTCAATTTGAAATAAACAGAACGTGCTAGCAAGATTACTTGCTTGAGGTTCATGATTGGCATGCCAAAATTAGAAACATTAAGGAGGAAAATATAGTTGGCTTGTACGGCCAAGAAAACCAAAATGAAGTAGGGGAATGATTTCTGCCAATCCAGTGATGTCTTCATTGCTAACCCAAACTTAAACAACTAAAACAATGTTTATATACTTTAACAGCATCAGATGAAGTACAGAGAAATCAAATAGAGTATACTATTAATGCAGAGACAGAGTTCAGTGATAATAGCAAAGATGTAGCCTGCGTCTTACTGTCAAACAGAGCACAAATTGCTCATGTGTAGTTTCCAAGTTAACAAAAGTGGAAGAACAAAGCCAGCCATGTTTCCATGATATGATTTTGAACATATATACCCACCATTTTCAAGGAAAACATCAGCAATCAGTTTGGTGTTTCACTGATAGGGAACCAAAAGAATTGTGGAATGAAAATAAATAAGTTGTTAAGGATAAATGTGAAAAAAGACTGTCAAAGATTTAAAAAAAAAACCAGAAGAAAGTAACTGGATGACTGAACGCATGGTGGAAATTGCCAAGAAGATAAGCCAAAGCCAAGAAAGACAGTAATCTTATGAAGGAACATAATAAATTTAATTTAATTTTAATTTAATAAACGTTCTTATAGGCCGCCCAATCCCGTGGGACTCAGGGCGGCGTACAACAGAATAAGAACCGTACAATAAAAACAATTATCATAATTTAAAAATTAAAAGGCATAGTTAAAACAATTATAAAAACAACATTCAGGGGGGAATCTGATCTTCCTATTCACCCCGCCTGCCGGAAGAGCCAAGTTTTTATGGCTTTACGGAAGGCCAGCAGGGTGGGGATAGTCCGGATCTCTGGTGGGAGTTGGTTCCAGAGGGACGGGGCTCCCACAGAGAAGGCTCTCCCCCGTGGCCCCGCCAACCGACATTGTTTGGCCGATGGGACCCGGAGGAGGCCCTCTCTATGGGACCTAACTGGTCGTAGGGAGGTATGTGGTAGGATGCGGTACCGAAGGTAACCTGGCCCTGAGCCATGTAGGGCTTTAAAGGTAACGACCAACACCTTAAATTGCGACCGGAGACTAATTGGCAGCCAATGCAGCTGGCGAAGAATAGGTGTTACGTGGGTGTATCTCGGTACACCCACTACAGCTCGCGCAGCTGCATTCTGTACCAGTTGGAGTCTCCGGATGCTCTTTGAGGGTAGCCCCATGTAGAGCGCGTTACAGTAGTCTAGCCGTGAGGTGAGGTGACAAGGGCATGAGTGACTGTGAGCAAAGCCTCCCTCTCCAAGTAAGGTCGCAATTGGTGCACAAGACGAATCTGTGCAATGGTCCCCCTAGCCACAGCTGAAAGATGTTGCTCCAATTTTAGCTGTGGATCTAGGAGGACACCCAAATTGCGGACCTGTTCCGAGGGAGTCAATTTTTCTCCCCCGAGAACCAAGGAGGGACAGTCGACATAATCCTTGGGAGGCAAAATCCAGAGCCACTCAGTCTTGTCTGGGTTGAGCCTGAGTCTGTTCACTCCCATCCAGACCCTCACATCGTCTAGGCAGCGGCACATTACATCAACTGCTTCATTGAACTGACACGGGGTGGAGATGTACAACTGGGTATCGTCAGCATACTGCTGATACCTCACCCCGTGTCGTCGGATGATCTCACCCAGCGGTTTCATGTAAATGTTAAACAGGATGGGCGAGAGGACCGAACCCTGTGGCACCCCGCAAACCAGGGGCCTAGGGGCCGACCTCTGCCCTCCTGTCAACACCGACTGCGTCCTGTCAGAGAGGTAGGAGGAGAACCACCGTAAAACAGTGCCTCCCACTCCCACCTCCCCAAGACGACGCAGAAGGATACCATGGTCGATGGTATCGAAAGCCGCTGAGAGGTCAAGTAACAACAGGATGGAGGAATGACCCCCATCCCGTGCTCGCCAGAGATCATCCATCAGTGCGACCAAAGCAGTCTCCGTACTGTAGCCGTGCCTGAAACCCGATTGAAAGGGATCCAGATAATCAGTATCCTCCAATAGCCGCAGGAGTTGGAGCGACACCACTTTCTCTACAACTTTACCCAAGAAGGGTAAGTTGGAGACTGGACGGAAGTTCTTTAAATCCGCTGGGTCCAGGGAAGGCTTCTTGAGGAGGGGCCTCACCACCGCAGCTTTTAAGGGCTGCGGGACGGACCCCTCTCTCAAAGATGCGATCACAACAGCCTGGAGCCAGCCGCGTGTCACCTCCCTGCTGGCCGAAACCAGCCAGGAGGGACACGGGTCCAATAAACAAGTGGAGGCGCTCATCGCTCCTATGGCCTTGTCCACATCCTCAGGAGTGATAGGCTCAAACTCCTCCCAAATAACAGGACTAAGACTCGCCCCTGTCATCTCGGCCTGCCCTGTCCAAATGGAGTCCAGGTCTGTCCGAATCTGAGTGATTTTATCCGCCAGGAACTGGGAAAATTCCTCAGCTCTACCCTGCAAGGGTTCTTCGCCCCCCCCTTTGCAAGGAGGGAGCGCGTTACCCTAAACAGGGCGGCTGGGCGGGAGTCGGCGGACGCAATAAGGGCGGAAAAATGCGCACATTTTGCCGCCCGTATCGCCACTAAGTAAGACTTAATGCAAGTTCTTAAAAGTGTCCGGTCAGACTCAGCTTTACTGGCTCTCCATCGTCGCTCTAGGCGTCTCTTTAGGCGCTTCATCTCCCGGAGCTCCTCAGTAAACCAAGGAGCCCTCCGGGATCCGCTGCCACGGAGAGGCCGCAAAGGCGCAATCCGATCTAAAGCCCCTGTTGCCGCCTGATTCCAGGCAGTCACTAGAGCCTCAGATGAATCGTGTACCAGGGAGTCCGGTATTTCCCCAAGTTCCCTCTGAAATCCTTCAGATTCCATTAGGCGCCTATATAAATAAAGAATTCCACAGGCTGTTAGAAAAAACAAGAAGCAGCATTATGACATCTATAAAGATGGTGAGAATGGAAACAGATACAGAACTATCAAGAAAGTCTTCCAAAAGATTTCTGAACTCAGATGGATTTTCCAATCTCAATTTAGTATGCTACGTGATGTTAGTGGGCAGATAGTATCTGATTCAAAAAAGATGGAAGAGTATATGAAATCCTATACAGTACAGATGTCAACATCCAAGAGATTTTAGGAAATATTCTATACTTACAAAAACCTCTAATACTACAAGATGAAGTTAGATCAGCACTCTGGTCAAGGATACATACTCTCCACTCAATTATATGCTAAGAGGGGTGGGACGTGTGCAGTAAAATTATTTTTTCATCACAGTTGTATCTGCAAATGGTTGCTAATTGAGGTAGATATGTACACTGAGTTTTAGCACAACATGAACACCAGACAGAAAGATAGCACTGTCTCATTCTCATCAAAATCAACCGTCTTTCAAACTGTCTAGTTTACTGGCAAGCTATTTCAGATTCAGCCAATCATATTGCTCTGCAAAATACCAAAAAATTACTCTATTATCACACCTTACATAAAGAATCAATGTTTGTGTATAATATCTGTCTTTTTCTTTCTTTCTTATAGCTAGGATAATCTCAGATTTAAAAGAAGGGGGGCAGGATGCACAAAAATAGTTCATGTTTTAGATTAATGGTTAGGATTTTAAACTGTATTTCAGTTTCCTACTACAACCTTTTTATCATTCCTATGTGCTTCAAATACTTCCTTCAAACAAGTCTCATGCCCTCATATGATCATAAAATAAGATCTATGGTATTAAAAATACTAGTCAATGCACAATTCTTTCTTCACTTGTACTGGAATTAAGGAATTGAAAGAAAAAGAGTTCTGAAAGCTGCAGATATTAATTTCTTTTATAAGATATCCTACTCAAATCCCATAGGATAAAACTTGATTTCCTTCCAGAAAATTATATACTGTTCATATCCCCCTTCAGGAGATATTAAGCAGTCAGCTTTGGTGGTATCAGATTCCAACTGAGTTCTTTTCTCTCAAGAGAGGTTTCTGCTTTCTTACAATGACTTTATGCAAGATCAGTAGATTTTAGCACCATTTTTTAAAAAACCCAACTTGTTTCTTACTTTTTCCCATTCTCAGTTTATTGAATGGCTAATATCAAGCGTACAATGGCCTTTCGCACTAAAAACATTGAGCCTGGGGTCCCTGATAACATGTCAGGTGATTGTAGTGATTGTAAGACTCACTGGAGAAGAGCCTAATGCTGGGAAAGACTGAGGGCAAAAGAAGAAGGGGACAATAGAGAATGAGGTGGCTGGATGGAGCCACTGAAGCAGTCGTCGTGAGCTTAAATGGACTCCAGAGGATGGTAGAGAACAGGAAGGCCTGGAGGAACGTTGTCCATGGGGTCGCAATGGGTCGGACACGACTTTACAACTATCAACAACAACAAAGTCCTTTCTGGCTGCTACTTTGTATTATTTTTATTTATTTTTACTCTGGTTGTTTTTGTTTTTTGTTGTTTTCATTGTGAGTCATGTATATTAAGATGAGGGAGGGGGGTCTATAAATTTACTAAATAAATTAATACAGGAATAGCTTGATTTAAATTTTAGGTTTAAGGCCCTCAATGGCTATAATCAAATACTATAAATGTTTTCTTTAATGAGGGAATTCTAGATAAATGTATTTTATAGTGTTGCTGTTATGTAATTACAGCATTAATTCCACAATCTTTGTTAAAGATAATGTAAATGTTCAAACAAAAGAAAGGAATGAATCAACATTGTGAACATTAAAACTACAGTCCCAGAAACACTTATTTGAGGGAATTAAGCATTGGCATAGATGAATGTTTTACTTTTAACAATCTTTTTCGAAGAATAGAACAATATATTCTTTTATTTCCTTTTTGTATGTTTTTTAAAAATGTAAATAACTTAATAAAAATTAATTTTTTTTAAAAAAAATAGAACAATATGTTCTATTTTGTTCCTGGACACACGCACACACCTCTTTGGAAGTAAGGATAATGCAGAAAGTGATAAAAAGTAATAGAAAAAGCTGAAATCAGGCAAAAAAAATGTACATGTGAAAAATTGGTACATCTTTGTACATACATTTATGCAAATAAAAATTCTTTCTCATTTCTGGCAACAATTTTCACCCATCCTTAACCTGCGTAAATAGTTCTCAAACTTATGTATTTTTGACTTGGTTAGTACTGCATAATAAAATTCAGAGAAATGTAAACATGAAAGGATAACTGTTGAAGCATACATATTATTCAGATTTTTTAAAAAAAATACAGGCTGGTTCTTATTAATGAATTTTCCCCAGGAAATCCAAATAAATGTGGCATAATTTAGTGAGGAAAACTTGTAAACGCATATGTAGAGTATTTACCAAATGAAGGATTCCCAAAATAGTTTTATAGAAATTAGAGAAATAGCTGAGGAATCCTCAGTGTATGAAGACAGTGGACAATTAGGTTGAGCATATTTAAAACTTGCTACCTCTGAAAAAGTCTCTAAGCTTAATCCTTCAAAGAACACTAAAACTTGAGAGAATTTCTTGAAAGCTGGTGTCTGCTGAGATTAGACAATATTTGTAAGTTGAGCCCATTACTGAGATTTGCATAAATGGCTGCATTTTACACTTGGATTTATTAGGTTAGCCTGGCTATGGAAACACCAGTTAGTAGTTTTCTAAAAGCAGACAAAGCTTCTTGAAGAGAAATGTGGCCCATGTGAATAGTCTTCATTAAATTATTTTTTTTACAAAAAATGGAGTGATTCTGAAACAAAATCTGAATAATAAAGAACTGAATATGGAAATCCCATAGCATCACCAATTAGAAATCTTGTTTTTGTGTAGAAAAGCTAATCTTTGCAGCTTAAAAAATCTGCTAAATATTAGAATTAAGTTGCCCTATGGAAAGGTCTTTTCTTGGTATGCAAATTACTGTTTTAACCACATTATAATGATAAAAGTGATGTTCCATGTATTGCAACATATGAATTCCACTGCAGTGTTGAAAGAGTTATTGCTTGTTGAAATATTTACTCAAATGCTCAAATACATTGTACTTTTAAATTGCCACAGCTGCTTATGTATTAGTCTTTCTTTGGACTTTTAGCAATTTAATAGTTCCTCAGTTTTCTGGGTGGTCCAGGCAGCTCACAAACCCCAAGTCTTACATGTCCAAAGATGTTGCTGGGAAGGTTGAGTAATAATGACATATCTACCGTATTTTTCGGAGTATAAGACGCACCTTTTTCCTCCCTAAAAGAGGCTGAAAATTTGGGTGCGTCTTATACTCTGAATGTAGCTTTTCCAAAGCTTTCTCCCCCAGCCCTAACGAGGTGCAAACAGTCTTCCCAGCTCTTACCGGCTTGCAGGCTCTTTCATTATTACTCTCTCCAAAGAATGTCTTTCCAGCCCTAAGTCTTTGCAGGCTTTTTCTCATTGCTCTACTTGCTCCAAATAAGTTTCTTTCCAGCCCTAACGAGATGCTAACGGTCTTCCCAGCTTGCTGGCTCTTTCATTGTTACTCTCTCTGAATAAGGTTTTTTAAAGCCCTAACCAGGGGATAAAATAATGTGCTGAAGCTGACCAGACTAAGGAGGCTAGCCAGATGAATACCTGGTAGGCAGATTTCCCCCCCCCCTATTTTCCTCCCCAAAAACTAAGGTGCGTCTTATACTCCAGTGCGTCTTATACTTTGAAAAATACGGTAACTTATTTTTTCTTGTGGAGTAGTAGAAAACTGCATGAATACAACAGCCCCTGAATGGAAAACAACTAAAATGCTATACAAAACTTCCAAATGACATTGATAAATCCTCCGATAGAATCAAGATACAAGTTGACAAACCAGACTAATTTAGTACACTATCTGTTCTTGTGATTTGAAGTATCATAATAAGATGATGGAATGTTACCTGTCCTAAATTTAAATTAATCACTTCAGAGCTAAAATTTCTCCAGGACCTATGATTTTTTTTTAAAAAAGAAAGTGATATTTCTGTCTTGTCAGTTTTTCATGCTTTGACAACACAGAGTATTAGATAACGACCTATTAGACAACCACAATTAAAGTGCATAAAATGGAAAACTATATATTTCCAGGTCTTAAATCTCCAGTGTTTTTTATACACAACCATAAGGACGCCTGCCACAATTAGGGAAGTTTTCACTTCCCAGTTTCTTACTCTGAGGAAGCTGTACATGCAGATGGACATCCAGTTGGTCAGCATCTTCTCAACCACAGATTCTGTCCTTCTCAGCATAAGCTTGGGGTTTTTAGAAGCGGAAGCATCAATGAGATCTACCAAAAGGTCCTTCATGATGCTGGTGTAGTACTCCAGTTTCCCATGCAATGCAACAGTAAGCAAGGAGGCCAGATTGCATCTGAAGAAAGAGTTAATGAGTAATAACTGAGACTGATAATACCACACGTGATTCATCAATCAACATGAACAGAAATTAAAACCATGGTAACCCTTCCAAATTGCTTTCACAAAGCTCCTCAAAAGTGTTGATGTTTCAAGCCATATGTATCACAGCTGTGCATAATCACATTGTATTCTGCCACCCTTTGACAGAAATGGATGCCAATCGTTACAAGAAAAAAGGGGATAATAATAGAGAAGGTTAACACCTGCAAGTTGAGCTACAGCACGGCAATGTTTTTAAAGCAAGACAAGAACAGCAGGAGCATTTGATTTCTAAAGAAAGATATATTTCATTGCAGATACAGCCCTTGAGAGTCCAGGCTACTTGTTCAGATCTACATTAATAATAAAAATGGGAATGGTTCAGGGAATGGTCCTTCTACTTAGGTCCTTTCAAAAAAAATATTCCTATTTTTTTAGTATAAGGTAATATAACCTCACCATCTGTCATTCAGCCATTTCTAAATTTGAGCATCTACAAGAAATTTTCTGTACTATCAATTTTCCATGTGGTTCAAAATCTGAGCATCTGTGATGCGATGGGTATTGAATGGTTCTTCTCGCAAAAGTTGGCAAGCCATATATGCTCAACTTGTTGCCATTAAGGCTGCTCCCCAAGTGTGTATAAAAGTTAGCGAGGCAAGGCAAACTAACACTCAAATTTTTTCCCCATTTCACAGATTGCAGGGGCATTAGGGTAAAAAGGCCAAAAGGTTGATGTGGGATATAGACTGCCAAAGTTCTCTCTGGAATAACAAGAGAACTAGAGATTGCCCACAAATACTCTGGGCGGGCTGATTTTTGTGAGTAACTGGCAGAAATAGATACTTTTGCAGCCTCTTGTGATCACCTGGGAGTTGTGGGTTCCATCAAGCTGTAAATCAGCCTTTTATGGCCTCAGGGTTCAACCAAACTTGATCACTTTTTGTTTCTTTAAGATTGAAATTCTTTGGAACCACAAATCTGTCAGTTGCTGGTTGAGGTTCTCTTAAATTCGTTTAAAAAGAAAGAAAACTACATGCTTCCAGCTTTGCAAGTCCTTTCTTTTTTTTTTTCCTTTGCAATTTTTTTGCAATCTACAGCAAAAGGGTGATTTTAGAATTGCTTTTGGAAAGTTTTTAAATGCTAAGGCTTTGTGATTAGATTTAAGGAAAGATTTGAAGTTAATTAGAAATATGCTCTTGGGTAGGAAAAAAAATCTGTCTTGTTTACATTTCAAACTCAAAACAAGATTTTGAAGGTCAATTACTATAGAACAAGATGGCTACTTTAAATGAAACATTTGGTCTGTGAAGTGATTCAGCTTTTTAACACTTTATTTCAGTTCTTACTGAAGATGAACGAATTCCTCTGTTGATTACCAAAATGGACTTTAAGATCAAATTAGATATTATAAATCAATTTTACAAGTGTTTTTACAGTGATTGTTAAGTGAATCACGCAGTTGTAAATTTGATTCCATTCTCCCAAACAGCAAAAAAAAATATATGCTGCAAATTGTGGTCACATGATTGTGAGACACTGCAATGAATTGAAATATAAATCTTTTGCCAAGCACCTGAAATGCAGTCATGCAATGTGTGTGTGTGTGTGTGTGTGTGTGTGTGTGTGTGTGTGTGTGTGTGTGTGATTTTGTGATGGCGAGAAGGATTTTACAGGCTGTAAAGGACCCTTTCTGAGGCTGTTGTAACTCAGGACAATCACTAAACAACTGGTTATACATTGAGGATTACCTGTATAGTTACAAATATTTTTGTTATGAAATGTTCATAATTTAGCACTATGCTCCAGTTTATTAAATAATTAAATAAACCATTTTTCTCTAAGCACAAATAATAGGTTTAAAAAACACAGTACAGAAAAACATAGGAAAAACATTCTATTTTTCAGAAAGCGTTTTCAATGAGAAAAAAAAAAAAACCAGGGTAGACATCTAATTTTTCAGAATAACAACTGTAGCCAGCTTGAATTAAGTTTGTGCTATCTCACGTTAGCTTAAGATTTCAAAGAGTCATACCTGTCTCGTACAGCAAAATCCTTTTGCTGCTCAAGAGCATGGACAAACACAATGAGAAAGTGCTTGTTGTTAAGTAAGGTGGAGAACAATGCAATTCCTTCTTCCATATTCGGTCTACAGTTTTCAGGAATCTAAAGGAAAAATTAGCAAATCTGGATGAGAACTGAATGCTTCATATTTTTCTTTCATCACATAATGTACAAAATAAATCTGCCAATAACCACACTGAAACCAATATTAAGACATACCACCCTAGTATGCAAACAAAGGAAATTAATACTGAATTTTCATATTATGAACCTAGTTAATTAGATCCGTATATTATCTGATTTTTAAACTAGATGTTTGAACTCTATTATGTCAAAGCTCCTCCAATTTAGTCAGAACCCTTTTAACAGTAAATCTAATAGAGATTTCATTACGATTTGTACAAAAAGTAGACTATTCTCTGACTTTACCTTAAAGAAACAGCAACAGAATTCCTTGCATTGCATTCACATACTTAAAAAAAATTAAACTTGAATCACTAAGCACTATTTTTAGAGTAATGGAAGTAGTAATCATGTGAGCTTATATCAGGCTGAATTCTTTAGCTAAAATGAATTACTTTAGACATTATGGACAAGTAATGCAGATGTAAAGAATGCTAATAAATCAGTGATATTAACTAACGTCTTCAGGAATAAGTCAAATACTGAATATACGGTAGTTATAGTTACACATAACATGTATTTTCACAAACATTTAATATGTTCCAATTCTGCACAAGTCATAAAAAGATTTCACCATTTTCTTCTATTTCCTTGAGAAGAAACTTTACTAGCTACTCTGTTTTTTCTTTTCCACTATCCCAAATATATTGTATTCTTAAAGGTAAAGGTAAAGGTTCCCCTCGCACATATGTGCTAGTCATTCCTGACTCTAGGGGGCAGTGCTCATCTCCGTTTCAAAGCCGAAGAGCCAGTGCTGTCCGAAGACGTCTCCGTGTTCACGTGGCTGGCATGACTAAATGCCGAAGGTGCACAGAACGCTGTTACTTTCCCACCTAAGGTGGTCCCTATTTTTCTGCTTGCATTTTTACATGCTTTCGAACTGCTAGTTTGGCAGAAGCTGGGACAAGTAACGGGAATTCACTCCGTTACGTGGCGCTAGGGATTAGAACCACTGAACTTTCTGATTGACAAGCTCAACGTCTTAGCCATTGAGCCACCACGTCCCCGAACTGATTGAATTCTTAAGCACTCATAATAAAATGATGAACTGATCAGTACTATATAATACAGTACAGTATAATAGTTAAGCTGGATTTACCAAAGAATTACATACTTTCCATTCCCCCAACAATAATGGGTGAATTTCTTGGATTTGAGACCCCATCTGGGAATTGAGGTGCTGGGAAGGCAGAATGTATCGCTCCTCATAGAGAGAAGAACACTAGAAAAAATAAACACAGGAAGCAAGAATTTTGAATTTAGCAAAAAAAGAGGCATATTTTAATTCTTCATGTCTTTGCTAAATTGTACGTTAACATAGCATTACTGTTTGGCAGCTATAAGGAGATGTCATGACATGAGACTACTAAAAAAAAAATAGCAATAGCACTTAGACTTACATCCTTCGACCTCTGAAGGATGGAAGGCTGAATCAACCTTGAGCCAGTCAGGATCGAACTCCTGGCTATATGCAGAGTTAGCCTGCAATATTGCATTATAATGGCTATTTATATACGTTTATAAATAACTTTATATGCCTTATGGAACCTTTAAACTCCTGGCTGCAGATTTCCGAATGAACAAATAGAACAACTTTTGACAAGGCATGTTTTGGAAAAACAAAGCTCTCACAATATTGACATCATGAACTCAATCGTCCAACATTCAGGCTTCCCCCGTAAAGAGAGAATTATTCTGGACTAATCCACAAACAGTGGCTATGGGATATCTGCACTATTGTACCTAAAAAAAGAGTAAAAGAATAGAACTGATTTATTCTCCTACACTTGTAGAATTGCCTAAAGTTTGAGTGACCTGGAGGGGGGGGGAAACTTTTGAGTTTTGCATTCAGAATATCTTTGGATATAATGTAGTTGCTTATATTTTATTTGCTTTCATTTATTCTGCTTCTAAAATTAAAGTTGCCAAAAATGTGGGGGGAAACAACTGGTCTTTAAATGGGGAATAGATAAGTCACACAAAAAGATATAAGCCTAGAGTTTCTCACAGATTTCCATTTTTAAAGAAGTGTTCATCAGATACTTGCCATACATTTTAGTAATTCTCTAAAGCTAAAAGTGGTAAAAAGTCTGCTTTGTGAAAAATTAATATACTTTTTTGTGTGCTGTGTATCAGAATGATACATATTTATAGCATTCACACCCCTGATGACAGACAGCTTGACAAAAACTGAAACATATATGCATAAATACATAGAGCTTAAAATCACCAAAAATGACAATTTATAATGTATGGTTAGAATTTTAAAACCTGTTTATAATCTGAAAATAAGGATTTTCAAGTTGTATGCTACTCAGAGTGAGCTAAATAAAGTGGCATATAAGACCTATACATAAATAATAGTAGTATGCTACTTTGCCTTACTTTGGGAAAGAAAGTGCGAGTCACAAAGTATTTATATTCAAGAAATGGGATTCCTTGGCTGCGATTTAACTCCTTGGTAAGATCTGTCATATCTGTCTGAAGTTCAGCAAAACCTGATTGAAGGAAACCATAATGAAGAGAATAAGCCACTTTCATTCGATGTATAACTTGTTCTGAATATACCAACAGTGTATTATTCTACCTAATCTGTAGCAAATTTTTATTATCTCCCAAACAAAATCCCTTTATACTAGGCAGATTAATGGGTTAAGACAGTGATGGCAAACCTTTTTTGGTTTACGTGCCAAAAGGGGAGGGTGCTGGGGGCGCGCGCGTGCATGCCCACACCCATAATTCCATGTGCCCCCCCGTGCCTGCACGCGTGACCCCCCCGCTTTCGGCACGCGATGGCATGCCCGTTTTTCACTCTCCACAGGCTTCAGAGCCTTTCTAGGAGCCTGGGGAGGGCAAAAATGGCCTTCCCCACCTCCCCGGAGGCCCTCCAGAGGCAGAAAATGGCCCATTGCCAAGTTCCGGTTGAACCGGAAGGCCGGTTTTTTTGCTCTTCCCAAGCTCCAGATCCTTTCTAGGAGCCTGGGGAGTGCTCTGAAGCTTGGGGAGAGCAAAAAACGGGCCTTCCCCACCCCCTCCGGAGGCTGAAAACAGGCTGTTTCCCGACTCCCAGTAGGCCCGAAAATCAGCTAGCTGGTGCGCACATGCCGCCAGACCTGAGCTTGCGTACCCACCAATATGGCTCTGCGTGCCACTTGTGGCACGCGTGCCATAGGTTCGCCATCATGGGGCTAAGACTTTTTTTATAGTTTTCTGCAGCCAACAATATGCAATGCTAGTTTAACTCTTTTTATCAGTGGATTCTACAGAGTATAAATTTCCCACAGTAACTAAAAGTTTAAGTCATACACAAGATAGCCAGCATTGGCTTAATATCATTGTTCTGAAAAACACCCAATAAAGATAAAGATAAATAGTCTTTTGATTCTTTATCAATTTATAATGCCAATGAACACATTTTTCAATTTAGGCTGTGCCTTATACATTCAAAATAGCCAAATTCAAGTTCACAAATATAGCCAGCTGAATAGAAATTTTGAGAATGTACAATTTCAGTTTCTCTTCTCTCAAAATAATACAGTTCACACTTTCCAAGGAAAACTGCAATTTGCAGTTCTCCAAAAATCTGATTTCAGTCACAAGACTAAATGTCATGTGTCTTTTTTAATGTCAGCTAACTTTCTGCAATTTATTTATTTGTTAAATTTATTTGTTTTCTATCTCGTTATGCGGTTACTCTAAAAGTAAAGGTTTCCCTTTTCCAGTTCTATCCGACTCTAGGGGGGCAGTGTTCATCTCTGTTTGTTAGCCGAGGGAACCAGCATTGTCTGAAGACATTTCCATGGTTATGTGACATCATGACTGTACGCCGAGGTACACACAACGCTGTTACCTTCCCACCTAAGTGGTACCTCTTTATCTACTCACATTTGCATGCTTTTGAATTGCTAATTGGGCAGGAGGTGGGGCAAGTAATGGGAACTTACCCCGTTGCACAGCACTCGGGTCTCAAAACCTGGGTTGTCAGCTTTTCAGAACACAACGAGAATACATCAAAGTGATAACCAAAAAGATGGGTGGAGGGCAGAGAGCAAGGGGGGAGGAGAGGTGCAGTTTGCCATCTATCCACCAGCCACCTCTGGTGTGGAACTCCCCCATTTAATCCCAGCCAAATGGCAGACCCAAGTCTTCAGGCTCTTGCGGAAGGATAGGAGGGTAAGGGCAGATCTTATCTTAGATGTAAGATGTTCCAAAGGGCGGGTGCTACAGCAGAGAAGGCACTTCTTCTGGATCCTGATAGTTGAAATTCTTTGACCGACAGGATCCAAAGTAGGCCTTCCCTGCTGGTCCAAGTAGAATGGGCTTCTCCTAGCAGGATGACCTATACCAGTGATGGCGAACCTATGGCACGGGTGCCACAGGTGGCACGCGGAGCCATATCTGCCGGCACACGAGCCATTGCCTAGCTCAGCTCCAGCACGCATGTGCGCGCCGGCCAGCTGATTTTTGGCTTGCACTGAGGCTCTGGGAGGGCGTTTTCGGCTTCTGGAGGGCCTCCGGGGGGACTGGGAAGGGTGTTTTTGCCCTCCCCAGGCTCCAGGGAAGCCTCTGGAACCTGGGGAGGATGAAAAATGGGCCTACCAGGCCCACCAGAAGTTGGGAAACAGGCCATTTCCAGCCTCCAGAGGCCC
This sequence comes from Diadophis punctatus similis, assembly GCA_023053685.1. Lineage (NCBI taxonomy): Eukaryota > Metazoa > Chordata > Lepidosauria > Squamata > Dipsadidae > Diadophis > Diadophis punctatus. The sequence continues at coordinate 210,457,297 of JALIGW010000002.1, read as the reverse complement.
TCCGGGGAAGCGGGGGAGACCTTTTTCGCCCTCCCCAGGCATTGAATTATGGGTGTGGGCACTCGCACATGCGCGATAGCACGCGTGCATGCACTTTCGGCACCCGAGGGAAAAAAGGTTCGCCATCACTGACCTATACCATTAAGGGCTTTAAAGGTCATAACCCAGACCTAAATTATCATATACATAAGTTTTCTTTCGAGTGTTCCAGAAGACAAAGTTCTTTGCTGTCAATCGACTCCTCCATTCTGCCCAAGTAGAGACACTTACCTTTACGGATTTCTTCCCGAATCTGGGACTCCATCTCTTCCATCTGCAGCAGAGTTTTCTGCCAGTAACGCTCTGCCCGTCGGCTTTTGGTGCAAAACACAAACAGTGCTGGAACACAGAATGGGAGAAAGTGACCCCAAAGCCAAAACAACAACTGAATGTTTTGTATTAAACTAGCACTGGATTTATGATTATTTGTTAAGAAAAAGTACACATAATATAATCTACTATTCCAGAAGTTATAATAGCTGCTGCTATAATAGCTTTCCAATCAATTGAAAAGACAAACAATTATCAGAGCTGTGCTTGAGATTTGGTCAATTGAGTTGTGTATCAAAAAGATGTTTCCAGAGGATTAGGACGTTCAATTGTTCTTCCTACAGAAGACACCAGTTGTGATATTTTAGAAAATACCAAACACCAGAGGAATATTCCTGTATTTAGATGTCAATATATATTAAATGTATTAAATATTAGCTGAATATTAGTTAAATATTAGCTGAAATAAAGCTGAACTGTTCCCTGGAAGCACTAGTAGTGAAACTAGACTTTAAACATTCTGGACATATACTTTAGTGTGAAAGCAGGAATAATAAATAATAAATTCTCCTCTGTAATTGGACAAATTAAAGACAATTGAAAACAGGGCTGTCAGAAGAGCAGGTGGCTAGAGCAGTGATACTATCACTGATGACACAAGCAATATCTTATAGCAAGCAATTATTGATAGGCCATCCTGGAGAAACTATGTCTGATGGATCAAAAAGTTTCGGAAAAGACTGAATGACAATGTTAGGTGTATCACCCATTTAATTTAACACATTTAATTCACATAATAAACAACTGAACTATGAAGTACATGGATAATCCATGCATCTACAAATATTAAATATGTCATTTCTTTTTTTATTATTTTGTTGTTATTTAGATCTCCAAATGCCATAAAAGAAAATATTAAAATAAAACCAAAAGCTACAACTTTAATAAAATAAATGAAAGTACCGTAAGTTTTTAAACACCCCCCCCAAAAAAAGTCTAAAAAGACTTGGAAGAGGAGGTGTTTGCTTAAGACCAGATGATCTCTCATTGAATCCCAAGTGAGTTATCTCTTGCAAAAGCACTCCAAACTAGTCACCAGGACTGAAAAGTTCCCTCTCTGTTATTCACTAACAAATCAAATAATAAGGAACTAAGAGAAGTTCTGGGAAGCAGTTCAAAATCTGAAGAGCTGTAGATGAAAATAGGTGTTTTTCCCCAAGAACTTTCCCCCAAGCTTGAAGGGACTTCAAAAAAAATTGTACTCTGGATTTGAAATGGATTTAGAAACAACAGAAAACCTTGCATCAATTAAGAGTAAGGTGACCAGATTTTTTTTTAAAGCGGGAAACCAGTGACGGGGGGTGGGTTTCTAGGGGAGCCGCCATTTGAGTTTTGCCCTCTGCGCATGCGCAGAATGCTGTACGCATGTGCAGAGGGCAAAAGAACGCAAATGTTGGCGTCCAGGTGGGTGGGTGGGAGGCGGGAGGCCTTTCCTCACCTCCCGCCTCCCCTTCGGGAGCCGGCAGTGGCTTGGGCTGGCTGGCTGGCTGGCAAGCGAGTGAGCGGGGCTGGCTTGGGAAGGGGAGCAGCCCGGAGATGGTGCTCCAACCCAGCATTTCTTGGCTTTACTGCTCCCCCTCCGCCAGCGCTGGGCTGCTGGAGTGACAGGGGGAGAAAGCAGATCAGGAGGCGGCGGCGGATCACAACAACCCCAGGGGCAGCTCCAGGCAGAGAGAGAGAGAGAAGCGAGCGAGCAAGTCACTCCGCCGCGCGCGCTCACGAACACACACACACACACACACACAAGCGCGCACAGCTCCCCGAGAGGCCAACACTTCTGCAGCGACGCCAAGCCGCAAACCCCTCCCCTAGCCGCCGCCGCTCCCAGCCCAGACACTCCGCCTGCTACGCTTACTGTTGCTTTCTGCCCAGGAATCCTTTGGCTCCACGAAGGGAAGGGAAGCGCGCCCCAGCTTCCGCCTTTCGGCTCCGCTCCGGACTCCTGGGCAGAAAGCAACAGTAAGCGTAGCAGGCGGAGTGTCTGGGTTGGGAGCAGCAGCGGCTAGGGGAGGGATTTGCGGCTTGGCATCGCTGCAGAAGTGTCGGCCTCTCGAGGAGTTGCGCGCGCTTGTGTGTGTGTGTGTTCATGAGCGCGCGGGGCGGAGTGACTTGCTCGCTCGCTTTTCTCTCTCTCTCTCTGCCTGGAGCTGCCGCTGGGGTTGTTGTGATCCGCCGCCGCCTCCTGATATCCTTTCTCCCCCTGTCACTCCAGCAGCCCAGCACTGGCGGAGGGGGAGCAGGAGAGCCAAGAGTAAGGTGACCAGACGTCCCGCTGTTTCTTTTCAAAATTTGTTTGTTGTCGGGCATTCTTTCCAAAAAAGCGTGACTTTTTGGAAACAATGCGGGATGCGGGACACATGCTTGAAAAGCGTGTCTGTCCCGCCAAAAGCAGGACGTCTGGTCACCTTAATTAAGAGGTATCTTACTGAGTGCAATCCAAATTGCTGTATTTTTTAAAAAAAGTTAGCATTTATTTAATTAAATCTCTGCAGAGTCAAAGACAGAATGGCGTACTGTGATTTAAAAAAACATAATGCCAAACTATACCTTAGCACAAAAGTAGGCAACTTATCTACTTTATCACCCTGAACCAAAATCTACAACAGGTCTAGTAAGGACCTTTGTGAAGGATCCCATCAGTTGTATTTCAATGCTACCTGAAACCATACATGCTCCCTAGCTTAGCAGGACCAGCATAAATTTAAATGCTACTTCTTCCTTTCTTCTCTTAGAATGAGAGTGGAAACTTCTGCTACCATTTTCAAATAATTATGAATGGTCTTTCCGAACCAAGGCCAAGTTAGGTCTGGTATACTGAAACAAGCACTAGTTGCAAACAAGAATTAAGGATAAGAAAATATAAAGTACCGGTATATTAAAAAAAATAAGATTAAATATATGCTTCCTTGAGTCAAGTTTGACTCCTGGTTACTATACGTTTACACACATGTTGTTTACATGCATCATTATAGAAACACTGCTTTTTCTGAGATATTTTTCAATCTTGCTAGTGCACTTGAAATTTCCTAGTGAATGTTAAAGACAATTTCTCATTCAAACATTTAAAAAAATCAATGTATGACAGTGGAAGTTAATATTTACTGTCACCTCCTTGCAATCAGAACAGAGGGGGGGGGAAGCAGATTACATGAATCTACTGCTTATACTCTTTATGTTACATGTAAATTGATCTAATGACTGTGAACATCTGATAAAACCTCTCAGAATCTATCTTTGTATTAGTTCTGGCACAATATTAACTATTTTGGCACAGAAAAATATTAACATTATAATCAGGCTCATTAATATGTAGCCTGCAGCAAGACTTGGCAGAATTTAACAGCACATAGCAATATGCAAGACAAATTTATGCCCAGAATGAATGACTAAAAACAATGAAATGAGAAAGTTAAACATAATTTTAATTAGCAGATTATTATTTAGTAAAAATACAATAAAAATAAATTGTATTTATATTTGCTTAACACATTTCTATAAGTTTTATGAATAGCTTTGGCTCATGGGGCAGAAAAGCAAGTTATAAACTGAATAAACAAAGATAATATTAGTTGTATATAATTAAATTAAAACAACTAGAAATCATAACTGTACAATAGCTGTCGTATTAAGTGTATGTGTGGATTTTATATAAGGAATTATTGAAAACCAATCTGATCCGCTTAATGGATTTAACTCTGTGTAATGTAGTATATCTGATGGTAGCTTTGTACCAAGAAATAAAAACTTTCTCTTGCAACCTTGCAATATCTAGCATATATTTTCAAGTCAGTTGGATGTAGGAAACAGTATACAGGCAGTTCTAGACCTATGACCATTTGGTCAGCAATCATTATGAAAAGTTATATAAAAGTTATGAGAGCGCTGAATGAACAAACGGTGGTTACAATCAGTCCTTGGAGTTCTGGCTGTCCCAGCCCACTTGCCATGTGATTGTGATCTGGGTGCTTGGCAACCTGTTTGTACTTATGGCTGATTGCCAACTGCCCCAGAATCAAATGATTTACATTTGCAATCTTTTCTGCTGGTTTCCCTAAAAAGTCTTGGTAACTGTGAGTGCTAGTAGTCACAGTCTCTCAGCCTCAGAAAGAGGCAAGGGCAAACCACTTCCATTGCCAAGAAAACTGCAAAGACCTGTCTGTTCAGGCACCAGTAGTCAACAATGACTCAGAGTCACAAAATAAATAATTTTTTTAAAAAATGATAAAAAAGCATAAATTAACAAATATATGGAAGAAAAGCAGATGCCACTCTTAAAATAAAAGAAAGGGGGAAAATATAGCAGATCTGAATAAAGGAGATATGATCTCATGAAGTGGACTTAAATGAGTAGATACCATGAAGTATATTACACAAAGGCAATTTTAAATATGAATAAAAGGAATAAAATTTATGTCAGAAAATATAAATTGATGTGATTTAGGATGTGCTTGCACATTAAAAGTAGGAATCTCTAGGGCGATGATAGGTGTATGTTATGCTCCACTGAATGGCAGTGTTGGAAGAACCAAAGATAATTTAGGGAAAAGCAGAGATCATTCATTCATTCATTCATTCATTCATTCATTCATTCATTCAACTTATTTGCTGTCCAACGCATTCTGGAGGCGACTCTAGACAGTTTACAATCATTAAAAACAATGAAAAATATTAAAGCAATATTAACATTAAATTAGTTATGTTTTGAATGTGCTTAAATGATTCAGAGCATAAAATATCTCTGTTTTTCCATAACTTAAAAATGGCACAAGAATTAATGGGTATATATCTAAAAGCATGGTTTGGTTTGTTTATAATGAAACTGAGAAAATTAGTGAGTGCTAAGTAGATGATGAGATGTTCTGACTCAGGGGTGGGTTCTAACTTACCTCGCTGTCGGTTCGCTTCCTCCCGCGTCGCATGCGCAGTGCCAAAAAATCCGAAAAAAATAAATAATTAAAAAATAGCCGAAAACAAGATGGTGACCACATGCACAGTGCCGGAAACTCAGCTTCTGCACATGCTCAGATGAAATTTTTAAAAAAAAAAAATTCAAAAAAATATGGCGGCACCCACGGACTGGCACCGACCGAACCGGTTCCATGATGTCATCGTGACATCACCAGCGGGTCGTTACCAGTTCGGTCCAAACCGGGAGGAACCCACCTCTGTTCTGATTGAAGGAAAGGCATTTTGGAAGTGTTAAGGTGGATCATAGGAAGAAAAATATTGAGGAAAAAGAAAATCAAAAACAAGAAGGAAATAATGGAAGGAAAATACATATCCTGTTTGAAAAAGGAAAAGGATTATAAAATAGATTAATCTCCAAAAAGAATGAACAAAAAGTGGACCCAAGGAAAGATGATGTGGATATTGCTTGGATGAGTGAAAAATTCTCTGTTACAGAATGCACTGAAAAGTCTGGAACTGCACTAATAGAAGGTTTGGAAAAGGATGTGTGGTCAAATGATAACATAAGTAGCTGTGGACAAGAATAAATACATATAAAGAATACACACACACACATACACACACACACACACACACACACACACACGAACAATGCTGCAAAAATGAGCATTGTAGAAAACCTTTATATAATGGCCAGGCTGAGAAAAGTATAATGCCAAAGAATGTTAAAAAGCATAAGGAACGCTAAGGTTATAGAGAAAGAGAAAATGCAATGATTCTGACATGAATAAAAATTGTTTTGCAAAGGGATGAAAAGGCTAAACAAGCAGCCTCCAGCAGAATGGATGGTATTAAGAATTAAAAGTGAGGATTAAACGTTAGTGAGCCAAGGTACATTTTAGACATTTTATCTGAATGATAATGATATGTTAATGAGTGGAATTAATGAAACATTAAAGTTCAAAAAAAATGAAAATGAAAAAATGATGAAAATGAAATCATATATTCTATGAGAATGTTTTTAAAAAAGTAATGCTGTGGGTATAAATTCAAAAGTTACAGGACAATTGATTATTAAGTGTGCCTAATAAAGCATATAATAGAATCCTGATCAAGACATGCAGATAACCAAAATTTAGGAAGTGTGCAAACTAGATTTTTACTCTTTAGTAGAAATGTATGCATGACAGTTTATTGTATGTTTGTTGACCTAGACAAAGTATATCACAAAGCAAAGAAACTTGATTGATAATGACTTTTTCTGCAATTATAGAGTTAAAGCTTGGTTGTTGAATGCATAGATTGTAGATGATAGAAATAATGCATGTGATAGATGATAGAAATAATGCATATATCAAAATAAATGAATTTGTGTACCTAGGCATAATGTCTCTTAAAAATGGGGAAATGGTTGAAGAAATATTAAGATGTACAAATTACAGTAGAAAAGTGATAGATAATATATGATATCTTTGAGAAATGAATATTTACTGGAAGAAGTAAAAACGGTTGTGTATCAGATTGTGGCTCTATTCACTTTGTTATATGGAAATTAGAATTGGATATCTCAGGAGGAACATAAAAGTTGAATTATAACCAGAATAAGATACTTAGGTAACAGGTGGGGTTGAAATGAGAAGAGTCAAGAATGAATGGGTGTTGAATGAATATGGAATGACTAAACCAGAGGTCTTCAAACTTGGCAACTTTAAGACTTGTGGACTTCAACTCCCAGAATTCTCCAGTCAGCATAGCTGGCTGGAGAATTCTGGGAGTTGAAGTCCACAAGTCTTAAAGCTGCCAAGTTTGGGGACCCCTGGAATAAACAGTGAGATATGAATGTTAAGATAGTCTGGTGATAGAAAGAGAATGAAGACTGTATTGGGAAATAAAGTATATGAAAGAAGAGTCAATGGATAAAAAAACAAAGTGGGAGACTGAGGAAGTGGTTAAATGGATTAGACAATACACTCAAAAAGAAAATACCAAGAAGCTTAAAAAAACCAAAAGACCTATATGAAGTGATATATGGACATGGTAGAACTAAGGATGGCTTGCAAGGACAGAAGTGTGTGGAGTGATATAATTCACTTTTCATGTTTCTCGGGGAAATAAGATGTTCTACTTCCACAATAAATATGGATGCAGGTTATATTGAAATATAAACTAAATTTAAAATATAAACTAAATTTTAACAAATTTAGTTTAAATTTGTAGAGGAGTAAACAGCTGATATTCTACATGCCGTTCACAAGATTATTTTCTGCATGTTCCAGAGCCACCAAATAATTGTCAAATCTTAATAGTTTAGTTTCCTGCCAGTTTAAATGATGAAATGACACCGTTATGGTGTATTTTTAGAGTCTGGACGTATCAGTCTAGAGAAAAGGGAAAAACAAGAGACTTCCATACTGAAATGGAGAAGAAATCTACAAAATTGAGTTCTGCTCACATGTACGGTGTCATCATGTTCCTGCTTTGCCCTCTGACTAAGGTCAACATCTTTTAAAAATCCTTAAATCCCAAAATAATTACTGAAAAAGTGATCATCACATAAAGGTTGCCCACCCAATCTCCTATTAAGGTAAGTACATTATTTTATAGACATTAACAATTTCAGTGTGTTGAAAATGCATGCTTAACACACTTGGAGTCAGTATGGTTTCTTACCTACAATAGAGAACAGGAGTAAGATGCTACAGATGACTATTGAAACTGTGATAGCTGTTTCACTTCCTCCAAGATGCAACATAGCAATTGTTTGATTGAATTTCCCAACTTGGATCTAAGAAAGAACAGAGAGAAGCTATGGCCCAGTTATTTAATGAAAAGAAAGAAGAAATAAAGAAATCACATTACAAGGGAAAGATGCTTGACACCAATGCCTGAACTTAGCAAAGTATATAGTTTCTAATTTTGCAATAATCACAATAATGTAACTTAATAGCAAGACTTTTTTTGATTAGCATTTTCAGATCTGACAACTGTTATCACAGGCCTGTGTATGTGTACAAAGAATAATGAGCTTGGGGATAACGATCCTCAGACAGATTGGCAAAAAAAAAAAAAATGGAAACAGCTGCACAGAAGTTACATGATAATACTACTAGGATATAAAGTAAAAGAGTAAAGTTAATATTCCTGATCAGCAAAGAATCCTTGTAGAAAGTATGTCAATTTCTTTAGGTTTTTTCTCCCTGTTATGTTTATTTTTAAAAGTATAGGTACCTTTTCAGGAACTGCCTATACCCCAAATATGCATATATCTGTAAAGTAACTTACTTGCTTTCAGCAAATTTTATTTTGCTTTGAAGTGTATCCATTGCATTTCCAAAGGTGCTTTTTCAGGAGGCAACTGGACTTCCTTCTTTTTCCTTCTGAAGACGTTTTGCTTCTCATCCAAGAAGCTTCTTCAGCTCTGACAGAATAATGGAGAATGGAAGGATCCCCACTATCCTTTCAGAGCTGAAGAAGCTTCTTGGGTAAGAAGTGAAACATTTTCAAAAGAAAAACAAGAAAGTCCAGTTGCCTCCTGAAAAAGCATCTTTGGGACAACCATGACCTGGATGACTGAGAATCTCTACAGACTTACTGCATTTCCAAATTAAAATAATAACCATTATTACTACTAATGATTTTAAATTTATTATTTAATTTGTTTGTTATAACACTCCCCTGAAATAGACCTTGGGTGGTTTACAAAATCTAATACAAAGTTACAACAATAAAAATCATAAGCAAAACAAGACATCCTGTATTACAGCAGCTACTATAAAACACACATACTCCTATTAACCTCTGGCTTTGGATCAAAGAAATGTTTTAAGGGCTTTTTAGAACCCCATGAGAATGGTTGCCCTCCATTGGGGGGATGCTGTTCCAGAGGGCTGGGGCGGAGACAGAAAAGAGATGCTTCCTTGGCTTCCCAGATAACAATGTTTAATTGAGGGGATCTCAAGCATACTCACTCTGCCCAAAAGTCCTGGGAAGTCTGAAAAAATGGGAGAGTGGTGCTCCCTCAGATTGCCAGGTTCTATGCCATGATGAGTTTTAAAGATAACAAACGATAACAAGCAGCACCTTGGAACTGCACCGGAAGCCAACTCTAGCCAATGCTGCCTCCATAGCAGTGCTGACACACGGGCATGACAAGGAATCTCCATTACTGCTCAAGTCGTTTTGAACCATTTTTAGTGTCTGGATGGTCTTCAAGCCCCGGTGTTAAGTACTCAGAGCCGCCAGCAACAGCCAGCGGCTCTTCCGATTGGTTACAGCCAAGCCGGCAGCTGAGCGGGAGAATGGAGAGCTCTCATTGGCCGCCGCGCCTGACAGCTCCGCATAAATGAGCTGTCAGAGCGCGGCTGAGGCAAGTTCTTGTCATTTAGTTAGAAGCAAGTGTTCTGTGTTCTAGTTATCAATGAAAGGGTTATCCTGATAGTTTGTCTAAGCGTCCTATATGTAACAACAAGTGGCGACGAAGGTGCTGGATCAAGTCATCGCGACCGATCCTCAAACTGTAACACCCAGGTAGAGTTCATTGAAACAGTCCAGATGTGAGGTGACCAGGACATGGATGACCATCTGAAGAGCCTCCTGATCAAGGAAGAGGCACAACGGGCTCAAAAGATGTATCTGTACAAAGATCGCCCTGGTCACAGCTGCCACCTGCTCTTTGAGGAGCAGGAGGATTTTCAAAATTGTGCGTATCTCTTGAAGGGGGAAATGTAACCCCATTCAAGAGAAATGATGGAGATGTCATGAACCAGATGTTCTGATCCAGCCTTCGCAGATGCAAGAAACAGACTCCTCGCAAAGAAAAACCCCTCTTTATGTAGACCTTGTGAATTAACTGCATTCACCCACAAAGTCCTTAGGCCTTATCAGCTTGTTACGACAATTGCAAAACCGTGAACTCCCAGCTGAAAGGCTGCAAGTTAAGTCAATTCAAATAAAAACAAACCTCAGTTCTGGCAAGGCAGTCTTTGTCACACGAAACACAATGAGCAAAATCTCCAGAAATGCGAATGGTTGTCTGCTACGACCACCACTCCCCTTTCCTATTTATTCCCCAACCAGGGAGGGGCCATTCATTGTCGATGTTTGTTTTGCTTCCCGAGTTGACTCCTTGTCCTCCGTTGTTCACCTCTCCTATCTGCTCTGCGCATACTCGCATCTGGAACAGGCCCCAGCTGTTCCTCCTCCTCACTCATCTCTGACTCCAAAGGGAGCTGCCTCTCCGATGGCTGGCTCTATCTCTGTGTTCGATGCTGAACATATATCAGAGCCTTCACCAAGCTCCAGAACTGGCCCAAGTTCTTCCCCAACCTCTTCATCATCCGAGTCTGCCGCCAGCTCCGCTGGCAGGTGGCAGGCCACAACACTGGGAGACCAAACAACTATAACCACTTTGGTCAGGATTGAGTTAAAGTCTACTCTTTCCCATTCAGACCCAAACAGCCACCAGATGCTGAGTCAGTTCCTAAATAGCTTCACTTGCACTTGTTAAATTGGATATCATCAATATGCTGATGATAGCATCATACCAAGCCCTGAACTGACAGAAGAGTTCACCTAGTGGAGTCTTGTAAATGTTAATCAGGAGAAGAGAGAGTGTTGAACCTTGAGTCACCCCACCAGTGAGGGCCTGTGGGTCCTATCTCTCCCCTCAACACTAACTACTAGAACCACCTGATGAAGTAGATGAAGCACTGTAACACAATGCCTCCCAACCCCCACCATTGGCCCAGAAGGTCCATGCTATATTGAACAATATTGTATCTCTATCATTCTTCATGCAGTTTTGATCGAAGATATCTTTTGGTTGATGATATTATGTTGGTAAAATGGAATGGAAATTGAAGAGAAAGAAATGAAATAATTTTCACCTACTGATGAATCTGGGAGTTAAACAGCAGTAGAGGTATGAGAAATAGGTGAGTAGGAAATTACGTCTAATAATTTCCAGTATAGTCATTTCCAGCAAGCATCATGATTCAGCTCAAGGCAGGAATGGAGCCATATAATAGGCTCCTAAGAAGATCCAAGAACTCAGAATAAATAGAATGTGTTGAAGAAAGCTGAAAGCCGGTGCCAACAGAATTCCAGCAAGCGCAGTTAATAATTAGTTATAAAGCCAAAATTCTAAAAATGCCAATGTTTAGTTTTTTCAGCTCATATTACTTAACGGACTACTTGATACTCACTTTGTTTCCATCTGTCCTTTGCGCTTATAATGGCCAGGTATGTTTTTATCTGGTTTCCCACTCAGAGTGAGAAGTACAGTAACTCACTGTTGGCTACTTCAGCATATCAAGAAGTCTAACTCATGTCCAGAGGAAGTTTCAGGTGAAGAAACTGATTTATTCACGTATCTTAAATGCTGGGCAAACATGGTTTTAGCCTTCAGATTTTGAAGACAAAAATCAATATATATTACAGTGATTAAATAAAATGAACTTTCCATATTCTCCTTTAATTAGATAAGGAAAACATGTAGCTTTATTCATAGCTTTTAAAAACTGGCAGAACATTCTAGCCTATTACAATACAGAGAATATGGCAGCCAACAAAAACAGAATCTTGGCAGTTTTCACGTGTTTTATTTTTTAAAAAAAACCTTCCACTGGTAGAGTTTTGATTGTAAGATGAATGGAGAGAATAAAAAAGAAGTAGAAGCAAGAAGGGGAAAAAACTGAAATAGTAAATGGAGAGCATTTATAAGCAATATTATAGCTGTGAACTCTAAAATTATTTGGATCTTGCATTGCATGCCCCCAAGCACAGTGACTCATTGCTATTCTTTAAAGCAGTCCCTCTTTCCAGGACTCTACTTGAATTGCGTTAATTTCAAAAAGATGACTCTTTAAAGCAGTTGCACACTTTTTCAGACTCATGCAGAAGGGTGGAAAAAAATAAGAGGGTCATTTAAGTGAACAGCAGAGAGGTGTTCTACAGACAAAAGATCTAAACCATTGGCACAGTGATACAGCACTAGAATATACCGTATTTTATATCAGTTCAAAGTTTAAAAAAAACCTGAGAGTTGGACCACGTGTTATTATAGCAATAGCACTTAGACTTATATACCCCTTCACAGTGCTTTACAGCCCTCTTTAAGCAGTTTTACAAAGTCAAGATATTGCCCCCAACAATCAGCATATTGCCCCCAACAATCTGGGTCCTCATTTTACTGACCTCGGAAGGATGGAAAGCTGAGTCAACCTTGAGCGGGTGAGATTAGAACTGTCAAATTGCAGTCAGCCGGCAGTCAGCAGAAGTAGACTGCAGTACTGCATTCTAACCACTGCTCCACCGTGGCTCTATATATACACTATATTATGTTTGCTTTTTAAAGTGATTGCACAGACACCCAATCAGGTTCGTAATGGCAATATACGCAGAAGGGATAACCCTTTCCTTCCGGCCTACTATTCTATCATAAATCCTTTACAACTGCGATTTGTTCTCAAGAATATTACTGACAACAACAACAACAAAAAACAAATCAGAGGTATATAATAGCTGGGACAAGGGGAAGATTTTGAGTAGATAATATATTGCAGAGGAATGGGTTAACACTCTTAAGCAATGGATAAGCACGTGCTGTGGTGGGCGTGCCCAGGTACACCCACAATACTTCCATCTTAAGCGAGCTGCATTGGCTACCCATTGGTCTCCGGGTGCAATTCAAGGTGTTGGTGATTACCTTTAAAGCCCTATATGGTGCAGGGCCAGAGTATCTTTGGGACTGTCTCCTACCATATACCTCCCTGCGACTGGTTAGATCTCACAGGGCTGGCCTGCTACGGGTTCCGTCAGCTAGACAATGTTGGCTGGCGGGCCCGTGGGCGAGGGCCTTCTCTGTGGCGGCCCCTATTTTGTGGAATCAGCTACCCCCCGATATCCGGACTATCCTACCCTATTGGCCTTCAGGAAAGCTGTGAAGACCTGGCTTTTTCGGCAAGCCTGGGGCCAATAAATAATAGATGTAGGCCCATGATTGTTTGAATGACTGAGTGTTTTTAATGTTTTTATATTGTGTTTTTAACCCTGTTTTTTTAGTTTTCTTTATATTGATATTGTTTGTATTGCTGTTAGCCGCTCAGAGTCCCTGCTGAGTTGACCGGCATACAAGTACAAGTAATAAATAAATAAATAAATAAAAAATAAGTCTAATTTGGACTGAAATTTATTCTCATCAATAGTTGCAAGTACTAGGTGTAACTTTTAAAAGTAGGCTTAATACCCAACAGAAATGGAGAATTCATGGCTTCCAGTTATTGTTGCATCACAATCCCACTGTTCCTTATTATTACTATGATGGCTGGCCTTTCTAATACAGCAATAATAGCTTCCATCTTGTTTTATGGAAGGAAGCTAAATGGATTCATGGAAAGGACAGCTTTTAAGCAGAAATGTGACATGGACACCTAAGAAAAGCGTTCCAAGCATTGAGAAAAATAAATGAGAATGAAGAAAAGGGGCAATGATGACCTTGGAAGGAATGACACAGACTTTGTACTAGATGTCAATGAAAGCCTGCCAAGGAGAAGAGATGGAACATCAGGTGACCTAAATATCATAGAATCAGGGCTCAGCAATGCAAATTAGCTGTGGCTTCAGAGCTTCAGTAGTATTGATTCTGGAATTTCCTCTTCCAAAAATTAATACAGGTAGTCCTCAATTGTTTATTTAATGACTGTTCAAAGTTACAACGGCACTGAAAAATGTGACTTATGACAGTTCTTCAGAATTACGATTTTTGCAGCATCCCCATGGTCATGTGATCAAAATTCAGATGCTTGGCAACTGGTTCATGTTTATGACCTTTGCTGTGTCACAGGGTCACCTTTTGCAACCTTCTGACAAGCAGGTTACAATGGGGAAGCCAGATTCACTTAACAATCAGGTTACTAACTTATCAACTGCAGTGATTCACTTAACAACTGTGGCAAGCAAAATCGTAAAACGGGGCAAAATTCACTTAACAAATGTCTCACTTAAAAATAGAAATTTTGGGCTCAATTTTGGTCGTAAGTCAAGGACGACCTGTACTGTACTGTAACTGCATCTCTCTCTCTCTCTCTCTCTCTCACCCTCCCTCCCTTTTTCCTCTCTCTCTCCATACTGTACCTAGCTACCTTCCTACCAACCAACCAACCAGTTTGAGATGAAGAATATATTTTCTAAAACTTGTCATTCTTGTTGTTAGACAAGCCTTATAATATAGACACCAAATGTTTGAAAAATCACCCATATTTCACCCATATACAACTGATGTGATATGATTAGTCTGGAATTGGATAAGTTGCTAACACGGCATAGACTATTTTTCAGTTGAACAAATTGTATATGGAATTACATATATGCTGCTCATGCAGTTACAAATCTTATCTCCCTTGTTATGATTAACATCTGATTTTATTAGCAAAATATCAGGAAATTCATATTTCCTAATATTTGTTGGTTTTGCTTTGGCAATGGAATTCAATATATAAAGACCTCAAAATGAAAAACTTTTCTCAGATGCACTGGCTTAGTTTTCATCTTATATTTATAAAATGTTGCACTTTACAGAATGATTTGTCCTTACTCCTCCCTCTCTTTTTATCTCTTTCAATGAAAACAATTTTTTCTGCCAAATTGATATGAATACATTTACTGAAAAAGGGGACAACTGGAATTTGGAGGGAACAAACAGAAAAAGCTATGCCGTATACTATTAGGCCTTGGAGATAAATCTCCGCCTGTCACCCCTAAGAAGCCAATGTATGAACAGTATGAAAAGCAAGATATACAGAACAACTAAGTGACATAGTCCAGAAATACTCGTAAAATCACAAAGTCAATCACATATTGAAGAAAGCTTGTGTACAAGAAAAAGAATATTAAGCATCAGAGAGAGCATTGCCTAGAATCCTGTGTTTCTGAGAGGAATACAGGGGGCAATATGCTGACTCTGAAAACTGCTTAGAGAGGGCTGTAAAGCACTGTGAAGCGGTATATAAGTGTTATTGCTATTTAGATGATAAGTGCTGGTAAGTAAAGCATTGGCTGTTGAAAACACATTGTATATTATGTTAGATGTATTCTTGGAAGCCTTAATTTTAGAAATGCATTTGACAGGGTCAGGCTCCATCATTTTTACTAGGATACAATTCAAACTTTCCCTCGCCCATCTTAATCCCAATGAATATTCATTCATTTTTCAAAGCCTTGTAACCCTATTGGCAGAGGCTACTCAGAATTGCAATGGAAATAGAAGGGGTAAACCTCTCCTAATAAGGAAGTATTGCCATCAAATTTGGAGTGGAGCATCTGTTATTAAGTTAAAAGTCTGACCAAGTTTCTAATGCCAAAATTAATGTCACAGCCAGTCCTGACAATTCTTGAAAGTACTTCTTACTAAGAGCAACTGTTTCTTCCAGTGTATTCAGTGCATATGGACCAGGAGTGGGTTCTAACTTACCTCGCTGCCGGTTCGCTTCCTCCTGCGCCACATGGCCATGCCACGTGGCTGCGCGCTTGCTTCGTGTGTGCGCTTGCTTTGTGCGCACATGCATGCGCAGTACCAAAAAAATAAAAAATTTTCAAAAAAAAGCCATAAACAAGACGGCGACACATGCGCAGTGCCAGAAACTCGGCTTCTGCACATGCGCAGAAGAAAAAACACCTGAAAAAAATCCTCCCCCCAAAAAAATTCAAAAAAAAAGAGATGGCGGTTCCCATGGACCGGCACCGACTGAACCGGTTCCGTGATGTCATCGTGATGTCACCAGCGGTTTGCTACTGGTTCGGGCGAACCGGTCCAAACCGGGAGGAACCCACCTCTGATATGGACTAGAAAACTTCGAAGATCCCTTCCAAATCTGTTATTCTTAAGTGTGTATTATTAAGTGTGTTATTCTTAAGTGTGTGTGTCTTCAGAGAAGGAAAAAATGTGACACTACTGAGGGTTACCACATAGATTATACAATTATTAATGGTAGACAGGACTTACAATTCATCATTAAATTATTGCCACTTGGAACAAACCACATTCTATGGTTTTTAATTATTCCATCCCATTATTTATTTTGGATAGAACCAGTTACTTTGATAAAATCTTTCTGGTCTTTCATTGGAAGCTTTTCGTTATAAATGGCACGCAAAGATACTTTTTTTTCTCTCTCTTCCTTTTCTGTTTGAATTACTTACTTCTTCCTCTCTTCTCACCCCTTGTAAATGTTTGGTAACACTTAAGCATTATATTTTAAAGAGGCAAAGAGAAACTTAGGGAGTTTAAGTCTGTATCACATGGCTTTCCATTCCAGGTAATAAGAACAGAATGGATAGGGAGCACATTTAATCTTCACCCCAGTGTATGAGTATGTCTGAGTATGTCTCCTGAGTATGTCTCCTTTTGTTTCTGTATGAGTATGCCTGAGTATGTCTCCTGAGTATGTCTCCTTTGGTTTCTTCCATATGTGGGAACTATTGTCATTTACGGACATGGGGGATAGAGGGCAATATTGTATAGAAGTTAAATCTACATCAATATTCCCAACTGCAGCCCACCTGTATTCCTTCTAATTATTTACTTATTACCATAGAAACTCTGGAACAAATCAATAATTTTAGATGCCAAAATACATCCCCCAAATAGGCTTATTCACAAATGGGCTTATTTACGGGTATGTACAATGGGTATTTCTCTCAGCTTTTCAAAAGTACACCAACATTTAAAGATATATTTAAATCAATTTAATTTAATTTAATTTAATTTAATTTAATTTAATTTAATTTAATTTAATTTAATTTAATTTATATGGCCCTTTCTAATAAGATCTAAAAATATGGGCAAAAGGTTATGGCTATTGTTTGCTCCATGTTCACCTCAGGAATCCAAATGAAAGCAACCCTGATAGATGGCTGTCGAAACTCTGCCTGAATAATCCACTGAAGCAGAGTCCATAATCTCTCTAATAGCCATTTCCATTTATCAACAGGCACAACAACATAATAATAAAATATACATTAAAATATTAAAGAATAAAAGCATCAGAAAGGTTAAGACCAATACAATAAGCAAATTGCAGCCTGTTAAATGGACAAATGTTATCCTAGAAAACCTAGGAAACAAAAGCACAGGATTTTACACAGCGTGAGCAACTCAATTGGATTTTCACCTATCCTCTGGCTTCTACGGGAAAGAAATCCAAAACATTATTTCCAGCCTCAGGTGGGATGACTGAAAAAAAAGAGACTGTGATGAATATTGTTCATTAGAGAGAGAGCTTTACAGCACGAAGTGCAATGAATCTCCACATTCACAGAGAATCCCCTCTTCTCTGATCAAAAGTGCCATCTGTGTCTGAAGCAAGAACGTAAAATCTTTATAGATTTTGTGCATTTTGATGCTCAGAAGGCAATATTCAACAATTCCCAAATCACTGGATGCAATCCTTGAGGTTTTCCTCTCAGATAATATTTTAAAAGGTTTTAACATAGGGATGGATAACCTGTGTATATAAAGATAGTGTTGAATGAAATTCCAGCAGCTCCTGATAACTTAGCATGATAAAACCATGCCCAGCCCTGGGGATGTAAGAAGACTCATGCATTCTTCAATCTCATGTAAGAAGGATCTCATGCAACCTGTAAAACGGGATTGTAAAATGTGTGTTCCAGGGACTGCCTGTAGCCAATCAGCATCCTTTTTGGGTCTCTGAGAGTCCACCCAAGAACAGATGAAGTGGGTGGTTTAAAAGACAAAACCCCTGAAACTTCCCCCACAAGTGGTCCTTCGTTCTCACTACTTTGGACATGCAGTCCATGTCACTGTGCAAAACCTAATATTTATTTATTTATTTGTTTGTTTGTCAAACATGTACAAGATAGTAGGTATGAATATGAACATGGACATGAATGAAGGAAATGAATACAAATAAATGGGGACAGTAGGCACCGTGGTGCGCTTATGCACACCCCCTTTACAGATGGGGTAAATATAGCCTTTAAATGGGGCTTAGGAATGGGGTAAATATAGCCTTTAAATCAAGAAAAGTTGCATATCCTTGTCTTAAGGTCTAATACATTTATTTTGTTATGATAACTATTAACCATAATATTATTATTTTATACTAAACCTATTCATTTTTAAGATGCCACAAAGCTATCTTTTTTGTGGCACCATATTTATAACCTTTTAACGTTTTCATCAATGTTTTCATATTGTTTTCTTTCAACATATATGCCAAAGGCAAAATATTATTTTTAAATGTTTACTTGGACTTCGTAATAGAAGCCAAATTCCATGGGGCATAAGAGACTAGATGGGCTACAAAGCAAATTATATACATATTGGCACATGCTTTCAGACTCGTATCACTTACCGTAACAGGGAGTTTTCTTTCTGAAGTGCTCAAAGATTCATTGACTGAACAGTGAATGATTTTGTCAGAAACAATTTGGATCTCACAGGAAATTAAGCCAATTTTAACCTCATATTCATTGCTTTCCAGACCAAGGTTGTCAGGCTCTTTCTAATAAGAGAAATAAAGAAGAGCAACATGATTCTACCAGGAACTAAATTCAGCCCTCAACATTTCTGAACTTTATTGACTTCAAAGCTCTCAGATAGCACCTTTCTTTTTTTTTCAAGGCACGAATACGGAGCTCTTTTCCCATCCTCTTTATTTTTCTATTTTAGCTAAGATATTAATGCATATAAAAACAGGAGTTGTTTACCAATCCCTTTCAAATTCCCAGAATAGAAAACTTGAGCTAAAAAGCCATGAACGCAAATTGTGCTTTTGATCTTTACCTGATAGTTAATATTGAAACCTAATGGGAAACAGATGAAGAATAATCTGGGGAAAAACAGAATGAGGGAAGATAGTGCTTACATTGCCCGCTGATGAATACACTATCCAGTGCTTCTGAAGCTTAGTGAAGACTTTCAGTAACCATAATGGCCTTCAAGTAGCATTTTTTCTTGATCAACCTATTACTTTATCAAAATTTTCTTCTTTATTTAAGAGAAGCTATTAAAATGAGCAGGTTGGTGTTTTTGGGGAATAAGAATGCTTTTTCAATTACTATTCAGTCATACATTTGTTCCCTTGTGATTGTTTTTATTTACCCCTATTCTTAAGTTGTTAGAAAAAGAACAAACTTTTATTTGAATGCTCATGGCTAAATTTTTACTGTTTAATTGAGCCAAGTCTTCCTTCTCCAACTCGTAATCAATGTAATGATTAAAGGTGACAATCTGCCTATGCCAGACAAGCTTGCCTTCTCAAGATTTTTTCCCCTTGGAGGCTTAAATATTTTCACATTAAGCATCCTCCTCTCTCTCTGTGTCCATATATTCCAAATTCTTACATGTATAACAAGGGTGAAAGGCTCTCCAGGATGATGTTTAATCAATTTCTCTTTATTGGCTGTGAAGAACTGGGGATCTGTATAGTATTCCATGTGGAATTTGCTAACTTGTACAGCTTCCTCAGGGTATTCAAACGGGAAAAGGCTCTCGTCGGTATACAGGAGTCCATTGATGAAAAAGTCCACTAATGCTGGCTTGCTTCCAGTAAGATTGGAGGCAGCTGGAGAAGGGCAGGTAATCACAGTGTCCGAGTGAACTTTACAGTTCTAAAAACAGAAGAAAGCAAGCAAATCAAACATAGACAAAAGAGATTCTACAAAGTTGGCAACAATTTTAAATATTTGCATTTGCCAAAACAAAAATAGATACTTCCATCAACGGCCGATATAGAGTGCAAAACTACAGTGTAATTCAGCTTTACTGATGGCAATGTCTTTGGGGATTCTGTCTGAATGGATTCACCATTCAGTTAAAACTGAAGAAGCTTCTTGAATGAAAAGCAAAGCGTCTTCAAGGAAAAACAAAGCCCAGTTGCCTTTTGAGAAAGCACCTTTGGGGTTTACGGATGACAGAAGGTAAGAGATGCTAGATAAACAGAAGCAAAGATTAACTTCCTGAAACTGAAAAAATATTAAATGAAAAATCTGAGATTCAATTCTGCAAAACTTTAATTGTATTCTTTGTTTATAATATATGAAAATAAAAAAGGGAAGAAGCACTGATCAGAATTATAAATATTATAGTGGCAGAAGCCATACAACTCAAACCACAAATTCTAGTCCATAGGATATAACTGAAAAGAAAGCATCCAATGCTGAAACTGGCTTTCTTTAGAATTTTCTCTAATGAAGGACCAGCATTCACCACCCACCAAGTAGCTCATTCTCTTTTAGCCTAACTTACTATACACAAGGATAACTAGTGTAGAGGAAATATGCATGGCATTTGATGTTATATTTATTTTATACAGCCAACAGCAAAAAAAGCAGACCTCTGAACATCAGCACTAAATTATCCCCAGAAAAAAGGACTATGCAATAGTAATATTAAGCAAGATCTCCCCGCCCCAATTCCCGATGGAATTAAGTTCCCACAAACTTAAAACTTTACCATCCAAACATTTTATAAATAGAAAAATAATGGCAATGGGTGGTGAAATCAGTGTCTCCAAAAACGTATCTCATTAGCCTTTAAGAACAATTCACAAGTATATTTTGAATCTCATAACAACGAAACTGTGACGCTGATGGCAAAGGAAGGTACCAGCTCAAATATACACCCTGGCACATTTGATTGCTTTCTGAATACTTACTGAAATGTCATGATGAAAGATACATGTGAAATCATAAACTGCTTAATAACGCGACAGTAAAATTGTCTATAAAAACAGAAAGTAAAACTGAGGCGTCTGTATTTACTGAGTAAATATTTTCAGGTGCTTAGACAACGTTTATGTTTTGTCCTGCATTTCATTTCTACACATTTTGCTCCTTTATTTTTCACTGGTGAAAACTTACCATTTGTTCTTTTCCAACAGCACGAACAACCATTGATACACTCTGAGCCATCAAAAATCCATTTCCTTCCACGGTGATGGTTCTGCCGCCGCTATTAAATCAGAATAAAGGGAAACAGAAAGGTAAGGGATTAGATGAAAAATTGAAGGGGAAGTGCTATATATGGGAGATATAAGCCTAATAAGTAAATTATATGAAATAAATTTGCACAGTCCTAATAATTCTTTATAGAATAAATATCATTTTTATGAAATATGAAATACGTACATTTCCCCAGTACCTATAATATGAAAAACAAGATTTAGATTCAAGGACATAGAAATTTACATTTGTCCCTGAATCTTTGTCACAATGTTCACTTGACAAAAATAGTTCTCCCCCACCCCTTTTAGGAAGACTTGTCAACCTTCTGCTGTTTTAAGTAGAAGAATAAGGTTTTTGATGGACATCAATGTATAATATTTTATTGACTTAGTGCAGATACTTTATATAGGACACGTGGATTGTTTTATCCATATACTTTGCAAGTATATATAGACTGTATGTAAAATTTACATGTAACCAAGATATATCTTCCACATGTATATGAAAATAAAATGAAAAGGGTTCAAGACACATGGATTACATATTTATATCTGGATGCAAATACAAAAGGCCAGGTATTGGGTCATGATGTTACAGCACACACTTCATCATTTCTTCATAATCATGTTATGATACTGTATTTTTCGGACTATAAGACGCTCTGGACTATAAGACGCACATTAGCTTTAGAGGAGGAAAACAAGAAAAAAAAATCTGCCTCTGCCTCCACCGCCCGTTCGCTGCTGCCCGTGGCCCGTTCACTGCCACCACGGCCCATCACTGCCACCACGGCCCATTTGCCGCGGCCCGTTTGCCATGGCCTGTTCGCCACTATAGCCCGTTCACTGCCGCGGCCCATTCACCACCGGCACGGCCCATTTGCCACCGTGGCCGATTCATCACCAGCACTGCCTGTTTGCTGCCGATTGCCGCAAACTGGCTGTGGTGATCGCCGCCTAGAACAGCTGGTCAGTGTCACACCAACCCTCCTCCCCCCCACCACAATATTCACTCTATAAGACGCACAGACATTTCAACCCACTTTTTTTGTGTGGGGGAAGTGTTTCTTATAGTCCGAAAAATATGGTACTTATGATTTCCTATAGTCTTATTAACGTGCTCCTCGTTCTCTGGAGCAGTGGCTATTGAAGGTCCTGAAAAACTCCTGGGAAATCTTTACGATGACTACTCTTGTCTTCACCCAACCAGGTCTCAGAAATACATATTAGGTTTCTCTGCTCCTCTCCAGCCGAATCATAAGAGGAGAATGATTTGCTTCTAGACATTTGCCTACAGCAGACTGAGGCCAAGACAATCAATGATACTGTATAGCATCCAGGAGTATTCAAGAAGCCACTAGAGCAGAAGATTATCAATTAACCAAAAAACATTTCACTATTGAACTTGAATGGAAACAGTTTGGATAATTTTTTTTGTCTTGCTGCCAAACCAAAACGTCCAGTAGCAGCTGCTTACGAGTAAACAATAAGTTTGAATACTTTTCCCCTTAAAAGCTGCCTTTAGACAGCTAAATGTGGAACCTCCTCTGCAGAATCTATTAAAGGAAATATTGAAATGACCCTAGAACATGCCACTGGCGTTGAGAGCAGAAAAGGGGAATGGCCTATCTCCACTGGTTACTAAAAACCTTTATCCAGGCTTTCTCTTTTTATTATTTCACACACTTCATGTACCGTCTGCTTTAACTATATTGGCTCATTAGGAAATCAGAATATAACAATACATCTATCTAGCCTCAAAAATACTCAAATCAGAATATCCCATATAGGACTTCACAAATCATTTAAGCTTCTCTAAGCCCTAATACGCTGTACTTTATCTATTTTCAGAAACTTTTTGTACCCTCATACCATTTCTGCGTAAACGTTTGGGGGATACGGCTTATTTGAAGAAAAAAATCTACGTTCTTCGATAATTGTGAAACAAAACTACATACCACTGTAGCAAGGAAAAACAGCGAAACAAACAAAGTGTAATATGGTGATAATTCCTAAGCATTTCATTGCTGTCTTTGATTGAGATTTTGATTTGACTTCAGCACCAGTACCGTTGGTACAATATCATTTAGCATTATATTTATTTCAATATTAAATGTACATTTTTGCCAAGCATAAGCTGCTACATTTTGCAGCTGCTGACATACATTTTTGAGCTGCTTCTCTTGATCCTCAGAATAAAACAATTAAGATAATTTCACATCAAGCAGTGAGAACTGGAAGTGTCATCACTGCTCACTTTCAAAGATTTTTCACGCATGTTAAAATTTGGTCTCTGTAATTAAAAGTCAAAATTCCCTTTAAATAACCACTAAAGATCAGGAGCCTTGAGTGACATGGTCTTGAGGTACACTTGCTCGTTTCTTTATTCACATTACACTTCTATACTTAAATAAGTATTAAGAAGGCAGTGAATTCATAGACATTCAGAAAGGAACAGGAGCCCCGAGGCCTTGAAGAAGAAATGACATCAAAGGCAATGTATTTTAAGAGCAAATAGTTTCTTAATAAAAATATGCAACCTATATAAGACGTGAGGACCAATAAAATAATACTATTTTATATGGATTTGCCTGAAGTTTTTAAATGATTTGAAGCATATAAAATTAACATTTTTTCCTTATTACTTGGAGTTGGCACTCCTAGTTGAAACTGGGTTAAGAGTGAACAAGTGCTTGACTCATCAACTGTACTTTTCACAGGAAATCTTTCCAACTATGTTGAATGAATTCAGCATATTGAGCAAAGGGGTACGGGGGTAAAAATAATTCCTTCCATAAAAATGGTTAATAAAACATAACCATTTTTCAGAAATGGAATCAATATTGTCTATAACATTTTAGGTATAGATTAGGTTCTAGATCTGAATTTCATGCACTGAGAGTGTTTTGGGTGACTGAACTATTTCCCAGCCAGCTGGGTGGAGAAAAAAAAACTTCTTGAGGACCCTCATGTGAGCAAGCTATTTCTGAGAAACCAGGTCCTGTTCTCATTGAAGTGCACCAAACCTTACTTGGCCCCTTCAATGAGCCACTATACCAGGATTGTAGGTCATCTTCATTTGCCTTACCAAATCATGAATCTGGCCCTGTGCCCCATTCAGCCACATCAATGACTGGATTCCAACAATATTTATTGTACAAAGTGTAATGCATTACCCAAATTTCAGTGAAGAATGGGTATGAAGGGATAACCAGGAAGCCAAAGAGAAAATGAAATGGGGTCAGTCTCTGCTTTGATGTACTTAGAACGAATCATCAGAAAGCCTAAGGACTTCTTGTACTATCATTCCAAGAGGCTGGAAGTCGCCCCATTGAAAGATTTCCTTCCAGTGCACTAACAGTGGTTGCTTTCTGACTGGAATGCCAGGTCCTTGTCTCTATACCAGATAAAATTATTTGCCCTTGGATAAAACAAGCATGGAAGTTGCCTCTTCCCTATAATCTGAACTTCAGAATAATATACACAACTTCCATGAATGCACTAGACTTAACCCAGACCACTTCTGCAACATCTCACAGAGAGAGATATCTTACCTGATTGGACTCTTTTTGGGGTTGATATCTGTTATACTTGGATTTTTCTCATACTGAAAGTTATTAGAACCAATGCAAGACTTGTCTTCAAATTGGACACAGACAATCACATGGGTAATAGTTTCCACTCTTGGCATGGTACAAATGATGGTGGTATCAGTGCGACTATCAAGAAAAGATAAACATTCCTGAATATAACTCATGGACATGCCCAATTCTACAGTGAGAATCTATGATGCATGGTATTCATGGAAGGTTTACAAGTAACAAAGTTATGTTTGTTACTTATGAAACTGTGACAAAAAGGGAAGAATACTGAAGAATATATCTAACTCAGAGTTGGATTGTTGGATGCTTGGTATTCATTGAAGGCTGCCCAGACTTGCTTGATTGTGAGATGGATGGCATATAAATTAAATAAATAAATAAATAAATAAATAAATAAATAAATAAATAAATAAATAAATAAATAAATAAATAAATAAATAAATAAATAAATAAATAAATAAATTCATATAGAAAAAGAAATCCAAATTCAGAGAACCCCAAGAAACATTGCTTTCCCGTTTTTGTTTTTGAAAGTTTTAGCATTTGCAGATTATTTGGAAATTCTGATATATAATACAATATTCAGAAATAAATTGAAATTACTACCAGATAGACATCCTCCATAAATTATTTGATCTAAGCAGAACTTATTATTACAAGACAGTTATATAACAAAATCATATAACACTGATACCAAGTCTAGGCTATCCATTAAAAGTATATCCTTTAAACGTTGAAAAATTAATATAAATAATGATAAATTTGTATAGAAGCCCCATATTTATCAGCTCAACTGCAAACCCATTTTATACTTTGGAAAACATATTTCTTAGAAAAATTTCTTATTCAATTAATTTTCTGTTATGAAAAGTATAATTTCTAACCTTCACATCTGCATCATGTTTCATTCTGAGTAGTATTTACCTGATGTCTCTGCATTCTTTTGTAGCATTAAGCAAAACTCGAAGCTTGGATCCTATACTGAGATTATTTCCTGTGATAGTTACTTTGGTACCGCCAGCTTTTGGTCCAACAGATGGAGACATAGATTTCACTACTGGAAGCTAAAAAGACAAAAAAGAGGAATGTCAAGAAGATACACTGGTACCCTAGTTTGTAGTGACATTTCAGTTCAGAAATGTAAATGCTGCAAACATTTAAAAAAATTGCTTGTGACAAGTCCTATTATCATTCTCCAATGACAAACCAAAGATGTTAAAAATACCATAGGGAAAAATAATTCTAAGATACTTACTTGGAAATCAATCACACTGATTTAGTACAGCACAGTATAGAAACTACTATTAAATGATATCATTGTTACATTATTCACAAGATTAATGTAAAACATTTGGAAAGAGTTGTCCTTAATAGCCTGTCTTTTCATTTTTGTCCCACCTGAATCAGACACAGTGAACTGGATGAGAGTTACCTTCGTTAAGGTAACCAAAAGCACTATTGGTGACAGGATGTTTACAAAAAGATGGAATCTAATTGTGAGTTTTTCCTTCCATATGATATCTATGCGAATATCATTTCAGTAGCACCAAATCTTTAAATCCCGCCCCCCAAATTATCCTGTCAATTCCTTCCACCTAATTTAAAATGCTTTTCCAAAAGCTACTTTCTGGCCTGATGGGAAAAATAACAATAACAAAACTCACAGATCTATCAAAAAGACATACTTTACATAGAATAGGATAACCTGTTTATTTTAAGAATCATTTTAGTGTAATGTGCATGTTTAGGGTATCACTGTAAAAGTAGGTAGATTTGGGTATTTTGGTGACACAGGAGATTTGAATAGTCTCTTTAATTCTCAAGTACTCAGTGGATAAGGCATATTTAAATTTTAATATGTCTTTATTAATTAATGATATATTTCACATTTGTTTGTGCATATCACTGGAAATCACAATTTTGCCTTATGACAATTCATGATTAAGAATTCAGTTAGCAGAAATTACGTACTATATAAGAAAATCGTTCCTTGGATTTCCCTTCTTTGCTCACATTAACTGTCACCATATCAGAAAATTCTTCTGTTGCTTCTCCAGTCCAGCAAACAATTCTGTGTAGAAAAAGAGGTTTTGACTGAAAAGTAAGACGTGTGACCAGACTACAAAATATGTCAAGGATAGACAAAATATGAACTTATGGCTTTGAGTATTATTTTTGTTTTATTTTTAAAGAGCATTCACATTTTTAAAAAGCTGGCATATTGTATTATTTTTATTTCCAAGAATGCCTCTATGTGGGTCCCATGAGCATTTCTTATTGAAAAAGCGATAAGTCACATAATATTATTCTGCTACAAATTCTTTATTATCCTTGATAATTCTGAAGCAATGCAACAACCTGAAATTATATATAGCAATCTATGCAAAACAGGGTATTTAGGAATGGACAATTCCACCCGAATCAGATTAGTCAGAATCTATATGCCAATTTCAGCTGTTTGTCACTCATACGTATTGATATTTCTGAAATTCTGTTACCAATTCTTATGATTACAGGCTTGTGAAAATCTGGCCATTATAGTTCATTCTGGAAATGTGCAGTTGACTAAAAAAACAAAACAATTTGTTTTAAATAGTAATATGTGTCCTGGTGGACCCATTATTGACTTGTGATGGTTTGCTAAATCTATATTTCTTAATATGCATCGATCATGTAGATGTGAACATAATCACATGATCACATGAATGTACTTTGAATTATATACAAACAAATCTGAATTCATCTGATTTTTCCAACCAGGTAACTCCATATTTAACATCTTGATTCAGCTGATATGTACTTGCTTTCAATTCATGAACTATGGACGTAACAGAATGATTGATCAATATTATTCTGTTTGGTCAAAGTTTGGTGATATCTTTCAAACATGTCCTGAATGGTTTTTGGTTGATATATTATATAATCTTGTTGTTTATTTTAGTTGCTGTTTTTGTGGGGTTTTTTTTTTTTTGGCTTTTGTGGTCTTTTAGGTTTTTCTTATTTTTTCTCCATTTTTCAAATTTAAAAAATACTTTTAAAAAGCAATTTCGTGATTTAAACGTGCTGCTAGCTTCTGCTTGGAATAGGATTTGAAATGTAAAGAATGTCTGCACCAAAAACCACTGCACTGCTTTAATTAATTGAACCGTAACTTTTTCATTAGTCCTTTGTCCAATGTGCTGTTTATGCATTTTTCATCTACATGAAGATTTTTTCCAGGAACTACACTGTGGTTTTTTTTGGATAACTTCAATAAACTCAATATTGATATTACCAGATACAGCAAGGATTTTTGTTTTCTACTATGTGGGTGCTATTGTAAAATAATAATACTGTTGTGGTGAATGCATACATACTTAGCCAGGGGTGTTGGAGGGGGAGGGGTGATATAAAACTGAAAATGGTAGTCATTGGGACATTCACCACATCCCCATCCACCATCAATGCCGTGTATTCAACTTTATTCTGTCATACATGTTGCAAAACAGAGAGATAGGAATAATTTCTGTAGGATAAACAATACCCTGCATATAAATGTTGGAAATGTCCCCTTCTCCTGCACGCAAGAGAGAAAGAATGTCACTTCTGGTCAATATTATTGCTATTAAAAGATTTTATACTGAAGAAAAAGCTGCAACAGTGGCTATGATGAGGAAAGTTTTAAAATATAATACTTGGCCAGAAAATTAAAGGGCCATTGTAGAAAGTTATAAGTGTAATGATGCTTTAATTCATAAATACCAGAAGTAAAAAAATGTATCAGGGACAATACTAAGCTGTAATAAGCATGTTTAGGCATTCAATCACATAAATTGATTTTAATTATGATGCATTTTTGGCATGGCTACGTATATTTTTCCTTTTTCTTAATTCAAGCATACTTATCCCTACCTACCGTATATCCATCAATTCTCCATAATAAATAATCTGTGCATCTTTCAAAGTTAAATGTAGTTATAGTGCTTTTAGTAACAGAACAACAAAGAGTCAGTAATTCTAGATTGCTTATTTGATAAACTTTCTAACCTTGGTTCTTGAGTGAGTATTCCATTTACAGAATAAAATAGAATTTTTCCTATATGGATGATTTCATTCCAAAGCAGGATGCAGACAAGTCACCTTAGCTGGTCTGTGAAGCCTATCTAGTTTCAATAATGAAGACAACTGCAAAAGGTATGTGGATGTGAAGCTAGGGGAAAAAATTGATAGAACTGTAGAAATTGTTTCTAAACTATGACAGAGTGGCGAGCAGCTGTGTAAGTTTTATTACACTTGTCACCCTAAGTTCCTCCTTATCTGTAAGAGATGAGGAAGCTCTGAATTTTGTGGATTACAGTCCTTTGTTACTCAAAGACAGCTAACTAAAGAACAACTTATGCTTGTCAGTAAGGTATTACTTTATATAAAAAGTAATTTCCTTACTTACATTATCTGTGCGCTTAAAAAAAACCCATGAAATGTATGTATTTTTTTTCAATCAGAACAATAATATGTAGCATAAAGAGCTTGAATTCTAGGATGTGAATACTTAAAATATGTCAATTTTAAGTTTTAGTTTTGTTACCTATAATTTTGAAGGAATTTCCTCATTAAAAATGAAGTGAT
Source organism: Diadophis punctatus similis (assembly GCA_023053685.1). Lineage (NCBI taxonomy): Eukaryota > Metazoa > Chordata > Lepidosauria > Squamata > Dipsadidae > Diadophis > Diadophis punctatus. The sequence goes on along the minus strand of JALIGW010000002.1, from coordinate 210,427,848 downwards.
TATGTGTGTGTGTGTGTGTGTGTGTGTGTGTGTGTGTGTGTGTGTGTGAGTGTGAGTGTTTGTGTGTGTGAGAGAGAGGGGTGGGGGAGAAAGAGACAGTCAGACAGACAGACAGACATTTCTTCTGGAAATGGTGTGGCCCAGATAGTTTATGTAGGAGACAGACTAGGGGAGGAGTCTGTCAGTCAGGGGAGACAGCCAGGGGAGGAGTCAAATGGGAACTTAGTCTGGAATTCCTATGTGGGTGTAAGAGGTGAAATCCAATCCCTTTTGAATGAAGTTGAACCTTATCTAGTCTCACTCAGCTGCAAACCATCAGTCAGAGAACATTTCAGCAATAAAACAGCTAATTGAATTTTTCGAGTGTGGGTCTGATTATGTGCACCAGAGGGTTTCATTCACTGGGTCAGTAGGCAAATAGTAGCAGTTAGTAGTAACAGTAACAGAAGTTAAGGACTGAATATTCTGTTATCAATTTACATATTAACAGATTCATGCTATCCTCTATGCCAGGGGTGGCCACACCGTGGTGCCTGCGCCAAACGTGGCGCATTGGATGATTGCAAGTGGCGCATTGCAATCATCCAATGGACAGAAAAGGTGACACAGTTTTAGAGAAAAAAAGGGGGGGAATCAGGTACTGTGTCTCTTTGCTGAATGGGTGAAATGCTGCCGGTTCGGAAGGGTCGGTCAGTCGTTGCAGAGCCGATGGAGCTGGCAGCAGTCGCAGCACGGGGCTTCTCCCGCCCGCTTCCCCCGCCCACCTGGATGCCACCATTTGAGTTCTTCTACACACTCTGCATGTGCAGAATGCTTTGCGCATGCACAGAGCATAGAGGAACTCAAATGGCGGCATCCAGGCGGGCGGGAGAAGCCCCACACTGTGACCGCCACCAGCTCCATCGGCTCTGCAATGACTGACCGGTCCTTCCGAACCAGCAGCATTTCACCCCTGCGCGGTCCTCCCTCTCCGAAACCTCTTCAAAACTTTTCGAGACCAACTCGGGTAGGCGGTAAATGGGGGCCACCCGGAGCGATTTCTCCTGCCACTGCGCCTTTCTGGCAGAGGAAAAGCCCCTCGAAAGGGTTTTTTTTGCAACTCAGCCCCTGGTTCCCACCCACTTGGGCGCTTCCTTCGAAAAGTTGGGAGAACCGAAAAAAACAAAATGCAAAAACCTGCGCTGTTTGGGAAGGTCGAAATCACTTTCTCGCTGAACAAATGATCAGCTTGAGCTGTTTGTAGCCTACCAGCTCCAAGTGTAGGGCGAAAAAATAAAGTTTTTCATTGTAGACGGCGCTGTCTTGAGCTTGTTGGAAGGCTACGTGCACAGATCCCATGCACTGAGCACATTCACTCCACTCCTACGGGAGTGGGGCGGCATACAAAAACGACCAAATAAATAAATAAATAATAAATGGTGCATCTGAACTTGTCTGCGAAAAAATTTGGCGCATGGTATGCTTAAGGTTGGCCACCACTGCTCTATGCAGTCATATACCTGAACCCTGAAGCAAGAAAGGATCAATCCACTGAAAAGAACAAAATCAACCCTTCCCATGTGCTTGATTTCAAAATAATTTAACTTGAATTACTCACTCCTCGGAGACTATATATCTGTCCTGAAGTGGTGAGCATTTCACATTTCCTATCTTGACAGCATTAACAACATCATTGAATCTACGGCCAAGATTTCTCCCTCGAATCGTGACCTGGGTTCCTCCTTCCAAGGGTCCATCCAGAGGCTCAATCTGCAAGTTCAAAGGAAACTTAATGAAAACAGCTGAAGACAAAGGGGGGATTTTTTTATTCGCTCTAACAAACAAACCATTCGCTAACATTCATATATGATTTAAATTTTTATGGCTTAATTTTATACTACCTCTCATACTACTAGCGGTGTGGTGGCTCAGTGGCTTAAAAGATGTCAGAGAAGGTCTAGGTTCAAGTTCTAGAATCACATGAGGGAGTGAGCTCCTGCCACCTGCCTCAGCTACTGCCAAGTTAGCAGTTCGAAAGCATGTAAATGTGAGTGGATAAGTAGGTATCACTTTGGAGGAAAGGTAACAGTGTTCTGTGTTTTGCCATACACTTTGCGCTGCAGCATGATGTTATGGTGACATGACCGCGGAAACATCTTTGGACAGTGGCTCAGTGGTTTAAAAGATGTCAGAGAAGGTCTAACCTCTGCCGGTTCGAGACTTATCATCACATGAGGGAATGAGCTCCCATCACCTGCCTCAGCTACTGCCAAGCTAGCAGTTTGAAAGCATGTAAATGAGAGTAGATAAATAGGTACCACTTTGGTGGGAAGGTAACAGTGTTCTGCGTTTTGCCATACACTTTGTGCTGCGGCATGATGTTATGGTGACATGACCGCGGAAACATCTTTGGACAGTGCTGGCTCAATGGCTTAATGAAACAGAGACGAGCACTGCTCCCTAAAGTTGGCATACAACTAGCAGAGTAAAAACCCCAGGGACTCCTTTACTTTACTTCCTCCCCTTAAAACAACAATTCATAATAGTGTGAAAGGAATGTGAAAAGCAACAAGATTAGCCAATGAAAAATATAGGTAAACTGTAACATTTTTGGATGGAAACAAAACCTGTCCAACCGAGCTTCTAAAATTCTACCATGATCAATAAAATAATTTGTGAGAAGATTATTCACAATTGATTCAGTACCATCATTCCCTAACATCCTTACGCTATCTGCAATGGAATTACCCATTTTGCAAGTGTGATGGCCAGAAGCTGCAACGGTATTTTACAACAATACCACATCTCAGGGGAGATTTCATTTGTCACCACTTGTTTTTTTCCATGAACCAAAGTCACTGATTTCACAGGATGTCTGAGTTACCTTAATAACCTACAATTAGAAAATTGTAGGTTATTTGTCATTTTGTGACAAATCTATAAAATCAACAATAAAGGAACAGCAGCTTTCCTTCCTGGAAGTTCAGTTACAAAGCCTACAGCTTGCCTTTCCCTCCAACTGCTGCCAACATAACATGACGTCAGCCAGGGCAGAAGGTCATCAGCGGACGCGTTTTCTTCCGCCAAGCTGCTTAAACTTGATAATGTCCCTGACTTCACTGCTCCAATAGGGATACAGTTGTCCTCGTGTTCTTCTTCCTCTCAGGACAACTCTAGAGACACTTAAAAAAAACCCTTGTTTATTTTTGAAGTGGAATATACAGCATCTGCTAAGGAAATAGCATCCTAGTCTAATAACGCTAATGCTGATGATTTGTTTTCACTAGCTGCTTTTGGCAGAGAGCAAGGGGCTCAGTTTCCTACACTGTACAGTGGAATTGAGTGGGCCTCATTAGCATTTCCTCTGCATTGTTAGACCAAAGAAACAGAAACATATTTTACATATTAGTAATAAATCAGCTACTTGATTTTGAACAGATGAGGAACCTACCAACTCTAAGTTCCCTGGGTTGATTAGCTTTTTCTGAGTTAACTACTTTGTCCATTAGAATTCTTTAATATGCAGCTAGTTTCCTATATCAAGATTACTAAATAAACTGTATACAATTAGTCCTCGACTTACAACAGTTTACTTAGTGACTATTTGAAATGGCAACAGCACTGAAAAAAGTGACTTCTGACCGTTTTTCACACTTAACGACTGCTGCAGCATTCCCCTGGTCACATGATCAGAATTGAGACTCCCGGCAACCAATGTTCCCTGTAAAATTATAAAACAGCGTGCAGCAGTTAAAAACTGCCACACGGCATTTTATTTTTATGTGGGTGGCCGCGCAGGCACACAGCCTCTGCAATTAGAAAATGCCAGGCGGAAGTTAGAAACTTCCGCGCAGCATTCTCTCATTACGTGCGTGGCCGCACACCTTAGAGGGAACAGTGCCGGCAACAGACTTGTACTTATGACAGCTGCAATGTCCCGGGGTCACTAACCTTTTGCAACTTTCTGACAAAGCAAAGTTAACGGGGAAGCCAGATTCGCTTAAGAACCGTGCGACTCATTTGACAGCTGCTGTTAGTCGCTTAACAAATGTGGCAAGAAAAAGCATAAACTGGGGCAAAAACTCACGTAACAAATGTCTCGCTTAGCAACAGACGCTTTGAACTCAATTGTGATTGTAAGTCGGGAACTACCTGTACTGCCTTTGCATATTTTGATGAGAGGCAAGAGAATTCAGATATATGCTACCAGTTCTATGTGTGTCAAAAAGCTGAGCTACTGACACAGATGAGAATATTGATCGTACCACACATTCATCGTGTCATAGCTAACAAGGAATGTGACATGTGAATTCAACAAGAGGAAAAGAAAGAGGCTATTTGCTCTGAAGGACTGCATGGAGAACTATGAGGGTTGGAAAGCTCATGTCCTGAATAATTGCTGATTGCAAGGTGGTGTGTTCTGCGACTTCCTAATTACTTATCGTGGGCGATAGAGTGGCTGATTCTTTTTTTAAAATAACTACCGTATTTTTCGGAGTATAAGATGCACCAGATTATAAGACGCACCTTAGTTTTTGGGGAGGAAAATAGAGGGGAAAAATCTACCTACCAGGTATTCATCTGGCTAGCGTCCTTAGTCTGGTCAGCTTCAGCACATTATTTTATCCCCTGGTTAGGGCTGAAAAGAACATTTTTCGGAGGGAATAGCAATGAAAACAAGCCTGCAAAGACTTAGGGCTGGAAAAACACTTCTTCGGAGGGAGTAGGAATGAAAAAATCCTGCAAGCAGGGAAGATCGTTAGCAGCTCATTAGGGTTGGGAAAAGCTATATTCAGAGTATAAGACGTATCCAAATTTTCAGCCTCTTTTAGGGGAGAAAAAGTTTGTCTTATACTCCGAAAAATATGGTAAATACAAAAAACCAAAGAAAAACTACAAAAAATTACAAAAGAAGAAAAGCCAAACAGAGAAACAACCTAAAGAACATATATTCACATACAGACATACATAAAGTTGTACAGTAACCATTTCGATTAATGGAAGCTATAATTTGTTGCAGTCATCGTGGCTAATCTATACTGACAAATTCTGCAAAGCACCAAATAGTTGGAGCCACATGTTTCTATTTCCAATGTTAAAAAAAATAGGAGGAGGAGGAGTGAGTGCTTCTGGAGGAATAATCAGAGACTGTATTAAGAGGAATATAAGGCAGCCAGATTCCAGGGAATTAGCCCAAAGAATGAACCGGCAGGGACAAGCAATTAGAACTCCAGCATGGAAAACTATAATCAGATTTTCCTTTAAAGTTAAAAAAAATTTACTTGGCAATGTGAAAATATGGAAATTAAATGAAATCTTTTCAAGTATTGCTGTGCTAAGAAGCAAAAGCGTAGATGAATGATTAGGATGCTGCAACATGATCTGCAAAGGCCTGTTTTTCTTAAGACAACTAGGCATGTATTTGCAGCAAATGCAAGTTTAGGAAGGAATCCCTTCCTTTCAGTACATATAAATGACACTTCAAAGAAGCATCTATTACCATACAAGTAGTCCTCGACTTACTTACAGTTCATTTAGTGACTGTTTGAAGTTGCAACGGCACTGAAGTGACTTATGACCATTTTTCACACTTACAACCATTGCAGCATCCCCATGGCCATGTGATTAATGTTCAGTTGCTTAGCCACTGGTTTATTTATGACGGTCACAGTGTTCCAAGCAGTGGTATGTTGCTACCGACTTTACCAACGGTTTGCTGAGTGAGCGCGCGGACGCAGTTCAGAGGAAATAGAACTTCCGCGTTGCAAACTAGGCAAGGAGCAAGGAAAACAGCTGCAGAGCGGCAATTCAATCTGCCGCCCCTGATCAGCTCGGCTTCGGAAGCAGAGATAAAGGTCAGTATAACCCAGGGGCGGGTGGGCGAGCCCACATTCACAGATACAAAGAACTGGTTCGTGCTCGGCTTGGAGTCAGAGCTAACGGTTTGAGTGAACCGGTGCGAACCGGTAGCAACCCACTACTGGTTCCAAGGTCATGTAAATGACTTTTTGTAACCTTCCAACAAGCAAAGTCAATGGGGAAACCAGATTCACTTAACAGCCGTGTTACTAACTTAACAACTGCAGTGAGTCACTTAACAACTATGGCAAAAGAGGTCTTAAAATGGAGCAAAACTCACATACTATACAAATAGTATGAACAGAAGAGATTGGGTAAGATGGTCACACATGCTGTTCATGTTCTTGTAGATACTTCATGATGCAACTTGCTGCATAAGTATGCGTTGTTGTTTTTATCTCTTATCTGCCTTTTCTTCTCTTGGACTTCAAGTGTAAAATAAGGAATTGCTCTGATGAGCATGGGCATGTAGCTTTACCCATGAAAAAAATAATGTGCCATTGAGTACTATAAAGGTAATGCATCATAAAGTAAATTTAATTTATTTTCTGAATCATGAGTTCAGGTTCCAAAGCAGTTTTGGAGGCTAGGTCCTTATTTTGGTCTGCAATATAACCTAATTGGGTAGCAGAGAGCTTCATTTTTAAGTGAAAGCAGTTACTGGTAAATTATGGGTTTCAGGTAAAACTCAAGAGAAGATAATCATCTCTACTGGTTTCAATAGGTGGAGAAGAATAGGCTGATAGAAAAGCTGAAGAAGACATTACTGAGGAAAAATTGCAAAGCTATTTTTATTCCTGAATCATTAAAGATGTCAGAGATAGAGAAAGTGACTAATTTGGAATTGCTTATTTTAAATGCTCTTTTTCGTGATTGAAAACAATTAAAAACTTCAATGGAAGCAATGCATTTGTTGCCCGAATCTCCTGATAAGAGCATGGTGGAGTTAAAAGAAATAGCTACTGTCTCTCACGAAGCAAGACTAAATTAACTCAAAAGTGCTGATAAACAAGGTACTAAAGATGTTGAAAGGATGTTGAATGGGAATGGTGATTACCTGGCTGATAAAGATACTTTGGGGGGAAAGAACTTAGTAGTAAATTGGAAACAAAACATGAGGCAACAGCATGATATGGCTGCGAAGAAACCAAATGAGAGTGAGATGGGTGGTATCTATATGTAATACAAACAAACAAACAAACAAACAAACAAACAAACAAACAAACAAACACAGTTAGTTAGCTTTCGGCCACATCTCAGCATTATTTCCAAATCATCTTTGGGGTCATTGTTCCATTTTAATCTGCTTTGATAATTCTCCATCTTGAATAGAGAAGCATAGAGCAGCGGTCCCCAACCTTGGCGGCCCGGCCGGGGGAAGAGAGGGGATGGTTCCATGACAGCAGTAGGCGCACGTGCGCTTACTGTGCATGTGCACACCTGCTGCTTACAAAAATGGAGCTTCGCACATGAGTGCAAGCACCCGCTGCTTGTGCAAATGGAGCTGTGCGCACACTCACCCACCTCTCACCCGGCTCAGTTCCAAATGGGCCACGGCCCACTAGTGGATCATGGCCCAGGGATTGGGGATCTCTGCCATAAAGTACCATAATTTTAAAAGGATTCAATGGTATTGGAACAGCGTTTTGCAGAGAAGTGCAACAAGAATGATCAGGAAATCAAAATCTATTAAGAGAAATTGAGTGAGCTGACTGTTTAGACCAGGGGTGTCAAACTCGTGGCCCATAGGCTGGATGCATCACACGCCGGCCATGCCAACCCCCGATTTAGCGAAGGGGAAAAAAGTTGTGATATGTCACATGACAACAATGTGACACCCCTGGTTTATACTTAAGATGACTGGATTGGATATGATAACATTCTTCAAATACTTGAAAAGGTATCACTTAGAAGAAGGTCCTGTCCTTTCCCATTCCAGAGTGTAGGGCTACAATAATAGACCTAAGATACAGGAAGGTAGATTCTGAATGGGTATTAAAAAAAAATTCCTAAAAATAAGAACAGTGTGAGATGGAACTAATTACGCAGAAAGCAAAAGACTCTTCTTTCTCCAAAGTGTTGAAATGGAACACAGGCACGCACCTGAATAGAATCTTTTAATCTGGATTCTGGCATTAAGCAGGAGGTTAGACTCACTGGCCTCTTTGAACACTATGGTTCCACGTTGACAATCGATCTTGTGTGAACACAATTTTTTCCCCTCAAATAACCTGGCTCTTTATTTTTATTTTTAAAAAAGTTTTAATTCTTCTACCCATAAAAAAAAGGAAATTTATGGTTGCTTGATCTTTTCCTGGATGAAAAGCTAGTGTTTGGAAGATTTGAACTGGTATAATGCCATACAACTGTAATGAATCTGGATCATTTAAAGTAGAAGGAATGGACATATAGTTTCCCTTAAAATTAATGAGCATAATTCCCATAAACTTCCACAGGAACACACTTTTTAATCAGGTTATAAAAATGCTTACATTCCAATCTCAGGCTTCAGGAGATATCTCATTTGAAAACTGTGATCCATGATTTTCCTTTCTTATAAAAGGCATTATGTTTATACGATCATTCATTGTTTCTATCATTTATAGCTAGTTTAACATATCTGTTACAACAGTGATTCCCAACCTTTTTGTGATCGAGTACCACTTGGAGGTCCCGTACAGTCGCCGCGTACCACCTGGTTCCAGAGAAACTAAATTCGATCAGATATCACTTTATTTCCATAATTGTACCGTTCCTTTTTTGGCCCCGCGCATCCAGCAACTGGATTCTCGGGCCGCTGGGACGTGTGTGGCATGTGGCAACAGTTGCAAATCGTTGCCAGATTATCTTGTGTTAGGCAGTAAACATTTTTGTGAAGTAAAAAATAACTAACTAAAAATCGTTCATGACCCCGAAAGTGTTCGCGTACCACCTGGAAGGCCCTCGCATACCACTAGTGGTACACGTACCACAGGTTGGGAACCACTGTGTTACAAAGATCAAAATTCAGATTCCTGCTTCATCCTCCATTCAGGACACTAGGCTTCTCAATTCTGCCCATTAATAGACTCTCCATTCTTTGTCTTTTACTTTAAAGCCTCAGAGCTGAAATACAGTGAATACTGCCGTGAATCCAAATTTTACCTTCCTAATTTCAGGAGGAGGACACATGGCTGGGATCTGGGAGGCTTCAGTATTTAGTCTGCAGTTAGAAGTGATCTCGCTCCAAATGCACTGATGACCAAGATCTTCCCTCCCAAGACACTGAGAACAATCAGCACTTCCAATTGCACAATTGTAAATCTCCACTGAAAAAAAACAGACAGCATATGCTAAAATTGAAACATGCACAATCCTTCCCCCTTTCCAGCAACATAACATTTAAAATCCGACAGAAGAATAAGAGTTTGCACAGGAGTTTTCTGCTGTAATCCTAAAGCTTTCCCAGTAATTCTTGGCACTTCTCCTTTCTACAACATAATTTAGTACTTAAGCATTCCCTTTGTCACACTGTGCTATGTTTTTAAAATTCTAGACTACTGCATGAGAATCAATTCTGCACTACAGCATCCAGTGAGAAAAAAAATGTATTTTTTCAATAGCAAACATTATTTAAAATGCTCAGTGTGATGTGAACATTTTACTAACTTGCCATCAAAAGGAAGGGAAGGGAATCAGGAAAACTGAGCCGTATAATGGTGACACAAGAACAGGTGTTGGTCCTTATTACAAAACTGAACATCAACAAGTCACCAGACCCAGATGGTATCTACCCAAGGGTTATTAAGGACCTAAAAGCTGAGACTGTAGACCTCCTAACTGAAATATGTAACCTGTTTCTACTTTTGAGAACTGGAAGTTGGCCAATGTAACTCCAATTTTTAAGAATGGCTCCGGGGGAAATCCAGGAAATTCTAGGCCTGTCAGATTAACATCTGTCCTGGGGAATACAGTGGAAACAGCTATTAAAAATTATACTACCAAACATCTGGAGACACAACCCATGCTCAAAGATACCTAACATGGTTTCACTAAGCATGATCCTGTCTAACTAATTTACTAGAGTTTATTAAAGCTGTTAATAAGCATGTGGATAAGGGGAGTCAGTAGACATCAATTACACAGATTTTGAAGAAGCCTTTAATAAAGTCCCTCATCAAAGATTTTTCATTAAGTCTTCTGGGTGAAAATTCAAGGTCTTGTTCATCACCTATAAAGACATCTATGGCATAGGCCCAGGCTACTTGCTGTGGACAGCCTTTCTCCTATTACTTATTTTTTTGTTGTACTTGATCTTAATAAATAGGGTAAGCTCCAGATCTTTTCTTTCAAAAAATGTAATTTTGATGGAATCATGTCATCTCAGTAGCAGCATCTACTCTGTGGAAGAACATTCCTTGGTGTTCTGGATGGCTTCAAAGCTGTTAGCTTTTCTCAGGCAATGAACACCTGGCTGTTTCCTTATTTTCCAAATAGATTTCTGTACATTAGGGAAGCACAGTAGGCATCCAAATGGTAGATACAATTCAATGTAAGCAAATGTAAAGAGATGCACATTGGTGGCAAAAATCCTAACTACTCATACAAAGTAATGGTACCAGGGCTAGCAGTGACTGCTGAGGAAAAAAGTGCTCAAGGTATAATGGTAAACAGTTCATTGAAGGTGAGCGAGGTTATTTCTTATGTTCCAAGGCTGTCAAGTTCAGTTCTTTTTGTTTGTTCTGCTCTCAAATTGTTGTGTGATCCTCACAATTCTTTATTATTAAAGAAATGCCTTGGTTTTTCTCCATATTGGGTAACTTTGTTTGGCTATGGATTATTTTTACTTTTTAAATTGGTTGTTAGTTACCCAGAGTTATATTTAAGATGGGCAGTCATATACATTTTCTAAATAAATAAATTGTATAAATAAAAAAATCATTCAGAATATCTTTAGGTGGTTTACAAACCATCCTAAACCAATAACAACCAATAACTTTCAACGTTGGTGTAAACACATTAAAGGATACTTTTTTAAAAAAAAAATCTGTATGTATCATTCAAAAATAATTTGTTCCTGAAATAAAGGAATCTCATTAATCAACAGTGTGTACTAATACTTGGTAAAACATGGTACAGAATTGGATTTCAACTAATCTATAGACTAGAAAAAGAATTTCGAAACAAAGCAAAGTTCCATCAAGACCACTCAATAACAAATAAGTGAATTGTAGACTGTTTGTAGACATTCCCAATATCTTCAGAATTTTGTAATTAAACCCTGCATATACATTTTTTATTTGCATATTATGGGTTAATAGCTATTTAAAGATCTAGGATCCAGAAACACAATTGTTATCTGAGAGAACATTTGTTGTGGATATTACAAAGCTCAGCTAGATAAAGATACCTTCAGACATTACCAAGGTGGTATCTGTCACACAGTGATTTTATTGCCTGTTACATGTATATGCAGGGAGATGCATCCCTATTCATTATAATGGTTTATTCCTGAGCACGTGATTGATATGTTCTTGTACGCATGTGTGCATTCCATTCTTTCCTTCTGTTCCTGGCTTCCATTGAAGCAAGACCTACTTTTTATATCAGGCATGTAGATAATGAGGATTTATTGTTTTTGTACTGAAATAAACATTTTTACTTAGACTTTTAAACTGCGGTTTCTTTTCTAATGTCTGATGTCCGGGAAAAGATCAAACTTCTCCTTTGTGTGATTAATTATCGCCTCTGTCAGTATCGAAGCTTCAATCAATTTGAAATAAAAAATAAAAATAGCCCTAAAGTAAAATGTAAATCAGCCTTAAACTATTGGATACCACATATCTTGTACTATAATAATAAATTCCATTCCATTCCAAAATACATTTGTCCCATATGTCTTATTGACATAAACAATATGCAGATATCCTGAAGCTGACTGAGAAAATACATTCTAAATACAATGGCAAGTGTTTATTTTTATCAATATGCAGTTTGCTAGCAACTATATGAAACCCACTTAAGTTGTGAACAAGAACCAAGATAATCTGCATACAGATATGAATTCTGTATGTTGAAATACTGCATTTTTTGGCTTTACAAACTCTAACCTACTTCAGGAGACTATAAAATGTAAAGACCAATTAGTGAAAAACATGTAAGCCTTTTATAGATGAAATACTCAAATTAGAAAGTGATGAAAGGCAATCCAAATTTATGTCAAACCTGTCATCATCTGTGGACTGTCGATAAATTTTTCAGGTCTTCCTTTCAACTGAAGATTTACCAAAAATAAGTGTCTTTTCTCGAAAGTATAAAGCTGCATAAAAAAGGAGAAGAGAGTTGTCTCATTTACTGAACCAGCAGACCAAACCATGTAAATTAAGTTTTTACTGTGAAAGCATTTCTGTATTACAAGATACACATATTCAACAGAAGAAACCAGGAGAATGGGCTAAACAAATACCATACAGATAATCCTCGACTTACGATCCTTTGCTTAATGACTATTTGAAGTTATGAGAGACTCGGGAAAAGTTATTTACAACCTGTCCTTGGAAGTTACGACCTCTGCACTATCCCCATGGTCACATGGTTGCATTTCAGGCACTTGGCAACCTGTTTGCACTTATAACTGGTTGCCAAGTGCCCCATAATCACGTGATCGTCATTTGCAATTTTCTCTGCCAGCTTCCCCAGAAAGTTAATGTGGAAGCCACAGGGAAGCCATGTGGGCAAGGAACTCTCATGGATGGGCTGGAGAAATGAAGGTTTTTGGGTAGCAGGTTGTTCCCTACTGTTCTCTTTGAGTGGTCAGCTCTACTTGATGGGTGGAGAAGAAACGAAGATTTTTGGGTAGCAAGTTGTTCCCTACTGTTCTCTTTGAGTGGTCAGCTCTACTTGATGGGTGGAGAAGAGATCAAACTCTCAGGCACTCTACTTCTTGCTGCCATTGAGCTTTGTCCTTTTTCTTTTACTGTTTAACATATATATGGATCATTGGGAGAATATAATCAATTTATAAGTAATACCCAGTTATGAGCTGGGCAGGAGATGCAGTGGAAATGTGTCTAGAGGACCCTGTGTCTAGAGGGTGCTACATCACCATTTTCTGTTAATTCCTAGACCACTACGATATACTCTACATGGGGAGTGCCTATAAAGATCATTCAAAACCTTCAGCAGCAGCCCAGATAGCATACTGAAGTTCACTTGTATAACCCTACCATTATGGGAATTGCTCTAATTACCAATTAATTTCTGAATGCAACCTAAGATGCTGGACATCATTTTGGAAAGCCTATATCACACTGGGCCTGGACACATCTGAGATCACTTTCTCTGAGCTGAAGTTGTGTGTCTGGTGAGACCATAGAAAAAAGGCTTGAGGTTCTACCACCAATGGAATGAAGGGATCCCACCGTTGAGTTGGAAAAAAATACCTATGGTTCACTCTCTTTCTATTGTGTTTCTGGACCTTGGTAAAAACACTCAGAGGTGAAGAAATACAATGCCACCACTTGAATGATGGTGCATCAGATTTTCTCTAATTTTTATTACAAGTTGTTTTTTCTGTTAATTTTAATCATTCTTGAATCAGCATGTTGTAAGCCTCTTTGGAAATGTATGGTGTATAAACTGAAGTATGTATGTAAATAAGGTATTTAGATACATCAAGATAAATTGAAGTTCCTAATAGAAAGAGCAACTTTGGAACTGAACATATATGGAGAATGGAGCTAGACTGTACTGAAATTTTAGATGGAAAGTGTGACTTGATAAAATGGTATGCACATGGTCTGTGACATGCTACTACGGTATTTATAAGCAGAAAACTCTAAAAATATTAAAATAATCAGTCATGAACTCACCAACACATTAGTACACTGAACAGCAGATGCATTTATCCACTGAGCCTCAAATATCCTATCACTTTCAGTTTCAAAGTGACACTCCAAAGGCATTTCCTAAACAGTAAAAATGTAAAGAGAAAACTGTAGAGTAATAATATTTTACATACTTTCTAACAGAAAAGGGATGATTTTTAGGTATTTATTTTCTTATACATTGATAAAGCAATGAGCCAAGTTCTGAACTCAATTATTGAATATCGTTTATTATAACAGCAATACTAGTAATGATTATGCAGATTAATTTCAACAAGCTTCTTGAAATAACTAAATATTTTAATATTTTAAATTAAAATATATTAAATTTCCCATAGCTCAGAGATGGGCCACCCAAACATAAGAATAGAAGAAATACATCTTTGAATAAATAAGATAATATCTATTAAATGTTCTCATAATTACAAAATATTCCTGCCTATGGTGTTAAAAGGTGATGTCAGTAAAATGAGACAAAAATACATAAACCAGCAATCCAATTTACTGTATATCTGCAAATAGTTTCTTAGGAAGGCAAGACATAACATGTATTTCAATTATTGAAAGTTTCACTATCATGTCTTAAATTTTCAGTTTTAAATCCAGAAGTTAGATATTTGTAAATTCCTTCTGTTTGTACTGAATATAACATATCACACCTCTTTTCCTACATACTGATAAACAAATGATCTTTTCAAAAGTGCATTAAGAACACTACATTTTTTATTCACTGGTGAAATCTAAAAATTTTCCCTACCGGGTCTGTGGGTGTGGCTTGGAGGGCGTGGCTTGATGATCATGTGACTGGGTGGGCCTGGCTTGGTGGTCATGGTCATGGTCATGGGACCAGGTGAGCTCAAAAATCAACTTTCACACTTCACACACAAACAACACAAAGCCACACAACTGACTTACGCACAATGCAAAAGCAGCTGACTTCACACAAAATGGCCCCTGCAACAAGCAGGAACCTCACAGAGTCACAGAGAGCTCAAAAATGAACTATCACACAAAAATAACACAAAAACTACACAACTGACTCACACACAATGCAGAAGCAGCTGGACTTCACCCAAATTGGCCCTGCAACAAAGCAGGAATCTCACAGTTCCAGTGAATAGATAGTTTTTAAAAAATGCTTTAAAAAGTTTTTTAAAAAAGGTTCCGATGATGCCCCTCTCAGCTGATTGTCAAACAGCTGAGAGTCAGGACTTTTTTTTTTTACTTTTTTAAGCATTTTTTTATTACCAGCTCTGGCAAATAGGTAGTAAAAATGCTTTTAAAAAGGTAAAAAAAAAGGTTCATCGGCTGTAACAATCAGCTGTGCTGAAAAAAAACTTTTTTTTTTACTTTTTAAAAGCATTTTTACTATCGGTTCGGAGAACTGGAAGTATTTGTTACTAACAGTTCGGGCAAACCGACCCGAACCGGTAGCATTTCACCCGTTTTTACTCCTACTTAGCAATCACTGCAAAGAATAGGAGCAATACTTGAGTATTTGAAGAGATAATGAGGAAAGAGAGAATATACAGTCAGATTATTAGAAACTTCACTTTTATGTGATCTCAATCAAAAATTGCCCCAGTGTAGCATGAGACAGTATTTAGGGGAAATATTCTCCTTCATTAATTGAAAGACATAGGATGATAACTTTAAATTTTTGGATCGTGGTTTAATTTCTAGGATAGATTTTACTACTTTCTGCTTTTAACAAGCTGCATTTCTCTTTTTCCAGTCATGAGGATATCCAAAAATCAGTATGGCGGACTTCTCTTGTGAATACTGTATGCCTGCAAAATTCACTGACTAATATATCAGGAAAAAAGATTCTTCAGGTTTAGAAGTACATTTCCCCCCGCAAATGAACCTTTTGCAATATTATGAATGCATTTCTGACTGTCATGACTACCACTGAATTACATGTAAGAAATTTCAAGTAAATGCTTTTTATGGAGCATGTTCTTTCTTTCCTTACTTTCCTACTTAGCCCCCTCAGTCACTTGTTGTTCTTCTGTTAAAGTCCTCAGAATGACTATGTCATTATCACTAAGGGAAAACACATGCCATATATGAACTTAATTTAATAATCTCAATTATCTGACTTCAGATGCAAACATAGGATCTACCTTCTCTTTCTTTTACGAAGTCTATTTTATTACCTTTATAAAAGCAGCATTTCTCAAAGTGATTGTAATGGCCTGAAAAGTCCCTGTGGATACCGGTGCAAGAGAAACAGGCACAATCTGTGGACAATCAGTACTGTTCTGTATTTCAGGAAACAAGTGAAAGAATTGAAGGTCAGTGTGGGGAAAAAATCAACCTTCTTAACATTGAGATAGCAGAACCAAGCTACAAAAATGGGTGTTGTCAAAAGTTATTCTTATTAGCTTACAGCAGTGTTTCCCAACCTTGGCAACTTGAAGATGTCTGGACTTCAACTCCCAGAATTCCCCAGCCAGCGAATGCTGGCTGGGGAATTCTGGGAGTTGAAATCCAGACATCTTCAAGTTGCCAAGGTTGGGAAACACTGGCTTAGAGCACTCCCACATTGATAATTCTTTACATAATAGAGTTTAATTTTAGTATAAAATAAGTTCCACTATAATCTATGATCTTAATCCTAGAAAGTATACGAAATAATTGCCTGCATTATATTAACGTTACCCGAATTTTCAACTTTAAAAGTACACTGGGAAATAGTGCAAATTGTGAACTTAATGGACAGATGCCAAATGAATGTTTGGTAAGAAATGACACCTTTGCTTGCACAGTCTCAGCACATATTAGTGTGAAAGCAAAAGAAACTTCACCAACATTCTCCCTAAGGTGTGAAACTTGATTGGCTTGTGCTATTTCTTTTTCTTTTTTTTTTCATTATATATCCATAGATGAACACTCAGCTTTCTGACTTCAGGCAACTCTGTTATCAATCTGGGATTTTTCACAGTGAAATTAATTTGTTCACAAATTAAATGGAAAACCATATGCTCTCCTCAGCTGTCAATATGAAGTAGCTACTATACCCACTGTTTCATCAGAAGAAAATAATCGAATGATGCTAACAAAGATACTGTGTGTTTTGTATAGAATCAGAAAGTTCCTGCTAGAGTCTTCACAGGTTTTTCCAGGTTCATACTGAGATCCTCCTTGAATTGGAGTGCAGCTCAGGTGAAGGTGTTTTTGGAGGTCCATCGTCATACTCCACAGAAGCAAGACTGATATGTAACATCATCAGAAAACAGTGTGATTGCTTGTAACCAGAGTAGATTGCTGCAGGAAACCCTTCACTAGTCTTCAGCTTCAGGAATGCTTCAGACATTTGAATTGGAGAAGAACAGCTCAGATTAGATATTGGAAGGTGTGATATGCTAAGGCGACGGCAAGATACCAGTTTCTGCATCCAATGCACTAGCTACTCATTTGCTGCTATGTCCGATTCAAATGACTGATTTTGTTTTTTAAAATCAGGTTTAGCATGGCCTCTATTTTTCAAACATATTGCAAGGCTTCCTACTATTTTGAGGTATATGTTATTATGCATATAGCAAAGCCCTAAAGCAGAATCAGTTTATATCAGCTATAATTTAATAGATTTAATAGATTTAAATATCCATTAGGAAGAATGTAGGGTTTGGTGCTATATAGAAACCTTTAGAGGAGACCCCAAAATTATGGAATTTCCTGTTTTGGGAAGTATTTTAAAGAGGGCCTGAATTTTGTTTTTCTTTTAGTTGGTCTTCAATGATAAAAAGAGTTATGTCTCAGATTTTATTCTGCACTGAAGTTCTTTATAATTTTCATATTAAAAAAAGATGACTAAAAGATTATTGTACTCTTAACTTGTTACTGTGATTATGTTTTGTTTGGTAGCTAATTTTTTAAAAATAGAAGTTGATATGGATTTAATTGCTTTAGTATTTTTAGTATGTCTTGAGAAAAAAAATGCAACTTAAAGATTTATATATTAAATAAATACACCAATAAGACAAATAAAGAGGAGGATATTAACCAATTTAATCAGGAGCTTATTCTAGCCATTACATCAGGGGTGTCAAACTCAAGGCCTGGGGGCCGGATCCAGCCTGCAGGGTGCTTAGATCTGTCCCACAAGGCCACCCTGGAAACAGCAAAGGACTGGCCTATGGTGCCTCTGCCAACGAAAATGGAGCTCGGGAGGGCCACACGTGGGTCTTCCCGAGCTCCGTTTTCACTGGTAGAGGGTTGCAGGAGGCCGTCACAGCTGAAAATGGACCTCAGGAGCCTGTTTCTCTGTTGGAGTGCTCTGGCCACCATAGGCGCCCCGACACGAGTGACGTCGAGCTGGCCATGTCCACCCTGCCCACGCCCACTCCGGCCCCCTGAGATCACACAACCCTGATGCGGCCCTCAATGAAATTGAGTTTGACACCCCTGCATTACATCATTTCCCTTATGCAGATAATTACATTACCAACAAAAGTCCTGGTGAATCCACCTTAGGGTAGACTACTTGGCACACATGAGCATCATACAAGATGGGTGGCAAATAAATTCATTCAATAAATAAATAAAATATGGGATACCAAATGATATTTCATGGATCAAAAAACTAAATACAAATTAAAAACACTGAAATTTGAGACCTGCTGAGTTTTGGAGTATGTGTGTATGCACACAGACATACATGAACACAGAGCACCCCTCAAATCACTACTAAATTCAAAACTGTTAGATAATTACTTATTATTT
Source organism: Diadophis punctatus similis (assembly GCA_023053685.1). Taxonomy (NCBI): domain Eukaryota; kingdom Metazoa; phylum Chordata; class Lepidosauria; order Squamata; family Dipsadidae; genus Diadophis; species Diadophis punctatus. The sequence goes on along the minus strand of JALIGW010000002.1, from coordinate 210,409,417 downwards.
TCTATATAATTTCAGTTAGTAAACAATGCTAAACTAAGAAGCATTCCAAAAACATTTTATAATAGGCCAACATATTTCAAATTTAACAAACAATTCAGTAAAATCCCTCCTAAAAACTTGATGTGAAGATGAGTAAGCAGATAATACAGGAGATTGTAAGAAAATGGGATAAAAGGCACAAGTCCATCAATGTCTTTAAAATCTGGAGCAAACTGATTTATCTTAAACCAATGATAAAACCTCAAAGGAGAGGTAGTGCTTGTATTAAGAATATCTTCTCTTATGTGATTGCATAGCAAATTATTCTGGCCCCCTCTAGGTAACAGACAGGAAAAGCACATTCTCTGACAGATATCCCACTACTAAAACTTAATATGAGCATTTGTATGCCTTTATAGGTACCTTCAGAGCAGGTATTATATGCTCAAATTGCCCTTTTCAATGACACAATGCAGCATTCTGCAGTAACCCACCATGGAGCACACTGCAATAATCTAATGAAGATGTTCCAAGTATAAAGAACATATAGCCAAATTAATCCTATCTAGGAACAGCAAAGCTAATGAACCAGCTATAGCTGAAAAAAGCCACTCCTTGCTCAGATATGGGTCTCTATGTTCTGATAAATTTTCTACTTATGGTGGTGGAAACAGCACAGACTTCAATACTCTTGATTCCAAATTTCATTTCTTCCTCTGCTCCCTAAGAAGTATATAATTCCTAAGTCAGTGGAGTGGTATAAATAGCATTTTCGATTTTATTTATTAATTAAATGTATATGCCGCCTGTTTCCCCAATAAGGGGACCCTGTGTTATTTCTCTTATTTCTGTGTAACATTCATTCAACTATTCAAACTTTCAGGCAGAAAATGAAAGGTAATTCCACGCTGTAAAAATCTCTCACACCATTCTTCCCCATGTATAATTTAAGTAAGTATAAGTAAATGGGTCAGATTTAGGATTTATGATAAAGAGACTTGGGTTATCTAAAAGAAGAGGGAGGGAGAAACAACCTAACTTTGCTATATTTTTCTCCACAATATCCTATTAAAACAACTACAACCCAATATGTATGGATTACATCCAGAAAACAGTTTTCAATGATGGACAAGAATTTTCCTTCTGCTGTCATTAAATAGTTTGTGATTTATTTAAGAGTGAGATAAATGGAAAACTAAAACTTAAAGGGGTAATAGCAATAGCAATAGCACTTAGACTTATATACCGCTTCATAGTGCTTTACAGCCCTCTCTAAGTGGTTTACAGAGTTCAGCATATTGCCCCCAACAATCTGGGTCCTCATTTTACTGACCTCAGAAGGATGGAAGGCTGAGTCAATCTTGAGCCGGTGAGATTTGAACAGCTGAACTGCTGAACTTGCAGTCAGCTGAACTTGCAGTGCTGCTTTTAACCACTGCGCCACCTCAGTTCCTAAGCAATGTTCTCCATCTTAAATGCTGCAAACAGAAACATTTGCAAGAAGAAAATGCCTCGTTTGAATCTTCCTGTCTTCTCAATAATCTTAAAATGCTTCCTTCATGAGAAAAAAATACTTATTTTAGTACTTTCAGAGGACTGCAAGTAAAGAAGTAAATTAGCTGAGAGACATGGCAGCATTCTGACCCATAAGTCTCCTCAACAAAAGCAAATCCAGAAGGGAAGGGAATGTCTGCATACTTGATGTAAAAGCAACCACTTCAGTTGCTAGAAAAAGAAACACTACAGAACCATTTAACTATCTACAATTCCATCTCCTGCCTTGTGAAAATGTAGTGTGTCTTTCATTTGTGGGTGACACAGGGGGGGAAAAATTGAATGTTCAAAAAAATTCCCTTTTTTGTAAATGTTCAGTCTGGCTAATTCCATTATCATCATTCTTCCATTTCCCAGTGACACTATAGATCTTTGCTTACAAGAGGAAATGTCAAGTGCTTTAGCTGAAAAATAGATAAGACATCAAACCACAAAAAACCATTACCCAAAGTATCACTGAAAAAGGGGGGAAAAACGAAGCCCTGCTTTTTAAAACTTCTCTGAATTGCTTAGTTCCCGATTCATTTAAAATTCTAGTAGTCTTTCTTGAAAATTAATGGTTGCTCTCCTACATCAAGAAGTAGCAAAATTAAATATCATTGAAAATGATACGATTCTACAGCTGTCAGAACAAATAATATAGGGCACTGGCTGCTTAACTTAAAAATACATGCACTTCCAGTTATTATAATGCTTTAAAAATTTTCACTTAGACTAGCAAAGCCATTTGCTGCAATCTAAATTCAACATGTCCGATATGTACATAAAGCTTTAGTTGCAAGTAAGGGCTTCTCTTCAATCGGATAAAAGCAGTTTTGCTGTGCTCACAACAAGGGAATGAGGAAGAATAATGGAATTGAAGACCGGAATTATTTTTTTCCCTACCATACAAGCTAAAGAATAGTGCTAATTGCTCTTTTTTCTAAACTAACCCTCCCCACCAAGTCAAAAAACCTCTATCTATTTGAATCAAACTTATTGCTACTTAAATATATGCTTACACTCCAAGGTTTGACATTTTAAAATCTCTTAAAAGGACAGGTTACTATGATTTAGTGCTGTACTGAATTTTCATTAGGTCCTATTTCAGTTTTGAAAATTATAATACTGAGGTCTGTCCAAAAGGGTGCTTGGTTGTTTTCTTGCAGACGTTTCATTACCCAACTAGATAACATCTCCAGTGCTTTTCCCACACCACTAAAATAGGCTCTTAGTTTTAAAATGATACTTGCCATTTTAATTTATGAAAGTCCTCTTCTTTTTGTAAAGCACTTGCTAAATGAGGAAGAATTACCATGACCTAGTTTACATTTAAAGGGTGTATAACAAATGAACTTTTTATTGTTAAAAATGTCTGTAAAGCAGAAATGGTTATTGAAGATCACCATTAACCCAGGCCCAGTGTTCACTTCCAATGTGTGTTAAGGGTTAACCTACTAAATCCACTCAGCTGCTCCCTTTCTATGCTTCAGTCTTTTGTTTTAAATCCAAGGAAATCAACTGAATGCTGCAAACCATGCATACTTATGTTTAATCACTCTAGCAACTACATTCTAGATGGATGAACCTGGTATATTCAGCTCCACAGCGGGTACGGCTGCCTGAGTGTACCTAAATTGGAAAATGCCGTTGCACATTTGGTGTTTAATCCTTTAGAAATCTATTACTAAGGTTCTGTATTTAAACAGTGCTTATAATCTGAGACTGTGAAGCTGCTTTCCAAAAAGGCTCTAATTAGACAGATTTTTAAAAATGCACTGGGGACATTGAAATGAGGAGAAACAACATGATGGATACAATGCAATAAGCAGAAGAGGCTTGCGCCATAGACAAGCAACTGATCAAAACGAGCTTCAAATTTACTGTACGGTTCTCCAATAGTGCAGAATACCAAGAAACAAGGGATGAATGCGTAATTGGATCTACTACAAATTTCCTGACAGTTAGAACAATTAACCAGTGGAACAACTTGCCTCCAGAAGTTGTGAATTCTCCAACACTAGAAGTTTTTAAGAAGAGATTGGACAACCATTTGTCTGAAATAGTATATGGTTTCCTGCCTGACCAGACAGGACTAGAAGACCTCTGTTTATTCTATTCTATTCTATTCTATTCTATTCTATTCTATTCTATTCTATTCTATTCTATTCTATTCTATTCTATTCTATTCTATTCCAATCTAACTCTAACTCTAACTCTAACTCTAACTCTAATCAATGTATGAATTATATTTAGTTTTCATATGAATCTGGGATTTCACCACTACTTTTAATTGACATAAATATTTAAAATAGATAAGTTAGTTAGTACATATACCTTTGGTATAATTTGGTGTAGTTTCTACTTCGATGAGATGTGCATTTCCTAAAAGCACCCTAAAAGTAGCTTAATGCTTCTTTTTACAATAAAGTAGCGTATTTATTCTTAATCAGAATAGTAATGGTGTATATGAAATAGCTAGATTAAAGCCTCGGGGAAGTCTAATTGCTGAGGTTGCTATTGATTTATTATGTGCTATCAAATTGGTGTTAACAGCCATAGATAGAGGATGCTAGGATATTTTGACCCCAAGTTGTGAAGACAGAATTACAAATGAGAACAAAGAATGTAAAAAATATGAACACGAGAAAGCTCAACAGTGAAAGATGAAATGAACAGAATGAAATGAAATGACAATTTAGGCATCAGTGAATTGAAATGAATTGAAATTAGACACTTTCAATCAGATCATCATATTGTTTATTACTGAGGATGCCAAAAGCAAATAAGGAATGATATTACTTTTAAAATCATGAAGGATAAAGCAAAGACAGTCCCCAGGTACAATGCAGTCAATGACCAAATAATATCAGTCCTTTATAATGAGAATTATTCAGGTTTATGCTCAAACAACTGACATGAAGAAGATATTGATATCTTTTATTATTAAGGTCAATCTCAAATTGGTAGAACATAATGAGAATTATTCAGGCAAGATATGGTGTTTGTGGTTGAAGATTGGAATGCCAAAGTTGGAAACAATAAGGAAGAAAATGTTTGGCCTCGGGAACAGAAATGAATGCAGGAGAAACTTTCAGCTTTTTCAAGCAGTGATTTCTTCAGTGCTAACACACTCTTCAAACAGCAAAAGACATCATCAAATGGAATACACAGAAGTCAAAGTTGATTATTATTGGTACAAGGAGGTGGAAAGATCAATTATAATGTCAAAGTTGTGCTCACTGAGTGTCCTACTGTGGAACACATTACAATCCGCTCATGTGTAAGTTCCAAGTCAAGTCAAGCTAAAGTGGAAGAACAAAGGCAACCAGTTTTTCTCTGATGTGATCTTGAGCATATGATGACCCATTTAAAAAACACTGAGATTTGCTCTAAAGGCTGGAACTTTCAGACACCACATTATTGAGGATCAATTGAAAAGAAACAGCCAAACAACAAGAAACAGAAGAAAGCAAACTGGATGTTAGAAGAGACCGTGGAAACAGCCAATAAGAGAAGAGTAGCCAAAGCCAAGAAAGACAGAGAACTTAGGAAGGCACTTGTGGTACACTAGAGATATAGGGGGTCCCAAAGGGACAGCACACTAGATTTTCTCCAGTTAAAGACATATTTGGAATAAAAAAAAGGTAAAGGTAAAGATTTCCCCATGTTCACTCATGTCTCATTCTAAAAGGCAATGCTCATCTCCATTCCCTAGCCAAGCGAGACAGAGCTGTCTGAAGATGCTTCTGTGGTCATGTAGCCAGCATGACTATATGCCAAGGTGCACTGATTATTTTTACCTTTCCACTGAAGTGGTATCTATTTATCTACTTGCATTTGCATGCTTTCGAGCTGCTAGGTTGGCAGGAGCTGGGGCAAGAACCGGAGCTCACCCGATCAATGGTACTTGAGTCTTGAACTCTCAACCTTTCAGCTGATAAGCCCAGTGTCTTAACTGCTAGGCCACCGTGTCCCCTATAATTGGAATATAAACCATATTGCTATACAACTTAAATAAGTTGATGTTATGTACGGAGGTACGTTCCCAAATTTGCATGCAGCTCGCTGATTGGTTAAGACGTGAGCGGGAGATTATGAATGGCTGTCAGTGGCCGCCCGCCTCCATGCAAGTCCTTAAAAGTAGCTTGCCTGGAGCCGGCTGGCATTCTGCATTCGCTTCAGCTGAGGTTCAATAAAGGTGCTGAACAGTTACAGCGACTCAGATTCTTTTGTTATGCGAATGTAACAGCTGTATTAATGGCATGACATAATTATCAAGAATATAACATGATAGTTTTGATAGATATTTAACTTGATAGACATTAGATGAAGGAGTCAGCAGGAAAAGTCACAAGTCACTTTGGAATGTATGGCTTTTTCCTGGGATAAATCTGGCCTCACCACTCACAGCACACACCTCCACACCTGTGCCTGCCTGTCACTTGTGCATCTTATCTTTCCACTGGCCTGCTTGCAAGCTGCATGGGACTTGAAACTTCATGCTGGCTTTCCCATTGACTGTGCTTGTGGGAAGCTAGTGGGAAAGAGCTTTACTTAACACACCCATTTTGATCCTTTCTAAATGACAGTAATGGGGAGTCCTGGAATTTCCATCGCTAAGTGATGGAGCCATATGAACTCACACTTTGCTATCAGATTGCTCAATGATGGAAGTTTCAGTCCCAATTGCTGTCATAACCTAGGACTATATATGTTAAGCAGCTTGTTTTGTTGACAGTGTAAGCATCATAATATGAAGTCAGAGTCAAGAAGCTATTGGAAAGTATATAATTTCTATAAAAAGTTAATCTGAGATTCTAAAGCAGAAAGGATCATATGCTTAGTGAACAATGTTTCTGCGGCTGCAGAGGAGAGACGGACCCTCGCTACTGCCGATAGAATTGCCGGCTGTGCCTCGAGTTGTGCCCGCGCAGGGCAGGGACTCCGGCTGCCAAATTTCACGGAGGTTGCGGTTCTCGCCAGCGTACCAGCTAACCAGTCCACCTCCAGCAGCAAGGGGTTGCAGGACCACCTGGAAACTTATTTGCTCAGCTCCGGTGAAGGAAAACAGTTGAAGGAGAGTCCAACGGATTTTAAGGTAGTCTAAGCTAGGAGAAAAGTAAGAACGTCCCTATCACTAAGACTGAGTTTAAAAAACTGGCCAGCAAGGCAGATAGAGAGCGTACTTCAATTAATTACACTCAGTCCCTAGCAACCGACCAGAGTTGAACCCATGTTGAACACTCCTTAGTAGCGCACTGGAGAAGACAGCTTATCCACAAAGAAGCTTCTTGAAAAATAGAGTCCTAAAAGCAACAATTGCTTTATTCAGCATAAGCAAATTTATGGTCAGAGGTTGCAGATTGTATCAAAAACATAAATAAATACCAATTTTGAATTCACAGTAGAATTCAGTTCGTCATATCTGGATTTTTATTTTTAAAAAATATAACCTTTGGGAGAAAAGATGTCTGGTTGAAGGAGAACCTTATCTCTGGTAAGAAGGTATAGATGATACAGAACTAATCTATTCGATATACTAAAATCACTGTTTCAAAGCCATTCAGTTTTCAGCAATAGAAGCTCTAAATGTCAAGCTGCCAGCAGCTTAAAGTACTACAGGAGTGCTGCAGTAAAGTCACCAATTCTCCATCATAAGAATAGGAAGGAACAAGTTATACACATTAAACCTAAATCTCTTGACCACAAAATTCATTGGAAGTTTCTGCAGTGAAAGAGTTATTCATAATTCAGAACCCAATTTCCAATCTCATTTTAATGATATGTAAATTTGGCATTCTATCTGGTTATTTTATAATTTGGAATGAAATCAGACTTGATGCCACTGGATCCCCAGTAATAATGTAATAAGCGATCGGATTTGTTCTGACTCCTTTGATTATCTTGGTATTCCTATTAAAGCTTCTCAGCTGGTAAATTGGACCTTACCCAGATTTGCATGCAAATGAAAGAAGATATAAACAGATGGTTTTGTATTTCTCCGATTAGAGTAAAGGGGAAAGGAAGAGACCATCTCACCAATCTAGTCAAACTTTCTGGATTTTTTTATCAGATATATAGAACTAGCGATGACTGCTGGAGTGTTTCAACAACTTTTTTTCAGCCTGCCACAGGAACAAATCAGAAGACAGAGGAACTTTGATGGTTCATCTGTGAGTCTGAGGACTTTCTGTTACGTACGGAGGTAAGTTTCCCCAAGTTGTGAGTAGCTCACTGATTGGCTAATCGTGGGCGGCAATCTTGAATGGATGTCAGTGGCTGACCGCCCCATGCAAAGCCCTTAAAAGCGGCTTTGCATGGAGCTGGCCGGCAGTTCTGATTTGGCTTCAGCTGTGAACTAATAAAATACTGAACTGTTACTGCGGCTCCGATCCTTTGTAATGCAAATATAACATTGGCGACGAAGGGAAGCAGGAAGACGACCCCATCAAAGGACACCTCGTGGCATCCAGCGGCCATCTTAGCGTGAATTTTGAAATTCGCCCGGCCAACAACGAAGGATGACTTCACAGGCACAGACATCCACAGCTCCAGCACTATTTGACGCAAAAAAGGAAACATGGAAGACATACATGTCCAGATTCCGAATGTTCCTGGTGGCAAATAATCTCCACGACCTACCAGACAATAGGAAGGGAGCCCTCTTCCTCACTTACTGCGGACCAGATATTTACAACGTGGCTCAAGCACTGGTGGCACCGGAAGACATCGAAGAAATCTCCTGGTCCACGCTCCAGAGTAAATTAGAGGAGCACTATAAACCCTCAGCCCCGCCGATGGTCAGCAGGAACGAATTTTACCATCGGCGACAACGGGCAGGGGAAACCATAAATGACTTTGTGGCAAGCCTCAGACAAATTGCAATCAAGTGCGACTTTGATAACCCGGAAGATATGATGAAAGACCGCATCATCCTGGGCATGAGAAACCTATCACTCCAAAAGAAACTGCTAGTAAAAGCGGGAGCAAAGTTCCAGGATGTCGTAGAAGCGGCAAAATCAGCCGAGGCCTCTGAAACATCTGCAGCAGATGTACAAAAGACGAATTCCGCAGTCCACCACACGGATTACCAGCCCGATTGGGCGACAGAGGTTCCGGAGGCCGAGGAGAACACAGCTGGACAAGAGGAAGAGAGCTGCCGCCAAATTCAGGACCGGAAGGGAAGCCAGAGAGGTGAGCAAAGAAACCTTTACTGCCCCGGGTGCCTGGGAAATCACACTAGAGCGAATTGCAACTTCAAAGATGCAGTCTGCCGCCGTTGCCAGAAAAGAGGCCACATCGCTGAGGCTTGCAGGGCATCTCAACCAGCATTTTACCAAAATGCCCCATTCCAGCCCCCATTCCAGCCCAGATCTTGGAGACAACAGCAAAGCCGACCAGGATTCCAGAGGGGCAGACGCAGGGAAGACGGGAGAGATTTCAACCAGAGGGGGTATTACCACACAGTGGGACACTCAGAAACAGACGCAGATGAAAAGTTCTTCATTACAGCGCAGATCAACGGCCAACCCTGCAGAATGGAAGTGGACACGGGCTCCACATTCACCATCATGCCATGGAACCAGTTAACGCAACTGATGCCATTCCTTAGCAAACAGGATCTCAGGGCCAGCGACATCAGACTAAGAGACTTTCAGGGGAAACAAATCACTGTATTAGGCACGGCAACGGTACCTGTAGAGTTCAAACAATTTAAAGGCAACCTCACACTAACGGTTGTCGAAGGACGAAGGCAAACTCTCCTGGGGGTGAAATGGCTGAAACCCTTAGGAATCAAAATGACCGGGCTCAACCACCTGCAAAACGACCAGAGGGACGACCTGACCACAGAATTCCAGGAAGTTTTTTCAAATGGACTAGGTAAATATAAAGGGAAGCCTATTTCTTTTAATTTAGATCCAAATGTAACCCCCATAAGGCTCAAACCATGCAGAGTTCCCCTGCCACTTCTCCCTAAGGTCGATGAACAATTAGATAAATTGATAGCACAAGGGGTTCTGGAACCAGTTGAGCATGCCACGTGGGAAACCCCCATTGTTACCCCTATTAAGCCAGATGGGTCAATAAGATTATGTGCTGACTACCGCGCGACACTCAACCATGTCCTACAACCCAATGCATACCCTGTGCCAGTGGTGCAACACCTATTGCACTCACTGGGGCAAGGGAAAATATTTGCCAAACTGGATCTAGCCCAGGCATATCAGCAGCTGCCCGTGGATGAGAGAACTGCGGAGGCTCAAACAATCGTAACCCATAGAGGCGCTTTTAGATGCACTAGGCTGCAATTTGGGGTGAGCATAGCCCCGGGACTGTTCCAAAGCATGATGGAACGACTGCTCCACGGCATCCCTGGGGTTGTGCCATATTTTGATGATGTCCTCATCTCAGGGGCATCTAAAGAACAACTAATGGACAGAATAAGGGAAGTCCTGAAAAGGTTCCAGGAGAAAGGGCTCAAAATAAGGCGCGATAAATGCCAGATAGGAGTCCCCAGTGTGGAATTCCTGGGATTCCTTATCGATGAGGCGGGAATTCACCCCACTGAAGCAAAAATTAAAGCTATAAAGGAAGCCCCGACACCCAAGAACAAAGCAGAACTGCAAGCATTCTTAGGGTTGCTAAATTTCTATGCTGTTTTTTTTGCAGCAGAAAGCAACCGTTGCTGAACCACTCCATAGGCTTTTGGGGAAGGCGACCACGTGGACTTGGGGACAAAGAGAGGCCAACGCTTTCCAGGCTGTAAAAGAGCTATTATCTTCAAAAAGTCTCCTCGTCCAATACAATACCACATTGCCTTTAAGACTCACGTGTGACGCCTCCCCTTTTGGGGTGGGGGCGGTCCTGAGCCACACATTCCCAAACGGCTTGGAAGCTCCAATTGCTTTCTACTCAAAGACTCTCTCTCCCGCTGAGAGGAACTACAGTCAACTAGACAAAGAAGCTTTAGCAGCAGTAGCGGGCATCAAAAGATTCCACGATTACTTGTACGGTCGAACATTTGAACTAGTCACCGACCACAAACCTTTACTTGGACTGCTAGCAGGGGACAGACTAACTCCACAATACATGTCCCCACGAATGACCCGTTGGTCCATCTTCCTGGCCGGCTACAATTACACACTCTGCCACAAACCAGGAAAGGACATTTCACATGCGGATGCCCTAAGCCGTTGCCCAGACCCGGAATTTGTCACAGATCCAGCTCCTGTGGCCAACATCCTGCTCATAGATATTGAACACACCAGCCCAGTGACAGCCAAAGACATCGCAGAACACACCACCAAAGACCAGGTACTGAGTAAAGTTATGAACTGGGTGCTGAGGGGGTGGCCACAGGAAATAACACTTTCAGCTGTTAGCAGTAGCTGCTTTGCATACAGCTGTAAATCCAGAGAAGGGGGAGTGCTTCCAAAAGAGATATACTTATAGGTTTTTTAAAAAAGTCTAAAGTATTGTTCTAGGATTCTTTGGAGCACAGTGTTGGTCAAGTTGGTCAAATGTTAGAGTCTGCAAACAAGTTCTGCAATAAATGAGGCAAAGCACTAGATATAAGAGATAAGTCCAATGGAAGCAAGCTTAAAGTGAAAAACAAGGAACACCTGTGTCAAACCCCGGTGGGGGTTTGCCATATCTGGGGGGAGGGGAATTTTGGAAAAGCAGCAACGGCACAGCAAACAGCAGAGCGAACGGCGGCGGCAGTCCCGGCTGCCTGGAACAGCTGATTGGCAGCGTGCTGGGAGGCCGGGAGCTGGCCGCCAACCAGCTGTTTGGCGGTGAAGGTTCCAGTGCCTATTAGGTGGAGGCAGCGTGTGATGGCAACGTTTCTGGTCACCCGGCCCAGCTGTTTGGTGGTGCGCCGGGATGCCGAAAATCAGCTGACTGGCGGTGGCTGTAACAATGCGGCGGTGGCCCACAGAGCGGAGCTCTGGAAGTCTGGTTGCTGGGAAAGACTGGAGGACTGGTTGCTGGGAAAAGAGAGTGGATCCCTGGCAGACCGTTTGCTGCGAAAGGACTGCTAGCTGAAGCTGGCCAGTCAGCTACCAGATGGTGGTTGGATGGCTGGGGGCGTGTCCAGGCGGAGAGGCTCCCAATGGAATGGACAAGAATGATAGGGATCACACTTATAAAAGTACTTGTATAGTGGGGAAATTCCCGCTACCGGTTCTAAAGAACTGGTCCAAACCGGGAGCAACCCACCTCTGGTCCAGCTGAGATTTAGGCAGAGATCCCTGGTGTGTGGGATTCACAAGTTCTTCACAGTCTCATCTCTCCCCCTCCTCAAGAGATTGTATAGGCCACACCCTGACATGTGTTTAAAACCTGGCTAGAGTAGCAGATGGGCCTCTTGTGAGTTATTTGATTTGTGAAACATTTTTTGTTGTTTTTCTCCAGATATTCATTTTGTGTAGATTGTTTCATTTTACATTTTGTATATTTTATGCTGCACACAGTTGTAATGGAACTGGGCAATCTATAAATAGAATAAGATGTAAAGCACTGGAAATCTCAGTGATTTGAAAGCATGCTATAAAAGGCATCCAGATCCAGTCCTCCAACACTCTCCCCCACTCCCCTCGAAGATATGCAACATTTTCTGAACATAAGCGTTTCTATAATATTTCTTAACAAGTCTTTGTTGGCAGCAATTATTTCCTCCCAACAAAAGAGAAACAAAACAAGAATTTAAAAAAATAAACTATACTGTTATGTGCCTTACAGTAATCTGTACTGAATTCTCACATTCAGTCACATTGGATACACAGGAGCTTCTTCTAGGACACCAATAACATTTCCATTTAGCTGAGAGGCAACTGATACATCTGAAATATATAAAAGAAACTACATTTACTAAGTATAGCAATCTCTTCTTTAAAGCTTTGTTTTCTTTATGAATCTGCAAATTCTGTTATGGCTTATGGTAAAACTATCTATTGAAAATCTAAAATATTTTAAATTGCCTGTGTGTATGTATGGTAGCAATAGCATTTAGACTTATATATCGCTCCAAAGTGCTTTACAACACTCTCTCACAGGTTTAAAAATGTCAGCATATTGCCCCCAACAGTCTGGATCATTTTACTGACCTTGGAAGGATGAAAAGCTGAGTCAACCTTGAACCGGTCAGGATCGAACTCCTGGCTACGGACAGTATTAGCCTGCAATACTGCATCTAACCACTGTGCCACCACAGTGCTAGAAGGTAGAGGGGCTTGCTCTCTGCTTATGTTCAGGTGGCTTGCTCTGTCAGTGTTGGTGGGAGTGTTCTTGGTGGTTCCTTGATTAGGCTGTTGTTTACTGCTTGATATTAAGCTTTACTTATCTAGATGTTGATTGCTCATCAAGGAGTGTTGTGATTTTTTAGTTTTTCTATTGTCTCTTTTGAATGGTATGTAGATGTTGTCTATCTCAATGTGCCTGTTGATAGCTGATTTGTCTGAGTTTCAAAATTCCAGGAATTCTCTAGTGGAGACTCACATTTTGGACACTCACATCTCCCAGCCGAAATAATGGTGAAGTCTATCCTTAGGCAATTGAAGAGATTTCTTCATGACTTTGGACCGCTCATTGGTGTTCATGGGTGCCATCAAGGACCCCGCAGTTCAACCCTGAGCTAAAAATATGCCTTCTATTGTAATCACAACTATATTGTTGTTGTTGGTTGTGGTGGAGGTTTTATTTTAAGCAGGAGGAGAAATAATAAATTATGTAATCCAAAATAGTATGTTTTCAATACCAAATTATTGTAGAGAGGGATTCCTGAACTGTGAATTGCACTTTTCAGATATTTATGAGTAACTTAAATGCAGTAAACAAGACCACATGTAAAAAATAGCATGTTTCCAGCCATTGTCATCTACTTTTTAATTCTGAAGAATATTATTTCAGTAATTTCGGTATTAGCCCATGCAAGTACATTATTCTTTTAGAATAGATCTAATCTATTTATTATGCAGCCCTGTTTCTGCTCTGTCGTTTGCTTTTCATTTTTTTCCAAATTTTGGCTTACTATTTTTGCTACTATTCTTGTAGGATAAATACATTCCCTTTCTCATTTCTACTTTAAACAGCTAGTTTGGCTTAGGGATGAGAATTTTTTTTGGTTAATTCAATAAATTATAGTTAAACTTGGTTTAGCACAATGTATTAACATGGCAAGCAATTTTGTGAAAAAATCTGCTTGTTCTTGACTCAGAATTTTTAAAATTATACTGAAGGTCTTTCAATGCACTTTAGATTGCATTTGCTACCATCTATAACTCCTAACAACCCAAAATAAATTGCTTTAAAAGGATAGCAAGAAAAACCATGTGAAAGATAGCTTCTGCCACACTTTTAATAACTGATTAAATTAAGCCAAACATGATACTCAACTATATCCACATATAAATTGAACAATCTCAAAAATGTAGTTGCTTCTTATATCAGCTTTCTGAGGGTTAACTCTAAAGCTTTCAGTCAAGAATATTATCATGGGAAAATGGGAAAGAAAAAATTGCCCCAAACCATCAACACATCCAGATGGCCTGAAATGCTCTAAAACCCAGTCTCTGCAATTCTTGGCAGGTTATACCATCTTTCCTGCCAATCCTGCCCGGCATCCAAAATACCTTGTAGATAACAAAGTGATTCTAGATTAGTAAATCTACAACAAGGTTTCCCAACTGTTTGGTACTGTGATCACTTAAAAAATAAAGGTGTTTCTGCTTCTGCCATCTTTTACCTCACAATAAAACTAAAAATTTCACTGGAATTAGCATTGGGCAAAAAAAAAAAAAAAGATTTTAGTAATAATTTTATCTATTTATCAAATGAAACATTTTGAAAACTTCACAAACTTTATAACTTTAAAAAAGCTGTTCCAACAAACAGAAATTGTCACATTCAAAATCATATTTTTTTAAATTAGAAAGATGAACTTGATTATTTTTGCATGATTCTTAGTTTTTATTTCTGAGACAGCTACTCATATTTTTCATTCCACATTTATTTTTATCAATATTTGTTCTTTATGGATTTATATCCTGTCTCATACAGACTTCAATATATTTGTAGACTTCCCATATTTGTTTGTATCCTGCCTTTATAATTTTTTCATATAACTCAAGACAGCAAACATATCCAATACACTTTCCTCCTATTTTCTCCACAATAACAGCCCTGTGAGGTGAGTTGGGCTGACAGAAAGTGACTGGCCCAAAGTCACCCAGCTGGCTTTCATGGCTGAGGCAGGATTAGAACTCACAGTCTCCTACTTTCTACACTGGTGCCTTAACCACTAGACCAAACTGGATCTCTTAAATCATTGTATTAATTTTGTACCCTGCTCCAAAATTCGGGGAGAGATTTTTGTCAGGAATTTTATATTCAAAGAGGTGTCAGTCGAGATGTGTCAGAAGAATTGCTTCTCCTCTTTAGTAGCAAGCATACTACTAATTGCTTTAACATTTATTAAAATTACAGGAAAAATCTCTTGAGCTACACAAGCATATACACTCCTTCAGACACTTCAAAGACTACAAATACAGTGTTACATGCCTTGCTGGCACGGATGCTGCAGACATATGGATATTTATGACAGAAGACAAATGCAATTATTTGTGTTCCGTGTCAATGAACCACCAATATCCAATAAGTTTGTCATGATCGATAGTTTTCAGTTGTAATAGCTCACAGAAATGCGGGGGTGGTCCACAATACTAACTGCATAAAAAACTCCAATCCATGACAATTAATCAAGACAAGTTAAAATGTTTCCTGAAATTTTGGATGTAGCAGATTTTTATGGATATACTGAGTATTTTGTAAAAGTGCTATAACAAACAATATTGCAATTCCCAAGGAGTTGCAACTCACAGTTCGAAAGCCTCTATCTAAAAAAATTAAAATGTTGAATATGTAGTATTTCGGATTATCTATTTTGCAATATTTCCTCTTGCTTAAATTGAAACCACCAACAAAGATAAAGGGATTCCTGACCCGTGAATTCTGATGCAAACCAAAGCTAAGCAACCTGACTTTCTATAATTTACAGGCTATAAGTTCACTTACGCTGTCTTTGGATAAATATTTCCAGTTCTCTTGCAATCATAGATGGTGAAATTGGCCCACACAATGTTTTTTCCGTTGACCTGTACTGCAGTTTGAATAATTACATGATCTGAAACAAACAACCCCAAAAAAAGCAAGTCACAAGGGAACTCTTTTCATAGTTTACTTCCAAGACAACATGAATGTCTGAAAAAAGAAAAAAATTCAAAACTGTTGTTTACTCAAGAGATGATGTTTCTCAAGAGTTCAACTTCTCCAAATACTTCCAAGATTATTTTGTTACATTACAAATACAAATTAATGTATGAAACAGGAAAAGCTGGCAATACATATTTTGTGAATGATTATGTATTATGTATGTAAATAATCTCTGTGAGGATTTATTTTTGTTAGTAAGTTTTTTTATATGTTTGTTTTAAATATTGAGAAACTGATATGTGAATCAGAATATACAGAAAAATATATTTACATGTTTAAATTTTGGAATGGAGCTTGTACCTAAAATGCATTAGAAACATCCCTTCTTTGTATAAAATTGGATGGGATAAAATTGAGATCCGAAGAATTTTGAAAATGAACCAAATGGAGTTGACATAATCATCCATCCTTTATTTTGAAGCAATTTTTCATGCACCATTATTTAACATAAATTCAGTAGTTTGAAGAGTTAGGATTTTCATATAAAGTATTTGTTTTAACAAGACTCCTGAACTGGAGATCTTGAATAAACAGATCCAAACCTTATACATAGATTTATTCAGTATTCAGTATTGCATGACCATGACAAATTACTTTCACTAAACAAAGTGAAACAAATAATCAAACGGTGATTTGAAAACTGGTAATTTAACTTTCGGGCTGAAAAACTGTATATGCAAGTAACATTAATGAATAAGATAGCCATATGACAAGTGTTCAATACTGTAGATAAGGTTTTTTTTTTTACATGACTCAATATGTTCCACCTAGAAAATATATGTTTCACATCAAATTGAGACACTCTATACCAGGGGTCTTCAAACTTGGCAACTTTAAGACTTGTGGACTTCAACTCCCAGAATTCCTCAGCCAGCTTTGTTAGCTTTGCTGGCTGAGGAACTCTGGGAGTTGAAGTCCACAAGTCTTAAAGTTACCAAGGTTGGAGACCCCTGCAATACTGAATCAGGAAAGTGGCCTTGGAGAAGGTCTATGGGGACAGTTAGCAAAACATGATTTAAGGAAGAGACCATTAGACAGAAACTTCAACTAGCTATGTCTTAACTCTCTTTGGTACAGGTAGTCCTCAACTTACAATCATTGGTTTAGTGACGGCTTGAAGTTACAAAAGCATTGAAAAAAAGAGACTTATGACTGTTTTTCACACTTGCGACTTTTGCAGCATCCCCATGGTCACATGATCAAAATTCAGATGCTTGTAACTTGCATGCATTTATGACAGTTGCAGTATCCTGGGGACATATGATCACTTTTTGCAACCTTCTGACAAGCAAAGCCAAAGGGAAAGCCAGATTCACTTAACAACCATTTTACTGACTTAACAACTGCAGTGATTCAGTTAACAAAACTAACAAAACGGTCGTAACATGGGGAAAAATTCACTTAACAACTGGCTTGCTTAGCAACATAAATTTTGGGCTCAATTGCAGTCATAACTTGAGGACTATCTGGATAAGAGGGAGGGAACAAAATAATGTCAAGAGTTTCAAGATTCTGTTACTATATCCTGCACCAATTAAAAAGAGTTCCGGTAAATTCTGTGGAGTCTGTTTTCTGATCTTGTCTAGTTTGAAGGGATGACACCATCCCAAATATCCTGCAGAATCAGTGGTGGGTTCCTACCAGTGCGGTCCACTCTATAGCACCGGTAGCGGCCCGCTGGTGATGTCACAGTACTGGTGCGGTCGGTTGCCGGTACCAGGGTGCCGCCATTAAAAAAATTTTTTTTTTAACTTTTTAAAAATTTTTCTTCTGTGCATGCCCAGAAGCCGAGCTTCCGGCACTGCGCATGCGCTGCCTTCCTACCCCACAGTGAGTCCAAGCAGGGGAGGATGGCTGAGGGAGCGCATGAGACGCTGAAAGAACGGGCAGCAGGACCTATCTCAGTTCCCCTCCCTTCAGCAGTCTGAGAAGCCACAAACGCACGGTGATGATCCTAGGCATTTTCGCGCGTTTGAGGCTTCTCGAGCTGCTGAGGAGAGGGGGAATGGGCAGCAGGACCTATCAGTTCCCCTTCCTTCAGCAGTCTGAGAAGCCACGCCCACCCAGTCACATGCCTGGCAAGCCACATCTACAAAATAAGCCACGCCCACAGAGTGGTAGTAAAAAAATTAGGAACTCGCCCCTGTGCAGAATGTATGTCATGTCTTATGTAAACTGACACTTATGTTATACTCCATGCTTGAGGCATTTTGCACTTGATGCTATCACATCTGGAAAGCACCTGGGTTGGGGAAGACTTGTGTAATTTCTGATCAGAGATGTTGTGCAACGAAAATTGGACTTGCCATAATAATAGCTTGTTCAGAAGATACTACTACGGTATCTCTTTTAAGACTGATGACATCATTCCCTCACTCAAAGAAGCCTGAACTTTTTTTTAATGAATTCACTCAAAGCAGGAAACTGTGAGTTCAAATCCCTCCTTAGCCATGAAAGCCAACTGGGTGACTTTGGGCCAGTCACTCTCTCAACCGAATTTCCTCACAGGATTACTGTTGTGCTGAAAATATGAGGAGGAAGATATGTTGGATATGTTTGCTGCCTTGGGTTCTTTGTAACAATAATAAAGGTGTGATATAAATCAGTAGTGGGTTCTAAAACCCGTTGTTACTGGTTCGCGTGTGCGCATGCGCAGAAGTGTCCTGGGTGGGTGGGCGGAGCCTCATGCCGCTGGTGCTACCGGTTCGCAGAACCGGGCCGAACCAGGAGCAACCCACCACTGATATAAATAAATAAAATAAGAATAAATTCACTACTATCTATATCCATCCTCTCATTCCTTTTCTGGCAACTTCTCAGCCCCATCAGGTAGACCAGACCAGGAATCAACTCCACAGAATGGCTAAAACTACTTTAGCTGAATGTGGCTATAGAAACAGAATTTTACAAGTCCAATTGTGATATACCCCACCCTCCATGGTTATGTGAATTATTGGGGAGAGACTGCCTGAGAAGAGGGTGGAGCAATTTTTAATGTGACTTTCTCTTATAGTCAATTTATATCATTTTGGATTAGAGAAATGTAAAGGCAAAGGCATAAAAAAATTGTGCATACATGTGTTTCAAATATTAAAAGGAAAGAATTAAAGTTTTTTAAAAATTTGTCTTTGGTTCTAGTTCACAGTACTTCTTGTGCATTTATAAGGAATTTTGTCTACCTGTGCCATTTAATTAGTATAGATACCTAGGGTATTTTTCCCCACAAAGGTTTTTAGGGCAAAACTCAGGACTGCCTAAAAATCCAATTGGCTACTTCATAATGCAGAGTATGTATAGAAACCAGCAAATATATCTCAACAAAGCAAGCTTTCAGAAATCCATCACTGATCTAATGAAACGTGTCTCAACTATATATAGGAACATTACCTGAATAAATGCAAATACTAAATAAATTAAAATTAAGAAAGTTTAATTTAATTAAGAAAATTATCTTTAGAAACTCATCTTTAATGTCATTATTACATCATCATTATTTAAAGCACCATTTTTCATACATACCTTGATTTAATGGAAAGGCTGGATAGCTCTCTCTGGGAAGAAAACTGCAGTAAATTACTTGGTTATGAGATTGGGGATGAATTCTAGCAGTGGTTTGGATATTATTTCCATAATTGCAAGTTATTTCCATTCCGTTCATATTTGGAATGTTCCCATTTATTTGGATTATCATACCCTAAAAATGAACAACAAAATGTTGTCATTCTAACAGATTAACAAAAAATTAAATTACATTGACAAACAGGTTTTGAAAATACTGTATTTTTAGGTTAAACATTATTTGAAACAAAGCTGCTGCTCCGTTGAGTAAAAATAACAAGTGCAGCCGAATATTCAGAGATTGTGTTGTAAAATTACAAGATGCCTTCTATGTGTCAACACTTGCCCAGTGGAACAATATCCTCTGTAGAGATCTAGATGGTTCTGACCCTGACAACCTTTCACAAGGCTGTTTCACTATGCGGCTGATGTGACTTTTTATGATTGGGATTTATTGTTTACCTTGGGTGATATGGAACATTGTTTATAGCTGTTGTTGTAATCCTTGCACACTGCCAAGAGTTACTGTTACAGTAGGAGATGGGAGTGGGGGGGGGGGTAAGATAAATTATTTAAATTTTGTTCATAATGCTTTGCAATCAGTTCCCTTTGCTTAAGATAATTATTCACAGACATTGCAATTCCTACTTCACGTACCTCATTTTCGTTCTCAATATTTATTTCTGAAGGCATTGTGGTCATTGAAGGGCATTGTTGTACTCCCTCATTGGCACTGATCCAGAAATAGGATTCTTCCGAATGGGCGCATTCATGCTGTAGTGAACACCTAAAACAAGTAGAACATTTATGACACCAGACCTTTAGAAGAAAACCAATTATTAATTTTCCTGAAAAACTATCATGTTTGTCATTTCACTAAGAATGATAGCCATTATCTTAAAATGTTAACCTCATAATCAAAACACAGGAGATATGATTAGGAATGATTCATATATTTTTCTATTGTTTGCCTTCTGTTTATCTTGGATTTTTTTTTTACAGCTAAGGTTGTCAGGCATGAACAACCAGACCCACACATGCAGAGTTCAAGCTAACTACCTTATTCTTTTCTGCCTATCAAGAATCAGCCCAGCCTGGCAACCTTCTCTTGGGAACAAATAGATAAACCTCCAAGGAATTTAGAGGGGTCAGTCTTTTGTGGTTGCGCAGTGACTCCAGGCTAACTCCGCCCTTGAGCCTTCCACCCTACCTGGCTGGGTGCTTCCCAACAAAGATACAGAAAAAAATTGGCTGTTAAATCCATGGAAATAAGATGGTCAGCTTTTGAACTTTGCTGACTTAATAGAACATCAGGCAGTTATTCAATGTTTTCCCTCAATTTTATATGTCCTATTTCTGTTTACCCTAGACCAGTGGTGGCGAACCTTTTTCGGCTCGCGTGCCAAAAAGGGGGGGGCGCGCTCGCGCGCGCTCGCATGCCCACACCCATTCCCTCCCCCCACGCATGCGCACAAACCCCCCCATGCTGCCCCCTGCGCATGCGCACACACTCCCACCCCCGCGCAAAGGCTTACCGGAGCCTGGGATGACGAAACCGGCAAACCGGAAGTGCGAAAAAATGCACTTCCGGTTTGCCGGTATGCTGTTTTTTGCACTCCGGAGGGTTCAGGGAAGCTCCCTGAAGCTCCGGAATGCAAAAAACTACAAAACGGACAAACCGGAAGTGCGGAAAAGTGCACTTCCGGTTTGTCAGTTTTGTAGTTTTTTGCATTCCGGAGCTTCAGGGAGCTTCCCTGAACCCTCCGGAGTGCAAAAAACAGCACACCGGCAAACCGGAAGTGCGTTTTTTTCGCACTTCCGGTTTGCCGGTGGGCAACCCTCGCGTGCCAGCTTCTATGGCTCCGCGTGCCACCTCTAGCACGCGTGCCATAGGTTCGCCACCACGGCCCTAGACTCTCTTAAAATATTCTTCAAAAACATAAATTGATTGTTGTGGCTCTATCGTGTTTCCACAAAGACTTTTGACTAGTCCAAAATATGCATGTTGTCTATGACTTTTCTTACGCTAAGAGCACCTTAGTGTCATATAGAATTTTTAAAAGAATATTTTGACTTATCCTATCACATTTGAAGTGAAAAAAGAAATGACATATTACATATGACAGATAATTTTATATTAAGATATAATTACGGATTGCATGAGTTTTTATTATTTTCAAAATCAATGCTGCCTTAGACTATCTCATGCACAGTATAATACACAAGTCTACTTATTGATTTCCCCCCACAAAATAATTGAGTTTATGTGTGAAGTCTCATAAAAAACTGAAAATTGTTCAAATGCTATTTATCCAACAATGTCTTGATTGTATTTATATTCACATAAGCTGCGAAGTCTGCATCAGTTATTTATTATTGTACAAGTCAGTGAATCTGGTGAAAGTTTACAATAATATTAAGTTATCATTATCTGTTCAGAATGGCTTATTGTCAGAGGGTTATAAAATGCAAAAATATTCCACCTGGTCTCCAAGGTACACCATCCACAGTAAGCATCAGCTGCAGCCAAGCAGTCTGCACATTTAGTGTATTGGTCACAAGCAGCTACTTTCACACGAGCAATCTGTAACAGAAAAAAAAATCAAGGTAACAATTTTAAATAATCAAACTATTATTAGCAGACTCTTGTATAATCAACTTCAGCAACAGAGCACCTTATACTTATCCAGGCTGACCAAAAGATTAGAAACAACTATCATCAGAATATGGATGGCACCCAACATTACCTGTCCTTTTTGATCCAATACAGATGAAATGCTACCCATGTTTCCCTAAAAATAAGACCCTGTCTTATATATTTTTTGAACTCTGAAATAAGCACTTGGCCATATTGCCATGCACTCAAAAGCCCGATTGGGCTTATTATCAGGGGATGTCTTATTCTGGGGGAAACAGGGTAGTTGATCTCACACCTTAGATTTAGAAAATTGAAATGTTGGCTAGTAGGAGGCTCATCTGCCAGATTTAGTGATCATTAAATTGTTATAAATAGAGTTTCTCCACTCCAAAAAGAGCAGCTTTATAGAGCTTATAATAGAACTCTGCCATTTTTTGCTTTACATAATATTCTTTGAATTATATACAGTAGACATACATATAAATGAGCCCCAGCAGAGATAATTTAGCTAGTCATCCATCCATGGATAATGGGTTGAATGTTTTATTTATTTATTTATTTTTGTTTGATAAATAGTCATAGAGAGTGTGTTTTTGCTCTTGGAATCTTAAAAGGTTTAGGATCAGTCCACTTCCTTCCCCCTCACCATAGGGTGGTTTTTTTTTTTGCCTAGTTTTAAAATCATGCACACATGTTTCTTTTATATTTATATCTAGCATGTCTACAGAGGAAACTGAGATTTGCTGCTATATAGTTCATGCTGCCTCAAAAATATGGAAGAGGGGATGGGTTAGCAAAGAATTGTAATACAAATTCATTTACCGAAGCATTTGCATACGTGTCTAAAATGGAAAGAGGCATAACAATTTAACATGATTTTTATTTTTGTTATTTTAATTATTTTAAACTAACAAAGATAAATTATTTTATTATCCATATTTTCTGAATATCCCAGATAGGAAGAAAGGAAAAAAATGTATATTTTAACAGAATGCTAACATCTTATTTGGAAAAAAAATTAAACAAAAGAACTTGATAAAGAAATTCTGTATTTCTTTTAATAAGTTCTTTAAAATTTCTGCCTTTCGCTTTTTTCCCCTTTCCATGATAGTTTGTGTGTGTGTGTGTGTGTGTGTGTGTGTGTGTGTGTGTGTGTATGATGAGAGCTAAATAGCTCGAAATAGATCTATAATAGTCTCCCTTTATTTTCATTTATCAGCAAAAAATGCTACACACACACACGTGTGTGTGTGTGTGTGTGTGTGTGTGTGTGTGTAACATTTTTTTGCTGATAATGAAAATAAAGGGAGACTATTATAGATCTATTTCGAACTATTTTGCTCTCGTCAGATAGCCATACCCTTAGTGGGAATTGAACATGGGCAGTCTGCTTGTAAGGCAGAAGTTTAACCTCTAGGCCACAAGGTTCTGCCTTACAAGCAGACTGCCCAGGTTCAATTCCCACTAAGGGTATGGCTATCTGACGAGAGCAAAATAGCTCGAAATAGATCTATAATAGTCTCCCTTTATTTTCATTATCAGCAAAAAATGTTACACATATAGACAATATAGTTTGTCGACTATAGAAAACTGCCTATATGGTCCCAGGAGGGGCCGAAAGGCAAAAGGAAGCTGTGATGTTTCCTTCCATACACCAGGATGACTCGACAGCACACACACACACACACACACACACACACACACACACACACACACACACACACACACACACACACACACACACATATTAAACTGTCCTAGAAATTGTTTTTCATACTCTACACACACGGGGGGGGGGAGAACACTGACATGCATGAATACACACTTTAATAGTATAGCTTCATTATTCAGGTGGAACTATGTTCTGCTGCATGAATCACAGTAAGTGGTAAAAAAAGAAAGATTTGATTAATAAAAGGTATATAAACAACTATAATTTGCCTAAAATGCAAAATACTATAAAATGTTTAAGAGCAGCAAATGATTAATACCAGTACCTGCAATTTGCTTCTAGGTATTTGTGAAAAGCTAGTGCATTCTTTTATGGGTAATATATTTGGCGCATATTTCTTCCAATACCTGAGAACAGCATTTTTTGTTTTACAAAAATCCACTGCAGATATACCGGTAAGTGAAAGTGGGAGATGGAAATTGGCTCGAAAACATCCATGGATGTTTCCTGCTAGGCATAAATTTGGATTTTTACAGACCTCAAACACTGTTTACCCTCTTAAGATGCCTTTATTTTATAAATGTTAGATCTGAGAAGAATTTAATACAATGCTGCCATAGTCTGCCATTTGGATCAATCACTTCAGTTATTTGTCTAAACCATATTCAAATGTAAGATAAGCCTTTTGTATTTGCAGTAACATTGACCCCATTCAGAATTATACTGCTCCCTGATGGCCTTAGTTCCACATACATTTATATGAATGCACTCAGAAGGTATTTCTGCCAATAAACAAAACCAGATTGACAAATCATTCTGACACAGGTTGGTAATATCTCTGGGCAGTTGAAATTCTTCACCCAGGGAATACGATTCCTCTCACAAATAAATGTTTGTTTGATATTTACAAAGGACTTGGCGTGTTTTAACAGCTGTTTTCCCCTATATTTTATTTATTAAATTTTCAAATTTTTTTTTCATTTTAAAGATGTCATTCCGAACAACAAAAGGTTCTGTGTGGGTGCAGACACAAATGTTGCATGGCTTCCACCAAATTATTACATCTTGTAATTTTAAATTTTAATCTTGCCTTATGTAGTTTACACAGAACATATTGTGATTATATTGCAAGCAGAATACCCATTCCTCTTCCCTTGACAGTTCCCATGTTAAGTATTATTGCTAATAATAGATTAATATGGCTTACACTATATCTCAGCAGATGGCAACACCTGCTCAAGCTTTTATAGGCTTGGAAACTAAGCAAGGTTGGATTTGATTAGTAGTTGGATCAGAAACTGAATTCAGGGCTATTAGTTAGTTGAAAAAAAAACCCAGAAAAAGATAACTGCAAACCAATTTTATATTACTCCCAAGACGAGTAAATAGTATGTTCATGTAATTACCAGGAACTCAATTCAAGATCATCTTTATTTTGTTTTTTAAGTACAGGTAATCATCACTTAATGACTGCCTATTAGCGACTGTTTAAAGTTACGGTGGCACTGAAAAAAGTAACTTTTCAAATGGTGTAGCGCTTATAACTGTCATCGGATCCCAATGGCCACATGATGAAGACTGGTCATGTGATTGCATACTTTACAGCCCGCTTCTGATCAGCAAAGTCAACGGAGAAGCTGGCAATTAATGATCATGATGGAAGTGAAATTGTCATGTGATGTCTCACATAACAACTGCATCACTTAACAATGGATTTTCTAGTCCCAATTACAGTTGTTAAGCAAGGACTACCAGTAAACTGTTTTGATCAAAAATGGTTATGGGGTAAATGATTTAGGAACAAGTTATCAGTTTTGTATACTGGAAATATTCATTAATTAGGGAAATACAGCGAGAGGTTAAATACTAAACAGAAAATTATCAGTTAGAATACTGAAGCTTGCAAGGAATACCAAACCCATTTTATTTTCGGCTACACAGTAAAGATAATAATCCATTAATTGATAGATAACATTGGAAAATAAAGATTTTGCTTCCTGTACACTTTTGGGTGTATTCTATATATTTTGGGCAGCTAATCATGAGAATAATCTGTAATTTAAACTATCACATATCATTTTGTAGAAATCTTCTGTATTTAAACAATGGCAATGTTTAATGTTTCAGTATCTGTTGCCTATGCAGCATATATGAAAGAAACATACAAAAACATGGAACTGTTGCTGAAGCACCAAGTACAACTGGAATATTTGTGCAGATCTAAAAGAATTGGCTCTGCTGCTTGGATATGCCAAGTATTGTTGTAACATATGCAAACAGGACAGCTGTGCAAGAGAGTTGCATTACATTAAAAAGAAACACCATTCCAAAATAAGTTGGTTCTAGGACAGAAAAACATGGCACAATAATTGGCACACGAACCGCTTGTTGACCAGACAAAGATATTTTTGCCTCTGCTTCATATAAAACACAGACTGATGTGAAAGGTTTTGTGAAAGTGCTGAACAAGGAAGATGGAGTTTTTTGTTCTTTGAGACAGATGTTTCCAAGAATAGCTGATGCCAAGATTAAGGAAGGCATTTTTGTTAGTCCACAGATCAGATATATCATCAATGACAAGCGGTCCAAAGATCTGTTAGTGGGGCTCAAGAAAATTGCCTGGAAAGCATTCAAGGATGTTATTGAGAATTTTCTTGGCAACTACAGAGCACCAACTTAAACTTAGACATAATTGAAACCAACTTAAATATAGTAATGGGGGAACAAGTATAAAACAACTATCAAAGTTCAAATATCTAGGAACAACATTCATCGAAGATGGTAAAATGGACAAAGAGATTAACATATGATGCAGTAAGGCAAACCAAGTATTGGGACAGCTAGCTCCACTCCTACAACATAAGGCAGTACTGATCAGCACAAAGAAGCATCTCATACAAAGCATATTCTTACCCATTTTATATTACCAGTGCCAAACACTGACACTTACAATAAAACATAAATGAAAGTTAGTCATCACGGAAATGAGATATTTGAGGAAAGCTGCTGGAGTGACCAGAAAAGATAAACTCAGAAATGAGATCGTAAGAAAAAGAATTGGCATACAACCAATCTTAAAACTACATACAAAAACAGCAAATAAAGTGGTTTTCTCATCTTGAGAGGATGTCTTGGGATTCCATACCATACAAAGCATATTCAAAAAGAGGAGAAGGTCAAAGAACATGAGGAAGATCCAGAAGAAGATGGAGAGACAACATCAAAGACACACTACAACAGCATCAAATAATAATGTTTGAGGCCATCAAAAGAGCAAGAACCAGAACTTTTTATCTCCTTTGACAGCCAAAACAGTAAAAGACGAAATAAAGATGAGGAAGACAGAGCACCAAACTGCATTCAGCTGATTGACAAACTTGTACAAGCATGGTTAGAACATATTTCTAACTTCTGAAAACATACAATACCATGAAGTGTAACATGTCACTGAAGATTTATTTTCTGTATTCACACTTGGACTTCTTTCCCAAAAATCTAAGTGCAGTAAGTGAAAAACATGGTGAAAGTTTTCACCAGGATATTGCCACAATAGAAAAACAGTATTAGGGCAACTGTCCATCAATGCTGCCTGAAAATGCAGTTGGACAATGCAGTAAGATGAATTCGGTACTCAGTACTAACAAAAATCAACAGCAAAACACTTTTAATCCTGTTGAACTCATGCATCATGTCGGAAACATGTGATTAAATACATTATAATGACTAAGAGCTAATTTCTATTTCTCTATCACCACCGTAATTGAACACAAACAGTAGGAAAGCATAATTATACAAGAGAAATATATCAGCCAACTTTCAGCCTTTTCCCACTTACAACAACCATAGTACAAATATTCTAAGATCTGGTCTCTGCTGTGTTTTGAATACATTGTTTTTATCTCATAGTAAACAACCAATCTTTATTGTATTGATAGTAATGTTTTATTTTCCACCTTGTTCCATCTAATACACCATCAAGGGCAGATTAAAAGTGTATTAAATCTGCTTATAAGAAACATTCAATAGTTTGATTCACACAGACTCCTAAATAATGATTTCTTTCTTTTTAGACTTGTTATGAAACATGAATCCTCTAATTATGGCTTGTTTGAGAAAAATCCTGTCTCACCATGCCAATAAGATCTCAAAAGCTATGCTGACAAATTTACAAAATATGCCCAGTAATTATATCTGCATTTCCATGATCTACCCAAGCAAGGAAAATGTGGCATCCCACAGCCCTTAACCATCTCTACAAAATATGATCAGTGATGAGGAATGATGGAGCAATAATTTGGCAACAATGACAATATATTGCAAAAATATAAATTTCAAGACAATAAAACCAACAATTATTTTGAAAGTATTTATAATATGTTATAAGAAATACTGTCCCACAGTATTTGTCATCTGTGCAGCAGTGAAAAGTTTGATGTAGAAAGAGTTGGAGAAACTCCCTAACTGATTACATTCAAACTTCATAGAAAGGTGGGTTTGGGAAATAATCTTACCTGATGAGAAGTCATTAAATACAGGTAACTGGAATCAGATGGATCAAACTGCATAATAGGATGGACAGGTTCATTGTAAGCCACCATAATGGACTCCCTGCTTATAACCTCCATGGAACTGTTCAGATTAATCTGTAAAAAGGGAACATTTTATATAACCTCCAATGTCATAAATTTTGAGGAAAAAGACAAGAATGAACCTATAAAAGATGTTAAGAAAACAGTAGCATTATGGAATCTTGAAAAGTATTAAGTGAAAAATCCCTTTCATCTTTAACTTGATAACACAAGAGCATGAAGTAAGAAAATGGTGGCTATTGTAAACTAAACCATCCATTAGTAGCATATAAAATTCTTGAATTGCTATCAGGATTGAAATATGTGATGGGTTATTCTAAAACTGAAAATATTTTTAATATGCAAGTAAAGAACATTGCTTAGTCGTAGAGCAATTACTTGCAAGAACCCTGGATTAAAGAGTTGAAATAACCCATGTTAGCAAATCAATGGTTAAGCATCTTGAAGAATATTGTTTTCTCATGAGTTTAAGATCATCTTAATTTTGTTCATGCTTACTGGACACCTCAGAATGTTTAATAACAATGACATATTATGCTGCTGTAAAATGATCAAGGGAACAACTATCCACATGATACGGCCTTGACTCAATATTTATTATTCTTTGTGATATAATGTCCATTAGTTTGTTAATGTGGTTTTAAGAAGAGAATACAATTTTAAACTGTAAATCTAATTGGGATTATATAACAACTCTCTGAAACTTATGAATATATGTAGAACTATATTCATGGATTTATTAAGAGTGAGGCATAGGAAAAGACACTAATGTAATCATGACATGATGACATATCTTCTCTACTTATGAAGTGGGTCTTTCTGGACTGGAAAGACTGATCAATATTATTTGATATGAGCAAGCCTGAATATCTTAATTAAATACACATACACAAACATGGTCTTTCTTATTTCGTTCTTCCTTTTTAAATTTTATTCTATCTTCTACACAGTATATTAAAGCATTTAAAAAAAAAATCCCCCCCAAAAAAATTCCTATGTTGTTTTTAGACTCGAATTAGTCAGTCGTGCATTATTTAAGCTAATCAAGGTTTACCAAAACTATATTTCAGAAATATGCCTTGGCAAAATGGTTTGTCTTATGGGTTTAATTTGAAATATATTATATGTAACATTGGAAGTGTTGCTCCTTTACATTTACTTTTGTTCTGTTAATGACTCTCTTGAATGTGCCACAGTGATAATGGCCCTTGTGATATGCCTTCGCCTGGTGTACTTTATCATTTACTGGACCATATTAATTGCCTATGTGATAGGAAATTATAATTGCTGCTTAGGAACTGGCTGAACATCGCCTATCCTCCTTTTACTGTCTTGTCTTGGATGGGAAACCTGAATTATCACTCAAATATTCCGTATTCCGTGCCAAACAAGAAGGAGCCCCCAAGGTAAAAAGGCTTCTGGTTGTGCAGCTGTGGAGTACAATTAGATTATAGCTATCTCAACAAATTATCCTAGGAATAAAAGAGCTAGGAATCTTTTTCTAATGGAGGTTCAGCAGATAAGGCTGCCATTTCTGATATGATAATGGAAACAGAGCTGTTATTGCTGTGTGAATATAAGCTGGGTGAGGAATGTAGTTCACATTCATTGCCTGTGCAGCTGACTCCGAGGCCAGTTACCTAGCACTTCAGTTGTGTAAACTGGGCCTCTGGGCAAATATCAAATCAGAGCGATATCTTTTCCACCTGCTTGGAACATTTTCAAAGCAGGAAAGAAATCAGATTCCCTTCTTTTCTCTTCCTACTCTGATCTAATATTCTACATCACGTGTTATTATCTTCAGATTGATATAAACCAGTTTCTAGTTATGTCTTTCCATGAGAGGGTGGCATCTATTTAGCAGGCATAGGTGTAAGTAGCAATTGGCTGACACAGAGCTCTTTCCTCAGCAAACAGCATACAGTGAAGTTATGGCAGCTGCTGGCTGTTGCTGGGGTAGAGACCATAATGGTGCCTTAAATTTTGGTCTCCAATGTATTGTTTCAACATGGATAAAACAGGCATATTACACACTCTTCAGTTCAGAAATTACTATAACCAATGAGGCATTGACCACTGCAAGTGTGGGGGAGCCTGTGTTTTTCACAAGTACCAATCAAAAGAGGAAAAATGTATAAATAGACATTGTTAATAACTAAAAGCTGTGCAATAACATCTTAAGTACAAGCATTTATTCCTACAATATATTAAATAACATCTTGATTACACTCTAGCCTCAACTGCTGATTAAAAGTTAAGAATTAGAAGATATTGTATATCCATATGCAACTTAAAGGAACAACTAATTCCTTCTTTATTGAAGAATGAAAGCCTGTGTGATGATCACTTTGATGAGTGATTAATTTTTCTGTTTTGAGTTAAGAGAATTGCGGATTAATATGCCAGGCCAGTCTTACATTTCCCAAACACGAATTCTTTAATTTTATGAACAGGATTGTAATCAAATAAGCTGCATCAGCGTAACTTTGCCCATCAGTTGCAGGAACTAGCTACATCTAGTCTAATGAATAGAAGGACTAGGGGTGACATAATAGCAGTCTTTCAATATCTGAGGGGTTGTCACAGAGAAGAGGGAGTTGGGTGTAATGGCAGACGGAGCTTCACAAAAGAAGATTGACAGACTCAGTCCTCACACTGATTGGACGAGGACAACCCATTCTGAATGCTAGCTCCACCCACCATGTAGAATGTAAGCTGCAGGCTCACCACTAGTGTTGACTGCTTGGGACACAATGTCAAGCTAAGAAATAGATAATAAGATTTTGCTAGAGTTAAAAAAAGAATCGAGGCTCCTTGCAATGTAGACAGAATCTTCATTTGCCAAGTAGAAAAAGATGCCTAGGCAGTCTACTTTCTTGTTTGGACAGACACAGCTACACCTATTATGGGAACTAAAATTACTGCAAGGTTCATTTCCTTTTGTTGTTAAAAGAAATTCCATTTTTTAAAATTTATTTAAAGTAAAATATGCTGTTTAGAGGATTTCTCAAAATTGTGGTTGTTCAGAAAATTTGAATAATTTTCTGTTTCAGGCTGTTCAGAAAATTTATCAATACTACATAAGGCTTGCAGTTTCTTCCACATAAATATTAAAAACATGCAAATATTGCTGAACAGAGTTCATAAAATCCTTAAGAGATGGGAGATGAGAAAGAATAATTAGTATGGAAAATAAATGCCTCATTAGAAAACTGATTAATGAAGAAAGTTAGTCATTTTGACCATAAATCAAATAATAATTTGCTGAATAAATCACAGTTGGCTTGGTTCATTCATATTATGGTATGGTTTACAAACTACAATGGCTTAGCATGAGCTAAACCTATCAACATGGCATTTAGGAACAGGAGGTTCACAATCAAAAAGATACTCCATTGTTAATTGCAAAAACACCCATAACTTTTTGGTATCCAGTTCATTTTACCTTAAGCAGTCTTCCATTTGCTGTTCCTAAAAATACAACTGTGTAATTATTGATACTGGAGACGGCCACTGATGTAAGGCCTGGTGAAGTAAACACTGGTTTAGCCTTGATTGGATGCAAAATTGATAATGGATGTTGGAGATGTGCTGCACCACAGTCCAGTTGTTCTGGTTGCAACTGAAAAGAAAAGGATATACAATATTAGTGGATATAATTTTATTTATTTATATTATTCATTGTGCCTTATACGCCACTCAATTCCTGAAGACTGTAAATAGCTTACATCAATTAATGCATCAAGACTATCAGGATTAATGAAATAGACCTCCACTACAGGGACGGGTTCCTAATTTTTTTATTACCACTCTGTGGGTGTGGCTTATTTTGTGGGTGTGGCTTGCCAGACATGTGACCGGGTGGGCGTGGCTTCTCGGACTGCTGAAGGGAGGGGAACTGAGATAGGTCCTGCCGCCCGTTCCCCCTCCCCTCAGCAGCTCGAGAAGCCTCAAACGTGCGAAAATGCCTAGGATCATCACCGCGCGTTCGTGGCTTCTCTGACTGCTGAAGGGAGGGGAATGGAGATAGCTCCTGCCGCCCGTTCTTTCAGCGTCTCACACGCTCCCTCAGCCATCCTCCCCTGCTTGGACTCACTGTGGGGTAGGAAGGCAACGCATGAGCACTGCCGGAAACTCGGTTTCTGGGCATGCGCAGAAGAAATTTAAAAAAAAAAATCAAAAAAAATTTAAGGCACCGGCAACCGACCGCACCGGTACTGTGACGTCACCAGTGGGCTGCTACTGGTGCTATAGAGTGGACCGCACTGGTAGGAACCCATCACTGCTCCACTAAATATGCCATATAATGATTGAAAATACTCTCCTGAAAAGTCTTAGGTCTTCATGGCGTAGAACAAGTTGTCATAGTACAGACTTCAGATGACAAGGGTGTGAGTGACCATATACAACACTTCCTGATCCAAAAACGGTTGCAAACTGGCACATAAGATGTAATTAAGCAAAACATTCTCCTAGCCATAAGCACTACCTATTGTTCCAGCAGATGTTGTGAGTCAAAGAGGACCTGCAAGTTGTGAGCTTGGAATGCTATTTTCATCTACTTAGATATGAGGGAGAAGCCCTGAAGGGCTCATCTCCAAAGGAATCCTTCTGCAAGTATCCCATGACAGGGCCTTCCTGCCAATGCTGCTATTTTTATGGAACAGCTTGGCCTCATATACAATGACTACTTTTTCCCTAATGAATTTCTATAAAGAAGTAAAAACAGGGCCCTGGAAGAGAGCATTCAGGATTGTTAAGTGTTGCATCTATTAATCAATGCCATTAAAATGCATATTTGTCAAACTATTCACTAAGGCTGCATTACTATTACTATTAGTCTTCTCATCGTTCCTATCACCCATCTCCTCCCACTTATGACTGTATGACTGTAACTTGTTGCTTGTATCCTTACGATTTATATTGATTGTTTCCCAATTGCTTATTTGTACCCTATGACAATAATTAAGTGTTGTACCTCATGATTTTTGACAACTGTATCTTTTCTTTTATATACACTGAGAGCATATGCACCAAAGACAAATT
This sequence comes from Diadophis punctatus similis, assembly GCA_023053685.1. NCBI lineage: Eukaryota > Metazoa > Chordata > Lepidosauria > Squamata > Dipsadidae > Diadophis > Diadophis punctatus. The sequence goes on along the minus strand of JALIGW010000002.1, from coordinate 210,376,128 downwards.
CCTTGTGTGTCCAATCACACTTGGCCAATAAAGAATTCTATTCTATTCTGTTCTGTTCTGTTCTGTTCTGTTGTTCTATTCTGTTGTTCTATTCTATTCTATTCTATTCCATTCCTTTCCATTCAATTTTTTGAGTACTGTTTGTTTGTTTATTTATTTATTTATTAGTGAGACTTATATACCGCCTCATAGTGCAAGCACTCTCTAAGCGGTTTACACCATTAAGCAATGTATATTTATATTGCCCCCAACAATCTGGGTCTTCATTTTACCTACCTCGGAAGGATGGAAGGCTGAGTCAACCTTGAGCCGGTGAGATTTGAACAGCTGAACTGCTGATCACAGTCAACTAAAGTAGCCTGCAGTACTGCACTCTGCTGCGCTACCTCGGCTCTTATTATTTTTAATCTTTTGTTTTTGTTTTTATGTATGCCACTCTCAGCTTTGCTATTTATTTTTATCCCACCTTTATTATTTTTATAAATAACTCAAGGCAGCAATCATACCTAATACTTCTTCCTCTCCTATTTTCCACACAACAACCACCCTGTGAGGTGAGTTGGGCTAAGGAGTCTAGCCTAACGCAGGACTAGAACTCACAGTCTCCCGGTTTCTAGCCTGGTGCCTTAATCACAGGATCAAAGTTCAAACTATTTCTGGTTTTGAATATAATGGCATAGAAATGCTAGTATAAAATAAAATATAGCTTTAACATAAATTTCATGAGACCTATATTCTAAATATAAATAGCAAAGTTTTGTAACCCCTTCCTAACTGAAAAGACAATTAGGAGTAAGCTAGGCTCTTATTTTATAATACGTAGAAACAGAGATACATTTTTTTATGTTCACTTGTTCTATTTAATGTACACATGCACACATTTTAAGAACATTCAAGGAGGATATGGATGCAGCAAAGAAACTAAATTAATTATGCAGCTGCTGTGGCCTAGATGTGGAGCTCTTGCCTCACAATCAGGAGGCTGTGAGTTCGATCCTAGGTAGAGGCAGATGTAGGGTCTCCTGCTTGGGCAGGGGGTTGGACTAGATGACCTGCAAGGTCCATTCCAACTCTGTTAATCTGTTAGACTCTTAGTAGTCAAGCAGCATGCAATCCAATTATTCATGCAATATATTTATTCTAAACATAATTATTTGCATCTGCAATTCCTGCAGAAGATATAGGACAGATGCTTAAGCCTACACCGACAATCTCTGAGAGGGTACTGAAACTACTAAAACAAATTGAGTAACAAGATATATGCCAGGACCTGAGAGACTACACAGTAACCAAGTTTACAGATGATACCAACCTATTCAAATCAACAAAAAGCCTACAATGAAAATATGCATCTCAAAAACATATCTTTGCACTCGGTAAAATGATCAAATGACAAATGCAGCTCAGTTGAAATAAGAATAAAACTATGAACATCTGTGGCAAGTAATGCTAATTTCACACATATTCTGATGGGGTCTGAAATGTCAGTGATTAAGGGAAAAGGGATCATATTAGATAGCTCAATGAAGATGTTGACTCAGTGGGTAGCAATTGTAGAAAGGGCAAATTCCATGCTAGACATAACTAGGAAATGGGTGGAAAATAAAACTTAAAGCTACTTTAATCCCTATAGATGCAGACAAACAATTAAAATATACATTTTAATATGCACATTTTCTGAAGAGTAAATCACATTTTTAATTGGGTATATTCGTGTTACTCTGCAACATTAAGTAACTATATATCATGAAAGTCTCTGGTAACATTTACAAGCCAACTAGATATGTTTAAACTCTGCCCATGTTCTTTAATGTCGCAGCAGTATTACTCTATCCTGCTGTATAATTTTACTTCATAAAAGTATCCGCTGACACACAGTTCCAATTTCCCCAAAAAGACTTTATTTTATTTAACTCTCGTGTTCAATTGATTGCATTGGAGAAAATTAGCATACAAATCTTGTACAGAATCAATTAGGTAATAAATCACAAGTAATGCAATGCAGGCCAAGCATATAAGGCAAGCAATTAAGTATCAGATATGTGAATTATATCTAATAGAAGGGGTGCCTGGAAGAAGGAGCAGCTGCATCAGAGGTGTCCTTGAAAGCAGCCATAAGGTTGCCTGGCTTGCATTTCTACAGAGGAGGGGGAATCATAAAGTGGCCACTACACCCACAACACTATTAAGGTCTCATTTGGGAGAACTGCAAAGTTTCCACTTTCAGCTGACCAGTACTTTCCCCAATGGAAAAGGATCTTACTTAGGGTTACCTCCTTAACCAAGGTAGGAGGTAGGAGCAGAGTACGAATGATTAAATAGCCTTTATTACTAGCCTGGTTTCTTTACAATAATCCAGAGAATTTGGTTTTACTGTTATAAATGAACTAACCAATACAGGTAGCCTTCACTTATTGACTGCAGTAAGGTCTGGCAGCTCCGTCACTAAGCAGAGCAGTTGTTAAGCATGTCACATGACTGCACTAAATTACAACATCAGTTCTGTCTGTGGTTGTTCAGCAAATCATGGCAGGTTGTTAAGCATGTCATGAGATTGTGACTTGCGACTTCCTGCCAGCTTCCCCAATGACTTTGTTTGTTGGAAGTTGCTGTGAAAGTCACTAATAGGGATCACAGGACCACAGGATGCAGTTACCTTTGTATGTGCATGTCAGGTGCCAAGCACCTGAAATGCAACCAGGATTAGATTTTGCACGGTGCTCCTTTGAGTTTAATTGCTAAAATTTCCAGATATCAGACTACCGAAGGTTATTCATGTTTCTTCTTCCAATCTTAAAGCCACATTAATCTTCTTCCAATTCAGCATCCCTCAATATATTTTCTGCATATAGTCTGAATAAATAAGGAGAACATGTATAGCAGGCCTGCACAGACTGCTAGCATTTTTTAAAGGCTCAATAAATTGACGTCCACCAAATAATGCTGCCACCAAGAAGAATCCACCACCACACCACCTGAAAAGACACATGCCAAGCCCTTCCAATACATCCATGCCCCAGCTTCAGTGCTGTTCTGCCCCAGCTACGGACCACCAATAACGCAGCACACATGCAGTTTGTTCAAACCTATGTTTACTCAATTAACGACTACTAATAAGCTTGCTTAGTAGTTGACACACACAAACACAAGTTAAAGCAGTCTTTTCTTGAAAAACTAGCTGTTAATTAAACTGCATTAATAGCTAGCAGAAGTCCATAAAGTCATAAATTAAGTCTAAGCAAATAGTCCTGGATATCTCAAGAAGCTTACAAGGGTTGGCAAAATGCCTAGAAGCAGTCCGCAGGAAGAATGCCAAAACAGATAAGCTGAGCAGGTGTTTTCAGAACACAAAGGCACATGAACAAACAAACGTTGTTTCCTGCAGAGTTTTTGCTGTCGTCATCATCCCTTAAATAGGCTAGGGGAGTGGCCAATTAGCCCCAAGCCTTACTCCCGAGACCTCCTCCTGAGGAACCATTCCTGCCTTTTGGCAGCTCTGCGTGCCCGTGCATTAAGAAGAGGGGGATCCTCTTCTTCCTCATCACTGATGTGAGGTGCTGGAGGTTCTGAAGGCCCTGGCTGAATCTCTGCCTCTGGCACCAAGTCCTCGCCAGCCTCTTCACTGTCTGACTCGTGTACCAGCTGCACAGGCCACTGGCGCATCACCACATCGGCCTCTTCTCGGACGGGATCCACTACCAGCTACATGGGCTGCTGGCGGGCCACAACAAGTGCTCCCTCCTTTTTGCTAGCCACCAAACAGCTGATTGGTATGCCAGATATTCTTTGCAGCTCAACATTATTTTTAATTTATCAATATAGTCCTTTCCATTCCAGAAGTATGCAGGCCTGGTATCAATTTTTTGCTGACCTGGAGCCAGTCTGTTTCTCATTGTTCTCTCCAGATTGCAAATCATTGTCCTGTGTATAGGTTTCACACAAAGATAATGAAATGTTCCAGGATCCCTATTTTGGTAAGAATATTCTACAACTTGACATGGTTGTTATAATCAAAGGCCTTTCAATAATTTGTGAATATCATGCTTTAGTACTTTGGCTTTCTCGCTTATCCCTCACACATCAACACTAAAGTCTATTGTTTTTGGTCTTTTCTAAAATCAACTGGAACATCTGGCATCTCCCTTTCCAGGTATGGCTCTAATTTGTGTTGGATGATCCTAATTATTTTGCCAATGTGTGAACTCAAGGATGTTGTATGATAGTTTGCGCACTGTATTAATTCTCCTTTTTTTGGAATTTGCATGTAGATTAATTTCATCTATTGTGTAAGCCATTATGTTTTTCTCCAGATTTGCTGACGTAGATCCTTCTTCTGTGGTTTGCATATTTCTGTACTGATTCTTCTGTTTTGTGTTGCTGTAGATATTTCTATAACCTTCCAATTTGGGAATGATGGGGAATGCTTATCTAGCTTCATATCCTAGGACTATAAATTCTTGTAGATAGGGAATATATTCTGAGATATCTTGAATGTTGACATTTCTGCAATGCAATATTTCAATGTGCTCCTTCCATCTTTATTTGATTTGCCATGAAAGTTACTATCTATCCATTGGTATCATTCAGCATACCAATTTGAGATAGGAACTTGCTTCTGAATTCAGAGGTCTATCCTTGTTTTTCTGTATCTGTTTCCATTTTCACTGTCTTTACTGATGTCATACCACCGTTTTTTGTCTGTTCTGTTCTTCAAAATTCTTTGAGATCATTGCCTTTCTTGGTTTTGGCTTCTCTTCTTGGCAATTTATATCTTTTGTTTTAAAATCTGATTTGCTTTCTTCTGTTATTTTATATTTGGCATTCTCTTTCCTCATTCATCCTTAACAACTTGTTTGATTTCATTTCATCATTCCTAAATGAGGTTCAAGACTTCAAAGTGATCCTGATGGAAACCGGTTGTGCTCCATCTGGTAATGCCCATATGCATATATAGCCGTCATTTTGGTTACTTGAAGATTGTGTTAACAATGAAGAAATCATTGGACTGACAGCAATTGTTTTCCTGCTTAATTTCTGTTTCCAAGGCTATATTGATCCAACTACACTTTTCTCCTTACTATTTCTAATTTTGCTATTCCAGTCTCTAGCCACAAGCAGTACATTTTGCCTGCATGTTTTGTTCATTTGAGGTTGACCACAGAACTCATCAAATTCCTCGTTTTCTGCATCAATGATTAGACTATAAAGTAGGACAATAATCATATTAAAATATGCAGAAAATGCCTATTGCAGACAATGGATTCGTGTAATGGCTGTCATGTTTGCAAATGACCGTAGAGATTTGCTTAACGACCACCACAAAAGGCGGCAGTAAAATCAGACATGGTCATGAGATGATCCACTTAACGTCCAGCATGACTGACAACTGTAATTCCAGGCTCAATTACGGTTGTAAGTCAAGGACTACCTATATATGCTCTTGCTGACCATTCCCAATGTTCTTCATTCTTGATCTGAATGGGACAACTCACCCCCACTACCTTGCCGTGGAACACCATGGAACACCATGCCCCGACAAATTCACTGTGGGGAAAACTCGTCTCTGCTTGCCCCTCTTTCTGCCTGGAAGCCATCAGGGTCCAGTGCAGTACGCTGAAGGGGAGATCCTGCTCTCCCCAAGGCTGGGAACGATTGGCAGCTCAGCAGACTAAAAGTCTTCAAGCTTGGAACGGTGTGTGTGTCTTTGTATGTGTGTGTGTGTTAAACAATGACTCCCACTTAGCCCAACTTTCGTTAGAAGGGCCTTAAAAGTGAGACGAGGAAGCCTTTGGAGAAGGAGTGCAGTGCAGGCTGGCAGGAACTTTTGCTTCCCTTAAGCCGGGCTGGTTTTTGAAACCAGAGTGGAAGGTCCCAGGCTTGCAGCGAGTTGTCCCCACCATGAGTTGGCCAGGGTGAGGTGTCCCATGGCAAGGTGGAAGGGATGAGTTGGTGGCGGCAAGTTGCCAATGGCAAGTTGGTGACAGGAGTTGTCATAGACCCCTCAGGAATACCTCCTCCATGATGAGGAAGCATAGCAGGACTTGGAATACTATAATAATAGTAGTGATATTGAATTAGAGATCACTGTAATTTCCCCATAGCTCTTCAGTTTACTGCACTTAAAGTAAAAAGGGAAAATATATTTAAAAAAAAAACCTTTTATTCATTGTGAATGCCATAAGAACTAAACAGGACTTCCAAGATATGGCACAGAACTTAATGCAGGAAAGAAGAGATAGGATTGTTGTCATGAGGATTTCTGCAAAAATATATTTTTCATTTCTACATTAATTATTAATGTACATTACTTTTGAAAACTGCTTTCATCTTTAAGCAATATTTACATTTCTTCCTTTAAGTAGGCAAATTTCCTTTTATTATTGTATAGCACTATTCCTTTCACTGTTTTATTTAACAGATGTTCCATGATATAGCAAATACTTACAAATAGAGTAATCATGCGTAGTGGCGCTGTGAAAGACTATTGTATTTTGAGGAGTTTAGTGATGTATTTTGATTTCTCCTTCATATTTAGAAAACACTATAAATTTAGGGTTCATTCTGAGCTATGTTTAATCTGCTTGTTTGTTTGTTTTTTACTCTTGCTGGCAAGGTGGGGGAAATCTTCACACAGCTGCAAAGCACCAGCTTATCTAGATAATTCTCAGTCTTTCATTCCCATCCCAGAGTTATGCACTATTCAGCCAAGGTCTAGTCTTGCAATCTCCTGACCATGGAAGCAATGGTGGTGCCAAGTTTTAATAAAAACCCTGAAATTGCGCTTTGAGCTTTGTCACAGGCTTGAACACTCAGTGCTGTGGGGGGGAAAAAACATGGCCATTGGGGTCTCTCTGCTGTTGTCACTGGGGGGCTCCCAACAGCTGAAGCGAGAGCATCTTGCTTGGTATGTTATGTTATGCTTTTATGTTTTTGTTTACATCTGGCTGCTCAAGTTATTAATAAAATTTCTTTTCCTACTGGTGTGTTCATTGTCCTTGGATCTTCAAAGAACCAATTGTCTGGCACCTGGCCACTGCTTGACACTTGGCAAAGCCTCATGGTCTCATGCCTCTTTCATAATGATATCTGCAGTGACTTTTTAAACTATAAAATCTTAACAAGCTGATTGTCAGGCCGAAGCCATGTTTGAGTAGAGACTTCGGCCTGCCACGATGCTTTAGAATTTCTTATTACTGTGGGAATTTGGGAGGGGCTGTTGCATGAGCACTGTAGGCCTGTAGCCATAACGAATTCCTTTTAGATTTTTCAAGGTCATCACCTGGCCGGAAGCTGAGGGGAGGACCGGACACGTTGGCAGAAGGAGACTGGTCAACGTGATGAACTTGTGGGTGTGGGAACAAGGGAATAAACTTTAAACTGGATGGAGAAACCCTTGTAGCTTAGATTCGGGTTTCTCACAGATGTGCCAACATGGCTCTGCTAATAAATTGGAACTTTGAGGAATACTTTGCCTCGGACTCTGATTTAGTTCTGGATGCTATTTGGAACCCTGACACTGATCCACTGATAGTAAGTTGTAATGGAATCTGGTTCATATCCAGTGTAGGCAATACTTTTCACTTATGAATGTAACACCTTAGCCCCAAATTCATCTTATCTTTCATACAAGAGAAACAAATAAGCAAATATAAAGCTTCTACCTTCATCTAAATTGAGGTTTCTGTTTATTGTACATAAGCAAGTCAGAATGATAAAATCATTTCTAGGCCTTCTGAACCCTGACTTGACTGATCATATTAAGTACTATATATCTTATCTTATCTATATGTAGCTTATCTTTTCTTTTATGTACACTGAGAGCATATGCACCAAGACAAATTCCTTGTGTGTCCAATCACACTTGGCCAATAAAAAAATCTATTCTATTCTATTAATACTAAGTAAAGCTTCAATTATTAAAGCTTCAATATTTATAGATGAAGTACAATACTCTCTTCCAGGGTTGTTGATTTTTTGAAAGTCATTTATTGTCACGTACTGTACACATGACTGCTTTCTCATAGAAAACAAGGAAAATATTAAAAGTATACCAAAGGCTACATAATGCATAAAGTCTCCTACTGTACTCATACACTGTGATTACTATGCTGATTCTTGTTTACATAGTGATTTGCAGGAAATACAAGCCAAACCAAGGAGACAACACTGATGCTAACAAGCATTATATTATTAAAATTTCAGACTAAGAATACATTTAATATGTGAATTTTGAAATACAAAAAATGTATTTAAGGAAGGCAATCAGGCAATTTTATTCTGCAGAAGTAGAATCGTCCTTGTTGAATCACAAAGGGGATGAAATCCTAATCAACTGAGCTCTTTGTATCATTCCGAGGTCTCATCCATTACTCTGAGGCCAGAAAGTGGAAAATACAATTGCTTCCAGTAGACAAGGAGCATCTGCCTCAGGGCAACCGTTGCGGCCTGAAGAAACCTGCCTGCCTGCCATATCTCCCATCTGGATTTCAGCAATTGTGCTGCTGTGGAACTGGAGAGCTTGGAGCACCGCCCGCCCTATGCCCCTCGCTTGCCAGACGCAAAGCAAAGCGAGGGGCACAGGACGAGGGGCACAGGGCGGAAAGGTGCCTGTGGCCACAACAGTTAAAAAGAAATGGTGCTTGTTCATTTAACGAGTTCCAATTAACGAATCCTCAGGTTACAAATGTAATTGGCAGACTCCATTTCATTCGTAACTCAAGGATTACCTGTAATTATTAACATTATAGCTCATAGCACAGTCAGCCAGATGTTTGGACTGGATTTGACGTTTTTATCCACCTATCAAGTCCTTTCCAAAGACCAGGGATAGATAAGATATTGTTGTGTGATGGTGCTAAAGGTATTGTTGCAGGATGTAAGCTGTTCCAAACAAAGCTGCCTTTTGTAATAAACTGATGGTGATTTTGTCAATGCCGATGTTTTGGAATTGCATCTAAGATGACTATTTCTTTTGCTACTATCTTCTCTTTCGTTTGACACAGCCATCTTATTATCTTTACATTGTTTGTGTAAGTTTAATGGCTTTAAGTACTTTTCCAAACAGAAAAGCTATAAAACAATGCAATTAACAAATTATATATATTTACCAGTAATCTTTCTGCCCTGAGGAAAAACAAGGTTACTATTCTTTTAAATGTGAGAAAAGCAATTAAAACGAATTAATCAAACTGGAAAAACCCAACAAAAGAGGAAGATCTTAATCACTTTCCTAAAATGAAAAAGGGGGCTAAGGGCAGCTTTTAAAGAGTACACTGTATAACTCAGGAGCAAAAAATAAAAGAGAAGACCCTCTTATATATCTGTTTGGGAAACAGACCTCAGAAAATAAGAGTTTCTTTAAGCAGGCCTTGCCTTCTAATTTAGTGACTAAGCAGATATCTCAAATTGTCAAGTTCTAAACTGTTTAGGGCTTTAGAAGTCAAATCCTTCATCTTAAATTGAGCCTGAAAAACAATCAGCAACCAATGCAACTCTTTCAACTTGGGCATTAATATGCCTTTGTTAGCAGATTGGCTGCAGCATTTTGCATCAAGTAAAATTTCCAGACTACTATTAAAGAATTAGAGACCCTTGAGATTTAACTGTTGCCAGGTTGACTGACTCAGGAATGGTTGTAGCTGGTACATGAAACCTAATTGTGCAAATACACTCCTTGGAGGATGCAACACGTGCACAAAAGCAATATCAGCCTATTCTATGCAGGTGCAAAGGAATCAGAAACCTTCTTTGTTGCCTTCATTACAGTGTTCCAAATGGGCTTTAGTTTAGGCTTGATCCAATTCAATATAAGATTTTTCTGGTGTATGTCCAAGCTACCATTCTGAGAGCTATGTCATTGCTCTCAGTTCCCCCATTAAAAACAGGTCTGGTTTAACTCAATGAATGGGAAAGGGAAACTGTGCTTAGAAATAATAATATCTATTGCTTGGGCCACTTCACATTTCACAGATTCACCTCAAAGTCAATTTCACACAAGCTAGAAAAATCCTGAATGACTTTCAGGAAGTTTTCCTTACCTATCTAGTCATCTTAGTCTTAGGTCACTCCACTATCTTTGCAGAGATATATACCAACAAACATCCTAACCAGAGAATCAAGAACATGGCAACTAAGTTAAACAGAACTACTCTAGATCGCCAAATCATCTCAAACAGAGCAACAAATCTAGAGTGTAGCTTACAAATTGTATTCAATTGTACTGAGTTGCCATGGGCAAATAGGCGGCAATATAATTTTTTTTTTTAAAGGACAAACTTTAAATAAGAAAAAAAATCCATTGCTCCTTTGGGAATAGACTGAACCAAATATAAAATTGCACTAGAGTCAGTTCAAATACTAAATGTATTTATTTGAAATAAAAAGTATGAATACTTTAGAATACAGAAGACCAAATTCAAAATGGAGGAGCAGAATGGCAAATTAGAAAGTAGAGAAATGAAAGACAGTTGCATGGATAATATATTTAGTTAATAATTTAGTAAATAGTTCAAACTGAGAATTTTTGGCTTTTTAAAAAACTTTTAAGATTTTTAATCATGACTTCTTCTTATTTTTTAAATGTATGTACCTTCTGTGAGATACAGTGAATTTTCACTTCAGAAATCCTTGTGCAGTATATCATTATAGCAATTCAGCTTTCCTAGATATTATCTTGTTGAAACCAAGGCTTAATAGTTTGTTCCCAAGGTATGTTATCAGCCTTTCATAACAAGAGATTCTTACCCAGCATGATCATTGCTGACAATTCTAAGAGTTGAAGCTCAGATCTGGGAAGGCTATAATATATGTTAATTTAAGTCCAATTCTCCTTCACCTGCTGACAGCATACACAGAATTCTATTCCTGCTGAATGATATAAAATTTTATTTCTATGAATACTGGGGCTAGAAGTAAAGCAAAGAGGATTTTGGTACCTTAAATATTAGGTATAAAAGGAAATGCATTAAAATGACTCCCTTGTACCAATCCCTCCCCCCCTCCATTTTCACCATCCATTGCTTTTTCAAATAGAAAAAGAAAACAAAGTGCAAAGTTTGTGGCTTAAACCAGGGATGGGTTCTACCTTACCTCACTGCCGGTTCGCTTCCTCCCACGCTGCGTGGCCGCATTTTGCACGTGCACACATGCACAGTACCAAAAAATTTAATTTTTTTTTTAAAAAGCCAAAAACAAGATGGCGGCACATGCGCAGTGCCTGAACTCGGCTTCTGTGCATGAGCAGAAGAAGAAAAACCCGGAAAAAATTCAAAAAAAAATTTTTTTTAAAAAAGATGGTGGTGTCCACGGATAGGCACCGACAGAACCAGTTCCGTGACATCATCGTGACATCACCAGCGGCTTGCTACTGGTTCGGGCGAACTGGCCCGAACCGGGAGGAACCCACCTCTGGCTTAAACTATGATGACGGTAAAGCAACAGAAGAGTTTCCTAGTGAGAAAGGGATAGCACAACTGAATTAAGGTTGTCCTAAGTGAAGTTATTTCACTGACCTGCCTTTTAGTTTAAGTTCCTTAATGAAATATGAATAGGAAAAGAATTGGAAGATAGTGCTCCCTACAGGTTAATAACCCTGACAGCAGGGCAAAAATCTCTCAAGCACCTGAATATTTCAGAATGTGATATTTAAAAACTGATTTGGGGAAAAAACCTACTCTGATTTGACCTTATAAAGACTGGCGCATAAACAGACAAGCTGTCTTCATTATGTCCAAATGAAAAGTGCACATATTTTATACAACTGTAGCTAAGCACATCACATCAAGTGGCATCACCAATTTGATCTTGGTTGGTCTCAAAAAATGCAGGTTGACCTTATCAGAGCTTGGATGAGGCTGCTATAAAATCCCAGTACTGTAATCTAGATCAAGATTTGAAAAATAAAAAGGCCCAGAACAAGCCAACAGAAAATAGTTTCCTTTTGTTGCCAAGGTAACAACACAGACACATTTAGGTATGTAGCCACCAGCCGAGCATGATTCAAAACAGAGTTTTCTTTACCTTAAATATATTCAACATGTATAACTTGCAGACAGATAATAGTCTGAGGATTACACAGTTATTATAGTATTAAGAAAAAAGTTATAATAGAAAACAAGAGAATAATGGTCTTAGAGATAAAGAAAAATATATCCCATTTAAATTACTTTATATTCATCCCCCTCTCCCTTAAATCTTGAACCAGAGACTTCAGATAATTAACTATAGCTTTTACTGTAGGGAAGAATAATTCAACTAGAGAGATTAGCTTTCGGGAAATCTGTTTCTGAAGAAATACAGAAAGGAAGAAGAGTTAAAATGACACTCAGGAAAAAAAAGTGTTTTGTTTTGTTTTGTGGGTTGTGAGTTTGAAACAATCCTCCCCCACCAACTGTTAGGATAGAAATGGGCCAGGAGAGAACTTCCAAATCTGAAGTGATATTTTGTTTGGAACATAGGGGCTAATCAGGGGTGGGTTCTAACTTACCTCACTGCCATTTTGCTTCCTCTCGCGCCGTGTGGGCGAAAAATTTAAAAAAGCAAAAAACAAGATGGCGACCGCATGCACAGTGCTGGAAATTTGGCTTCTGCACATGCTGAGAAGAAAAAAAATTCAAAAAAAAAAAAAAGATGGCAGCGCCCACAGACTGGCACAGACCGAACTGGTTCCGTGACATCATTATGACATCAACAGCAGGTCGCTACTGGTTCAGCCGAACTGGTCCGAACCGGGAGGAACCCACCTCTGGAGCTAATAGAAACTGAGTGTAGTGTAATGTAGTGTAGTGGTTAAAAGACTGCACTATAACCTAGGAATCCCTTATCAGCCATGAGCCAATCGTTGGCAGCCCAACTGATATATAAATTTAATTTTTAAATTATTTTTTTTAATTTAAATTGATAAATTTAATATTTATTTATTTATTGCTTCAGAATTCCATTAGTTCCACAATGTAAAGAGAGTTTCTAGCCTCTTTCATGTATCTACCAGAGAACTAAATTGTGGACTGCTATAACACTTCATCCTTAGAAAAGAGCACAGGTGGTGTCGGGTTATCTTTTTCTGAACTCTTAAACTTATGAACTCTTAAACTTATAACAGGCTTCACATGCTTAAAGTCCGCCATGTACTTTACATTAATGACAAAAATAAAACCAATGTTCTAACGTTGGCTAAAAAAATAATGTTTTAATGTTTACATGATTAAGACTATAAGAACATTTAAGAGAGGTGGAAGTGTATGAACTCAAAGATAACATTTCAGAACAATGTCATTTTATGACTTAAATCCATATAAACAGGAAAATATTCATCAACATATAAAGTCTGACAATAGTGATGAATTGCAGAACAATAACTATTATTATAAAGCTTTATTCTAATAAATATGGTTTGAACATCCAAATACAGATGTCTCCTCACAATCAGTGTAAACATCCCCCCCCCCGTCTGTTAAACAACAACAGAATGGGAGTAATTGTCAGGCGCAGGCAACCAGATTCACACATTAAGGGTTCAAGCTACTACTTTATTGTATTCTGCCTTAATATCAGAATCTTCCCAGACTGATTGCCCTTTCTTGGGAATAAACAGATAAAGTCCCATGGAACTTGGAGCAGAGCAAGGCTTAGGCTTCTTGCAATTGCGCAAGGACTCAAGGCTAGTTCCCCACTTGACCCGCCCTCCTTGCCTGGATGACAGTTTCCCAATAGCAATTTAATCTATCCAACTAAAGATATCAAAATAAAATACAAATTTCCTGTGAGGTATTATTTTCCTTAATAGGCATACTATATTGCTATAGTTATCATTCTAGATAGGAAAATACATGAGTTATCTTTTCTATCTTTTTAAGGGAAAAAAGGACTCTTGGACTAGCCCTCTTGGGAGTTAACTTCAGTTTTCAGGCTCCTAAACAATTTAATATTTTCATAAAATATCGAGGTCAAGTATCTTTATGTATTTGATCAAACTCACAACATTTACTATATATGCAGACCATTCAGCATATGAACTGCAATTAGTGAAATGATTTGCACTGAAATACACACTATATATGTTTATGTATCAAAAGCAGAAAATAAGCATTATCTAAACACATAATTTCCCCAGTATCATTATATGAAAATAAGGAAATGACCAACACATTTGAAATACAAAATTTCAAATCTAACAACAAGATGTGTGAATATAAACTTATTACAGGTAGTCTTTGACCTATACCTATAATTGAGTGTGGAATTATGGTCGTAGGTTGTTGCAGTTGTTAAGTGGGTCACCATGTGACCAAACCCAATTTTACAGTTTACAGTTTTTGGTGGTTGTTAAGCAAATGCCATGGTCGATAAGTAAATCCATTTTACCCAACAAGTGTTTTTTTCCAGAAACCAGAAATAAACATCAGAAACTGGCAAGAAAGTTTGAAATTGCATTCATGTGGCCGTGGGACACTGCAAATGGCTGCGAGCCAGTTGCCAAATGCCCAAAATGCGGTTACGTGAGCATGGGGTGTAGGTGTGCAACCACTTAAACTTTGAAATTGGGTGGTAAGTAGTTTTGGGGTGGATTCCATCATAACTTCGAATGGTCGCTAAGTGACAGGACATAAACTGAGGACAACCTGTAACTGATTGCCTCTAACAACCTATAATGAGGCACACTGTGGTTATAAATGAACGTTCACTACACAAGAGCAAGTAAAATCAACCTCCATTCCTTGCGAAAAATAAATAGTTGCTTCAGCTCATAATCTTCCGATATATTACAATAGTTAAAATAATTTGTTCAACTGAGCAGACTTCAAAGAGTTTTCTTTCATTCTATATGCAGTTTATTTTTCTCCCTATTTCCACTCGATTTGCAATAAATTGAAATTAAAGTGCAGAGATTTCTCTAAATAGGCTCAGCAGAATAAAGAGAATACTATTTGTGATCTATGAGAAAAGGAGAAAACAAGATACAAAGTTAAATTGCAACATTAAAAATTCAACAAAAAAAGAATACACTTTAGAATAAATACAAAATGGCTCTCACATCTTAAACAAAAAATTAAACTTGTTCAGATGAAATCATAATATTCAGATTATTTTTATCTAGCTTTTGATAATATCACTTGAAAGAATATACTATTTTACATCTAGCATTCTGAATCAGCTATACTAGTTTCATGATAGAGTAATTTTTTTCCTTAGGCATTGATTATAAAAACAATGCATATAAAATGGAAGCAAGCTTTTAATTATTGATGATTGTATTAGATTTTCATCCAAATGCTACCTTATAACAATAGAAAGAGTTTATTTCTTTCAAACTATTTTTAATTATATAGGGAAATATAAAATCGATATTGAAGAAACTGAGTTATAATCAACATTATAAAAGAATCAATATTCAGAGCTTTCTCTTCTCAGAATACAATTATAAATATTATTTATTTATGTTATATTTATTCATTTTATATAGTTATATTATTTAATTTTTTTTACCTGTAATAAGATTACATTTACACATTTAGCTGTTAGATTTGAAATCATACATTTCAAATGTGTTGGTAATTTGCTTATTTTCATCTAATGAGCCAAATTGGAGAGCCAGTTTGGCCTAGTGGTTAAGGCACCAAGCTAGAAAGCGAGAGTCTATAAGTTCTACTCCCACCTTAGCCATGAAAGCCAGCTTAGTGACTTTGGGCCAGTCACTCTCTCTCAGTCCAACTTATTTCACAAAGTTGTTGTTGTGGGGAAAATAGGAGGAGGGTATGTTGGCTATGTTCACCAGCCTTGAGTTCATTGTAAAAATAATAAAGGATATATACATAAATCAATCAATATTTAACCCTGTATGCCATCGCAACTTATAGATTTAAGGCAGCTTACATTTCAGTATGATCCACAAAATGTTGTTATAAAAACAAAACAATTATAAAAGTATGACATCAATAATTTCCATAATTGCTGGCTAATTCAACCACAGTGTAGCAGAACATTATTTTTGGAGGCTCTGAGAAGATCTGAATTTTAACTCTCTTCCTGGATATTAATTGGGAGGGAACCATTCTGACTCTGAGGGGCAAGCTATTCCAGAGTGACAAGAGTCACAGGAGAGAAAGGCTGTTTCTAGGGCCACACACCATCTATTTTTCTTAGAACCTACAGCATGCTTGCTTCCTCTGCTTGTCCATATCAGGTGGATAAATTCTAATCAGAGTAGACAGTAAAAGTAATCACCAGCACCTTAAATTGCATTGAGAAGGAAATCAATTAATTGGTACAGCTCCTGCAACAGAGATATTATATGACAGGGCTGGCTAAATGTAAGCAGGAAGGCTTCTATATTTTGCACTAGTTGAATCTTCTGAGTAATATTCGGGGCAGCTCCACGTATAATAACTTGCAATAGTTCAAGTTTGAAGTAATAAGGGTATAAGGGACAGCAACCAGAACATCTCATTTCAGAATTATTGTAACACTATTCATTCATTCATTCATTCATTCATTCATTCATTCATTCATTCATTCATTCATTTGTGAGATTTATATACCGCCTCACAGTGCAAGCATTCTCTAAGCGGTTTACACCAGTAAGCAATGTATATTTATATTGCCCCCAACAATCTGGGTCCTCATTTTACCTACCTCGGAAGGATGGAAGGGTGAGTCAACTCTGAGCCGGTGAGATTTGAACCGCTGACCTGCGGGTCACAGTCAGCTAAAGTGGCCTGCAGTACTGCACTCTAACCGCTGCGCCACCTTGGCTCTTGCCGTTGGAATACCCGTTGGAACTGGTTAAAAGCCCTCCTGTCCACAGCTTCTTCTTTTTTTTTTAAAGTCCCTCAAAGGGAGTGCAACCAAAGCTTTTAGACTGTTCCTGGAATTTGATTCTCAATGAACAGCTATTCTATCTTAAGTCTAAGCCTCTTTCTTCCCACCCAGTCCTCTAGAGCCTAAAGATATTGAATCAAGATGTGTTCTGAGTGTGAACTGCTGGGGAGATGATATTCAGCTAGATATCAACAGCTATTGATGCTATATTATTATTTATACCAACAGATGGCCTCTCCCAGCAGTCTCATGCACATATTAAAGTAAGGGCCGCCAGGTCCCAGGGATCTCTACAATGACCACGAGTAAGTGAAACTACACAATAACTACAAAACTTCAGGAAATAGAATCACTGAATAGTGCCTCCAATCTTCAATCCTTATAGACAATTCAAAACAATACTATAGTTAATATTACTGAAGACTGCAGATAAAACATCTCACATACCATATCCAAATCCCACCACAAATAACAAGAATGAACAATGCTCTATGCTATGCCTAGCCTTGAGAAATTATGACTTAAAACCCTGAGAGGTTTCCAAAAGGATTAAAATTAATATTTTTAGATATTAGCATACAAAATAATCCAGACTTATACCTAAACAAAGTTATTATACACCCGAACATCAGCATGACAAAGGAAATGGTGCTTGACTTCTGGAAGAAGAGAGAGGAACTGCCCCACTTTACATTGAGGGGGGCTGTGTGGAGAGAGTCCCCTCCTTCAAATTCCTGGGAGTCCATCTTAGCGAAAATCTCACCTGGAGAAACAACACAACCAGGTGGCAAGGAAGGACCAACAGAGACTCCACTTTCTTAGGTTCTTGCGGAAGAAGAAGGTGGAACAACAACTGATGACCTCCTTTTACTGGTCCACAATAGAAAGCGTCCTCACTTATTGCATTACGATATGGTATGCTGGCTTGACAACCTCGGATAGAAAGACATTACAGGGGGTAATGAGCCCGGCACAAAACATCCTGGGCTGTCCACTGACATCATTAGACTAAATCGCTAGGACTCGCTGTCTTAGAAAAGTGAGGAAAATCCTCAGGGATGACTCACACTCTGGTCAGCACTTCTTTACTCTCCTACCATTGGGTAGGAGATATAGAAGCATAGTCAGTCGTACGAACAGGCTGAAGAACAGCTTTTATCCTTGGGTTGTCAGACTCCTGAATGCAACATAATAAGTATGTAGTATGATATACTTGTAGGGCCGGCGCAACATGTTCATATTGGTGGAATATATTATAATGTAATGTTACGCACATACATGTATAGAGGATTGTGTTGTGTTAGTATGATTTATTGGGTTAGGGATTTTCTTTCTTTCACTGTGAGTTATTGATAAGTATTTATGTTGGGGTGTGTGTGCACAAAGGGAGGCTTAGCCAATCTTATTATACACATGTTGTGCATTGACAACAAAGGTTGAATTGAATTGTCCTACAAAATGTCTGACTAGTCAATTTCTTGTGGAGCCATGGTGCAGGAGGCCAACTAGGCCACGCCCACCCAGCAACCGGGCAGAGAACCCCTTGCTAAAGTTTTTGAAGCCCACCCCTGAATATTGGCACAACTCTTGGTTATTATATGGACATATGAATAGTCTTAATAAAAATGTATGATGTATTTACAGAATTTACAGACAGTTCTATCCTTCTTAGCCTACTCTACTATTCATGCAATTTCCATCATTAATATCATTCCTGCTCTCCAGTGGCAAATGCTTTAGCAAAGGCTGAAAGATTGTATATATTTAAAGTAAAAACAGATACTGTAATTATTGGATATAAGCAGGAGAAATGCAGAATTAACAATGACATGTCTTTTACAAATTCATATAAAAATGATTATCTTGAACATGTGTAAATGAAAAAATATTAGAATGTGAACCAGTGGTGGGTTGCTCCCAGTTTGGCCCAGTTCTAAGAACCGGTAGTGCTGGCGGCGGGAGCCTCCGCCCACCCACCCGGGACGCTTCTTCGCACATGCGCAGAAGTGTTGTGTGCGTGTGTGAACCAGTAGTAAAGGGTTTTAGAACCCACTACTTATGTGAACAACATTTTTAAAAGATGTATTCTTGTCATTTTTTTACAACAGAATACACTACTTAATATCAATTAGGCTACCAAACATTATTTTATGCTAAGTTCATTGCTGGATGAAACAAAATGTTTTAAAAGAAGTAATAGAAATTCTAATGGTATTTAGCACTTTGTTATTCTTACTAAATTAAAAAAAGAATTGAAGTTTGAGATTCGGAAACAGTGATTTAAGACAGATAAAATATAAAACCATTAACACTTTTAAGTAC
The DNA here is from genome assembly GCA_023053685.1 of Diadophis punctatus similis. Classification (NCBI taxonomy): domain Eukaryota; kingdom Metazoa; phylum Chordata; class Lepidosauria; order Squamata; family Dipsadidae; genus Diadophis; species Diadophis punctatus. The sequence continues at coordinate 210,356,991 of JALIGW010000002.1, read as the reverse complement.
AGTAGAAATAATATATTAACAATTAACGTACACCTGATAATTTCAAAATCAAAATAAATATATTAAAATCAGCATTATTAAGCTTTAATATCTCAGCTGCAGAAAAGAAAGCAATTACCTATCCATTAAAATCCCAGGAAATGAATCTTACTTAACTAGTAATGATAATGTTGGATTCAAATTTTTAAGGCCTATTTCCACTCTATCATATATCAGTCAAGAGCTCTTTGGAAAAGGTAAGAAAGTTCCTGTACAAAAAAAACCTTCTGAAATCTTTTTTTCTTTTAATTTTGAAACTTTTCATAAATGTTTACAAGCAAAACATAAAAAATACGTAAATGTTTTCCAACAAGATGAAGAAAAAGAGAGAAAGCCTCAAATATACAATATAACTTAATGATCTGCTTTATTTTGTTAACCACAATTAAAATTAATCAGTTAAAATTACTCTACAGTTGCCCTAAAAAAATAAAAGTTTCTGTTCTACTTCTTGCAGTTTTGCCAAACAAATTATGATGTTGACATATATGCATTGGGGGGAAAATATCTATTCTTCTATTCACAATGTAGAATTATGTTTGGAAATAAACTATTTTTTAAAATGTCTGAAATTTGGAAGAAAATAATACAATAATATATTTAACATTTTAATGAATATTTTTAAAATCTAAATGCTTTGGAAGTTTAAATCAGCAAGAGACTATACATATGTATATTGTGTGTGTGTGTGTGTGTGTGTGTGTGTGTGTGTGTGTAAAACTATATGTCTGTAAAAATAATTATAAATTTGAATTGATTGAAAACTGATCCATATATTTATTGAATAAATATATTAGTTTTATAATAATAACTTTTCTTGCAAACATTATCACTGCAAAAATTAATACAGAAAACTTAATCTAATTTATTCTAACAAACACTTTGTGAAGTTTAGTATGACTGTTAAACTGTTTTCCAGAACTATTTTATCAGCTAGTCTCATAAATTACTAATTACAATCAAAGAGCTATAGTTAAATACAACTACACTTTAATTCAAGTAAGTTTGAGACAGTTACACCATATTAGTTATGTCTAAATAATTTAATATGGGTTTTATAGGAAAGGTTTAAACAGTTTTCTCATATGAAAGAAGGTATATGTTTGAGGTTCAAAGAATATACCACAATATTTGCACCACTAACATTTTAGTAGTAATCTCTTTTTAGAGGTTTTTCAGGAATCTTCTCTACTTCTTTTCTACAAACATACCTTCAGAAACTAATCTTCAGTCTACAACACAAGGCTCCATAACCATTTGTACTAGTAGGTGACCCTGATGACACAGTTAAACCTCCAGGTGGCCTCAAGGACTTGCTAAAAGAATGCAAATGACCAGGTGTCTGCAAGGGGTATAAATCCTTCCATTCCCCACCATCCAGCCAGAGCTGAAGAAGCTTCTTGGATGAGAAGCAAAACGTCTTCAAAGAAAATACAGAAAGTCCAGTTGCCTCTTGAAAAAGCACCGTTGGGACACTGATAATCTCCATTGACATTCAGAAACTAAACCACTTCTATGAGTTGAATTTAAAAGGCATGTCAGATTGACAACTCTATGGAATCTGCTGAACAGGATTTACATGTCCTGCTATTGTTAATATAGCATCTGTTTTAAAAAGACATATTTTGCACCATTTCTACATTTTCTACATTTTCATCACAGCTAAATCAATGAATGTTATCAGGGCAGGCGCTTGCTGTTCTCAAAGAGCATTAGGAATACATACAGTATCATCTTGGTGTAACTACAACACAAAGTACCCAAGCAATTAGAGCTATTTGGGAAACATTTACCCTTTCTGAAAAATGTACATCTTTTATATTGCTATCAAACTGGTCAAGTTGATTTTTCCTCATCTAGTGTTAATATAATTCTTCAAGCTTATACAGTGAAAACCTTGAACTAAAAGAGTGATGGATTAAAGAACAATAGCCCCTGAAAAAGCTATTACATTCAAAGTATTATATGTTTAAGAAACAAAATCCTTTGTGTTTCTCTAAAATCACTCTACTCAGAAAATGCGATTTTTCTGCTTATGCTCCTCAGGGACAGAAGTCTTAAGTCAAATCTCCTCTTTGCAAGGGCATTCCACCAATTGAGAAAGCTCAGCTAAAATGTCACTACTGAAATTGTTTGGAATAAGTAATCTGATTTATTCAGACTCTACCCTATTATCCTGGTCATATTTTCTTAGCTGCTGTTTTCTCAAGAGAACCCCCTTTTTAACCATTCAAGCTGTGTTTCTCATTTATGCTCAGTTCCAGCTTTAGTAATATACTTCGAGCCTAACTTTCCCAGAGGACAAAATTTTGGATTGACAATAAACTTTGTTTCTCAATACTCTTAATACTGCTTCTAATAAACTACATTGGAAGCAGTATACATAGTTCCCTTCCAAAAAAATAGCCATGTACAAATGAAATCTTTGTAGTCATTTGATTGGGTTTACTTATATTTAATCATGTGTTACATTGTTTAATAAAATGACATTTTCTCTTATTTATGTATTATTTATTAATCAAACTTACATAGCTGCAACTCTGGCTGGCATACAACAATCAGATTTAAAAAAACTAATAAAAACAAACATACAGAAATATAAACCCTAGGAAAGGGAGAATAAAAATATCCACCTCAACAATGGAGCCATCTGAGTAAGTCTCTGGTTGCATGAGAGCCACGGGACTAACAACATATTCATGTCTTAAGGGCTTTTTGGAATAGCAAAAGGGATGATATAATTTTGAGGGGAAGATAGTTCCATAAGGCAGGCCTCATAGTAGAGAAGGGAGGTCTCTTAGAACCCACCACATGAAGTTTCCTAACTGAAGGCAGACAACAAGCAATGGAGGAAACTAATCAAGGAAAGAAGCAACCTAGAACTAAGGAGAAATTTCATGACATTTAAAACAATTAATCAGCGGAACGACTTGCCCCCAGAAATTGTGGATGCTCCAACACTGGAAGTTTTCAAGAAGAGATTGGACAATCATTTGTCTGAAATGATATAGGGTTTCCTGCTTGAGCAGGGAGTTGGACTAGAAGACCTCCAAGGTCTCTTCCAACTCTGTTATTCTGATGATAACCGCAACATGCTATTCTGCCAGATCTAATGGGATGAGATGATGTAACCAGAAAAGGTTGTCCCTCAGATAACTTGGTCATATGTCATGAAGGGGTTGAAAACCAGCATCTTGAATTGGATCCAGAAGCAAACTGGTAATCAATTCAGCTTGTGGAGCAGAGATATAACATGCCTTACTCTAGGAGCGCACATAATTGCCTGCACTGTTGCATTCTGTACTAGCTGAAACTGCCAATACTCTTCAAGGGCAACCCTGTGTAGAGTGCACTGCAGTAGTCCAATCTGGAGGTGACCAGGGCATCAGTGACTGTTAGTAGAGCCTGTCAATCCAGGAATGGGTATCCCAAATTCAGTACTACCTGGTGAGACACATGAGCGTTGGCTGACAATAACTGATTGGATTGTCCCTTTATCACGATAGCTATTTTCTTTTGTAATTCAACTAATATTGCCAACAAATTGAATATTTTGAACAAATGGACTACTCATGGTGGAAAGATAAATGATAAAGATCAAATATATTTGGACATGAGATGAGAATGTTTTTGTGAGGCACCTTTTCAGTTGTCAATTTCAAGCAGCTCTTCAGTTTCATGAGGAGTGGAGAGAAATGAAATGAGTGGAAAGATGCCAACGGTATCATTGCAAAAGTCAAAATTGTCATGACCAAGTACAACTAAGAGCTGATGTTTTGTATGTCACCCATGATCAGATGGCAGTTGGATAACTATAATAAATTTAAATAAATAAATAAATTTGTAATCTATACAGTGGTAACAGAGTGGCAATTTATATAAATTCATATTTATAGAATTATTTTCTAATAAATCTCACTTCCCAAGCTTTAACATAAAAGTAGACAAACTTTTGAAGATGAACGGGAAGGTAAGGAGTCACATTTTATTTGGGGAGGGAGCACAGTTTCCAGAATGATAATGTTTAGAAAATAGGACCATATCCTACATATAGATGAACTAGACTTCTCTCACCCCACCCCCCCGCCTTTTGTAGAGTTTGTGATGAGTACAGTAAGTGCATGTTCTGTCTCAAGCTGACAGGGCTAACAAAAATTGAATGGGGGATCAAAAATGAGGGATTATATCTAGTCATTTTTAAATAAATCAATTGGCATTCCTCAAAACTCTTCACAAAATCAAATACATTAAATGCAATGTATGTTTTGAACCATAGTTTTATAGCCTGAAAAAAATGCATAAGAACATTCAAATCAGTCAAAAGCAATACAGAAACATTTTTTACCAAACTAATGTATGTAAATTAAAATATCCAAGTGAACTACAGTTCTTATTATTAAGATGTCGATTAAGTACTCCAAATTAAGGTCCTCTCAATATATACATTATGAGGACCCATATTGTTGGGGGCAATAGGCTGACTCTGTAAACCGCTTAGAGGGATGTAAAGCACTATGAAGCGGTATATAAGATTAAGTGCTATTGCTATTCTAGTTTTTTTTTAATCTCAGGGCCAACACAGTTTTTTAAAATAAGAAATAATTCAAAGATTCCTGGTCAGGATTCTCGTTATCACTTTTTTCCAGGCATGATTTCTGTGGCTCTTGTTCCTCATAAAGAAGCAAATAAGAGAGAAATATGTTCATATAGTGTTCAGTATTACTTCATCAGGGGCAATTTATGCTATTTATTTTCAAAATCAAGTGACCTTTTTTCTTTTTTATCCACAGTTGAGCAAGGATAAGTAATTTCTAAGTGAGAATAATATTGAGCACCTTTGCATTCACACTTGTCAATGTAAAATAATACTTAATGCACCTGACAATTCTAGTAAATAAAAAGTATAGATTCTAGTAAATGAAAGGTATAGATTGTAGTAAATGAAAGGTATGATATTATGGTACAATAAATGTGTTAATCTTTAGGTACTCTAGAATTTTTGAGAGAGCTTCCTTTAATACGTTGACGTCGCCTGTCTAATGTAGAAGGTTCCTTCTTAAAAAATAAAGGAAGAATTGCAGACGGCTAAGAAGCCAATTAAAGTGTCAAATCAGGGCCCAGCATAGATATAACCATGGAATCTATGATCTGAGTCTTTGATCTAGATTCCTTGGTTTCTTCATCTTCATCTTCTATCTTCTATCATCATCTTCTTCTATATATATATAAAAATGGCTGTATATATGTTCCAGCATAACTCTGGAACGCCTTGAGCAATTTCAACCAAACTTGGTACACATATGACTTATTATCTGGTGACAAATACTGTGGGGATAAGATACCCCTAGCACACCTAGGGGTGGCATTTCAAAACAACGGTCATGTTCTGTACACTGAGCCTAGTTCAGCCGTCGTGTTCTGTACACTGAGCCTAGCTCAGCGTTTTTCTGAAGAGGCCTAGGCTTCCCTCACACAGTAGGCCTATGAAGGGAGCCTGATTAGGCCAGTACAGAGGCCTTTGATTGAGTGTGCCATGGCCTAAGCGAATCGCCGGGCCCCTCACTGTGTTGGCCCGATCTCGCAGGGAACAGCTTCAGCCTGTGTTCCCAGGATCATCCTTCACCCCAACTCAGGCCTAGGCTTTCCTCACACAGTAGGCCTACAAAGCGAAGGGAGCCTGATTAGGCCAGTACAGAGGCCTTTGATTGAGCGCGCCACGGCCTAAGCGGATCATCTGCCCCCACCTCACAGCTTCAGCCCGTGTTCCCAGGATCGTCCTTCGCCCCAACTCATCATGTGAAGGATGGGACCACCCCAACCGAGGCGAAACAGGTATGGAGGCCAGAGAGGAGACCCAGCCTATTTCAGCAGGGGTGGAGGAGGCGCAGCATGGCCCAGCTCAGGGATTTATGTTCCAGTCCCAGGCAGTTTGAGGAAATGGCAAAACGGGTGGTGGCAGAGGCAGGGGTTGGCGCTTCTAAATCCCCCAGCTGTCCACAGGTTCTGTATCTGGGATTTAGCAATAGCAATAGCACTTAGACTTATATACCGCTTCATAGTGCTTTCCAGCCCTCTCTAAGCGGTTTACAGAGTTCAGCATATTGCCCCCAACAATCTGGGTCCTCATTTTACCCACCTCGGAAGGATGGAAGGCTGAGTCAACCTTGAGCCTAGTGAGATTCGAACAGCTGGACTGCTGAACTAGCAATCAACTGAAGGTCGCAATGCTGCTTTTAACCACTGCGCTATCTCAGCTCCTGCTGATTTGAACAAGGTCCTTATACTTTTAAAACCCTGTAAATAAAATTGCTTTGATTTGACACTATAGATGTAATTCATTCCTTTTCCTGTCTAATACAAGACTGGGATAAATAAATACCCGGGCAACGCTGGGTAATCAGCTAGTAACCTCTAAATACACAAGAATTACAGCTTGTGAGGAGGTAAGGAAAGGAATGAAAGGCAAGGAAGTGCTAGAAATAATGAAGCTAGGACATTCTAAATCATTATTTTATAAACCCATATTTCTTAAACAGAAAACATTAATCATTGGTTACTCAGAAGGAAACACCACATATTTTGATGGGTGTTACTTCCCAGTAAATATGTTCGGATTTATTATAATAAGTTTTAGTTTAAACCTTAAAATTAAAGCAAGCGTGAACTTAAATTAACTCTTACGTTTTGATATTCTGGATTAATATAAACAAATTATTCAAAATAACATATTCCTTTAAAACACAATCCAAATGAAAGGACTGATTATATTTTCATAGTAAATTTCTTCTCATATTCCCATGTGGATTCAACTTTTACTTCGTTAACAATTTCTTGGTTTAGATTTAACTCCCAACCCAAGTTTATTCACAATGAAAATGTTTATCGAAGCAATATACTTTGTTTGGCAACTTATTACTATAAAACTCACTATTGTCTAGCCAATTACTAAACTTCCAAAGTTCTGATGGTCGGGCCCCTCAACCCTTACATCATGTGACTGCACTTTAGACATTTGGCAACATAGCAACATTTACAGCCATTTGCAGCATTCCATGGTCCTGTGACATTTTATGATGGTTTTGCTGGTGCAGGGCAGGTCTGGCAGGAAAGAATGAAGCCAACCACAAATGCGCCAAAACTGTGACTTTAATTCCTATTCACTTAATCACCACAGCAAAAAATATAATAAAATCAGGTCAATCATGTGATCGACCCAATTCTCGACCATCTTGGCATACAACCATAATGGGAAACTCCATTACAGTCATATGTTGAGGATTGCCTGTATACCATGATTGTCTTTTGCCTTGCCTGGGCCACATTGACGGAAGAACTTATAAAATATATAATATAGTTAATGTTTATAAATCACATAATAATGTTGAAGTTTTCCAACTAGCATTATTAGTTGTCCAGGGCTGTGGGCCTGCAAGTTGCTCATGCCTGCTGTATATAATATGAGTTACTTTAGCAGGTCAGTCAGTCTTCTGGTTTTTATTAATTTGGGATTACTCCCTTTCATGAGTCATAGGGATTTATCTTTGAACTGACATGCCTAAAATTGGACTATTAGTCGGGTTCAATCATTCCTTTATTGTCAAATACCAATGTGTAAATTATCTATGTATCCTTTCTACTTTGCTAAAACAAATCCCTTATGCATAACTCAGTATTTAAAGAATACTAGAATTAATTACTTAATTCTTTGATTTTGTCAAAACTCTTATCTGACAACTCAACTGAACCTAATAACACTTATATATAGAATACATTGATTTAAGTTTCAGTGGACTTCAAGACTGGATGGTGGTCAGAGTCAGAATATCTGTATTCAGTATGCTATAAATGGTATAAAGGTAAAGGTTCCCCTCGCACATATGTGCTAGTCTTTGCCGACTCTAGGGGGCAGTGCTCATCTCCGTTTCAAAGCCGAAGAGCCAGCGCTGTCCAAAGACATTTCCGTGGTCATGTGGCCGGCACGACTAAATGGCAAAGGCGCATGGAACCTTCCCACCAAAGGTGCTTCCTATTTTTCTACTTGCATTTTTTATGTGCTTTCGAACTGCTAGGTTGGCAGAAGCTGGGACAAGTAATGGGAGTTCACCCCATTACGTGGCACTAGGGATTCGAACTGCTGAACTGTCGACCTTTTGATCAACAAGCTCAGTGTCTTAGCCACTGAGCCACCGCATCCCTTCTAAATAGTATAACTTCATGCAGAAACAATTAGTCCATAGAACTAGATTTTAAACAAAGTTTCAAGCAGTTAAATTCTGTAAAAATGAAGAAAGTTGCAAACAAATGGTACTTCAATTGGAAAGTAGACTTTTACTTGTAATACCACAAGTGCTATTACATTTCCCCCCCCTTGGGATAATTTTGTAGTATTCAAAGTCAAAACCAGCGTATTTCATGCAAAAAAGCACATGCTGCAAAATCTATTATTCTAAGAAGTTGGAAACAAAAACAACTTTTCAACTTATTGGATTCTTAGAAGGCCTAAGTTAAACATGAATTAAATCAGCAGTTCTGAAACATTCTGATCTCATGACCCTTTCATATTCTTAAAAATGATTTGAGGACTCCAAAGAGCTTGGTTTATGTGGGTTATATCTATCAATATTTACTGAATTAGAAATTAAAACTGAGAAATTTTAAAATATATTTATTTGACTTTGCAGACTCCCCTGAAAGGGTCTTGGGACTTCCAGGGATCCGGGAGACTTCCAGTTTGAGAAGCACTGCATTAAATTATAGCAAACAGAACTAGTAGCATTTTCTATCCTGGCACTCTAAGTTGATCAACATGAAATTTTCAAAGAACTTCGCAAATTGAATTATTTAACCAGAACATGAAAAAGCAGCATTTTTAAAGCCCCAAGTCTAAATTTCAAATCTCTTCTCAAAAAAATCCCCCACTAGAATCTATACGATGATCTGATATTATTTTCATGGATTACTGATTTTGTACTTTGCTCAAAGAGAGCACAGCTATCAAAACCCAGTATTACAGCTTTAAGATTCATTCTTATATTGAGTAGAAACAAAGACCTTTTTTTCCAATAAGAAAAGAATGGAAAACAAAGAAAATCACTATACAACAGTTGGGTTGCTTCTTGCCTCCTGAACTGTTGTTGTTGTTGTTGTTGTTGTTGTTGTTGTTGTTGTTGTTGTTGTTATTATTATTATTATTATTATTATTATTATTATTACCCCCATTTCCCACACAAGGTGACTATGGTCAACTTATCCGAATAATTATTTGAAACAAAATCAAATAATATCTTTGATAAATTCCTTAGGGACAAATCACACTAATTATAGAGAAATTTATGTTCAGTATGGTGAATTTTATAAAAAATTATATTTTACACATGTGTCAGAGAGATTTTTAAAAAATGTAATATGTAAATCTTTCAGAATTTCCCGCTGTGTCAGGAACATGACCAAAATTACTTCATCCATTCTTGTTAGATGTTAGGATCTGAACCAAGGCCAAGATTGTGCAGTTCTTAAAAGAGAAAAATTTGACAGAAATGTGGCCGGAGTAATTGCCATTAGAAGTCAATGGGCTTAATCATGCTCAAAGCCTGGATTGGCTAGCTACTTTTACAGAGCTAAAATGACAATATTCTTATTACTTTTATTATATTATTTGGATGCATACAGTGGCTATGTCTTGTTTGTTTCCATGTGTTTTTAAATCAATTTTAAAATTTAAGCAATTTTATTGGTATGTATACATTTTTTAAAATATTGGTCTTTGACTGCAAATAAATAAATGGACTTCTCCAGAAATTTCTGATTTATAGTCAGGAGTAATGGTTGCATCTCTTATATCTCAAGAAATCGATATTACTGATATGATAAAATCTGGAAAGGTCTCTAAACCAGATAAATTAATTATGCAATGGTATAAAAAATTAAGGAGAAAATAGTTGTTATACTTCTTTAAATAATTCATAAGACATTTGTAAAATAAAGACTGCCAGTTTCATACTTTGAAGCTTTTATCATTGTAACTTTGAAGATGCAAAGATCCTCTTCAGTTAATAAGTTATTGCCTGATATCCTTCTTAGATTTTGATGCTATGATTTTAAAAGTAAAAAAAAAATAGGGTTTCAAAGTTTCTGGTTAATGTAGTAGCCTTTTATGCTGATACACATGAATCTGTCATGTTAGCTTCAATGGATGCAGAAAAAGCTTTTGATATGGTTTAAATCATGTCTTTGGTTCAACGGTTGCAGAAATTAAGATTTCTTATATAATTTATTTCATGTATTATAATTTAGTATCTTAATCCTTTTCCTCGTGTAAGGAAATTATTAATAGGATTATTTCATTAGTAATTAAAATGAAACACAGAATTCATCAAGGACGTTCTTTATCTCATGTAATTTTTCATGTAATATTGGAAGTCCTAGCATGTCTACTAAGACAAAATCATAAAATTAAAGGAATTTGTTTATTGGAATTTGAATATATGTCATTATGTATTTCAAGGGTATTTTTAATGATTATCAATAAGTTTCATTTCAATTTGTATAAGCAGTACAGTTGCATGGTAAATATTCTGATAAATTAGTAAGTTGGTGGGTGTTAAATATATCAATGAATTTTGCATCAAGACTCATATATATATTGAGAGAAATGCCTATGTTGCTTCCATTTACTGTATAAGATGTACCGGAGTATAAGACCCACCAAGATTTTGAAGAGGTGAACCAAAAAATGTTTTTGCCCTCCCCGGCCCCCAGGAGCACTCTACAAGCCTCCCAAACCCTCTGTATGTCCCGTTTTTGTGGAAAATGGGGCGTGCAGAGAGTTTGGGAGACCTGCAGAGTGCTTCTGGGGGCTGGGAAGGGCAAAAACACCCCCGTTTTTGCAAAAAAAGGCCCATTTTTCGCTCATTTTTGCCCTCCCCAGCCCCCAGGATCACTCTACAGGCCTCCCAAACCATAGGTGGGTTGCTCCCGGTTCGGCTCGGTTCTGCAAACCGGTAGCGGCCAGATCACTCCACATCTTCCAATCTTGCTCTATTTCTTTGTGTTTTTCTATGCTCTGGCTGGTGTCAGCTTTGATGGTGTCCAGCCACTTTGTTCTTTGATGGCCTGGTTACTGCTAACTCTTCCAAACATAATTGCTTTCTCCAGTGAATTCCGCCACATGACATGGCAAAATAAGTCAGGTGCAGTTTTGTGATTTTGCCTTCTAGTGACATGTCTGGTGTTATGTGCTCCAGTACTTGCTTGTTAGTCACCTTTGCTGTCCAAGGAATATGCACGAGCCTTCTCCAGCACCACAGTTCAAACGAATCAATCTTCTTCCTGTCTTGCTTTTTTAAGGTCCAACTTTCACAACCATAGGTAGCTATGGGGAACACAAGTGCTATGATACCTTCGAAAGCCAGCATGGACATCGGGTAATTCCTTTTTGATAGTTGGTGCTAGACATGGTATAATTTTAAGCAGAACCTTGCTGATGTGCAGGATGAGAGCAATTGTACAATAATTGGAGCAATCTTTGGAACCATTCTTTTTTAAGCTATTTTTTGACAATTTTTAGCAGATATTGGTTTACTTGAACTTTACTGGGAAACAAAATATTTGCATGTGATTTTTCTTCTCATCACAAAATAACTCTTTGGAGCAATACTTATTTTAAAATGGTTGGTAATATTTATTATGGCTCATAATTAATCAATTGTTAAGGGAACCAATTTAAAACTTCTTAGATTTTACCAAAAAAAATGCACATAGAAAGTTTGAATGGCAATACAGAAATTTAAAACACTTGTTATCTATAGCGTTTGCTATCGATGCCCTTATAGCCTCTGAAATGCTAGAACTATTCAATATATTAAGGAAGTTCTTTACTAAAACTATACTGACAATTTATTATTACCAAAATAATCAAAAATAATGTTGAGTAATACACAAGATCTCTCTATTCATCTTTCTAGCTATGTGACTACTAGGAGTCAAAAACAGCACATATTCAGTATACAAAAAAAAATCTGTAACAGAGAATTGTTTGTGTATATGTGTCTTTGAATCTGTATTGGCTTCTAGTGGCTGCCTGAGCAAATCTTTGCAGTTTTCTTGGCAAGATTTTTCAGAAGTGATTTGTTATTCCCTCCTTCCAAGGACTGAGAGAGAATGACTGGCCCAAGGTCACGCAACTGGCTTTGTGCCTAAGGCAGGACCAGCACTTACAATCTTCCAGTTTTAACTGTTGCCTTAACCACTACATCAAACTGGTTCTAATACAGAATCGGAGTGCAGTATGCTATATTGCTCAACCAATGATAACAGACTTTAAAGAATGTTCAATGCGTTTGCATGACCTAAAATGTTTAGTAGAGCTAAAACCAAACCTCTTTAGGATCTATCCTAAATGATTTTTTAAAAATGGCTCTCATCATTTCATGCTGGAGATGTAATAGATTTAACGGAACTTTGAGATGTAGAGTATGCTATGATGTTCTTACTGCTTAAATATCATTGCAATGGTGAACCATTTTCTTGGAAGGCATTTAAGAGCTAAATATTTTAATGTTTTGTTAAACTCTTATCACAGAAATCTGGAATTTTTAAACTCTAGATATAGATACGTTGTAAAAGACATGATTAAAATAATTGCTAGTGCATATCAAAAGGTATCATATCTCATTTTGTTTTTTACCTATTGTATCAGAAGCCCATTATGCTAAACTTATAGAATATCTATTAATATAATTCTGCTAGGCTCAAAATACAATATGAAATGGACTCTTTGTCAAACAATGTTAACTGATATGACAACTAGCAGAGATACATCATTCTGTTTTTACATTTGATTTTATGAGTGTTGTTTTCAAAGACATCAAAGTAACTTCTATTGCCTACCAACACACGTGTAAATATGACCCATTCATATCCATGCAATCTACTTTCAAGTTAGTCACTTCAGAAAGTAATTTTAAGGCTATAGATTTTACTAGAAAACATGGTCTATATATTTAATAACATATCACAGAAAGCCTACAACACTGATATAAATATAGCAATTTTTAGGCTTGTGTTTCAGGCATAGTGCTTTTCTATATATAAACTGCAAACTTTTCCACTGTTAAAAAAAAATCAGCTGTAGAAAACTGCTAGTTTCATTAGTGAAATAACACAGAAGACTGACTTTATCCTTTTCCTCCTTCAGCTAAAAAATGACCCTTCAAAGCTGTGCTTCCAGACTCCAGGGAAAGGATAGAGAGACCTGCATTGTTTTTCTTACAAATGGAAAAGTAGTTTGAGAGAAACTAGTAAAAAGTAACTCCAAAAACTAAGTGTCTCTTTGGCCACTAAAAAATACATCTCCCAACAAACTGCTTTTGATTCTTAAAAAAACATCAAGGGGAAATCACAACATTGCATGTTATAATATCACATAAGCAAAGCAAGTGTAGTACGGTGACTGACTGAGTTTCAGGTCAAAAAGTTCCCAGTCTGAATTAAGTTTTTGCCTTAACTCAGTAAGTTAACTTAAACAAGCTGTTCTCTATAGATCACTACCACCATCTCCAATTCGATGGAATTGCAGATTCTAGTTTACATCACATGCACCAACCTGTGGCATCTGGAAAAATTTCTGTTTGAACAAACCACATACAATCTTATCTGGCTTTTCCACTGTTCTGACCAATACACTAATTATCATTTTTATTATGATACAAGCAATAGCAATAGCACTTAGATTTATATACCGCTTCGCAGTGCTTCTCTAAGCAGTTTACAGAGTCAGCATATTGCCCCCAACAATCTGGGTCCTCATTTTACCCGACCTCAGAAGGATGGAAGGCTGAGTCAACCTTGAGCCAGTGAGAATTGAAATGCTGAACTGCTGGCAGTCGGCAGTCAGCAGAATTAGCCTGCAATACTGCATTCTAACCACTCTGCCACCATGGCTCTTAAAGCGACATTATCTGCTTCAGTAACTAGATTAACATTAATATTAAGTAATACTGAAATGAATAATGTCTTAAGAAAACTTTTATATATGAAACAAAATAGGAAACCATGTTAATCTTGTGCTGACTGCATGTTACTCATGCCATTTCTTAGATTAATCTAGAATTCTAGATATTATGATTAGTCCATATACGGACATATTTGCAAGCTATAGATCATCTTGTCTTCAAATATGTGCCAACGAGTCAGTATTGACTCTCAGCTAACACAGAGGCTTTCTCCAGGGCCATCTCTCATTCACTTGATTCTTCAGAACTTCCAACTGATGTATCCATCTTGCTGCTAGTGATTCTCTTTTTTCTCCTTTGTTCTACCTTTCCCAGCATTATGGACCTTAAAAGAGCTAGGTCGTCACATAGGTTATCCAAAACCAAGTAAATAAGCTAAACCTTCCTTTATCACAAAATATGTACGGTAAATGGAGAAAAGAGGGTTTTACCCTTTTATTTGATGCCATTTTATCACCAATAGCCAAACAACTATTACTTGTTTCATTTTTTTTAAATGCTCTTAATTTAATACACTTAAGATGATCAGCAGGCTGTTACCCTATGTTTACTGTTAATTTCAACATGTCATGTGGAATATTATCATAGAGGGTATTTGAGAATTCTTTTAGAAAGCTGATCTTTTTAAGCTAATTTCAGTTTACGAGAAATGCTTCAAATAAGATAATAAGCTTGGACTGGATGTGATGCAATAGACAGTTTTAGACTAAGACCAGGAAGATCTGGGTTCTATTTACTTCCCAGAAGTCTTACTGCTTGAACTAGGACATATATTTTAATGTAGCCTAATCTTTCTGGCTGATATGAGGATAAAAGAGAGGCAAAATATAAACTATTGTGCATGACTTCAAAGATAAACAGGGTACAAATACTACAGAAAATGAAACTCTAAGAAACAATCTTTCACAAAATCTGTAACATTAAATATCCTAATTTCAGGTTTTTGATCAGGTAATTTTCTCATAAGCATATACACCAGAGATGGTATTCAGCCTGTTCTATCCGGATTGGACGAACCAGTAGCGCTGACAGCGCTACCGGTTCGTCCAATCTGGATAGAACAGGCTGAATACCATCTCTGGTGTATATGCTTATGAGACAGCGGGTGGCCCTGCCTACCCACCTGGACGTAAGCACATCATGTTTTTGACGCTCTGTGCATGTGCAGAAGGCTTTGCGCTCACATTTGCGAACCAGTAGGGAAGGTAAGTGAATACCACCCCCTGATATACACATACAGTATAACAGCATAATGTATCTTGATTTTCACAATAATTTGACAAAGTAACTCAATGATATTCTGATTCTGAGCAATCCAATTAAATTTGAGCTAGATGGAATGACAATAAATAGATGGTTTGACCTCATATTCAAAGACAGCTTATCAATGGTTCTTCATCAAACTAGAACAGGGGTCAGCAACTCTGCTGTGGCTCCCTGTTGCTCAAACTATGCGTCACAAGTGCCAATGTGCAACACCCACCGACGTGCAATTTATTAAGCTTTTCCACCCCCGGTAGGCCAACCATGGATAAATCCAAGAAAAGAAAAGTTTCAGAAGAAAACAGAACCTTTAATTCAACTATATATGCTAGTTTTGTGGCTCCCGGTGTTTTCTTTTCTGTGGAAAAGTGGTCCAAATGGCTCTCTGAGTGTTTAAGGTTGCCGACCCCTGAACTAGAGTGATCTGCCAAGTAAGGTGCCATAAGATTCAGTCCTGGACTGTGTAGATTGGCCATAAAAACACAATTTGTGGAAATGACAGGTGAATACAAATTGAATATGAACAAGCATTACAATATGGTTGAAAAAAAGACAACATTTAAAGCCATATTAACAGATTTAACTATTCTATCCTATTCTGCACTGGGCAGTCTGTACCACGTATTATGTCCAGCTCTAATACCACATTTTAAGAAGAATTCAGAAAAATGAGAATATTTCAAAGCAGGACTTTGAGGATGATCAGGGGATTAGAACTAAGCTCTGTGAAGAGAGGTTGAAGAAGTAGAATATATTTAGCTTTCAGAAGAGAAACCCGAAGGGGATATGATAGCATTCTTCAAGTAGCTAAAAGGAGGTCACTCTGAAGAAGGTTTAAATCTATATTGTCACCCCAGAGTACAAGAATAATTTTTTAAAGTTACACGAAGGGAGATTCAAACTGAAAGGAAGGGTTCTCAACCCCCTAACAGTAAGAAGAGTTAAATATTTTATTTATTTATTTATTTATTTATTTGGTATTCTTATATGCCGCCCAACTCCCAAAGGACTCAGAGAGGTAGTAGCATCCTCTTCATGGGATGTATTTGAGTAGAAGTTGGATAGCTAACTGTTGGAGATACTTTAAATTAATCCCACTGTTGAGCAAAAGGGTGAATTAAACGCTGTCTTCTAGCTAAACCAGTTTCCAGTGTTTACAGGTTAATTTTATGATTTGCTCTAGAATTTTTCCAGGTACCTCACTTCATATTGATTGATATATGCATATATCTATATAGGACTTTGGGGGGGGGGGAATCTACACAAGCAGATTATAAACATATGATCTTCTTGATTCCAAAAAGCTCGGATCTTTGCCTTCAATCCTAAATGAGCATGTCCTAATGAAATATATTTAAAACAAAAGCACTGTTTACATATTAATACTGTATATCTATTACAGACATGACAACTATAGATTCATAATTAGAAATCAGACAATAAAAATATAAACTTTCATTAAATCTTTGTCTTCCCTTTCAGCTCATTTCCAAAGCTAAACTCTACAAACTGGATGTCTAGCAGCAAACAGTTCAATCACTATAAAAGCCAAATATCCACTTAAATATTGTTACAGTAGGTCATGTGATTGCAAAGAAGAGCAATATTTAATCTATTCGGTCTTAAGGAATTAACTGATGCAACATTCTGTTGTCAAAATGTTTTGATTCTGGCTGCTTAAACTCTGGACTTGGATCTTATTAAAGTTGATCTATGAATTATTGCAACAAGGCCACAACATCGAAGCCACCATGCCAAATGTATTTTGGTAACACAGAAAACCTTTTTGATACTCTTAACAGACACCAAGCGTTCTTGGTCTAACTTGGCTGTGAAATCAAGCAGATGTTTTAAGATCCCTGATAAAAATGTGCTCTGCATCTTTCCCAGAACAAAAAAACCCATGCTCTGCATCTTTCCCAGAAGAGAAGAAAACAAAACAACCTTATTGTGACTTGACTTTTAACTTTTTAAAATGGGAATAGCTATATGCAGTTGTCATTACCATTTATGTCAGCTTGGTAACAAATTATAGTACTAGTAAACTTTCACCCTGAAAGCAATAAAACAAGGCAGCCTATGTCCCTTCTTTCTGAATTTTATACATCCAATGCTGTCCATTGCAGGAATGTGCAGGCTGAGGATGTGGGAAGGAAATATGTGTAAAGGAACACATATTCCCAGAGCTGTCTTTCTTCAGCGTCAGTGCAATAAGGACTAACCAAAAATGAGGAAGGGGGAGACATAACTCTGAGTCACAACTGGTTCCCTTGGGACAAAGAACATGGGGGAAAAAAAGAGTCCTAATAAAAGGCAAGGAACAGTTTTTTTTTTTGCATCTATGTGCAAAAAAAAAACACAAAACCCAATGCTGTATATTTTGCTTCATAATAAATTGAAAATAAGTTTATCTGAATTTCACACTATATCCAGGGTCACTGAATACTGTATGAATATCAATCGGTAAGGAAAAACTATGCATGTTAGTTTGTCCCATTTTTCTAAAAAATACTCTGTGTATTGCATTGTGCAAAGTTACTAAATATTTACCATGTGCCCATATATGAAGCAGATGTACTTTTTAGACTCTGCCAATAAGGAAAGTACCAGAGAACAATGTAGCTGTCCACATCATATTTATATGTCATCTGCACCTCTATAACTGTCTGGTTTGGTTCTGCAACCCAACAAGACAGACACAGACTTCAGAGGATAATTAGAACTGCAGAAAAAACAATTGCCACCAACCTGCCTTCCATTGAGGACCTGTATACTGCATGAGTCAAAAAGAGGGCTGTGAAAATATTTATGGACCCCTCACATCCTGGACACAAACTGCTTCAACTCCTACCCTCAAAACGACACTATAGAGCACTGCACACCAAGGCAACTAGACATAAGAACAGTTTTTTCCCAAACATCATCACTCTGCTAAACAAATAATTCCCTCACCACTGTCAAAATATTCACTAAGGGTGCATTACTATTACTATCAGTCTTCTCATCATTCCTATCACCCATCTCCTCCCACTTATGACTGTATGACTGTAACTTGTTGCTTGTATCCTTACGGTTTATATTAATATTGATTGTTTCCTGATTGCTTATTTGTACCCTATGACAATCATTAAATGTTGTACCTCTTGACCAATGTATCTTTTCTTTTATGTACACTGAGAGTATATGCACCAAAGACAAATTCCTTGTGTGTCCAATCACACTTGGCCAATAAAGAATTCTAGTCTAGTCTAGTCTAGTCTATATGATACACATAGAAAGGGATCACAGGCAACTGCAGTATATTACAGGTAATCTTTGATTTACAACCACAATGGAGCCAACAATTTCTGTTGCTAAACGAGACAGCTGTTAAGTGAATTTTGCCCCATTTTACGACCTTTCGTGCCACAGTTGTTAAGTGAATCACTGCTATTGTGAAATTAGCAACACGGTTGTTAAGTGAATCTGGCTCCCCCCATTGACTTTGCTTGTCAGAAGATCACAAAAGGTGATCACGTGACCCCGAGAGCCTGCAACCGCCATAAACACAAATCGGTAGCCAAGCGTCTGAATTTTGACCACGGGAATGCTGCAACAGTCGTAAGTGTGAAAAATGGTCACTTTTTCAATGCCACTGTAACTTCGAATGGTCACTAAATGAACTGTGGCAAGTCAAAGACTAACTTCAGGTCAATTAACTTCCAGGTAAAATGGTAGAAAACATTATGGTATTACAGAATCATAAATCAAGCACAGGATTACCAAATCCTGCAAAAATCTGGGCGACCACTAGTTGTCAGCTAGACTTTTCTATATCTCTTTCATACCAACTAGTGTTTCTCAACCCAGATCCAGTAGCTACCTTAAGAAAGCATAAATAAGACAAAATCTGCTACATAGGAGCTAACATGCAAATCCTATCTCATTAACCTTGTACACTTTTTAAAATTTGTCAACAAGCATACCAGCAGCATTATTCTAACGGATACTATGTGCTTGAACTTTCCTGCCAAACCAAGTTGCTGCTATAAGTATAATTTACAGCTTAGATTGTGATCTTCTCCAGAAATTCTATCTTTTATAGCAGATAAAGGATGGGCACATGAAAAGTGTTCCTGGCCCCAGAATTAAGGGTGTCAGTTTCAAAATGTTTATTAGACCCTTTCTCCATTTCACATCATTTTACAGCAAGACATGTAAATAAATTCAGGATACACACTGCAGACATCTAATTTGATTTGTGTATGGATAATATTATTACTCAATTGTATGCTATGATGAAAAGCAAGCAAAACAGATCCCTTCCTTGTTTGTCAAAAGTGCCTTGACATAACTAAGACTGCAGCAGACAATTGTGCTGCTGTGCTTGATAGCTGACCATAACCTTTGCCTGTGCCTTTGTGATGAGGAAAATGATTATCTGCTATCTTTTCTGATCTCTTTGGTGTTTTATGTAAAATCCTAAAGGGGAATAGGGCTCTGATACCCCAAAATTTGGGTTCCTAATTACCTCCAATAATATGTTCTCTAAACTGCCATAATCTTTGCTCAGACAGCTGCTGAAAAACATTCTAACTTTTTGGTCAGTATCATTAAACAAATACAGTAGCCTAAACCAGAGGTCTTCAAACTTGGCAACTTTAAGACTTGTGGACTTGCTGGCTATGCTGGCTGGAGAATTCTGGGAGTTGAAGTCCACAAATCTTAAAGATGACAAGTTTGGGGACTCCTGGCCTAAACCTTTTGGAGAAGTATGATGATCCTTTTGGCATTGCTCTCGAAAGGTGAGACCATCTCAGATCAGTTATATATAGGTGTAGTTTTTAAATTCATCAGCTCTGCATAGATTTTAACTTATTTATGACCTACCGTATTTTTCGGAGTATAAGACGCACCTTTTTCCTCCCTAAAAGTGGCTGAAAATTCAGGTGCGTCTTATACTTCGAATGTAGCTTTTTTTCCAGCCCTAACTAGGTGCTAACAGATCTTCCCAGCTCTTACCTTGCAGGCTCTTTCATTATTACTCTCTCAGAAGAATGTTTTCCAGCCCTAAGTCTTTGCAGGTTTTTTTTTCATTGCTCTACTTGCTCCAAAGAAGTTGTTTTCTAGCCCTAACCAGGTGCTAACGATCTTCCCAGCTCTTACTGGCTTGCAGGCTCTTTCATTGTTATTCTCTCAGGTTTTTTTAAGTCCTAACCAGGAGATAAAATAATGTGCTGAAACTGACCAGACTAAGGATGCTAGCCAGATGAATACCTGGTAGGCAGATTGTTTTCCCCTATTTTCCTCCCCAAAAACTAAGGTGCGTCTTATACTCCGGTGTGTCTTATACTCTGAAAAATACGGTACTCTGAAAAAACCAGTACTATTACAATTTGGTTGTTTGAAGCCCTGAAAGATCAGATTAGGGATACATTATCATGGAAATAATTGATGTAGTCACTAAGAATTGACAACAATTTGATGGCACACAATCAAATCAGTCAATTACAATTTTCAGAACGCCTTTAATAAATTCCACCATCAAAAGCTGCTGACAAAGCTCTATATTAAGAGAACAGGTGTAGTCATCAGTTGGTAACTTGCTAAAGAACAATACCGTTAAATGGACAATTTCACATTGAAGAGATATACAAAGTGGATTTTGGAAATTAAAAAAATATAAACGATAATTTAGGTAAATATAATAATTGTCTATGGAGATTCTCAGTCATCCAGGTCATGGTTGCCCCCAAAAGCACCTTTGTAAGGTAACCAAGTGAGCTTATACTGTAATGATAATTTATTCAGGATGTAAAATGAAAAGTGTTTGCAATGAGTTCCACAATAGTCTCTCCTTGTTGAAGGAGTTAAAATGGCAAATATAATTCAATATGCAAAGTGATTGTGTTGGTGCAGTAAGCTCAACACTAATGGGGCCTGGTGTGCAGTGACTGACAGCAATAATCATGGAATAATGGATAATAATGAATGAATAATATCTCAACAAAAATTTCAATCCAAAGTAACTTCTGCAAAAGAAACAAAGTGAATTCCACACAGAGAATTATAAGGAGATTGCATAATTGTGGTGCCATTCTATAAATCTATGGCTGTAAAAATATATTGTGAAGCTGAAACATGTCCCTCTGCAAGGAAGAAATATTTGGAGATTTTTAACTGAGAGCAAAGGTGATTTGGGTGGGAGATGCCAGATGAATATAAAATTATTCAATGCATAATTAGACTTTTTTTCTCTATCTTTCATAATGTTAGTATTAAATGCCATTAAAACTAAATGCAGAGCTATTTAGGACTGATAAATGGAAACACAACATTAAATAATGCAAAATTGTATTACAGTATTTGCTGGCATTAAATATGGTAAGGGTCACCAACTCAGTTGGCTTTAATACAAAATTAGACAAACTGCATGGAAGACAGTTTTGTAACCTTTATAGTTAAAGCCTCAATGGCTGAATATTATGTCTGAATTATAGGCAGTAAGCCTTAAATATCAGCTGCTGAGAAGAAACAATGAGAACTAACACTAACAGGTCTAGCTTGTAAACTTCCCAATCCTAGTCTAATACTTTCACCAATATATGACTCTGGCTTTCATGAACTAAATAAAACTCCCAAAATATTTGTGGTAAATATTTACACAATCTAATATGCATTTTGTAAATACTTAACATGGCCTTAAGACAAAGATAAGAAAACTGTGGCTCTCCAAATGTTGCTATAAGACAACTGCAGCATCCCCTGACTGGGGGCAGCTGTCATCACTCATCAATATCAGTTGAGCCAAAACTTCCCAATATTTACATCACAGAATACTAGCATATAATCAGACAGATACATTCTGGTAATTTACAAGCAGGTTCTGAAAGCACTAGTCATCCTTCAAGCCTTGACCCTTGATTTACTTACTTACTTACTTACTTACTTACTTACTTACTTACTTACTTACTTACTTACTTACTTACTTACTTACTTACTTACTTTATATACCACCCATCTCACTATCCAAAGTGACTATGGGTAGCTTACTTTGAACATGGAGTTATTTCTTAGATTCATTCTCTGAAAAATGTCCATAATAATGTCTTTAAAACATCACAGATAGTATTGTACCAAGAACTCACGCAACCACTTAAAAAATACCTACTGCTTAATAACCCTCCTTTTTTTAAATCCGGTATTGTTTTCCATGACCAAACGTGAAAAGAAGGGAACACATTTTTCTACACTAAGCCCAATTCTATTGTGGTCTCAATCTTTTCTCTAAATTGCTTGCTCCAGATGGAAGGTGTTTCAATACTTTGATTGCTTTGGCTGCCCTCTTCTGTATGTTTTCCAGTTCTGGTCTTATGATCAGGCAAGTCTGAAATATAACTTTAGGAGCTAACCACAGAAGCTTTCTGAAATAACAAAGCATTTTGTGGGATCTCAAAGTCAAAGAAATGTATTAATAAATAAACTTTTTTAGACTATGATTCAAAAAGTTTATGCAATAATAAACTTAACAGTTTACTCTTAGGTTGTTGCTTTTGATCAAAGGCCAACACAATTTTTCCTTTGGAAATTTTCCCCATAACTCATCCAAAGGCTAGCTTCCTAAAATTTGGAGATCTGATTCTGATTCTAAAACAGCAGTGCTAGGCCAGAAACTTGCCTTGGAGGTTGCATTTATCCTTTCCCAACTTAGTGACTTCCATATTTGTTCAGCATCTTCCAGTCTCTGAGGGAAGTTCATCACTATTGGAGGATTTTCCAAAATTTGGGAAACATTTCTTAGCCCTACTTTCAGATTCATCACCAATGTTTGTCCTTAGTAGTACTTTCCAGAAAGTGCCTTGAATCTCATTAAGCCATGGTTTGCCTAATGATCTATTTATTTACTGAATAAACCACTAGGTTGGGACATACAAACCACAGACTACGATTTATAAACCACAACAGCTTGTCCGCTTAGGCAACACCGCTATTTAGCTTGATTCACACACCCAAGCAACTGATCATAAAGGTCAAGCATTAGCCACCTGATCAATTTGTCCACACTACTTTAGTGAGAAGCCACCCCAGATCACTGGCAGGTTTTTCTGCCCACCTGGATTTCCTGTCCTTACCTGGATTTTCCTCTTCTCGCAGGCAGGCCCGGTCCCTTGTACGACGCTGTCCAGCACAGTGACCAGGTCGGCGTCCGGCGCCACGAAACACGAGTTTCTGGCCACCCTGATAGCGTCCTCGATCTCCGCGAAGCGGAAGACGCAGAGCGCCGAGGGCTGCGGAGCCTGTCGACCGCCAACCCCGGCACCCGGGGAGGCAGCTTTCTCAAACACCCCGAAGAGCAGCTCCTCCGGCTGGGGCGAGGGAGGACTCCCGGGATCCACCTGCAGGGCGGCGCGAGCGGGAAAGACGGAGACCAGCCTGTTGAAGAGATCCCCAGTGGAGATTCCCGGCGTGACCCCGCCGGCTCCTGGGTGGCTACATTGCAGCGCCATTTGAATGTAAGACTCGGTCAACTTTTTGGTCTCGCCGTTGCCGCCGCCCCCGCTGCTGCTATTGAGACGGGTCGCCTCGGCCGGATCTCCCAAGCAGATGCGAGCCAAGAGGCTGTGTGAGTGGCTCTCCTTTTCGCGCGCATTCGCCTCACTGTTGAGGGCCAAGTAAGCATAGGAGGCCGACGGGCGGCTAAGCGGGGTGCCCTGGGGCAAAGGCGGGAAAGCGACCGGTGGTCGGCCGGGTTTGGCAGCCTGGGATCCCCGGGACGAATAGGGGCCCCTCGGTCCCGCCTGAGAACTCCGGCCTCCGGAGGCGCCCCCTTCCGGGCGAGAGGGCGTCGCGCCTTGGCTTCCCTGGTGGAGGAAGGCGCGGACGAAGCTGAGCTTGTGCCGGTCCTTGGCGCCCTGCTTGATCTTGAAGATGTTGTCGTCGGACGGGTTGATGTCGAAAGTGAAGAGCCGGGCCAGGTCCCCACGGGCGTTGAGAGCCCGAATGGCGATCTCGGGCGTGTTCTCGAAACGGTGATCTTCCAGGCTGGCGTTGCGCGGGAAAAACGGGCTGCCCAAGCCCGTGTAAGTGGCAGCCACCAAGAGCCTCGTGTCTTGCCCGGATTGCTTGAGCACCAAGCCGACGGTGGAGGCGTTGGCGTGGTTGGCCGCCACGTTGAGCATGCTGGGGAAGACCGTGACCTGGTCGCCCCCTTCTCCTCCACCTGTCCGAGGTGGGAATGGGACGGCCACCACCGAGATGTTGTCCATGCTCCGCAGCTGGCAGAAGCCTTGGTAGACCGAGCCGCAGACCACCAGGATGCCTTGCTCCGGGTCCGGCTGCAGCAGCTTATTGTAGTTGTCGGTCGGCTTCTTGGCGTGCTCGCAGGACGCCTGGGGCAGCTGGGGAGCGTGGCACAAGGGGTTGTCCTCCTTGGGGCCCACCTGCTCTTCCACCTCCAGAGTCAGGTTGGGAGCCGAGAGTTGATAAAGCCGGTTGACCGCCGCCAGGTAGATCCTGCCGCCCGACCCATCCAGAGCGAAGTTGTTAGTGGCGGTGGGCGAGACGAACTTGTGCTGCACCTTCAGTCCACGCCCGAGCACCGGGAGCACCAGGGAAACCACCAAGAGGTGGAAAACACGGCCGCGATCCGGTGACGGTACCTGGTTAGCGCCTCGCCGAGCCCGCAGAACCATCCTGCCTCCTGGGCTGTCGCTCTGCACAGAGCATGAGGTTCCTTGGCTGTGCAATTGGGGAAGGGACGGGAGGGGGGGGGGTGGCAGCCGCAAAAGAGGAAAACCTGTTTCCTGCGGAGGATTTAATGCGCCTCGAACCCTGAGAGACGCCAAGAGGGAAGTCCCGCGCCTTTTGTTGCAAGCTACCCACAGCCTTTTCCCTCCTTACCGGACCGGCGTCTCCAATGGGGTTAAAACTCAAACGTCTGAGAAAAGCTGCGCCCTCCCCTAAGTCTGACAGCTTCTCTCTCTCCTTCCCTCCCTCTCCCCCTCCCTGTAACTGTGGTCAAGCTGCTCGCTCCGACTTCTGAGAGGTTTTTTTTTTTTGCTTTCGTTTTTCCTTTATTTATGGTTTGTCATGTGAATATGATTAAGTTTAAGCCACTCTCCACCCCACCACCCACCACCCCACAAACTGGAAGGCAATCTACTGCATCAGTCCCAAAAACAAAGAAGCGGCTCTTGATAGCAGCTCCTTTGCTAACAAATAACTCTTGTGTTTGCCTTTTTTGATGTTCGGAAGCAAGAATGTTGGATCCATGGGGGGGGGGAGAGAGAGGGAGGGAGGGAGGGGGGAAAGACAAGGGAATCAAAAACTTTTCTCATCCAGCCATAAATTAACATTGCAATCAGTTGTAAGAACTGAGTTAGCCAAACGTTAATTTCGCAGACAAATCATCTTCAACCGACCTTCAATTCAGCTCTCCCACCCAATGAAAATAAGTTAACTCTCAATCCTCTTGAAGTACTTCCCTCCTCATAAAAAGGGATTTTACAAGAAAGGATAACAAAGAAGAGAAGGTCAGACTGTCTGGGGTTTGTGGGGGTCAGGAATAAATTAAGCAGACAACTATGCGAAGCATGTAAGATGAGGGAGAGGTGAATTAATTCAGTCTCGCTGTGCTTCAGTCATCAACACCATAGAGCAATGAAGGTGCCTGAAAAATATTTCAGAATATGCTGATCTGTACCGCTCTGTTTCTGCTTTGCCAGAAACAACTCCAGGTATGGTGTTGTACAACCTGGGTTTGCTTCACATTCATCTGTCAATAATCCCTGCATTTCACTAACAATGTTCTTATGCTGGTGATTATTTGAAAGTGTATGACATCTATTTAGCATGTTTAACAAACCATTTGAAACTGCATGTTTATATCACTAGCTGAAAACTGGCTGGTGTTTATGGGATTTTTAATTCAATATGTTTAGTAAGAACCAGATACTGTTCTACAATAAAAAGCTGCTACCGTTAGTTAAACCATTTATCAACAGTCTACAAATAGATCTCATTCATCTTGGAAAGAACTGTTGCCAAAAGTAGTTCTCCAAGTATAGGGAATGTTGATAAATGAAAGAGGTAGGTAAGACTTGTATAGAATTTCAAAATTATTATGGCTATGCCCCCCACTTGCACCGAACCACAACACAATCAGTCCTTGACAATAGCACTTGTCCATTTTTCATCAAGATGTTGCCTTCTTTCCATTCTCAGTCTATGAATGAGACAGGCTTAGAACTTCTTTAGCTGTACTGGTGTTAAATTAGTATTTTCTCCCTTATTCTGAATTCTATTCAGTGATAGCCTCAGGGTGTATAAAATCTGTTAGATATTGTCATTTTGACATTAGAAAGTCTCTGTGGAGTGGGCGGCATACAAATGCGACCAATAAATAAATAAATAAATTGGAGATAAAGTCAAGTAACCAATCGTGGAAGCATCTATTGGTGTTTCAGACTGATGCTGATTGGAACATAGAACATAATGTTGCTAGCATCTGAAATAAGATAACAGACTGAAGTTGTGTGACACTGAAAGGGACCAACCTGGGGCTTTCAGGGTAAGGATGAATGCACAAGTTGGCGATAGGTGACCATATAGAAAAGAAATCCTAAATAAGAATGTAAAAATGTAAAATCCCTTGTAAAACACATACCAGCAACTTAGTAGTCTCCTTTTTTGCCCTTCCCCCTTTTTAAAGTAGCATTATGATAGAATAGGTCTAGTAAAAGGAGAAATAAGAATCTAGAAATGCCCAATAGAATCCTAATGTCAAATCTTCACTATTCCTGCTCCAGTATCATGATTGGCTAATGGTGTTCCCATTGGCAGATAACATACTTGAGAGGGGGATCAGTAAATCTGGAGGAGTCAGATAGTTGCTTAGCCTACCATGCTGTAATCAGGACACCTTAATTTAATAGCATCTCCGAAGAGATTCTGAATAGAGACAATATCAGCAGGATTGACAATATGGGCAGGAAATTTCATGCTGGAATTTATATTGTTTTCTGTCAACTAAAAGAGGGGTGGACAATGCTGTTTTAATTCAGCATTAAGACTCTGGTACCTAGAAACATAATATTGCTTGATCACAAATATGTGTTGCTGTCTACAACATTGGGAGACCTTTAAACAGGGATTATTGAATCCATTTATGAACTGGGATAGGCTTGGCCTGATGCAGCAAGGCTATTCTTAGGTTTGAGAATAAAATAGGGAAAGTCATCAAGTTTCTCAAATAAGAGTTATTAAAGTAAAAAATAAATGTTTCATAGATCTAATATCCCCAATATTGTAACTATGGGCATCAGTGTACCTGCAGATACTTCCTTGCTACTTCCGGACTCTGTATCTGTACTTGGAATATGTTCCTTTTTTAAAAAAAAACACCTCTTTTTTATTTTTAATCAAATACAAGAATATAGATATGCTACAAATCCAAGCACCGACCTTCAATGTCATATTTCTAAGAAGAAATATAGTGTTTCCACATAAGAGCTACAGGCATTCTTGGAAATTAAAAGTGGCAAGTCAGTGCTTTCTTTGTAAATATACAACTTACCCAGGAGATAAAAATAAACTCGGGCTCAATCCAAATTGCATAGGAATCTAGAAAATAATATAGGGAACAATGTTATCCATTCGGCTTTTGATAAAGTTTTGTGATTGTCCACACCATGTATGGTAGCTCTTTGGGAATCGGAAGCCTTCCATGTCAGTGACACATTCTCAAAATCTCAAATGTGCCTACTGTTCCAGAAGAACCAGGATTCTTGTCCCTAGATTGTTGGTGATATATCACTAAGATGATTTAAACCCATTGTTCACTCACTACGTTTAACCGTTTCTTGCTTATTTGTTATCAAGGTTGAGCTGCCATGTCTTGGCTGGAAAAATATGGATAACCACAAGATGGCAAAGCGATACAGAAAAAAAGTCACCCAGATTTTTACACCTCACATACACTAGCCGTAAACATTTCAAGTTGTTAGTGTTCTCATTCACCATCACTTTGTTCTCATTGATTCAAGTTAACTTTTTAAGACTTGTGAACATTGGTTTTCTCGACAGCCAACTTCCTTCCTAGCTCTTCCTCCCTAAGATAAAAGCTTGTTCATGCAAGGAAATAGACATCATGGCACATATTTCTCTGAAGAGATTATTTAAGATTATCAGATATAATATCCATAACGGCAAGGGCAACATATTGGGTCAAACCATAGACTCAATTTGCACACGCTAAACTTAACCATTAAATTTAACTGCTAAATCTGAGGTTATAAACTCTGCAGTCATAGCTCCACATACAATATCTGAATCCCATTGTTGTGAGCTCTGAGCTTTCAATGACCAGGCTGTTGAAATTTGAAAGCATAATTGCTGAATGTAAGCAACAGGGTTTCCTGCTATTCTGTGGTTGGAAATGGATAACAACTAGTGTAAGTCCTGAAATATCCTGAACATAGTTTACAAACAAAACTCCTAAACTTCTTTATAAAAGGAAAAATCTCAGCCTGGCTTGATGGGCACCATTCATTTTGTTTTGCTACTACATCCACATTAGCCTTTAGACTAAATAGTGTTGGCGTTCAGCCACCAAAATGTTGCTTATTCCTGCCATAAACCAAGTTTACAAGTTTCTGTGACTGCAGTCACATCTTGTTCTAAACTGAAACCAGACCAGTAACATAATGGCTTTAGGATATGTTCATGACACACTAAGCTAATGTAAAAGATTAAAGTATTGCAACCCACCCTTATTTCCCTGCTATCTGTATCTGGTTAACCCAACTAAAAGGCTTACTTGAGTTTGCCTACCGACCTCTCCATCCCCAAACTTCTCACCATCTTCCCCCCCCCCCCGCCTCTCACCAGCTATTGAAGATGATAACAAACATGCTCAGAACATAATATCTCCTTAATTTTCCCCTTTTATCCCCTGAATTCATTCTGCGATCACCACTCACATGAGACACTGTAAAATGCTGGATGTGCAGGAGCTTTGGAGAAGAGATAAGAAGTTTAGAACATAGTAGCCCGTATATCGGTTCCCAATAAGTTTCTGGATCCAATTCAAAATGCTGGTAATTACTTACAAAGCCCTGTACAGAATAGTATCATTGCATCTTTCCCAAATCTGCCCATCCTGTAAGAACATCTCAGGAAAGCCTATTGAACATCTCATAGTCGGGGTGGGAAGGGAACATGGACCACCAGCAGATCTTTTCTGTTGTGGCTCCTATGCCCTGAAATTCCATATTCAGTGAAACAGATACCTCCCTTTCCCTCTTAGTGTTTTGTAAACTGGTCAAAATCCCTTTGTTCTACTGGGCTTTTAATCTTAGTTTATTGCTTTGTGGCATTCATTTTGGGAGAAGGGTTGGCTTCTTTGTTCCACTTTGAATTCATATTTTTGTACCTTGTTGTACCCTGCCCCAATCTTTAAACTGGGTCTACAAAAAGCTACAAAAATGGTAAAATAAATAAGCAAACGAACAATTACAAGAGCAAACATGCACATGAATAAAAAAAATACGTGTATAGTGTTTGTGACTTGACTCATCCTATGTGCAGCATGTAAGGAAGAGTATTTTCTACACAGGAGAAAAAATTTAATTCGTGGAATTAAAGTTATTACTATTTTATGACATACAAAAAAAATGAAAACAGCAGAAGGAGGCTACATATTTTAGAAAATGCAGTTGCTTACACTTTTCTTTTAAAAAACAACATGTATTTTTCAACTAAGGAACAAGTTTATCAATATTTACATGTGTTATACAGGTGGAATAGCATCCAAAAGGACTCTTCAAAGAAGCAATTCTACCAGTACTTTTGCTGAAAATGTAGACTCCTGAATTTGTTTTTCATTTTGAAAATATATATATATACCTACTATAACTCTTCTACTTGCCTGATCTGAAATCACTTAGTTTAGTTGAATGACCCTTTATAGCTAAATCCCCAATTTTCTGGGGTTAATTTTCTATGTAAGACTAAGTATCTAAGAGAAGCATCTCTGGCACGGAGCCAGAATGTTGCCCTTTAGGAAATGGGAGGTGAATAATAGCATATTAAGTTTTTGGGGCTAATTGATTCAGAAGGAAAAGAAAGAACCTTTTTTTTTACATTTTGCGTCTTGCAAAGCTTGTGGAATTGTAAATATTTTATTAGGTCACATAATGGCGGAGTTCTTTATCCTTAATATCATAACTAAGTACTAAATCATACAAATATGAATTCTAAAAAAATGATTTACCTAATGCAATATTTTACTTCGGCAAATGCCTGTGTAGAAAAAAAAATTAATAATGGGATTGTACTGTCCCCTAAAGGCCTGGAACTAGAAAAGAAGAAGAAAAAATCATTTTATCTTTCTCTTATTATTAATCATGATCCTGTTCATGTTGTTGTTAGGATAGACATAAGCCAACAATGAAAGTCTTCTTTAGAAACTGGACATCCGTAGTTTGTTTCATCCTCTATATTGATGTTTGTCCTTTGGAAGTATTAAGTAAGATCTTAACTGTTTGTCTATGAAAGATTGTGATATCAGCATCAACACAGTTTCTTTTTGGGAAACTTGCAACTTTGTCGGTACAAAAGGTCTCCCGCTAAGAGAAGAAACATTTTGGTGTTGAAAAGCTCCAAATCTTATTTTCTGAGCATTCCTTTGTCTGATTCTGATGGTTAATTTCACAAGGGCAAAACTAAAATTAGAGACTGGAAGGAATTCAGGACAATTTCTCCATATTAGGAAAAAAAGTCTTCTGATGTTGTCTAATCTTATTCCAACACCTGCCAATTTGCTTACCCTCTTCTTAGCCTTTTTTCATTCTTTAGAACACTAATTAATATCTAACAGCAGTAACTAGCCTGTGTTTATAGAAAATGCATGCTAAATTAAATACAAATATTCTTTCCTTTTCTCTATCTCATTGTTCATGCTAGTCATAGTCCTGATAGATATAGTTATTAACTCTTTATTAAAGAAAATGTGAATCTCCTAATTGCTTGAATTTGTATTTTCAATTTTTAAGCCCAACTGTGACAGGAAATAAACATTAGTGTTTTGAAGATAATAGCACCTTATGTTTAACACCTTTTATTTGAATGTGTCAGAGTAATTTGTAAGCATAAGTTAATTAAACTTTATGATACCCAGCTGAGTTAGAGAAGACTCATTAGCCCAGTTTCGCAAAAAAGATAAAAATATGGGCTCCTGACATTCCAAATACTATCACCAAATAGTTTTCATTTTAATTACATTTAAATATAAACTATTTTTTCTTTTAACCTACTCCCTCCTTATTTGCACTGTTTAGTCAAGCATGCTATACAAAATAAAAGTTGTACATCCATGATTTAATTTGGTACATGTACCAGATCATTTAATAAGAGACTCAGACTAGGACTATCAGATCTGGGCTATACATTTTCAGAAAACATTAGTAGTCACCCAGGATTTTGCAGCCCAGATCTGGTAGTTCTACCAAATCACTGATCAGATTCACAGATTGTGTTAAGCCATGGTTTGCTTAGCTGTAGTTTGTTTAACCAATCACAGTTGTCTGGGTTCTCATAAACCAGGGGTGTCAAACTCGATTTCATTGAGGGCCACATCAGGGTTGTGTTTGACCTCAGGGGGCCAAAGTGGGTGTGGCCAGGGTGGGCATGGCCAACTCAACATCACTCGTGTGGTCCGAGTGCTCTGCCAGAGAAAATGGGTTCCCAAGCTCATTTTCGGCTGTGACGGCCTCCTGCAACCGTCTGCCAGCTAAAACGGAGCTCCGTTTTCGCTGGCAGAGGCACCGCAGACCAGCCCTACACTGTTTCCAGGGCGGCCCTGTGGGCCAGATCTAAGCATCCCATGGGCCGGATCCAGGCCCCGGGCCTTGAGTTTGACACCCCTGTCATAAACCCTTGACACATAAATCATTATTTACAAACCTTAATGGCAGGATTCTTATAATATGCTAAGGCAAACCAAACCAAACTACATTATGACTTAGCATTGTAAGTTAATTTAACCACTGGTACTTTAAGAAGTATTTAGAGAGGCTTATTGGGAATTACTTACCAGAAGAGATGGCAAGAAAAGAAGGAATAATAATAATAATAATAATAATAATAATAATAATAATAATAATAATAATAATAATAATAATAATAATTCTCTCTCCCATATATTTATCATATTTGCACCTGTGTTTCATTTTTATAACTTTGGTACCCACCTATTCCTTTTAAAATGATCTCGCATATTGATTTCTGAGAATACAGTACATTCTGATTCTGATCTATTAAATTAATCTTACATATTATAGAGCTGGAAAACTGAATGCAGACATTTTAGTCTGCAGCTGGTAAATAGGATTTAGAAAGTCCAAAACAGAAAAAAAATGAAGTAAAATACTGGTATAAAATATTACATAACACTCCCAAGTCCTAGATACTAGAAAAAATGCTACTACATTCAATTACAGTATGAGAAAAGCCAGGTTGAAAGCTCAGGTTGAAATTAAAGAGTGAAAGGGATGCATGCGAAATGTACCAGCAATTCTAGTATCTTTAGCCTGTGAAGAGAAAGATTAAGGGAATGGATATTTTATTATAATGAAACATCAATGTGCATACCACAGCTTTCATGGAAATATTATTCCCCATACACGGATTAAATCCCCCTCCAAGTTGGCCAATGTGAGAATGCAAAATTGATATCCTTCCAGGGCACCCCATTCTCATCACAGGGGACAACTGAGGTAACAAGAAGCAATTTTTGCCAGTGAGAAACAGCCTATCTTTCCACTTTGGGGTTCCGGAGTTTCCTCCTGTGATGCATCTGAGCTCAGACGCAAAAGAGCAGATGGACTGCTCTAGCATTACAAGAATAAGAGGGGGGGAGTGTGTGCGATGCTGATCTGGATTAACCTATGGAAGGACCCTAAAATAAGTCTGGAGAGGCAGGGTTTTTTTTCCAGGTGCACTTAATTGACATTTCACCCAAGACTGACTGTCCAAAACTACAGTGAGGTTAATGCTTTCAAATATTATTTCTTGCTGTATTGACATTTGAGGAGTTGGAGGAGCAGCCTCCATAATTGGGGTAATTATAATCTGATGAATCAGGCAGCATATCAAAATGGGATGTAGCATTCCACATCATAAACCAAAGTAGAATTCAGCAGTTCCAAGAGATTCTCTTCAGAATGAATGAAGATTACAGCAGAGTATTTTTATTTAGGATTCTTATATGCCGCCCTACTCCCTGGGGACTCAGAGTAGGAGATAAGATGAGGGTGATATACTGTATTCCAAGCAATATATAATATACTACTCATATTTTTCTTATTTTCTCCCTGTCTTTTTCTTTTCCTTCTCCAAATTATTCCACTGTTGCAAGTCTTCTTAAATCAGTGTGCAGTCTTCTACTTGTCATTATACACTTGTTGATTATTAATACATAATAAAGAATATTATGATTCCAGAGCCCATAGAACTGCTCAAGAAAAAATATCATCATAGAAATTTCATAGAGAATATTTATGGCAAACATAACCCAGTTTTCTGCAGCAGTATAAATTTGTAGATGCAAGTTATTAAATAATTATTAGAGGAGGAGAAAGGATTCAGAATAAAATGGCAAGTAATAACGTTTCCATCTTTTTATGGAAAAAGACAAAATAGAAACATATTTAAGTTAGATAACTCTATAAAATTATTTTACATTTATAAATATATTATATTGAATATCATTTATATTGAATTTAAAGTTATGTAAGATTTGGTAAATGTAAAAAAAGAGAAAATGTGCCAGAAAATATAAAACTGGAACCATTGTACTGAAACTCCTAGATAACGTTTTTTTAAGAGCAAGGTGAAGATAACGTAAACTAATGTGAACTATTTTTAGAACTGCAATTCTACTTTTAGCTTTTATTGTAACGCTTCAGGGGCAATCGGACAATGATGCAAACCTCCTAGTGATCAAATGTGACCAGGAGATTTCAGTTTTGCAGATCTCAGTAGATTCCTCATTTTTACCCTCATTTCCATTTCAAGGTAACTGCTGCACCTGAAATCGACAAGTTTTGGAATAACAAACCAGTCTTGTATTTTGCACAGTAGCATGTCCCCTGCAAAAGAGAAGGTTGAGTTTGTAACCAGGTGAGAACTATCTTTGCCATTAAACCAGCCAAAAGACAAGCCATAAAAAGCAAAAGCAAAACCAACCAACCAACAAAGACAAGCAGCCTGGAGTTCATTTCTCTAGCCTGCATCAAAGAAAATGGATAATCTAGGTGGCCATTGGCTAAATCATTTTGGAAATTTCATCTGTATTTGCTTTCCTGGACAAGAAGAATTTCAGGGTCAGAAATATGAAAAGTAGATCCATGATCAAAACAGCGCTGGGAATCTTGGATGTATTTTATGCTGGAATCAGAGGGATGGGGAAAACCAAAAGTCTACTTGTCCTGGTGTGTCCTTAGATTGATTTTAAAAAAAAGGCACTTCCCACTACCGGTATCTGGTTTTAAGATTTAACCTTCACAACTACAACTGCAAGTTTTAATGATTGCCTTATACTCTATAATACAGATGTGTTGTTCCCGGTTTAGCCCGGCTCTGCGAACTGGTAGCGGCGGCGGCGGGTGGCTCTGCGCAGAAGCATCGCATGCACGCGAACCAGTAGCAGTGGGTTTTAGAACCCACTACTGCTATAATACTTTAAGATAGCAAGGTTGAGAAACATCCCATTATTTTAAAAAAGTAATGGCACACAAATTAATGGGTAGTTAATGTTGTGCTTTAATAAATAGTTTTAATGGCGTGTATTTTACTCATTTTTTTTGTCAAAGCACATGCAGTGTTAGAGCAGTTCCAGTAAAAGCATTTATCAAGTTAGCCATGACTTGAAAGGGTTAGTTCTAAGCATGACTAAATCCATACACATTCCAACCCTAAAGCATTATAAAAACTGGGGATGGTAAAGTAACATGTGACTAAGATGCATTACATCATAATATACTATATTTGTACTGATATCTATGAAATGATTTTAAAATGCAGATTACCAATAGTTTACTATTGATTTACTCAATAGTTTATTAACAGTTTACTCAATTTTGCTTGAGTCTTTCGGGGCTTGCGCTTCTTCAGAAATCTTTAATCGGTTTCATGCAGTGTACTAAAGCAAGGAGGTAGCCACTCTATGTAGCCCCCAGACTTATTTTTGCAGCCCCCAAAGCCTTGAAGATACTGCCACAAAATTTGGCAACGGCGAGAATTTCATTGATACATTGAACATTTGGTTTAACATTGAACATCAATTTACTGTGGAACAGCTTTATCACATTTTCTTTACATGTATTATCTTTCAGATGCTATTACTGTAGTATATAGAAGTTTGCTGTGTGCTCTGCATTAGTTGGACTGGAAACGTATTATCCAAAGCAGCTTTTCAACTTTTAAAAATGTTTGGTTATCTTTTCTAAAGAACCTGATGAGTAGACATTTAGTGGACTAAACTTCTGTATTTATGCACATCTTATTCTCATCTATAGTACTACATAAATTCATTGGTTGAAGCCTTGTCAGGACCATCGTTCTACCACCCCTTTGATATCCAATGGAATAAGTGTATCCAAGCAGCTGTTGAGATCTGCAAAGCAAAGGTCTACCTGATTTATGGTCTGTAGATTGCAGTGAGATTCCTATTGAAATATTTCCATGAAAATTCCTAAGGACTTTGCTGGGTGTGCATACCATATGTCCTATTCATGGTTAAGACAAGAAGCAGGCTTGATCTCCATTGAGGTCCAATAAGCAGTCCTGCAACCACAGCTGATCCATTTGA
This sequence comes from Diadophis punctatus similis, assembly GCA_023053685.1. Lineage (NCBI taxonomy): Eukaryota > Metazoa > Chordata > Lepidosauria > Squamata > Dipsadidae > Diadophis > Diadophis punctatus. The sequence goes on along the minus strand of JALIGW010000002.1, from coordinate 210,320,829 downwards.
GGGTCTTCCGGCTTTCCTGACTCTCCAAGATAACTTTTCAATTTCAAGAAATTTGGATTTAAAATCCAGTGGCCTTTCCAGCTCAACATCTGGACTCACTGTTTTAGCAATATGTTAGTCATGGCATATTGTCACATGATTATATTGCAGAAGAAGTGGACAGTGGTTTCAATTGCAGGAGACAAGAATGGAGTGAGTTTAGTTTATTCTCAATATGTAGGTACCTTATTATCTGCCACTGGAAGGAGAAAAATTGAATAGCTATTAGAAAATAGCCCAATATATAGAATTCACTGGTCTTCTGTTGACTTTCCATATATGCAATTTGATAGGAAAGTAAAGTTGGATCCTCGTCAGAATTTTCCCATGCAATATATAACACCTAATAACACAAACATGCTCTTTTTATTATGGAGGCCTGGAAATATGGCACGTTCTTCTGCCTGAATAAAATCTTAGTAGTATATACTTGAAGAGAAGTTGCAACAGATGTTTGGTTTAGTAGTTAAAGCACCAGGCTAGAGACTGGGAGACCATGAGTTCTAGTCCCACCTTAGCCATGAAAGTTGGCTGGGTGACTTTGGGCCAGTCACTCATTCTCAGCCCAACTCACCTGTGGGAAAAATAGGAGGAGGAAGATACGTTCGATATGTTCACTACCTTGAGCTATTTGTAAAAATTATAAAAGTGGGATACAAGCAGAAGTGGTATTCAGCTGGTTCGGGCGAACCGGTAGTAGCAACCTGTAGTAGCGGTACTAACCGGTAGTAGCGACCTATGGGTGGCCCCCTCCATGGCGCTATGCTGTCCTATATAGCCACGTTTTCAAGCTGCATGCATGCGTGCAAGCCACACGCGCGAGCAAAGTATGCACGGAAGGCCACACACATGCACGGAAGGCACGCGTGAACATTTTTGGTGCTGGGCGAACTGGTAGGGAAATTATGTGAATTCCACCTCTGGATACAAGCAGATAAATAACAAATTTTAAAAATGTGCAGAATTCTGGGAAAAAATGGAAGGAGGGAAGACAAGGCACATAGTTATACCGGTGCACAATTATTTTTCCTCCCTCATCAAATAGCCTGACTGAAAGGACTTGCCTTGGCTCTGTAACCATGTCACATCAAGTTGGGTCAGTTGTTTTCTTCTGTGGGTGACATCTTCTGTAATAACTTACATTCCTGCCATTTTGCTAACCTGCTACTCTAATTAGTAGGACAGTGCAATTGCCTGCGAGTGCTGTATGACTTTGAGGGATAAGGTGTGTTGAATTGGTGCATTAGAGCTCTTGGAGAAGAAAAAGAAAGAAATCTCTGTGGGGGCAGGCCATTTATTCTCCTGACCACTAACAGCTTCAGCTCTCCCCAACAGTGCCTAATTTGGTTCCACTTTGTCCTATTAGATGCTGAAGAAAAGGAAACCAGCATGAGACACATTAAATCAAGAAGAACCGAACGGTTCCAACCCAGGCAAGCAACTCTGAAAGGCATGTTTGGAACAGGGAAAGCAACAGGTTTTTTGCTTTTGTTTTACTTTTTCCATTTCTCTTATTCACCTAAGTGATTTCCATACAAAAAGAGAGTATTCGAAAGTCACTTGAAATGTCACATGCAAAACCGAATGTTTATTAATGTCAAATGTGTTTCCAGCCTATTAGTAAACACAAGGTGGTCTATAGTGTATTAAAAGATAAACTACAAATGGCACAGAAAAATAAAATACTTATACTACAATAACCTCTTGCTTATCATCAACCAACAAAGCCAGGTGTAGGCAATACTCAGGTGAATCTCTAACAGAAGAAATCTGAAATGCACTAACCAAAACTGTTTCTTCAGAGACACTGTCATGTGAATACTCAAGTTTCAGGTTCTCCACTGAAACGTTATCGTGAATTTCTTTAAGAGCAATCATTCTAATACAATGATTGAAAAAGGGCCATATGATTTGGGAAAAAGTAGACAAATGTCATATGCTCTATGGCAGAGGTGTCAAACTCGCATCATCATGGCGGTGTCGTGACGTATCATGACTTTTTTTCCCCATTTGCTAAACCGGGCGTGGGCGTGGCCAGCATGTGACGCATCCGGCCTGTGGGCCGCGAGTTTGACAGCCCTGCTCTATGGGTATTTATTATGAAATGTACCAGGGGGAAGCATTTCCCCTTTTGGATTTTGAAGACACTACGAGAAGACCAGCTTTTTTATTGCCAAAGTCTTCTGATTTTGTTACTAAAACTAAACAGGTCATCCTGAGCATTTTTCCAGGAAGATATGGGAAGAGTTCGATATGATTCTCTTGTTATCTACAGCACTGGAAAAGAGCCAATTGCCAGCTATAATTTGCTTTTCCTGGCCAGTACATGAATCCTGGGGTACCTCAGCCAATCAGTGCTCGCCTGCCAGCTAGAAATGCATTGTTCTACCCCACAGTTCCCTGTCACACACCAAATAAAATGCAGCTTGTCCATCTGCAAATGGATCGTAAAATGTTTTACACTGCTGGTATTCCTAGTAATCAAGGTGGAAGGCAGCATGCACCTGTTTTTAGATATTTTGCTTCCTTTATATGAGACTTGACCCAGCCACCACGCAGTGATATAATGAGGGTCACGCAGAATGCTTTCTGCAAAAAACCCCAATCAAATATATCTGTAGCCACATTCATAGCGTCCAGTAGAAAATGCCACATGCCTGAAACTTTGGGGCACCACATGCAACCACAGGGCTTCAAATTGTGCTGTCCTGCTTCAGTGGTTCCTGTTTTGTTGAATTCATCCATGCTCAAAGGATTGTTAAAATCAGAATGACATACAGTACTATTATCAACTATATTTGAAACCTAATTACCAAAATAATTATTTCCTTCTGAGTGCAGGTAAATGACAAGGCTTTTGGAGAGAAATGTTTTAAGAAAAAATTACTTTGGGGGGGGAAACCCATTTTGCTGAGAAGGAATATGATTAATCGGTGCCTATGATGTTAAATGATGCAGATCAAGCAACTCTTGTCGTTTCATTCCTGAATAATAAAGATGGAAACCTTAGGACATTTTTCATGGAATAACTCTCATAAACATAGAAGGATTTTCTTTCAAATACACATGTATGTATCAACACTCTGAATTACCGTATTTTTCGGAGTATAAGACACACCGAAGTATAAGACGCACCTTAGTTTTGAGGGAGGAAAACAAGGAAAAAAGGCCTCTGCCTCCAAGCAATTTGCCAAACAGCAAACAGCACAGATGATATACACTGTTTGCTGTGTATTTCTGTGCATGTGTGCCTGACCCATAGAAATAGCAAAGAATTGGAGAAATGTACATTATGCCAGAAAGTTTTCTTAAATGTAGTCACACTAACTCCTCCTGATTATTTAAATAGGTCTACTCCAAGGTAACTAAACTCTAATACTAAACAGGATACTGTTACATTTCAGACTATACTTATATAGAGCTGTTAAAATTAATAAAAAAAATTGAAAGTATACATTATTCTCTATTATTTTAAAGAAGATACAATAGCGCTGGGCCTCTTCAGAGCGAGCATTTATTTTAAAAAGCTTCTTTATTTTGTTAAGTTGTCTAGATTTACAAGGATCTCCAACCTTGGCAACTTTAAGACTTGTGGACTTCAACTCCCAGAATCCCACAGCCAGCAAAGCTAACAAAGCTGGCTGTGGAATTCTGGGAGTTGAAGTCCACAAGTCTTTAAATTGCCAAAGTTGGAGACCCCTGGCTCTAGAACAATAATAAAGCAGTCTTTAAAAAATAAATCTAATAATTTGAACATTCTACAGACATTTATAGTTATTCACTTACCCCCTTCCATCCAGTTCAGCAGAAAATAAAAATCTGCTTGTCTCTTCCAGCTATCTGCCTTTTTGCAGTTAGTTTCACTTTCATTTTCCTATGTGGCAAATCAGCTGTAAGTTGGAAAGCTCCTAGTGACTTGCTTGGCTTTACAGGCTGTTCCCTCTTTGCTGCAAACAGGTAAATTGCTGAAAGACAGAGGCCAAAGGGTGGGTGGGGCTACATTCGGTGTATAAGACGCACCCAGGTTTTCACCCTCTTTTGGGGGGTAAAAGGTTCGTCTTATACTCCGAAAAATACGGTATCTATTATGAAGTGTTTATGGACATACTCAGTCATCCTGGTCATGGTTGTCCCAAAGGTGCTTTTTCAAAAGGCAAGTGGACTTTGTTTTTCCTTGAAGACGTTTTGCTTCTCATCCAAGAAGCTTCTTCAGTTTTGACTCAGTTCTGACAGTCAAACCTAAGGAAGCTTCTTGGAAGAGAAGTGAAAAGTCTTCAAGAAAAAACAAAGTCCAGTCACCTTTTGAAAAAGTATCTTTGGGACTCTTATCATGGAGGTTTGGGATTCTGCATTGGACTGCCAAGTTCAAAAGTAGTATATCAGAGAAAGGTGACCATCACTGATAAGGGAAATAGTATCTATACTGCGACACATAAAAGCACAGCCATTAAATCATTATATTGCTAGCATGCCAAAAGTGTTGATTTGATATTGCATTTAGAATAGAGTACCGAATTTTCGGAGTATAAGACGCACCTTTTTGCCCCCCAAAAGAGGGTGGAAATGTCGGTGCGTCTTATACACCGAATACAGCAATTTTTTGCCCTCTTGAAGCCCCGCCCCCGCATCCCATTTTTGCGAAAAACGGGCCATTTTTTGCAAAAATGGGGGCTTTTTTGCCTTCCCCCACCCCCGAGGATTGCTCTGCAGTCTTCCCAAACCCTCTGCATGCCCTGTTTTTGCAAAAAAAAAATGAGCGAAAAACGGGCCATTTTTTGCAAAAACGGGGGTGTTTTTGCCTTCTAATTACCCCATCTACCCCACCTCCTATGACTGTAGGAGGAATTCTGGGAGTTGAAGTCCACTAGCCTTAAAGCTGTCATGCTAGCTCATTCCTGAGCTAGCATGACTGGAGAAGGAATTCTGGGAGTTGAAGTCCACTAGTCTTAAAGCTGTCAAGTTTGAAGTTTGTAAAAAGTATACATGGTTGTAAAAAGTGTACATGGCTGTAAAAAGTATACATGGTTGTAAAAAGTATTCTACTACACTGGTATTTTATTAAATAATATATTACTACACCATTTGGTTCAGAATACTTTTTTCCTTGTTTTCCTCCTCTAAAATCTAGGTGTGTCTTATACTCCGGTGCATCTTATACTCCAAAAAATACGGTATGTTTTACAGGCTGTATTGAATATTTGGGCAAAGGGCTAATTACTGAAGCTACACAGGGAAACAGTTCAACTCTTTTATTAGTGACTTTGTCAGCTCTGAATGGCTCGCCTTGCGCTAACAACAAGATAGGGCGAGCAGTGAATATCAGCTGACAGCTCTTTTATACTAGAGCTGTCAGTAGGCTAGCCAATCAGCGAATGTCCTTTTCCCGCCTGGTAAACTCCAGCCGGGTAACCAATTGGAGGCGCTTTCCTAGCCACGTGCCCTGCACAAAAAACAACAGGCAGCCCTCGACTTAACAACCACAACTGGGACCAGAATTGTTAAGCAAAGTGGTGGTTAAGTGAATCACTACTGAATCATGCTGTCATTAACCAAATTTGGCTCCCTCCATTGACTTTGTCTGTAGGAAGCAGGCTGGGAAGGTCACCAATCTGATCACGTGACCCTGGGATGCTGCCACTGTCTTAAATACATGTCAGTGGCCAGCTGCCCAAATTTTGATCATGTGACAGTGGGGATACTGTGATGATCATAAGTATGAGGACTTAAGTCACTTTTTTCAGTGCCATTGCAGCTTTGAACGCTCATTAAATGAAGGTTGTATGTCAAGGACTGCTTATACTTTGGTTTGGTTTGCATGAACTTTTAGAAGGAAAAATATTAAGAAAAAGCCATGGGTTAATACTAGACTGTGCATATAGGAACTGTTCCCCCAGGGCTGTCCTGGAAGGGAAATATAGAAAAACCCAATGAAACCCAATACTGCCCCTGTGTTATGGGTGCCATAGAAACCACAGCTCATGATTTGCCAGTTCTACAGGGACATTTGCCACCAGTTGATTACCCCTTTTTATTTAAATTTCCATGGCAATCTGATAGCTTTTATCGACACTTTCTGTTAAATAATCAAGATAAATTTATTTTGCTACATTATTTGCAAGCTTCGCCCACAAATGGTTGCTAATAGTTCTTGTTGTTAGGGAATAGCTTTGTGTTGTTCATTTTGCTGATTGTATTTGTATTGGTCAATGACCTAAATTAAGTGTGTCTGTCGGTCTATAGGAGCTACCAGCCCTGCCTCCATCTCCATTTTGTGCCCATAAACATTCATTTTAAATCCCATTCTTGGTCCTTTTCATATACATGACACAATTCCTTTTTTCATAAACATATGGCATGATATGTGACAGAGATCGGGTTGGATTTGAGAGAAGAAAATACAGTCTGGATGGTTAACTGTCTCTCTTACCCTCCCCCACCCCCCATATTCACCTACGCTATTATTATACTTCAGTTTCCATTCCTTCTATTTCTGCTCCATTCCTTGTAAGTGTGCTTTCATCTTTTACAAGAGCTGTGCTAAAATACAACAGCCTCTTTGAACATCTTCTTGCAGGCAGGGTATTCTGCACGATTCTGTGAAAATGGTTGGGGGGGAAATGTTGTGTCTATTTTTCTTTCTAAAAATAGAAAAAAAATCCCCCAGAAGGCCTGACAATCAGAAATAAAAATGCTAAGTAATAGTCTGATTGATATGCAACACTTCAGCTGAAGACGAATCAGAGATGCAAGGGTATTATTGACCTTAATTTTCGTAGGGGTGAAATTAAAGCGAAATTGGGCAGTTTTTATGAGCTGTCAACACTAATAATACCTAAAGATCCAGCAATATACAAATCCTTAATGGTAAGCATTGAGCCTTTTCTTCCCCAAAGCCTTTTCAATCTCAACAGGCTCCAAAAACTGGTCCTGGGCTTTGTTATCGACAAATCCCACCGAAGTTCACTGCAAAAGCAGAGGAATCATGTCCAATCAGTCTGGTCCTGAGGGCGCAAAGCTGCAGCCTGCAAGTCCTTCACTGAACAAGATGGTGATTTATTGGGGCCCTGAGGAGATTTCTGATTGGAATCACGTTTTTGCCTTCAAAAGTCCTTGTATTCTAAAAGAAGAACTTCTATTATGCTACACGGAGCCTACGAGGTTGTTTAGTGCCAAGAATCACTCACAGCACACACAAATATATTTTAATGGAAACATTTAACCATAAGTAACGTTTCAGTGATAGTGGGAAAATATTGTTCCAGGGCCTGTAATGTTGGAAATTGAGTAAATGATAGAATCATTTTACTTGTGATAAAAAAATGCTGCTTATGCTAGACTTGGAAAGATGAAGTATTGCACTAATTCTAATTGTTAAATGTCATTCTGCTTTTGGTACCAAAGTGAATGAAAATTGCTAATCTGCCATGAGCTTCTTATATGATCCAACCCTGAAAAAAAAATGAAGATAGAAAATCTATTAGGGTATATGGGCTTCTGATCAATGAAACCATAGAGGTTTCCATTCTTAAAATGTTTTGCTTGGATCTGTGTGACATTTTTGATCATTAAAATAGCTTTTTACATAATTATGCCTAGGATTTAAATGTTTACATTTTAATATAGTACATATAATAGCAAAATTGTCAGAAAAAGAGGGAAAGTCAAATTCAAGCAAGACCCATTAGCGTCTAGTACTTTTATTTAGTTCATTATCGTTTGTTGCACATTACTTTTGCTTTTTGAAAAATAATACAATAACTTGGCAACATCTGTCTGCCTTGACATTTCCCAATTGTTAGGTTTTTATTCCAGAAACCATTTGCTGCTTTCTAAATTCTGGATTTAACTGATTTTTTTTTAAAAAAAGTTATTATGATTCAATTATTGCTATGTTTCTCAGAATTAGGAAAAGAAACTGATAACAAGTTTCTGATAACCAAATGGCAATGGATTTAGTTTCCCCTCCACTTTTTCTCTATGGCACTTCCATAATAATGAGGAAGCAGTAAATAATTAAAAGCATGAGAAATCACATAGTACATTCCTTAGCTAGAACAATGTGATCTACATTTTATTTACATGTCATAATGAACACCCACAAATCTTATTGGCTGAGTTACTATCAAAGTTCATCTCTATCTTGCTTGATATAGGGGGGAAAGTTGATAATAGAACGTTACCAGGGGCGGGTTCCTAATTTTTTTTTACTACCACTCTGTGGGCGTGGCTTATTTTGTGGGTGTGGCTTGCCAGCCATGTGACTGGGTGGGCGTGGCTTCTCGGACTGCTGAAGGGAGGGGAACTGAGCAGTTCCTGCTGCCCATTCCCCCTCCCCTCAGCAGCTCGAGAAGCCTCAAACGTGCGAAAATGCCTGGGATCATCACCGCGTGTTCGTGGCTTCTCAGACTGCTGAAGGGAGAGGAATGGAGATAGCTCCTGCCGCCCGTTCTTTCAGCATCTCACGAGCTCCCTCAGCCATCCTCCCCTGCTTGGACTCACTGTGGGGTAGGAAGGCAGCGCATGCGCAGTGCCGGAAGCTCGGCTTCTGGGCATGCACAGAAGAAATTTTTTTTAAAAAAATTAAATTTTGTTTTTAAAAAATGGCGGCACCCAGGCACCGGCAACCGACCACACCGGTACTGTGATGTCACCAGCGGGCTGCTACCGGTGCTATAGAGTGGACCGCACTGGTAGGAACCTACCACTGAACGTTACGTAAGAAAAATGAAAAGTGACTTAGAGTGACTTTGAAGATATATATATATATATATATATATATATATATATATATATATATATATATATATATATATATATATATATATATATATATATATATATATATATATATATATATATATATATATATATATATATATATATATATATATATATATATATATATATATGAAAGATGCAGAAAGCCTGAATGGGAAGGTATCTCAGAAAGACCAGCTACTGCAAAAAACAAAATCACTATAATGAGGACAAATTGAGGATAAAATAGATGGGTGGGTCAGAGCCTTGCAAAGCAAATTGAGCAGAGAAGATGATGCAGGAGGAAATCACTCAATGAGGAAGAAGTAACAGCAGAAAGAGCATTTGAGTTAAAAGATGGGCGCTTTTTCAGACAGGGAAATGTGTACAACATTTCATTAATAAATCACAAACCACTGCCAGTAATCTAATTTTATTTTCTCATAACATCTGCTATAATTTTACATCCTGCATATAATGAAAAACTTTGTATGATTCTCTCCAAAATTTTGTAGCTCTTGTATCTATTTACTTGAAATCTTAGGTTTCCAGGCAACGTTCCAATTGGCTTATCAAGAAAATATGAATGCATCAAAGATGAATTAAAAAGAACTCACATATAGATACAATATGTGGTAGAAACAAAAAAACTACATAAAATGGCAGTAAAACTTAGAAAATAAAAATAGTAAGAACAAAACAGGAACTTGTAGAACTTAAGTTATGTTACTAAGAGAGTGGAGCAGAGGTGGGTTCCTACCGGTTCAGACCAGTTCTATAGAACTGGTAGTAACTTGGTGGCTGGGTCGCTGGAACCGGCAGTGACCCAGGCCTGCCACGCCCCCAAGCCGGTTCTCTCAGCGACACCGTAGGCGTGCGCCATCTTTTTTTTGCTTTTGTGCATGCACAGCTTTTTTTAGTACTGTGCGTGCACAAAGCGCATGGGCACTCACGCGGCATGTCCCTGAGAGAACCGGCAGCAACAAAATCCAGAACCCACCCCTGGAGTGGAGACTTCAGTTCAGTTCAGTGAAGCAGTTGATGTAATGTGCCGCTGCCTGGACGATGTGAGGGTCTGGATCAGGCTCAACCCAGACAAGACTGAGTGGCTCTGGATATTGCCCCCCAAGGACTATGTCGACTGTCCCTCCTTGGTTCTCGGGGGAGAAAAATTGACTCCCTCAGAACAGGTTCGCAATTTGGGTGTCCTCCTAGATCCACAGCTAAAATTGGAGCAACATCTTTCAGCTGTGGCTAGGGGGACCTTTGCACAGATCCGCCTTGTGCACCAATTGCGACCCTACTTGGAGAGGGAGGCTTTGCTCACAGTCACTCATGCCCTTGTCACCTCACGGCTAGACTACTGTAACACGCTCTACATGGGGCTACCCTCAAAGAGCATCCGGAGACTGCAACTGGTACAGAATGCAGCTGCGCGAGCTGTAGTGGGTGTACCGAGATACACCCACGTAACACCTATCCTCCGCCAGCTGCATTGGTTGCCAATTAGTCTCCGGTTGCAATTTAAGGTGTTGGTTTTGACCTTTAAAGCCCTACATGGCTCAGGGCCAGGTTATCTTCGGGACCTCATCCTACCACATACCTCCCTATGACCGGTTAGGTCCCACAGAGAGGGCCTCCTCCGGGTCCCATCGGCCAAACAATGTCGGTTGGCGGGGCCACGGGGGAGGGCCTTCTCTGTGGGAGCCCCGTCCCTCTGGAACCAACTCCCACCAGAGATCCGGACTATCCCCACTCTGCTGGCCTTCCGTAAAGCCATAAAAACTTGGCTCTTCCGGCAGGCGGGGTGAATAGGAAGATCAGATTCCCCCATGAATGTTGTTTTTATAATGTTTTTAATTATGCTTTTTAATTTGTAAACTATGATAATTGTTTTTACTGTACGTTTCTTATCCATGTTGTACGCCGCCCTGAGTCACACGGGATTGGGCGGCCTATAAGAGCATTTATTAAATTATTAAATTAAATTAAATTAGACTGTATTTGTGTTCAGGACCAAGTGGGTGAATCTGAGCTTGTCACCAGCTCTTTCTGTCTAACTCAGTGTTTCTCAACCTTGACAACTTTTAAGATGTGTGAACTTCAACTCCCAGAATTCACCAGCCAGCATACTGTATCAGTAAGAGAATTCTGGGAATTGAAGTCTACACATTTTAAAGTTGCCAAGGTTGAGAAATTCTGATCTAATTACCTGTGAAGTCATTAGGGAAGGAAGTGCACCGTCTGCATTTGCTGCAAAGACAGAATGTATGCAATGTGACACTATATATGTTGCTACTTGGAAAACTTTTTCTCAAGATAAATGAGCATTGGATGGCAGCCTATATAAGCAATGTCAACCAAGTATATTCAGGTCAGTGAACATTTGAAGTTTTTTTTTTAACCAGGCACTAGAAGGTTATAGGTTCTAGGTTCCAGGCACTAGAAGGTTATAGGTTCTAGGTTCCAGGCACTAGAAGGTTTTTAACCAGGCACTAGAGGAGCTGAGATAGCGCAGTGGTTAAAAGCAGCATTGCAACCTTCAGCTGATTGCTAGTTCAGCAGTCCAGCTGTTCGAATCTCACTAGGCTCAAGGTTGACTCAGCCTTCCATCCTTCCGAGGTGGGTAAAATGAGGACCCAGATTGTTGGGGGCAATATGCTGAACTCTGTAAACTGCTTAGAGAGGGCTGGAAAGCACTATGAAGCGGTATATAAGTCTAAGTGCTATTGCTATTGCTATGTTGAGGACACATTTCTGTATAAATCTAGAAGACTAATAAAAACATTGCTTTAAATAACAGACCAGAGTAATCTATCTTCTTATACCTGGATTTTAATCCCAAATATATGTTTTCACAAATTGGCAGTGTCTCGTCATATTGTCAGAGGTGGGACCTTCTAATGGCTGGAATCTGATTCTAAATATTTTCAACAATTTCTCATTTAACTGATGTGAATCCTCATCTTTTCCAGATGGTCATTGAAAATCTAGAGATGAAGCCTTGTTGACTTTTGATTGAAACTGCTTCAGGCTTTTTTTTTTTTAGAACAATTAATAAAGAAGAGAGGGGACAACAGTTTTAATAAGCAGATTGTTTGTTCTTGAGAAACTGATTAGACAAAGTAGTAAAAGTCAAAGCTAATTACCTATCAAAGATTGCTTTTCTAAAAAATGTCCATAACAATTTCTAAATCCTGTCCTAGGCCATTGTTTCTTATAAACTACTTTTCTAATTGCCTGTGACTGTAGCCATATTAAAGAAAATCCAAATCAGAAACACATTTTTTCTGTATCTAAATGATGCAGCTTTTATAGCTTCAGTTGCTATCATCTCTTTTGATACATATACTGTACAATCACACACACACACACACACACATGTTCAGATTTCCTTTTCTAGAATCCTTATATTCTACTTAGTATAGCAATTCAATGGGAATTAATATTAAAGACTAGGTATAATTATCTAATTTACAGTATCACTTATGATACATTTTAATTTTTGGTTTGAATTTCTAAAAGGACTCTTAATATCTACAAGATATTAAACATTTTAATCATGAAAGATTGAGGTTTATTTCATTTTTGTAATAAGCTTATATTATATGACTACTTATTTATATACCACATTTGATTTGCAAATCCTAAAGATGATTTGTGATTCTTTGTTACAATTGCATTGTTATAAACAGAGATGGGTTCCTACCGGTTCTAACCAGTTCTTTAGAACCGTTAGTAAACTGATGATGATGTCATTGAGCCGGTTCTGTCGGTGCCAGTCCGTGGGCACCGCCATCTTGGATTTTGCTTCTGCGCATGCGCAGAAGCTATTTTTTTTATTGCTGCAGGTGTGCCCGGTGAGCCCCTGAGCAAACCGGCAGGAAACGGATCCACAACCCACCCCTGGTTATAAATTACTATTATATTCATATTCATATTTCAATTAAATTCCCATTCCTATTCCCTCCCTTGATCCACAATTATATATCTATAACATACTTAAGTTTGGGTGACTGGGAAAAAAATCCCGGTGTTTCTTATGAAGAAGAACAAGGGAAATAAGCTCCAGAGTGCCATAGTACAGGTAGTCCTTGACTACCTGTACTATATGGCAATTGTACTATGGCAATTGATAGATTGAAGCGGAACTGTGAGTAAATTGAACTCCAAATTTCTGTTGCTAAGCAAGACAGTGGTTGGGTGAGTTTTTCCCCGTTTTATGACCTTTTCTTCCACAGTTGTTAAGTGAATCACTGCAGTCGTTAAGTTAGTAACATGGTTATATATCAACAACAGATGGTCTCAGGACATAACTATAATACAAAAATTCTGTGATGAAAACTTGGAATCCTTACTTATTAACTGCAAACCATTTTACTCTCCACGTGAGTTCTCCTCATGTCTACTAATTGCGGTTTATATTCACCCACAAGCCTCTGTAAAAAAGGCATTAAGAACTCTAGCTGATCAGATTATGGAGGCTGAAGCCAAATACCCCGATTCACTGGCCATTGTTTTGGGAGATTTAAACAAGGCAAACTTAAGGACAGAGCTACCAAAATACTTTCAGCATGTCAATTGTCCCACCAGAGGCAAGAATACCTTAGACCACTGCTACACAACACTAAAAGATGCTTATCGGTCCTTACCACGAGCAGCTGTGGGCCACTCTGATCATTGCATGATTCACCTTGTACCTGCTTACAGACAAAGATTTAAAGCCACAAAACCAACAATTAAATCAGTGAGGACTTGGACTGAAGAGGCAAAGTTAAAGCTACAGGCTTGCTTTGACTGCACAGACTGGAATATTTTTGAAGATACCTCTGCAGACCTGGATGAACTCACAGATACTGTAACATCATATGTCAGCTTCTGTGAAGACCTATGTGTACCAACCAGGAACTTGCGAATATACAGTAACAATAAACCTTGGTTCACAGCTAAACTTAAGCAGTTACGTCGTTCCAAAGAGGAAGCCTACAGAAAAGGTGATAGAATGCTGTACAATCAGGCCAGAAATGTATTAACAAGGGAGATCAGAGCAGCAAAAAGAAACTACTCTGAAAAGCTAAGGAACCAGTTCTCAACAAATGAACCAGCAAACATGTGGAAAACTCTTAAAAACATCACTGGCTACAGCAAACCACCTTCCCAAGCTGAAGGAAATCAGCAACTGGCAGATGACCTGAATGTGTTCTACTGCAGGTTTGAAAGGAAACTACAGCCACCTATCCCCACAACCTCCATCCCAGACACACCAACAACAGCCAAACCTCCTACAACTGAACCCATCGCATTGGGTTCACAACCCCTGGTGATCACAGAAAAGGAAGTGCAAGATCTATTTCACAGACAGAAGCCAGGAAAAGCACCAGGTCCAGACAAGATAACTCCTTCTTGCTTAAAAGTCTGTGCTGACCAATTGGCCCCCATCTTCACCCAAATCTTCAACAAGTCACTGGAGATATGCCATGTTCCTTCTTGCTTCAAACACTCCACTATCATCCCAGTGCCGAAGAAGCCCTCCATCAAGGAACTGAATGACTACAGACCAGTTGCTCTAACATCTGTAGTTATGAAAACCTTTGAAAGGCTAGTGATGTCCCACTTGAAAACCATCACGGATCCACTGTTAGACCCCCTGCAATTTGCATACCGAGCAAATAGATCGACAGATGATGCTGTTAATATGGCTCTGCACTTCATCCTACAACATCTTGAATCTCCAAATACCTACGCAAGGGTCCTCTTTGTAGACTTTAGTTCAGCATTCAACACCATCATACCGGACATTCTTCTAACTAAACTAAATCAGCTAGCGGTACCTGAACACACTTGTAAGTGGATCACAAGCTTCCTAACAGAAAGAAAGCAGCAGGTGAAGCTAGGCAAAATCACATCAGATACCTGTACAATTAGCACAGGGGCCCCCCAAGGCTGTGTACTCTCACCACTTCTCTTCTCTCTATATACCAATGACTGCATCTCAAACGATTCATCTGTTAAACTACTGAAGTTTGCAGATGATACAACAGTGATTGGCCTCATTCGAGACAACGATGAAACCGCATACAGACGGGAGGTTGAACAACTAGCCTTGTGGTGCGACCGGAACAATCTGGAACTGAACACACTCAAAACCGTAGAAATGGTGGTAGACTTTAGGAGAAACCCTCCCATCCTACCACCTCTTACAATACTAGACAACACAGTATCAACAGTAGAGACCTTCAAATTTCTAGGTTCCATCATATCTCAAGACCTAAAATGGTCATCTAACATCAAAAACGTCATCAAAAATGCACAACAAAGAATGTTCTTTCTGCACCAACTCAGGAAGCTCAAACTTCCCAAGGAGCTGCTGATACAGTTCTACAGAGGAATTATTGAGTCTGTCATCTGCACCTCTATAACTGTCTGGTTTGGTTCTGCAACCCAACAAGACAGACACAGACTTCAGAGAATAATCAGAACTGCAGAAAAAACAATTACTGCCAACCTGCCTTCCATTGAGGACCTGTATACTGCACGAGTCAAAAAGAGGGCCGTGAAAATATTTACTGACCCCTCGCATCCTGGACATAAATTGCTTCAACTCCTACCCTCAAAACGTCGCTATAGAGCACTGCACACCAAGACAACTAGACACAAGAACAGTTTTTTCCCGAACGCCATCACTCTGCTAAACAAATAATTCCCTCACCACTGTCAAACTATTCACTAGGCTGCATTACTATTATTCTGCAGAACTAATTCTATTATTAGTTTTTCTCATCGTTCCTATCACCCATCTCCTCCCACTTATGACTGTATGACTGTAACTTGTTGCTTATATCCTTACGATTTATATTCATATTGATTGTTTCCTGATTGCTTACTTGAACCCTATGACAACCATTCTTGACAAATGTATCTTTTCTTTTATGTACACTGAGAGCATACACACCAAAGACAAATTCCTTGTGTGTCCAATCACACTTGGCCAATAAAGAATTCTATTCTATTCTATTCTATTCTATTAAGTGAATCTGGCTTACCCAATGACTTTGCTTGTCAGAAGGTTGAAAAAAGTGATCACATGACCTTGGGACACAGCAACAGTCACAAATACATGCCAGTTGCCAAGTGTCCGAATTTTGATCACCTGACACTGCAAAGGTCGTAAGTGTGAAAATTGGTCCTAAGTCTTTTTTTTTTCAGTGCTGTTGTAACTTCAAATGATCTCTAAATGAATGGTTGTAAGTTGAGAATTACCTATATCTCGAAACACAAACTAGCTTTGTAGCAATTGATAGATTGCAGCGGAACTGTGAGTAAATCAGTTCATCTACACTTAGGAATAACACAGCCAGTATACAAACCAGCATGCATGGAAATATTGGATACCCAACGTCCTTTGTAACAGACTTAAATTATATATATACTGCAGTTATGATGCCCTGAATGACCCCCTCCAAAATATATAATATCTAAAGCTATCTCTAGTCTTTTGATGTATGAAATGACTCAGCTTTACACCTCTCTGCCTCTCCTAATAAAAATGCAACAGTGGAATAAGTTTACATAAAAATTTGCTCACATTTCAAGAGGCCCAAACTCTGCCTCTCAAAGAGCCTAATTTGCTTTGCCTATTAATAGGGCTGCCCTAACTTGTACACAATTATCCCAAATCTGTCCAAGTTTGCAGTTCATTAAACTAATAAGTGCCATATTTTTGGGCTTCATGCAAGAACTATCTAGCTGACTTATGGTAGAAAACAGGAATACACAAAGCTGGCCGATGTGGGTTTTTTGTGTGTGATCCAACAAAACATCTTTTATTGTTTCACTTCTTATAGCAGTTCTTCCTAAAGACAAACTGGCAATCTAATAAAAGGCACATGATGAGTATCTTCCAAATCTACCCTGTTTGCTTTGGTCAGAAATATGGGCACTATAGCAATAGCAATAGCACTTATTTATATACCGCTTCATAGTGCTTTACAGCCCTCTCTAAGTGGTTTACAGAGTTCAGCATATTGCCCCAACAATCTGGGTCCTCATTTTACCGACCTCAGAAGGATGGAAGGCTGAGTCAACCTTGAGCCTGGTGAGATTTGAACAGCTGAACTGCTGAACTAGCAGTAGCCTGCAGTGCTGCATTTAACCACTGCACCATCTCGGCTCATTCTAGTTATTTTTACTCTGCAAAAGTTAAATGTTTTCATTCCTAGATTTAGCAGATGCCACTGACACTACTTTGAGATAAATCCTTGACCTTTTCAAGTCTGGACAACATGTGTTTTGCATTCACACTAATAGAGGTTCCATAGTGTAATGTCATTTGTAGAGTGTCATCCAATGTCATCTAATGTTGCTTTTCTTTCTGACAGATCTGAATAGCTTGATCTTTCTCATGACACTCCTCTGCAATTAAGTCAATGATTAGAGCCATACTGGGAACACTAGCTTTAAGCATTTATTCACATTTGCTGCATAATATAAATGGGTGAAGTATTAAAGCAACATTGCAAGGTAAAATTCAAATTCAAATATAGGGGTTCATTCTTAAACTTTAATATAGTGCACAATTCAACATTTTACATACACTTCTGACCTTTAAATGACTAAGAACAAATGCTTAATTGCCACAGATATAACATAAGTGATGTATAAGGATATCTGTATGTGTATATGTGTATTTATGTGTGTGTATATGTATATAAAATCACTTATATCTGTGGCACTTAAGCATTTGTTGTAAGTCATTAAATATGATATATGATATATGACATATATGGCATTGTGGTGGCTCAGTGGTTAAGATGCTGGGCTTGTCAGCTGGATGCTCATGACGGGGTGAGCACCCGTCCTCTCCCCTGCTCTTGCCAACCTAGTAGTTTGAACGCATACAAATGCAAGTAGATAAATAGGTACCACTTTGGCCACATGACCACGGGAATATCTTAGGACAGCACTGGCTCAATGGCCTTGAAATAGAGATAAGCAGGGACTCTGCAGGGACTCTTTGACCTTGCTGTACATACATACATACATACTGTACATACATACATACATACATACATACATACATACATACATACTCTTTGACCTTGCTGTACATACATACATACATACATACATACATACATACATACATACATACATACATACATACATATTTCTAATAAGTTGCTCCTGTATATGAAAGCAAATACTGCCACCCCATTCCTCAATTTCACCCCAGGGTTGAAATTGGCTAAGGGCCCTGTGGCAGATGCTGATGGACTGCAAAACTCCTGGCCTTTGGCCACAAGCTATATATGTTGATTTAATTAGGCTGCATAGCTTGGCTGCAAACATCTGGGCAACCACTAGTTGCTGTTTTCTCTTCTTTGCTCTCATCTTGTGGCTGTCTGGATTTTTACAGGCTATATCTGGTAGCAACAGTCTGATGCTCACTTGTAGTGTGGGCTTAAATTATTTGAGAAGTCATTCCCCGTTAGTAGAAAACTATGAATTATAATTAAGAAGGGGAATTCCTGTGAAATAATTAGCATCTAATTATAATTGCTAGGATTTTCTAGGAACCCACAGAGTGATGCTTGCATAAAACTAGGATGAACATTCAGGTTATGGAGACCCTGGGTTGAAGGCATACCAAGCAGGAAACTTGCAGCAAGTCAGCCTTGCCTCTAAGCTGCCAGTTTGAAGATTGCCAGATGAGTCTTCAGGGTTCATAGGAGGCTTTAGCTTATTGTTCTCACAATACACAATTTGGAAAATGGCAACTTAGCCCGCAAGAGACCAAAGGCTAGGTTAATCACATCCTTCATGTACTTTCACGAGCAAGGAACTGTGATTGTTTGCTTGAATGCCCCAGCCCTAAATCAATTTTCCACAGGTCCAGATTAATGTTCCCAGAGACTTACTGTATTTTTCAGAGTATAAGACGCACCGAAGTATAAGACACACCTTAGTTTTGGGGGAGGGAAAAAAGGCCTCTGCCTCCCAGCAATTTAGCAAACAGCAAACAGCACAGATTATATACACTGTTTGCTGTGTATTTCTGTGCATGTGTGCTTGACCCATAGAAATAGCAAAGAATTGGAGAAATGTACATTATGGCAGTATATTAATCCCAGAAAGTTTTCTTAACTGTAATCACACTAACTCCTCTCAATTATTTAAATAGATCTACTCCAAACATGACTAAGTCAGGGTTTAATTCAGCTGTCTTATTTTAATACTAATACTTAATACTAAAACAGGACATTTCAGATTATACTTTTACAGATCTTTAAAATTGATGTGGCTTTCTGGAAGGCTTTCTGCTATTTAAAAGAAGATACAATAGCACTGGGCCTCTTCAGAGCAAGAATTTATTTTAAAAAGCTTCTTCATTTTGTTAAGTTGTCTAGAACAATAATAAAGCAGTCTTTAAAAAATAAGTCTTATAATTTGAACACTCTACAAATATTTAACAAAATAACATATTAACAGAATCTGCCTCTACCTAGGATAGAACTCACAACCTCCTGACTGTGAGGCAAGAGCTCTGCCTCTAGGCTACAGTAGCTGTAGCTTACTTTCTTGCAATTTCAGCAGTGTAACATTGCCAGCAGTTTATCTCCCAGCATTTTGTCTCATTACAGCCACCGTAGTTAGTTTCATTTTACCACGTGGCTTGCAAGCCTGTCAGCTGTAGGTCGGGAGGCAAGTAATCTCTTAATGTGCTAATAAGTCTTCTGTTTCTGTTCTGTTTGCTGCAAAGAGGTAAATTGCTGGCAGGCAGAGGCCAAAGGGTGGGGGTGGCTGGGTGGGGCTACATTCGGTGTATAAGACGCACCCAAATTTTCACCCTCTTTTTGAGGGTAAAAAGGTGCGTCTTATACTCCGAAAAATACGGTAAGTGCCCATGAATGTCAATGATTTTTTTTTCTTTTTAATTTAATTGTAGACAGGTTATTCTCAAAGAGGATTTCTGGAGGGAAAGAGTTAACTTTCTTTCCCCTTGTGCTGTAACTCTCTTTATTAGCCAGTACCCCATGGCAATTAAACATAGGGGAGAAAAAAAGAAAGGAACAAGCTATGTTTCCTCTCTCCCTTTTCTAGAAATACCTTGGGGAATTGTGGCCAAACTGAGAATTAATTTTGTTAGCAGAGAAAAAGCTTCCATTGATCCTTCTAGAAGCTTTTTTCCCCTATCTGTACCTGCAAGGGGTACACTTGGACAGGAGGAAATGAGCTGAAAGTTGGAGGTAATACAGAAAGATGAGCTAGTCAAAAATAGAGTAACTCTCCCTATCGTCTCTAATTTCATATTAAAAGGTCAAATACTGCAATCTTTACATTCTACTATTTGTAGATATGTCATCGGGAGACATATTAAATCTTTTTTTAATCTGTCAGCTCTTTAAATGTATATATTTTAGGTCAACTTCATGCCATTACTTGTCAGATTGAATGGTCTGCATTGGGATGTTTCTGCTGGTGATGGATGACCTTTCCTGGGGCAACTTGATGTTTATCTAGTCTGCACCCTGCCTTCTTCTCTAAACCAAAGTTGCAGGTCAGAACAAGCAGCACCTATGTAAGAGTCTCTGCACACACAGCTGGACGTTACTTAGATGCAGTGGGCTGCAGGCATCAAATTGCAAGTCTGTGGGTGGGTGGGGGGAACCCCCACAAATGTAATTGAACTGGAATCTTCTGTGGGAAAATCTCAGAAAAACCTGGATGTCAGCAGAGACCTAGTATGCACAGATTTGGAAACTGCAGCTGCCCCGTACAGATTAAGGACAGGGAAACATAATTTCTACATCCTCTAGGACAGTGGTTCCCAACCTTCCTAATGCCGCGACCCCCGCCCCGCCCCCGTGCCCCAACCGCGACTCACCCCGCCGCTGCCATTTGGGTTCTTCACAGAGTCTCTCCCGTCTACCTGTAGCGTTTGGGGCGAAGGGGGTGGCTCGGGGCGAAGGGGGTGGCTCCGGGCAGCTGCCTGTCCCGGCCCCGCCGAAGTCACGCACACCTTTCGCGACGGGGCTCAAAAAGCTCCTAGAGGGAACACACAAAGCAAGTGGAGACCTCGCCCAGATCTGGAGACTTCGGCCGGATGCCGCCATTTGCGTTCTTTTACCCTCTGCGCATGCACAGAATGCTTTGCGCATGCGCAGAGGGTAAAAGAACCCAAATGGCAGCGGCGGGGTGGGTCACGGGGTGCGGGTTGTGGGGTGCGATATGGCCAGGCTTGTGGCAGTGGGGGGGAGCTGAGGATGCCAGGGCGACCCCTGGGAAATGGTCATTCGACCCCCAAAGGGGTCGTGACCCCCAGGTTGGGAACCGCTGCTCTAGGAGATAACAGAATCTGCTTTGTAACTGAACCCATCTCCTCCACTTAGGAGTCATTATAGGCCTACCCTGACCCTTTATTTCTCTGCCACCTGGCTGATGCAACTGACCATTCCAAAGCCACGTTAACTTTTGTCTCCTTTGGTGTCTGAATTCTGAAATTGCCTTTAAAACGCCAATAATGAAAAATAATCCAATTTAGATAGCCTTCAGCCTTTCGGGTTACTGTGAGTCTCTGTGGATATTGTATCCCGGAAAGACAGTCAGCTTTTCAGCTGCAATGGTGCTAAGCAACCAACCCACAGCCCAGCAGTTCTGTGGTCAGTGGTTCATTTAACTCTGGCTAAAAGCAGTTAATGTCTTCTTTCTTTTGTTCTGGGAGATGTGAACTGGGGAGCTTCTTATCTGAATTTGAAACAGCCCTGCAATTAGTTTTTATCTGCACTGAAGGGCACTTAATCCTCATAAAATATGACAAATCAACTTGAACTTCTCTAGTCAGAGAGCAAAGAAAACAGATTCATGGCTGTGCGCTCTTGATGCTGAAAAACTGAGAGTCACTCACATTTGTACCCTGTGCTTCTTTTATTTCAGCTGAAGAAGGGATCTTGGGGTATGAGTCAGCTCAGTTGCAACAATTCTATGAAATAACTTAGAGTCTGGACAAAACCAAACACACCACATTAGGGCATAGCATAATGGGAGAACCCAATGAGAGGAGGACCATTCCAGGAATATCTGCTGAGCTTCAAGGGAGAGAAGAAATTGGAACTCTTTAAGGTGTGGTTCACAATAAATGTGAGTTGAGGAAATTCAACATGCTGTTCCAAAGATGCTTTTTCAAGAGGCAACCGGGCTTTCTTGCTTTTCTTTGAAGACGTTTCGCTTCTCAGCCGAGAAGCTTCTTGGATGAGAAGCGAAACGTCTTCAAAGGAAAAACAAGAAAATCCAGTTGTCTCTTGAAAAAGCACCTTTGGGACAACTATGACCTGGATGGCTGAGAATCTCCATAGACAGTCAACATGCTGTTGCACTATAATCACCCGGCCTGCTCTAGCCAGCATAGCCAATAGTGATGTTGGGATCTATAGATCAGCAATGCCTGGAATACCATAGATTTTCTACCCAGATGGTAACCACTACTTGCAGTGTTTGACTTACAACCACAATTGGGATCAGAATTTCTGTTGCTGAGAAAGACAGTTGTTAGGTGAATCATGTCTGATTTTATGACCTTTTTTGCCATGGTTGTTAAGAGAATCACTGTTGTTAAGTAGTCGTTAAGCAAATCTGGCTTTCCCCATTGACTTTGTTTAACGGAAGCTGGCTGGGAAGATTGTAAATGATGATCACGTGGTCCCAAGATACCGCAACCGTTGTAAATACATGTCAATTACTAAACGCTGAAATCCTTATGGGGATGCAGCAACAGTTGAAAGTGGGAGAACCAGTTGTAAGCAGCGGTGGGTTGCTCCCGGTTCGGCCCGGTTCGGTGAACCGGTAGCGGTAGCGGTGGGAGACTCCACCCACCCACCCAGGATGCTTCTGCGCATGCACAGAAGCATCACGAGCGTGCGTGCGAACCGGTAGCGACGGGATTTAGAACCCACTACTGGTTGTAAATCATTTTTTTTATTCCTGTTGTAACTTTGAACCGTTGCTAAAGAACGGTTGTTGGTCAAGGACTACCTGTATACCAACCTTTCTCTTGAAAGTGATTAATCGGATTCAGTTTCCATTTTGTGAGTTTTTCTTCTTTGCCATCCAGATCATATTTGAGGTACTGTACAGGAGGTTCCCTCTGACCAGAAAGCACTGCTGCAGGCAATTTGTGGCATTCCATGTTATGCTCCTATAACATTGCTGCTTTGTGAGCTGCATGTGGGCCTCTGAGTGCAATGCAAGGTGCCAGTTATCATTTATAAAGCCATACATGGCACAGGGCCAGGCTGTTTGCAGGATTGCCTGTTTCTTGTTATTTCTGCTCACCCACCAGAACTAACAAGGAGATTATGCTCTGGGTGCCTTCCACCGAGCAGTATCTTGCTGGACCCAGGAATCATGCCTTCTGTCTTACAGAGCCTGCCCTGTGGAATAGCATCTCTCTTGAGATCTGAGGGGTCTTGACCCTGTTAGGTTTCCATAAGGCATTGAAGACCTGGCTGTTCCCTCAAGCTTTTGGGCCCAGAGGTTGAGTGAGCTCTGCTGGTTAATTGGTTTTTGTTGTTATTTTTGGTCAATGGAATGATTTCCGCAATCTTGACTTTTGCTATTTGAACGGCTGATCCTATTTTGGTTGGGTTTAATCCTCATACCGCACTCAGAGTCATTGCTATGGGATGGGTATCTGTATAAATGATATAAAATAAATAATTAAAATACTTCTATTTCTCCTGTTTGACGTCTTGGTTTTATAAAATACTGTCTTCCCTGATGAGCTTATTTATTTGAATGAGGTTGTGTACATTTGAATTGAGCTTTTAGGGGATGACAGTGTTAGATAGGGTGAATGGAAGAGGCAGACAGAAGTGGGTTCAAAACAACAGCTCTTTATTTGGCAACTATTTACAATCCAGCAAAGGCTCTGTCTGACAGCCAGCCCTTTTATAGGGAGCTGCCAGAGAGTCTAACCAATCAGCAGTCAGTATTTTCCCTCCAGAATGGAGGACCTGACTGAAGCCTATGTGCTTCAGTCTGAGAATGTAACAGAGAGGAAGGAAGTAGTGATATTAGTCTAAGATTAGCAAACCATCTCCAATTGTATGTCCTATGATTATAGCTCTTTTATTACCACTTGCATAGAAATGGATTAGTTTGACCTACATAAATAGCAGAAGGGTTCTTCACATGAAAAGATATGAAGAAACAACCTCTTGCTCATTTGCTGGGGGTAGAGCTTAAATCCACTCGAGCTCACCCCCAAGTATGTATGGTTGCTGAATGGTTGTTGGATGATTTTAATATTGTGTTTTTTTAATTTTTATATTTGTTTTTAAGTAATATTTATAAATTGGTTATTCTTGTATTCTCTCTGTTGTACGCCGCCCTGAGTCCTTCGGGAGTTGGGCGGCATATAAGAAAACCAAATAAATAAATAAATAAATAAATAAATAAATAAATAAATAAATAAATAAATAAATAAATAAATAAATAAACATAAATAAATAAACATAAATAAATAAACATAAATAAATAAACAAATAAACAAATAAACAAATAAACAAATAAACAAATAAATAAATAAATAAATAAATAAATAAATAAATAAATAAATAAATAAATAAATAAGATGACAGAAGAAAGCAAGCCTTGGCTATCAATGGAGAATTGTGATGCTATCTTGGTTCCCACTTAAATAAAGCAAGGTATAGCTTGAAAATGTTTGTGCAATAACATATTGGTTAGCCTTTATTAGGCCACAAGACTCTGTGGTTTATGTAGTTGGTGGTAAATGGAGCTACCTCCCATTGGGCCTTCCATAGATGGAGTGGAGAAAGAAGAACGTTCTCAGCCACTTGAAATTATTAATGATCTGATGTTTTAAAATTAAATTGAGGGTGGCACAGGATCATTACCAGCTCTAGAGAAACCCCCTATTAGTAAACAAGAGCAGCAAAAACTATTCTGGAGGAAGGGCAGGCATTAGTAGTTTACGATTAGAATAAATGTGGTTGTTATCACATTTGGCAAATCTTACAGTATCAAGGCATTCTCAAAGATAAAATTCATGGTAAGTCATGAGTTTCCATAAACATTTTCAAGTCTTTCCTTCTAAATACTTTTTGCATATTTTTTCCTCTCACAATGACAATAGTCCTGTATCATGATAAATGATCTGTTACATAAATTATACCACATATTTAATTGTAGCTGCTCATTGGATTCCCAACTATGGAATTTGCAAGATTTTCAATAAATTCTGCATTTAAAGGTGGGTTTAATATTTTAGAATTGTAAGCCAATGGCATGTGCTCTCGGTTTTTCAAATGGGGGAAGTATTTCAGGGCAAGAACTGTATATTTTAGCATAATTTCATCAAGGGTTTTTGGGAGATCTCCAGAATTTTGTTTTGTGCAGTATTTGCCTTATGTAAAAGTGTAGCAGCAAACCCTAAGTACTTCAGATCCACAGGCATCAAATATTCTCTAGGAACTCAATAAATGTGCAAAAGCATTTTCCTTACCAAAGTGTGTTGTCAGGGGAAAAGAAATAGAGAAATTGACTTTTGCGTCCATATTTCTGGAGGGAAAGGCCAGGATGCCTGAAGTAGAAGGGCTGTCAGACAGGGGAATGCAATTGCTGTCCCATTCTGATACAGTGGCTTCCCTTTTTTTTTTTTACCCATCTGACAACTGCTTAATAGCTTAATAGTCTGGCACTAACTGCAGCCATCCCCCAATGCACATGTTAGGCTTTTACTTTAAAGGAAGACACAGCTATAAAGCTGGCTTTTCAATTGATTGGGGGGAGTTAAATTGTGCTTGTTGACATTTTGTCAGGTCTTTTATTTCTGACACCTGAACTGTGACATAGCTGCTGCCTGATCTTAAGAATCCCCAAAAAGTGTTTTATAACAACTGGGTTGTCTCTGTTTTGTTCAGACAGGAAAAAACAATACAGATTTCTCCCTTTCCCCTCCCCCTCTGTCTCCCCCCTCTCTAAAAAACAAAAAACCAAATATGATTAATATATATTAGTCAAGTCATAATAATTTTGGCCCATTTTTGGTAGTCCAGATTTTAAGCTGCAGTTTCCCCCCCAAAAAGATGATTTCTTCTTTAGATTATGTATAAGTTATACATACATTTAAAAATAATGATGGTAGATTTAGAATTAAGTTATGGTAGCCACATTGGAAGTAAACTAAAAAGGCTTAAAATGTCTGGGAAATTAAGCTATAGCTAATCACCAGCTCTCCCGTTTCTCCCATTCACCTAAGAGCCATCTGTGTCAGAAAAGAGGTAGTGGGGAATTTATAAATAGCTGTGTTCACTGCAGTTTTGCACAGTTCTCCTCAACCATTTTACACTGTATTGGTATAAGGGTAAAGAATAAAAAAAAAGATTATACAGTTGTTGAAATTGCCCACTGGGATTGGTGTCTCTGATACCCTGATTGAGCTTTCTGCTAATTTGGAAGCACAAAACAATCAAATAGTTGATTTAATTTCAATGGTGAGCATGTTTAATTGTGATGATTAAAATAATTAATGCAAGTGGTTATGTGGGTTCTGGGACATATATGGAATTATTGAAGCTAATCCTACGAATGAAGATACCTGTAAGAAAACATATGTTTTCTGCCTTATCTCCCTTTCAGATCTGAAAAGCCATTAGCACAGCCTACTCTGTAAAGGCAGCATCTGAATAACTCCATCAATGGGGCTACTCATCAAGACGTGATGGAATAGCAGGATTTGGTGGTCAAGAGCTTTTCTCTAACTGTGCTAAAGAACATGTTAACCGGAGTGGTGGGATATTTTAAGAGGTGATGATATTACCCTTATCCTTTCATATATTGTAGAATGATTTCAGTTTAATTAAAATTTCATATTTGATCAGACATGACAGCAGCAGCAGCAGGAGGAGGAGGAGGAGGAAGAGGAGGAGGAGGAGAAGGAGAAGATGATGGAGATTTGTAACAGTCAGTTCAAGAAGCCATGATTAGGTAGTGTAAGGGAAGGCTGCTCCATTTCTATATTGGACTGCAGTTTGAAATAATATTTAATCTTGCAAAATCCAATTTATCCAATGTAGAGGCTATATTGTAACAGGCAAGCCACAAACTGATTAGGTGTCAGGGTTCCGACCAATGCCCTAATAAAAGCAGGAGCCTGGAGCTGTAGTATGTACTACAGCTATTTGAAAACCTATTAATTAATTTATGGGGAGGTAAGTGTCAATGGCTTCAAATACCCAGGAAGAAATCCTACAAAACACAGTACTGAAGATGCAATTGCAAATAATTCCCACAGGAAGGAAAAATGGTGGAAGTCTAAAGAGGCCAGCATGAATTCATGTAGAATTCTCTAAAATGCTGAAGAGAAAAAGGGACATATGTATAAAATGAAAGTAATGGCAAGTGGTTTCCAGAAACTGTAGGAACTCTGCCAGAGAAACCAAAACTCAGAATGAGCTGAGGCTGGTGAGGGATACCAAAGGTATCCAAAGATATAGGTGGGTTCTTTTCATATGTTAGGAATAAAAGGAAAACCCAAGAGTATATAAATCCAACGTGAATAGAAAGTGGTGAATTGACAATGTATGAGAAAGGGAATTTTAACTTCTATTTTGCATTTCTATTTGTTTTCTCTCTAAAAAAAAGGAAGTGGAGCTCCACCTGGTCATTGTTATGTTCCTGGGATGAGGAAGGAGACTTCAGCTAATCTTATCAAATTCAAGTCTTCAGGCCAAATAGATTCCATCCTGGGGAACTTGAGTAACCAATAGAGCTCAAAGCAAAGGAAACAAGGAGACCAGAAGAAGCAGGTTGGTGGCAGCTGATGGAAGAAGGCAGGGCAGATCAGGGTCACTCTAGTCTAGAGGAAGGCCAGCTCCTGAGCTAGGACACTCTTAGCATTTGGGCCAGAATGTGGCACAGAACTTGGGCAGACTCATGAGACATTGAGCTTCCAGCAGGACTTGGTTTGGGGGTTGTGTTTGGGGTGGGGTGGGGTGGGGTGGGTGGGTTTTGCCCAGGAGAGTTTAGACAAGGGAGTATGTAAAGGGAGGAACTATTCACACTTGTACAATCTGAAGTAGAGCATAGACGCATAAAAGAAGGGCATATGATGCTGACCATTAAGATGATGCTGACCATCAACCTGCTGACCAGGTTGTGTTCTAACCTGAGGAGATTCCAACTACCGATAAAGGAGAATATTTGATTCCAACTACATCTGCAGCAAGTGCAAATATGTTGCAGTGCTGGAAGAGAAAATGAAGAGGCTGGAGATATGTATGGACACATTGAGAGAAGATAAGAAGTTTCTGGATATGGCCCGCCTCCTACAGGCCAGCTGATCTGATTCATGCATGTCCGCACATGCACATGTTTGTGCATGTCCGCGCATGTGTGCGCAGGCACCTTTCAGTATGGGCATGCACACGCGCGCAGTTTGGGCACTTGGTGTGTAAAAGGTTCACCATCACTGCCCTATTCTATGGATAGGAGGGGGAGATTTTCAGGCTTCTATAAAAAATGCGGAAGAATTTTTTGTGTGATTGTGACATGTGATTGTGAAGGGAGAATTGTTCACAGGAACAGTTAGCAGTCTGAAGACCAGACAAGATATCAAGGCAAGTATCTTGCAAGGCAAGATGAGAAGCCAACATGTGATGGAGAAGCTGACCCAAATAATGAAACCCACTGACCACTATCTCTTTTTTCTGTTGGGATGAGAGACATGCCCCAAAATGCCTTGTAAGGATAGAAAGATTTTGAGTAGTTTGGCAGAAAGAACAAAATGTTTTAGAACACAGTGTTTTGATCATACCTTCAAATTAGATTCATCGACCTGGAAGAGGATTCTGGTGGCGAACTGTTGGCTGAAGGAATTGTGTCATTGAAAAAACTTTTAATTCCTGGCTCATGGTCTACACTACCCATAGGAAGAATTTCTGGTCCTGATAGGCTACAGATTAAGCATTAGCCAGCAGTATGCTGAGTTGCCAAAAGAGCTAGTGCAGTCTTGAGCTGTATCAACAAATGAATAGTGTCAAAATAATGGGAAATGATAGCTTGCTGTATCCTACACTGATCAGACTGCACTTGGAATACTCTATCCAATTTTGGTTGCCACAATAAAAAAGAAGCTGAGGAATGGTAAAGAATGTACAGAAATGTAATGAAGATAGCCGGGGAGGGGGATAAATCCTAGATCGATCAATCAAAAGAATTGGGTATGTTTAACCTAAGGAAGAAAAGGCTAAGAAGAGACATGGTAGTAGCTTTCAATACTTGAAGGACTGTCATAAGGAAGATTATGGATGTTTATTTCCCATGGCTTCTGAGGTTACAAATAATACAGATGGGATCTTTATAGAGGGATATCCAAATTCAAAATAAGGGGAAGGTTGAGAAGCTGTGAGATGCAGTGCAGTGGTGGGTTCTAACTTACCTCGCTGCCGGTTTGCTTCCTCCCGCACCACGTGGCCATGCCTCGTGGGCACACACATGCTTTGCGCAGTGGCAAAAAATCCAAAAAAATTCCTCCCCCCAAAAAAAGCCAAAAACAAGATGGCGATGCATGTGCAGTGCCAGAAACTCGGCATCTGCGCATGCGCAGAAGAAAAAAAAAAACAGAAAAAATCCCCCCCCAAATAAAAAAAATCCAATTTTTTTTTAAAGGTGGCAGCCTCCACAGACCGGCATCGACTGAACCGGTTCCGTGACATCATCATGGGAGGAACCCACCTCTGCAGTGGTTAGAATGCAGTATGGCAGGTAACTTTGTCTGCAGGCTGGAGTTTGATCCTGATGGGGTTCAAAGTTGACTCAGCCTTCCATCCTTCCAAAGTCAGTAAGATAAGGACTCAGATTGTTAGTGGCAATACACTGACTCTGTGAATCATTTAGAGAGTGCTGTAAAGCACTATGAAGTGGTATATAAGTCTAAGTACTACTGCTAGTCCCTGATCATGGGAGCAATTAAGCAATGGAATCATCCTGGAATCAGATGCTCCATCACTGAGAGTTTTCAACCAAAGGTTGGACAGCCATTTTTTTATTTTTTTATTTTATTTATTATTAGAGTTGGAAGGGACCTTGTAGGTCATCTAGTCCAACCCTCTGCTCAAGCAGGAGTTCCTACACCATTTGAGACAGATGGCAGTCCAGTCTCTCCTTGAAGGTCGCAAGTGTTGGGGCTCTCACAATCTCCGTTGGCAAGCTGTTCCCATTTGTTTGGGATGGTAAGGATTCCTGTCCTAGACAGGCAATTGAACTAGAATACTTAGCAGGTCCCTTCCAATATGATTCTATGATCACCCAGCATTATATGTCACACTCTGGATGTAGGTGCAGCATGCACACCCATATCAGCTCCAAGACATTTTTTTAAAAAACTTAACCAAGCTGCATCTGTTTTCAAGCCTCTTTTATTTACTTTCGCTTGTTCCTTTTTGTTTTTATTTGGGCAAGATTTCAATTTTTTAAAAAAACACCAACCTTCTTGTCTTTATTAGCATCTTGACCTAGCTCATTAACCACTCTGGATCTTCCTGGTCTTGTGTCCTTTCCTGTTCTGAAGAATGATTTTAACCAAGTTTCTACAGTAACTTTGAATAATCACTGAAGTTTGTAGAGAAAATGGATTCTCATGACTGTTTTAACTTTCTTTTCCCCAATATCCTTATATTGGAGAAAACTAATATGGTCCACTGTTGAACACTACAGCTTTACAATCACTGTTCCTCATCAAATCAATAACTTTTCACCCTTGGGCAGAATTCTGGGTGTTAAATCTAGTGTTGCATCTTATTTTGTGGGCTCCTTGACTACCTGTTCCAGGGCTATTACAGGACATAATAATGTGTTAGGACTACCATTATAAAAGTCAATGACTGTGCTGCCTGAAAATGTAAAAAATGCCTTCCCAACACATCTACAAGACATCAAGTTTGATTTAATAGAACTTGGGTTCCAATGCCAAGATCCATTTATTTATTGATTGATTTGTTTTATTGTTATCTCACTTATGATAAAGTTCTACCAGACATTATCAAAAAAAGTGGGGACCAAGATACACAATTGTAGTTTTCAGAGGAAACTACACACTTACTATCTGACTTCATTTGGCTCTGAGGAAATGAATAAGAGACAGAATATTATAATATAATGTAAAGCCCAAGAGGTCTCTGCCAAGACAAGTTTATCATTTTCATGGTTTTATGAAATAGCTGAAAGATCTTTCAGCAGACAGAGCAATAAACTTCCACGGGTTTTTGAAATAGCTTGGTGCCAAGATCAAGTGCAGCTTTGACTCCATTATTCACTGCTGCTGCAAGTGACAGGAAGAAAACAAATGACATTGCTTCTGAATGTGACCGTCTTCTCATACATTTGGATTCGACAGAAATTAAAACAGTTTGAAAACAGTGTGGTGAACTCTTGTCACTGAGCCCACCACATCCTTAACAGCACTGAAGGGTCATTTGTAATGATAAACAATGTCAATAGGCTATAGATCACTGTCATGGCTTTTTCAATTATCGGGACAAGCAAATCTAAAGAAAAAAGTAATAATACGCTGAATAGGAAATAACCCAATCATTTTCTTGGTACCTCATAGGTGAGGTGTCCCAAAGATTTAATTTCAGAACCTCAGGATGAATGACAATAAAACATTTGACAGATGTTCCTGGAGGCTGAGGAAACATTCTCAACCTCATTTCTGAAACCTTCCAGAAAACAGCCCTGTGTGTTTCTAACCCAATAGTCCGCGCTTGACCCCAGTCTGAAGTAGGCCATCTGAGGCGAGTTGAAACATAACAGGCATAAAGGATAAAAACCAGTTCATCCTTAAATGGCAAGAATTTAGTTACACATGGCTTCAGATGCCAGGGAGCATGTTTTCCTGGCACACTATGGCTGTATTTGTAATTAGCCACTTTTCTGAAAACCAAAACGAATAACAGTGTTGCTGCTGCCTGAGGTGTGTGTATCTTCTCTAAGAAATGAAATGTAATGTGTTTTGTATTTAACATGCATGTTCTTCAACGAGTATAACACAGAGGAGCAGAGAAACTGATTAGCAGATTTACGCTTATCCTCCTTGTACCGGTCCTCTGTTTTAATGTCCTTTTTGATCCTAATTTAAAAACCGGAGAAACAAAATGACATCTTGTGGCATTTCATCAGAATAGAACTGGAAGGGCCCCTGGAGGTCTTCTAGTCCAACCCCCTGCTCAAGCAGGAGACCCTATACCATTTCAGACAAGTGATTGCCCACTGTCTTCTTAAAAACCTCCAATGATGAAGCATCCACAATTTCTGAAGGCAAGCTGTTCCACTGGTTAATTGTCCTCGCTGTTAGGAAGTTTCTCCTTAATTCCAGGTTGCTTCTATCCTTGATTAGTTTCCATCCATTGTTTCTTGTCCTGCCTACAAGCGCTTTTGTAAATAAGTTGATTTCTTGTCTAGTTTTGAAACACAATGTTGTCTGTCTGTGTAAAAAAACATTGCTGGTTTTTCTGAATCTTATTTTCATGATCTATATTTTATAGATACATGGAAACTCTGATTTGGGTAATCTATTTATGAACTAAGCAACAAACTCCACTGAGTCCTGCATTTTTGAGAGGAAGCAAGGATAGAGTTGCCTGTATGCCTCCACTGCCTTATTAAATAAATAATAATAATAGTTTGCCAACTATCAAAACATTTTAGCTAGACATTTCTCTCTACAATGGAGCCAGGCTAATAATATCCATTAAAAAAAAACCCAATAAATTGCTCTCAAAACAGCTATTTAAAAAATCTGAGAAATAGGCAAATGAGCACGGCAGCACTAATAGAAGCAAAATAATTAAAAATTTAAAACATCAGAAAGCCCAGAAATGACCAATTGTAACTGTTGGGAAATAAACCTAGAAAAAAATAATGCAAAGTTTTAATTAAAGCATGAAAGACAACACAAGGCTGGACAAATTCCCTTCAGCAAGTGTAGCACTTAGACTTAGACTTATATACCGCTTCATAGTGCTTTACAGCCCTCTCTAAGCGATTTACAGAGTTCAGCATATTGCCCCCAACAATCTGGGTCCTCATTTTACCGACCTCAGAAGGATGGAAGGCTGAGTCAACCTTGAGCCGGTGAGATTTGAACAGCTGAACTGCTGAACTGCAGTGCTGCACTTTAACCACTGCACCACCTCGGCTCTTACCAGGATATGCATAGAACTCAAGGTCCAGATTGAATGGCTGACTGGTTTACACAAATGCTTTAGGTTCATTTCCAACTGGTCACTTAGGGCAGCAAAACATTCAGCAAAGGATTTTATTTGTTGTGTCTTCGTTCTACCTTCTCCACACCTAGCGCTTGTATACACAAAAAGCTCAGGTTTTTTTTTAAAAAGGAAATAGCACATGTACTTTCCTGATGGTTCGGGAGCCATTTGAAAGCAAAACGAAACAGGAGTTCCATTCATCACCTTCACACAATGCTACAAACAACCTCTTTCTCATTTTATATAAATTGTCCTACACCTTAACACAAAATGGTCAGGAAATTTTAGTTTCCATGGCAGTTATGGCAAAACTCCAGTTGTCTTTTCAGTGTAGCCCTAAAATGACTTGGGAAGCTATTGAGTCACACCTTCTGTTTCTGGATATTTTGTCATGCTGGATATTCTACAAGGAGAAAAATGTGCTTCAGAGATCGTCCTATAATAACATTTTAATGGCTGACACTGTGGCTACCCAACAAGAAGTTGAGTTCCTTTCCCATACATTGAAAATTCTTCCATCGCTAGAACAGCCATTCCGAACACAACATCCCAAGCACAACTGAGTTGCTAATGATGAAAAATTAGCCAGCAGTCTGAGGTCAGGTCCCCCTGGATGGATATCAACATTACCCAGACCTTTGCAGCTGGCATAAATTAGAATTGTTTCAGATGGAAGGAACCACTAGCTGGCTGTAGTGTCAATGTTTTTAAAGACTCAAGTCTGACCCAGTGTAACCTCAAGATTTTATCTATCCTGC
Source organism: Diadophis punctatus similis (assembly GCA_023053685.1). Taxonomy (NCBI): domain Eukaryota; kingdom Metazoa; phylum Chordata; class Lepidosauria; order Squamata; family Dipsadidae; genus Diadophis; species Diadophis punctatus. Next base: position 210,286,988 of record JALIGW010000002.1, on the reverse strand, counting down.
TGTTCTTCACTTTCTGTCACCAAGAACAAGCTTATTTGACTATGCATTAGGGCTAACTACATTCCATCGAGATCCTATCACTTGTTACCTCCTTGGTGCCCCTGGATAACTTTGCTTAAAACTTCTTATATTGATATCCCACTTTTAATATTTTTATTAACAACTCAAGGCCAGAACATATCTCCCCCTCCCCCGTCCCCCTCACAACAACCACCTTGTGAGGTGAGTTGGGCTAGGAAAAAATGATTTGCCCCAATGGTTTTCATGACTAAAGCGGGATTAGAATTTGCAGTCTCTCAGCCTCTAGCCTAGTGTTTTAACTACTCGACCAAACTGGTATTTAAAGTAGCATTCCTCCAAATTCAGACATCATGGTGCTGCAACTTCTGAAATGTTTGGCACCCCGAAAACAGCCATCTCGCTGGAATGAAGTTGGCCCTAATGCACATTTCAACCAACATGTTTTGGGTGAACAATGTGAAACACAGCAGTCTAGGGGCTGGAGGCAATCAGATTAAGGAAGGCTGATTTGAACTATGTTCTCTGTCTATTGACTTTAATTAACTGGGCATCTCTACTCCCCATTCATTGCCTATTGCATTATTGAACCAAGATAACTCAAATGGTTTACCTTCCTGGATGCTGGAACTCCTGTGAGAATGAAATTTGGGGAAGCTGTAGCCACTTCAGCACCATGGCACTTCCGACTGCAATGCCCAGAAATCCTAGGTTGTATGGAACAAGGGAAGATGGGAAGGCCGTATTCTTCTTTCTTACCCAATTGGCTGGCAGCAAGGCCTATCAGGCAAGAAGGAACGGAGGCTGAAATTTGAAATATCTTAACAGTGAAATATCTTAACAATTAAGAAATATCTTAACAATGAAGGAAGGATGAGGGACTGACTCACATGCCTGCTGGTGAGGCAGGGCTGGTTGGGAGCCACTGGCAGTCAGTCAATGAACTCTCTTTCTCCCTAAAGGGGGGGGGATTGGGGACAGGCCGGGATGGGGAGTGAGGAGTGCAATTTTCCTCAGAGTCCATGGCTCTTTTTGTTCCCTCTCCCCTTGTGAGAGGGAACAAACAAAATTGTAGCAGACAATTCCATGGGTCAGCCAAGGAGGAGGAAGAATGAGTTGACAGCTTCCTACAAGTAAAGTCAATGGGGAAGCCAGAAGGAAGTCGCATTGCTTTTTTTGCCCACCCGTGGTTGTTTTACTTCTCAGCTTAATTAAGGAAATAGTGACTTATGAAAGGGTGACCAAACAGGGCACGGGTTGTCTAGTTAGTTAAAAGATCTGGTTCCAAAAGTATGGCTGTGGATCACAGCACATTTTAATGTGCACATTCCTATTTCATGCCTACTCAGCCTACAGTCTACAAACACTTTATTACAAATACTCATACTTTCTATAACAGATTTTTTCCCCACTTCCCCAATCCCAAGTATTCATGGGGGCTGTTCACATTATTTATATATGCAAAATCTGTCCCATTATTTGCTTAAGTGCAGCAATGTAAGTATTTAGACTGGCAAATTACCCACCAATTGAAATATCCCACAGAAGCCCATCTTTCCTCCCTCTGAAGTAATGTAAATGAGGCCTGATTGTAAACATCTCATGCCTAAATTATACCTTAGAGAATCAACCTAATGCAATTTTCCTTGTCTGAATGATTTCAGTAAAAGCCAGATAGACAAATGAGTGTAATTGACCTGACTTCTTTCTGTCTCTAGCAATTTGGAAGTTTGGGTCAGGGATTGAATGCAAATATGCATCCTTGCCTCATCGCAGCTTTACAAGAAACACAGAGAACTAACATGTAGGCAGACCTGTCAATCCGAATTTCCTGTCCTCTTTTCAATGTCATCTTTATAGTAACTCACTCAGCATCAAACCTTTGTTATTTCAAAAGGCTTTCTGCTGTACAAGAATTCTGAGCACCAGAAATGAGAGCCAGTGACAGAAAAGCACCTAATTCATCACTTATGTTCAGTTCAGGCTGAAGATAGTTTTTTCCAGATAAAGTACATGCATTCAACTCACCTGCATATCTAGCGGTTTCAAAGAGGAGGAAGATTTTATTTTCATGTACTTTAATGTTATTATCTAGCCTTTCAAGGCCAAGGTCTTCTAAGGGGGAGTCCACGTTTATAAGCATAAAAAACATTCAAAATTTGTGGAATGGAATGGGGTGGAGGAGAGGAGAGGAGAGGAGGAGAGGAAGGCTGAGGGAAGAGGAGAAGGAAGGAGATGGAAGAAGAGGGAAGTAGAGAGGAAAGTGGATGGGAGGAGATGAGTAGGAGAAAGGGAAGGAGAGGGAAGTGGAGAAGAGGGAGAGGAGGAGAGGAAAAAGAAGGCGAGGGAAGTAGAGAGGGGAGAGGAGAAGGAGAGAGGGAAGTGGAGGGAAGTGGAGGGGAGGAATGGCGTGGAAAAGGAAAGAGGGAAGGAGAGGGGAGAAGGGAAAGAGAAGGAAAGATGGAATGAGATGGACTATCGTTGTAAAACTGAAAATATGTTGTATTACAAAGGAAAATGTATAATAAAAACATTTTAAAAAAAGAAAAATGTCTGCTAAAGCAGTGTTTCCCAACCTTGGCAATTTGAAGATGTCTGGACTTCAACTTCCAGAATTCCCCAGCCAGCATTCGCTGGCTGGGGAATTCTGGGAGTTGAAGTCCAGACATCTTCAAGTTGCCAAGGTTGGGGAACACTGTGCTAAAGAATGAAGACATATCCTCTGTTGGACATGTGTAATTTATTTATTTATTTATTTGTGAGATTTATATACCGCCTCACAGTGCAAGCACTCTCTAAGCGGTTTACACCAGTAAGCAATGTATATTTATATTGCCCCCAACAATCTGGGTCCTCATTTTACCTACCTCGGAAGGATGGAAGGCTGAGTCAACCTTGAGCCAGTGAGATTTGAACCGCTGACCTGCGGATCAGTGTCAGCTAAAATGGCCTGCAGTACCTGCCTCTAACCGCTGCGCCACCTCGGCTCTTAATATAATATAATGTATAGTCTAAATAGATTGTATAATGTATAATATATTGTATAATAAACTTGGTGGAATGGGGGGGGACATTCGAAATTTTGAAAAGTCATCATCTGACTATAGCCAAATGCGACTGATTGATTTGGGGCTTACTGTGGCGTGTGTGAGCCAAACTACTATGGCTTGTAAACTATGCTCTATAGCTTAGAGAGTTTTGCAAATCTAGCCATGATTTATTCAATAAACCATGGCTAGAGGAGCTATACCTTGGCATAATATTAATACAATTAATTTAGAAATAAAAGTCTCTTAATTTAAAATAATACATAAGCTTTTTAGTCAAAGCAAAGTAGGTTACCCCATTCTTTGCTGCAGCCAGAAAAGAGTAGGGGGGAATTGGCTCTTTTTCTTGTCCCCCTTCAAGTTTCCTGGGAACTTTTTTTTCTTTCTCTAGCCCTGCAATCTGGTCGAAAAGATGCCAACACCATGATTTCGCATGTTTTCTGGCTAAGTATGTAATCCATTTAACATTGCTCATTCAGAAACTCTCTTTGTTCTTTGTTGGCTTCTAACCACTAGAATGTTAAACTGCTGTTTAATTTTCCCCTTGTAGCCACTTACAGTAAAGGAAAAGTATATTATGTTTAGAAAGAGCCTTCTGGTTTAATGTCAGCCCTCAGAACTCCTAGGCAGTTGGTGTGAGACCCTACTAAAACCACCAGGGCCAGGAAGTTCCCAATGTTTAATTTTACATGTTTGTTTAGATACTTATTTAGGGCATTTTCACATGGCTGTTCCCTTTTTCAATATTCAAAACAGCTTATGTCAATTCAACCAAGCTAAGAGAGCACCAAGGACCCCTCATTTCAACCCTGAACTACAAATATTCTCCTTTATTGGTCAATTCCTATAAATAAGCAAGCCAACAAAATCCATTAACTTAGCAACATATCAAAGAGCAGCAAAGTAAAACTAAAATAGGGGGAATTTCTAATTCAAGAATCTGTACCTAAACAGCCACCACCACAACAAACACTGGTCATCAAATTTCCCAGATGAAGGTATTTTTAAATATATACTGTATATATTTATTAAACATTTTCATATAATAGCAAACCAAAGAAACAAAAGGAGAAAAACCCAGAATGGTGCAAGAAAATAAAAATAAAATCAAAATTAAGAAACATCTAAATGATTTCCAACCTTCTTTTCAGATGATAATTACATTATTATTGTCTCTTTCCTCTTAAGAATTTAATTCACCCCTTCATTTAGTCCTCATTATTCTTAATCTTTAAATCCAAAAAAAAAATCATCAATTCATTTTTTCTTTTTTTCAACAAAAAGGGCTTTTAATCTTACAGAGTAATTTCTGTTGTTTGTTCTCTGTTCAAACAAGTCAGTTTCACCATTTTTGCGAATTCTGACATTTTCACAATCCAGATGAATGTATTCCAAAGATAGGGTGCTACAGTTAGAGTGGCTTAAAAATGCATCAACCAAAAAAATATTTGGATTTGTCATATGTACTCACATATTTCTTAAAATATGCATTATATATATCAAACTGCAAATTTGGAAATAATAATGATTATTTAAATAGAAATGCAGCATAGTTCTCCATGCTAGTTGCTATTTATATAAATAATGTGTAAAGTCATCTCCCATGACTCTGTGCAGCATATAAAGGTCAAAACCACAAAAACAATAACAAAAGGATGGGTCCCATCTGTAAAGGAGTTTTATCTGATGGGACCCAGGAGAAGAGCCTTTTTCTCTGCAGAAAGAGAGATGCTGAGGGATCTCCTGCTAAATGTTGGGTATCCTTCCTCAGGAGGATCCTTTTTGAGACAAAAGGATATACAGCAGGGGTGTCAAACTCGATTTCATTGAGGGCTGCATCAGGATTGTTTGACCTTGGGAGCCCGGAGTAGGCGTGGTCAGGGTGGGCATGGCCAGCTCAACGTCACTCATGATGGGGGCACCAGTGGTGGCCTGAGCGCTGTGCCAGCGAAAACGGGCTCCCAAGCTCCATTTTCACCTGCAATGGCCTCCTGCAGCCCTCTGCCAGTGAAAACAGAGCTCAGGCCTCACAGTAAAGGACCGGCACTCGCAAGCTCCGTTTTCACTGGCAGAGGCACTGCGGGCCGGTCCTTCACTGTTTCCAGGGCAGCCCCATGGGCCAGATCTAAGCACCCCATGGGCCGGATCTGGCCCCTGGGCCTTGAGTTTGACACCCCTGATATACTGTATATACCAGGATATCTACAGTCTATGTGACTTACAGCTGAGAGTCTGGGGAAGGCAGGTTGGGTTCACAATTCTCTTGATGATCTCTGTCATAAGGACTCGATCTTAAATCAGATTTCGAATGACGACACTGTAAACAATTCAGCTGAACCCTAGTAAGACTGAGTGGCTTTGGGTGCATTGAGTTTCAGGATCCAGGATTTCATTACCTTTAGTTCTAGGTCTGTGGTTACACTGCCCCAGACAGACCTGGTGTGCAACTTGTGGCTTCTCCTAGGTTCGCAATTCCTGCTCAAAGAGCAGGTGGCAGTCATGGCTAGGAGAATCTTTGCGCAACTTCATGTTGTGTGCCAGTTGCACTCTTTTCTGGATTAGGAGTCTGCTACCGCTGGTGCAGAATGCAGTCACATGGAATCTTCTTGGAATGCCAAAGGTGCCCCATGTTACAATGTTGTTCTGTGAGCTGCACTGGTTGCCTGTTTGCTCCCGGGTCTTCTCTTCTCTTCTGTCACATTCTCATCGTATGCTAAATAATAATTGATTGTAAATTGCCTGGAGTTGCCTCTAGGCAAGATAGGTGGCATATATGTTTAATGAATAAATAAATGCACACACAAATAAATACATACATACATAAATTGTCCTCTATCAAGTGGGGTACATCACCACCTTGGTTACAACTGAAAAGCTTGCTCCCAGTCATTATTCACATAATTTGCCCAAGAACAAACTTTGGGTGGAAAAACAATACTTCCCTTTCTACCCCATCCAAGACCTGAGTTCAGATGATCTGCTAGGTCTTTAGATATAGTGGTTTGGTGTATTATGTGGCTCAGGGGTGGATTCTAACTTACTTCGCCACCGGTTCGCTTCCTCCTGCACCGTGTGGCTGCGCGGCATGGGGGAAAAAAGATGGTGGCGTCCACGGACCGGCACCGACAGAACCAGCTCCGTGACATCACCAGCGGTTTGCTACCAGTTCGGGCGAACTGGTCCAAACCGGAAAGAACCCACCTCTGATGTGGCTGCAGCTAGTGAATGGGCAGTTAGCTCCTGCAATACTTAGTTGCGAGAAATTAGGGTCAATGTATCTGCTACCACTTTGATTTGTCTAACCTGCTAGCTCTAATGGAACCTTGGAATTAATTTTCTTTTATGGGAAATTGCAATGGTTGTGTAATCTATCAAACAGCCAAACTGGGTTGGATTGTTTTCTTCAATAGTTATCACTTAGATTCACTTCCATTCTTCTCTCCTTCTCACTTTATTTCTCTAAAGATACTTACTGTATCTCTTTCTGCATATATGTTATCTAATCTATCTTCTCTTGTTAGTCTGCACTCTGAATCAAAAATGCATTAGAAGAAAAATACAATCATAATGAGCAGGGGGTTGGACTAGAAGACCTCTAAGGTCCCTTCCAACTATAATTCTGTATTCTATTTTGAAACATGAAGATTTTTCCATTATTTCCTCAATCTTTACTCTTTATCCTTGTCTCAATGTTTAAGCTTTCTGGCAACAGAACAATCCTTAAGCAATACTATTAAAATCATCTTTCCCCTATTTCTTTTTTACATATTTCCCATCCCTATCTGGACACCAAAACTATTCCTCTCCACACCTCGCCTTTCGGATATAAAAGGGAGACATGTAATCTGCTGAATTCTTCAGAATCCAAAGGGTTTCCCCCCAAAAAAGATAAAAAATTAAGCTACACTAAATATACAAAGCCATTTCCCATTTTAAGCCGAAGAGGAAGCCTTGAAAATATGTGAAAGTCAAAGGCTCCCCAACTGAAAGGGAAGTGGGTGGATGGGCCCACTAGAACGGAAGAGTTAGCGGCCATCTGCATCCTTCGTCTACCGAGTCCTGAACACCAATCACCTTCTTCTGTCCATTTAACCTTACTCAAGTCTCTACTGCAAACAAGGATTATGAACTTTTAACTTCCACATCTATTTTTCATACGTGCACATTCTTTTTTGGAATAAGCAATATTCTGAAAATGCAGAAAGAAGGAAAATTAAAGGCATAAAATAAAAGAAGGAAAGTAAAGATAACAATTCATTATACTTTTAACAATTCATTATACTTTTTGAAAACTCACAAATCATTTTTGCCATCTGCACTACTTAACCCTTGTCCTTTTATTCTCTTTTGAGGGCCTCAGCAATGCCATTCAAAGAATGACTTTCTTGGTTTTCTCCTTCCTTTATATTTATTTATTTGTATCCTGCCTTTATTATTTTTACAAATAACTCAAAGCAACAAGCATTCTCAACACACTTTCCTCCTTCTATTTCCCTCATAACAACAACCCCATGAGATGGGTTGGGCTGAGAGAAAGTGACTGGCCCAAACTCACCCAGTTGACTTTCATGACTAAACTGGGACTTGAACTCACGGTCTCTGGCTTTCTAGCCTGGTGCCTTAATTTCCAGACCAAACTGGCTCCCTCTTTCTTCATATATTTGGTTCACAATTGGATCCTTATTCATTCTCTCTTTATGACCAAACCACCACAAGATACTTGTTTCAAATTGGTCACCCACTTCCTTGTGGAATCCATATTTATTTTGTACCCATTTATTCTTGACCCTATTTCTTTTTGTGTCACCACACACCTTAATTACCCCATTTCCACTAGATTCATTGTAGGTTTCTCCTGACACATTCAACTAATATCTCCATATGACACAGTGGGAAGAAACATGCTCTTACTGTGTGCACAACATTTTTTATTATTTCAACTGACATTCATTTATTCCTCCCCACAGACTGTTCATTACTTTTTTATCAGCATTTGCACATCTCAACATTTATTTCCCCCCCAATTTTTAATATTCTACCAAGCTACACAAGATCATCTATTTCCTATAGATTATTGTCATATTTGTAGAACTTATTAAATGTATATGACTGTGGTGGGTTTACAAATTGCTAAAACATTTAAAAACAAGTTATAATACAAGAAAAATAGCAAAGAAAACACACCCATATGGGAAAAGGAGGAAAGAGACCTCAAGTGTTCTTACCAAGGCCTGGGCAAAGAGCCACATTTTTAGGGTCCTTTGAAATGCAAGTATGGCGGGAGCCATTCAAATCTCAAGGGAAACCTCATTCCTAAGGCAGATGCTGCTACAGAGAAGGCACACCAGGGATCAGGGTCCAGACAGTTGGCATTGTTTAATGGATGGAACTCAGAGCATGCCAACCCTGACAGATTGGATTGGCAGAGATTGTGGGAGACTGGTGGTCCCTCATGTAACCAAGCCATATGCCATGTAGGATTTTATAGGTAGCAATGAGCATCCTTAATCTCACCGAAAAGCAAATTGGCTACCAGTGCAGCTCATGAAGCAGAGGTGTTACATGAGCATATTGAGGGATAACCATCATTGCCCATGCTGCTTCTGGATCTGCTAAAGCTTCTGGGTAGTCTTCAAGGTCAGTCCCATGTAGAGCACATAGCAGTAGTCTAACATCAAATGACCAGGGCATGAGCGATTATGTGGAAAAAAAACCCCAATCTAGGAAAGATGGTAACTGGTGCACTAACTTCATTCATACCATTGCAGCCACCATCTTGACATTTTTATTACAATCTGTGGACATCCCTGATTTAAATGGGACATCCCTGATCCTGGACATCTTCTTTGTAGGCTAAATTCTCCAATCCAGAAATTATCATGCAAACCAACATACATTCTACCCCTAGGAGGTATGCAATGCATACATAAAACTTTCAGTGTCTCAAAAAGTGCTAATCACTGTTATTAATCCATTTTGAAATGATATTTATAAAACAGTGTCATGGTAATGTTTGTGTATGGCAGTAATCAAGGATTGAACACCAGTAGAAAACTGGCCATTTGATCACCCTGTCTCCATGTGTCAGAAGAAAAATAGGAAAGACAGACATTCAGAAGTAATTCAAGGCAAGAACTGAAACATCTACTTCACTCCACACCTGTAATTGATGGGAACTGTAGTCCAATATCTACAAAGGCACCATTTTACAGAAGGACTGGAGTATGTGGGATTATATTACCTAAGCGTAAGTGGATTATGTCTATCTTTTCCTATATCCGTAATACATTCCACTGAACTTAACTCTATTAATTTTGAAGGATAAGTTTATTTTGTACTGTGTTTGGTTTAGAAAGCTTAGAATATTTTGGTCAGATCAAAATCAGTTTCTGACAAGATGGATAAGCTCAGGAAACAGGAAGCTCAGTGTAATTTCACATCCTGTTTCTCTTCCCTCCTTGCCAGTTCCAGATAAGGGAGCAGTTGGTCATAGCCCAGACATGAGAACATAAAATGAGTTGCTTTTCCTATCCCATTTCTGCTTTATTCTTTGGGGAGAGCAAGTCCGTTTTGCAAAGGTGGAAATAGTCTGACTGTAGCCACTTCCCTAAAGAACCTTTGTTCTTTTTACGGACACATATATAGATATAATTCATAGCACTCTTACAAACAATACTGTACAATACTGAAAGGACCAAAGGAAGGATTGAAAGAAGTGAGCTGGGAAAACAAGAGCTAAGGAATGATAGCAATGAACAAATAGCTTTACAGCTCCTTAACCCCTCAGAAGATATTCCTTGGATAAAATTAAAGGTGGTGGCTCCCAAGATTGAAGCTTTCTCTCTGCCGAGAAGAATGCCTTGCGAGTCTAGCCTTAGATGGATCATTTTTCTGCCAGGATGTATCATCAATTGCTGTTTATTTTATTTATTTATTTATTTTGTCAAGTATGTATTTGGTAATATACATGGATATAACATTATTTATATACATAAGATGGGTACAAATAAAAGGGGAAGGTTTGGACAGGGATGGTAGGCACGCTGGTGCGCTTATGCACGCCCCTTACTGACCTGTTAGGAATGGGGTGAGGTCAACAGTAGACAGTATAAGGGTAAAGTTAGTTCAATGATAGGATGCAAAAGAAGGATGTGCAATAGCACAACACGTAATCTCTGCTTTTGGATGTCTGAATCCCTATGCCAGCTGTAAATGCTGTAGATACACCATAACAGAAAAGATGTAATCTGCTTCACTAAATCATAAACTGCAGGTGGTTAAGCTAAGCCCAGATACAAAATGGAAGAATTTTTACGTGCTTGGAGCCAAACAGACAAAAGTATTTTAGACTTACAATTATCCTTGTCTCCTGGAATGGAGAGGGTAGAGCCTGAATTTAATAGCAAAACAGAGGAAGAGTGCTGAACTATCCCACCAATGTTACTGAAGCTCAGTTGAGGAGGAGAACGTCAGGGAATGAGGGAAGGGGAAGATTCTGTTCCACGCAAGCTTTTTATCATTAAAATTGGAGTTCTATCCATTTCTTCATGTTCTTCTTGTACATGACATTATTATAAGGCAATAAGAGCTGCTGTAGTTTTAATTTGACTAACAGTGACTTTTCCTTGCAAATCATGCTTGCTATCTTTTTTTAATTTTCCTAGTTATCCATCTTTGGTTGAATTAATACTGAGTCATTAAAATTGCAGTCAGTTCAATTAAAAATGTTTGTATTAGGTTGACCTCTATCAGTTGATTCTAAAGTGAAGGCCTGTTGGAGCCTCCATCCATGAGATGAACAATGAGTGTACTTTAAAAGACATCTAACCAGCCTCCTTCTCAATTCAGGAGTCTTTATCACTTCTTTGAGAGATGATCATCCAGCCTCTGTTTGAAGATCTCCAAGGAAGGAGACCTCTCCATTTCATGTGCCAATCTGTTCCACTGGCTGCCAATTCAGTTCTCCTGTTTTCTTAGCCTGAAGTATCAACTTGTAGACCAGATCCCTTTTGCTTATACTGCTGCCAAGACAAATTTTCCCTACCTTATATTTATGCCTTGCGTTTTAATTTCCCAATTGCAAAACATTTCTCTGATTTAATTTTATCCGATTTATTTCATCCTTTTGATCAAGCCTGCCTGGTTCTTTTATAATCTCTCTTCCTTCCCAAGTATTGGCCCCCTTTCCCAGTTTCGCCTCACTTGCAAACTTTGTTCCTTAAACACCATCATACAAAACATTGATAAAAACATTGACCGTCTCAAGATTCAAGGCACTTCACTCAATACTTTCCTCTAAGACCCCCATTCATTCAATGCTCCCCTTTAAGCTGAAGTAGAGTGATTAATGAACACACTTTGGATGCAGCCATATAGTTAACTGTGAAACCATCTAGCAGTAGAACATTTAGTCCATATTTTAACACTTTTAAGGAGAAAGTGAAAGACCTTGGAGTACTCATATCTAATGACCTAAGTGCCAGAGCCCATTGTAACAACATTGCCAAAAAGGCACTAAGAGTTGTCAACCTAATCTTGCGTAGCTTCTTCTCTGGCAATATTACTCTGCTAACCAGAGCATACAAAACATTTGCCAGACCAATCCTCGAATACAGCTCACCTGTCTGGAACCCAAACTGCATATCAGACATTAATACAATTGAGAGAGTCCAGAAATACTTCACAAGAAGAGTCCTCCACTCCTCTGCTCGCAATAGAATTCCTTATTCCACCAGACTTGAAATTTTGGGCTTAGACAACTTAGAACTACGTCACATTCGATCAGATCTAAATGTAGTTCATAAAATCATCTGCCACAATGTCCTACCTGTCAATGAATACTTCTGCTTCAACCGCAACAATACACGAGCACACAATAGATTCAAACTCAATGTAAACCGCTCGAAACTTGACTGCAGAAAATACGACTTCAGCAACAGAGTAATCAATGCCTGGAATGCACTACCTGACTCTGTGGATTCTTCCCCAAACCCCATAAACTTTAACCTTAGACTGTCTACAGTTGACCTCATCCCATTCCTAAGAGGTCTGTAAGTGGTGTGGATAAGCGCACCATCGTGCCTACCATCCCTGTCCTTCTGTCCTATTGTCTAAATTTACCTATACATACTTTGCTTTTGTTTATGTTTTTATCATACCTGTTATCTTCTACACGTGTTGACAAAATAAAATAAAATAAAAATATCACAAGGCACTCTGCTGAAAGTCTTCTTGTGGTCCAGTTGCTCTATGTCTACATCATTCCACTCTTCTAGTAAGCTACAAAATCTATCGAAGATTACACTAGCCCAGCACAAACTTGCTTGTGACAAAATTTTGCTTGCTCATGTTGAATGTAGGATGCTAATCCATGTCTTCACAAACATGCTTCTTGACAATCTGTTTGAAGACCTTGTCCAGTAGTCCCGAAGGTGCCTTTTCAGGAAGCAACTGGACTTTCTGGTTTTTTTCTTTGAAGACATTTCGCTTCTCATCCAAGAAGAACTTCTTCAAAGAAAAAGACCAGAAAGTCCAGTTGCCTCTTGAAAAAGCGCCCTTGGGACAACTGTGACCTGGATGACTGAGAATCTCCATAGACCTTGTCCAGTACAGACATCAAGCTGATAGGGGTTTTTGAAAATGGGGAAAACATTTGTTCTTGAGTATTCCAGGACCTTGCCCGTCTTCCATGGCTTTTCAGTGATTATCAAGAGTGGTTGCCCAAACTTCTCACAGAATCATCATAAGGATAGAAGGATATTTGGAGATCTTCTGGTCCAACTACCAGTCCATGGCAGACAGTCTGATAACATCTCAGACAAATGGTTGCCTAACCTTTCCTTGAAAACCTCCTGTAAAAACCTATCACATCTCCCATTAGCTTCTTTTTGGGGCTATGTATATCCAGTCCCTTTAACTGTTCATCATATAATTTAGTGTCCAAGCCTCTCACCATCTTTGCTGATCTTCTGCGTACCCTTTTAAATTCCTCAGTATTCTTCCTGTATTTTGGCAACCAAAACGGGATACAATATTCTGAATATAACAGTGCAGCATATAGTGGAAATTAATTTCCCATGATCTCAGCACTATAGTTTTCTTGATGCAGCCCAAGAATCAATTATCTCTTTTGGTACCTGCAGCACATTGGTAGCTCATGCTTAATCCATAGTCTAGCAGACTGATGATTTCTTTAACTATTATTATTTTCTGTTACTTCCAGCATTCACTGCAGACTCTAAACTCATCCCTATCCTTAGCCTTCCAAACCCCATCCTTACACATTTGGGCTATTTTTTTAAAAAAAAATATCCTGGTTTTGAGCCTCGGTGGTGCAGTGGTTAGAGTGCAGTACTGCAGGCTACTTCTGCTGACTGCCGGCTGACTGCAATTTGGCAGATCGAATCTCACCAGGCTCAAGGTTGACTCAGCCTTCCATCCTTCCGAGGTGGGTAAAGCAGTATAAAGCAGTATATAAGTCTAAGAGCTATTGCTATTTTATTATATGCCCCTCTCCTTTTTAAAACTTGTCTTTTTTTATTTCTCAACTTCTTAGAAAGCTCTTTATGCAACAACACTGCTTTCATCTAATACCTCCCATTTTGGGGCCTTGGTTATCTCATTATTCGGAATTTCTAAGCCTCATGATCCTTTTTTTCTCTGCAGGATTTTCACCCATGAAATAATTCTTATTTTTCCTCTTGAATCTAGAATCATAATCTGACTGCCCTAGCTGGACCGCTGATCTGTTCTAGCTCATTTTACATTCAGAGAAAACTTGAAACCATTGATAATGCTGGGCAGTGGTAGATTGCTCCCAGTTCGGACCAGCTCTTAGAACCGGTAGCGGCGGTGGGAGGCTCCGCCCACCCTCCTGGGACGCTTCTGCGCATGCAAGTGTGCGCGCGAACTGGTGGAAACGTAATTCAGAACCCACCACTGATTCTGGCCCTACTTTATTTTATGGTCAGTTTTCCAGGAATAAACTCTAAACTCATAAAATTTGACACTACTTGCAGTCTACCATAATTCAGATTAACATCAGATGCCCCAGGCACAAAACGAGTACTAAAATATGTGCAAAGTCATAACTCGAACATTTGACTATATCTTCTATCACATTTCCTAATATGTATAATATGCAGAGATGTTTCATCTATGGGGGAAATCTCTATAAATATTAAACATAGGATATGCTATTTAAAACTGTTGTTTTCCCTTTTGAAGCTTAGAATGATTTCATACATTATGCTCAGTCATAATACAGTTTGTTTGATTCTAGATTAATGTGTGAGACAAGCTAATCAATTATGACTTATTAGCAAACCTTGCTTAAGGAAACTATGTTTTAATAAAATTTGAGGCTCTGCTTGAAGGGTTCAGGATGCAGAGTGTTTCAGCAGTCTCCTGCCTGTATGTGGATGTGTGGAAAGTTCTACTGGCCAGCCTGGTCAGAAAGTATGAATAGAGGAAAGGGGGCAAGGAGTCTTCTACAATGGCACCTTTACATTGAATTGCGCTCCCAAGAAATCTGGCCTGCCAGGCAGAGCCTCAAATGCTGTCAACTGTTGGCATATGCAGCAAAAGAAACTCCTGGGACAGGTCTGTCAAACTGGCGGTCCACGGGCCGGATGCGTCACACACAGGCCATGCCCACCCCATCGTCCATTGTCCACCAATCCAACACGTTCTTTTTATTTTGGAAAAACAGACTGTGTCTTCAGAAGGTTTCCATCGCACAACCTTGAAGTATCAGGATCTTCTCAGGCTGCAGATGGCTCACATAAATTCCTCATCTCCCTCCTAGCTCCCAATACATTCCAAGCATTCTCCTCCGTTCGTTTCTGTTGTCAAGTTACGAATAGAAGTGTGTTACGAGTGTCAGCCTTGACAAATGATTTCAAAAAGCTCCATTTCCATGGGGTCTTTGGTGCTCTCTGAAATTGGTTGCTTTTTTTGAAGATGTTTCATAACTCATCGGTTATCATCGGTGCTTGATGACGTTACTTAGTTAGGTAATGAAACGTCTGAAAGCAAACAACCAATCTCAGAGAGCACCAAGGTTTCCACAGTTCAACCCTGAGCTACATATATTTTCTTCTGTTAGCTCTGTTTTTACAAGTCATTTAAGAGGTGACAGCTGGGTGTGGAATTTATTTATTTATTTGATTTCTACAGCTGCCCATCTCAACAACTGAGTGACTCATTGAATCTTTGTTGATTAATGAGCCAGCAAGTTACCTGGAATTTGTTCCTTTAATTTTGTTTTGCTTCCTGGCCTTGTCAATACTAATCCATGTTGCAGTTTAAATGAGATGCCTTTTAGTGTTAGTTATTCTTGCCTGTTATACTGTCAGCTACCCAGAGGGTTCAAGGGAGCCATGTTTGGCAGAGGGTAAATGTCTTAAAATGCAAGAATAAATAAACATTTCATGTGGAAATTTGTATTTGAGTAGTGGTTAAAACCATGCATTAGAAAGCCATTAAGGTCTCTGTAGACAGGCTTTAAAATGCCAAATAATTTTTACATGGTTGTATTTCAAAGTGGAGCTGGACAAGACCAAATAAGCTTTGAGTGCTAACAATTGGTGGGTCAGAAAATGAACCAGCTGCCATAAGCGTGTCTCTCAACTGGAACAATTCTTCCACCTTTGAAGCTTGTGGTAAGATAGGGCTTTGCCTGAGTGTTTTTAAGAAAGATTTTTCACTAGTGAATCTACATCTTTGCCAAAGTGCCTCTGAAACCTGGGGTGGCATGAATCTTTTCTGGAACCAGATTAAGCTTGCAAGGAGGAGACAATAGTATTGCAGCAATCCTCTAAATTTCATGGGCATATGAAGAAAAGACTTATATTTTGGCAGGAATGTTACTTCCTAAGCTGAGCCAATCTTTTCTTTTAATTTTTTTTAAACTATTTGACTTGGACATTGCCCAACACCAATTGACTCTGGGCAGCTTGCAGAATAAACACAAACAATATACAATTTCTCCCTATCCCCAGAAAAGAACAAAGATGATGAATCCAGTCAACAGTAATTAACATGCATGTTAGAAGTGACTCCAATCAGCCTAACCTTAAGCCTAGAAGAGCCAGATCTTTAAGACCCTCCAGAATACCATCAGGATAGAAGCCACCAGGATCTCAGGAAGAATTTCATTCCAGCGAGCAGGTGCCACAACATAGAGGGCATGCTTCTGGATAGATGGCACTGCTCGATCTGTGCCGTTTCAGATCAAACTGGTCAAGTTGATACCATGGGAGATAAGCAGTCCTTCAAGTAACCACACTCTATGCATGTAGGGCTTTATAGGTCATAATCAACACCTTGAATTGCACCCAGAAGCATACTGACAATTAGTGCAGTTCAGGGGTGAAATTCAAATCCCACCCTCTACTGGCTTGGTGGGCGTGGCTTGGTAGTCATGTGACTGGATGGGTGGGCGTGGCCAAGTTGATGTCACTTCTTTACCCTAATGACCTACAAAAAGAAGATATGCCAATTATTATACACAAAAACAATAAAAGAGGTACACAACTACTTACATATGAGCAATAAGACCCTTATTTCTCTTATGTAAGTATTTGTGTACCTCTTTTATTGTTTTGTGTATAATAATTGGTATATTTTATTTTTGAATTTCACCCCTGATCTATCTACTTGTGACCGGGTGGGCATGGGCGTGGCCAACCAGGGGCGATTTTTACCGGCTCTGCGAACCGATTCAAATCGTCCCTACCACCTCTCCCGAGCCAGGCCAAGGTGGTCGAATTTCACCCCTGGCTGTAGCTCTTAAAGCAGGGGTGTCATGTATCACACTGTTTGCTATTGCTTGATTCTAGGAAGTTTTTCCAAGTTTCCAGTTTAGCTGACAGACCTAGAATTCTCAAGCAGTCCGCCAGCTTAATACTAAATAGAACAGGCCCTGCTTAGCTTCCAAGGTCAGCTAGACCCTTCCTTAGTGGGTCTAACCATCTTAGGGTCTAACCAATACGAGAATATCAAATCTATAAGAAAGATCCGCTTAAGAAGCAGTCACTTTCCTGAGATTGTATGGCATACAATTGAGAAAATTTTTCTTGAATGGGTTCCAGACCACAGAATAGTCTACCCTGGAAGCTCCATTCAACTCCATTTTGTTCTATTTCTATGGAAGGAGTAAAGAAGAAACGACCATTCACTTTTGTTAGCTGCTGGCTGATTTTAGCGGTTTCTCCGACCAGATTTTAATTGTTTAAAATTGTTTAAAATTGCTTATTCTCTTTTATGTGAACTCTGCTATAGGCAGAAAGATTAGATGACATTAAGACGACAGTGATGACAATGATGATGATGATGCTTGATTGAAAAGCCAGCCAGATATTTAGACTGGATTTGACATTTTTATCCACCTATTGAGTCCTTCCCAAAGGATTTGGAATAGGCAGATGTTGATGTTTGATGATGTGAGAGGTATTGCCGCAGGATATAAGCGGTTCCAAGTAAAGATGCCTTTTGCAATTGACTGATGGTGACTTCGTCAAAGCCGATAGTGTTATTTTGTCAATACTGATGGTGCTAATAACAGATCATTATTTCTTTGTTTTCAGTCTTTGCATATCTGCCTGGGTAAACATCTTTTTTTTTTATTTCAGGAGACTTCTACAGGAAGAACATCAACTGTAAGAAGTCAGAATAAACAATACAGGAAATGCAGATTATGGTCCCAGCTTTGATTCTGGTCCAGCTACCTTTAATGGTCCATGCTGTGGCTATGATCCACTTGCCTAATGGTCACTCTTCATAGCCAGTTGGAAGTGCATTGACATGCGGATTCTGGAAAAGAGTATGGTTCCCATCACCCCAAGGGAAGGGCTTGGTCCTGATGTAAAGATGCTTGTAAGGAATAAATTCTGGCCTTTCATGATGCTTCTCTTTGCTCTTCAGGTAGCAATTTAGCTGGCAGATAGCAACGGAAGGAAGAGCAACCAGAAGAGACAAGATTTTCCATAAACGATCGCTCCCGTGGTGCTTCTCCTGCGCCGCTACCGCCGTCGACAGAGCCCGCTTCCAGCCCACCCCGGCCCCCAGCCAAGCACCGCCATCACCACCCTCTCCTCCGTCCTCAGGAGGGTCGCTCGGAACCGGAAAAATCTGCCTGGATAAACATCTTTTCTTCCAATATTGTTATCCCACATTATAGAGCTTATATTAGTAATGTTAGTTATACCTAAAGAGGAGAGTGCAGAGGAGGAAAAGGATTTGGGTTATTGCTACGGTAGTATCAGCTATTTGGTTCTGCAAACTTTTGCTGGTCTTTGATCCAACAGTGATGTTTCAAAACCTTGACAGAAATGCTGAATCTTCCCTTAAGCAAGGCTCTCATTACAGGAGTTCCAGGGTGCCTGCAGAATCAAGAATAATCAGGGAGTTTTTTTTCACCAAAAGGTTGAAGGGGTACTACTGACCACACCAGACGTCTCATTTTCTTAGGCAATCAGGCCTGCTAATCAGAGTCAAGAGTGGCTGATTTTCTTTCTTGATTTAAAGACTCAGAAATGTATAATCCTATCTCAAACTGTGCTTTATTTTTATTTTTAACCCTAACCATATTGGTAGCCTCTTCTGATGCATTTTTTTTTTGGGGGGGGGGTCTCTTTCTAAATACCCTTGCTTTCAGCATGACCCATTTTCAAGCTAGATTTCAGCCTTAAAGAGACAGGGACCCTGTTCTTCTTAGAGTTCAACCATCAGTCATATTACTTGGCAATGTGTCAGGGTCTGGGGCTGATAACATCCAGTTCTTCTAGAATTAGGATATGACTCAGAGCCATGGGATTTCCTATGAGAATAAGAACTATGGAACAACCGAATTTCATTTGCTTAGGCAAACTGTTACAGATGCTTTTGATGTTAAAAGTAACATAATTCAGTTTGGTTAACAATAAAGTCAGAGCAGCTACTTTAAGGCACTAGAATAGATCAAGTCTATTTTGAATGGAGCTTGCCTCCTAGTGATGTCACAGGGACATCAGTGAGTTTTCTTGGCAACAATATGAAAATCGTTGGCCATTTTGGCTGTTTTTAATTCCCCAGTTTAGTCTACCACACTGAAATTCCCTGGAGGAATCCCATCCAAGAACTATTCAGAACCAATCTGGTTCCATTTTCCAGCCCATATCATACCAGCCTTGTGATATACGAGAGCCAGTTTGGTTTAGTGTATGAGTATCAAACTCGCAGTGTAACGTTGCCATCATGTGATGTTTCGTGATGTTTCCCCCCTTTCCGGAGATGGGGTAGGTGTGGCCTGAGCATGACACATCCAGCCTGAGGGCTACCAGTTTGACACCCCTGGTCTAGTGGTTAAGGCATCAGGCTAGAAACCAGATGATTGTGAGTTCTAGTCCTGCCTTAGGCATGAAAACCAGCTGAGTGACTTTGGGTCAGTTATTCTTTCTCAGCCCAATTCACCTCACAGGGTGGTTATTGTATGGAAAATAGGAGGCAGAAGGAATAGCATATATGCTTGCCACCTTGAGTTACTTACAAAGTAATAAAAGGAGGATTAAAATCTAGTATATATACACACATACATACATACCAATAAGGCAATATCAGTGATTATTAGCTTTTAATACCAATTAAATAACAACTCAACTTTGTAAAAGAGATTCTTAATAAGAATGTGCAGTACTGTTAAGTCAAAATGTGATATGGAAAACATGAGGGTTCCGGGTAGCAACTACCTGCATTTCCATAAACCTGTCAGCCCTGGAGCCATTTTCCCCTGGCACCTTCAGGGCTGCCACAGTGGAGGCCAGTTGAGCTGTGGGAACGGGAGTGGGGAGGTAGAGATAGCAAGGGGATACAAATAAAGGGAATATTAGGACAGGGACGGTAGGCAGGCTGGTGCGCTTATGTGCTTATTCCAGGCATTGGCAACTCTGTTGCTGAAGTTGTATTTTCTGCAATCAAGTTTGGAGCAGTTTACCATAAGTTTGTATCTATTGTGTGCTTGTGTATTGTGGTTGAAGCTGAAGCATTCATTGACAGGTAGGACATTGTAGCAGATAATTTTATGTACTACGCTTAGGTCAGATCGAAGACGGCGAAGTTCTAAGTTGTCTAAGCCCAAAATTTCGAGTCTGGTGGCATAAGGTATTCTGTTGCGAGCAGAGGAGTGGAGGACTCTCCTCGTGAAATATCTCTGGACTCGTTCGATTGTATTAATGTCTAATATGCAGTGCAGGTTCCAGACAGATGAGCTGTATTCAAGAATTGGTCTAGCAAAAGTTTTGTATGCCCTAGTTTGCAGTTCAATACCGGAGAAGAAGCTACGCAAGATTAGGTTAACAACTCTCAATGCCTTTTTGGCAATGCTGTTACAGTGAGATCTGGTGCTTAGATCATTTGAGATGAGAGGGAAGCCATGGAAACTCAGGGAAGGGTTTTGTCAGGGTTCCAAGCAGGGGTGAAATGCTCCCGGTTTGGGCGGGCTAGTCGGTCGTCGCAGAGCCGACGGAGCCGGTGGCAGTCACGGTGTGGGGCTTCCCCCGCCCGCTTCCCCCGCCTGCCTGGACACCGCCATTTGGGTTCTTTTGCCCTCTGCGCATGGCTTCCCTCTGTTGTAGCAGCAGCAGCAACTCCCCCCCCCAAAAGCAACTAAATAAATAAAGGGTACCTTTTTTAAAGAGTTGCAGACAGGTGCTATGTATGCTTTGGATCTGAAGCACTTTTGTACTTCCCAATTCAAAGTGCCACATAATGCTAATTCTTAAGGAGTTGGTTGTATTCATGTTTATTATGGTAGGTTGATCTGTAGTTCATCATCTGGATATCAAGGAGGCAATCCTTAGATGGTTGAATGAATTAATAAAGTAAAATTTCAGTTGGTTAAATAGGGAGAGTCAGCTTTCAATGGAGATGAAAGCAAGGTGATAGATTTATTTTTGAAATGGCCTTGGTTCTCAAAGCAAGGAATGAGACAGAAGAGATTAATGATGAATTCTAAAGATGGAGGTTGTTATTACAAGTTACCTTTTGTTTATTTTTTCAAGAAGGTGGATGATTTATCTGATAAAAATGTGTTTTTCAAGGTTTGGGCATAGGGGAGAGGGAGACATGGAAGAAAGTATTTGCTGGAACCATAATCCTGAGAATAAAATAGGCATGTGAGTCGTGGTTCTTGAATGACAAACACACATCCTGGGTGCAAGAAGGTAATGTATGGCTTATCTACAAGAATAGACTAGGATAAGGTGACCAGATTTTAATATTTGTAAAGCGGGACACCATTGATGGGGGGGGGGTTCTAGGGGAGCAAGATGGGAGGGGTCCATCTCTCTTATCCTGCAGCTTTGTGCACCCCCCCCCAAACACCCCCCCTTCATCGCAGCCGTGGGTGGGTTCCTACCGGTGTGGGCTTGCCTGTTCGTCGCCGCAGAGCCGAAGAAGCTGGTGGCGTTCGCGGCGCACATTTGCGTTCTTTTGCCCTCTGCGCATGCGCAAAGCGTTCTGCTTGTGCAGAGGGCAAAAGAACGCAAATGGCGGCATCCCGGCGGCCGGGGAAAGCGGGCGGGGGAAGCCCCACGCCGCAAACGCCACCAGCTTCTTTGGCTCTGCGGCGATGAACAGGCAAGACCGCCGCTGCCACTCTCACTGCCCTCCCTCTCCGCCTGGCAGGAGGAGGCAGGCGAGGCAGGAGGCAGAGGGGTGCGCAGGGCAAATTTAAATTAAAAAAGCGGGACTTTTTTGAAACGCCGCAGGACGTGGGACAAATTGTTAAAAAGCGGGACTGTCCCGCCAAAAGCGGGACGTCTGGTCACCTTAGACTAGGATGAATGGTAGAAAAAACACAGAGAAAAATGGGATTGCAAAACAATTTCCAAATGTGAAAATGATGTTCATGTGATATGCAGAAAGCAGTTTAATCAGAAAAGAGAAGCTTCTAGAAAAACTGATCTATTAGTTATTTAAATATTTATAGGCTGACTTTAAAGAGGAAGACTTTCCTAAAGTAGCTTACATATAATAAAAGTAATGCAATATTAATAGCAGTAATGTTTAAAAGTAACACAAAAACCTTTCCAAAAGATTTTTTTTTTAAAAAAAGGTTTGGGAGCAGAGCAGCCAGACCTGTTGAAGGGATGGCTTGGATGATAAATGAATGGATCTGAGGGCTTTCTTAAAAGCTGGCTGGCAGTGAGAGGGGTTTGATGAAGCCCAGATGGCAAGAAATTCCATATATGTGAGGCCAATACAGAAAAAGCAATCTCTCTTCCTATGACCAGCCTGATAACTCTCAAAGAATGGAAGAGAAAAGGCCTTCTGTTTCTGATTACAAAATATGCTAGAATTGGGGGTCTTTTAAGCAGTTTGGGCACTACCATAATCTATTTACAGTAGGATTCAGCAACATGGTGCTCATGGATACTATGGCGTTGTGCAATACTAGATGGCAGTCAAGAATCACAAAGTTTCTAATGCAATAACAAACTCTTGCGGAAGTTCAGCATCATCATACGAAATCTCATGGAACGGATTATTTGGCAGGTACCCACATCATTCTCTAAAACTGCAGAATGGTGTAGACCATCTTAAAAAGGCCCTTATCTTCTGGTTTAAGGCTTAAAGATAAGAATAAGGTTAAGTCTCCTCTGAGTTGTGTTCAGTTCTTAGTGATTATACTGTACAGGCACATCATTACAGTTCTCTTGGCAATAATAGAAATACATTTTTTTTGCTAATGCCTTCCTTTTTCTAAGGTATCTGTATCTATGGCTATAGCTGTAGATAACTCGAGTGTAGCCTACAATCCCAGGGTTTTCTGCTAGTCTTCAATCCAACTGCTAATCATGGCTGATCCTGTTTAGTATTCCAAACTTAGACAATGAAGGAAAATTAGAATAGAATAGAATAGAATAGAATAGAATAGAATAGAATAGAATAGAATAGAATAGAATAGAATAGAATAGAATAGAATAGAATAGAATAGAATAACAGAGTTGGAAGGGACCTTGGGTGTCTTAAAGTCCAACGTCCTGCTTAGGCAGGAAACCTATGACGCATCTGGCCTGCAGGCCCAGAGTTTGACATCCCTGCCCTATACCATTTCAGACAAATGGTTATACAACCTCTTCTTAAAAACTTCCAGTGTTGGAGCAATCACAACTTCTGGAGGCAAGTTGTTCCACTGATTAATTATTCTAACTGTCAGGAAATTTCTCCTTAGTTCTAGGTTGTTCCCTCCTTCATTAGTTTCCACCCATTGCTTCTTGTTCTACCCTCAGATTCTTTGGAGAATAGTTTGACTCCCTCTTCTTTGTGGCAACCCCTGAGATATTGGAACACTGCTATCATGTCTCCCCTGGTCCTTCTTTTCATTAAACTAGACATACCCAGTTCCTGCAACTGTTCTTCATATGTTTTAGCCTCCAGTCCCCTAATCATCTTTGTTGCTCTTCTCTGCACTCTTTCTAGAGTCTCAACATCTTTTTTACATCATGGCGATTATTGTGGCGAATAGATTATCTAGATGTCAATGCATAAATAACTGAAGCAGGAGAAACAGATTGACAAACTGTTTGGCCACTATAGATATCAGGGTTGCACTTTTTCCAGGAAGATTCCCAGATGTGAACTTCTCTTTTAGGAGTACAATTGTTACACCAGTTGTAAATCCTCATCTACGATGCATGATCAATTTACCTGTAATATCTCATTCTGAATTAAATCTCATTTCTAAAGCTTTTTCATCCCAAATTTGCCTTCAGCTTTCAATTTCCAAAACTTGCTTGGAATGAATAGATGGAATGTGATGTAGAACTGAGTATTATCCATTATCTTTGATGCTTCACCCTGAACATCAGTCTATTTTCCTTGCCAGATGTACGTGAAACTTTAAAACCACAAGAACAGTATACTTATGGCAACAATTGAGCCCAAAATTTATGTTGTTAAGTGAGAGACCCTTTGGGAGTTGGGCGGCATATACATTTTATTAAAATAAATAAAATAAAAATAAAATAAATTTGTTAAGTGAGTTTTGCCCCTTTTTATGACATTTCTTGCCACAGTTGTTAAGTGAATAAATTGATAAGCTAGTAACCTGGTTGTTAAGTGAATCTGGCTTCCTCATTGACTTTGTTTGTCAGAAGGTTGCAAAAGGGGATCAAATGACCCCGGGATGCTGCAATGGTCATAAATATGAACCAGTTGCCAACCACCTGAATTTTGGTCACATTATCGTGGGAATGCTGCAAAGGTCGTAACTGTGAAAAACGGTCATAAGTCACTTTTTTCAGTGCCGTTGTAACATTGAACGGTCACTAAATGAACTGTTGTAAATTGAGAATAATGTAATGTATAATGTACAAGGAACAGTTTATGAGTTTCTTTATGCAGACCAGTGGTGGGTTCCTACCGGTGCGGTCCACTCTACAGTACCGGTAGCAACCAGCAGATGGCGCTATTTGCGCGCGACCGCTCCAGTGCCGTCTTTGCTGGTCTGTCACGCGGCGCCATCTTTTTGGGGGGAATTTTTGGGCTGATTTTGCTTCCTGCGCATGCACGGAAGCAACATCTCACGAGGGGACGCACGTGCGCACGAGATTTTGGTGATTTTTTGCTTCCGCGCATGCGTGGAAGCAAAAAAACGCTGAAATCATGTGCGCGTGCATCCCCTCACGAGATTTGCTTCCGCGCATGCGCAGGAAGCAAAATCGCACAAGGGCGCACGCATAGTGAGCGCGCGCGCACAGAAACATGGTGATGCACGCGCAGCGCACCGGTAGCGCGAAGAACAAGCAACCCGCTCCGATGCAAACATTGGACTAATGGTAGTTTACAATACTATAAACAAAATTATACAGGTAGTCCTTGTTTAATGATTAGTTGCTTAGTGACCGTTCAAAGTTATGATGCCCCCCCCAAAGGTACTTACAACCCATATTTGCAGTTCTGGTGGCCGGACCCCTCTGCAGTCACATGATCACATTTGGGACTCTCAGCAACGGCTCCACATTTACGGCTATTTGTAGTCATGTGACTGCAAATTGCAAGTTTTGGCTGGAAACCACCATGTACTTCCAATTTTCAGCAAAAATGGCCATTGAAAAATACATTTGCTTAATGATCACAGCTTTTGCTTAACAATGGTCATGTTCTCTTTATGATTGCCATGTTTACCTAATAACAGTCACAGAAAAGGTTGTAAAATTGAGTGCGGTCGCATGATGACCCACTTAATGACTGGAATGACTTATGGCCGCTCTTCCAGGCTCAATGTTAAAACTGCCCATGCCATCTCCCTTGGGTAGCCTCCTCCTTCTTATGCAGGCAGCTGCTGTGTGACTGTTCGCCTCTTCTTCTGGACCTTATTGTTAACTTGAAGTTTTTCCATAATTATTCATAACTTCTGCTAGACTCTCAATGCTTTAGTAAATGCCGGGGACATTCCATGACATGGTTTTTGGGGCAAAAAGCATTGGCCAGAAGGCCCCATCAGTTTATCTCCTTTTGTCTGCCTTTTCAGAAGAAGAAAGTTCAAATGGTCCATTTTTCTTACCTTGACCTGTCTCCCTGTTATTTTGGCTTTCATCCTTCTTGCACACACAGTGTACATCAGAACAGTTTTTCTGAGTCTCTGATCCTTCTGTGTGCAACACTGACTCACAATTTATGCATATCCCAACAGATTATCATTGCTATAATACACTACTTCATATGTCTTCATTCTTGCATAATTGTGTACATATTTGTAAGGCATTCTATATATATATTTAATCTGGCCCTTGATCAGCTATTATAGCCTTCCTGGTCTACAATTATGGCACTTTAAAAAATTATGTACACATACTTGCCATAATTACTACAATTTGCATATTCTGATCACGCTACAATTGCCACAGACCCACAAGATTGGATCCAGATTTTGGGCAAAGCCACACTTTCTGCTTGGCCCATTGCCAGCATAGACCATTTATCACTTCCTGAGTAGAGAATTGGATGGTGTCACCTTCCTTCCATTCCCGATCCATTGTAAATGTTCCCAGCACCTGTGATTTCTAGTTTTGATTCAAAATTGTAGTTTTCTAACCTGATCTGTCTTTAAGCCCTTCAGAGCAGATGGTTTCCAGCACTTTGTTTTATTATAGTAACAGCCCAAGCTCTGATTGGCTGCAGTGACTGCCCCACCTGCCAACACTTAGTTGCTGCCCTGGGCAACCCTTTTATCCTGAGCTGCCAGGCTCTCTATTTCTCTGTTGGACAGCACTTTGTGTTTTTATTAAAATAACCTTCTGGTTTGCTCCAACAATATCCTCAATGACCTTTCCTTAACCCTAGATGTTCATGTTCCACTTACCTTTATATCTCTTGGTGGACACCTTTTCTATTCTTGTCCAGGTTAGGTGAAACATAGTCTCTCTTTTCCATACCCTACCCACAGTACTTCAAAGCTTCTATCATTCATTCATTCATTCGTTCGTTCGTTCGTTCGTTCATTCACATACATTCATTCATTCATTATCTATCTATCTATCTATCTATCTATCTATCTATCTATCTATCTATCTATCTATCTATCTATCTATCATCTATCAATCTATCTATCTATATCTATCATCTATCTATCTATCTATCTATCTATCTATCTATCATCTATCTATCTATCTATCTATCTATCTATCTATCTATCTATCTATCTATCTATCTATCTCTATCTATCTATCTATCTATCTATCTATCTATCTATCTATCTATCTATCTATCTATCTATCTATCTATCTATCTATCATCTACCCTGTTTCCCCGAAAATAAGACTCAACAGGAAAATAAGCCCTAGCATGATTTTTCAGGACGCTCATAATATAAGCCCTACCCAAAAAAATAAGCCCCAGTTAAGATTGTCAGCCGGATGGACGCATTTAGTACCACATTTTCCCGAAAATAAGACCTAACCGGAAAATAAGCCCTAATGTGTCTTTTGGAGCAAAAATTAATATACAGTAAGACCTTATTTTCGGGGAAACACGGGTATCTATCTATCATCATCTATCATCATCTATCAAATTTATTTGCCATCCATCTTGCAATCCAAGGCAAGTTGAACCATTACAGGTGATTTTCATTTAATGACCACCCATTTAGCAATCGTTCAAACTTACAATGGCACTGAATGAGTGGTAGTTACAATTGTACCTCATATGTACAGCCATCGCAGTGTCCCTGCTTGGTGCCTGAATTGCAATTACAAACTTTACAGCATCCCATGGTCATGTCATCATGAATTGTGACTTTCCTTGCTGGCTCCCTACAAGCAAAGTCTATGGGGAGGACAGCAGGAAATTGAAAGTCATGATCATATGAGGTCTTTGTTTAGTGACTCTAACAATGGCAACCAGCCCTGCTGGAACTGCCATTGCTAAGTAGCATTTTCACATATCACAATTTACAGCCACATCACTTAGTGATGAAAATTCTGGTTCCAGTTTCCATAGTTGACTACATGTACTTTTATTCTTTTAAACGTTTTAAAGTTACAACGAAGGGATGTTGTTTCTTTCTGTGAAACTGAACTATCAGATCTTTCTTGCTATAAGGTTTCTGTGGAGGAACAAAGGAATGTAGGCATGAAAGAGCAGCTTATTTCTTGTGTTGATTATTGCAGACCATTGACCATAAAAGAAAAAAGGGAGAAAGATGAGACAACAATCCCTAAAAAGAAAAGGCTAGTGCTGAGATAGACTGATCCACAAAGCAGCAGTTAGGAAGGGCCAGACTCAGGGGAATGTCCAATCTGGCCTTATGGTGACTTATTGGGACTGAGTACCAGCCCAAACCAGCGGAGGGTTCTGGTTATTTTCGCTACCGGTGCGCATCGCGAGCATGCGCAGAAGTGAACTCGCGTTCCATCGGGCGATTTCACTTCCGCGCATGCTTAGGACGACATTACAAGCCGAAACACAGCTGAGGAGCTTCTCAGCTGTGCTTCGGAGGAAGAATAAAGGTCCGTATTGAAACAAGGGCGGGTGGGAGGGCTTTTTCCCGACAGCTCAGGACGCAGAGAAGCGCCAGAAAATGACATCATCGCCGGGCTCCTACTGGAGCTGCGCTCCACACAGCACCGGTAGGAACCCACCACTGGCCCAAACCCATTGCCAGCTCTTGAAATCCAGATTAGAATGTCTAAAATTGGCTTTAAAAATAGCTGGGAGCATTCCAGCAGTTAATTTTGGTTAATTTTAGCTTAGATTCATTGAAATCTAAAGCATTTAGGTAAATACAACAGATGTCAGCTTTATTAAATTAAGTATGCACACATTTAAGTCACTGTTTTGAACTACTTTGGAATTAATTTTCAACCTGATTAATCTCGTGATATTACCAATTTAAGAAGCGCAATTCTGCTATAATTTATCTGACACCAAATCAAAACTGAAAGGATTTTTTTTTTGGCATGGAGACCTTATGGGTGAGCTGTTTTCCCACTGGTGAAAACTCTTGTCTCACCCTGCTTCACAGCTTAGTTCAGCCATTTGTCGGTCTCCACTTCATAGAGTTCAGGACCCTCAGAATTGCTGACAGGCTATAATTTCACCTTCATAATTCCTAACAGCCCTTAAGTGCAGTGGACAAAGGGTGACAAAGCAGCCGGAAAGACTTGGGGTGAATTAAATGCTTTTGTTTAATTGTTTGAATAATAAATCTTTGCTTGCACTGACCTTCCTCATAGCAATCTCTCAGCCATGTATTTGTATGTTTGCATATCAGCAAACATACAAGTAAATTTAGAGAAAAATTTGGACAGCAATTAATTTTATGTTTTGCTGAGAGTGGAGGGAAGGGATTGCTGTAATACCACAAGTGATTGCAACTGTGGAGGGGACAATATTTTTTTGAATGATGGTTTTTCAATCTCCTATTGGTCAGGGAGTGCTGACTGACTCATAACATTCAATTGTGAATCAGTTGTGAGGAACTATGGGGTGGAAATGTTGATAGTATGGAGATACACTCAAACCCAGTTTATAATTTATTCTGATCTTTCTGTCCAAGTTCTTCTCTAGGCAGGCAAAGAAAGAACCATAAAACTGTAACATGCTATCATGTCTGTGGGTATGGAATAGCACATTAAGTATAATAAGTATACCAAAGATGCCCAAATTCACATTTCTGCTCCAGGTCAACCAATCCATGTTGGAAACTGGTGCTTGGAGGCTGTGAGGAACTGAATGAAGAGAATGAAAAAGAATGGAATTGAATCCCAATGGCTCTTCTGAATCCATTGATTTTCTATCTGTTGCTCTTCATAAGGTACATTTCCCTTGAAAGGATTGGCATGCACGCTGATGGTTCTTCTAGGTTCATGACTCCTGCTAGAATAGCAGAAAGAAGCCACAGCTAGGAGAACCTTTGGCCTGCTGGTTGCCATTTGTGATCTTCCTTGGAGTAGAAGTTCCTGAAAGCTATCGCTCATGGCCTTGTCATTGCCCACTTATACTACTGCAATCTGATCTATGAAGGGTCTTTGCCCTTGTAGATGATTTAGAACAGGGGTGTCAAGCTCGCATCATCATGTTGTCATCACTTAGCGACTTTTTTCTCCTTCGTTAAAATGGGAGTGGGTGTGGCCAGTGCGTGATGCATCTGGCCCGCGGGCTGCGAGTTTGACACCCCTGATCTAGAAGCTTTAGCTGGTGCAGAATATGGCTGTCAGTTGCTGACCAACACCAGACAGTTTTGGAGAATACCAGCCACTGTTGAAGAGCTGCACTGGCTTCTTTTGGACCCAACCGAAGGTGCTGGTTATAACTGCTTTGCCAACTTTGGGACCATCTTCTCCAAGAAGAGTCAGCGTACTCTCCATGGTGTACTTGGAAGGGTTTATTTATTTATTTATTAGTTAGACTTATATACCGCCTCATAGTGCAAGCATTCTCTAAGCGGTTTACACCAGTAAGCAATGTATATTTATATTGCCCCCAACAATCTGGGTCCTCATTTTACCTACCTCGGAAGGATGGAAGGCTGAGTCAACCCTGAGCCGGTGAGATTTGAACAGCTGAACTGCTGATCACAGTCAGCTAAAGTAGCCTGCAGTACTGTACTCTAACTGCTGCGCCACCTCGGCTCTATGAGGTTGTTCTAAATACCCATGGGCAGAAAGACTGAATAATGATGTTATTAAAGAAATAAATAATATTTTTTACCCTCTGGGTAGGGATGAAAGGTAAGAAATATGAACACTGTAGGACTGACTTATCTGTTTACATTGTATTGAAGTGTTAACTGGGATGCAATAAACTTTCCTAAAAGTAAGCATTGTTCAACTTAGTCGAAGTTTATTACTTAGGACTGTGTTTATATAAAGGACTGAACTGTACAACTGTCATGTTTTTCTGGTGCATGAATGAAATGAATTAATTTTTTCTTGAAACCCAACTCTGTTTTGATCTTTGAATCTTTGTAAATCTTACTCCATTATTGCATTCACATTTCACACTGGCAAGGAAAGCAGAAGATAATGCAATTATGAATTCCCAGCATTAATTTCCTCCTTGCCTTGTGCTAATTTAATCAGACATAGTTAGTATTCAGTATTATTTCTGCTTAAAAACACAAAGATGAAATAAAGCTGTATTTATGACATACTACACTTCTCCTGGCATTTAAAGTATAAACAAAAACAAACCCATGGTGCATTTTGATTTAGGATACGTATAAATCTAGAGAGGAAGGGAAAATATTGGTATAATAGACAATGACTCAAAGCCAAGGGAAAGATTGGCTTACATCAGATAGAAACTAATCGGAGTAAGTATTTCTCTGATATCTAATTCCAGCTGGAAAAGGCAGAAGGACAGGAGGAAGGACATAAAGCTGCATTCAGGAGAGCAAGAAGCAGTTTTGAGATAAGCCCCATTATCTAGAGAGGCTGGTTTTATACAATTGCCTGATAAAGAACATTATTGCCAACAGGCAGTCTTAACGGAGCCAGGAGAAAAAGGGCATGCTCTAACAGATTGTAAATCAAGGTAAAGAAGATAAACTATTCACCTTTTATTTTGGGAACATAATCTTATAACTCTCAAATGAGACCAACCATGTTCATTGGAACCTGGAAACAAGATGTATTTAATTTTTGTAGAGCTCACATTCAAAACACCAACTCAGAAAATGCCCTGTGAACTAAATGTAATTTATTGTCAAGTAAAATAGAGGAACACTATTGGTGCGAGAAACCTCTTTGGCTCAGCACGTATACTTTCATTTTCCTGTCTCTCCTTTTTCTATAATAGAGCATAACATGTCACTTGTTTTGGCTGCATTCCATTATTACCTTAAGAGGTCAAAGATCTTATTTGGAGCTGTATCCTCCATCCCATCTGGGTGAAGTAATGTGAAACATATTGTGTCTAACTTCAGCTGTTTAAACTGCTAAATATCTGGAGTGCTTTTCCTCTCTTGTGTTGTATTGTACTGATTCAAGGCTTTTAAAAAAATGTATTAAAGGATTGCCTATAGAGGACAGGAAACCACAAAACAGGACAAAACAGACTGGCTCTGGATCACCAAAGCAATGAGACAAGGTTGTAGATGCTCCATTTATTTATTTTACCTGTATGATAAATACGAGGGTGAGTCAAAACGTAATGCCATTTTCTTTATTTCAGGTGAAGTTTTTGATAAAAATACCTTGAAATTTTTCCCAGTTATAAATGATTATATCATTTACGTTCTGAAATATTTTGTTTCTTACTTTTCAGGTTTTTAGACTCGCAAGGAAAATTCAAAATGGCTGCCTCCTTAGAGTTGCGTCAAAAACAAAGAGCAGAGATTGAATTCCTTGTTGCTGAGGGGGAAACCCCTGTGAACATTCACAGATGATTACAAAATGTGTTTGAGGACAATACTTTAGATTATAGCAATGTATGCAGGTGGGTCCGTCGTCTGAATGAAGAAAAGGTGAGGAAGTGAAAACTGCAGTAAAGAAGTGGCTCAAAGAACACTCAACAAAATTTTACAAGGTAGGGAGACATGCTGTCATTTGAAGGTGGAACATTGCTATTGAGAGAAACGGTGCCTATGTTGAGAAGTAGGGATGTGATCCACAGAGGACCAGCTTCATTTTGATGTATGCTACATGTTCCTGTGTTGGTAATTATACCTGTCCTAAAGAAAATGGCATTACGTTTTGACTCACCCTCGTATATAGGTAAGCTGGATTGGAAGAAAGTAACCATGGTTTTAAATCTGGAAGAAGAAACATCAATAACCGGCACCAGGCTGATAGTTGAAAATGCAAATGAACTGTCTGCTAGTAATGAAAGTCAAGAAGCACAACGAAAGAAATATAACTATGATCAAGCAGAAAGAAGGCCAAATTAATGACAATACCGCAGGTGCAGCTATAGAACTGACAATGAAGCTATTGAAGTGATGGATAACTTCTGCCTTTTAGTGATCAACCATCGCTAGTAAAGGACAAGCAATCAAGAAATATGCCACAGGAAAAGATACGCCATCTGAAGATACACCTTTGTGTCTATAACCCACAAAGATCAAGATCATGCAAACCATGGTATTCATGGACTGAAAATTGAAGCTTTTGAACTTTGGCATTGGTAAAGATTCCTGAGAATATCTTGGACTGCCAAGGCACAAATCGGGGTTCGGGGTTCTCACTCAAGGAACACGTGACAAGTCTCAAATTATTGAATTTTGGACACCTTCTGCATTATATTGTAAATTTATAATGCTTTAATGTATCCATAGTTAGACACCCAAAGGAGCTTTCCGGGAATGTTAATCTTTGCCATCTGTATTAGAATCATATAACTTCTGACTGGTCTTGGCTACCTGGTGACATCTAGGTAGCTTTAAGTGGCGGTAAATGTCTTTCAGAGAAGAGCTGGCTCCATTTGCCTCGAAAGAGGCCATCGCTGGACTTGGTTGTATTGGACAACTTTTGTTCAGACTCTTGTTGAGAAGATGGTAGGCTTGCAGTTCCAAACTTCATTCCTGGAGGAAGCAGATTATCTACCGCTAGTCCTATTGCTGTTGTTTCTCAAGTCTGGGTACAGCACCGAGGTCGCTTTTATCACGCTTGTGAATGAACTCTGGTGATCAGGATGGGACAGAATGGGATAACTTGCCACAGCCAACTCGCCGTGGCCAACTCTCCATAGCCAACTTGCTGTGTAGCCAAGTCACCACGGCCAGCTCTCTGCAGGACAACTTGCCACAGCCAACTCATCATGGGACAACTCACTGTGGGACAATTTAACAACTCTATTTAATTATTTAAAATAAGAAAAAAAAAATTTCATTTTTGTCATTCACATTTCATTCTGTCCCTCCTTTTGCATCCTTTCTTTAATGATTCTATTCCACTATTTCTATGATATTAGTATAACTCTTGTCCCGCAGTGAGTTGTCCTGCAGTGAGTTGGTTATGGCGAGTTGTCCTGCACTGAGTTCAGGGGTAGGCTGCTGGGGGTTTGCAGGGGTTCGGGAGAACCTCTAGCTAAGATTCTGTGCAGTTCAGAGAACCCCCAAATTCCATTCATGGCTGGCCACACCCACCCCACCCTGCCCCTCCCAGGAGTCCCCATGTGGCTGTTTTGGATGCAGGTAAGTGCAGGGCGCGCGCGGAGGTTCGGGGAGGGCGAAAAACAGGCCTACTGGAAGTTTGGGAAGGTCGGAAATGGGCCCATTTCCAGCCTTCAGAGGGCCTCCAGAGCCTGTGGAGGCCATTTTTGCCCTCCCAGAGGCTTGAGGAAAGCCTCCGGAGCCTGGGGAGGGCAAAATCCCCCCCATCATGGTAGAGGAGGCTGACTAAGCCACGCCCACAATGGCCATGCCCATCCAGCAACCGGGCAGAGAACTTCTTGCTAAAAATTTTGAAGCCCACCCCTGACTGAGTTGACCATGGAAAGTTGGCTGTGGAAAGTTGGCTGTGGTGAGTTGGTCATGACAAGTTGGCCATGGCAAGTTGGTCATGGCAAGTTGGCTGTGGCGAATTGTCATAGACCCGGATGGGAGTATTGCATCTGTCCTACCCCTTTTTGACCTCTTGGTGATTTTTGATAGCATCAATTATGGTATTCTTGTTGCCTGGGTGAGAGTGAGAGTCTCTGCTCTTCAGTGATTGTACTCTTTCTTCCAAGGCTGGTTCCATTTGGTTTTGGTAGGAGGAAGGGGTCCAGTTCTGGGTTCCTGCTTTATTGAGTGTTCCAGGGCTTGAAGCTCTTCCTGCTGTCATTTAACATGTACATGGAACCACTGAAGTCATTCATTGACACATATTTAAGTATTGTCAGTATGCAGATGATATTCAGTTGTGAATCTTGCTCAGGCTGGCCAAATGCAGCTGAGGTGCTTTCCCAGTGCTTGGAGGCTGGATAGAGAAGAAAATCAGTTTATTCAGGTCAAGACAGAGTGGCTATGGGTTTTACACACACAAACACCCAGAACCAGTGACTACGCATTGTTAACCCTGAATGAGATTGCACTCCTGCACTCAGAATTGGTTTACAATCTGGGCTTTCTCTTGAACTCCTGGTTTCTACTTGAGATGGTGGCGATCAAGGCCAGAACAGCTTTTGTAGAAATACTTGTGCATCAGTTGCATCCATTCCTGGATTCGGAGGCACTGTTCAAGGGCATTCATGCCTTGGTCATCTCTTAATTGGACTATTACAATGTGCAGTATATGAGGCTACCTTGGAAGAACATTTAGAAGCTTCAACTAATGTAGAACTCAGCAGCACATGCAGTTTTGGGTGCACTACAATTTGTCTGTGTGACACCATCTTATCTGAGCTGCCTGGGTCACTATAGGCTTCTGGGTACAATTCAAGGTCCTGGCTATCACCTTTAAATCCCTACAAGACCAGGTATCCTACAGGATTTCCCCTCCATAGTGATTTCTGCCCACCCACCAGGTCTGGAAGAGTGTTTTTGCACCTATTCCTTTGGCCTTTGGCTAGGCTGCTAATACATGGTTCCTTCCCTAGACATCGGCTGGGAGCTCCAGCATGGATGTCTCTAAAGATTTTTTAAATTGAACCCTGTTGTAGTTCTAGTTGGCTTTTGCCTTAATGCTATTTTTCATTTTGTTCATTTGTTTGGTCTGAATTTTCCAGGATTTCCAGATGTTTCGGCCTTTAAAAAAAAATCTAAAGTGGGAGCAGCACCCACAACAAGCTAAAACAATGCCAACAATCAGCGGAAACTAACAGGAACCCCCAGGGGGCCTCTGGGCTTTGAATTGCAGGAGGTCCAGGTGGGGAAAACATTCTCGATATCCTGGTCCCATCTTTCAAGCCCTGTCTGGGTAGTTCCTCTACTGATCACTTCTTGCAAAAGTAACAAACAATATTGGCCAGTAGATAATCTGCCAAACTCTGGGACTGGAGATCTACGCTGGAGCTATTTTAACACACACCAAAGAATGAAAAGCAATGAGGAAGGAAGTGAGTCAGTGCTGCCAAAAAAAATCAAGATGAGAAAACAACCCAAGGAAAAACAGTTGGATCAGATGCTTCTGCCGGGGGCAGGGGGGGGCACAGAGGAGGAAGAAGAGCGGCATGCTCTGTGCATGGTTAATGGGAGACACCCTGCCACCCAACTCATCTACTGCTTCCCAGAATGCCTATCTGGGAACACAGAGTATACGGGACGAACTCGTGATGATACGAAGAAAAAAAGATGGAATTGACACGGATAAAGCGCTCTTTTTAAATAAGAGGTGGAAAGAATAAATGATATTTCATAAGCATTGTGATGTTAATAAAGTAGCTACCGTAGCTGGATGTAGAATAGACTGTACCGATTTATTCACAGGGACAAGTGATTCCTGCTCCAGGAATCACAAGCTCCATGGGAGATTCTGAGTTATCTTCATATTATCTGTTTTCCTTCTTTAGACTACTTTTCTGGTTTGGGTAGTCAAGGAAAACTATTTGGGGAGGGCACAGTACAAATGAAAGTGAGCATTGTCTGTATTCTCCATCCTTTATTGCCTCAAACCTACTCCTTGGCAGAAATCTCGGAAAGGTGGAGCTGCAAATTATATTTTGATAAGAGCTGAAGTGGTGCAGTGGTTAAATGCAGCCATTGCAGGCTGACTGCTAGTTCAACAGTTCAGCTGTTCAAATCTCACTAGGCTCAAGGTTGACTCAGCCTTCCATCCTTCCAAGGTCGGTAAAATGAGGACCCAGATTGTTGGGGGCAATATGCTGAACTCTGTAAACCGCTTAGAGAGTGCTGTAAAAGCACTATGAAGCGGTATATAAGAAAAAGTGCTATTGCTATTGCTATTGCTATTGCTATTTTGGGGGAAGTGATTTTTTGCTGCCGTTTGATAGTAATCAAAACTATTCCAGACAAAGGTGATTATGACAATGAAGATACTTCTGAATATAAACAACCATAGCTACTGTGCTTCATTACCCATGATCAACATTCAGTTAGAAAAATGTTTCCAGAAAGTTTTTTCTAAGTCTACCACATCTAATCCTATTGATAGGCTGTTGGTGGACCTGGCTATTGTCTGGCATGATGTTGCTGGTTTCTGTTATATTATCACCATTTCAATAGCTTGTAATTATTTGAAAGAGCAATATTTTGTTTATTTTTTATGTTGTCTGTTTTTATTTTATTAAAAAAAAGTTAAAACAATTTTTAAAGAACCCAACGAACGAACAAAAACCAAAACAAACAAGACAATAAAAGAAAAAAAGTGTTTAAAAAAGGATATTTAAAAAGTGTGCATACAAATATGTGTATAGCATACAAATATGTATATATGTATTTATTGCTTTCATATAATTTATATAGCGACCCGCCTCACAAATATGTGACTCTGGGTTGCGAACAATAGAGATAAAAGAATACTTAAAACAATTATTATAAAAAACATTAAAAACTATAAAAACATAGCTAGAAACAAGAAATAACAGGTAGTAATGGCACCACCTCACTAGTTTTCCGGTCCCCGGTTGTATGTAATATGTACATATATATGTAATAACTTAAGTCAAAACAAAATAATCTTCCATAGTATTCTCTAAGAGCCCAGCTGATGCAGTAGTTAAAGCAGTGGTTCCAAACCTTTTTGTGATCGAGTACCACTTGGAGGTCCCGTACAGTCGCCACGTACCACCTGGTTCCAGAGAAACTAAATTCGATCAGATATCACTTTATTTCCATAATTGTACCGTTCCTTTTTTGGCCCCGCGCCGCTGGGACCAGGTGGGTGGCGTGTGGCAGCAGTTGCAAATCGTTGCCAGATTATCTTGTGTTAGGCAGTAAACATTTTTGTGAAGTAAAAAATAACTAACTAAAAATCGTTCATGACCCCGAAAGTGTTCGCGTATCACCTGGAAGGCCCTCGCGTACCACTAGTGGTACATGTACCACAGGTTGGGAACCACTGAGTTAAAGGCACTGAGTTCGAAACAGGGAGAGTATGAGTTGTAGACCCCGTCTTAGAGATGATGCCAGCTGAGTGACCTTGAGTTAGTCATACTCTCTCAGCTCTAGGAAGAAATGGGAACCACAAAAATTTCAGAGATTTGCCTAGGCAGTTGCCAGAAGTCAAAATGCACACACACTCATGTGATATTCTCTAGCACAGCATTGAAGATCTACGAGCAAGAATAGAGAGAATATGGCATTTTCTGGAAGTGTATGAAAGTATATATTATCACAGCATTTCTGCACAAATGTAATATATCTTATCGAATGAACACACAAACCGTACCTAAAAACACAAATACAGACTGATCAACAATAGCAATAGCAATAGCACTTAGATTTATATACTGCTTCATAGTGCTTTACAGCCCTCTCTAAACAGTTTACAGAGTTCAGCATATTGCCCCCAACAATCTGGGTCCTCATTTTACCCACCTCAGAAGGATGGAAGGCTGAGTCACCCTTGAGCCAGTGAGATTTGAACAGCTGAACTACTGAACTAGCAGTCAGCTGAAGTAGGTTGCAGTGCTGCTTTTAACCATGCGCCACCTTGGCTCCTGTTTACAAGACTGTAATTGCTTCCATGCTCTCTCTCCTTCTCTCTGTTTTAAATATATCATGCAAAGTTTCTGGGTCCCAGGTGAAGGTAGGCTACCGGGCCCATCATTCCTGATTGCTGGTTTGGATTAATAAAAACTGACATCCTGAGGTAAATCTGCTTGTAAGTCACGTGTTTTAAATTTGATTTAGAATTAAAACCATTAACTGTCAGGGATAAAACTATCGGAGGTTCTGTAGATGGTAAGAAGGAAGTAGGCCATTCAGTGAAAGAATGCTGAATTAACGAGTTTCCAACTTTGCCTATAACTCAACCTGAAAAGATGAATAATCCGTCTAATTTGCACTTATTTGTAAGGCACCTGTTATTCGCAAATTGAAGCTCTGCTCAGGAGACCAGCCATTCATCACTGATACCTCACTGTGAGATTAATTAATGTGAAGTAGGCGAGACAGCAAAGGACATTTTCAATAAAGGCAGAAGCAACCTTGCCAGGTGTTGCCTTTCACAGAAAGGCAATACTCACTATGGTGACAGACTTGAGAATGCTTCTTTAGAGAGAGACGTCCATGCCCTTCCTTCTGGACAACTCTTCCCCAAGCTGATTTTGGCTAGCTCTGTGGAAGGACCCAGGCTGGAGGCAGTTGCTCTAAGGACCATAGTGCTATTTTAGAAGGAGAACTTAATTGAGATAGGCCCAGTCTGAAAGGCTTTCAGATTTTCTCTATTTAAGAGAAACAGCTACAAGGAGGAACTGACTCTATAAGGAACAAGGAATTCCCCTCCTGAAAATGTCGGATTGCCTCCCTGCCTTTTTTCTCTGGTCTCCAGCATCACTTATAATTGGTACAGTACAGGGGTGGGTTCCACTTACCTTCGCCACCAGTTCGCATCGCGACATTTCACACGATTTCACTTCCGCGCATGCTCAGAAGCAGGAATTAGCCCGAAACACAGCTAAGGAGCTCATCAGCTGTGCTTCGGACGAAGAAATAAAGGTCGGTATTCACCTGCGGGCGGGCGTTAGGGCTCTTTTTCAAGCCGTGTAAGGGGGAAAATCCACAAAAAAGATGGCGGCGTGCACAGAACGGCACCGACAGTGATTTCACCAGTGGGTCGCTACCGGTTGGGTGATCCGGTCCGAACTGGGAGGAACACACCCCTGGTACAGTATATTCTTGATATCACCACCACCATTCATATACAGGTAGTCCTCGACTTACAATAGTTCACCTAGTTTGGGGTCTGCAACCTTAAACACTCAAAGAGCCACTTGGGCCCATTTCCCACAGAAAACAAAACAATGGGAGCCACAAAACCTGGGTGGGCATGGCCAACTCACTCACTCCCACCCAGTCACATGACCACCCCAGCCACACCTACCCAGGTTTTGTGGCTCCCTGTGTTTTGTTTTCTATGGGAAATAGGTATCTCCCTCTGTCTCTTTCCCTCTCTCATCTCTCTCTCCCTCCCTCCCTCTCCTCTCTCCCTCTCTCTTTTTCTCTCATCTCTCTTTTTCTCTATCTCCCTCCCTCCCTCTCATCTTTCTCTTTCTCTCATCTCTGTCTTTTTTCTCTCTCTATCTCTCTATCACCCTCTCTCTCATTTCTCTCTGTGTCTCTCTCTTTCTCTCTCATATTTCTTTTTCTGTCTCCCCCCTCTATGTGTCTCCATGTCTGTCTGTCTGTCTGTCTGTCTGTCTGTCTGTCTGTCTGTGTGTGTGTGTGTGTGTGTGTGTGTGTGTGTGTGTGTGTGTGTATCTCGTTCTCTCTCACTCCCTGTCTCTGTGTCTCTTCTCACTCTCTCAGAAAGCCCTGTGTGCTCTCCTTGGGGCTTTTCACTACCCGTTTTTCTTTCTTCCTTTTGGAAATCCGGGCTGGCTGAAGAATGAGTGCAACCCACAATGAAGGCTTCCCTCCGTCTTCCCCTCCTCCTCTAGTGCACACCCTCCCGGCCCCACCACAGCTGGCCAGGGGGTCACGAGACGAGGAGGGGGTGGAGGAGGGAAGCCTCCGCTGCAGGTTGCGCTCATTCCTCAGCCAGCCTGGATTTCCAAAAGGAAGAAAGAAAAAAGGGTAGCGAAGGGCCTGAGAGCATGCAGGGCTTTCCGAGAGAGTGAGAAGAGACACAGAGACAGGGAGCGACACACACACACACACACACACACTCCGAGAGAGAGAGAGAGAGAGAGAGAGAGAGAGACAGACAGACAGACAGACAGACAGACAGACAGACAGACAGACAGACAGACAGACAGACAGACAGACAGAGGGAGATTGGCTGATGGATGAGCGTCTTTGGCGAGGGCCAAATCCAGCCGAATCTCAATCTCTCTCTCTCTCTCTTTCCCTCCCTCCCTGGTGGGAAACGGCGGGCAGCTACTTCTGGGTTTGCTAGAGAGAGAGAGAGAGAGAGAGAGAGAGAGAGAGAGAGAGAGAGAGAGAGAGAGAGAGAGAGAGAGAGAGTGTTGCCAGGGGCGAGTGGGGCAGAGAATGGCCTCCAGGAGGGGGAGGGGACCCAGTCTCCCCCATTGTGAAGCATGCTAGCTTTCACTGTGCTATGCAAGGCACTGCAAGAGCAGCGGGCAGGCCATGGAGGGGGTATTGGGTCTTCTCCCAGCCCCACATTAAAGGAAAGCCAGCCGGGCTTCTCCTTCCCTCCTACCCTTCCCCCTGCTCCCTTCTCCCCACTCAATCCTACTTCGGGACAGAGAAGCGACCGCTGGAAACACGTGATGGAGTGACGTCGAAGCGCATCTTCTGACCCTCCGGCGCTCACCTGCAACTCTCCGCGCTCCTCCAGGCCTGGCTTGCTGAGGGGGGTGAAGCAGCCCTGACGCCTCTGATTCCCCCCCCACGGTCCCAGCCATCTCTGCCCGGGGAAGGAACAGGAAACAAAAAGCGGCGCCTTTCAAAGGCGGCAAACAGCATTCCGCTGCGAGAGCCGGGCCAGGCCTCTCTACCATCCAACTTGCCAATGGGGCCGCTTCTGCCAGGTCATCTCCCCCCCCTTGCTGGGCTGTTGTGCTTGGTGCTCAGCAGGGGAGGGGAGCACTTCCCCACGCTGCCCCCTTCTTTCTCTTGGCCCTGCCGACAAGAGAAGAGGAAAGCCAGGCTTGGGGAATGGCCCCCACCCCGCAAGATCTGCCCCCACCATTCTCTCCTAGCCGTCTTTGCTGGCGGCAACAGCAAATGTACCACAATGAAGGTGGAATGCTGTTGCCGCACAAAGGCAAGTAGAGGGGCGCTTCGCTCCCGCACTAAGGCTCCAGCCATGCCACTGCCGTGACAGGATGATGGCTCTTTCATCCCTCTGCCATGTCAGGGTGACAGGGAGCCACAGCAGAAGGTCCAAAGAGCCGCATGCAGCTCCAGAGCCGCAGGTTGCAGACCCCTGACCTAGTTACTGTTCAAAGTTACAACATCACTGAAAGAAGTGACTTATGACCATTTTTCACACTTATGACCATTGCAGCAGCCCCATAAGTCACGTGATCAAAATTCAGATAGTTGGCAACTGACTCACATTTCTGATGATTGCAGTGTCCTGGGATCATGCCATCATCTTTTGCAACTTTCTGACAAGCAAACTCAATGGGGAAGCCAGATTCATTTTTAACAACCGTGTGAGTAACTTAACAGCTGCAAGGATTCACTTAACAACTGTGTCAAGAAAGGTCATAAAATGGGGCAAAAACTCACTTAACAAATGCCTCGCTTAGCAACATAAATTTTGGGCTCAATTGTGGTCATAAGTCATAAGGACGACCTGTATAATGATACCGGATCTCAAATAAAGTTGGATTAGGCATTCCAAGTAGAAGACATGGAACAGAAATAACAATTCTATTCTTTGGATTATGAATGCATACAGGGTCTCTTGCCCTTCTTTTTTCCCCAAAATGCTTATTTATTCTTCTAATTACAGGTAGTCCTCTGTTTATGACCATAATCGAGCCCAGAATTAGGGTTGTATGTTGGGCCAGTTGTTAAACAGGTCATCACATGACCAAGCAGATTTTATAACATTTGATAGCAGTTGTTCAGTGAATGTGGCAGTTCTAAAGTGACCAAACTCATTGTCTGCAAAAGAAGTTTTTATAGGAAGTAAATGCTGGCTTCCAGCAAAAATAAAATGTTGTAAATTGTGAAACATCACAGCAGGACGCTGCTAAGTGAATGATGGCTATTGTAACAAGGACTACCTATAATATGTCATGCCCATGTCCTGCGAAGAATCCACTAGAGCAGGGGTGTTAAAGTCAAGGTCCGTGGGCCGGATCTGGCCCATGGGGTGCTTAGATCTGGCCCGTGAAGGACCGGCCCACAGTGCTTTACCAGCGAAAATGGAACTCCCAAGCTCCATTTTCGCTGGCAAAGGGTTGCAGGAGGCTGTTGCAGCCAAAAATGGAGCTCAGGAGGCCGTTTTCTCTGGCAGCGTGCTCAGGCCATCACAGGCATCCCAGACACGAGTGATGTCGAGCTGGTCGTGCCCCCTGGCCACGCCCCCCCAGCTCCCCTGAGGTCAAACACAACCCCGATGCATCCCTCAATGAAATCGAGTTCGACACCCCTGCACTAGCCACAAATTAAAAAGTAGAATAATCAGAACATAAAAATCAAATCATGCTTAAAATGTGAAAAATACAGTGATTATAATTGTATGACAGACCAAATCACAAATCTAGCATTATCATGCAAACCTAGAAAATTGGGTTAATTGAATGAACTATGATTCCACTTAACCGAGGGCAAAGTACTTTAGTCCAAAACTCTGAAAAGGTGACTTACAATTTAAAACACTCAGATGGTTCAACAGCTTAGCTGTATGTCTATATGCAAATTTAG
Source organism: Diadophis punctatus similis (assembly GCA_023053685.1). Classification (NCBI taxonomy): domain Eukaryota; kingdom Metazoa; phylum Chordata; class Lepidosauria; order Squamata; family Dipsadidae; genus Diadophis; species Diadophis punctatus. The sequence continues at coordinate 210,244,052 of JALIGW010000002.1, read as the reverse complement.
AAAATTACTACAATATAAATAGAAATCAACTGCAACCTTTTTATAATGTAGGAAAAATGGATCAGAGAACACGTTGCACCTTTCCAATCTGATGTCTGGGAGGTAACGCTTGATAGGCAATTTCAAACTCTTTAACCCAGATGTGGAATATGTTAGGCTAAGCAACTCTACATGCCCAAGGCAAGGTCAATTGTAGCAGCTAGTATCTTGTTAATGTGTATAAATTAGATGGACCTTTGATGAATGTGAGATTCTGGAAGACTCATTTTAACCTTGTCCTGTTTGTTGTCACTATTACTGCTCCTTTTTTCTCTCCCATAATACAATTATTTTTTTATTTATCTATTTATCAAATATATAAAGCTGCCCATCTCACAAGAAGTTACCCCCTGAGACAGCATACACCAGTGATGGCGAATCTATGGCACACATGCCACAGGTGGCACGCGGAGCCATATCTGCCGGCACGTGAACCGCTGCCCCATCTCAGCTCCAGCACGCTTGTGCGCGCCAACCAGCTGATTTTCGGCTCGTGTGGAGGCTCTGGGAGGGTGTTTTCAGCCTCTGGGAGGCCTCCGGAAAGGCAGGAGAGGGCGTTTTCGCCCTCCCCAGACTCTAGGGAAGCCTCTGGAGCCTGGGGAGGGAGAAAAATGGACTTACCGGGCCCACCCGAAGTCGGGAAATGGGGGAGCGGGGGGGATTGTGCACACATGCATGGGGGGGCAGCATTGAATTATGGGTGTGGGCACTGGAGCGTGTGCAATAGTGCATGCGTGCACGCATGCTTTCAGCACCCGTGGAAAAAAGGGTTCGCCATCACTGGCATACACCAATCAAATAAAAACAACAACAAAAGTGAAAAGTTCGGGTTCTTGACAACCAGCATATAGTTATAACATTTGCAGGATGGGGGTCATGTGATCCCCATTTGCAACCTTCCCATCCAACTTCTAATAAACAAAGTCAATGTAGGAAGCCAAATTGTCTTAACTGTGTGACTCACTGTAACAACAGCAGTGATTCACTTAGCAATGATGGCAACAACAACAAAAAAAGGTTGTCAAATCAGGCGTGACTCACTTAAGCACCTTGCTTAGTGATGGAAATTTTGATTCCAATGATGGTTGTAAGTCGAGAACTTCCTGTATTTTAGTGGGAGCTCTAAATTCTACAGTGGCCTCTCTTGGTGCCCTGATCCCAACAGCCTCTTGGATTCCATGTGTTCCCAGGGCACTGTTTTATCTTCTATCTGGGAGCATTACCTCCCAGAAACACGCAGATTGATTGGAGATCCGATGCTTCAGTTGCCAGGCCAAAGACTGGCAAAGAATTATGACAGGTGACATTAATCTAGTTTTATAAATAGAACTCTTGTCTGCATACTTTTCCCCATTATAATTTTGATATAGTGTCACCTGAGACACTATATGAAGAACGGTTGCAGGAACTGGGTATGTCTAGTTTAATGAAAAGAAGGTCCAGGGGAGACATGATAGCAGTGTTCCAATATCTCAGGGGTTGCCACAGAGAAGAGGGAGTGAAGCTATTCTCCAAAGCACCTGAGGGCAGAACAAGAAGCAATGGGTGGAAACTAAACAAGGAGAGAAGCAACCTAGAACTAAGGAGAAATTTCCTGACAATTAGAACAATTAATCAGTGGAACAACTTGCCTCCAGAAGTCGTGAATGCTCCAACATTGGAAGTTTTAAAGAAGATGTTGGGTAACCATTTGTCTGAAGTGGTGTAGGGTTTCCTGCCTAAGCAGGGGGTTGGACTAGAAGACCTCCAAGGTCCCTTCCAACTCTGTTTTTATTATTATTATCAAGTCCAGAAAAACCAGAGAGCTTTCTTTTGGATATAGAGTGCACCAGAAGTGGTCTTTAGGGAAGATGTCCGAGTTCCAAAAAAAAGGAGGGGAAAAGGAATCAGCATTAGAATCAATTCTATTCTAAAATGGATGCAGACTTCAGGCTTTTTTGTTGGGGGGTGGGGGGGAGAAATACATTTTGGTAATGGCTATGTTCACGTGGCAGTTTACATCAGTGATTAAAGTTAATGCAGTTGAAGAACGTGTGCAGCCCCTTTTAATCCTCACAGCAAGGACTCTCCCGCTGTTTCCCTGCGGCAGCACTTATGATGAATAAAATAATAATTTGAGTTAAAGGAGGATCTAATTAGCCACACATTTCAAGTGCAGCTTTTGTGTTTCCTCTTGGGCAGTAGTCAACAACAACACCAATTTGGGAGGGAATGTGTAATCGGTGTGGGTGTAGGGTGCAGGTGGGAGAAGCTCAGAGCTGCTTTCCAGAATGAGTTGAGGGAAGAAAAAGAAGTAGAGCAGGCTTATTCAACCTTGGCAATTTTTAAGACTGGTGGACTTCAACTCCCAGAATTCCCCAGCCAGCATCTGGGAGTTTGAAGTCCACAGGGTCTTAAAGGTGGCAACGTTGGATACTACCCTGAGCGAAAGGGTAGTGGTGAAATTTGTCTTCCAACCTTTCAATCAGAGCTGGGTGTAAAAGGCCAATTTCTGTAATTTTGAGGTCCATACCACTAATCTAAATAGTATGCCTTCTTTTTTTCCAAAAATTTATCTTCCTCCTTCAAAGCAGCATGTACATTTTCAGAAGGGGGGGGAGGGATTGCTGGGAAAATTATGGAAACACTCAAGTGTGAACTGCAAGGGGGTTAGAGGATAGAGGTAATGCCTCATCCAAATTGCTGAACCCACAGCAGTGTGGAAGGATGAGCTGCCTTTCCTCTTTTTAAATTCATTCTTCTTCGTTAGTTTCACTAACTAACAATTAATCAGTAGCAGCTGAGAGGGCTGTTGGATAGGTGCTGCTGGATGGAAGACCAAGGAGGAGGTTGATCCTGCAGGCCCATCATACCTCCTTTACCTTATCTCAAAACATTGGATGCCTCCTCACCCTCCCCTCCACGTCTATGTCCAAGTTCCAATGCCTGTAGAATCATAGAATCATAGGGCTGGAAGGGACCTTGGAGGTCTTCCAGTTCAACCCCATACCTAAGGCAAGTGTCCTTAAACTATCCTGGCAATTAGTTGTCCAATCTTTTCTGAAAACCTCCAGTGATGGAACACTCACAACTCCAGGAGGCAAGGTGTTTCATTGATTAATCATTCTTACAGGAAATTTCTCCTTATTTCCCTCTGAGCTTCCATGAATTGCTTCTTGTCTTGCCCTGATGTGTTATGGAGAATGAATCAATGACCTCTTTCCTGTGACAACCCTTCTCTGCTGTCATGTCTTCCTTGAGCCTTCTCTTCATTTGGCTAAACATGCCTAGTTCCCTTAACTGTTCATTGTATGATTTAACCTCCAGACCTCCTATCATCTTTGTTGCTCCTCTTTGTACTCTTTCTAGGGCCTCAGCATCTTCTTTGTATTATGAAGTTTCATCCTTTGTTGGGGGAATGGATTGTGTTACGTACGGACATACATAGTGACTATTTGCATAGCTGCCGCTGATTGGCTAATCTAGCGGCGGGAGAAAGAAACTGCTGTCAGTGGCTAGCAAGCTTCAGGGAAGCCCTTAAAAGCGGCTTCCCTGCAGCCTGCCGGCAGTCCGTATTAATTCTAGTTAATAGACAATAAAGGTGCTGAACTGTTCCTGCAACTCGCCTCTTCATTTACGCATGAATCTAACAGATTGGACTTGGAGTAAGACTTTATTCTATGTGGCTAAAGGAGACAAAAGCTGAGAGATCCTGCATATTCTCTGGCTCCTGGCTAGATAACTCAAAGCCCCTAGAATTGCTCAGCCGGAAAACTAAAAGTTTTGCAAGGAGTATTTTAGATACATGAGATGTGCCTGCATCTTCCCATGAGTAATGAGGCTGCTTATAGCAACATGCTCCTGAAAGCTGCACAGTACAGGAAGACAATATCTATCCTCCAAGTTGCTTCTGAATGTTCCATGGCTCTTGTCCCAATGAATGATATACTAGTGACTGCTTACTGCTTGCTTTGGCACAGAGATCTCTTTAGCTTGATCAGGTCACCGGACAGATGGAAAGGGTTGCTCTGATGACATAAGTGCAGGGCACTGCAGTTTGAATCAACATCCTATCCTATCCTATTTGAATAATAAAGCTACATCTAATCCTGGAAATAATAAATCATTGGATAAAGACAGCACATAATTTTGTCTGCATGGCGAGGAGGCGTAAATTCAGACTCCAGATGTGTTGTCTGTTGGACCTTGGCTGTTGAATTCAGATTCCACACAGGTGTTTATAACTTGATTTATTTACCAGGTTATACATAGCTAACCCCCACCCCAGCTGCTAACTGAGATCTGCATACGCTTTCTCATTGTGTGATGGATTGGAAGTGAGATTGGATGCTGGTTCTACTTAAGTGAACAGTACATAAAGAATTTACTGGGCCAGCATGCGCTAGAACAGTGATGGCGAACCTATGGCACGCGTACCACAGGTGGCACGCGGAGCCATATCTCAGGGCACGCGAGGCGTTGCCCTATGTCAGCTCCAGCACGCATGCGCACGCTGGCCAGCTGATTTTTGGCCTTCCTTTCAGCCGTTTTCACTCTCCCCAGGCTTCAGGAAAGCCTCCTGAAGCCTGGGGATGGCGAAAAATGGCCCAATGGGCCAGTGGTGGGTTCCTACCAGTGCGGTCCACTCTATAACACCGGTAGCGGCCCGCTGGTGACATCACAGTACCGGTGCAGTCGGTTGCTGGTGCCTGGGTGCCGCCATTTTTTTAAGATAAAAATTTAATTTTTTTAAAAAAAATTTCTTCTGTGCATGCCCTGCCTTCCTAGCCCACAGTGAGTCCAAGCAGGGGAGGATGGCTGAGGGAGCGTGTGAGACGCTGCCGCGGTCTTGCTGCTCCCGCTGTGGGGGGCTGCGTTGTGGATGGGCAATGCCCCCCCCCCCGCTTCTCCGGCCGCTGCCAAGCTCCTGAGGCCCACGCCCACCTGGTCACATGGCTGGCAAGCCAAACCCACAAAATAAGCCACGGCCACAGAGTGGTAGTAAAAAAATTAGGAACCCGCCCCTGCAATGGGCTTACCAGAAGTCTGGAGGCTTCAGCGAGGCCTATGCGCATGCGTGTGGGCCAAGCGTGAGGGGAGGGTTGTGCGCATGCATGGGGGACAGCGCGGGAGTTGTGCACATGCACGGGGGAGAGCATTGCATTATGGGTGTGGGCACATGCACACGCGCTATTGCACGCGCGCACACCCTTTTGGCACCTAAGCCGAAAAAAGTTCACCATCACTGCGCTAGAAATTACAAAGAGAAAAAAAGACTTTGGGAGAATAAATTATGGATTACTGTTCCCACATATCCTGGTTAAAATGAATATTGTGCAGTCAACAAGCTAGAGAATCAGGAGAAGTCAGAATTTCAAATCAGTACTGAAATGGTTTCATCTTTGACTTTCCAAAAGTAGAAGAATAGAGGCTTCTTCCAAAAAGACACTTAGACCTTTGGAGATCAGGAAGCAAGTGAACCACCTGCTTCTCGTGGAGTGCATTTGGGAAATTGCCCAGGGCTAGTAAAACCTGGATCAACTTAGGAAAGAGATATGGCTTCTATTAAAGAGTGTTACATTTTATGACTAAGTATATATATTAAAGAGATAACAATATGAAAATACCTTTCCACCAATACCTGCAAGTGTTGGATGGGGCAAAACGTGTACTACATTCAAAAAGCCCACCCCACAAGAGGGTCTTCAGCTCTTGGCAGAGTGATAATTGAAGAGAATTAGAATGAAATGCTAAGCCGAAAAGGAAATTAAGAGACGGGAAGGATGCCTGAAACCTGGGGTTCAGACTCTGCATGACCACCGAGTGCCAAAACAAAGAGTCAAACGAATGAATGGCACATCTGTGCATTAAAAGCCATTTTTCTTCCAACACAGCCTTTGCTGTAAAGAATCTTGCTTGGAGTACCAGGAACTCTCTGTAAATAGCAGAAAAGATCTAATGGAGGCTTGGTCCCACAGGCCACGTGTCTTGCTTAATTATTAATATATGTGTTTATACTATCCAACCCCAATGCTCTTGATAGTTTGGTTTTGAGGTGTTGCATGAACCCAGCCGCTGCAGTTTTCAAATTGTCATCAATAACTAAGGACAGATCTGTTCAACAACTCATGACAAAGTCTCTCTTTCCCAATCAGTCTGTGGAATTCATTTAAGTATTTATTGGGGGGGGGGCAGAACAAACAGTAAAATGATGCTCAGCTACCAGAAATAAAAGGAAACCAAGCCATGGTTTGTCTTTTAAGCAGGGTTCATATTAGAAGCTGCATTTAAAATACTGGTTTCATTGAATCAATATTGCCCCACATATATTATTTGCGATCATATTATAAGCAACTGCATCCTCTTCGCTGATGACATAAAACTATTCAACACCACTGACAATGTTGCTGCCCTACAAAGCGACCTTGACTATGTGTCTGAATGGTCGAACAATTGGCAACTCCAAATCTCAACCAACAAATGCTCTGTCTTACACATTGGCAACAAAAATCAGAACACCAAATATAAGCTATGCGGATATGACTTCATAGACGACCCTCACTCTGTCAAGGACCTAGGAGTACTCATCTCAAACGATCTAAGCCCCAGAGCTCACTGTAACAGCATTGCCAAAAAGGCATTAAGAGTTGTTAACCTAATTTTGAGAAGCTTCTTCTCCGGTAACATTGTACTACAAACTAGGGCATATAAAACCTTTGCCAGACCAATTCTCGAAGTTCGTCTGCCTGGAATCCATTTTGTATATTGGACATTAACACAATTGAATGAGTCCAGGGCAGTAGTGGGTTCTAAAACCCGTTGCTACCGGTTCACACATGCGCTCGCGCGCACACCGCTTTTGCACATGCACAGAAGCGTCCCAGGCAGGCGAGCGGAGCCTCCTGTCACCGCCGCTACCGGTTCGCAGAACTGGGCCGAACCGGGAGATACCCACCGCTGGTGCAGAGGTACTTCACGAGAAGACTATTCTACTCCTCTGCTCTCAACAGAATACTTTATACCACCAAGCTCGAAATTTTGGGCTTGGACAACCTAGAACTACGCCGCCTATGGTCTGACCTAAGTGTAGTACACAAAATTGTCTGCTACAACATTCTACCTGTCAATGATTACTTCAGCTTCAACCGCAATAATATACGGGCAAACAATAGATACAAACTCAAGGTAAATCACTCCAAACTCGATTGCAGAAAATATGACTTCAGCAACAGAGTGGTCAATGCCTGGAATGCTCTACCTGACTCTGTTGTTACATCCTCTAACCCCCACAGCTTCAACCTTAATTTTTATTTTCCATTTTTCCAATTTACATAACAATAAACATTTTTAACAGTACTGTGTCATATGTCTCTTACAGTTATTTACATTTATTTATATACATTTTTGTTTCTCTGTTCTAACCAATTATACCACTTATCCCATACCTCGTAAAATTCTGTTTCTTCCTTGCCTTTCATTTCTAATGTAAGCTTATACATCTCGGCACATTCTAATATCTTATGGCATAATCATCTCATTGGTTGGTATATTTTTGAGTTTCCAACACTGAGCATAAACAGTTTGTGCTACTGTTACTATGTTTAAAATGATACATTGGAGTTCAACCTTAAACTGTCTACCGTGGACCTCACCACATTCCTAAGAGGTCCGTAAAGGGGGCATGCATAAGCGCACTATCGTGCCTACCGTCCCTGTCCTACTGTCTCCATTTACTTGTACCCATTCCTTGTTCATGTCCATGTTTATACTTACACCTGTTATCCGGTACATGTTCAACAAATTAAAATAAATAAATAATAAATAAATAAATATATTACTGTGATTGCTTTTTTCTTTGTACAGAGTGGCCTCAGATGCAAGATACTTGGCATACTATCCAAAGTCAGGAGCCAGTTGGGAGAAAAAAATTGAGGATGTAGCCCCTTGTTTTGCTGCATCTAGTAACTTCAAAACGGACCCATGCTGCCGCAGCCATCTTTTCATTTTTCAGCTTGTCACACACTATGGGAGGGAGGGAGAGGTTTGGAATGTCAGGCCAGACAATAACAATTCATCGTCTTGTGGGAACCAAGGTCATCTCAACAGGGGCTGGCCAGAGACTTGAAGGAGTTACCCGGGAGACGTCAGAACACCTAATTGGACAAGGCGACCTGTGACAAGGAGGGAGGGGAATATCTATTCTTTAATTATATGAAAACCACGGGAAATAGTTAGAGTTGGTTTTGCTTTCATGCGTGCTGAAATGATGTACTCAATAAAACAGTTCTTAAAGAGATCTGATTGTCTCGGAGTGCTGGCTTGGTTGGGTTCATCAGTCGGAACTTTGACAATACCCTTTACAACAGGCTACTTCAGCTGACTGCTAGTTCAGCAGTTCAGTTGTTCAAATCTCACCGGCTCAAGGTTGACTCAGCCTTCCATCCTTCTGAGGTCGGTAAAATGAGGACCCAGATTGTTGGGGGCAATATGCTGAACTCTGTAAACCGCTTAGAGAGGGCTGTAAAGCACTATGAAGCGGTATATAAGTCTAAGTGCTATTGTTATTGCTAACAGGGGTGTCTAACCCCTCTAACATTCCTTCTGGGCAATTCTGGGAGTTGAAGTCCACAGGTCTTAAAGTTGCCAAGGTTGAACATCCCTGCTTACACCGTTCCCCAGCTTCCTTTTCCACCCCTGCCTGTAGCTTCTGGAGACTAATCCCTGTGCCGTATCTCACACTTACCTATCGTAGGAATAACTGATGAAAGCCATACAGGCAAGAGCTGTGCCCTGCATTGTTGAAAGCTAGACAACTCCAGCAGTGCCAGCAGTTGCACAAGGAGAACAGAGAAAAAGGGATGTAGCTGTTAGGAAAGAACAAATGGCACACATTCAACATTTTATAAACAAGCTGACTTTCTGGCCCTGGAGGATTTCTATTTTTATCCACATATTCTGACAGGATGTGCTGAAAGTAAAGTTGAAAGACACAAAGTCATTGGCATGCTCGAAATTAGTCTAGCCCAAGATGGAGTCCAGAAAATGTGTTGGAGTATAGTTGCCACCATTCTTGACAACCATAGCAATTGAATCTAGGTGATTAGTAAGGTAGGGGGGAACCTAAAAATTGACAACCGATAGGGAAGGTGAAGATTAGATAATCGGAGAGTGTTTTATTCCAAAGTTGAAATAAGACTTATTCCAAGGCTGGAATACAAATTGCACTAAGCCATGGTGTGAAATACGCAATGAAAAAAACTAGCTGTTGTGGTTCATAAGCCGTTGCGATTTATGGCTTAATGTTGTACCTTAGTCAACAAAACATGTTTAAAACAAATCATAGTTTCACAAATGAAGGCGAATATACGTGTCCCAGGATAATGTCCCAGGATCCAATCTAAGTTGGCTGCCTAGACCACAGGTGTTGTCTTCTGAGCTTTTGGATTCGTGCTGGAGCCCATCTTCAGGGAACTTCCATCACCATAGTTCAAGTGAAAAAAGGTATATGGTGGAGAGGAAACTGCAGGGGTCAGTATCATAGGCCGGGTTCAGTATTGTTTTCATTGTAACATTTTGGTTGTGCCACAAAACAGGCCTTATATCAGGGGTCCTCAAACTTGGCAACTTTAAGACGTGTGGACTTCAATTCCCAGAATTCTCCAGCCAGCTATGCTGGCTGGAGAATTCTGGGAGTTGAAGTCCACAAGTCTTAAAGTTGCCAAGTTTGAAGACCTCTGCCTTATACAGTATATATACAATCCGGTCACCTAACTTCACAGTAAGGGCTATTTATGAGGGAGCAGAACATAATCTGTTTGTCCTCCTTTCTCACAATTTGCTCACAAAAGTGGAAAAACCCCAGGAGCCCTGGAAATGGCTGACGCTTCCTTTTCTCCCACACGTTGTGAGTATCGCCTGCTCGGCCAATCAACAGGATGGGGCTGGGCGGCAAGATGTTTGGATAACTTGGTGGGTCAAGGCTAGAATGTAATCTCTGCTCTCACAGTTCCTGCATCAAGAGGAAGTGCGAACTGTAAACAAGGAGAAACGATCCTGCTTTGTGATCGGGCTTTGGGTGTGCCCAGACAGAAACGGAGGAAATGCTTGCAGATTTCCCCTTCCTTAATACACCTCCGAGATAAACATTTATTTACTCTTTGACAGATTTTTTAAAAATCCTAGCTCCTGAACATCCCAGAATTTCTGGCTAAGGAGTCATAATTACAGTAGGGCAATATTGTTTTAAAAAGAATCAAGGGGGAAAAAACCAGCACTTTTAATATAATTCTTGAAAGTTCAGGCATGGAAAAGTAGAATGTGACAACACAGTGGAATGATTATATCTTATTATATATGAAGGAACGCAGGTGTTCTTCAACTTCTTGGCACCTATCTGGGCGTACAAAACGTGAAGCCGGGATAACAGCCTTTGAGATAGACCTGCCTTCAAAACCAAGCAATGCAAGTGTTAAGAGAAATATGATGAAAATATGGGCCCCCAAAAGAGAGTGTCTGATATCTCAGTCAAGACAGAAACAGAGAAAGGGGGAAGAGAGGGGAGGGGGGAGGAGAGGGAGAGGGAGGGGGGAGGAGAGGGAGAGGGAGGGGGGAGGAGAGGGAGAGGGAGGGGGAGGAGAGGGAGGGGGAGGGGGAGAGGGAGAGGGAGAGAGAGGGGGGAGAGGGAGAGGGAGAGAGAGGGGAGGAGAGGGAGAGAAGGGGGGAGAGAGAGAGACTTGGAACTTACGAACATACACCACATGTATCTATATATAAAAATGGAACATGATCTCATGGTGAGAGAGAAGGTTAGGGCCAAGATTCTCTAGACAAATTACAGAAGTGTCTAGCAGCAGCTCTGAGTCAAAAGAGTTAAAATGAAACCATTCAGAGGCAGCAGTGCAGCCTAAGGTACTTTCCCTGGGGTACTTATAGTCCAATCATGGCTTGTCATCCTCTTTGTTCTCATGGACCCCCTTGGCATTGCTTTGCCTCATCCCCAGCCAGTGAATGCAAGAGACAAGTCCACTTTCCTGTGTAATAAAGTATAATAGCATTCCCCATCCCCCACCCACCCCCTCTGGATTCTGACACTGTCCTTAAAGTGTCACAACGGTTAGGTTTTGTCCCCTTCTCTCTTGGAGGGCAGTCAAGTGATCAGCAGTAGCTGGGAAGACAGCCAGAATTGGGATCAGCAAAGGGGAACCAAACATTTGACGACTTATGGAGAGATGGTTTTCTGCTGACTCCAGAAGCGGTAGAAAGCCTTGAGGGGAAACTGATAGGCCTCTATAGAAATGAACACTTGGTCCTCACAAGAAACAAATAATTCTCTCCAGAGAGTGAAGATGTCCTGTCGCCAGGACAGAGCTGGAAAAAGCAATTCTGGTCACCTGAGATAGATTCTGCTTGACTTCTGCGCTCTTTCTGGCACCTGCTTGCCTTGGGGCTTTCCAAAAGACTTCTGACTAACCCATAATCTTGAGATTAGAAGCCTGTTTGCCTTGCGTTGCTGTTTTTGCAATAGCAGGATCCTGGGAAAGAGACTTTAAGCTTATCTTCCCCAGAAAAAACAGAGACCTTGCTCGCAACAGGGAAAATGGGGTTAGATCTCCCTTCTCAATAATACTGTGTCTAATTGCCATTTCCTCTTGCTGGGGTCACTAGGAGCAGAGGATGAAACCGTAGCCTTAGCTGTCCTTATCAGAACAGGCCAGCAGGAGGAAAGATGCTTTAGACCAGGGGTCTCCAACCTTGACAACTTTAAGACTTGTGGACTTCAACTCCCAGAATTCATCAGACTGGGAGTTGAAGTCCACAAGTCTTAAAGTTGCCAAGGTTGGAAACCCCTGCTTTAGACTCATTTCCCCAGGAGATTTTGGTTCAGGTGCAAAAGAAGCGACTTAACATAGACAAGTGTCCATGAAAGAGAGGCAGTGGGTCTTGCCCCAGTGTTGAGTTAATGACTCTCCATCCTCATGCTTAAGATGGCAGAATATGGGACCAGCATGGATATTGTTGGTCTCCTGGCCAGTCCCTGTCCAGCTTCTATTGCTTCCGTTCTTCCTTATTAGTCAATGATGGTCTCCTGAAGCACCAAAACCCACAGAACGATGGGGGGATTCTTCCTGGGCAATGCACCAATTCTGTTTTCGCTTACTGAACTGCACCTGCACTTCTTTTCCGCAAGCAGCTGTAATATTATTTAAAACTACAGTCCCACGCAGACACTTTCAGCAATAACTGCCATCCAAATCCAGCTGTGGAAGTGTTTGCAGTGCAAAAGAGGATGGGTTTCTCTCCGGTGCCAAGAAATAACCTGATCATTCATTCATTCATTCATTCATTCATTCATTCATTCATTCATTCATTCATTCATTCATTTTTGCATGAGTTGTTCGGGGTCTGAATGGGGGAAGAGGGGACGGCCCTACGCTTTTGCAAGTTGGCTTTGTGTTGGGGAAAAAAGGAAGGGGACTTTCTGGCGCATGAGTTTTTCACCTTCACTACCAGGGCTGGTTTTCTTGAAAAGTTACCCTTGGCCTTTCCTTTTCTAGGTGGGACTTCAGTGTGCCAATTTGTGTGGGGGGGAAGTACATTTCCCCCAAAAATCTCTGGGGTGCTTTCAGTGGTGGGTTGTAAATTTTTTTTACCACTTGTTTGTGCAGAAGCATCCCGGGTGGGTGGGCGGAGCGTTCCAGGTGGGTGGAGAGTCCTGGGGGTGGGCGGAGCCTCCCACCGCCAGCGCTACCAGTTCTAAGAACCGGTCCGAACCGGGAGCAACCCACCGCTGCGTGCTTTGTGCTCCCTTCACCTTCTTGCTCCCGCTGCATGTAGGAGGTCAGATTGACAGATGTGAGAATTAATCTCACAGAGGAGATGTTTGATCTTTTCCCGGACATCAGACATTAGAGAAGAAAACCGCAGTTTAAAAGTCTAAGTAAAATATTTATTTCGGTACAAAAACAATAAATCCTCATTTGTTTACATCTCTAATATAAAAGTGCGTCTTCTCTCAATGGAAGACAGAGCAAGAAGGTAGAGCGGAGAAAGGAATGCACACATGCGTACAAGAACATATCAATCATGTGCTCAGGAATAAACCATTATATTGAATAGGGATGCATCTCCCTGCATATACATGTAACAGGCAATAATCACACCGTGACACATATAAAGCAGGACATGGAACACCAAGGTCAAGAGGCTTCAAACAGAAAGAGAGACACTACAGGAAGTCCTTGATTTAGGTCCTAATGGAGACTGCCATTATGGTCATCAATCATGGTGGACATAAAGTGGCCCATCATGCGACTGACCCGATTTAATAACCTTGTTTTGTGACGCTCATTAAGAGAACGCCACAGCTGTTGAGGAAACCAATTGTTCAGTGTGGTCCAGTTTTGCTGAAAACCAGAAGTAAATGCTGGCTTTTGCCAAAATCGTGGTCAAACATGATCATGTGTCCCAGGACACTACAAGCAGCTATGATGGCAGATGGTTTGCCAAGCGCCTGAAATCCGGTGATTCAATCATGGGGCAGGCAGTCATCAGAACTTCAGAACTGGGTCATTAGTACCCTCGGGAGGTGAGTTGTAAGGTCAAATGATTGCTAAGCGACTGGTAATACGTTGAGGACTACCTAAAAAATCCACCTGCTTTAAAACAATGCTCTTTTTTTAAAGGCTCCAATGTTCCTCTTCTCTGGCTCCAGTCGCAGGTATCCTCTCTCCTCCTGCTCCACATTTGTGTGCCCCAAGATTCCTAGTGCAGGGGTTGCCTAGGATCGAGTCGCCAATGAGTGTTCTTTATTTATCCAAAAGATTTATATAGTTGCCCATCTTATATTGAATTATATTGGATAAGTGGGACAGGCAAGTCCCTGCTGGGCTCCCAAGATGCTGGGCCCCCAATTGAGGTCCTGGCCTGCCATACTGACCTGCAAGCCGTGCTTGGGTTAGCAGCATTTCCTGTGTAGTCAGGAGATTGTTGCTTTCCAGCACAATCTAAAGCAGCCCCTTCTCTTGCCTATCTCACCCACCGCAGAACAGCCTTATCATCGTCACCATTGTTATCAGCCATTATGCTGCCCAGGCAGGGGGCTGCCTGACTCCTTACTTCTCAAGAGATCTCACCCAGTTGTTTCCTTTCAGATAGTGGTTGGAAATGTCAGAAGAATGTGATGGAAATTCTTTTTTGCGAGGCTGGGCTTCCTTTAAAGTCTGTGGCTGAGTGGCCGGGAGGTGGAGAAATGTCTGGATGACTGTGTTGTACTCAGCTCGGAATGGTTTTAGAATAGAATAACAGAGTTGGAAGGGACCTTGGAGGTCTTCTAGTCCAACCCCCTGCCCAGGCAGGAAACCCTACACCACTTCAGACAAATGGTTATCCAACATCTTCTTAAAAACTTCCAGTGTTGGAGCATTCACAACTTCTGGAGGCAAGCTGTTCCACTGATTAATTGTTCTAACTGTATCTGTTATGCTGGGACACAGCAAAAGCTTTGTGTTTATGGTTCACAGCTCTCACCCTGCCAGATCCCACGGTTGTCCACACTGCCCTTCTGCTGCAGGATCTTTGTGGTAGAGGGGGCTGATTGCGCGGCAGCTCAATAGAGTGGAATGGCTGAATTGGGCACCTAATTTCTGCTTGGAGAGCACAGATTAGAGATTCTAGATAGGTAATCTGTCCACATAGACTAGTAATTTGTTTACAAAGAGGACAGTATCCAAATTTGAAAAGAGTACTTCGAAACACAGCTGCAAAACAAGTATTACACTGAACTAAGCCAGTCATTTTGAAATAAAATAAAATCACAATCTCAAGCGCACTAACCCTGAATGTATTATTACTATTTTCGGTTTATAGTTATATAATTCACACACCATTAGGCGCGCGGGCCACTGCCTTTCTCCTTTGTACTCTCTCAGACTCCCAACTCTCAGCCAGCAGCTCCCCCCACCAGCTTCTGTGAAGTTAAAAGGTAATGGAGGCTTAAAGGTTTTGACCTATGAGAAATGCACAGGCCAAAAGACATGATGGGATGTGCTGCTTCCAGAGCTCAGACTTGGGGCCCCCCTCTTTGAATGAAAAACGAATGTTTTGTCCACATATGTGCATCATATGGCTAATGATCGATGCCTCTGTTTTTATTTTATTGCAGATCGGCTTCAATGCTTTTGCTGTAATGATTTATTGTGGGTTTTGAATAAGGATGTATTTGGCACTCAGCCCATTGCTCTGAGCCATTGGATTAGAGATATAAAAGGCCCAATAAACAAATGAAAATATTATATATCTGCAAATTCAATTTGCAGATAGATTGCAACGAGACCCAATTTCTTAGGGCAGCCTTCCCCAATTTGGGAAACCTCGGATGAGTGGACATTGAAGTTTCAAATCTCTCAATAAGAGCCAGGATGCCTGGGAAAATCTGCACAGCACATGGCTCAGGAAATATCTCCTGTGTTGGACTTCTGCAGGGCAAGGATAGAACACGAGTTTCCACAGAAATCAAGAAAGGAAATATGCCTTTGGTATATCTAAGGAGATTTATCTAGTTCTTTCTCCATCTTTGGAATTCTACTTGGCCATCAGGCATGGGCAAACCAGCGTTCTCCAGATATTTAAACTGCAACATCATGGAAAGGGTTAATGGAAATAATAGTTCAGAAATATCTGGACACTATCAGGTTGCCTATTTCTGCATACTCCATTCTGTTGCATAACAAAGAAAACAGGTTGGTTCATTCTGAAAAGACAGAATACACAACATTTGGTAGTAATAATCAGACCACCTGTAATTTTACCATGCTGGGATTCATATACCCACATGACACTTTGAAAATACACAGGAGAAACAAAAAGAAAATGATAATAACAAGTAGATGGTGCATGAATAGCAAGTACGGGTGGTCTGATGCTTGGAAAAATGCTTATTCACACCGTATTATTCTTCAAGGTTCAGAATAGGTTTTTATACTGGTACATTAATATATACATACTTCAGAATGTTTGTAGAAATGTGCTTTTCCTATTGCAGTTCTGCCTTTAAAACTATTATTATTGCCAGTCAATTACAATCTCGGTTTCTCGTGCCCAAGAAGAGAATACTTCCACTGAAAACTGCAAAGAACCTACATCTCTTTTTAATATTATTTTTGAATTCCTTTTTTTTAATGCTCAGATGGGACCAACTGGCAATTGGAGTCCTGTCCAGCTAGCTTTCTTGATGCAAAATGGGAGCTGCATGTGACCCTAAGAATACTCAATGTGCATGGTTGTTACATTGCTCTCTATCTCTCTCTTATCCATCCATCCATCCATCCATCCAACCAACCAACCAACCAACCAACCAACCAACCAACCAACCAACCAACCAACCAACCAACCAACCATTCATCCAATTTTTACCTTGTTGCAACCACAGGACTTTCACTGGTAAAAAACATAAGGTATACAACATTTAAAACCTGGATTCAGCACATAACACCAGGCCACCAAACCTCACCCCCTGTTCCCCAATCTTAGTCTTCAGAGATGACCCATGAATAGGATGCCATTCAGTGGTGGGTTCCTATCAGAGCCTTATCTTATCTTATCTATTAGTCCTCTGAAACATTAAACTGCGTAGCTCTGGTAGGGAGCGGCCGATTGCGCAATTTGTGCGCGACCGCTCCGGAGCCCTCTCCGCCGGTCCGTCGCATGCGTTGCCATCTTTTTCTGAGAATTTTTGGGCGATTTTGCTTCTGCGCATGTGCGGAAGCAAAATGTTGCCAAAATCTTGCGAGGGGACGCGCGCGCGAGAGAGATTTCGGCGAGATTTTGCTTCTGCGCATGCGCAGAAGCAAAATCACATGAGGGGGCAAGCGCGCAACATGGAGATGCGCACGCAGCGCACCAGCATCGGTAAGCGAGCAACCCGCCCCTGATGCCATTCCAGAGGACTGACCCATCACCAAAAATCAATGCTTCCAGCTTCTGAGGAAGAAGTTTAGCTGATTCTACTGCAGATATGTGGTCTTCTGTAAAACCTGGTGCCAAGCTGCAAAGATGAAAACTAGCAGAAGTTTGGTATATGAAAATATTCAGGGGATCCCCAATGCATGCATGTACAATAAAGACCAGGTTTTTATTATGAACTGAGTCCACCATCTTGTAGGCATTGATTATCTCAGAAGATGGTTAATCTCTAGAAGCATTCTATTTCCTATAAATTCTATTCCTTTCCATCCCATCCCATCCCATCCCATCCTACCCTACTCCACTCCATTAGATTCCATTCTATTCCATTCCATTTTATAAATCAAAATAAATGTTCAAAGCTATACTACTTGCTTTAATAAGACATCAGTTAAGGTAAAATCCCCTAAATTGTAGTCAATGGATATTTGAGGAGGAAAAGGGCAAACAGGTCACTCTCTATTCAAGAATATAAATAAATAGTAATCGGGCTCAGAAATAGGATAACCTTTAATTCACCAGGGCTTGCTCTTGCTGACCTCAGATGGCCATATCAACACAAAGGAATTTTAAAGGGGCCCTTGATTCAGGAGCCAGAATAGGTATTTATGACCAAATTCATATTGGGCAATTGAATTAAAGTTGGGAATACCTTTCCCTCTCCAGAAAATATGTCTTCTTGAAGTATTAGAATAGCACATCAAAACCAGAAGGAGTCCATTTTTTTTCTTATCTTCGCCATTCGGGGCTCTGAGTAGTCAATAGCAGATTTTTTGTTTTTTATTTCTAAGACCTTTATATCAGTGGTGAAATCCTCCCGGTTCGCCCTGGCCCGTCCTTCGGCGTATAGCCGATGGAACTGGTGGCGGTCGTGGCGCGGAGCTTCTCCCGCCCGCTTTCCCGGCCCGGCTGAACGCCGCCATTCTGGTTATTTTTCCCTCTGTGCATGCGCACGCATGCACAGAGGGAAAAATAACCCAAATGATTGTGGTCAGCCGGGCCGGGAAAGCGGTGATTGTGTTCAGCCGGGCCGGGAAAGCGGGCAGGAGAAGCTCCGCGCCGCAACCGCCGCCAGTTCCATCGGCTATACGCCGAAGGACTGGCCCGGGCGAACCGGGAGGATTTCACCCCTGCTTTATATCCTTCTCTTTCCATAACGCTTCCCCTTTTTCCCAACTGGGGACAGCACTTCATGAAACTAGGAGAGAGAGAGAGAGAGAGGGAGGGAGGGAGGGAGGGAGGGAGGGAGATTTTAATTAAATGAAGTACATGCCAAACTAAATGGCTAAACCATTGCATAAATAAAGGGTATCTATTGCTATTCATGAATGTGGACATAATTGCAAGGTGCGGAATTTCTTCAGAAGATCTTGTGGAATTTGCTTTCCGGAGTATCCACAAGCTTTGCGTGATATGATTCTTTTGATCTGAAACACAGACTTGCATTGTCAGCTGATAGAGCCTGAAACAACAGGAAATTAGGACAACTTTACTTTTCTGGGTTTCCTACATTACTGCATTCTACAGCCAGGTGGAACTTCTATTAGCCCCTCTGTACAGGATGCAAGGACTCTGGTCTTCCCCCCTCAAACGACCACATCAATTGCATCAGCTCTGCTGTGCCCGCCAGCTTTCTCTTGGGCCAGAAGAGGAAGTACCTCACACTATACAAACACCTTAAAGATGAGATGAGAATGGGGTTCTTAGGACAAAAATAATTCTGACTCAGTGGAAAGGAAGTGGTGGAAGCTGACTTGACTGAACCCACCAGAAACAAAACAATGGAAGGAGGATCTGCCCATTGTCTTCAGAGATTATATCTAAATACTGAAAATATATGTGTTATGTATTTTTGTGTGCGTGTGTGTCATTCATTCATTCTGACTATCTTTTGAACTGCCAGAGATACTATTTATTAAATTATTTTTTGTTTATCTTTTGGACCACAGGTTCATCCACTACAACTTCTTAGCAGCTCTGGGTTGTTTAGTAAAAGTAATGGAAAAGGCCTTCTTTGATCAAGAACAGCGTGATCTTTCTGTAGGAGAGAAGGGAGAAATAACGTGTGTGTAGCTCCTTGTCTGTTAGCCACATTATGTTCTGTGTGGGAGACAGGAAATTCAAACATACAGTTGCTCTTTGTCCTCTGGCCAGCTTGTTCTCCTTCAGTTTTTTATTCCCAACACAACCACTGTACATCCAGTGAGGACCCACCTAGTTCCTGCGTTCTTGATGAGCTGCTTTGCACATCTCATGATGGTTATGGGAGTGTCAGAAGATTGAAGATACTGAAATATCAACACAGATATGCTAAACCTTCCTATATGCAATACTATTTGATACAAAGGTGTTTAAGAAATGTATGGATTCCAGACAAGTTTTAGAGCGTTTGCACCAAAGACAAATTCCTTGTGTGTCCAATCACACCAATAAAGAATTCTATTCTATTCTATTCTATTCTATTCTATTCTATTCTATTCTATTCTATTCTATTCTATTCTATTCTATTCTATTAGCTTTTTGTAGCACCAAATTGTTCTATAAGCTACCCTTGACCAGGGTCACTTGTTTTGATTTTTCCAGCTTTTTCTTCTTCTTTTTTTAAAATTTTATTTATATATTTTCTCTTTATATACAATAAGTGCTTAGTGAAGAGTGTACTGTCTGAGTCAATTTGTTTATATAATGATATTAAACTCCTAGTTTCTACCTCTATTATCCAACCATTGATAAAACAAATCCAAAGTTTGAAAATATTTTGTGTCTTCTTTTTCTTTTATCTTCAGTGTCAGCTTTTTCTTTCAAATGCTTGGTTTTGAAATTGGTTGTTAACGACAAAAATAACAGTTGCTCAACTTCTGGTGATGGAACACCATTCCTCCCTTTCGGCTTGACCTTTCTTTCCAGTGACAATTCTCTAAAAGGGCGAATGCAGTGTGTCTTTGTCTAATGCTCTTCTCCTGCATGGACTCCACTCAGCTGCTTTCAGGCTTCTTCTTTCTTTGGCCCAGCATCTACCACCATCATCATAGTGGACTTTGCATAGATGTTTTCAGAAAACTACAAGATTGCCTCCTTCGAGTCTTTATCTCTCTCAGGTGAGCTTTCCCTGGTCTGTCTGAAATCTCCTATCTGCTACATTGGCTGAGTACAGCTTCTCAGCTCCTGTCTTAACTACACACACACACACACACACACACACACACACACACACACACACACACCTTCAATAACAAGTCCTTCAGCTCAACATTTCTCTCCTTTTTGGAATACCTTCTGAGCATTGAGAGCATACTTTCTGTGGGCTTTGTGATTTGGGGTTTTCTACTTTTCTTCTTCTCTTTTTTCTTTCAGATCTCCTCCCCTCCCCTCCCCTCTCCTCTTGCCACACAACTCCAATGGACTCTGGGCAATGCATAAAACTCTTTTGTTTAAGACTCAAGGGGAACGAATTCTCAAGCCTTAATTTTAACTTTATTTTAATTCTAAATGTGTACCTTAAAGACGGATGCATTTATTATTGCATAAATTCTTGTTCATCAAAGCTGACTTCTTTGAAACCATAGAAATTTCAGTAATAATAAATGTGTAGGCCTTCAAGGTAATTCCAAGACTTGTTGCTTTGTTTCTAGCAAAGAAACAAAATGCGAATTCAGAAATACTCCAGTTCTATGAAGGATGATAGCATGTCTTCTTTCCAAAACCTTGAACAGAATATTTGGCAAAATCTAGGCTATTTCCATGTTTGCACTATCTCCCAGCCATTGTGGGCATGATGTAGAGCTTGTCTTTGTTAATGGCCTCTATGATCAGAACAAGGGGGATGGTATCATAAACATCCAGTGTGGAAATACATCCTGACTCTGAGCATCATTGCTTAACCATCACAGATACTGATTTGTTGCCCCTTTTTGTGATTGATGTTTCTCTCCCCATTTTCTCCAAAAGTTAGGGCATGTGACTCTCCCTCCCCCACACAGCACCTCGCAGCACCTCGCAGAGAAAATAAGACTGAGGACTTTCTGACTGAATCTTTCTCATCCCACTAGGCTGCTCTGATTCCTCCATGAGAGTCATAATCAAAAAGTTAAAGGGGGAACAAAAAAAGAATTCCTATATTTTTGCATGAAATAATTCCTGTATTTCATAAATATCATTTTAGTAGCTGGAATGATTGTTCTGACCTGTGTTGGTTAGGATAATATTTTTTAAAATCTAAAATGGCAATTAATATACTTTTTCTAGCTAGCTAAAATGTGATAAAATTAAGTCAATTTCTTGCAGTTTAATGTTTCATAGGACTAATAGATAAGAAATGATAAACTGGCAAGAAACCCACAGACCCTAAAAAAAAGAAGAGAACATACTATTTTCCCTAAAGAATGTATAGACACTTAATTGTACATCCCAGCAAGTTTTCTGAGGCTTTAACACTACTATTTTTACTACTACTCAGTATCTCATAAACTTACACATGTGAACCTCCATCTGACATTATAACAAGATACAGACATGGTATCAGATTACCCACATATGTTGCCTCCTCCTTTTCTGAGGTGATGAAGATTCTTGAAACTCAAAAGCTTGCAACAGTTTTGTCCCAAAGGTGCTTTTTCAGGAGGCAATTGGACTTTCTGGGTTTTTTCCCCCTTTGAAGACGTTTTGCTTCTCATCCAAGAAGCTTCTTCAGCTCTGAAAGGGAAATGGGGAATGGAAGGAATCCCCCACTATCCTGTCAGAGCTGAAGAAGCTTCTTGGATGAGAAGCAAAATGTCTTCAAAGGAAAAACAAGAAAGTCCAGTTGCCTCCTGAAATAGCACCTTTGGGACAACCATGACCTGGATGACTGAGAATCTCTACAAACTTTTGCAACAGTTTTGTAACTTTGAGTTGGCTTAATAAAAGTAGGGTCTTAATAGATTTGGGGATATACCCCCTTCCTTCAATATAACTATTGCTGTGTCAAGTTGTTAGCTTCCTATAAATGTATCAGTTCTTAATATAACTTATGTATTTAGACAAGTATCTGTTTTATTTTTAATGACAATGAGATATGAATGAGAACTGAAGAAGCTTCTTGAATGAGAAGAGAAACATCTTCAAGAAAAACCAGAAAGTCCAGTTTGCCTCTTAAAAAAGCACCTTTGGGACAATGAGATATGAAATTGCTTTGCAAAGTTTTTGCACTCCATCCTCTACTATGGGAAATGGAGGCAATACAATGTTTGGGGCAAGAGCAAAATGTTTCAGAGCATCTCACAGATTTTTTGCTTTGAAATAGTGGACAATATTCATTGCTTTGCAATGAAATTTCATGACCACTAGATGTCAGCCAAAACCCACATTGAACCAGAGAAAAACTGAAAATTCCACAAAAGAGAAATCTCATAAATCTTTTTTACTTTAAAAAGTCTACCTTAGAAGATAAGGCTTCCAGGAGTCACCTAGGTGTGAGATGGGTGGCAATATAAATTTATGAAATATAAGCATATTTCATATAAACAAATATAAATTTGTGCAACAAATAAAACTTGGATAATAGTTTGAAATTGTATTTATGTTTGCGTTAATCTCATTTGTTGGAACAAAAAGTTTTAGTATCTGAGGTTTGAGGAATTAAATTATTTAACTAGTGATCCTTCAGTCTGTCATAGAATGAAAACTCAGAACGACAATTGCAGCCAGGCTGTTATATGCTCAAAAGTGGAAAGGTCAACCCTGAGGAGTGGTTAGTGAATATGATGTGGAGATGGCTAAGTTAACTTAGTTAAATAGAGAAAAAAAATAGTTTGTAGACTTTTATTGACATAAAATAGAAAAAATGCACTTTTACGGTTTTGATAAGAAAAAAGAGATCATAGAAAAAAAGTAAAGTTTTTTTTTGTGTAATGATAGAGTAAGAAAGATAATTTTGCAATTGCACTTCTATTTGCTGCAAAGGAAATTGGAAACTTCTTATATTTCTTCCTCTTGATTCTTTCTTTTCTTTTCTCTTTCTTTTGATCTTTCTTAGTTTGCATTAGTTTTTATGTGTTTTGTAAAACCTTAATTTAAAAAAATTAGATTTAAAAACAAAACCCAAAGTGAAAGCTCAGAAGAAAATGCCATTGTGGTACCTTCCCAATCCAGCCATTGTGGCAAAATCCTTCCTTGGTAACAATTTTTATATGATAGATTCCATGAAGTTGCCAATTTGTCCTTCCCAGCCCTCCACGGAAGTAGTTTAGCATCAACTTTAGATGTTCGCTTTTAATAGTAGCATTTTCCTCTTTTCCTGACACAATGGATTGCCATTGACAAAATCCAGAATGCTTCATCAACAATGTGGTTGATGATACAGAACAAAAGGCATGCCAGGTCTTATGCAAGCCCTTCTATATGAAATCTTAGGGTTGTTCCCACCCCCAATGAGCTCTGGGCCTATAATTAAAAATAGGACACTCTTAAAGAGCAACAGCCCTGCCTTCCATTGAAAGTCAGTTTAGAAAGCTGGATTCTAACAACAAATGTTGCTGATCTGTTTTCGATAAATGTTATATATACTTCTGCTGCTTTTGCTGCAAGAAGTCTTATGTGGTGTTACTCTTCATTGCTTTTATTATTGGGCTGGGGGGTAGGGATGGAGGTGTTTTGCCTGCAGCTCTCGTGAGCTCAGTTTTCAGCTGCGATGGCTTCCTGTAACCCTCTGTCAGCGAAAACGTTTTTGCTGGCAGAGGCACCGCGGGCCGGTCCTTCACTATTTCCAGGGTGGCCCCGCAAGCCAGATCTAAGCACCCCGTGGGCCAGATCTGGCCCCTGGGCCTTGAGTTTGACATCCCTGTTCTAGGTGGACAGCATGGGGAATGGAATTCCCTTTCTGCTTGGTACATTACAAGGCCTCAACGACATGAAATTGTCAGATTTAGTGATAGGAAGGCCTTCAAACTCCCACATGTGCACAATGAGAGTGGGGTCCCGCTTTTGGCGGGACAGACACGCTTTTCAAGCGTGTGTCCCGCGTCCCGCATTTTTTCCAAAAAGTCACGCTTTTTTGGAAAGAATGCCGAAACAGCGGGACGTCTGGTCACCTTAGAAGGGGAAGCACAAAAGAGAGGTACTACCTGCAAAGCGGAATTTCAGCGAGCCGGCTGCCTGCTGGGGAGAAGGGGAAGGGGGGCTGCTCCTCCTCTCCTTCCCCCGCCCCATCCATAGACCCGCCCTCGGAGGCGCCGCTGCTGTTGGGATGCCGGTGGAGGGGTGAGGGATGAGGAGCCGTCGCCGCTGCCGTCATCTCAGAAAAAGAGCGGCGGTTTGAGCTCACAAGCGGCCCTTCCGGCAGCGCAAACAGCCCTTCCTCATCCCCCTCCCCTTCCTTCCCCCCGTCGCCTCGCTGCCGCCGTTGGGAGACCGCGGCGCTTGGATGCCTGGAGCTCGCACAGAGACCTAGCCCTGAGCCCGCCATGGGCTGCTGCGGGAGCGCCGTCTCGCAGGTAAGCTGCCGGCTGCCTCCTTTCCCCGCCTCCCGCTCGTCGCTTGCCAGCCCAAGCCACTGCCGGCTCCCGAAGGGGAGGCGGGAGGCGAGGAAAGGCCTCCCACCTCCCCCCCACCTGGACGCCGACATTTGCATTGTTTTGCCCTCTGCGCATGTGCAGCGTTCTGCGCATGTGCAGAGGGCAAAACTCAAATGGCGGCGCCCAGGCGGGCCCGCCCCCCGTCCCACTTAAAAAAAAATCTGGTCACTTTAGTCTAGATGGGTAAAATATCTAAGTGTGTGTCATAGGAAGCAGGAATAGATTAAATTTTTGATCTTGAGTTGACTCTCTGTCTGTCTCTGTCTTTCTCTCAAAAGGCCGGGTAAAAATATAATAATAATAATAAAGTTCTGCCCTTACATACTTGTACATGACATCATGATGCACATG
Organism: Diadophis punctatus similis; assembly: GCA_023053685.1. Taxonomy (NCBI): domain Eukaryota; kingdom Metazoa; phylum Chordata; class Lepidosauria; order Squamata; family Dipsadidae; genus Diadophis; species Diadophis punctatus. The sequence goes on along the minus strand of JALIGW010000002.1, from coordinate 210,219,174 downwards.
TATAAAGGGCAAATCACAATACATATTTCATCATTTGCCCATCTTTGTATTCCTGCACGCTCCCATGGAGTATATTTATTTATTCATCATATATTATATTGCTATCATCTCACAAAACATGACTCTGGGTGCCCTAAAATATGAATCATGATCCCAAGCTGGAAAAGTAAATAGAAACATATTATTTTCCCATCTTATTATTTTCAAATGCTATTTACACAATGTGTGCATGTGACTTTTATGGTAAGATGACACACAAATTGTATTACCTCTTAGGTTGTAAGATGCATATTGCTGGAAGTATGATTTTGAGACTCGCCATTTCTAGACTATTATTGTCTGGCATCTAAAATGAACAACTGGGAACACAGCTACCTTGAAGAACAGGACTGGGCTGCATCTCTATATCGATTCTGGTATCTCAGTGTGTGGACTCTGTAATTACTTTGTAATATTTAAAATTATGTGTTGACATGCTACATAATTAAGCAGAACAAATGAATTTAGGACTACAGACTCTCCAATTTAAAAGGACTACATCAATCTGATTTATTTGACAAAGCCACCAAGCAGGAGAGAGTTAAATATTGTTTTAGCATGCATGCCTAGACAGAACTGCTCTGATGGTATGTAGTACAGATATGGATAAGGTGACCAGATTTTAACATTGGTAAAGAGGGAAACCATTGACCGGGGGGGAGGGTTTCCTGATTAAAAATTTGGTCTATTTGGAGCAACCGGGGGTGGGTGGGTTCCTGATTAAAAATTTGGTCTATATGGAGCAACGAAAATTTAAAGGATGGTCCTTTTAAAGCAGGGGTCCCCAAACTTGGCAACTTTAAGACTTGTAGACTCCAACTCTCAGAATTCTCCAGCCAGCTATGCTATGCTGGCTGGAGAATTCTGGGAGTTGAAGTCCACAAGTCTTAAAGTTGCCAAGTTTGAAGACCGTTTTAAAGGGACCATCCGGGCTTCCAGGAGCATCTCGTCTCACAGGCAACGTGAGGGCGACTAGGCCGCAACCGTGGCCTTTTGGGAGGGGGGGAGGCGACCAAAGCAGCAGCAGCAGCGAGCAGCCTCCTTGCCAGGAGTAGACGGGGGGGGGAGGTTTGCGGCTTTCAGGGACAGCCATCCTCCCAGCACCCCCAAGGATTCATTGGTGGGCCCTTCCGCCTTCCCGCCCCCAAACAGGCCTCCTTCCCCACTCAGCGACCCCTCAATGGAAACGGAAAATCGGGGGTGGAGTGGGGGCACAGGGACGCCTCCAATCCCTGCAGGGGGCCTGGAGGCGGTGGCGCGGAAAGCGGCCCTAACCAAAGGAGGGCAGGGCAGGGCAGGGACACTATCGGAGCCCCGCACAGAGCAGGCGGAGAGACCGGCCGGGCGGCCCTTCCAGCCTTGCGGACACACACAGTTTTTCACCTCGGAAATGATCAGAGGTTAGGCAGGGAGCATTTAAAACTGAGTTAGCTGAGTTTTTGCGCAGAGGAGCAAAGGGAGTCCCTGTTTGGAGCCTGCGAGGCCCGAAGCCCTCGCAAGGGGAAAGCCAGGCCTGGGAAGGAAGGGAAGGGAAGCCCCGCACCTACCTTCCCCTTGCGAGGGCTTCGGGCCTCTCCGGCTCCAACCAGGGTCTCCCTTCGCTCCTCTGCGCAAAAACTCAGCTAATGGCAGCGCCGGCGCCGAGCAGTTTTAAACGCTCCCCGCCTAAACTCCGATCATTTCCGAGGCGAAAAACAATCCTTCGAAGCCAACACTGATTGGTCAGAGCAGAGGCAGTCATAGAGTACAGTCTACTCTATGACTGCCTCTGCTCTGACCAATCAGTGCCGGCTTCGAAGGACACAAGTAGACTGTACTCTATGACTGCCTCTGCTCTGACCAATCAGCGCCAGCTCCGAAGGACTGTTTTTCGCCTCGGAAATGATCGGAGGCCGATTTTTGGAAGGAATGCCCTAGCTTGTCGAGCATTCTTTCCAAAAAGTGGGACTTTTTAAAACTGCCGCGGGACGCGGGACATATGCTTGAAAGGCGGGACTGTCCCGCCAAAAGCGGGACATCTGGTCACTTTAGTGATATAGGATCTTGCTTCCCTGAAGTCATTCGTACTTAGAAAATAAAACCGAGATTCAATTCTAATTAACAAAATATTTATTTCAGTACAAAAGTAACAAAAAATATATAAACCTTTAATAAGCTACATTTTCTCAGCTAAGAATTCACGTCTGCCTCGGGTGAGGCTTCGAAGGAGAAGAAAAGGTAGGAGGAGACAAAACTCCTGGAATGCACGCATGCATAGTAAAACATATCACATGTCTGCTTGATTAGGAAATACAGTGAATCTAGAAATAGTAGAGAAGCACAACTGGCAATCTTCACATCGTGACAAGCCTTAACCTTCAAAAAGAATGTAAAAAACCTCCCTTTTAGAAACTAGGACTGGCAAGAGTACTCAATGCATTGTAGATAAACCATTGTAGTTTCCAGCTGTTCCCAAGCCTCCATGAACAAAGCAAGTACTCAAGCCCAGGGTGGGGAAGCATTGCAAATGTATCTTATCCATACCTATTTGAGGTTTTTCCCTTGCAAATGTTTCTTTCACTTTTATTCAGATTACAATGCTGTTTTCTATGGCTGTATTCACATATAATTGGCTGTTTTAATTCTAATAATGTAACTGGACAGATTATTGTTTCTAACCCAATCAACTTTTACTTTGAAATTTCTTATTGTGCTAACTATAAAAGTAAATGTAAGCCATTTTTCCAGGTTCTCTCTCCACTTTCATAGAGAGACCCCTCTTTATCATAGTAATCTATAAATTGTCTTTAAACAATCTTCTTAGTTGCTTATCGAAGACAGCGTGCCGAGGCACAGTCTGGATTTGGCCATTACCTCCAATTAAGAAATGTACATTTCTTATAAAAACTGGGAGTGGTAAGACTAAAGAACAAATTAACAGTGTTTGAAGGCTTTTTTTCCTTTTCTTTCTCTTGTCAATGTTCTTTCACACCTTCATGGAAGTATAGTATGGATTGAGAAACTTGAGGAGTAATGCTTGTACCTTATTCATCAGCATATAAGATGATTGCTTAGAAAAGAGGAGCTTGAACAGACATGGCAGTTGGGGACAACACTCTTTCAACAATATGTCTCTACATGTCCATATTTTGTACTCAAATCTAGATTCACATTAGTTATACTGTACACCTGTACACATAAGACATCCTTATGATAGAATGCTGTTTCTTTAATTCCTCTTCACGTAGCCCCCCCCTCATCCTACCTCTTTGCCCATTCCTCCTCCAAGTAAATTCAGAGATGAAATATATCAGGGGTGGGTTCTAACTTACCTTGCTGCCGGCTCGCTTCCTCCCACGCCGCATGGTTGCGCGTGCATTGCGCACCACGTGGCTGCGTGCGCATGCACAGTGCCAAAAACTCAACTTCTGTGCATGCGCAGAAGCCAAAAACAAGATGGCGGCACACACGGACCGGCACCGACAGAACCAGCTCCGTGACATCACCACCGGTTTACTAACAGTTCTAAAGAACCGGTTAGAACCGGTGGGAACTCACTTCTGAAATATATATATTAAATATGCAGTTTTGTGTGTCCATCTATTTGTGTTCTTTTTTCAGGGTAGTCCTGTGAGGAAAAGGGGCTATTGAAATACCATAATAGCATCTCATTTCCTCTTCCAAATGTTACAAGAATGTGAGTTCCGATTCAGAGCACTTTCTGGTCTGAAAAAGATTTAAGCCATCCTGAGTATTAAAACCGTTATTTAAGAACTCAAAAGACCTCCACCTACTCCCCAAACTTTGGAGGTAGATGGACATATGCAATATTTTTTTAAGAATGAGTATCAAAGATTTAATCATAAAAAAGACAACCAACCAACCATTTAATCATAAAGAAGACAACCAACCAAATTTATAACCTGGTAATATAAACTGTTATATTTTGAGTGTGTGAGTGTGTGTGTGTGTGTGTGTGTGTGGGTGTGTGTAATCCCCAAAGGAGAGGAAAAGATGGTCAAAGAACTATTTACGATTACTTGTTCTCGACCCTCCTCACCAATTGCATTCTGCAATGGAAACAAAGGTTTTATCACATGAAAATATATATGACTCTCCAACCATGCCATCTGTGCCACATCATACATGATAACAATGAATTCCTTCCTTCTTCAGATTCATTCACATTCACCAGGAGTCCATGGGGGAGCCGTCTGCCCACCTGTAAGGAAGGGGGTGTTTGGGGACATGCCGGAATAGGGAGAAGGGTGCAGTTTTCCTTGTAGTTTGTGACTCCCTTTATGGTACTTTTCTAGAGTGGAATTGATCAATGAAGCAGGGAAGCGAAGGGTAAGCTTAATTTAAAAGTGAAAGAGCTGAAATTCATGGCAGCGTATATGAATTGATGTTTTATGAGGGTAGGTGGAATTAAGAATCCATAGTTTAATGATAGAGCCCTGGTGGCTCAGTGATTAGAATGCAGGATTGCAGGTAAACTCTGCCCACAGCCTGGAGTTCGATGCAGATGGGACTCGAGATTGATTCAGCTTTCCATCCGTCCAAGGTCGGTAAAATGAGAACCCAGATTGTTGTGGGTTGACAATATGCTGACATTGTAAACCACCCAGAGAGTGGACTGATATTACCCAAGGAAAGAGCACAAGATGAATGAAGAACTACTTACCATAACTTTTATCATCATTTCACTGCTGCTTTCCTACAAGGGAAATGAAGGGTATCAGTCTGATCCTTACATGATAACATATATGACTTCTCCAACGGTTCCATCACTAAATAGAACACATTGAATGACTGCATTTCTCCACATAGAAAATACTTTTTTTTTAACTAAAAGTGGGCCAACCCCCTTTTAATAAAGTTCTGAGACCTTTTTATCTTTCCTTTCTCTTTTCAATATTCTTCCACATTCACCCAACCACAAATAAGCCTTGATACCATATATCAATTAAATATCAAACGTTAAGCTTCCTTAGACATTTTCAGGTAATATAAACCACACACAATATGCAGCTGAGGTGCCAATGAACCTGTGAATTTTGCTCTGACCCTTATTTTTATTCATCTTAAACTCTTCTTATACCTTGCACAGTTAACTTATAACTTTCCAACCAAAGAAACTTCCAGCATTTTATATTGGTCCAACTCAGTAGGTCCAACAAAAGGTTATCTCTGACTCTCAGGCTAAGGTGAACACCGAGAAAGCTAATGCAGAGAACAGGATGCAAAACCTGAATCCAGAACCACTGACAGAGTTGAATTCCCGATCATTAAAAGACCGAGTACTCAAAGCCCTCTGCCTGATTTTTCAATCCCTTCATGAAGAAATGTGTAAATTAAAGAGTGGGGGCAACAAGCTCAACAAAATGCTTACTTGTTTCATCTGCAGGGACCCCAGCTGAAAGGCTATTGCAACCCACCAAATTTAGTCTTACCCGCTGTGCAGAAAGCGTAAAAATCAAAGTAAATATAAAAAAGGGACGCATCTCCTTGGTTGCTCTTCAGCTCTTCTGGCCCTTGCTGTTCTTCTAAGTGACTTTATCCAGCTCCTCTGCCACATTTTAATATCTTAATCCTTAAGCCTCATTGCCCAAACCCAATGACTCTGTTGTTACTTGATTTACAAGGAAATGATAAGCTTCCCTTGCATCATGCACAATTCCATCCTCCATGCTCAAATTGAATCTAAAAAGCAGAGCTTGTATCTCTGTTCTCTGTGAAGTTATAAATTCATACAGGTAACGTATCTTTCTGTCATTCTTCCATTCCACCTCATTCTGTTCCCTGTGAGGACCAAGTCTAATCTAGGCTCCCCTTGAGGAATATTTCTTCTAAAAGGAGAGGCAGTTCATAGCTCCCTATTTGTGCTTTGTTTCTGGTGCCAAAACCCTGATATTTTTATTCATCGACCTTCTCCAAATGGCTTCATGTAATCACGATGCTCTTTCCATCAGATGTCTTTTTATAATCCTTTATCAGGGCTTAACTCACTTTTTCCAAACAAGAAGTTAATCCCTTCTGAAAGACTTCCAAAAGCAGCAAAAGTCCCGTTGAGGGAAAACAGTGTGTTGGCTTAATTGATTGGCTTTATGAAATACAAGGAAGCCACACAAAAAAGTATCTAATACTGACAACACCATAAAGATTTATTTATTTATTTATTTATTTATTTATTTATTTATTTATTTATTTATTTATTTATTTGTTTGTTTGTTTGTTTGTTTGTTTGTTTGTTTATTTGTTTATTTATTTATTTATTTATTTATTTATTTATTTATTTATTTATTTATTTATTTATTTATTTATTTATTTATTTATTTATTTATATGGTTTTCTTATATGCCGCCCAACTCCGGAAGGACTCAGGGCGGCGTACAACAGAAAGAAATACAAGAATAACCAACTATAAATATTAATTAAAATCAAATATAAAAATTAAAAACACACTATTAAAACCATCCAAGAACCATACAACAACAATACATACTTGGGGGTGAGCTCAGGTGGAATTAGGCTCTACCCCCAGCCTGCAGGAAAAGCCATGTTTTAACGGCTTTTCGGAAGGCCAGCAGGGTGGGGATAGTTCAGGTCTCTGGGGGGAGTTGGTTCCAGAGCACGGGGCCTGCCACAGAGAAGGCTCTCCCCCTAGGGCCCGCCAGCTGGCATTGCTTGGCCGACGGGACCTGGAGGAGGCCGACTCTGTGGGCCCTAACCGGTCGAAGGGAAGTATGAGGCAGAATGCGGTCCCAGAGATAACCTGGTCCTAAGCCATGAAGGGCTTTAAAGATGGTGATCAACACCTTGAATTGGACCCGGAGACCGATGGGCAACCAATGCAGCTGGCGGAGTATAGGTGTCACGTGGGTGTACCTAGGCACACCCACCACAGCACGCGCAGCTGCATTTAAAGAATGAGTGGCCCCACAAGTCCCATGATGTGATTGTACCTGCTGTAATCTTAGACAACAGAGCACAAACAGTTCCAAAATGGCACTAAACCAGAATCGGAGAAAGTAACAAAAATTGCACAGAGATGTGGCAAAAACAAATAATCCTGGATAAACAGGAGGAAAAGAGCAGATTTCAGGTCTTGTTGCATTTCATTAAAATGTATTACTGGTACAGGTAGACCTACAACAGTTCATTTAGTGACAGTTCAAAGTTACAACGGCACTGAAAAAAGTGACTTACGACCCTTTTTTGCAGCATCCCCATGTTCATGTGACCAAAATTCAGATGCTTGGCAATTGGTTCATATTTATGACCGTTGCAGTGTCCCGGGGTCACGTGATCCCCTTTTCTGCCCTTCTGACAAGCAAAAACAATGGGGAAGCCAAATTCACTTAACAAACGGGTTATTAAACTTATCGACTGCAGTGATTCACTTAACAACTGAGGCAAGAAAGGTTGTAAAATGGGGCAAAACTCACTTATCAAATGTCTCACTTAACAACATAAATGTTGGGCTCAATTGTGGTCGTAAGTCGAGATTACCTGTACTTTGGAGGTGACAAGTTTATTCATGGTACTTAACCTGCTTTCACCCGTGTCATCTCTTTACAGAAAATCCAAACCCATCAATGCCCAAAGCACCCACATAATTGTTATCAGGAACACCAACCCCCTTTCAACCCCATATTCCATACCTCCGTGTAATTCAGAAGAGACTAGACAGCCATTTGTCCGGAATGGTATAGGACAGTGATGGCGAACCTTTTTTGGTTCACGTGCCAAAAGGGGGGGGAATGCGGGGGATCACGTGTGTGCGTGCCCGCACTCATAATTCCATGCACCCCCGCACATGCACGCATGACCCCCCTGCTCCCAGCATGCAATGGCACGCCCATTTTTCGCTCTCCCCAGGCTCCAGAGCCTTTCTTGGAGCCTGGGGAGGGCGAAAATGGCCTTCCCCACCCCCTCTGGAGGCTGGAAACAACCTGTTTCCCGACTCCCAGTGGGCCCAGAAGGCCCGAAAATCAGCCGACTGGTGCACACATGCACGCCGGACCTGAGCTCACGTGCCCACCGATATGGCTCCGCGTGCCACTTGTGGCACCCGTGCCATAGGTTCGCCATCACGGGTATAGGATCTCCTACCATGGGCACGTGGTTGGAGTAGAAGACCTCCAAGGTCCCTTCCAACCCCATTATTCTACGTTCTAAGTGTCTCAAAGCAAGCAAGCATTGCATTCCTTCACAACTGGTACTTAAGTAGCTTATAGATAGTCGTCCTATTTGGAATTTGAAGCCATATTTTAAGCTCCAGACCAATAATACTGGCCTACAGAAATGTTTGAATTGATGGGCCTTTCTAAGAGTAAAAACACTGTTTTGTCCTCAAGAGGACTAGAAACATTGTGCATCACTGGTCATCTCAATTTTTCATTCCTACAACACATGCTGTACAATTGGGCCAGGGGATTTTGGAAGGCCTCATTCTCAAGCAAAGCAAAGGGTAACTCAGCAGTAGTCCCTTTGATTGGATCAACTACTTGGGTTGGTTTCACACAACACATTTAATAGGCTACTGAATTACCACATTTTTGAGAATGAATGGTAAATTTACCACATGGGTTGAGTTCACACTAAGCTCCCCCCAAGCTAACCAGGGTTAAAACAAACTGTGTGAATGGAGAAACTTGGTCTTTAACTGATCCAGTTATGGGCATCCTAGGCTTTAGGGAAGCTGGGAATTTATTTGTCCCTTTGAAAAAGTTCCATTCTCAATCCATGCACCCTGCAATCTGTAGATTATACAAAGCCATAAAATGGATCAGGACCCATTAGGGGGTGGGATTTCTGGAGATTGAAATCCATACATCTTAAATTCACCAAGTTTGATAAACTTTGTTCCCACACAACTGGAAGGTACCAACTTAAAAAAGATGTTTTGTATCTTCTACAGATCAAATTCAGAAGGCGGAAAAGTAAGCCTGTTGCATTTCTTGATCAAGATGCTTTATTGAAAATGGTGCTTAATATTGTTCTCAAGTCTCTGGTTGATTGATTGATTGACTGATTTATTTACTGGAGTGTGTAGATCACTAAAATTCAGCAGGATTCGAAGTGTACTGGCAGACTGAGAGAGAGAAAAGGGGGTGTGTGTCTGTGCTGCTACTGATGTCTCTCTCCCCCCCACCTGCATTGCTTAATACTTGATATAGGAAAGGGTCAAATCTCCTTTGATCTCGAGAGTGCGGATGCGTCCAATAATGGCATAACGATGGTTAAAGTTGAACAGGTGACGGCCGCTGGAATAAACCTTGAACTTTTTTTTGTCACAGCAGATTGAGACCTGGGAAGAGAGGAATGGCAAATCAGCACATCTGGACCACTTTCGATCCTCCAGGCAGGAAAGTCTGCCACCCACGCCATCTACAGCTTGCATCAAAATCAAAATGCATGCCCAATTCATAAAGGGTGGATTCATTGAGAGGGATTGCAACTGCCACACTGTTTTCTCCCCGTTCCAAAAAACCCCAAAGGCAATGCAAGGACTATTTTCCAGGAGAGACCTAAAATCATGGTGTCAAGCTTCGAAATTGAGCTTTCGCTGTTACAGTTATTATCGCTTCTCAGCTTGCCCACGAACCAGTGGGGAGGGAAGGGGGAGATGGAATGTAGGCTCCAGACATCAAGAAGCCAGTCATGAGAACCAAGGACACTTTGCCAGGTGTTTATCAGAGCCAAAAGACTTTCTCACAACAATACCAGGAGACTCCATTGGACAATGTGACCTGATCTAATAGTGGGAAGGAGAATCTAAACTTTAACTTATGTGGGTTTGCGCGGGAAATGGTTAGATCTGGTTTTGCCCTCATCTTTGCCAAAATGATGTACTCAATAAAGTTTTGCATTAAGAGATGGTATCGTCTCGGCCATGCTTGCTTTGGCTGGGTTCGTCAATCGGAACGTTGACACATGGTTCTGAATGCCCTTCTGATGAGGCAAGTCCACTCTTCTCCATTAGAGATTCACATTTCAACTCCTGAAAGCTGTGCTAGCTAGGGAATAATGGGGGATGGAGTCTTACACTTCTCGAAAGCATCTGCTGGGTCTTCTCTCCCCTCCCCACTGCCTGCCTGCTTGTCGGCCAACCAAGACAAGCTCTTTGATGGGATCCAGGGCCGCCCACCCAAGTCAGGTAAAATAGGGGTGACAGCATCAGTTGAATAGCTGTGGCTGCCATCTTGACTTTTGTGACCTCCTCCCTGTTGATACCCCTTCCTGCTGGAATCGGCCAACTCACCTCAAAGTATTGCCCAAATTGGAAAGGGTTAAAGGGCAGAGAAGTTTCCTGAGCTCCCCACCTGCCCTTCAGACGAGTGTTGCACATCACATATCTCCATGGTTTCATGCGTAAATTAAGGTGCAGAGCAATATTCTGGCTAGCCATTAAATTGATGTCAACCCTTGGAAAGAGAAAAAAAAGCAGGCATTGAAGACTAGATCTTGGAATAAATAAAAGGAAATCTGATTCCACCACCACCCCCGGGCCCCTTAATCCAATGGCAGCCTGACAGATCCCTCCATGGGGGAAGGTTAAAAGAAAATTTAAAAAGCTTTTCGTCCCCTTTGTTGCTGAATGTTTTATCATTTTAGGTATTTATTTGTTGCATTTATGTTCTGCCACAATCAAACCAATTTTTTGTGAGCAATAAATGAGACATATGAAAAAAGAATGTATATTCAGCAGCAGTCTAGTAGTGAGTAACATTCTTCTAATGAAGAACAGCTGAAGCTGCTTAATGGACTATTCCGGTCCTAATCATTCTTTATAGCCACCTCCTTAGCTAGAGTTCCCTAAACAATTCGTCAATCCTTTCATGACATGTCAGATGTCCCCCTTTGGGGAACTCTGCCCTTAGCTAACCGCCCTTGCTTCTTCTTGTGGCAGTGAGTTCCAAAGACTACATGTGGAATTTTGCTTCCACTCCCCTTCACCTCCTTGTCCTCTGGGTTGACCCTGTGGATGTACAGAGGAGATGAGAGAGTCAGAGAAAGGGGATCAACCAAGAAAGGTCTACGACAGGCCCTAACACTGATATTTTGCCATGCCAAATCCAAACCAGCCCTGCAAAACAAAAAACAAAAAAAAAAGAGAGAGACCCGAAACCTGGTAGCATTCTTCAGAATAAAACCTCGCACTGTGATGGTCCTGTTGGTTCCCAGACCTCCAGGAATGTTGCCCGTGTAGGGCACTGGCTGAAATAGACAAGAATCCAGGTTACACCCCATGTTCAGCCGTGCAGTTCTTGTCCCCACTACCTGGGGGTTAAGGTAGTTGCAGTCCAGTAGGTCTTGAGTTGCCAAGCGGGAGACCCACAACATGGCAGAAGGCAGCTTGTGAGATCTTATCTTGGATCTTATCTTTTCCTGCATTCCTTGTGGTTACAAGCATCTCTGCCTTTAACCAGGCAAGTAATTTTTGGCCTCAAAAGTAAGACACCAGCTGGGTTCAAGCTTTTGTTTGCTCAGTAGGCTGTGGTCAAAACAGTCAAGATGACAGTCTAGGACTAGGTAGAGCCACCATGGCAATGTGCAATGAACACAAAGATAGATGGGTTGTGATGGGGTTGGCATGGCTGCTGAATTTTATTTACCAAATCCTGTGAAAGCCCCGGTTTATCACAACAGACCGAGTCTACAGATCAAATCATAAACCTTGGTTCTAAGAGCTGGTTTCCTTGTGCAGATTTTAACATGGGACAAATGGACTAATATTAATCCCCTTCTTAACAATAAAGAAGCTGATTTTCCCTTAAATATTCCAGTCATTGTTGCTTCCCCCCTCCCTTCTGTGTGATTTTATAGGCTTGGTGAACATTAAGCAGGTGTCAGACTCCAGACTCTGCCATTCAAAAGGAGAAGGGGGGTCTTGGTCCTGCTTGATCAAAAGGTTATAACATATCCGGATCCTAGACACCTGGGAACCTTCTCATCTTAAGATAGGGTTTTATGAGGGGCAATGCAAGTCAGTTGAACGGAAGGGGGCTGGGAACGTATGGCCATCTGGATTCTCAGGAAGGAGTGTCACACTTGTGGATTGATTGTGCTTGCATCCTGCCAAATGGGGAGGGGCATTAAGGTTAAATATGCTTGCCTTGCCTGAAGGCATTTAAACTTTGCTTTGAATGAATGAATTGTCATACAATTACTAATTAAAGGAATCCTTTTGAAACACTGACTCAGAAGTTTGTACTTTGAATGTGGTTGAGAAGACAGTTCTTACAGAAGGTGACACAGGCTGAATTAGCATGTCTTTTGATACTTACTGGGTAGTAGACTGCAGAGCCTGTCAGCAGCTGATGGGAGAGAAATACAAAGAAGGTGTTAAAAACTTTATTCAGCCATTGCACACTTCTTGGCTGTTGGTGTTTGTTAATAAGGATGAGTGGGCATCTCCTAAGCCATTCTGGGAGTTGAGGCCCCACATCTTAAAGTTGCCAGGTTGAGAAACTCTGCTTCATGGACAGTTGCAAAGGGGAGAGCAGGACCTTGGCCTGGGGTAAAACTGCTCCCTGTGCAGTTGCTGGTCCTAGCCTTGCTGTAGGATTGTTTATTTTATTTTTCCTTGCTTGCAGAGTTGTAAGCCAAGACAACTGAGGACCAAAAGGGGCCGCAATTCTTAACGGTTAAGAAAAATGTACGAGAAGAATGACTGGAGGGGAGAAAGAGAAAGTGACAGCTTGGGGATTGAACCAACTCAGTATTTATTCCTAAAAAGTGATTAAGGATTGATAGCAAACACTTACCATCAGTGGAAGGTTGCTACCGGTTCGTCCCGGATCGGGCGAACCGGTAGCGGTGGTAGGAGGCTCTGCCTATCCGCCCAGACATCTCTGCGCATGCACAGAAGCATCACACGCGCATGCTCCCAATAGTGAACCGGTAGCGAAGGTAAGTGAAACCCACTACTGCTTACCATGTTCTCCACTATTTGCCCTCTCACCATGGTCAGAGATTGAATCTCCAGGTTTCCACGAAGGTTAATGAACTTTAGAAATTGGGGTGGGAATCTGTGCCCGAACTTGCAGAGGGGGTTCCCATTTACCAGGATCTGTCAGAGGGTAAAGTTGAAAGGATCAAGTCTCAATTGGGATCACCCCCTTTTCTTTGCAGGAAAAACCTGTTTATTCTTGCCAGGAACACATCCCACCCTAAAGCTGAGCAGAGTAAGCAGAGTCATTGGGAGGATCAAAAGGGTTAAAATGAATACATGTAAAAAGGGAGAGGCCTTCATTCCACTGATATCTATCCCCCCCCCCCGACCAAACATTTTTCCATTCTGCAGCAGGATGTCCTCATTTAGTGACTGTTAGCAGTTAGGACACTGATGAAAGAGTAACTTCGCAACTAGTCCTGGCATTTACAACCTTCACAGGATTGCGAAGCAAAGAAAAGCTGAAGTCCAATAAAAAACAGCCATGTTTTTGACCCCATTAATGACTAAGTTGCTGGTCCCATTATCGCTAAGCAATAGCGATTGCTTGCACATCACTTAAACCTTATCTGGAAGATATGACGTTGAGAAAGTCAGTATTAAATACATTTGTGGGTCATTCTAAAAAAATAGTGAATTTGGGGGAGTGGGGAGAATGAAGGGGCCCCTGCAGTCCCAAAGGAGCCTCTGTCACGTGTACCAACCTGGTATTCGGCCTCATTGACAATGAAGATGATCTCAAAATGCTCGCCCCTTTGGAAGGGATTCTGGTGTCTCTCTTCTTTTCCCCACCTGTGAGGCTCAAATGTGTTGAGCACAACACACCCCTGACCAATGCGAGGGTTGAAGTGGAGGGAAATGTTGGCCTCCTGAAATTTGCCACAGGCAAAGTCCACCCTGAAACTGGAAGGAAGAGAGGAAAAGGGAAGAAGAATATTAAATGGGAGGGGCAGGAATCTCAAAGTAGAGGTCGCATTTCCCCTTTCTCCTTTGCCCTGAAACTAAAATCTACAGGATGCTGGGTTTTTGCTTGAAGAGAAGAATCAAGTTCCTAGCCATCATTCTTAATTGTAGTTGGAAGAAGCAGGAAGTAGAACTATCCAAAGAATTAAGGAAGACTTTAATCTTGGCATAGAATTATTTAACCTTCCCTTAACAACATGATAATCTTATCACTATTGTTTTGAGTAATCTTGCCCTTCCTGTGAACCCCCAAAGGAACATTACTTCTCGCAGTTTCTGAGCACTTTGCCTCGCACATATACAGACATCCCAGGATGGAGTCCATCAGAGACAGGATGATGGTAAGGGAGAGTCTGGAAGACAGAAAATGATGAACCAAACCAATGGCTATTGCAAAACAGAACTTTGTGTCAAGGTTCTGACTGACGAACCCAATCAAGCCAGCAAAGTTGAGATGATCCAATCTCTTAATGCAAAACTTTATTGGGTACATCATTTCAGCACGGCATGAAAGCAAAACCAGCTCTAGCTAACTCCCACGTGTCCCGTATAGATAAAGTATAGAACTCCCCCCCCCCCATTAGTGCAGGTCACAAGGTCCAATTACGTGTAGAAGTATTGTGAAAAGATGTCCATTGCTCTGTCAAACACCTGTTGAAATGACCTTGCTTCCCATGAGATGGTTTCTTGTTTTGGTCTGTCACTGACATTCCAATCTTCCTCCCCCCTCCCCCTTTGATGATTGGCAAGTTGAGAAGCAATAATGGCTGCAACAGCATGATCACGTGTCAAACTTGACATTTTGACTTTCAAACTTGCCAACTGCAACCTGTGCCTTGTATTCGCCTTTCCATGAGGTTCTAAGTCAAATAAAGACCTCCTGGGAGGGCCTCTGTAAGGATTAATTCCCCCAACGTGGCGGGGAAGGAAGGCTGGAGGAAGCACCAGAACTGTAGCCATGGACGGGTTCTGCCTTAGCTCTATGGGGGACAGATAGAGGCCACACCATTCACCAACTGTATTGAGACCTCAGCATCTCCTGGACAAGATAGGTAAGTCCCATGGGCCACCTCCCATGGGCAGCTCCCCACCCAGGCTAACTTGGCCCTCAAGTTCCAGAATTTTTACCAGCCCAGATCACATACAGGATGATGGGAGTTCTAATAACAGATCAGACAATGTTCTCACCCCTTGCATTTCCCCTGAACTTTCCCAAGGAACAACCAGGCAACGGAGATGTGCCTAGCAATCTGTCTGTAGGACCAATCAGCAGCAGGAAATGAACACCATAAAAATTCTAACTGGGGCATCGTTTAGGGTAAGAGGTGGCTGTGCTGCCTTCAAAGACTGAGGCAGGAAGTGGCACTTGAGGGGCACAAACAATGTGAGCTTTACAGCCCCTCTCTAAGCTGTTTACAGAGTCAGCCTATTGCCCCCAACAGCCTGGGTTCTCATTTTACCGACCTCGGAAGGATGGAAGGCTGAGTCAACCTTGAGCCACTCCGGATTGAACTCCTGGCAGTGGGCAGAGTCAGCCTGCAATATTGCATTCTAATCACTGTGCCACACCACAGCTCCCCTTGTGACTGAAGACACAGGCTGCCATGTTCAGCCATCACATAATTCTTGGTGCTTGCGTTTGTTAATAAGAATGTGTGCGCATCTGCTAAGCCATTCTAGGAGTTGAGGCCATACATCTTAATATTGTTAAATTGAGAAACACTTCTTTATCTTCCTCTGCAAGGGGTAAAACAGGATCTTGGCCTGGGATAAATTTCCTCCCTGTTCAGTTGCTGATCCTAGCTTCACTCCAGGATGGATATTTTTGCTAGCATGCAGAGTCATAAGCCAACACTGAGGACCCAAAAGGGCCACGATTTGTAGGGATGAAAAGAGGTGTATGAGAAGAATGACTGGAGAGGAGAAAGAGAAAGCGATAGCTTGGGAAATCAATCCCCAAAGAGAGACCCCCAAAGAATCAATCCCCAAAGAGTCAATCCCTAAAGAGAGATCAAGGATCAGGAGGTGCCGACATCTCAATACAAATCTTACCATCACTGATCCTCCCATTACAGACAGAGATTGCAGTTCCAGGTCTCCATCAATCCTAATGACCTGGACGTTTTGTGGAGGGATTCTGTGCGAATAGTTGCATAAGGTCTGCCTATTCACCAGGACCTGTCAGAGGGCAAAGCCAAAGGGATCAAGTCTCAGTTGGGATCATCCATTTTCTTTGCAAAAAAAACCCCCGTTTATTCTGCCCAGAAACACATCCCACCCCAAAGCTGAGCAAGAGGGGCTCAAAAAGATCAAAATGTGTACATGTAAAAAGGGAGAGGCCTTTATTTCAATGATAGCAATAGCACTTAGACTTATATATTGCTTTACAGTGCTTTACAGCCCTCTCTAAGTGGTTTTCAGAGTCAGCCTGTTGCCCCCAACAATCTGGGTCCTCATTTTACCCACCTCAGAAGGACAGAAGGCTGAGTCAACCTTGAGCCTGGGCATGGGTGGGTTCTAACTTACCTCTCTGCCAGTTCGCTTCCTCCCGCGCCGTGTGCCCACGCCTCATGGGCAAGCGCACACTTTGCATGTGCGCACATGTGCAGTGCTGAAAAATCTGAAAAAAAACCTCCCCCCAAAAGCCAAAAACAAGATGGCGATCGCATGCATAGTGCCGGAAACTCGGGTTCTGCGCATGCTCAGAAGAATTTTTTAAAAAAAAATTTAAAAATTTAAAATTAAAATTAAAAAAAAAGATGGCAGCACCCACGGACTGGCACCAACAGAACCGGTTCTGTGACATCATTGTGACATCACCAGTGGGTCGCTACCGGTTCGGGCAAACCAGTACGAACCAGAAGGAACCCATCTCTGGCCTGGTGGGATTTGAACTGCCAAATTGTAGGCAGCCGGCAGTCAGCAGAAGTAACCTGCAGTACTGCACTCTAACCACTGCACCACCTAGGCTCTGTTGTGCTCTGCCAGCGGTCTGTGCAGCTGGCAGCAGATTCAGACAGCGAGGAGGCTGGTGTTGTGATTTGCCAGCGGCCTGTGCAGCTGGTACCAGAGTCGGACAGCAAGGAGGCTGGAGAAGGCTCGGTGACAGAGGCAGGGATTCAGCCAGGGCCTTCAGAACCTCCACAGGCTGCCATGAGTGAAGAAGAAGAAGAGGAGGAGCCTGTTCTCAATCTGCGCGTGCGCAGAGCTGCCAAAAGGCAGGAATGGTTCCTGAGGAGAAGGACTACTCGGGAGTAAGGTTTGGGGATAATTGGCCACTCCGATAGCCTATTTAAGTGATCAAAACGACTGAGGAATTTGCAGGAAACAACTTCAGTCATTTCAAGTCCCTGTTTTTTAAGTCAAACCTCTGTTCTTCTCCCGTTTGAAATCGGCAAGTTGCCTGCAAATTGTTCCTGGGCATTTTGCCAAAAACATTAAGATTCATGTGGGTTATCTGCTGTTATATGAAAGACTCTTCGTCAGACTTGTGTTCTTTGGCTTGGACTATTGCCGACTGTTAAGAAGACTAATTAACAGCCTTGCACAGAAAAGACTGGTTTATACTTTATTTGAATTTAGGATGACTAATAAGTAAGACAATTAATAGCCGTTACTATTAAAACAAGGTTTGTACTGACGCTGTGTTGTGCTGTGCTTCTTTGTCAGGAAGCTGGGTCAGAACAGGCTCTTGAATACCCATTTTTCCCTCCAGATCAAAAGGTTTTCCCTTCAGTTACAGGTTGTCCTCATTTAGTGACTGTTTGCAGTTAGATAACTTTGCAACCAATGCTTGCATTTACTTCCTTCACAGGACTGCAAACCAGAGGTGGGTTCCTGCCGGTTCAGACCAGTTCTATAGAACCAGTAGTAAAAATAGGGACAGTTTCACCGAACCGGCAGTACCGGCAGCCTGGCCACGCCCCTGAACCGGTCCCCCAGTCGCTGCTCGCTCACCCACCCAACGCATTTGTTGGATGGCAAGCTGAACAGAGCTGGGAAGCAGCTGGCTGGCAAAGAAGCCTCTCAGCCGCCTGGCCGCAGGGTGCTGAAAAGTCCTTCAGCTGGTGAGAAGAAAGCTGCGCATGCGTGAAGATGGCGGCAGTGACCGGAGGTCTTTTCAGTGCCCTGCGCCAGCGTCTGGAAAAGAAGCCTCTTGGCTTCCAAGTTCAGCAGCAGGCTTGGTCCCTTCACAGGGTCGCTTTTCTCCGTACCCGAAAAAGATCAAAAGGCGCAGAGCAGCCTTTAAGGACAAAGTCGGCGTAACCACCTAGAAGTAAGAAAACAAACCACTGAGGGAAGGAGCCCCCCGAAGCTGCTGGCGTTGCAGCCACCCCCCTCCCCGCAGCTTGGAGCTTCAAGCGGAAGAGGTCCTCGGCTGTTGCGAAGAAGCGGCAGCTCTGGTTGTGCCATGCCCGCTTCGTTCTCTTTGAGAGCCACTTTGCAAACAAGGTGCAAAACGGCTCTCAAAGAGAATGAAGTGGGCGTGGTGCAACCACAGCTGCCACTTCTTCGCAACAGCCGAGGACGGAAGAGTTCGCTCAGGAGTGACGCCGGCAAGGAAGGTGGCCAGGTCGGAGGGAGGCGTAGCCTGAGCTCTCTGGGACGGGTAAACAAGTGTGGGGAGGCGAAGGGGAGAGAGAAGAGAGAGCGCTGGGCAAGAGCCACAGGAGGAGGGCGGCGGCGCTTCTTCTTCATCCCTGCCCAGAGAAAGATGCTCCCAAGGCAGCTTTCCACCCTAACCCAGAGGTGGCTGGGGGTTGCTCTCGCCCTCGGGCAACAACCTCCGCCTCCTCCCCTCCTCAAGCCCGGCAAGGAAGCCGCTCCTCCCGCCAGATCCATCCAAAGAAGGAGAGAGAGAGAGAGAGAGAGAGACCAGCGGCTTGGCCAAGCTGCCTCTCCCCAAGCTAAAAGAAGCAGCAAGCACCAGGCCGCCACCTCTTCCGGGTTTGCCTTAAACTCCACCCACACCGCCTGAGAAAAGCTTTATTTTCACACTCGTGCCGGGGAGCGTAGTGGTCTCTGCCCTTAACTGCTTCTTCTGGCTTGGGGAGATGGCAAGGGCTCCATTTCCAGTGCCTGGGGCAGAAGACGGCATGCTCCGATCAGCCTCTCACGACAGCAGCACGGAGGAGCAGTCAAGAGGGGGGGGGGAAGCACTCCTGAGGTGGAGAAGGAAACCAGGCCAGTCTCAAAAGCCAAACACTCAGCTTCACTGAAGGGCTTTGTGGGGGGGGAGCAGCCCATCTCCGGGAAGGACGGGAGAGGCTGGTTGCCGGTCCGCTGCCCTCTGGAGCAGCGGCTCCGCATGGCCCAAGCACCGGTCTCTGCCGTTTGTGTGTGTGAGAGAGAGGGGGTGAGAGTAAGAGAGAGAGAGAGAGAGAGAGAAGAAAAAAAAGAAAAGAAAAAAAGACAGAGAAAGAAAAAGAAAAAGAGACTGAGAAAGAAAGAAAGAAAGAAAGAAAGAAAGAAAGAGAAAGAAAGAAAAAAGAAAGAAAGAAAGAAAGAAAGAAAGAAAGGAGAGAGAGAGAAGAGAAGAGAAAGAAAGAGAAAGAAAAAGGAAGGAAAGGAGAGAGATTTGTAACAGTATCAGGGGTGGGTTCTAAAAAATTTTTTACTACCGGTTCTGTGGGCGTGGCTTATTTTGTGGGCGTGGCTTGATGGCCATGTGATGGTGTGCGTGGCTTCATGGTCATGTGACTGGGTGGTGTGGCCAACTCAATGTCACTCACGTCAAGGGGTGCCTCGCCTGGCCCCTCCCCTCCCAGCCATTCCTTGTCACACCCAGCCTCAACGTATCTTTAGTTCTGTAAAAATGTTGTTCACCTTTTTTCAACTTTATTATCTACATACTACAGATGTATTTTCATGGACCACTGAAAGGAGAAAATGTCTCACATGCTTTGCCCAAGAGTGTGATAGGCAACAGGCTTTTAAGGGGCTGCCAGAAAGAAGGGGGGGCAATGTATTTTCCAAAGCACCAGAAGGCAAAACAAGAAGCAATGGATGGAAACTGAACAAAGAGAGAAGCAACCTAAAACTAAGGAGAATCTTCCTGACAGTGAGAACCAATATAGGTGCAGAAATATTTCAGTCATAATTTCACATATAAAATAGTCATTTGTGTAATACAACCTGCATATTGTTCAAAACAGTAATTAGTATTATGGCTGATGATGTTTGACAGCAAGCCTAAAAGTCAAAGATCACAGGAATGCTTCTTTCTCTGTATGTATACAAAACATCACATACCAGGGATAGCATATTAAGCTGGAATTATGCAACCTGATGTACAAAATAAAAACACACATATTTATGCTTTGGACTATAGACATTGAATGCATGTAAATCCCTGAAAAATATGTGGTAGCCCTGGGCAAAAGAAAGGCAGTAAAATCACTCTAGGTGTAGGGACAGTGTAAAATATTAACACATGATAAATAATGGAACAATTAAAAATAACAATTCTTCAATGCTGAGTTAGAGGAAGAAATTTACATGGTTCAAGCACCAGGGTATGAAAGTAAAAAGCCTAACACGGTGTATTAATTGAACAAGGCCATTTATGGACTGAAGCAGTCAGCCAGGAATTGGAATATATGTCTAGATAAGGCATTGAAAGGTCTTGGGTTCAAGAATTGCAAGGCTGATATACACTGGAAAGTTACAAGGTGGAGATTGTCAATTATTGGGATGTGTGGATGATCTTTGTTTCATTGCAAGGGATATATAACAGTAAAAGGGTTCTCAGGTATTTGAAGGGAACTGTGAATGTGGGTCTTCAAATACAGGTCTAGGAAGAATATTAAATTATTTGATTTATGTCTCTTCCAGTCATGAAGGGAGGAGTGTTAAGATATTCATGAGCTGAGAGAGCCAATGGTAACAAGGTCAGCCAATGAATAGGCATAGCAACTAAGTCAGCCAATAGGAGCTAAACACATCTGAGTCTGTGCAGAGAATCGAAACTGAAACTAGAAGGTTGGGCGTGGCTCAGCCCACTCTGCACTCTCTGTCTCTTGTCTCTCTGTCTGAACTAGAAGCTGCTTGTGTTTTACTTGTAACTGTTGCTACATTGAAGAAGAACTCTGCTAATGGTATTGTAAATTCATCTGTTATTATGTTTATAAAGAAGTTAATGAATCCAGCTGAATCAGTTATCTGTGTGTGCTTCTGGAAATTGATTTTTCTGCAACAAACTCTGATAAAGGTGAATTCTGAGGGGGAAACAAAGAGGCACCTGCAGCCCCAAAGGAGCCTCTGTCACGTGTACCAACCTGGTATCCGAAATCATGGACAATCAAGATGACCTCGAATTGCTCGCCTGTTTGGAAGGAATGCATGTGTTTCTCTTCCTTTCCCCACCTGCCAGCCTGAAGTGTGTTGAGCCCAACTGTCTCTTTATTAATGTGAGACCTGAAGTGGAGGGGAACATCAGCCTCCTTGTGCTGTCCACAGGCAAAGTCCACCTGCAAGTCCACCCAAGTTCTGGAAGAGAGAGAGAGGAAAAGACAAGCAGAAAATTAAATGGGAGATGCAGGAATCTCAGAGTAGAGTTCTGCGCCATCTTTCTCCTTTGCCTTGAAGCTAGAATCTGTAGGAGACTGGCTTGTTGGTTTAAGAGAAGAATCAAGCTCCTAGCTCTTGTGGGTTACTTCGAGTTGGAAAATGCAGGAAGTAGAACTATCCAAAAAATTAAGAAAAGGTTTAATCTTGGCATGCAATTGGATAATATAGTCTAGTCTCTACATAATAAAACTTATCACTATTATTTTCAGTGAGGTAGCTCTTCCCCTTCTGTGAGCCCCCAAAGAAACCTTACCTGTTGCTGTGTTTGGGCACTGTGCCTTGCATATATACAGACATCCCAGGATGGAGTCCGCCATGGACATGTTGATAATAATGGAGATCCTGGAAGACAGAAAATGATGAACCAAAGCAATGACAAAACACAACACTGACTTTTGAACCAGCCAACCGCAACTCGTGCCTTGTATCAGCCTTTTCAAGTGGCTTCCGAGTCAAACAAAGACCTCCTGGAAGGGCCTCTGCTGAGGATAATCCCCCCAACATGGCAGGGGAAGGAAGGTGTGGAGCAGAGGTGGGTATATAATCATATATAGTTTTTCTAATACATAGTCAATTCCATTATCATCTCTCTGTTTCAATTCCAACCTATAATTTTATCCATACATATTTCTTTATCTTAATTTATTTTCTTCTTGTTACATACATAATTTACTAATCGCCCAAATTCCTAGTCCCTTTCACTCACATCAATTAATTATCTTATTTACTACATACATTTCTTATATTTTCTATCTCTCTATATTACAACTTCTCTCCATATTAATTAATTTAATTTATCTCCAATTATCTTTCACAAATCGAACCAATTTCCTTTTCACATTCCATCTACTGTTCTATTTTACTCTAATCAATATTCTTTGATTACTTCCGTCGCGATGTGAACCGGTGGGGAAGGTAAGTAGAACCCACCCCTGGTGTGGAGGAAGCACCAGAATTGCAGCCATGGACCAGTTCTGCGTTTGCAAGAAAGAGAAAAAACAGTCATCCTTTGTTATAGATGCCTTTGGATGAATATTTTGGCTCTTCCTGTTGTGATGATGCTCTGGGGATTCTGGAGATGCTTTTGCTTTAGGTAGAATAAAGGTAAGAGGGGTGCTTCTTCAGGTCAAAGAAGAATATGAAAGAAAGCAAGGACAGAAAATAAACAGAAGCTACTTACAGTTTTTCCATCTTCATCATCAGTGAATATACTCTAAAATGGAACAAAAGGATACCTTTATCTTTATGATGTGGCTGTGAATCCCATGAGGATTTCTGTGCATCAGGCCTGGGCCACTGCTCTTTGTTCAAATCAAGAACAGGTCAGTGAGGACCACAGAGGGTATTAATGGCAATGGCTTGGTTTGAGTCGAGTAGAGAAAGCCATCCCAACCAAAAGAAATAGGCAACATCAACAAACAGATACAACACTTAATATCTGCTGTGATCCAAGAAAATGGCTACTTTCCAATAATCCAATAATCTAAAAACACACGACTTCTCTCTCCATGCTGTCATTGCCAGTTTCAATATTAGATATACATATCATATTTTTATAATTATAATTTCATTACTCAGATAGGAAACATGCATTTCTTATCATAACATAGAGTGATTAGGGCCAAACAGACACCTTCAGGAAAAGTACAAATATTGATGGAGTTTCTTGACTTTTTCTTCTAAGCCACAGGGAAGGCCTATGAAGCCAGAATCTCTCAAGTCTTGACAATAGTGATAATAATACCCTCCTTTAAATATACCCTAGAGCAGGGGTCTCCAACCTTGGCAACTTTAAGCCTTCAACTCCCAGAATTCCCCGGCCAGCTTGCTAGCTGGCAAATTCTGGGAGTTAAAGTCCGCCAGGCTTAAAGTTGCCAAGGTTGGAGACCCCTGCCCTAGAGTTTATAGTTTCCTGCTGGAATTGTTACTGAAATGTCTGTAAATCCTTGGGGGTGGGCAGGGAAGCAGTCTCTGGAAGACTACTGTGGACCTATCTCAGAAGGATAACATTGAAAACATAGAAGAAATTAGACAAGTTAACTTACCATCAGTTTAGACACTCCTTTGCCACCCTTAGCTTTCTTGATAATAGGTATTACCTTTTTCCCGATTGACTAAAAGGAAGAAGAAGAAAAACCATTATGGATTCCTTTAGAAGTTGTTCCAGTGCGTGATACATGGGGGCCTTGCCTGGGCCACTGCAGCCCACTAAAATAAACTGGCGAGCCCTTGAGAGCCACGGAGGATATTGATGTGAATGGCCTCACAACATCAGAGAAGGTACGTAAAGCCACATCAACCCTTCAAGGCAGGCTAAGTCAAGGAAATGGTTGGGATTACAGGAAAAATACTATAATATATATTAGCAAAATCTTAGAAGCCTATCCAAAACTTCATTAATCTTTTTCAAGGAGAACAAAGTCAAGCTGGTTTCCAAAACAAACTCTGATAAAATTAATCCTGGGAAGCAAAATGAGGAAAGCCATCTCACTAGCAAAATTGCATCTGACAGAAAGACCATTTGAGCCAACAATTTACCATTTTGCAAAGAGAAGAACCA
The DNA here is from genome assembly GCA_023053685.1 of Diadophis punctatus similis. NCBI lineage: Eukaryota > Metazoa > Chordata > Lepidosauria > Squamata > Dipsadidae > Diadophis > Diadophis punctatus. Next base: position 210,195,103 of record JALIGW010000002.1, on the reverse strand, counting down.
CAAGTTGGTTAAAAAAAATCTTTGGGGAAACACTCCCCATCCCCAAAGTGTCCCTTGGGGACAATTCCAAAATCTATGTTTCTCCCTTTGCTATTCAGAACCCAGAGGAACCATCACTCCAGTTAGGAGTCAGTGTTTTTTAGGGGATATAATAGATATTGGAAGCTGCTTCACATGAAACAGGTGAAATATTTTGGCCGTGCCTGCTCAGTTTCTGCTCCAGTGTCTCTGAAGATGATAAAAGAAGATGGCATTCTAGCAGGTATGAATAACGAAAGGCATATTTTATGGCATGCAAGAAGAATATTACTCAAAAAATCATGGCATATGAAAAAAATCTACTTACTATTATCTCAGATGTTTTAACTCGACTTTGACCTATATTCTGTAATGGAAACAAAAGGTATTACTTTTATTTTGAAACGATATCACACATGATTTCTCCAACTATGCCATCACTACAATCTTTGATATCACATATGTGAATCGCTTCATTCGACAGATGGGATTGATGCCTTTCTTATCAGAACAGATTCTGATAGGGCCAAAAAGGCACACACGATATTTGGTTTCAGGATCTTTTCAATATTCTTCCACTTTCTCTCAACCCAAATCTGCACAGAGAATCCAGTGGAATAACGTTGTATTGAATTTCAAAAGATACGATGTTTGCTGAAATCTGTTAATAAAATGGACAGTTGGAATTCAAGCTGTTTGGAAAACTGACATTAAATCTCCACATTCCATATTTTTAGTCCTCAACTTATGACTTTTCAAGCATTTGAAGTTATGGCTGTGCCCTGTAGGTTGTTGCTGTTGTTGTTTTGTTTGTTTTTTAAAAAGTTGTTTCATTTTTTTCCAACAAACAATACATAGTTTCTGCACAAAGTGTTGTCCAGGTCACATTTGATAATCAGGGGTGGGATCCTCCCGGTTCGAACCAGTTCGCCCGAACCGGTAGCGACCCGCTGGTGACATCATGATGACGTCAACGAACCGGATTGGTCGGTGCCGGTCCATGGGCACCGCCATCTTTTTTTTTAAATTTCTTTTGAATTTTTTTTTAATTTTTTTCTTCTGAGCATGTGCAGAAGCCAAGTTTCTGGCACTGTGTATGCAGTCGCCATCTTGTTTTCGGCTTTCTTTCCTTTTTTAATTTTTTTAATTTACATTTTTTTTAATTTATTTTTTAAATTTATTTTTCTTCTGAACATGTGCAGAAACCGAGTTTCTGGCACTGTGCATGCGGTCACCATCTTGTTTTTGGCTTTCTTTCTTTTTTTAATTTTTTAAAATTTAATTTATTTTAATTTAATTTATTTTATTTTAATTTATTTTATTTTTCTTCTGAGCATGTGCAGAAGCTGAGTTTCTGGCACTGTGCATGAGTCACCATCTTGAGGAAGCAAACCGGCAGCGAGGTAAGTTAGAACCCACCCCTGCTTGGGTCCCCTCAACTTTTCAGTCCCAGAAAGCGGCTGAAAAATGTCCTTCTCCTATTTTACAGCCATACACCATTTTCTGTCCTTCCCATTTTTATTTGCTTTTCCCTCCCACCCTGAAAGCAAAAGGAAGTGAGGGGGGAGGATGGAAGAAGGATAGCTCAGACTATTGCTATGATTTTTTGCTCCTATATTCTGTTGTTTAGGTATAAATTTTGTCAATGTAGACATTTTACTTAGAGCCTATTAAACAACAGAGCTAGCTGCCTGCATGCAATCATGTGTATCTTTTAGGAGTAAATCCCACTGAAAGAGAGTAGCCTTACTGCCAAGTAAATATGCATAGGCTTTACTTAGTTGAGAGATAGGGTATGGATTAGTATCAGGTGTATTATAGAGAGAAATGAAAACTTCTGTAACAACAGATACTTTGTGCCCAGACCAGGTGGGTTTGTGTGTGTGAGAGAGAGGGGAGGGAAGGGGGGGATGGAGGGAGGGAGAGAGGGAGGAAGGGAAGGGAGAGAGAAAGAGAAAGAGAAAGAGAAAGAGAAAGAGAAAGAGAAAGAGAAAGAGAAAGAGAAAGAGAAAGAGAAAGAGAAAGGAAGGAAGGGAGAGAAAGAGGAGAGAGGGAGGGAGGAAGGTGAAAGGGGGGAAGGAAGGAAGGTAAAATCAGAGGAAGGGGAAGGAAGAAAGATGAAAGGAGGGGGAAGGAAGGTAAAATCAGGGGGGAAGGAAGGAAGGTGAAAAGAGGGGGAAGGAAGATAAAATCAGAAGAGGGGGAAGAAAGGAAGGAAGATAAAATCAGGAGGGAGGATGGAAGGAAGGAAGGAAGGAAAGAAGGAAGGAAGGAAGGGAAGGATGTGAAGGAGGTTCATGTGATTGGATGGGAGTGTGTGATGTCGGGTTGGCCATGCCCACCCAGGTTTTGTGGCTTTCAGTGTTTTGTTTTCTGTGGAAAATGGATCCAAATGGCTCTTTGAGTGTTTAAGGTTGCTGACTCCTGACCTAAACTAAAAAAAACCACAAATTATTTAATGTGCCTCCTGCATCATTTTTATTACCTCCATGATATTAACCATTCAATTGTTAAGGTATCCAAGACTTCTAAATCCTTTGCTGGCATACTCCTTAGAGCAGAGGTAGCAGATCACATGAAGATACATATGAATAAAATCCACTTATATCAATCAGTAGGGCTCATATAGGGTATTAAGAAAGAAAGAGAAAGAGAGAGAGAGAAAGAAAAGAAGAAAAAGAAAAAGAAAAAGAAAAAGAGGAAGGAGGGGGAGAGAGAGAGAGAAGAGAGAGAAGAAAGAGAAAGAGAGAAAGAAAGAGAAAGAAAGAGAGAAAGAAAGAAAGAGAGAGAGAGAAAGAGAAAGAGAAAGAAAGAAAAAGAAAAAAAGAAAGAGGAAGGAAGGAAGGAAAGAAGGAAGGAAGGAAGGAAGGAAGGGAGAGGAGAGAGAGAGAGAGAGAGAGAGAGAGAGAGAGAGAGAGAGAGAGAGAGAGAGAGAGAGAGAGAGAGAGAGAGAGAGAGAGAGAGAGAGGAAGAAGAGGAAGGAAGCACCACAAACCCTGCCACTAGATGTGGCTTCAGAAGACACTTTGAAACAGCACAGCAATTTAGGGCTGGGAGATATCTCAGAGGTCATCTAGTCCAACCCCGTGTTGCAGCAGGAAACCTTACATTGTCTGGATTATTTTGGTCCCTCTAACAGAGAGGAAAATTGCCAGAAAGGAGAAGGAGTTTACTAGGACAAGGCTGCCATGCAGAGGAAGGCAGAGATAGTCCTTGACTTATGACCACAATTGAGCCCAAAATTTTGGTTGCTAAGCAAGAGCGTTGTTAAGTGAGTTTCACCACATTTTATTCAATCCATGACATTTCTTGGCTCTAACAGTCATGTGCAAGCTAGGAAGAACATCTGAAGGCATGTGTAATGTTCTAATGTACAGAAGTTATGGTTAAATGTGTGACAGAAAGTGGACTCTGGTTGTGTTTTTCCAAATGGAGTAAGTGAGGTTGAATGTGTAGTTTTAGAAGAGCTGTGTGTGTGTGTGTCTGTGTGTGTGTGTTTGTGTTTGTGTACATACACATACAGTATATATAGTAGATAATGTATCTTTTTGTGTGCCTATGTGTAATATGTATGTACACATATGGCATATATACATAGGATTAAATAGTATATTTTGGATGTTCAGTAGTAGTAAATAGACAGGGAAATTGTATTTCGTTGAGGCCTTTGAGGCGAGGAGAGGCCAGGTACCCTAACCCTAACCTTTGACGTGAGTGACATCAAGTTGGCGATGCCCAGCCAGTTACATGACCACCCAGTCACATGACCACCCAGCAACCCCCCCACCCAGTCACATGATGCAAAGCCACTCCCACCCAGTCACATGACCACAAAGCCACTCCCACCCAGTCACATGACCATGAAGCCACATCCACCATCACATGACCATCAAGCCATGCCCACAAAATAAGCCATGCCCATAGAATGGCAGTAAAAAAATTTGGAACCCACCCCTGTTGATAATCATATATAGTTTTTCGAATACATAGTCAATTCCATTATCATCTCTCTGTTTCAATTCCAACCTATAATTTTATCCATACATATTTCTTTATCTTAATTTATTTTCTTCTTGTTACATAAATAATTTACTAATCACCCAAATTCCTAGTCCCTTTCATTCACATCAATTAATTATCTTATTTACTACATACATTTCTTATATTTTCTATCTCTCTATATTACAACTTCTCTCCATATTAATTAATTTAATTTATCTCCAATTATCTTTCACTAATCGAACCAATTTCCTTTTCACATTCCATCTACTGTTCTATTTTACTCTAATCAAGATACAGTACATCATCACCTTCAAATCTTATTCTCAAAAACCTCTTAGTTTAATTAAGAGTCCACAATTAGAAATATCAAGTTCCTCATCCCACTTTTCCTACTAAATCTGTTTTGCCATAAGTAATATATATGTCTTAATTACCACTAAACCATTTTACAATAAACCTTCCATTTATTCAACTATCCACCATTAACAGTATTAATACAGTTTTGTTAAATCTATTAATATGGCCCTTATTTTCTTTCTTTCTTTCCATCCGCTTTTCTTTTTTACCCATTTTCCTTTGGTCCCTCAAAGATTCCACTTCTTGCTAGATCTTTCCTTTTATCCTATTCCCTTAGCTTCTTCTTTTTCTTTTTCTTATTTTTGTGTATCTTATAGCTTTTCTCTCTAGTCTTTTTCCTCTTTTTTAGATTTATTATTCATGTGGTTCCCCCCAAATTTCTCTAATCTCTTCCTGCCCTGGAGGTATTTATGACTCAGTTCAAAAGTTCCAATGCCACCATCCCCCTGTGTTCCCGTGCTTGCATGTTAGGAAATCAGGAACCAGCTCACATGCATAGTCATTTACAGCATCCCAGGTGTGATGATATATGCATGGCATGATATCATCACAGAAAAGCTGCAATTATTTACTTGTGTCTCAACTGCTGCACATGGCATGGCTTGCCCCTGTTGTAAGGAATATCCTTCTGGATTCAGTTCCAAGTGGGGAAAAAGACCCTGGATTCATGGAAGTTGCTTGGAAAGAAGGTTTAATGGTGGACAGGAGCACATGGCATGAGTTCCTGAACAGAAAAGGTGGATCCCATGCTTCCAGATGTTGGGTGAAGAGGAAAAAAAAGGGCAGTTGCTGAGAGTCCCTGAGTTTTTATAACCTCTGTTGGGCCCCACCTCAGAGTTTCCTGTTCCTGTATAAGAAATGCACTCTGATTGGTGGTCAGACTCCCAAGGCAACTCTGTAGGCTGTATTTTTGAGTGCAAGTTTGGCTGACCCTTGCTGGGTGATGGTGTAATTGAAAGGGCTTTGGCAATTCCTAATATGGCTGTGTCTGAAGGAGGTAGATCTTTGTTATGTAGAATAGACTGGTCCAGGCTATTAACAAAGATGGGGGGGATGAGTGAGCTGGGCCATTCCTTGATGGCACATTGACAAAGGTGGGGGCTATTAAGAGTGAGTCTTTTTCTGTCTAAAAGCATGTTTCCAGGGATATTCTATATAATATTCTGCCTTTTAAATATTTCCTAGGATATTTAATTTTTCTAGGAGAGGGGTGGATGCTAACTTTCTACACCCCTATATGCCTGAGGGTCCTTGTCTTTGCAACTCATTATCAAGGGAAACATCACCCCAATTTGATGATTTGGCCAATTTATCCCCCAATTTAAGGGATAAATTATTTCAAAAAGTAAAGAGGTGAAATGTTTTGGCCCTGCCTGCTCTGTTCATGCTCTGGAGACTCTGGAGTTGCTTTCCGAGAGGGACAGAATCACAAAAGGGCTGCCTCACAACATGCAGAGAAGAATATCATTCAACAAAAAGGCAGAAGATGAAGAAAGAGCTACTTACCATTAATTTATCAATGTCTTTTCCATTCAAAGCATTCTACAAAGGAAACAAAAACATTCTATTCTGATTCACAAACACCCAGGACCTCTCATCCGTGTCATCACCACCATCTTAGATATCATTTATATGAATTGCTGCTTCCCTCCAGTTAGGAAACACACATTTCTTATCACAATACGAACTGCTTAGTCCAAAAACCACATTTGAATTAAGAGAGTTCTGAGACTTCTTTAACTTTTTCTTTCTCTTTTCAATTTTCTTCAACATTCAAAATATGCATTGAGAAACTTTAGAAATAAAGGTTTCATGAACAGATAGAAGATTGATTTAAAAAGAGAAGCCAGACATGGCACTTGGGAGACAAAACTCTTTTGAGAACATTGTCCTACATATCCACATTTCTTGCCTGAATTTAGATTCACATTAGTTCTACACCGTTATAGGTAAGACATCCTTATCATCAGAGGTGGGTTCCTCCTGGTTCGGACCGGTTTGCCCAAACCGGTAGCGACCTGCTGGTGATGTCACGATGATGTCATGGAACCATTTGGGTCGATGCTGGTCTGTGGAAGCAGCCATCTTTTTTTTGAATTTATTTTATTTATTTATTTTGAATTTTTAAATTTTTTTTCTTTTGAGCATGCGCAGAAGTCGAGTTTCCGGCACTGCGCATGCATCGTCATCTTGTTTTTGGCTTTTTTTATTTTTGGGCACTGCGCATGCGTGCACGCATAAAGAACGCACACGCTCACAAGGCGCGCCCACGCAGCGGGGGAGGAAGCAAACTGACAGCAAGGTAACGTAAACCCACCCCTGCTTATGATGGAATGTTGTTTTTTTATTCTGCTTCATGTAACCCCTCTTCTACTTCCTCTGCCTGTTTCCCCTCCAAGTAAGTTCAAATGTGAAAAAATTATATATTTATATAATTTTATAATTAAAGGGGATTTCAGTAGCCCCTTTTCACACAAATCTGCAATATATATATATATATTCTTGTAGCAGCTATAAGAGGTGTGTGTGTGTGTTGGGAATATCAACTGAGATTCAGAACCTTTTGGGGAGAGAGAAAAATCCCAAATGATTTAGGCCAGTGATGGCAAACCTTTTTTTCCTCGGGTGCCGAAAGTGCATGCGCGCGTGCTATTGCACGTGCGCAAGTGCCCACATCCATAATTCAATGCCTGGGGAGGGCAAAAACGGTCTCCCTCACACCCCCGGAGGCCCTCTGGAGGCTGGAAATGGCCCGTTTCCCAACTTCTGGTGGGCCTGGTAGGACCATTTTTCACCCGCCCCAGGCTCCAGATGCTTCCCTGGAGCCTAGGGAGGGCAATAACGCCCTCTCCCGTCTCCCCGGAGGCCCTCCGGAAGCTGAAAACACCCTCCCAGAGCCTTCGTGCAAGCCAAAAATCAGGCTAAGCAACAGCTCGCGTGCCGGCAGATATGGCTCCGCGTGCCACTTTTGGCACGCGTGCCATAGGTTCGCCATCACTGATTTAGGCCGTCCTTAGTCCTAAAGCCCTTCTTTTACCACTCAACCCATCCCACCGATCAAGGTTTGGGGACAGTTGGAGGTGGGAAATTTTTTTAAAGTATGGTTGCATGCAAGAAAGATATTTCACATGGAAAAGGGAGACGATGGTCAAAGAGCTACTTACAATTATTTCCAATGTATATTCCTCACTCAGTTCATTCTGTAATGGAGACAAAGTGTATCAAAACTCTATTCTTACATGAAAAGATATATGACTTCTCCTACCATGCTATCCTTGCCATTTCATATGCCATAAAATGAATGTCTTTATAAATAAAAACTACTTACCACCAATTCAGCCAGAGGACCATGTTTGAAGAGTTCCTTCTACAAAGGAAACAAAGGGGATCAATTCTATTCTGATAACTATTATTAACTATTACTATACCATTACAAATAACATCAATACCATCAATTTCAACTATATCTTTTATTCTCCAGAGAAGAGCTGTGCCTTTCTAATCACAGATTGAGTGATAAAGCCTAAAAGACACATGAATCAACAGCAATCTGAGACTTATTATTGTGAGCAAAGCATTTTTGTGGGTTTTTTTCTTAAAAGACACATTATTGTCATCTCTTCTAAAAGTTTCCTGTTATCTTCGTTTAAGCCTTTCTCCTAAGCCACAGGGAAGGCCTGTGAAGTTAGACTCTTTCAACTTCCGACAATAGTCAAAACAATGCCTTTCTTTAAATGTTCCCAAGAGCTTATAGCTTCCTGAGGGAATTCTTCTTGAAATATCAAGATCCTTTGGGAGGGAGTGAAGCTCAAGAGGGCTGATCAGATTATATCTAAGAATGATAACATAGAAGACATACAAGAAATGAGAGAACTTAAGTGTGTATCTACTTACTATCAAGTTATATATCAGTTTATCACTATGTGTTATTCCCTTAAGAACATTTAACATCTTCTCCATGAGGTTCTACAAAGAAGGAGAAAAAAATTATCCTCTTTTATGGATTCCTACATAACTATGTTGTGCCAGTGCATGGCATAAATATCTGAGTAGGTCTTGCCTGGGCCACTGCAGTCCTTTAAAATAAACTGCTGAGGCCTTGAGGGCCATGGAGGATATTGATGTGAATGGTCTCACATCATCAGAGAAGGTACGTAAAGCAGGGGCGGGTTCCTAATTTTTTTACTACCACTCTGTGGGCGTGGCTTATTTTGTGGGTGTGGCTTGCCAGCCATGTGACTGGGTGGGCGTGGGCCTCGGGAGCTTGGCAGCAGCCGGAGAAGTGGGGGGGCATTGCCCACCTGCAACGCAGCCCCCCGCAGCGGGAGCAGCAAGACCGCAGCAGCGGTTCTTCTAGGAGGCTCCATCCGCCCTTAATGCTTCTCCCCATTCGATGATACTAGGCTCCTGCCACCTGTTTCCCCTCCCCTCGGCAGCTCGAGAAGCCTAGAACGTGCGAAAATGCCTAGGATCATCACCTCGCGTTCATGGCTTCTCGGACTGCTGAATGGAGGAGAATGGAGATAGCTCCTGCCGCCTGTTCTTTCAGCGTCTCATGCACTCCCTTAGCCATCCTCCGCTGCTTGGACTCACTGTGGGTTGGAAGGCAATGCATGCGCAGTGCTGGAAGCGCGGCTTCTGGGCATGCGCAGAAGAATTTTTTTTAAAAAAATTAAATTTTTTTTTAAAAAATGGTGGTGCCCAGGCACCGGCAACCGACCGCACTGGTACTGTGACATCACCAGCGGGCCGCTACCGGTGCTATAGAGTGGACCGCACTGGTAGGAACCTACCACTGACGTAAAGTCATATCAACATTTTGAAGCAACCAAGGTCAAGGAAACCATGGCAGGGATTCCAGAAATTCTACTACATTTTTTTCAGATTTTTGTCAGAATCTTGAAAGCCCATCCAAAGCCTTCATTACTCCTTTTTAAGGACAATAAAGTCAAGCTGGAGCTACACTGAGTCCTTTTCTACCCATTCTACACACCCAGAGCTGAACAGCCTTGATGATGATATGATAATATATTACATTTATGGGCTTCCCCACTCCCAGAGTATCTGGGCAGTTGGGATGAATTTGTTGGGTGTCTCACAGATCGGCATATCTATTCTAATTTATTGGAAGTCATTCAGATGGTGGATTGCAAGACAGATTCTACGTTAACGATCCTGGGTTGTAAATATACTCCCTGTGGAGTCTTTGGTGCTCTCTGAGTTTGGTTGTTTCCTTGAAGATATAATAGTATTAGGAATAATAATAGCTACTGCAACAACAATAATGGATACTTTCGTGGACCCTTCCTCACTTTAGGGCACCCTGCTTTACAACAGTGCAGGCGGTGGGGATATTTTATGGGGTAAAGAGGTGTCTCAAACTGATTTATTCGAAACTGGCCCAAGATTTTAATCTTGCCTTCTTTATGATGCTCTGGGGAGAATGGCGATGATTGCTGGGGGTGGGAGTGGAATCACAAAAGGGGTCTTTCATCACATGCAAAGAGAATATTTCACAAAGAAGAACAGAGGATAAACAAAGAGGTATTTACCGCAGAATCAGTCATTTTACACTCTCCTTCTATACAGTCCTACAAATAAAACAAAAATAATTATTGCTACTCTGACATCACAACACATATGACTTCTACAACCGCATTTTCAACAACTTTGCTGAAAACCATATTGCAGTTTATGGCAAAACTGGTCCTAATGACTGAGGCATTTAACGACAATCACAGCCAAAAAAGGTCATAAAACCAGGTCAGTCATGTGGATGACTCAATTTATGACTGTCACAACTTATGCCCATGCTGGGAAGGCTCTATTGAGGTCATAAGTCATAAATTAAGGACTATCTGTACATGATGCTAGACAAAAGAATAACATAGGAAGTGCATTGGCACAACTTGCTAAACTTGGATAGTTTTAATCTTAGTTAGATTTTTTTTGTGGTTTGCCATATTGTAGAAATATAGACTATCACTTTAGTACTTAATATATTATGCAAATACAAGAGCCAAGATGGTGCAGTGGTTAAATGCAGCACTGCAGCTACTGCTAGTTCAGCAGTTCAGCTGTTCAAATCTCACCGGCTCAAGGTTGACTCAGCCTTCCATCCTTCCGAGGTGGGTAAAATGAGGACCCAGATTGTTGGGGGCAATATGCTGAACTCTGTAAACCGCTTAGAGAGGGCTGTAGAGCACTATGAAGCGGTATATAAGTCTAAGTGCTATTGCTATACAAGAAATGCAGTTGTATTTGTAACCAAGATAAGAGATTTGCATAAAATTTCTACAACCCATTCGAAAAATCTCTCTTTTCGGCTTTCCCAACATTTCCTGGTAAAACAGATCCTGGAAAAGGAGATAAGGAAATGCACCATCTGAGCAACAAAACTTCATTGGACCACACAGATGTGTCATACCAAAAAGGGTCAGAAACTACAAGGAGAGAAAGAAATTGTTCAGATCAGACTTCCCCAGTGGGAAAATGCTCCTTGGGAATAATTCTGAAAAGGACTTGTCCCCACATACAACAAAAAGAACAGGGTTTGGGTTTGGGGCCAGTGTTGTTGTAACGCTGGGATGCTTCACTGCAGGCAAGAAGAATATTACTAAAAAAAAAGGGCAGAAGATGAAGAAAGAGCTACTTACTATTAATTTCTCAACATCCTGTGCACTGAAAGCGTTCTACAAAGGAAACAAGCACATCAAATTCTATCCTAATAGAAGACACCAATTCCATCCATGCCCTCACTACCATTTTAGATACCATTTACATAAATTGCTGCTCTCCTCCACTTAGGAAATAACCATCCTTTTTTCAGAAAGTGAATCTAAAAACAATTTGAATTGAATTCTAATTCTAAAAAACAATTTAACAAGGCACTTGGAGTTCAACACCCTTTTCAGAACATTGCCTTACATGTCCACATTTCATCCCTTAATCTAGATTTACTTTAGTTATACACCTATACAGCTAGCCCTTGACTTACAACAGTTCATTTAGTGACCGTTCAAAGTTACAACATCACTGAAAAAAGTGACTTATGACCATTTTTCACGCTTGCAACCATTGTAGCATCCCCATGGTCACGTGATTTACATTCAGATGCTTGGCAACTGACTCAAATTTATGACAGTTGCAGTGTCAAGGAGTCATGTGATCGCCTTTTGCGACCTTCTGACAAACAAAGTCAATGGGGAAGCCAGATTCACAGAACAACCATGTTATTAATTTAATAACTGCACTTAACAAATATGGCTAGAAAACTCATAAAATGTGGCAAAACTCAACAAATTTCTCACTTAACAACATAAATTTGGGGCTCAATCGTGTTTGTAAATTGAGGACTACCTACAGATGCAAGATATCTTTTTGATGAAATGTTTTTTATTCCACTTCACCTAGGCCCCCTCTCTGTCTTTTCCTCCTCCAAGTAAGTCCAAAGGTGTAATGTATTTGTGTCTCCACCTATACTGCTCTTCTTGGTTGTCAGCGTAGCCATATGAGGAAAAAGGGCCACTGAAATCCCTCAATAGCATCTCATATCCTCTTCCAACTGCTACAAGAATGTCAGCTCAGTTTCAGAGCATTTTCTGCTAGGAAAAAGGTTAAAAATAAATTTAGGCCATCCTGAGTCCTAAAACCCTTATTTAAGTTCTCCACATACTGTATGCACCAAAGACCAAATTCCTTGTGTCCAATCACACTTGGCCAATAAAGAATTCTATTCTATTCCATTCCATTCCATTCCATTCCATTCCATTCCATTCTATTCTATTCCCCTAGCCTAGACACTCCCCAAACTTTGGGGGTGGGTGGAAGTGTGCAATATTTTTTAAAGTGAGTATCAGAGCTTTCATCATAAAATAACTATTTTCCTAAATATGAAACCTTGGTATATCTACTAAATGTTGGTGGGATTGAATCCGAAACAGTCAGCTTGAATTCATGGAAGAAAGATCTTTCACAATGAAAGGGAAAAAGATGGTCAAAGATCTACTTACGATAATTTTCGTTGTATGTTCCTCACTCAGTGCATTCTACAATGGAAACAAAGGGTATCAGTTCAATTCTCACCTGACAACATATATGACACAGAGGTCCTTTAATAGACATATATGTCTCTTGGGGTTAAAGACTGCGACTTCATGAAACATTTTGGATTGGATTGTTTGAAACAAATCTCTCATCATGGATTTGCAAACGTGACTCAATAAAATAATATCTTGAAAAAGAGGGGATGAAATCCAACTTACCAGCAGAATTGCAATTGATGCTAGGAATATTAGATAAGTCACAACGGTTAGGGATAGACACTCCCACATATATTTCTCACCCTCTGCAACTTTAAGCTATGTGGACTTCAACTCCCAGAATTCCCCAGACTGCATGCTTTAAGATATGTAGGCTCTAATAACTTCCCTTTATTGGCTGGGGAATTCAGGCATTGTAGCCCACATATCTTAAGGTTGCTGAGGTTAAGAAACACTTCACTAGAAAAGAAAATTCTCCATAAGCCTCTTCCTCTATTCAGAAAGGATATAAGTTTAAAGAGCTCAAATTCATGGCAGCATCTATGAATTGGAGTTTGGTGAATGTTGATGGAAATTAGAATCCATAGGTTGATGTACAGTTGCTTTTTACCCTCCAGAAAACTGAATAATAAGGACTAGGATTACCTCAGGAAAGAGCACAAGATAAACAACAAACTACTTACCATAATTTTTTCCAACATATCATTGCTATTTTCCTACAAAGGAAATGAAGGGTATGAGTCTGAGCCTCACATGATAACTTCGTGATAACAAGATGACTTCTCCAACTGTTTCATCTCTGGATACTAGTACACATGTGAATGGCTACATTCTCCAAATAGGAAACCCATAGTTCTTACTAAAAGTGAGACCGCTCAGTGCTTTAAGTGGTGGAATAAAGATGAAATGGGAGCTTGTTCAGTTCAAAGAAGAATATGAAGGAAAGAAAATAAACAAAACCTACTTACCGTGTTTCCATCTCCACCACCGGTGAATATACTCTAAAATGGGAACAAAAGCATACCTTTATAATTATGGTGTGGCAGTGTATCCTATTGGGGGGGAGTCTCCAGAGAGTTATTATGGACACATCTAAGAAGGACAACATAGAAAACATAGAAGAAATGAGACAAATTAAGTGTGTATCTACTTACTATCAGTTTAGACACTCCTTTGCCACCATTGGCTTTCTTGATAATAGGTATTATCTTTTTTCCGATTGACTAAAAGGAAGAAGAAAAACCATTATGGATTCCGTCATAAGTTGTGCAAATGCATGATACGTGTGGGTCTTGCCTGGGCCACTGCAGCCCACTAAAATAAACTGGTGAGCCCTTGAGGGCCACGGAGGATACTGATGTGAACTCCACTCCTCTGCTCGCAACAGAATTCCTTATTCCACCAGACTTGAAATTTTGGGCTTAGATAACTTAGAGCTACATCGCCTTTGATCTGATCTAAATGTAGTTCATAAAATCATCTGCCACAATGTCCTACCTGTCAATGAATACTTCAACCGCAACAACACGAGCACACAATAGATTCAAACTTAATGTAAACCGCTCGAAACTCGACTGCAGAAAATACGACTTCAGCAACAGAGTGATCAATGCCTGAAATGCACTACCTGACTCTGTGGTTTCTTCCCCAAACCCCAAAAACTTTAACCTTAGACTGTCTACACTTGACCTCACCCCATTCCTAAGAGGTCTGTAAGGGGCGTGCATAAGTGCACCACCGTGCCTACCGTCCCTGTCCTACTGTCCTAATGTCCAAATTTACCTGTACCAACTTTGCTTTTGTTTATATTTATATCATACCTGTTATCTTGTACACGTTTTGACAAATAAATAAAATAAATAAATAAAACATCAGAGTAGGAACATAGAACCACATCAACCTTTGAGGTAAGAACCACATCAACCTTTGAGGTAAGAAGAATCACCATAGGGATTTCAGGAAAACTATCATAATATACCAGTATATTAGCAGAATCTTGAAACTTCATTATTCCTTTTCAAGGAGAACAAAGTCAAGCTGGCCTTCCAAAACAAATTCTGATAAAACTAATCCTGGGAAGGGAAATGAGGAAACACGTCTCACTAGGAAAATTGCATCTGACAGAAAGACCATTAGAGTCAACAATTTACCATTTTTCAGAGAAAAAAAACCACAATCAATAAAGTAACTTTGGAGAAACCCTCTCCATCCAAAAAGTGTCCCTTGGCAACAATTCCAAAATATAGCTTTCTCCCTTGGCTACTGGGTGTAGTGCTAGTTGAAGTTGCTTTAAAAAGAAAAGTTAAAACAGATGAAATGTTTTGGCCCTTTCTTCTCTGTTTCTGCTCTGGGGTCTCTGAAGATGCTTTCAGGGAGGTGTGAATTAATAAGGAGTGTTTTTCGGATGCAAGAAGAATATTACTCAGAAAAAGCAAAGAATTATGAAGAAACGTATACTTACAATTAACGCAAAAATATTAATTGGATGTTTGCCTATATTCTATAAGGAGAAAAAAGATAATACTTTGAAAAGACATCACACATGATTTCTCCAATTATGGCATCTCTACCATCTTTAATATCATATATATGAAGCGCTTCATTCTATAGATGAGATACATCAGTGATGGCGAACCTATGGCACACGTGCCACAGGTGGCACGCGGAGCCATATCTGCCGGCACGCGAGCCGTTGCCTAGCTCAGCTCCAGTGCGCATGTGCGCGCCAGGCAGCTGATTTTTGGCTCGCACGGAGGCTTTGGGAGGGCATTTTCGGCTTCCGGAGGGCCTCTGGGGGGACAGGGGAGGGCATTTTTGCCCTCCCCAGGCTCCAGGGAAGCCTCTGGAGCCTGGGGAGGGTGAAAAATGGACCTACCAGGCCCACCAGAAGTTGGGAAATGGGCCATTTCCGGCCTCCAGAGGGTGTCCGGGCAGACGGGGGAGGCTGTTTTTGCCCTCCCCAGGCATTGAATTATGGGTGTGGGCACTCGCACATGTGCAATAGCATGCACGCATGCACTTTCGGCACCCAAGGAAAAAAAGGTTCGCCATCACTGAGATACATGCATTTGTTAACAGAACAGGGACTGACAGAGCCAAAAATGTACACATGGGTAAACTGTGTTCGGAAACACTTCCTTTCATTTTCTTTTCAATACAATCTTCCTCAGTGCAAAACATCCTTGGGGGCCTTGTCCACACATGTAATCAAATGAAGTGGGTTTGGGTTTGGGTCAGTGTTGTCATAATACAGAGATGCTTCATTGCAAGCAAGAAGTATATTACTCAAAGAAAAGGGAGAAGATGAAGAAAGAGCTACTTACCATTAATTTTCCAATTTCTTTTTCAGTCAAAGCATTCTACAAAGGAAAGAAGCATCTCAAATTCTATTCTGGCAGGACCTCTCTATCCCTGCCATCACTACCTTCTTAGATATCATTTACATGCGACTTCCGGTGGCAATGTCGGGGCGGTGCAGAGGGAAAAGGACGAGCTCCGTCCTTTGACTCTGACTTTTTCGTGTCTGGGGACTCTTCGAAAACGCGTTGAGTTTGGAGAGCCACGTGAAAATCTGGGGGACAGCAAAGTGGAACGCAACCGCCCGCTGGAACGAGGGAATCCCTCTTTAACCCGGCACGAATACATTCTGCCATGTCATTCCGACATGGTGGGCCCGAGGCTGCGACAACAGTTTTGGAAGTGAAAAAGTGATTAGCTGAACTGTGCTCATTTTCGTCGGAGAGGAACTTCCATATGGGCAGCAGCTTGAACCATCAAAGTGAGTAATTTTAAAAATATTGGGCAAGAGGAAGAGCTCCGGCAGGAAACTTAGCTGCGAATTAAAAAGAAGAGCCGCGATCTACTAAAAATAACAATTGCTGAGAAAAAAAAGAGCTAAAAGATGTTAAAAGTGAGAGTGAAAGTGGGAGAACGTAAGACAACAGAGGAAGGAAAAGAGAAGGAGTAGGAGAAAGACGAAATCCACGTTGTGGTAACCAATAAGAGAATCAGCGGTTCGAAAAGGACGATTTGAGTTGGAAGAAGAATGGGCAACTAGGAAGAACATGAAAGTGAAAGGCAAAAAGCCCGGAGAGGATTAGAGGAGTCAATGGTACGGGGAACGTGCTGATGAGGAAGGCACTCGGTGGAGGAGATCTGTGGTATATGAAAGACAAGTGTTTGTGCAACCCGGAGATTAATACTGAAAGTAAAGACGCTAGAAAGAGACAGTGAAAGGGCGGAGAGAGAGAGAGGACTGAGAAAGCAGTGATTGAGAGAGCCAGACATAACATTGAGTGCAGGGGCGGGTTGCTCTCTTACCTCGCTACCGGCATGCGCATCGCCACGTTTGGTGCGCATGCATGCTTGCTATGCGTGTGCGCCCCTTGCACGATTTTGCTTCCGCACATGCGTGGAAGCAAAATCTCGCTGAAATCTCGTGAGGGGATGTGTGCGTGTGCGATTTCAACGACATTTTGCTTCCGTGCATGCATGAAAGCAAAATCTCACTAAAATCTCTCGCGCGCACGCGTCCCCTCGCAAGATTTCAGTGAGATTTTGCTTCCGCGCATGTGCAGAAGCAAAAAAGCCCAAAAGCTCTTTAAAAAGATGGCGATGCACACAACCGACCGCCAAAGATGGCACCGGAGTGGTCGCGCGCAAATAGCACCATCTGCTGGCTGCTACGGGAATGACAGAGTGGACCGCACTGGTAGGAACCCACCACTGATTGAGTGACTAAGCAGAAAAACTGATAGAAATGGAGTGGATCGTGAGGACGATACTATTAAGAACATTGAAAGATTGGGAGAATATAAAGATTTAAACAATGGAGTCGTCAAACTTTGAACACCAAATTGATTGTTCTATTGTATATTGAGATTATTGAGATTATTATTCTGACTAACACAGTTTCCTTGAATATTGTCTTCATGATATTGCTCTCTTAATAAGATTATATAATATATATATTTCTATTAATTTTATTGTATTAATGTATAGTTATTTAGATTTCATTGAAAGTACCTTATTTAAAATAGAAGGTATTTATAAATAATATTAAATGGAAATATATATCATATTGTACTGTATATTCTTAGGTTGATTGATAGTTGTAGAATATTGAGAAGAAAATTAAGAATAATAGAAATAGAAGTAGAACCTGAAATAAATAAATATTGATAGAAAGAAATACTAGAATATTGATAGAAGGAAAGGGAAATATATATTAAGTAAAAGTGGTAAATGGTAATTTGGGAAAGAATTTATAAAATTTTTGGAGAACAAAATAGAATTTTAAAGGAAATGACAATAATTACTACTACAACATTGAGAACAGGGAAAAAGGTGGCACCCAATCAGACGGGGGCAATGGCTTCGCCGGCAATCCAGAGGTCAATAAAAGAGATGTTACCCATGGAAAAACCGAACTCTAACCTGACTCTTCAAATGATGCAATCTACCCTCCTAATGATACAGGAAAACCATGGTGAAACTTCAGGAGACGATGACAAAAGGCCATGGAGATTTGAAAACTGATATACAGAATCTGGACAATAAAGTAGGTTCGATTCAAGAGGCGATACAACGGAATGAACAGAAAATTAAATCGGTGGAAATGAAAACTGAGCAAACGGATAAAAAATTAGAACGGATGGATCAAAGAATGATGGAAGTAAATAAAGATTTAGAGAGTTCGTTGATTCATCTCGAATTGGATCGAGCCTCCTTTTATTTGAGGTTCCAAGACATCATGGAAACAAAATATGAAGATCTGGGAGAAGTAATGGTAGGATTGATTTCAGAAACCCTTCAGAGGGGAAAAACAGAGATTATAAATGAGATGGATGAAATTTATAGAGTCCATACAAATTATGCAAAACAGCATCACCTGCCTCAAGAAGTGCATATACGGTTCGCATGAAAGAAGATTCAAGATATTATTTATAAAATTACAAGGGGCGAACCTATGACATATAACAGAAAAGAAATTATAATGCTGAAGCAGGTCCCCAGGCGGATTCGGGAACAAAGGAAAGATTATCAGTTTCTGGCATTTCTACTGAATAGAAAAAACATACTATTTCGATGGATCACCCCAGAAGGAATGTCGATATCTTGGCAGGGCAAAAGAATTAAAGTTGATGATTTAGAAAAAGCCCAAGAAATATATGAACAACTGATGGGGATGAAGGAAGATTCAAGTAGTAAGAGAAACTGGAGACGGCGAGTTTAGAAGAACAGAGACAAGAAACTGGAGGTGAAGAGATGGAAGAAAGAAGCAAGGTGATAAAAGAGAACCAATCAGAAGAAAGAGGTAGAATTAGGGTACAAAGAACTACCAGAACAAAGAAAGTTTAGAATCTGCAGACAACTAGGAAAATGGAGAATGGATTGAATGATTTGGTAAAAAAGAAAAAAATACTCACGAAATTAGTGAAGCAGAATGTGGACATTATATGCCTCCAGGAGGTGCATATCAAAAAACAAGACTAGAAATATTTAGAATACAATAAATTAGGAAAATTGTTTCTAGTATTGGCAGAGAAAAAGAAGAGAGGGGAGGTGGTATATATCAGAAATGAAATAAAAGCTAATTTAGTCTATACAGATCCTAAGGGAATGGCATTATTGCTCTAATTAATAATAGGGGGAATGAAAATGTTATTAGCAAATATATATGCCCTGAACAAAAATCAGAGGGAGTTCTATAAGAAAACTCATGAAAGAATTATTGAGACAGGTTGTAAGAACATATGTATAGTGGAGGATTACAATGGAATAGTGAATATTTAAAAAGACTATGTTAGCGATAAGAAAAAGCAAAAAAAGAGAAATGTACTACCGAAAACCTTTTTTGATAAAATTAAATATACTTTTTATTTGAATCCTCATAAATCCTTTTCGAGAATTGATATGGTATGGGCAAATAGAGAATTAAGTAAAGAGATAGAAAATGTAGAGATTTCCCCAAACATATGGGCGGATCATAACTCTCTGAAAATAATTTGGAAAGGTCAAAAAAGGAAAATTAAAAGGTGGACTCTGAACCCGCAGCTATTACAAGAGAATGAATATCTCCAGAAGATTAAAAAAGAACTGATTTTATTCCTCGATGTAAATAAAAAACAACATACCTCCTTGCAGAATTTATGGGATACAATGGAAGCTTATACAAGAGGAATAACAATAGCCTATATGTCAAAAAGGAAAAAGGAGAAACAGAAACAACAGGACATATTAATGAAAGAAATAGGGCAGTTGGAAAAAAACTTCAAATAAAGCCAGGTGATGAACAAATTATTGAAATGTTAACATCAGTCAAACATAAATTAGATGTAATGGAACAAACAGAATATGTAAAAAACATTAAATATACGAACCAATACCTTTTTGAAAACGCAAATAAGCCGGGGAGGTGGTTGGCATACAAGTTAAAAAAAGAAAGCAGGATAATTCATCAGTTGCAGGGTGAAGTAGGAAATTTACAAAATAAGGAAGAAGACATCAAAAGGATCGCAACAAACTATTTCGAGAACTTATATAGACAAGAGGAAATTGAGACAGATAAAATAAATGATTACCTAAAAAAGGAAAATATGCCTGTACTGGAAGAAGAAAAGAGAGTGTTGTTAAATAAGGAGATAACATTGATTGAATTAAAAGAAGCGATCCAAAGACAGAAAAACAACAAGACTCCGGGACCAGATGGTCTACCAGGGGAGTTTTATAAAACCATGGAGGAACTAATAGAACCAATACTTTTAGAACTTATAATGAGATGTTGTTGGAAGCAAAAATGCCCGTATCATGGAGAGAAGCATACATCACGGTGATTATGAAAGAAGGTACCGATGCAAATTAAATTCAAAATTATAGGCCAATTTCACTTTTGAACATGGACTACAAAATTTTTATGACTATTATTTCAGGAAGAACGAAAAAAATATTAAATGAGATGATTCATTCCAACCAAAATGGCTTTCTCCCAATGAGACAAATTAGGAATAATACAAAACAGCACTAAATATATTAGAAAACTATGAAGTTCATCCAGAGAAACAAGTAGCACTTGTTTTTCTGGATGCTCAAAAAGCGTTCGATAATTTAAATTGGAAATACATGATTCAACAAATTAGAGAAATGAAATTTGGAGATAAATTTGAACAAATGATAGAAACGGTATATTCTACCCAAAAAGCAAATATAATAATAAATAGAGATATTACAAGACTATTTGAAATAACGAAAGGAGTCCATCAGGGATGCCCTCTGTCACCTCTGCTCTTTATTCTGACATTAGAGTCATTATTAATGAAGATTAGAGCAAACATAGAGATCAAAGGAACTAAAATCAGAAAGGAAGAGTATAAAATTCAGGCGTTTGCGGATGACCTGGTATTCTTTATTGAGGATCCAAGGGAGACAGGACCTATTTTAATAGGGGAAACAGAGAAATATGGAGAAGTAGCAAGCCTTAAAATTAATAAAACAAAAACAAAAATGATAGTTAAAAATGTAACATTAAAGCAGGAAAGAGAGGAAGAATTGGGATTACAGTGCACACAAAAAATTAAATATTTAGGCATTTGGCTGACAGCAAGGTGCTCCTCGATCAAAGAAGATAACTATGTGAAATTGATACAACAAATAAAAGCAGATTTGGTAAGGTGGGGAACATTACAGTTATCTATACTTGGTTGAATTGCAACTATTAAAATGAATGTTTTGCCGAAATTGCTTTATCTTTTCAAAACTATACCTATAAAATTAGATAAGAAATTTTTCATGGATTTGAATAAAATTACAACAAAGTTTATATGGGCAGGTAAAAAAGCAAGAATAAAGTTAACAGACCTACAGGATAACAGAAGCAGAAGTGGCTTAGGTCTTCCTGACTGGCAACTTTATTATAAAGTGGCAATTTTGGTTTGGGTCAGGAAGTGGATCAATTTGAGAAATAGAAGATTACATACGCTGGAAGGATATGATCTACAAATAGGTTGGCATGCCTCCCTATGTGATAAGGAGAACAAATCCCATGCATATTTTGTTAGACACAAAGTAAGAGAAGCTTTGATGCAAATATGGCAAGAGACCAAGAGAAGGCATTATATGAAAGTCCCCAGGTGGGTATCCACAATGGAAGCGATGATCCAACCGAATACTCTAGATACAAGTAAAATGGTCAAATATGATGAAATTTTAGATAGACAAGGGAATCTAAAAAACAGACAGGAATTGGAAGAACAGGGAATAATTATAGATCGGTGACCTTATTTGCAACTTCAATCGCGGTACAAAAAAGATAAAGATGAGTATGGATTTGAGGTGGTGCCGCAACAATTAGATAAAATACTGACTGGCCCGGATGAAAAATTGATAACAAAAATCTATAATTATTTATTAGCATTTGATAGAGCTGAAGATATAGTGAAGGGACTTATGATAGCGTGGGCAAAAAACATCGGGCACAGCATTGAATTGGAAGATTGGGGGGAAATCTAGAACAGAAATTATAAAATAACTAAATTGGCAAAGTACAAAGAGAACCAGTATAAAATATTCTATCGCTGGTACTTGGCACCTTCTAGATTAGCGAAGATTTACCCAAACCTGAACCCGAATTGTTGGAAATGCAGTCAAAAACAAAGTACCTTCTATCATACAGTACATGGTGGTTATGCTCGGAAACAAAAAAATATTGGGGGAAAATTCATAGGTGGATACAGGAAATAACAGGATTTCAGATAGAATACACCCTGGAGTTATTTTTGCTAGGGATTGTTAAAGGGGAATATAACAAAAGAACAATATACATCATATTACATATAATAACAGCAGCAAGAATAGCGTTTGTGCAATGCTGGAGAAAAACGAATACACCTTACAAAAGTTTAGTAATAAAAAAAATATTTGATTGTGCCGAAATGGACAAATTAACAATAGAATTGAAAGGACAAATAGATTTGGAATACTATGCAATATGGAAGAAGTGGTACGACTGGACTGAGAATAGAAAAACGGAAAAGGAAGAGACAAAATAGAAGTAGAATCAAAATATATAGCTAAAATGTATGGAGTATATTTGAATTTGAATGTCATGGTATGTAAATGGTATGTAAATGAGCACAGTTAAGCATACCGTATTTTTCGGAGTATAAGACGCACCGAAGTATAAGACGCACCTTAGTTTTGGGGGAGGAAAACAAGGAAAAAAGGCCTCTGCCTCCCAGCAATTTGCCAAACAGCAAACAGTACAGATGATATACACTGTTTGCTGTGTATTTCTATGCATGTGTGCCTGACCCATAGAAATGGCAAAGAATTGGAGAAATGTACATTTATGGCAGTATATTAATCCCAGAAAGTTTTCTTATATGTAGTCACACTAACTCCTCCTAATTATTTAAATACATCTACTCCAAACATAACTAAGTCAGGGTTTCTCAGCTGGCTTATTTTAATACTAATACTTAATACTAATACTTAATACTAAAACAGGACATTTCAGATTATACTTTTACAGATCTTTAAAATTGATGTGGCTTTCTGGAAGTATTCTCTGCTATTTAAAAGAAGATACAATAGCACTGGGCCTCTTCAGAGCAAGCATTTATTTTAAAAAGCTTCTTCATTTTGTTAAGTTGTCTAGAACAATAATAAAGCAGTCTTTAAAAAATAAGTCTAATAATTTGAACACTCTACAAACATTTAACAAAATAACATATTAACAGAATCTGCCTGTACCTAGGATAGAACTCACAACCTTCTGATTGTGAGGCAAAAGCTCTATCTGTTGAGCTACAGCAGCTCTAGCTTGCCTTCTTGCAATTTTAGCAGCCTAATATTGCCAGCAGTTTATCTCCTAGCAATATGTCTCATCACAGCCACCTTAGTTTCAGTTTCATTTTACCAGGTGGCTTGTAAGCCTCAGTTAGCTGTAGGTCGGGAGGCAGATCATCTCTTCTTGTGCTTTGCCCTGTTTGCTGCAAAGAGGTAAAGTGCTGGCAGGCAGAGGCCAAAGGGTGGGGGTGGCTGGGTGGGGGTGCATTCGGTGTATAAGACGCACCCAAGTTTTCACCCTCTTTTGGGGGGTAAAAAGGTGCGTCTTATACTCCGAAAAATACGGTATGTTATGAGTATTTGTTTAATGATAAAAATACAATAAAAATTTCTATTAAAAAAAGATATCATTTACATGCATTGCTGCTTCCCTCAACTTAGGAAACATACTTTTCTTATCACAACAGGGAATGCTTAGTCTAAAAAGCACATTTAAATTAATAGAGTTCTCAGGCGTCTTTTTCCTTTTGTTCCACTTTTCCATTTTCTTCACATTTGTTATACACCTATGCATCTAAGGTACCCTTATGATGGATGTTGTTGTTATTTTATTCTG
Organism: Diadophis punctatus similis; assembly: GCA_023053685.1. Lineage (NCBI taxonomy): Eukaryota > Metazoa > Chordata > Lepidosauria > Squamata > Dipsadidae > Diadophis > Diadophis punctatus. The sequence goes on along the minus strand of JALIGW010000002.1, from coordinate 210,171,283 downwards.
CTTCTACTTCCTCTGCTTCTTCCTCCTCCAAATAAGTTCAAATGTGAAATATAGACATTAAACATGCATATTTGTGTGAAAATGGGCTTCTGAAATCCCACAATAGTATCATATATCCTCCTTTAGCTGCTACAAGAATGTCAACTGAGATTCAGAGCATTTTCTGGCCAGAAAAAAAAATCCCAAAACGCTTTAGATCATCCTGAGTCCTAAAGCTGTTATTTTACCACTCAAACCATTCCCACCCATTAAGGTGGGAACGGTTGGAGGTGGGGATTTTTAAAAAACATGCCAGAAAGGTATTTCCCATGGAAAAGAAGATGGTCAAAGAACTACTTACAATTATTTCCAATGTATGTTTTTCACTCAGTTCATTCTGCAGTGGAAACAAAGGTTGCCTTAAGTTGTTTAAAAAACCAATGTAAAGACAAGGCAAATGTTTTCATTCTATCTGCTGGGTTTGTGCTCTCAAGATTCTGGAGATGCACAGCTGACTCATTACAAGACCTGTCACAAGACCCTCACTTGACACACCCACGCCTGAAGTCCTTATAAACAGAAGAAAACTGACACTGACATCCACTAAACTTCGCTGAAGATGTTACCTAGCCTGGTAACAAAACGTTCGAAAACCAACCCACAAGCTTGGAGAACAAACCTTTACCCTCGTCCTAAACCTGAGCTACAGATATTCGCCACTATTGCAATGATCTTACTGGGAGAAGAAAACTGGAAGAGATGCTTGTTTAGATGCAAGAAGTTAAAGAAAGAAACAGAAGAAGACAAATCAAATCTACTTACTACCAATTCAGCCAGAGGACCATGTTTGACATGTGCCTTCTACAAAGGAAACCAAGAGGATCAGTTCTATTCTGATAAGATAACTATCAATAAGTATTACTATAACACCACAGGTAACTTCAGTACCATATATCAATGTCATCTATATATTGTATTCTCCAGATAGATAGAAGCAGTGCCTTTCCAATCACAGATGGAGTGATAAAGCCTAAAAGACACATGAATTAATAGCATTCTGAGACATGTTACTGTTGTGAGAAAATAATGTTTATGATTTTTTTTCTTAAAAGGCTCATTATTATGCAACTTTTCTAAAGGTTTCTTGATATCCTGTTGAAAGGGTCAGAGTCCCAGAGCATATACAGAGTGCAACCTAGCTCAAATTTTGATTCTCTGACTTTTGATTCCCTGTCAAGCTGTAACTAGATGTGCCAACTGCAAAGATAAGAACTCCAGGCTGACTGCCAAAGTCAGGCTAGTGAAGAAACATTTTCTTTATAATCTTGCTTGCAGTATGTGAATGCTGTAAATCTTGAAATGTGTTTTCTCAGCAAATTAATGTGAAAAACTCTAAAATGTATTTCTTTTAAGGTCTCTTTGTTTCCGAAGCGCTGAGAAAAGAATCACGAGTTTTGCCTGAACTGTTTCCAACACTATGACGATCTATGCAAGTAATATGTGTGGGCTATAAAAAGGAAAAGTTTTAGTTAGCGCGCGCACGCCTGTTTTCATCTCTCTGCCTGCTGTTCAAGGGGGGAGATTAAACGGTCGCCAAAGTTTTGCTTTCTGATCTGAAAAATAAAACTGATTACCAGTAGCCTCAGAGTTTCATTGGATTTATCAGATTCTGAGCTGCATTTGGTGAAAAGCCTTACACTGTTTTAAGCCTTTCTCCTAAGCCACAGGGAAGGCCCATGAAGCCAGACTCTTTCAACTTCAGACAATAGTCAAAACAATGCCTTTCTTTAAATCAGTGGTTCTCAACCTGTGGGTCGCGACCCCTTTGGGGGTTGAATGACCCTTTCACAGGGGTCGCCTAAGACCACCGGAAAACACATATTTCCGATGTTTGGGAACCGAGACGTTGCTCCTCTATCCGTCTCCAGGCGGGCCCACCCACATGCAAATAGACTACTGCAAAAAAAAAAATCTCTACAATGGGAACTTCTGAGAATGCGCAGAAGCCAAATTTCCAGCACTGCGCATGCATCGTCATCTTGTTTTTGGCTTTTTTTTTGCATTTTTTTTAAAAAAATTTGGCACTGCACATGCGTGCGCGTGCAAAGCACCCGCACGCCCATGAGGCGCGGCCATGCAGTGCAGGAGGAAGCGAACCGGCAGCAAGGTAAGTTAGAACCCACCCCTGAGTTTGCTAATAATTTTATTATCTTATGGTTGGGGGTCACCACAACATGAGGAACTGTATTAAAGGGTCACAGCATTAGGAAGGTTGAGAACCAGTGGTGGGTTCCTACTGGTACGGTCCACTCTATCGCACCAGTAGCGGCGGGCTGGTGACGTCACCAAGAGGTTACCAGCCCGGTGCAGTCGGTTGCTGGTACCTAGAGCCGCCATCTTTCTTTCAGAATTTCTGGGCTTTTTTTCCTTCCTGCGCATGTATGGAAGCAAAATCGCGCCAAAATGGTGTGAGGGGGTGCGTGTGCGTAGCAAGTGCACGTGCATGGAATGTGGTGATGTGCGCGCAGTGCACTGGTAGGAAGGTAAGAGAGCAACCCGCCCCTGTTGAGAACCACTGCTTTAAATGTTCTGAAGAGCTTATAGCCTCCTGCTGGAATTCTTCCTGAAATGTCTGGAGATCCTTTGGTGGGAGTGAGGTTCAAGAGGTCTGATCAATTCATATCTAAGAAGGATAACATAGGACACATAGAAGAAATGAGATAATGGAAGTCTACATCTACTTACTATCAAGTCATATATTGGTTTATCACCATGTGATATTCCCTTAAAAAAGTATATCATCTTCTCCATGAGGTCCTACAAGAAAAGAGAAAAATCTTTATCCTCTTTTATGGATTCCTTCATAACTATGCTATGCCAGTACATGATATGAGCATTTGGGTGGGCCTTACCTGGGCCCCTGCAGTCCATTAAAATAAACTGGAGAGGGCCATGGAGGATATTGATGTGAAAGACCTCACATCAGCAGAGAAAGTACATAAAGCCATATCAACTCTTTGAGGTAGGCAAGGCCAAGGATAGCCATGGCAGGGATTCCAGGAATGCCACTATGTTGTTATCAGATTTAACAGCGGAATCTTGAAAGCCCATCCAAAGCCTTCATTACTTCTTTTTAAGGACAAGAAAGTCAAGTTGGGGCTAGTCTAACTTCCTTTCTCACCTCTTGTACTTACACAGAGTTAAACTATCATTTTCTTCTCCTTCCCTTTCTCAAGGTCAGAGCTGAATTTCCCTACAAGCCATATCCCAACCTGAATATTAAAACTCTCTTTTTACCACTCAGTCTTCAATTTGAGTGCAATTTCGACTTCATCGTTGAGTTAAAAGCATTTCACATTTTGCAGAGAGAAGAACCATAAGTAAAGAAAAGAAATTTTGTAGGGACCCTTCCAATGTGAAACATTTTTCCTGGAGATCATTTCTATAGCTCCTTAATGCCACATACAGCAAAATAAATAGGCATTAGGGTTTGGAGCTAGAGTTATATGGTTAATAACAGCTATAACTCCCAGAAATCCCCAGCTACATGCTGGCTGGGGACTTCTGGAGGTTGAAGTCCACACATATTAAAGTTGCCAAGATTTAGAATCAACGACACTAACAATGGCAACAAAAACAACAATAATGAATAATCTCACCAACCCTTCCTCATTTTAAGGCACCCTGCTTTACAGCAGTACAATGGTGGGTGCATTTTAAGGAGTAAAACAGTGCCTGAAGCTGCTTTATCAAAACTGGCCAAAGATTTTAGCCTTGCCTTCTTTCTTGAGGCTCTGGGGACAATGGAGATGGTTACTGGAGTGGGAGTGGAATCACAAAAGGGGTCCTTGATCACATGGAAGGAGCATATTTCAGAACGAAAGAACAGAGGAGGAACAAAGAGATATTTACCAAAAAATCAGCATTTTACACCCGTCTTCCACACAGTCCTGTAAATAAAACAAAAGATATTGCTTCTATTCTGACATGAAATCGCATGTGACTTCTCTAACCTGATTTAGGACAGTTCTGCAGAAAACCGCATTCCAGTTTGTGGCAAAACCGGCCCTAATGACTGAGGCATTTCTTGACAACCATCACAAAAAAGGTCATAAAACCATCGCAAAAAAAAGGTCATAAAACCAGGCCACTCACATGGGTGACCCAATTTATGGTTATCACAATGTATGCCCATTATGGGCAGGCTATATTGAGGTCATGTCATAAGTCAAGGTCTATCTGTACCAGAGGTGGGTTGCTCCTGGTTTGGACCAATTCTATAGAACCAGCAACGGGAATTTCCCCCCATTCGCCGAACCAGGAGCGATCGCGGGTTGGCCATGCCCCCAAAACCGGCTCTAATGGCGGCACCGGAGGCGTCACCATCTTGTTTTTGGCTTCTGCGCACTCGCATAAGCTGTTTTTTGCTTTTGCGCATGCACAGAAGCTTGGTTTTTGGCACTGCATATGCACGTGCACAGCAGGCAATGCGCGCGCGCCCACATGGCGCGGGAGGAAGCAAACCAGTGGCGAGGTAAGTTAGAACCCACTCCTGATCTGTATAGTATGAGATCCTAGGACAAAAGAATAACATGTAACTGCATCAGCACAACTTCCTAATTTTAGATAGTTTTAATCTGTTTGTTTTTTTGTTTACTATATTGTGGAAATGCAGACTATTTTATCACCTTAGTATTTAATATATTATGTAAACCCCAGAAATTCACTTGAATTTGTAGCCAAGAGAAGAGGGTTGCATGAAGTTTATACAACACTAAAATGTGAACTGAGTAACCCAGAGAAAGTTTAAGTTTCATTATAATTTTTGGGATTGTTTGAAAAATCCCTATTTCTCCTTTCTACATTTCCTGGTAAAACAGAGGCTGGAAAAGGAGATGATGAAATGCACCAACTGACCAACAAAACTGTATTTGGACCACACAGGCGAGTCACCAGGTGAATCACATCAAAAAGGGACAGAAATTACAGGGAGAGAAATAAATTGTTCAGGACAATCTTCCCCAAAGGCAAAGATTTCTTGGGGACAATTCTGAAAAGACATACAACCAAATGAATTTGGTTTGGGGGACAGTGTTCTTATAACACAGAGATGCTTCATTGCAGGCAAGAAGTATATTACTCAAAAAAAGGGGGGGAAAGCAGAAAATGAAGAAAGAGCTACTTACCATTAATTTTTCAACATCGTTTTTATTTAAAGCACTCTATAAAAGAATTAAGCACATCAAATTTTATCACAATGAATGATTTCTAATCATTCCATTTACCCCCCCCCTTTCTACTTCCCCTGCTTCTTCCTCCTCCAAGTAGGTTCAAATGTGAAATATACTCATGATTAAATATGCAGGTTTGTGTCTCTATCTACATGTGCTCTACTTGATTTTCAGTGTAGCCATGTGAGTAAAAGTAGCTGCTGAAATCCCTCAATAGCATCTTATTTCTTCTTTCAACTACTACAAGAATGTTGCTCAGTTTCAGAGATTTTCTGGCAAGAAAAGGGTTCAAAAAAGATTTAGGCCATCCTGAGTCATAAAACCCTTATTTAGGTTCTCAACACACCCCAAGCTATTCCCAAAACATTGGGAGTGGGTGGAAGTGTGTAATATTTACTAAGAATCGATATCATAGCTTTCATCATAAAACAGGATAACTGTCCTCCTAAATATATAACTTTGCTATATTTCACTTCTTTGTATATGTCTGCAAAACTTTGGTGGGGTAGAATCCCAAAAGGGTCTCTTGATTGCATGCAAAGAGATATTTCACAATGAAAGGTAAAAAGATGATCAAAGAGTTACTTACGATTATTTCTATTGTATGTTCCTCACTCAGTGCATCCTACAGTGGAAATAAACGGTATTAGATCAACCTTCACATGAGAATATATATATATGACTCTCCAACCATGCTATCTCTGCCATTTCATACATCATAAAATTAATTCCTTCCTTCTTCAGATACGAAAGAATTGGTCCCCAGGCAGCATGCTTTAAGATGGGTGGACCCCAATCATTTCCCTTTCTGAGTTGGGGAATTCTGGGAGTTGTAGCCCATACATCTTAATATTGCTGAAGTTGAGATATACTTCACTAGAGGGTATAGTGAACTCTCCACTATAACTCCCTCCTCTATTCAAAAAGGGTTCCTGGGAAGGCTCCAAAATGGCTTTGCTAACACAGAGTCCAAGAGAGAGAGAGAGAGTTAGGGACTTAGGGTTGTCTCAAGTCAGCAGCTGCATTTTGTGAATTACAGGTTCTGTGAACCAAGCAATTCATTTGTAGCCTTCAATTGGGTCAAACTGGCAACCATTCTTGAGCCAAGTAATTCAAATCGAGTAACATACATAATGCCAGGACCTATGATTCCAATGGGAATAAAATTAGGGAATTTTACCTCCACACCTTCCAACTACAGTTTCCAAAACCCATAGGTTGTGTGGCACAAGGGAAGATAAGAGGGACCTGTTCCTGATGTTTTTCCCACCTCCCTCTGGCCCCTGTGCCCAATCAGCTGGCAGCAAGGCTGATGGGCTAGGGGCCATTGTCTGCTTTGGAACAAAGGCCAAAATCTGAAATCAGTGTTGGCTAGGGGATGCTGGCTGAGGTGGGACTGGTCAGTGGGCACCGGCAGTCAACGGGGAAGCCCTCTGCCTATATGGATGAAGGGGGCCTTTGGGGGACATGCTGGAATGGGGAGTGGGATGCAGTTTTCCTCACAGTCTGTGGCTCCCTTTGTGGTATTTTTCTGAAGCTGATCAGTTAAGCAGGGAAGTGGTATAAGTTTAACTTAAAAATGAAAGAGCTGAAATTCATTGCAGTAACTATGAATTGGTGTTTGGTGAGGGTGGGTGGGTGGAAATATGAATCCATAGGTTGATGATAGTTGCTTTTTAGCCTCCAGGAAATTCAATAATTGAGGACTGAGGTTACTCAAAGAAAAGAGCTCAAGATAAGGAAAAATGTCCTGACAGTGAGAACAATTAATCAGTGGAACAACTTGCCTTCAGAAATAGTGGGTGCTCCATCACTGAATGCTTTTAAGAAGAGATTGGACAGTAATTTGTCTAGAATGGTAGGGTCTCCTGTCATGGGTAGGGGATTGGACTAGAAGACTTCCAAGGTCCCTTCCAATTCTGTTATTCTGTATTCTGTACTTACCATAACTTTCTTCATCATTTCACGGTTTTTTTCCTACATGGGAAATGAAGGGTATCAGTCTGATGCTCTCATAATAACATATATGACTTCTCCAACTGTACCATCACTAGATAGCACATATATGAATGGCTGCATTTTTCAAAATAGGAAAAACATATTTCTCACTATAAGAGGGAGCGAGCGACAGAGCCAAAACCCCCAAACTGGAATTTTTATCTCCTTTTTTTTTTCAATAGGGGGATAGACATTTTCCCAAAGGCCAAAAGAAATCAGGACATCCAGCATGATGTAACTTACTTACCATAGACTCTTCATGATGTAACTTACTTACCACAGACTCTTCATCAGCATTATTCTTGTTATCCTGAAAAGAAAACAAGTAAACTTTAGGGTTAGGGTTAGTTCCCTTAGATGTTTACAGGTAAAATAGCCACATATGATATACAGCTTAAGTACCAACGAACCTCTGAATTTTTCTTTGGATTAAAAGACTAAGTACTCCAAGTCCTCTGCCTTCATTTTCAACCCCTTGATCAAGAAATATTAATTTAAGTATGAGGACAAGCTCAACAAAATGCTTACTTGTTTCATCTGCAGGGACCCCAGCTGAAAGGCTATTGCAACCCACCAAATTTAGCCTTACCTGCTGTGCAGAAAGAGTAAAAGTCAAAGCAAAGATTAAAAGGAGACGCATCTCCTTGGTTGCTCTTCAGCTCTTTTGGCCCTTGCTGTTCTTCTAAGAGACTTTATTCAGCTCCACTGGCACATTTTAATATCTTAATCCTTAGGCTTCATTGCCCAAACCCAATGCCTTTATTGTTACAATATTTGCAAGGAAATGTTAAGTTTCCATTGCATCATGCACTATTATTCCATTGTCCATGCTCAAAGTGAAACTAAGAAGCAGATCTTGTGTCTCTGCCCTCTGTGAAGTCAACATCATATGGGTAACACATCTTCCTGTAACGTTTCCATACCAAATTGGCCAAAAGAGTGATTCAGCCAAAGTCGCACATGGAAACCACATGGCTGAAAGTCTATAGAGATTCTCAGTCCTCCAGGTTGTCCCAAAGGTGCTTTTTCAAGAGGCAACTGGACTTTCTGGTTTTTCTTTGAAAACATTTTGCTTCTCATCCAAGAAGCTTTCTGTTTTTTCTTTGAAGATGTTTCGCTTCTCATCCAAGAAGTTTATTGAGCTGTCAGAGAAGCAAAAATGGATAAGAAGTGAAACGTCTTCCAAGAAAAACCAGAAAGTCCATTTGCCTCTTGAAAAATCACCTTTGGACTCATGGCTGAGTCTGCCTGATCCTACTCCAACATTTAACACCTTGCCCTGTTATTTTTATTGTACCTTGAATGCAATTCTGGTTCTGAGGTAAATCAGGTAAAAATAATTAATCAGCCCAGCATGGAATCACAGTTGATCACCTTGTTTAAATGTTTTGCCCGACTGAGGTGACTCACTCCATGTCTCCAAAGCTTTGGAAAAGGCTCATCTTCCTCAAGTGGCAACTTTGGTGCAATTTTTTTTTTAAGCCAAGCATATCTAATCTCTCCACTTGTATCTTCTGGCTAGGAAGAGAGAGGGAAATGTTCTATCAAAGTTCTCCACAGAAAATGATAAGACTTGTTCACCAGCAGGCACTTCAGATTCATCCTACTTGGGATTCTTCAGACATATGGTAGCCATTTATTATTAAATGGGGTTTAAACCTCTACTAGGAATTGAATGCATGGACAATTGCATTTTAAATGACCATATACAGCAGATTAGTTTAAGGAGTCTATCCATGTAATGGTGCTCAGCCTTGTAACAGAGAGTGTGAAATTTTCAAATAACCTCTGGTTAACTTTTGGTGACCAGATTTTTTTTTTAAAGCGGGACACCATTGATGGGGGGTGGGTGGGTTTCTAGGGGAGCAAGACGGGGGGGTCCGTCTCTCTTATCCTGCAGCTTTGTGCACCCCCCCAAACACCCCCCCTTCATCGCAGCCAGGGGTGGGTTCCTACTGGCGCAGGCTTACCTGTTCATCGGCGTAGAGCCGATGGAACTGGCGGCGGTTGCGGCGCGGGGCTTCTCCCGCCCGCTTCCTGCCTGGCTAGATGCTGCCATTTGGGTTATTTTGTCCTCTGCGCATGCACAGAGGACAAAATAACCTGAATGGCGGCGTCCAGCCGGGAGGGGGAAGCGGGTGGGAGAAGCCCCGCGCCGCGACCGCCGCCAGTTCCATCGGCTCTACTGGCCGAGCCGAACCGGCAGGAACTCGTGGCACTTTGCATTACCCAAAAGAACAGATCTCCTTTGTTTATTTCATGGTTAAAAGGTGGGAATCCCTGAATAGAGATTTGCAGAAGCCCTAGAAATGATGGGATGTATCTCATTGAAGAGAAGAAATACAAAAGAAACGAAGTAGCAAATTCAAATTAAAAAGCGGGACTTTTTTGAAACGCCGCGGGACACGGGACAAATTGCTAAAAAGTGGGTCTGTCCCGCCAAAAGCGGGACGTCTGGTCACCTTAGTATAGATCACCAGGAGAAAGAGGGTGAATGCCAGTTGAGTAAGAGGCAACTCAGTCCAGATACTATGTGTGAGAGAAAAAGAGAAAAAGCCCCTCTCAAATAGTTCAAAGAGTATATTGTGTAGGTGCAGATGATACAGTGCTCTGTATGGCATGATTTTGTGAAACAATAAAGAATTGTTTGGAAGAATCACATGTCATTTTGGGATTTGGGCCCGAAAGCTGCAAATTTATATTATTTGAAAGGTTGGGGGTAATTTTCAAAGAATGGTAATCTCTGAAGATGTGGGCTATCTTTTAAGAACAAGGATCTTAGAAATAATCCTATCATTAAAAAACAATATTTCTGCAAATACAATAACAAGCTGGGCTATTAACAGTGATTGGGAGAAATTGCTGAAATGAAATTAACTGCAGAAAAGATAAAATTCTGCCACTAGGTGGTGTGGAAAGCCAGCAGCAAATCAACTTGCTCTAGACTAGCAAAATGAAGACTTAGGTTCACTTTTACCCCAATCCCACACTTAGTGGAACTTTCCAGTTTAAAGAATTTGTGTTTTGTCATGGACAAAGGATAATGGAAAATCAACTCCCCAGGCATCTGATGGGAATCCACAAACCATATAATACAACTTATGTTTTCAGTTTTCAAATTTTCAATTTCTAGTTCACCAAGCTGAATATACTCTCCATGTTTATAGTTATATTTAATGGTGTTGTTCCACTGATAGAACAGTATCTGCCCCAAAAAAGAAATTCATTTCTAATTTACTTTTTAAATCTTTGGCCAAAACAGAGGATATCTTGGAGCAGATTTGGGGCTAGCACAAAAGATTATGGAGGAGAGGAGAAGGAAGTGCTTTTGCATAACCTACCACGGCCAGTTGGGGGAAATACAGATATACCCTAGAAGTAAGGAAAGAGATAAAATTGGTAAAATTCCAACACTGTTGCTATCAAGTTGTCATCTGGATTCTTGCAGTCCAAATATAGTAGTCCTACCATTTGCATCGGGCTCAATGAAAGTCTAAAAATATAGTGGTGTATATTTCAAAACATTTAAAAGAGAATATTGCATGATCCTGCAGAACAGAAACATCTGGTTAGCTGCTTCAGGCAGACTTACAACCTTTGTTGCAACAGAGTAATAGGAATACAAAGTTCATTGTACTGGAGAAACACAGAATGATCTCAAAACATTTTCCTCCCCTAAATGTGCAACTTATTTTATTCTGAGTCTGGAGCTCTGCTCTCCAATTATGTTTCAAAGCAGTGGTGGGTTGCTGTCTTACTGGTGCCAGTGCGTTGCGCGCGCATCTCCAAGTTTCAAGGGGGACGCTCACTATGCACGTGCACCTCCTCGCGTGATTTTGCTTCTGCGCATGTGCGGAAGCAAAATCGCGCCAAAATGTTGTGAGGGAACGCGCGTGCGCGTGAGATTTTGACGCAATTTTGCTTCCGTGCATGCGCAGAAGCAAAATCTCACCAAAATCTCGCGCACACACGCATCCCCTCGCAACATTTCAGCGCGATTTTGCTTCCGCGCATGTGCAGAAACAAAATCGCCAAAAATTACCGAAAAAAATGGCAACATGTGTGGTGGACCGGCAGACAGGGCTCCGGAGCGGTCGCACGCATATTGCGCAATCGGTCGTTCCCTACCGGAGCTGCGCACTGGGTAGCTCCGGCAGGAACCCACCTGTGTTTCAAAGGTTGCATAAATTTCAATATGTCTTCACATCGTTCCCTTCTTCAAACTGGTTATCTATGGACCAGCCATGTTAGACTTCACAATCGCATTTTCATCTGTAGCCAATACATTCAAAGACTTGAGGCTGGAAAAGGCTGCTTTAAAGAAAAGGGGAATACATCGGAAGCGAATTTTGTGCAGTGACTTATTCATGCAAGCAAGGTATTCTTTGGCATAAAAGGTAGGCTTGGACTGCCTTTTACTGGTGGAAGAACATAGCCAGTTTAGGAGGTGGATACCTATGGGATTGCTTCTCACTGGCTTTTGCCCATCCAATAAAATTTGGAAAGGGTGGGCTTTCTATGCCCGCCTTCCCTTACTGAACATCTTTGTTGCGGCCTCCTTGGGATAGCATCCCTCTTACTTTTCAGGAAAACCACTCAAATAGGGTTATTCCAGGAGGGCTTGGGAAAGAGTCTTCCAAAATATCTAACAGGGCTGTGTGGTGGCGTTTTTTTTCTTGGCATTGGACTTGGTACAGCTTTAAAATAATATTGATATTTTAATTTGTTTCTTACTGTAAAGAGAAAATGTAAATTGCTCAGAATTCCACTGGACGGAAGAGACATATAACCTCTAGATATAACTACAGTATACATTTTTTTCTTTCCTAAAAGTATTGAGAAATGGTATTCAATACTGGAAGGATCCTGTTTTTTATTTATTAAGTTCCCTCTAGTTTTTTGTTTTTTTTAAAGAAATGGTTACAGGTAGACCTCGATTTACGACAATTGATCCCAAAATTTCTTTTGTAAAATGAGACAGTTATTAAGTGAGTTTTGTCCCATTTTACGACCTTCCTTGCCACAGTTGTTAAGTGAATCACTGCAGTTGATAAGTTAGTCACCCGGTTGTTGAGTGAATCTGGCTTCCTCACTGACTTTGCTTTTCAGAAGTTCACAAGAGGTGATCGCATGACCTTGGGACACAGCAACCGTCATAAATATGAGTCAGTTGCAAAGTACCTGAATTTTCTTCACATAATCTTGGGGATGCTGCGAAGATTGTTAACTGAAAAATAGCAATAGCAATAGCACTTATTGTCAGGGTTCCAAGTAACACCCTCAACCGAATTAGACTCCGAGGCAGGCATATCCCTCAAAGTTCCCTTTTATTAGAGATGTCATATTGGAACATCTGAGAAAACCCGAATCTGAAAGTCCCCTGGGTTTTCCCCACCCAAAGGAAAGTCAAAGTCCCTTTCCCTGCACCCACATGTCCATCACATGGTCCAATCAATCCACCGTCCCAACTGGAGTTGTTTCCCATTCATGCCTCTCCAGGTGCAGGCTGAACGTCCTTGACTCCCAGAGGGAAGAATGTTGTTGTGGCTATGTATTTCTACCCACTCTATGCAATCCCCCTCCGATTTTCCCACAGCAGGCCTGTGCACTAAATATTTTTTAAGTTTTTAAGATGTTGGATAACCATGTCTGAAGTAGTGTAGATTTCCTGCCTAGGCAGTGGGTTGGAATAGAAGACCTCCAAGGTCCCTTCCAACTCTGTTGTTGTTGTTGTTGTTATTATTATTATTATATGGCAGCCCTGAAGATCCAAAGAGAAAGATGGCCTCCAGGGCTGACACTTACATATCGCTTTACAGTGCTTTACAGCCGTCAGCATATTGCTCCTAACAATTTGGGTCTTCAGTTTACCCACCTCGGAAGGATGGAAGGCTGAGTCAACCTTGAGCCTGGTGGGAATTGAACTGCCGAACTGCAGCCGGCAGAAATAGCCTGTAATACTGCATTAAAAAGAGCCGAGGTGGCGCAGTGATTAGAGTGCAGCACTGCAGGCTACTTCAGCTGACTGCTAGTTTGGCAGTTTGGCTGTTCAAATCTCACCGACTCAAGGTTGACTCAGCCTTCCATCCTTCTGAGGTCGGTAAAATGAGGACCCATTTTGTTGGGGGCAATATGCTGAACTCTGTAAACCGCTTAGAGAGGGCTGTAAAGCACCATGAAGCGGTATATAAGTTTAAGTGCTATAGTGCTATTGCTATTCTAACCACTGCGCCACCACGGCTCATAAGCTGGTCATAAGTCCTATTAGTCATACGTCACATTTTTCAGTGCTGTTGTAACTTTGAAAGGTCAGTAAACGGACTGTTGTAAGTCGAGGACCACCTGTGTATGGAATGGATCAATGTTGCACGAATATACGTATGATTTAGGGAGTTGCCAGTTCAGTCAGCATTGCAAATTTGCTACATTTTAGATCATTGCGCAGAAAACAAGCCTTCATGCTATTAGGGACAGAGGAGGGTCAAGAGATTTCACCGTATCTCCACATACACAACTGTTCTATGGACCCAACATCAGGTGATCTTTGATTAGACAGATCAGCGTAGAATTCCCTCAAGGCAAAAGTTTGAAACCCATTACTGAAGAGGGCTACAGAGCTCATGTTACAGATATTCTCAATTTTGATTGCTTGCATTTCCAATATGAAGGATGTTACGGAGCCAATTTAGAGAAAAAAAACTTTTCTGCCGATGACCTTGGAAAGTCTCATGTAAATAGCATTTGGGAAGACTGAGCTACAAGGACCGGCAGTCTGACTTTCGGTATGCTATTTTAACCTGTAATCATGCAGCATGGAGAAAATGGCATATGCCTGTGTTTCGATAGAAGTCACCCACTATAACAACTGAACGACGTTCTTGCAATTTCAATTTCTTGTCCTCAGGATGTGAAGTTGCTTAACTCTTATCTTACCATTAATTATTTCCTTGGTGTGTACTCCTTCTCACATAACAACTAAGTCACACAACAGTGAATATCTGAGGTTTTATTGAATTTTATATACAGCATGAGTCACAGACAAACCCGTGACTACCAGACAAGACAAATGTCAATCCTTCTCAACAGTTAGCAGCTTAAAAGTTCTACAAACTACAGTGTCACTGCCATACTCGTCATCCCATGCAAGTGAGTTTTTTATTTTATGCTTTTTTTAAAAAACTACACTTACAGTTGTATCAGTTGCCTACTAATGCACAATGTCAACCTGGCCTACACAACACAGACACACATACAACTCTTTTGCCACATTCGGAACTTCTCAAAACTGCTGAAGAATTTGACAGCTGCCCATCATCGGGCAACTTGGTTCCCATTGCTTGCACTTTTAAATTTTGGAAAGTCCATCCAAAGAACTGAAAGGCAGCAAGCCCTTTGGCCATCCCTCTAACCTACAACATACCCCGACCAAATGGAATTGTTTGGGGTCCACTGATGCAGAATAAACAAATTAGAAACTAGTAATTGTGAACACGCTTGATATTATCACAGAGTTCATACAGGGATCGTACTCTGTGCATATATCGTTTATGGTTGGAGGAACAATGTTTGAACATAGTATCTTCAGGTTTTTTTTTAAACCATCAAGGTTAGATATGTTATGAACCATTGAAAATATGCTAGGCTAGTTGTTCCCATCAATACAATCTGCTACATTCGTTTCTTTTTGTGACCATCTGATATGTTATTTATATGTTACATATCACCTGATCTAAAGAGGAAACTGTGGAAAATCAAATAGATAACTGAGGAGGGCCACATCAGTAATAATGCTACACGCACATACTCACTTACTTGCAAACACTATCTGTAACAAATAATCCAAAAATGCTTGCAAAGGGAATTAGGAGTTTAAAGCTATAGTTGCATTTTTTAAACAATTAACATTTGTTAACTAATTTGATGCAGTGAGGAGAATGAATGAATGAATTTGTTAGCAAAAAAAAAGGCAAAATGAAGAGAGTCATGTTAGAATATTCAACAGATTGGATGCAATCTCATAAAATATGAACAGAAACCTTTAGAATGCATTAAAAGCCTGTTTTAATCATAAACCAAAACATCTTTTGGGGAAAATTCCTGAAGATTGGGGCTCTACCATATTTTTCTTTTTTGCTGCTAAACAGATGCTAGCTGTTATAGCATTTCTCTAATAATACACATTCAGAAATCATAAATGTTTACAAGAAAAAGCAATGAAGTATTCACTAACAGACTTCAGTGAATATTGAATAATGAATACTCATCTAGGTCATATTTGTTCATATGCTGTGCTAAGTTTATCTACAGAAAATTCTGTACTTCACAAAGGTGGCCCTAGGAATCACCTCAAGCATTTCATGTTGTGACCAAATCATGCCCTTTTAAGTAATTTAGTTTACCATTAAGAGCATCCCAAAAACTGGAGGGGTATTGAGATGTTTAGGAACAGTGATCATAAATTCAAAAATTTGAAATAACAGGCCAAGGAAAATGTTAATAAAAACAAATATTAACAAACAATCTACATCTATAGGCTGCTTAGTTGTTAGCCAGAATCTCTTCAAATTGACAAATTCCTTAGGGGAAGAAGTGGATTTCCCCCCCAGTACCAATCTGTGGTTCATGTTAGCATTAGGGATCTGATTGTATAAAGAATTGAGATTCTGAAAATGATATGCTAGACGTCTTGAATCACAATTTAATTCTAAAGCAAAAGGAAGTTTCTCTATATAGATTTTATGTATATAAGTTTTCTTTGCTGACAGACAGAAGGCCAAGTTCCATTTAAAATTTAAATAATAAAACCTAACAAGTTAGAACTTCGGTATGAAATTCCACATTATGTAGGTTATTTTGGGATTGCTAGGGCTCTTAGATAAAACACTGGTCAAGTTAGAATTAAATAATTATATTCCGGCAATGTGAAAGAATACTTAACTGTTTCACAGCGTAAACAGCTAGAATTAAGAATTTTAATTCTGAATTTCACAAATATAAAACTTGTTGGCCAGCATTAAAAAAGTTTTAGAAAAACATGACACCATGGCTGAAGACTTACTAACAGAATGAATACTCATATACTTCTAGGCGCTGTTTACATTTTTGAAAAAGCAGTGAAAGTAGAGGTACAAGCAGCTCATGCCACTGCTTTTCTAAATATGTGTGTTGCAAGGGCAACTTCGGTTTGGAACACTTACCTATGCAATTTGCTGGAGTTCTTGTTTTACATGCTTTGAAACAGGAAGAACCTGCTTCGAGCATGTGTTGAGTAACAAGAGTGTGTGTGTGGGGGGGAAATACAGTTCACTTGCTCTTTTGTTTCCCTACTTCTTGACAATGCTCAGCTGCCACCAAATCTTACTAATGCAAGAGGTTTTATGATGTCCTATATGGGAACACAATGAGGTTGAACAGGCTGACTCTAAATATAAAAAAGTACCAACAGCGTGAACACTGTTAAGTTTGTTAGTAGTACAGCTTTGGTTTCAGTTCCCAAGGGCATATTTGAATAACACGTTAACTTGGGTACTATTTAAAGGATTGGCCTTATGACTTGATGCTTCCCTAAGCATTTATGCCTTCCTTAGAGACACAGGGTAACTTTACGATAGATCTGAAGCTGATCTTAGCTACCACTCCAACTTTGGCATGGAGGAGCCTAAACTTAAAAGTTTAAGTCCTATTTATTATTGATATTAAGACTCCCTATTTTTCTTCTCAGAACAGCTCACTCACTCATGCTTTCAAAACTTCCTGTTCATTTTTCTCAAAACAAACCAGGATTTCTTTATTCTCGTTAAAATAACTGGTCTAGACACAACAGGACCAGGGACAAGATTTCCAGTTTCCCCATTCACTTCCAAACAAAGCAAAAGCGCATTATCAACCGGCAGGAGGGATCAGGTCATCCGTTTTTTTAATGCGAGGTCTGGAAGTTAAGGAGGAAACAGATCACATTTGAGCAGGTTTGCACTTGAGATTACACTAAACATTATTTGCAACCTTCCAAATCGTCTCAGAACAAGGTAGCTCATATTTATTCACACACTTCTTCATTTAAGAACGTCCCTTCTTTATTCAAAGAGAGCAAAAGAGAGAGAAAGAGAGATGATGCTCTCAACCATTAAGTTCAAAAACAATCCCCAATAAGAATAAAAAAAAAATCCTATTAGAAACAATAAGGAAGCACTGAGAGTTTGAGTATTACACTCTTCAAGTATGCCATTTGGATTTTTAAATCTGTGACTATACATACATTAAAAAACAGTCAAAGTGCAACCAAGGGCTTTTGCTTAAAATATTCAAAGGGCTACTTCAAAATACTGTAGTACAACTGTGCAGGAACTGTACACAGTAGAACTAATCCACTTCATATATCTAGCCAGAAACAGCGGAAGAGGCAAACCCAGGAAGAGATCCAGAAAGTTCCATGTATTGCATTGGTCTTTCACTAGAAAAAGCAATCCTGAAGCTATACATTCAGACACAGAAGGTGGTCAGGTTTCACAGTAGCATTGTAGGATAATCAGAATATCGCTATGCACCGGATTATCTTGGTTAGAATTTATGTAACTGTCTTTTCCTCTTCCGACCAGGTTTAGTACAGTAGTTGAGCCATAATTTAACTTGCCCATTGGTGTGCTCCAGATTTGTGTTTTATCTCTGTACACATACAGAATATTAAGATTTGCATCCAAAGAGAACCATGCTACATAAAAACAGTTTTTTGACAAAAAAGGAAAAAAAAGAGTTCTTTAATAAATCCTAAAAAAAACCCTCACTATTGCCAATATGTCTCAGAGACAAAATATTATTTTAACTGTAAACAAATTCACACTCGGACATGTTACGCCTTCAGTGGAGGAAGGAACTGCCGACTTAAGTTTGATGCACTTCCTTGCCAGATTCCAGCTCGAGTGGGCGAGGCAACGGCCTGTTCTTGCCATCAACTGGGGGGTGAAAAGAAGCGTTCCAAGTAGCTGGCAATGGCGTCCCAGTGCTTAAACAGAAAGGCAATGAAGACCATGACAAAGAAAGTGCTGAACGTCCTGCTGCGAGTCTTCATCAGGGGGACCACGCAGTTGGCCACGGTGGAGACAAACACCAACAGGACAGCCATCACCGCTAAAAGGATGTTTATTAGTTTGCCCAGAAGGTTTCTGGCAGTGGCATTTTCAAGGCCCTCCAACTGGACAACTTGCTGCTGTTGCTGCTGCAGTTCCATCTTGGAGATTCTGGTCTGGCAGGCTTCCAGGGCCTCCTGTTGAGCACAAGAAAACTACTTAGTCATCTCAAAAGGGAGGGAGGGAGGGAGGGAGGGAGGGAGAGAGAGAGAGATCAATGAGACCGTATACTAGGATCTTTCTTACCCAAACAGAATACACCTCTAGGCATAAATGTAAAGTGTCAAGCAGCCCACTGACAAAACATCAGGTGCCAGAAGCTGACAGGATAATAATCAGAAATGCAGCGTGGCACATTTCCTAAATAAAAGACTAAACACACCCTACAATGCCTTTGGGATTCCAGGAGCTGCAATCACATTTTGCAGGATGTGACTAATTCCTTTGGTTTCATATCCAGGAGCAAAATGAAGGTTTCCCCAGGCTTGTTCCTACAGAACTGGGTTGCAAAAAAAACATGGGCAACCAACAGATATTAGTTTTCTGTATCTCTCTGCTACTATCTGATACCGTAGTTATCAGGATCTTTACTGACCAGATCTGGTAGCCCAATCTGTAATATGGCTGGCATAATCTCCACGAAATTGTAGAGCTTTGAATGGCAATAAATCCCACATAAAAGTAATGTACAATTCATGGCATCATGTTAGAACAGTGTTTCCCAACCTTGGCAACTTGAAGATGTCTGGACTTCAACTCCCAGAATTCCCCAGCCAGCATTCGCTGGCTGGGGAATTCTGGGAGTTGAAGTCCAGACATCTTCAAGTTGCCAAGGTTGGGAAACACTGTTAGAATCTTCTGTTGTGAACAATATGGAGCGAGGAATCAAAAGACTTTCAGGTTAGCGTAACTGTCTCTTGATTTCACTTACCTGCTCATTTTCCTCCGCACAAGACAATTAGATCTTAAACCTGACATTGTGACATTTCTTGGTGTAAATGCTCCAGTTGTAGTAATAACATCCAAGTATAATTTATGCTGAAGCAAAAATAATGCCACTGGTGTAAATAAATTCCTTCAGGTCAGGAGTGCACTTCTGTAGCTTTTGAGACCCACATCGGATTTTTGAAAGGCACATTGGGAATCACTCTCTAAAAATGGAGTAGGGCAGGGCCCGCTTTTTCTGGATGGGTTTTTTAAAGTTTTAAGTGGTGAAAAAAAACTACTGAGTCATCGGCAATCAGCGTGACCCCTCAAGATGTCCGCTACTACTGCCCATGTGAGCCGCCTATATAGATTCATAACTAAGAAAAAGGTAGACTGTGTGGTTGAAAGTGTATCTGCAGCTATGCTTTTGCATTTGACGTTATATTCCCACACAAAAAAGCTGCCAAATGGCAGGATGATTGAAAATGGGAGTGCTAATTTTCTCCTCTACATTAATCTCTTCTTAAATCTGTCTCCCCCCACTGTTTTTCCTGCTCTTGTGTATTCTGATATTTGAAACGTAGCTGGGAGGAGGCCAAACATAATTTATGGACATTCTCAATCATCCAGATCATGGTTGTCCCAAAGGTGCTGTTTAAAAGGCAACTGGACTTTCTTGTTTTGTTTTGTTTTTTCCTTGAAAACATTTTGCTTCTTATCCAAGAAGCTTCTTCACCTTGGAACTGAACTGAACTGAACTTCAGAACTGAAGAAGCTTGTTGGATGAGACACAAAAAATTTTCAAGGAAAAACCAAGGAAATCCAGTTGCTTTTTAAACAGCACCTTTGGGACAAACATAGTTTAATTTTCTACACAAGTTTGAAAATCAGCCCCATTCCCTAAATCCTCTAGTGGATAGGTCCATGTGGCAGAGATTATCTCAGTGCAAAGGTTTACCAGCCTCATATGGAATTAGCCTTCTCGTAAGGGATAAACCAATATTCTGAGTGAACATGCAGCTCAGTTCTTTAATGTTCCAGATTTTATTTTTAAAACTTTAAATACTTTATACACCCAGATTAAAAAAAAATCATCTTTGAGAAGTTCCTTATTTGGACAAGTAACAAGAAAAAGCTGCTTGCTGAAGAGATGGACATATAACACTGGTTACTCTTTTTATTTCTACGTTTGTATGATTTCATTAAAATTAATAGCAAATATATTGTAGCCTTACTGGCAGCGGTAGGTTGCTCCCGGTTCTGTGAACCGGTAGCAGCGGGAGGCCCCGCCTACCCGCCCGGGACGCTTCTGCGCATACACGCGCGAACCGGTAGCAAACTAATTTAGAACCCACTACTGCTTACTGGAAACAATACCATAAAAAATACTGTCTGCCATGGTATAAACATGCCTCCCAAAACACCTTCATTATAACTCTCTCTAAAGATGGAAGCAAGTTTGTCAGGAAATGAATTGATTTTTATTGTAAACCTGCTAGCTTTTCTTTACCAGGAATTTCTTAATAGGATTTGAATAAATTTTGCAATGGTATAATGATTCTGGCTCCAGTAAGGGTCACAAAACTGAGATAATTCGGGATTTAAAACACACTATCTCAATTCTACTATTAATGAGGATTAAAATATAAACTGAAATAGAGCAATGTTTGTGAAAAACTGCTCAACAGACATAATGTAAATGAAGTGCAAATACAAACAGCTGCTAACCTGGATATCTCTGGCTCGTTCATAGGACTGGTAAGCTATTTTTTCTTCCATGCTGGCCAATTCCTGTTTTAAGTTGAGGATTTCATTCTGATGAAGCTCAGTCAGGTCATTCAGCTGTTCTTCTAGTCTCTCACATCTAGAACAGAAAAAAAAAAACCAACCCACATGTGGCTGTCATTTTTTTCTTTTAAAGATATCAGCACAATTTCCTAGGTATCAAAACAGTTACAATAATTTTTAAAACAGGATCTAGCTAGTGAACATGACTTGCAATGATATAAAACAATCTGCACTTTTCTAAGTTGCATCAGACTCATCTCTTGGTAGCGTTTAAAATGTTCAAAGATGATATCCGGAGTGTTTCCATTGGCAGTTCCATCATCAGTCCAATGTGTACAATCTTCAACACGAGCCTTACCAATTAGTTTAGTGTTATGCTTTCTAATTTTGGAACATATACCAAAACAAACTGAACGTTCGATAAACAGATGAATATGAATTCAGCCCTTGCGCTGGTTTCCTAGGCGAAGTCACCACTTTGAAACATACCAGGGAAAATATAATGAATAATGAAGTATCTCGGAAGAGGGAAGCAGTGCAATTTCATATAGAATTTATTTTTTAAAAAAATCGTATAGCTGCCCTTATATGTAACATAGCCCTGGGTAGCTCACAACAGTAATAAAAGAATAAAGACAATAAAAAGTATAAAAATCAGTCAAACAGAGCGTTCCCAGTGCACCAAACACACACACACACACACACACACACACACACACACACACACACACACACACACACACACACACACACACACACAAATAACAACTGAGGAGACTCCCTGGGCTCTGGCCACACATCACTTGTGGGAAAGGCAACTCTTTAAGAGCTTCTGGGAAGACCCCGAGGGTAGGGGCCTGCTTGATCTCAGGGGGAAAGGGTACTGTTAGGACTATGTCCAAATGGTTGGGTTGTTAATATATAAACAAGCCACCACTCTATGTTTGTATATATTTAAATACTACAACTTTAAATGTATTGCAGTATTGATTGGCTGTAGTGTTTCAAGATTGCCATAAGAGGGAGCTAGAGATCGTGGTTTCAGGTTCGTTCTCTCTGCTGATTCATTCGTAATTGACTTTGTGTCTGATAGTGTGAAGCTCTGTTACTCTATGATAGTATTGAAGTGTTTGTAAGCTGTAATATCTTTGTTTGATGTTTAAGACAAAGACAGGCTGGTAAGAAGATTATTGTACTTCTTGATATTGACTGACTGAATGTGTATGACCTGGACTGTTTAATTGGACTGTGCTATTTATCTAAAAGTAAACTATTTTATACACTTTATCGAATCTGTTTGTGACTGGATCATTACTCCTATCCACTGGTTGCCAAGCTGAAATACCCCGTTTCTACCTGCATGTCCCTGATAACTCAGAGGTCGTTCTGCACACTCCTTAACAGGTACTTCCAAGAAAGCATGGTGACAAGAGTGTTTTCAGTTCTGATCAGTTTTGTAATTTAATAGTAACTATGTTGCTCCTTCTTTCTCATCAATTTCAAACTGCTCTCTTGGTTTTTCGGGAAAGTTTTCAAACTAGGATTGGGGGGCGGGAAATCCCCACCCCGTTATGCTCACACCTACTGCCAAGAGCTGAATCCATTGTTTTAAAATGCCATTTCTTTAAGAACAATTGTACATTCAGAACTCCTTTTAGAAAGGGACAAAATATTTGCTCTGAACGTTGTGAAATTTTGCTCTCCATCCTGTGGATTATATGACAGTAATTGATATTCCCAACATTTGGGTAGATTCCCTTTAGGAATCAGTTGTGCGTTTTCTTAGCCATACCTGAAAAACTAAATGGTTATTCTGCTGTTTTTTAATTGTTTGGATTAGTCAGTTTGGGTTAGAAAAATAAATTTATACAGTACTAAAAAAAATACAGGCCAATATCTGGATTCTCCATAAAACACAGGGGTCGCCAACCTTGGCAACTTTAAGACTTGTGGACTTCAACTCCCAGAGTTCCTCAGCCAGCTTTGCTGGCTGAGGAATTCTGGGAGTTGAAGTCCACAAGTCTTAAAGTTGCCAAGGTTGGAGACCCCTGACTAGAATGAAAAAAATAATGTTAGGCAGCAAAAGCCATGTTTGGTTACATTTATGCATAGTTACAAAAGCAAACAAACAACCCTACCTGCAAGTGATAAGAGAGAGAAAAAGAAAATATTCAATTCAATTTTAATAAGAACTATCCTACTCTGATTTCTCAGGCTCATAAATGAATTAGAAACAGTCTGCTAGGTGTACCTAGGAGAAGGGAAAATAATCGATGTAAGTATGTGTATGTTCAACTAATCAAACACAACAGGAGCAAACAGGATATGGGTGTGTAAAGAGAGCTTCCAAATTTTGTTTGCTTATTCTTGAGGCAGAACTACAGAGGAAGAATAAAAGAAACTCACCTTTTATTTTCATACAAACCTCTGAACAGGGGAAGTGCTCCAACGGCATTGAAAAAATGTTTTAATAAACCCTTCATCGAAACTGTTGCTAAGTGAATAAATATATTCAGTTCTGCAACATAGGAAGCGAGAGCTTTTCCTTTGCTTGTTACTTTTGGAATAGCAGCAAGAATATGTAAGGTGTCTGAAGTAGCATGTTACTTGAATGCAGGAGGACATAATTGAATTGCTGTTGTTCACATGGCACACATGAGCCCCGTGACACATGCAATAAATGTAATCATACGCACTAGCACAACTACAATGATATAAGTAAGCAGGAACCTAGGGTTGCCTCATCAGTTTTAATGCTGCCTATTTAACATTCTTTAATACTACCCAATGTTTGCAAGTTGTAGCTCAGACATCACCTAATTGGATAGGAGCCATGGTGGCGCAGTGGTTAGAATGCAGTACTGCAGGCTAACTCATTGCTCACTGCCAGAGTTCGATTCTGACCGGCTCAAGGTTGACTCGGCTTTCCATCCTTCCGAGGTCAGTAAAATGAGGAACTAAATTGTTGGGGGCAATGTGCTGACTCTGTAAACCGCTTAGAGAGGACTGTAAAGAGCCGAGGTGGCGCAGTGGTTAAAAGCAGCACTGCAACCTACTTCAGCTGACTGCTAGTTCAACAGTTCAGCTGTTCAAATCTCACTAGGCTCAAGGTTGACTCAGCCTTCCATCCTTCTGAGGTGGGTAAAATGAGGACCCAGATTGTTGGGGGCAATATGCTGAACTCTGTAAACCGCTTAGAGAGGGCTGTAAAGCACTATGAAGCAGTATATAAGTCTAAGTGCTATTGCTAAGTGCTATTGCTAAAGCACTGTGAAGCGGTATATAATTCTAAGTACTATTGCTATTGCTGATTGGCTGCCTCTCAAGAAAACTGGGTGGGCATCGTGACTCTCCAAGCTTTCCGTAGCCAACACACATGCCTTCACGCTATTGTCTTTTGGGGTATGTGCAGAGTATAGAAAAAGAGGAATAAAGAATATGCCAAAAAATTAATTAAGGAAAGGAAGCATACTTAAAAGTAGTTTAGACCAACAGCATTCATTACACTTCTTCAAACTTTCTAGCCTTGCATATTATTCCATCGCATCTGTGAGACAGCTGGTACCAATTCTAAACAAGGGACAAACAAGGGACAACATGAAACCAGCCTTCCCACACAAAACGCTACAAAACGCAGGTGAGTGAAAAGAGACATAAGACTAGAGCTCCATTCTGATACTTGGTAGCCATTCTTTCATACTGCTTCTTGGCTTAGTAGTAGTACAGATGCCTCTTGAAGCAGTTTTCAGAACAGCCTACCAAGAAACCTGACAACATTCATAAACCGTTTATGGTAGGTAACAAAGTGAAACGCTGCCATTTGGGTTTCATCCGGGAATATTAAATCCTCGTAACACACCACAACACAGGTAGTCTTCGACTTGCAACGGTTCATTTAGTGACCGTTCAAAGTTACAATGGCACTGAAAAAAGTGACTTATGATCATTTTCCACATTTACAACCATTTCAGCATTCCCTTGGTCATGTTTCTTAATGACCTGCTGAGGAGAAGAAGAAAAAAAAGCTGTCCACAGGCACAACCCCTGACTTGCCATAAAGCTACATTTCATTTCCCAAATTTTGCTCATTGTCTTACACCCTTTTAACCAGAATTTTGCCAAACATTTCCTAGGTACATTAAACAAAACAAAACAAATCCCTTATTAATTTTGCATTCGTTTATAAAAGCGAGCAATAACATCATTCTTCCAATGCTCAGGTACAGATGCAATCTACACAAATGTGTTGAAACAACCCATATTTTAACTTTTCTCCAACTACATAATCTATAATCTTGCCATTCTTCAAGATTCTCACAATATTTATCACCTATGTTCTAGATACTAATATTCTTGAATTCTATTCTTCAACCTATCATTATCATTCCTGTACAAATCTCTAAAATATTCCTTTCAGCATTCTCTCATTTCAGTTTCAAAGCTCTTCATTTACTTCAAAACCAATTTAATACCCATCAAGGATTCTCTGCATTTCTCTGCTTCTTTTAATCTGATTGACTCCTTGCTCTCTTTAGCTACAATTTGCATCCTTTTCTTAATGTATTTCTCAGTTTTTTCTCTCATTGTCATTGTCTCATAATTTCTGACCTTGCATTCTTATTTCTTTTGCTACTTTTGTCTTATTTCAAGTCTTTTTTTCCAAAATAAATAGAATAATTCATCACCCTTTTACGTTTTTTAAATTCTTTAATTATACAAAATCAAATCAGTCATACTTTTATATTCGTAGTCATTCACTGCATTTCTAATTAAATCACACATCCAGAACAAACAGTCTTTTAAGTCTTTTAAGCAGTTATTTGCCAAATTGTCGTTTTTGGAGTTTCCAAACAGACCAATACTTTTGTGTGTGTCTTTCTGCCTTATTCCTACCCATCCATTCAGCTTCCTTGGATTACCGTATTTTTCGGAGTATAAGATGCACCTTAGTTTTGGGGGAGGAAAATAGGAAAAAAAATCTGCCTACCAGGTATCCATCTGGCTAGCGTCCTTAGTCTGGTCAGTTTCAGCACATTATTTTATCCCCTGGTTAGGGCTGAAAAAAATCTTTGGAGGGAGTAGCAATGAAAACAAGCCTGCAAAGACTTAGGGCTGGAAAAAACCTTCTTTGGAGGGAGTAGCAATGAAAACAAACCTGCAAGCCGTCGTTAGGGCTGGAAAAGCAAGCTTTGAAAAAGCTACATTCGGAGTATAAGAGGCACCCAAATTTTCAGCCTCTTTTAGGGGGGGGGCAGATGCGTCTTATACTCCGAAAAATACGGTACATTTATTCAGAATGTTACAGAGTCGTCATCTGTTTCCTCCATTATCTCTATTCAACATATAACTATCACCAATCTATTGATTCCTTTCTATACACACTCACAACATAGAAAATACCAATTCACACTCTCCAACATACATTTTAGCCTTTTTCATTCATAATTGAATCTATACCGTCACTTCCCTGTGTATACAGATAGTCCTTGACTTACAAGAGTTCATTTAGTGACCGTTCAAAGTTACAATTACACTGAAAAAAAGTGACTTATCACTGATTTTCACACCTACAACCATTGCAGTATTCCCATGGCCATGTGATCATCTTTTGTGAAAGAAAGGTCGTAAAATGGGGCAAAACTCACTTAACAAATGTCTCACTTAGCAACGGAAATGTTGGGCTGAATTATAGTTGTATGTTGAGGACTACCTTTACTTGTCCACTTTACTCCAGAAATCAGACTGCCTTTATTTAGTTCTATTTCACATTTCCTCTTAATTTCACAAATGGGTGATGATGTATCTGTTTTTCTTTCATTATGCAGCTAGCAGTAAGGCGAATACTAGTTAGCTGTCACACATCTTAACCAGCAGGCTGTAAGTGCAACCAACCCATTTTATCCTAAGCATGCTAATGTTATTTTATGCAGCTAGAATCTCTACTTTAGAGGCTGCTTTGCAAGTCAATATGCTGTTCCTCATATCCCATAAACAGGAAGTATATGAAGTGTGCCAACAGTCAGGCGCTACCTTCCATATTGTCTAGATTTAAAACCATCTATGTCACGTAGTGAATATTGTCAGTTGTATGTATGTTAAATAGGGGTATGACACACCCGTATTTAATATTATGGTACATTCCAATATAAGCAGAACACGTGATATGATGTTCTTTGCGCATGTGTGCATTCCTAAACCACCATTAATTCTTCTTCTGACTTGGCTCTTGACCTGAACAGTCGTGTTACTCAGCAAAATGTAGTTTATTCAGGATTTATTGTTTTTGTACTGAAATAAATATTTTCTATTAGACATTTAATCTCGGTTTTATTTCTAACTGTCTGAATTCCAAGAAAAGATCTAAATCGCCTCTATGAGATTTTATTCTCATCCCAACAATCTAAGTATCTATGTGTTTAAGTTTCTCACAATTGATAGATGTGTCCTAATGGGCTTATGCATTCCCATTTCACCGAGCTGGTTATCTCTAGAGCAGGGGTCTCCAAACTTTAAGGAAACTTTAAGA
This sequence comes from Diadophis punctatus similis, assembly GCA_023053685.1. Taxonomy (NCBI): domain Eukaryota; kingdom Metazoa; phylum Chordata; class Lepidosauria; order Squamata; family Dipsadidae; genus Diadophis; species Diadophis punctatus. Next base: position 210,143,711 of record JALIGW010000002.1, on the reverse strand, counting down.
CGTGTAGACTTCAACTCCCAGAATTCGTCAGCCACCCATGCTGGCTGAGGAACTCTGGGAGTTGACATCCACAAGTCTTAAAGTTTCCTTAAAGTTTGGAAAACCCTGCTCTAGAGATAACCAGTTCGGTGAAATGGGAATGTATAAGCCCATTAGGACACATCTATCAATTGTGAGAAACTTAAACACATGGATACTTAAATGGTTTGGAGAGTCCTGCCTAGAGGTAACAGAGGCTTCCTACATTCTTTCTCCCAATATAATTAAATCCTGAGTGTTTCTGTTGTATGTGGTTTAGCAAATAGTCTCCAGTGTTTGAGGGACGCACTATCCTTATTAGAAAGCAGATGTGAGATCTCTGCTCAACTCTGCTCACCTCACCTCTCCCTTTGCTGTGGGAAAGGGAAAAGGGATTTTTTCTGCTGAAATGGTGAAACTTTTCATGGATGAAAACTTTAGAGAACCATCTTAGTTTTCTGCATACAAGCACTGAAGGTTAGCAAAATACAGCAACATTTTCATTTATTTTATTTTTACAAACGATATGACATCTTGAGTGCCTGGGAGACAAAACATACATGCAAACATAACATTTTCTAAATCTTTACAAATTTAAAATCTGTCCACGGAGAATATACTGAATTACAGGCTTATTAAAAACCCAAAAGGATTACAAAAGATAAAAATATAAGAGGCCTGCTTGGGGAAGGCCAAAAACCAATTCAGTCCATAATGTTAGGATGTAAGTCACCAACCAAAAAATTGACAAATAGGAGCTAAGGATGGTAAAAATAACAATTGGCATTCAGCATATGCTCTCCCTGGGATTCAGAGGAGAATATAAAGCCATCAGTATTAAAAGAGATTGAAAGACCTTTTTAAAACCATTACAACTGGAGAATATTACCATTTTGATAGCAGCAAATTCCATAAGTCAATTATGCATTGATAAATAATTAGCTCCTTTAATTCTGATTTCAATGGATGGCTCCAAGTTCTAATACTGTGAGAGAAGAAAAACCTCTCTTTGTCATACAGGTAGTCCTCCTTTAGCAAGTACAATTTTGGACCTGCAATCTGGTTTTTAAGTGACACAGTAAGTGTAATGCTTTGGAATGCTCACCCTGTGCTGGGATAATTAGCAAGAAATAAACTAATGTTTGTATTTGCATTCATTGAAGAGGAAGGGATTACAAGAGAATAAGCAGACACACAGTGTGGAATACACATCAAAAGAAATGTGCTGGCACCATCTGTTTGCCTAGCATGCATGCTTCAGTCTCTGAACCCCAAATCCCTTAGAAGGCTAACAAAAGCTAAAGATCCAAGTCTTGTCAGTTACTGGTAGCAACTACCAGCTAGCATCCATTTAGTTCACAGAACTGAGCTGGTTAACTTGTGGTTAGCACTTTTTAAAGATGCATTGTGCTGTGGAGACAAGCAACTCAGCAAGAGATATCTTGTTCAGGCAATCTGCTCTGCAAGTTGGAGGAGGGGAGGGAGAAAAAATGGACCGGGCATAGGACAATGCATACTAATTGTCTGTAAAGGTAAACATTACTGAGATAGACGCTGTGACAGTCATAAATGCAGGCAGTGGTTGGAAAGTTGTAACTGACTGCAAACCGTTGCTGCCTGAGGCAGTTATTAAGTCTACCTGAACATGAGTATATATCTTTTGTCAGAACCTTTAATTGCACCTGAAAGCTAACTAACAGCCAATTACAAAGCAATGGTATTACATGGGCATATTATGCATTGCCCATCACTGACCTCATAGCTTCAAGGATAGCCTCATAAATATGCACTGCAATAGCCAAATATATGGGTATATTAGGATATGAGTAACTATTTGGAGGGCCCACTGGCTAAGGAAATGCAGATCAGGTACACCAGGTGACCTGTCAGTTCAGAAACTCCTCCAAGTTGCATACCAATACTGAAAGAAAAAAAATGCTATCCCATCCAAGACTAAAAATTCCAGGACTGAAGCATTCAACTGTGCAGGGATTGAGCCTGAGTATATTCTTCCTGAGGACCCAGATTGTTGGGGGCAATATGCTGAACTCTGTAAACCGCTTAGAGAGGGCTGTAAAGCACTATGAAGCGGTATATAAGTCTAAGTGCTATTGCTATTGCTATTCCTCATCCAGACACTGGGATAGAACTTGGACAGCATCATTTGGGTGGTCCAAGGTCAAGATATATAACTTAAACCCATAAGCATACTAATGATACCTGATGGATGGATATCCTCACCCAGCAGCCCCACATAGATTTAAACAAAAGGGGTAACAGCATCAAGCCCTGAGGCATCACACACGTTAAGGGCCCGGACCTCAATTACTCACCAGCAACTAGCATCTACCACAAACTAACAACATCTTGACCATCTACTATTGCCAATATTTTCTGGACTAAATTCAGATTGTCGGACTTAACTTTTAAAGCTTTAAATTTTTTTTATTAACCTGGCTATTTTGACTTGTCAACAGTTCTCATCATACAAATAGTTCCCTTGCCATCAGACAAGACACTTAAGACAGCAAATCAATGGGAACATATCATCAAAATATTTTACAACCAGTCTCAGGCATCAATCATACCCAGAATTTTTTTTAAATTAAAAAATGGCAATAATAATATGCTGGAAACATAGGCTGCAATCTTGAACATCTAACTATTCTAAAAGCTCAATGTACCAAGGACACTTTTAATCTGTATAACAGGATGTAAGATTATAGCCGAACAAAAACTTTTGTCTATGTGTCCACATAGCAACAGTGAACAGAATGCTGAAGAATTTATTGCAAAGCTGTCTTAATGGACTATGATTAAACTCCATGAAATGCGAGTCCAGGGAATTACAGTTTCCAAAAAAGACAAACTAAATGTACAATTTCAGTCGATACAGGCAGTATGTGAAGTAAACTGAGAACAAAACAACTAAGTACATCTTATTTATGTGAACTCATAATTCACTTCGTATAGAAAGGCTATTGAGTCATGGAATAGTTTCAAGGGAGACTCAACAGGAATTCTCATGAAAGTACAGAAAGGACCTTTTTTAATCAAACAAACATCTGCTACAGCTCTAAAAACTGATAAGCAAAACAGCTTGTTTTGGGATTGGTTGTGCTGATAAGCCTGCCATTGTAAAAAGAACCGAGGGATGAATGCAGAACTGGATTTCCAAAGAGAAAGGTGTGGCTACGCTCTCTCTCAACAATGAGGCCACATCAAACGTCCAATAGAAAACCAGCAGAGCCTTTGCTCAAGCTTTAACTATTTGTTACATTACAAAGCAGGAACAGAGGATTTTTTTTCATCCTGAAAAAAAATGTGCAGGTGGAAAGAAAGAGAAGAGACGGAACTGGAGGGACAGCTCTAGCAAAATCAAGCCTTAGTGAACGCAAACCACGATTAGGACCAAGAACAAAGATAGCCACAGAAAAATAGAGAATGACAAACACAGTTGATGTAAAATAAAGAAATGCTCTTATTACAGGGGGAAAAAAATCCTCCTCAGGAGTCTAACCCTTTGGTAGACTTCTTTGGCTGGTATACTAGAGTGAGAAGAAAAATGTGACTGCTAATTTGATTTCCAACAGTGGTTTTATTTGCAGGCTTACACAAACTGCTTTTCATTTTATTTCAAGACGAGCTACCGTAATATGAAAGGTTTTGATATAATGTTTTTGATTTATCTGCAATTCTAGGGTGGTGATATCAACGCTCAGAAAGAGAGCCTTGATATGGTGTGTGTGTGGGGGGGGGGGGAATTAGTAATAATGTTAGCCTTACACTACTGACATTATGTTTCCTAACCCACAGAAATTGTGTTTCTGAAAGCAACTGGAAATTAAACTCCCAATTTTCATTAGAAGTATGTTATTTTGGGAAGCAAATATTGTACACTAAAAAAAGTCCCCTAACTGTCAAATTAATGCCATTCCAATGATATTTATTAGGGGTAAGAACCAATATATATATTCTCCTTTTAAAAAAGTGTGTGCTTTAATATTATTATGTGGGTCAAAAATATGTCCTAAATCAGTGATGGCGAACCTATGGCACGCGTGCCACAAGTGGCACGCGGAGCCATATCTGCCGGCACGCGAGCTGTTGCCCTAGCTTAGCTCCAGTGTGCATGTGTGCGCTGGCCAGCTGATTTTCGGCTCACACGGAGGCTCTGGGAGAGTGTTTTCGGCTTCTGGAGGGCCTCCAGGTGGGTGTGGGAGGGCATTTTCGCTCTCCCCAGGCTCTAGGAAAGCCTCTGGAGCCTGGGGAGGGTGAAAAACGGGCCTACTGGGCCCACCGGAAGTCAGGAAATGGGCCATTTCCGGCCTCCAGAGGGCCTCTGGGGGGGCGGGGGAAGTCGTTTTCGCCCTCCCCAGACATTGAATTATGGGTGTGGGCACTCGTGTGTGTGTGTGTGATAGCGCGCACACACACACTTCCGGCACCTGAAGAAAAAAAGGTTCGCCATCACTGTCCTAAATCTTACAATACAATTTAAAATTCTGCAACACAGAATTTTACTTAATCTATGTCCATGGACCGGCACCATCCGTAGCATGGCAGCAACCGGGGTGCGCAAACAAGCAAAGCCCCATCCATGAGATGCAGGCAGCATGCAAACCCACACCTCCTCCGGTCCATGGAAAGAGCTTTCTCCGTGGAACCTGTCCCTGATGCCCAAAAGGTTGGGGGGGGGGCACTGATCTATGTTACCGCCATTTTTCAACATTAATGTTTACCTTTATTATGAAATTATATTTAAAGAGATTTTTTGTGGGGAATGGGATTTGTGCGTAAGATCTAATTGTCAAGGGGCTTGGAAAGAACGGTAAAGGAAATTAATTATGATTTATACTTTTAAATAATAGTATTTTTTTAAAAAAAATCACAAGCCTTTCCATGAAATTGGTAGAATGTTTAGTTAAAAACTCCTTAATGAGTGTTGCTGTTAAAAAAAAAAATCTCTGTCTCCATTCTGCTCTGAGAGATCAGAGTTTCTCAGGTCAGAGGATACCAGAACAAATGGCTAAATGGTATACCTCAAAATAAGATAACCTCATCTGTTTTATTTATAGATATATAAATTAAAAATTGTAGAAAAGTTTCAGTTCCCCAAAGATTGATGCTTCTATTGAGTGAAATGAAAGTCATTTTTCCATGTTCAAAGGACAAGAACTATTTTATCTTCTGTCATTTGCTATCTTCTAATTATTTGTCTCTCCTGTCTGATTCTATATTTTTCAAATAAAATCTTCTAATTAAAGGTTTTCTGTCAATTCAAACATGCTTCATTTAACTATCTGACAGCATGCAATTGTACCTTTTGGCTGTATAATACTTTTGGCATTTATCAAATTATGTGTTTTCACTAAACTGCTAAAGAGTTTTTAAAATATTAAAAAGAATTTAAGGTTGCAACTCTACTTTGAGGGTTAAATAAAAATATGTATTGAAATTATAAATGATTAATATTTGCATAAGTGGTAATAAGATTAGTATTTTGTCGGTTCTTAAATAGATCGTCTCTATACGTTCTCCAATCCCAAACGTTATAAATTCAAGAGTGCCATTAGACATGCTCATTTAAGTGAGTTGTTAAACATCTATTTCTTGATATTTAAGGATAACAGTAAAGTTCAATTATGTATAATCAGATTATAACCTAATTTTATAGTTACAGCCACAACAGAGAGTATAAATATTTACATTATTTGCTTCGAGATCTGTAAATGGCATCAAAATTGTCAGGACTCTTTAGCACTACCCCTGGAGCTCCAAGGAAGAACTGACAAAATATCAAAATTTAGATTCAAAGCAACATCATATATGTAGTTGAACATGTTGCAGAAAAATTCCTTGTAAGATTTAATCTGTATAATTAGTATGAGCACTGAGCTTGAAAAGTAGTTGTCAGACAGTGCAGGATTGTTAGTGCTGGCTTATTATGCTCCCAAGCATTCCAAAAAGTATGTTTCTGTAAAAATACAGAATGCGTATTATGTGTTGAAGTATAATTTGCTTTGCATTAGAAACAAAAGAAGTCTAATGCAAGATAAATATTGGTATATATGGCAAAAATACAGAATGTGTGTTATGTAATCTAGAAAGTAGTTAGATCAGGCTTCATGGGAAGAAATACCCTGTTTCCCCCCAAATAAGACATCCCCTGATAATAAGTCCAATCGGGCTTTTGAGTGCATGGCAGTAAGGCCAAGCGCTTATTTCAGGGTTCAAAAAAATATAAGACAGGGTCTTATTTTCGGGGAAACACGGTAGAATTTATATTGAATATATTCTATTTCTTCCCATGAAGCCTGATCTAACTACTTTCTAGATTACATAACACAGATTCTGTATTTTTGCAGAAACATACTTTTTGGAATGCTTGGGAGCATAAATAAACCAGCACTAGCAACACAGCACTGTTTGACAATTACTTTTCAAGCTCAGTGCTAATACTAATTATACAGATTAAATTTTACAAGGAAATTTTCTGCCACATGTTCACCTACTGTAATTTATAAACACTGTAATCAAAATGGCAGTGCTTAAACATTCCTCATCCAACAAGATTAGGACTATGAGACTATTTTGAAGCTATAATACAGAGCCACCTCAACATTAAAAATTAGTGTAGACATTCACAGAACTGAAAAGTTATGACAAGAAACACAGACTTGTTGATTTGGAAGGGAGGAAACTCAAATATTTAAGCCAGAAATAAATATGTTCATATAAATCAAATTAATTGTTAAGTTTGCTGCCCCCAAGATTATCAATAGTAAATGAGTGCTGGCATCCAAACAATTATGAATGTGCTTTAATATTAGTAGTATCAATGAAAGACTGGACTGCCAAGTGCTCACCGGTATCTTTCTTCCTGTAGAGCCTGCATTATCAAGGAATAATCTCGCTGGTAGTGAATTTTGAGATCTTCAAAGGATTCCTCCAGGCGTACTTGAACCTCTCTGAGCTCTTGAATCTCATGCAGCATTGCATCAATCCCTGAGCTTTGCATATCCAGAGTGTTTGATCTGGAGCTTGGTGCTCCCAACTGGACACCTGTGGTGCTATTGGGTCCCACTGAGCCTGATGTAGCACTGGAACAGTCCTCCTCACTGCCATATTTTGGGCTCGACTGAAAGTTATGAACACCTAAAGTCTTTCCTCCGGTCCCGTCTTCTTGACTTTCTTCCAAAGCATCCTTCAGATTAGCAATATTGTCAGCACTTCCAAACTTGTTTCTAAGGAGTGAGGCAATTTCCCGAGGTTTAGAAGCAACGGCTCCAGCTGCTGAATGAGTCGCCTGGGAAAAGCTGGAAAATCCACCTTTAACGCTATCTACTACTCCTTCACTGAAGCCAGTGACTTTTGCTCCTACATCCTTTAGCCCCTGGTGCATGTCCCTCAAGACATCTTTGGGCTGCCGATGAATACCATTCTGTTCAATCTCTCGCAGCTTCCGATGATAGTGCTCTAGCTTCTTCTGCAGTTGGAGGATTGTCTGGGATGATTTCTGGTTCTTCTTCTCAAACACCTGCTTAATCCGGGCGCCCTGCTGCTTGTCGGCATTATTGGCTAATTTCAGGTATTCGGCTACATTGTCATCCCGGGCGGTTTGCTCTATTTTGATTTGTTCTGTGAGTTTCAGTATTTTCTGCTGCAGATGAGTGATGGCCACTTTTGTGCGTTGTGGATCTGGTGTTCCATCAACAGAATCTGCATTGATATTGCAGTCTGTGCTTGATGCCACTGCGTTAGTTGTCTGTGCTAGGCTACTTACATCTAATCGTTCGATCTGGAAAAAGAATTAAAAAATGAACATGAAAGTCTGATTTGATAATGGCAATGTCATAAAAAATGCAAACCAAGCCGAGTGGAAAAGTCAGTAAATTTCAATAGGGCTGTTAGCATCCATAAAGAAAATGATAAAGAAATATGGATAGACATTACGTAGTACCCTGTCATACATTTTTGTTTGTAAATAGAGAGTGAATAGAGTAAACTTAAATTTCAAAACGATTAGGTCTATCAATTAAACCCAAACCAGGTATGCCACAATCCCTTATAAATATGCAATTATGACTGACTGCTATGTGCCCTACTGTGATCATACAGATCATTAGGAGCCACAAATCAACAAAAGATTGTTTAGAAACAAGTAACTTCAGCTAGAATTCCTGTGAAAATGGTAAAAACTGAAAGGAGAATTCAAACAACAGTGTAAAGCAGAAATAGGCAGTGTATTATCTTCCAAATGTTATAAACTACAACACCCAAACTCTTTGGTGTTGTAGTAAGCCATTGGTTACACCAGCTGCGATATAAATTGGTTCCAAACATTTGGAAGGTACCAAAGTACTTATCTCAGGTGTAACGAATCAGTTTCGGAGAGTATATATAATTTCTAGGCAATTCTAGTTAGCTTATAGTTAAAATCTTTCAGTTTATAGCAAGAATAAAATTTCCACACAATTTATATATGTTTTCCAAAGTAAAGGTACATACACAAACTTTAAATTCTGCATTGGAAATAGTCACAGAAAAAATGGTTTTAATCATCTCATCATACAGATGTTCTTAACCAGTAAATGTCTTCAGAATTTGTACATGTAAGTAAAATGTAATTTACTAATCTATTTTCTAGCAAAGAAATCATTCTGACTTTTCTAGCCTACCTTGGCTTTCCTGAGGCGCAAGGCTTGTTCCCAATGCATGACTTGAACAAAGGACCAACATGCCTACCACTACTCTGCTGAAAGCTCATCCACCTGTGATGCCTGAAAGTTATAAAACTAAGTTTCAAGGAAGGCAGCTCACTACAGAAACTGGTGAATCATTTAATTACTCTGCAGCTCCTCCCCAAACCGGGAACTTGTTCACCGGCATATGAAAAATAGCAACATGACTTCATTACAAGCCAGCCCTTTATGGAGATAAAAGCTCTCTTCCTCTTCCTTCCTTCCTTAAAAAAAAGAACAGAACTGCCTAAATAAAATGAAAGCTGTAAAAGTTCACTAATGTGGAGTATCCATATAAACGCCAAACGTTTTTAAAGGCAAAAGGCCCATCCAGGTCCTAATGAAAAGAATGATCCAGAACAGCCTTTTTAAACAGAAAGCAGAGTCTGTTGAGGAGAAATGCTAATTTCTTACTCATTTATTTTCATACGTAATGGTTCAGAAGTTTCAAGAACTATAATATAGCAGCAATTTGTTTTGAGAACAGGAATCTCAACCTCCTACTTACTAGCCGAAACAAACATGTATGTACCTGCGTGACTGTGCATATGCCAGAAATTAAGCGACTGGACAAATTAAGCTCTGAGTAACCCTAGAAGTCTGAATGCTTGCGAGGTTACAACTTCTGGTCACGTGCTCCATTAGTAACAATGGATTGAGTTTAAATGGGGAAAATTTCATTACACTATGCCTTCAACAAGGCTGCACATGAGATAAGGCAGAAACTGAGAGGTAATAAGGGCTCTTTTAAGCTAATTGTTGAAACAGAAATGATTTAGAGAGGGGAAGAAAGAGAAAATGTATGCACACATAGAGAAAATGATGGCTTGAAGAAAAACATAACCATGCCATTTGAGTTAGACAGAAAGATCCCAGGAAGAGCATATAAAATCTACAAAAGATTGATATAATGGAAACACTGGATTCTATCCACCCCTGTTCTAAGAAACAATGGCAGGATGTCTACTCATGTGAAAGATTTATGAAGGATTTATAAAGTTTTGCAATAGGGACTAGTTCAGCTGACAGCCATTGAGGGATGGGAGACGGATACCTTTATCCTGTTACCAAATGATCCACCCCAATACTTGTAAAATGGTATTCAAATTCACAAGGAGAACAATAAATAGTTTACCAACACAGGAACAGTTAGCAGTAAGAGGGGAAAAAGGACTAGCTATTTCCTAACTACCAGTTTCCTGCTTGGCAACCTGGAGGGGAAAAGCTGGCTATCCTTCACCGGTTAGGCTTGGTCTGGGAGAGGCCCCCCATTTCTAACCATGCCACAGGTGATCTGTTCAGGTGACTGAAACTGGTGGATAAACAGCTGGTTATCCCTTTTCACCTGCCATCTCCCAGTATGGGGATCACTCGCCTGGGCTGGAAGAATGGAAGAGCAACAGTAAAATATGGTTTTAAGCTGCCAGATCTCTTGATTCCATAGAACTGAAGGTTCTGGAGGTTTGAAAGAACTCCCTGGCAAAAAATGAAGAGTCCTGATACGGCTAAACACATCTCAAGCCACTCCAATTCAGTTGTGTTTGTTTATTTCATCAATTTATATGGCTGCCCAACTTGCAAATTGCGACTCTGTCAGTAGATACGCCACAAAGTCTGTTGAGGGATGAGAATAAATCTCATAGAGGCGATTTGGATCTTTGCTTGGAATTCAGACAGTTAGAAATAAAGCTGAGATTAAAAGTCTAATAGAAATATTTATTTCGGTACAAAAACAATAAATTCTGAATAATTACATCTTTGCTAAGAAAAACGCGACCGTTCATGTCAGAGCCAAGTCAAAAGTGATTAATGGTGGATCAGGAATGTGGACATGCGTACAAGATCATATCACGTGTTCTGCCTGTATTGGAATATACCATAATATTAGAATAGGGGTGCATCACCCTGCATAGACATACAACTGACAATATTCACACCGTGACAAAGTCAGCTGAATTTCCTGGTTCATTCTCAAGAACCATCTCAGAGAACACTTTTCTCCGGAGGCTACAATTGTAGATGAAGAGGGTCAAGGTTTTTAGAAGTGGCAACTAGTGTAATTAGAGACAGGTGCTATGCCTCTTTTAGAAAAAGTGCTACCTGCCAGTAACCCTAGGCTGTACAATTATTCCAAAAGGCTGTACCCTATTAATTGGTACAGGTGATATTTAGTTAAAGTGTTAACAATGAGACTGCATCTACTCATGTCAGAATTGAGTGAATATATTGAATCGAGAATGGCCAACAATTTTTAAATAAACATTAACTTCCATAATGTATAACTATTGCAGGTGATAAGTATCATTTCAAAGGGGATGATCTCTATAGGAAAATATGCACACATACCCTATACAAACTAGGTTATTTCTTTTAGTAATATCTGTCTCTGAGAGAGAGAGGGAGGGAGGGAGAGAGGGAGGGAGAGAGAGAATGAGAATTATTTACTTATTTTATGCATATACAATTAACAAAACAATACTTAAACTTAAACAAAACAGAAGAGACAGCCTCAAACTAAAAATAGAAACTAAGACAAAAAAGAGATGCATATATGTTATATTTTATACTTCTCAATAGCCAATGGTTTATAATGAATACATTACTATAATATTTGTCTTATATAATACGAGCCATTTGTCTTAGGGCCAGTACTCTTCAACATCTTCATAAATGAGTTAGATGACAAGCTAGAGGGGGAACTCATCAAATATGTAGACAACACCAAGCTCTTGGGGAGGGGGGGAATAGTCAACATCTTAGAAGACAGGCTAAAGATCCAGAAGAATCTTGACAGACTTGAAGACTGAGCCTATCCAACAAAATGCAATTCAATGGTGAGAAAAGTAAGGATTTTCACTTAGGAAGAAAAACCAATAGGTGGTACATGGCTCAACAGCAGTAACTGTGGTGTACTGCAGGGCTTGGTACTTTTACATTCCTTTTCAACATCTATATGAAACTGCCAGGTAAGATCATCCATCACCACGGGTTGAGGTATATTCTGTATGTTGATGACACCCAACTCTATATTTCCACTCTTGGTGACCCAAGTGATGCTGTGCCTGGAGACTGTGGGGGCCTAGATGCCTAGAGAAGACATGCTGTGGGTCCCGTCAGCCCAATTATTCTGGTTGGCAGGGTCCAGAAGGGGGTGTGTGTCTTCCCTGCAGTTGCTCCTGCCCTCTGGAACATCTTGCCCACTGATGTGAGGCTGGCATCAACTCTCCTATCTTTTCATAAGGGCTTAAAGAAGTGGCTCTGCCAGTTGGCTTGAGGCTCCAGTGGGAGAACAGCGCAATGAAGGCCCCGGTGAGGGAACAGCGCAATGATTGAGTAATAATAGTCAGTGCTAGGTTGCATCAACAGAGGTATAGAATTAAACATTAAGCTTTAGTACCACTTCATTATGCCTTGGTAAGATCACACTTGGAATATTGTGTCCAGTTTTGGTCATCACGATGCAAATAAGATGTTGAGAATCTAGAAAGTGTGCAGAGAAGAGTAACAAATATGATTAATGGACTGGAGGATAAAACATGTGACGAATGGTTGCAGGAACTTGGTATCTCTAGTCTAACAAAGAGAAGGACTAGGGGTAACATGATAGCAATCTTTCAATGTTTGACAGTCTGTCACAAAGCGAGGGTTCACCTATTCTCCAAAGCACCTCCGAAGGCAAGATGAGAAGTAATGAATGGAAACTTACCAAAAAGAGATACAACCTAGGACTAAAAAGAATTTTCCTGAAAGTGAGAACAATTAATCAATGGAATGGCTTTTCCAGAAGTTGTGGGTGCTCCATAATTGGAGGTTTAAAAAAGTGAATGGACAGCCATTTTTCCAAAATGGTACATTGTCTCCTGCTTGAGCAATGGATTGGAGTAGAAGACCTTCAAGGTCCCTTCCAACTGTGTTATTCTGTATTTTGTAATATGAAAAGTACAAAATATTATTGTAAAATATCACAAAATTTCTGTCATAGTATACACATATAGCTTGGTTAATTGAAAATTTTGCCTTTTCCAAAACAGATCACACATTTCTAACAACTATTCCTTAACTTCTGGAATAATACCACCTTTCCAATTTCTCAATATGATTATTTTAGTTACTCCCATACTTGATACCACAATAATTCCTGATAAATAGTCAAATTTCAAAGCTTTGGTATGTAGTTCAACATGACAGCTACAATCTTTAATATTTAAAGATTTTCCTACAAATCTGCTTATATACATTAATATAGTATCTCCAAAAGATACCAAATGATCACATTACCATATCATGTAAGTCAGTGAAATGTCAATTTTTTTACACTTTCAAAAAAAATCTGATGACCATCCTTTCAAATAAAGTATCTGGGGGAGTCCAATTCAATTTTCGATGAACTAGTTTTAATTTGAGATCTGTTGTTACTATTTAACATTTTTAAGAACATGAATTCATTGATGGGACTTTAACTAAAGAAATGCTTTGAATTTTTTGGTGTGACAAGGATAAATCCTGGGGAAAAGAGACAGAAAGGAAATAATTTTTTTTAAAAAGTAAAATGAAAGTAGAATATACAGTAGGATGCAGTAACAGTGGATTTTTGTTGTTATGTAATAATCTTATATTTTATGCCAGTAATCAGTTGAGGTAAGCGTTCTAGAAATACTTCTGTAAGTGATACTTGTGGTAACATGTGAATGCAAACCTGGCCCTGCTGGCTCGCCTGGGGCCTTGATAGAGGCATCTATGTTGTGGGTGGCTGATGGGGAAGATGTCAGCCATCCTCTAGCTTTTAAGTTTTCTATTTAATTCTCTTAATTTTAATAGCTTTGTATGATTTTTTTTACCTTTTTATTATATTGTAAGTCGCTCAGAGTCGCTATATCAGTGAGATGGGCAGCATAAAAATTACACAAACAAACAAACAAATAAATGATATAAATGTGTGTGCTTATGTGTACATATGATGCTGTGTTGTTGGCTAAGAATCAGAATATTTTCCAGCAAATGTTAGCAATAGCAATAAGCACTTATATACTGCTCTACAGTGTTTTACAGTACTCTCTGAACGGTTTATTGCATATTGCCCCCAATAATCTGGGCCCTCATTTTACCAATCTCAGAACGATGGAAGGCTGAGTCAACCTTGAACCGATCACGATTGAACTCGTGGCTGTCGGCAGAGTTATCCTGCAATACTGCATTCTAACCAGGGGTGGGTTCCACTTACCTTCCCCACCGGTTTGCATCGCAACATTTCACGCGTGTGTGATCACTCCGCTCGCACTCACGTGCATGTCCCCTCATGAAATTCTGCTTCTGCGCATGCTCAGTAGCCATAATCAGCCCAAAACACAACTGAGGAGCTGATCAGCTGTGCTTCGGGTGAAGGAATAAAGGTAAGTATAAACCCGGGGGCGCGCGGGAGGGCCCTTTTTCAAGCAGCAGCAGAGGAAAAAACTTCCAAACAGTAAAAAAATTGGAGAAATTAAAAAAAAAAAGATGGCGGCACCCACGGACTGGCACCGACCGAACCGGATCAGTGATGCCATCATGATGTCACCAGCGGGTCGCTACCAGTTCGGGCAATCCGGTCCAAACCCGGAGGAACCCACCACTGATTCTAACCATTGTGCCACAATGGCTTCTAAGCTCACAGCTTAGACAGACTGTTTGTATTTGAACATTATTAATCAATCAAAGATCAAGGCACCCATGTTTGAAAGGAAGAATGAAGTGTACAATTGCCAGTTATGGTATATATTAACTATGAAACACTAGAGTAAATACATGAGACTGTATACGATTATTAAAAATGGGACCAAAGATGGAGAAATTTAAAAACATTCAAGTGCTGATAGAATTGTAATGACAAATACATAGCCTTTTGCAAGGAATTAATTTTAATTGAAACAGCTGGTCCTAAAAATATTCTCCCTACCTACCTCATCCCTCTTAGAACTGAGAATTGGGAATGTCAGGAGAAACATAAAGTAAGTTGGCAGAGTGGAAATGGGAAGCTTAAGAAATATGTATGGTAAAATGAGATAAGGTAATGAAAGAACTGTTGTTGAATGAATGTGGCTTGAATACAAAAGTAACTGATCAATACAACAGAAGAACATTCACGTGGTTTTGTTAGCAATAATGAATGAATGAGGATCCAATTGCCAAATAAATATCTGAAACAAGAGGGAATAAATCACAAGAAAGAAGAACAGGTACAGTGAATGGTGGTGATATAAACTAATTTTAATTCTGACTCAAATTCTTTTTTTCTCGTTTCATGCCTTTATTCTTTGGTTTGATATTTTTCACTCCTTTTCTGCATTCTTCTGTAAAGCACTTACCTTGAAAAGAACAGAATGATGGGGATACATAGTCAAACTGATCAGATTTGTACAGTTCACATTAAATATATTTTAGTGAAATTGTAACTATTACAACAACTACCTAGAATGTTTTAAAGGAGTTTATTATGTTAGCACATATCTTCCACAGTGGAGCATGCTTTCCATAGAAACTGATGTCAATGGAATAAGCAAATTTATTTTGTTTACTGACTGTGAGTTCAAGTCCCACCTTAGCCATGAAAGTCAGCTGGATGACTTTAGGTAGGTCAGTCAGTCTCTCTCAGTCCAACCCTCCTCACAGGGTTGTTGTTGTGGGGAAAATAGGAGGTATGTTGGATATGTTCGTTGCTTTTAGTTATTTGTAAAAACAATAAAGATGGGATACGAAGAAACAATCTGCATACTCAAAAACTCAATCTGATACTAGTGCAACCAATAAGTAAACATCATTCTACACATGGAAGGAACATGTCCTGATCTGCCTTGGGCTGAAAATGGTTTTACATGTATGGCAGGACACAGGGTTTAAGTACACCCCGACTTATACAAACCTGAGTTTACACAGTCAGTTAAAAAATGATGTGAAGGTACCGGAAGATAATTTGATTGGAAAAATTTATAAATTTTTAATAAAATATAAATTAGAAGAGGAGATAGTAAAAGAACCAATGCTGAGATGGGCCAAAAACTTTGGATATTCGATAGATTTAGATAAATGGGAAGAAATTTGGATGACAAATTGGCGGAGGACAATGTCAGTGGCCTTCAAGGAGAACCAGTGCAAGATGTTTTATAGGTGGCACCTTCCACCGACAAGAATTGCAAAGATTTCGCAGAATTCATCTGCTTTATGTTGGAAATGCAAAAAAGAAATAGGCACATACAATCATACCTGGTGGACCTGTAAGAAAGAAAGCTAAGAGTTATTGAGCCATTATAGGGAAGTGGATTAAAGAAATAACCGAGGAAGAATTTTCTAATAAACCCGAGTTTTTCTTGTTAGGCATCATTGAACCAAGAGTTAATAAAGATATCCAATACATTACTATTCACATTCTAATGACAGCTAGGATTATATACGCGCAGTTCTGGAAAAACAGTGAAACGCCTACAGAGGAGGACATAATTAGAAAGATAATGGACTGTGCTGAGATGGACAAATTAACAAAGGAATTAAAGGATAAACAAGAATCAGATTTTATATAATATGGAACAAATTTTATGATTGGTTAAGAAAAAGGAATGCATAAAATATGATGTATATCTGTCAACTCTGAATAATATAAGATATTAGTGTGCAAAAATTCATTAAATGTTAACACGGTATATCTCGAACTCGCGAGGCGTTCTTTTAGAACGGGCTGCCGTGGAGAGAAGACTGTAAGAACGCGATCAAGGTAGGAGGGGCGTCTCGCGCTGGAGTTTGGCAGGGCGGGAGGTCGTAGCGTGGCGGGCGTCCCTTCAAAATGCTTCAAACTCCTTCGAAGCATTTTAAAGGGATGCGTTTTGCCTGCCATGAAGGGAACCAATGCTTGCCTCCTGTTCTTCGGGGAACATTGGTTATATATATATAACCAACATTGTTATATATTTATATTTATATTTATATTTATTTATTTAAATACATTTGTATGCCGTCCAACTCCAAGGGGATATATATACACACATACATACATACATACATACATACATACATACATACAAACAAACAAACAAACAAACAAATAAGTAAAAACTATAGATTTAAAAGGCTATATAGATAATACGGATATAGTTGTTTATTATGGTAAAAAAATGTAACTTAAATTATGTAAAGCTCCGAGGATAGCTTATTGGAGTTAGGGGCTAAACAGAAAAGCCCAAAATGTTTATTTGTTGTTATGTATGTCAGTGTTGTATTGTTGTATAGTTGTGTGTATTTAATAATTTTTTTAAAAAAAAAATGATGTGAAGGTTCTTCAACAAATGCAATGGTACCTGCTGCTTTATACCTGTATGAGGGATGTGACTTGAAGTAAAGTGTGTGTGTGGGGACGACTGAAAAAGAATCTTTATAACTTATTTATGACCTTCACATCGTCCCTCAGTCATAGCATCACTACTGCAGGCAGTACATATTGTCCTGTGCTTGGCCTGTGATTTTTCCTCTCACACCTACCAATTAGGCAGGAGCAGAAAAATTGGAGACAAAGGGATTTCAAGAGAGTAAGCTGTTTGCTCTTCTACACATCAAAAGCAATACGACTGGGCTGGCAGTCTGGGGCTGGAAGCTGGGGGCACGCTATTCATACATTTTAGTATTTTCTTGAATTATTTTCCCAATCTCTCTACTGTACTCTGTACTTTACTGTAATTTCTCCTTTGCCTACTGGCATGATTGCATTGCTCTTGATATGTAAAAGAGTAAACAGCTTACTCTCTTGAAATCTCTTTCTTCGGGAGCAAGGTTAGGTGAAGGAGACATTGCATATTGAAATCACTTGCCTTTCCCCCCCTTCCCTCCTTGCAGAATGGAAGGTTAGACAGAAAGGGATTTCAAGAGAGTACATTGTTTGCATAACTCTCCCACCCTTAGGTGCCAGCCCAATCATATTGTTTTAATGCTTCAAGACAGTAAACAGGCACCTGAGCATTCCAAAGGGTGGGGGAGTGGTTAGGAGGCAAACAAAAGCTAAAGGTGTGCAACTTTAGAGCCAGGGTAGCGCAGTGGTTAAATGCAGCACTGCAAGCTACTTCAGCTGACAACTAGTTCAGCAGTTCAGATCTCACCAGGCTCAAGGTTGACTCAGCCTTCCATCCTTCTGAGGTGGGTAAAATGAGGAGCCAGATTGTTGGGGGCAATATGCTGAACTCTGTAAACCGCTTAGAGAGGGCTGTAAAGCACTATGAAGCGGTATATAAGTCTAAGTGCTATTGCTATTGCTAACTGAGCAGTTTGTCCCTTTCCATCTGGGAAGCACAGTCAGGGTCATGTGACTGCTTCATTCAGCAGCAGAGTTGCCAGTCCAAATTAGGGTAAAGCAAGGATTACCTGTAATCAACTACTACGGTTATTATTTAATGACATAGAAATGGCTTTTATTATTATCTCAACATTTTAACACTTCTTTTGGGTACTATAATTCAATAGCACTTAGACTTATATACCGCTTCATAGTGCTTTACAGCCCTCTCTAAGCGGTTTACAGAGTTCAGCATATTGCCCCCAACAATGGCACTTCACTTTTTCTGTTATAAAGAACATTTTTAAAGACAGTTTAATAATTAAGAGTATTCTAATTTTAAAATGGATATTTATCAGCAATATTGCTTAAAAACCAGATACCCCTTTGCTGTGTATTAGTAAAACATATGTGATACATGACACTCTTTATTAATTAGCGGCAAAGAAACATTTTGACATAGTGTGGTTTTCCTACAAAAATACAGTTGCTCAAATTTTGGGGGGAGAAAAACATTGACTTTGCTTTGCCTTTTGAATGTCCACTCTGGCATCTTTCCAATGCAAGTCTAATATATTTTAAAAAATGCTTCCCAAGCTTTTACATTTGTGTATGTATTTTATTTTGATCCTGCTTTTACAGAGTGATTGTTTTTAGCTTACTGTAATGTATCAGCTATTGCATGGTGTTTTAAATATTTTACTGGAGTCGCTCCATTAATGTATTTTAAAGGAGGAGTATAAATCTAAATAAAATATTTTTGTAAATAATTCACAAACACAGAAAGATATTGATGGATGCTAATTGCAATAGATATGAACAAAAGGTATGCTCATCTTCAGAAAAGAGGACAGGAGGAATACAATAAAAAGTCAAATCACAAATAAAAATAGCTAAATTAGATTATATATCAATATTAGATATTTCTTTTTATATAACATCACGTCACATAAATAGAAACTGGGTACTAAAGGCAGCCAGAGAGGCAGCCTTGTGTTACTTATAAAAAAGTAATAAAGGTGGGATAAAAATCTAATCTAATAATAATTGGAAGTTTTTTCTTTAAGGCTGAACTTTTTCTTCAATTTCTCAAGGAAAAGAAGGCGAAGAAAGCTTTCACCCTCCCTTCCTTTCTTTCCTCTTATCTAAAACCTGGCAGTCACTCATCAAGGAAAGTAACTTACAGGTTTTGTCACCTTCTTACCAGTTAAATTTAGCAAATTCGGTAGTTAAAAGAGATTGAAAGGCAGAGGCGGACAGTTTAGTTACAGAATCTAATTGGGAGGAGGGGAGATCAACAAGTCTGTCCCCCTCCCCCAGCTTTGTTTTCTTTATTGAAAAAATATGGGTTTCTGGTGGGAGGGAGGGAGGGAGGGAGTTAAGCAAGGGAAAGGTTTTGGGAAGCTGCTGCCTTGATTGTAGGTATCCAATTTCCCCAAACCCTAGGAGAGGTTTGCAGTCTCCCAGTACAGCCAGAGGCCAACCCACAAATGTGGCTTCACCTGCCAAGCATGGAGGCTTGTTTGGAATTCTCTCTGGCCCTGGAAGGTGGCACTAGGCCCTAATCCAGCTGGACTCTTCCTCCCTGCTGGGCTGTTTTTGGCTTTGCAAAGCTTTTTGCTGCTTGTCTGCTTCCTTTAGCTGCGTGATGGGCAGGGGTGGGTTCTAACTTACCTTGCTGCCGGTTCGCTTCCTCCCGCACCGCGTGGTTGCGCCTCATGGGTGCGCGCAGGCTTCGCACGCGCGTGCGCAGTGGCAAAAAAAATTCAATAAAAAAAAAAACCAAAAACAAGATGGTGACACATGCGCAGTGCCGGAAACTCGGCTTCTGCACATGTGGAAAAAAACCCGGAAAAAATTCAAAAAAAATTTCGGGAAAAAAATTCCCCCCCCCCAAAAAAAAGATTGCGGCGCCCACGGACCGGCACCAACTGAACCGGTTTTGTGACATCATCAGCGGTTTGCTACCGGTTCAGGTGAACCGGTCCGAACCGGGAGGAACCCACCTCTGGTGATGGGTCTCCCCTACCCATGAGGTCACCCATGCTGGCTTACATTGATTTTATAGCAGCACCAGGGAGGCAGGAGGTAGGGTAATTAAGCTAGGCCCGTGATGGTGAACCTATGGCACGCGTGCCACAGGTGGCACGCGGAGCCATAGCGGAGGGCACGCGAGCGTTGCCCACCAGCAAACCGGAAGTGCGGAAAAACGCACTTCCGGTTTGCCGGTGAGCTGTTTATTGCACTCCGGAGGGTTCAGGGAAGCTTCCTGAAGCCTCAGAATGCAAAAAACGACGAAACGGACAAACCGGAAGTGTGTTTTTCTGAACTTCCGGTTTGCCCGTTTCGTTTTTTACCGTCCCAGGCTCCGGTAAGGCCTTTGCGCGGGTGTGTGTGTGTGTGCACATGCGCAGGGGCAGCATGGGGGGGTGTTGTGCGCATGCATGGGGGGGAGGGAATGGGTGTGGGCACGCATGCGCGCAACCCCCCCCTTTTTGGCACGCGAACCAAAAAAGGTTCCCCATCACTGAGCTAGGCTGTCTCACTTAATGGTTGTCATCACAGGCTTCATTATGTTCAAAGGTAAAGGACTACCTGTATTGCCTCTAGTCAATCTCAACTGATCTCAGCAGAATTAGGAGTAACTGGGCTAGTGACCGCATGGGAATCATCATTGTCCTGCCTTTTAAAATATATCTTGGTCAGCTCAAGACAGCAAATATGCCTAATACTATTTCCTCCTCCTATTTTGCCAATAACAACAACCCTGTGAAGAGAGAGTAACTGACTGACTGTTGGCCAGATTAGAAAGTTGGAAAAAATACCCTGGACAAAAGTGGTGGCAAAACACTTCTCTACACAACATGGATAGAATCACCAGGAATTACGAGCACAAGGGAGGGAATTCTTTTTTTATTGCTGAGTCACAAGTGATTATTTTACAAATTATTTATGACCCAGACTGGTTTTTACAAATCAGCTGTTTTGGGGAGTGGAGGGAGACTTGGCTGGAGGGGAAAAAACAGGCCTTTTTTCACATTAAATAGCACAATTGTTTCATACAGTTGGTAGCTTGCACCACCAATATCATTTTGTGGAGTTATTTTTCCTCTGATAGTGATGTAAAAAGTACAGTTTTCATTTAGAACTTTTTCTCTGTTCTTTTTAATTTTGTTGGAGTATAAAGGAAAAACCACTTTAGTTTAGTTTACCTAAATACTCAGTTATCTAAATATGATATTAACCATTATGTGAAAATCCTTTAGAAATTATTTGAAAAGAGAAGATACTTATCATATATCGTATCATGGAAAAGTTCATCTATAAGACCCTCCTGAGCTTTCACTGCACATCAAAATTTTGTGCTAAGAAATATTGAAATCTATGTTGAAATAATGGGGCATGTATTTATATAAGTTAACAAACAATGGGAGATGCAAAGAGTTGCATACTGAGTTTTCTGACTGTTTTAACTTTTTCGGGCTATTTCTTTCCAATTCAATTAGAATTCTTAATTTCATTTCCAGTAGACACACTGTACAGAACCCCTCAAACAATTACTGCTATTAAATTTATATTTATTTTTCCCTTGAAATTGAAGAATCCAAAATGTATAGGATGTTTATATATGGATTTCCAGGGATTAAAATCCACAAAATCTATTGCCTTGCGTAGAGATCTGAAGTGGTCTAGGAAATGAAAACCCATTTAAATGTTCTCATCTAAATATTGTTTAATTCTAAGTTCAGTGATTATTCTTTTTGGGAAAACATGGGTGGTAAAAGGCCTGCTTATTTGATTGTAATATGAGCATCTTTTTTTGTGGCAATGGAGCAACTCTGAACAATTACACATTGTTTTTTAAAGATAAAAAATGGACTATACTACTGCAATATAAGCAGCTTCAAGCTTAAGGGAATGTTTGGTTTTGTGATGCTTTCCTTTTCTATATATGTTTGTGTGTCATTTTGTATTTTTATATTGTCAAATTAATTAATTAATTTAATTACAAGTATTTTTAAAAACCAACCCCCAAAAGGTATATTTTGTTTCTTCTCTTGTAATAATTCTCCATACATTAAGATGTAAATCTATAATCGATCAACATCTATCTGAAAACCCAGAGAACAATCTTATGTCAAACCTACAAAATTACTAAGTAAGGTTTATTAACAGATTCATTAGAAGGAATTAGGAACCAATTTAGATATAAGTTTCAGCAATTCACCACTGTTCTGTATGCTTATTTAAAAAAAAAACAAAGACATATAGCACACATGTATGAACCACAGAAGTGGTTCAATTCAGGGGATGCCCTGAGTAAAAGCTATTCATCTATTCTATATGGATTGTTCGTACTGTCACCAATTTGTTATATCAGGTATAAGATAATTAACTACCTTATGATTATCTTAATTTGGTACAAGATAGCTTTGCATTAATACCATTTATACTTATTATCCAAGTAATTTACTACTTCTATCTTTTGGCATGAAAGTGACTTCTAACTTTATACTTATGGTAAAATGCAGCCCATATCAGCCTTGCAAGACAGCCCATATAGGAAGCACATCCAGAAGTACTAGTAGATGAATCTTTAATTGTTAAATTAACAGAATCTTGCAAGTCTGAAAGTATCTCTCTCCCCGCTCACCTTTACAGTCCAAGAAACTAGGTAGAGTTTCTTCTGAGTCATTTACCACACCCCCAGTGCTTCGGCAAGCTTAGCTGCCCTTTATCTGACTGTTGTCTAGTCTGTGGTTCTTCTTCCAATTTACTAAGGCCATTTCCACATGCCATTACAGTCCTCCACTACATCATCAGTAAACTATTGTTGTCGCAGCACATCAAAACAGTGCTAAGGAGTGAATTAGTAGTATCAGTTTCTGCTTATAACAAAGAAACTCATATGTTAAATAGTAACAATTTGTTCCTATATTATTTCATATAAATTTGGCATCCGAATTTACATTGGTTAAATGGAGATACAAAATTTATTGGGATCAACTGTGTTCAATGTAGCACAGACAGCTTTATGATATGGGGAGAAAAATAGCATGGTACAATTATGTGAGTAAATTGCAACATACATGCATGTAAGTATGTATTATTTTACTAGGCTTATATTTTACCCCAGCTTTCAGGCACCATTTGGAAACACTATTGTTTATGCAAGTTTTTAATGGGCGCAATAATATCTGCCTTTATCTTGGATATTTGCAGCTCTTTTAAAATTATACTAAAGATGTTTTGAACATTCTCGGCATATTTAGAGAGGTGGGGCTACTAGGGAGTGGGGGAGACATTGTACTTTTGCCCATAAAATATATGTTCATCTTAATTATATTAGAAACCACTTTGAAATTAAAATTTTCATTATTTTTCAAGATACTCATCAAAGGTTTTTTGTATTTTAAGAAGTGCGAGGTATCTTCCCATTCCAAACAAAAGATCCCATTAACTGGGATTAATATCACTTGAAACTTTCCACCAGAATATTTTGCAGTGATTTTTTTTATTGTGCATTATTTATTCTAAGCAACTGCTTTGATTTATGGTAAAAGAGGGCTGCTGCACACAGTACATTAGTAACAACGGTGGCATTTCTTAGAAAAACATTCACTCAGAAAACAATACATTTGTCGGCAAAGGGGGACAGATTTTTTTTATGGCATTAGCATGGAGCTAGCATAATAGCTTATGCATGCATATTTTATATTCCAGAATGGGAAATAAATCAGTACAAGTGTAAACTTTTTAATCTATTTTCATCTGTACCCTGAGTAACAAATGTATGATAACATAAGGATGCTCCTCCATAACGTACTCTACAAAACAAATCATGTTTTTATTTTCAGAGGTATAGATGGACAGAAAACTTGTTAGCACTTATATTTCTTTTCATGCCGGAATAGCAGTTTATTAAAAAACTAAAAAGATAACTACTTTAATTACCAAAAAAAAAATGGGATATACGATCAGGGTAATATGCCCATACTTGTTTCTCTGTCCGGTATTGATGATTCTGCAATTTTGTTTATATTCTCTATAAAATGCACATTGTACAGCTAGGGGCGGGAGGGGGGGGAAGCAAAGCAAGCAAAAAAAAAAAGGTTTTGCTGGTTGAAAGCATCTCTTTCACACGCTTATCTTTCGAAGGGAAATGCCATTCATAACTGAGATGCAAATTCAGGCAAGAAATTCTATACTCTGAACCGACTTAACTGCCAGTGTTAAAACAACTACAGGATAACCAAAAAGCCAAGGCAATGTAAGAGCCGGGAGGAAATAAATTTCCTAAAAGATCGCTTATCAATGAAGTCATAGGCTACCTGAGTTTTAAATAGAACAGCCCCATCGGTTGCCACAAGGTTTCCTGGGATGATCTCACCTGGACTGGCTCACAAACATGCTTTTCACAGCACACACAGGTACAGCAGCACCACATAAACATTGCTGCATGGTCGGTGAGCAACGCCTTGCCCAGTACTAGGTACTGCTCGGACTGTGTCCCAGACTAGCTACTTCGTTCCCTACATCTGCGAGACTGAAAGTGCTCTGTGCAGTTGCTGTATAAAAAGACCATTTGCCAAAACAAACAGCTCTGTGTGCTTCAGTATCATTGATTCAAATAAACAGTTACACTGAGGCTACACACGGCATACGCTATCTTGGCAGAGAACATTAAGAAACAAAAAGCAATCTCATGGACACTTGAATTTAATGCGACAGAACCACACAAGCCTCAGCTAGAGAGCCCCTCACCTGGAATATCTGGTCATTTCATATAGTATTCTTGTTAAATAGGGATGGGAAAGCTTATAGCTATTTATAGAGCCAATAATTAAAGGGGAGGAACATTTATCAGGTTTCCCCCCCCCCCTTTTCAGCATCCAGATGGGGTGGATTCTATATGTTTAATGTTACATTTATTTGACATTTGGTCCTTTTTTGTACACATTTTTTCTGTTGTTGTTATTGTTGTTAGTGTTGGATTATGTTCTTCTGTTTTGCATCTCATGCTTGCTGATAAAACTCTCTCTCTCTGTGTGTATTGATACACACACACAAACACACAAACCTATGCGTATTAAAATAGAATTACAGTTACTCAATTATTTTTTAAACTTCTACCTCCTCAAAATTTGTTTTGAAACAGGATAGCCAATAACCTTACAGGCATCATTAGTCTAAGACAGGGGTGTCAAATCCACGTCGCCACGTGACATATCGCGACTTTCCCCCCCTTCGCTAAACCGGGCCTGGCCGTGGCCAGCGTGTGGGCTGCGAGTTTGACAGCCCTGGTCTAAGAGATGACTCTTCAGTTTTATCCTGGCAGTTGATTCATGTAAAAGTGATTGTCTGCAAACAATACCCGGAAATGAAAAATATTGGACAATTGTTTATCTAATTATTACTAACTTTACTGAATTTGATGTGGTAGGAATTATGGGACTGTGCTTCAATTTCTGTTTCCATTTTATGTGCTTCTTCCAAGCATTAGAATAGCATTCTAATGCTTCCAAGCATTCTAATGCTTCCAAGCATTAGAATATTCTACATGGATATCAGTGTCATCCTCTCCTTAACACAAGCCAGTCTTTAATGCAATAAGTAAGCCTAAGATACTGTGATGAAGAAAAATTAAGACCTCTTTCAAAGTATATCCATAAATGGAAAATTAATAAGTCAGACTGAGCAAATTAAGACCTTTAAATTCCTATACATTTTTCTAAAGACAAAATGGCAGAAGCAAGGCAGCACCAGTTTACAGCAATTACTGCACACTTTCAGTTCTTGTAAATCAATGTCATAATTTCAATACTATCATGTACATCAGCATGTTTTAACAGAACGTTAATGTATATAATATTGAATTAAATGAAGTAGGATTTTACTTCTGGAGCAAAACAGAATAATTTGCAAGGATGGGTCAGTAGCAGGAAATAAAATACCGTATTTGTTTTACTTGGTAAAACAAAAGATGTGTGAGGTTTTTTTAAAACATTAAAAAAAGTTTTAATTGAACTCAATTCAATGTAGACAGTGCCTGATTCTAGGCAGATCATAGTAGTAGCAGTAGTACAGTAATAGTAGTAGTTGTGATTGGTTGCACAGTCAGTCAGATGTCTAGACTGGATTTGGCATTTTTATCCATCTATCAATTATTATTTTTATGGTTGGTTGCACAGTCAGCCTCATGTTTAAGCTGGATTTTGCATTATATATACTTATACTTATATTTATATTTATATTATTTATATATTTATATATATATTATTTATATATTTATATTTATATTATTTATATTATTTATATTAATTATTATTATTATTATTATTATTATTATTATTATTATTATTATTATTATTATTATTATTATTATTATTATTATTATTATTATTATTATTATTATTATTATTATTATTATTTGATGTGGCCACCCATTCCAGCAGATTCTGAGCAAGCTTACAAAATAAAAAAATAAAAAAACAATTAAAACATAAAACGACATATACACTACAACAAAAGAATCAAATATTATTAAAATGGCTTTATAGTTCATAACCAGCACCTTAAACCACACCCAGAAGCAGACTGATAACCAGTGCAGCTTATGGAGCGGAGTTATCATGTGGAAATACCAAAGCATGCCTATCACCATGCTGCTGCATTTTGAAACAGCTGAACATTCTGTGAGATCTTCAAGGGTAGCCTCATGTAGCATGCACAGCAGAAGCTCAGCTGTGGGGTGACTAAAGCCTGAGTGACTTATGCAAGAAAAGGCACAACTGGCATACCAAAAGATGCCTGTGCAAAGGCCTTCTTCTTGGCCACAGTTGCCACCTGCTTAGTTGCCACAGCTGCCACTTGCGTAGAAACTGTGAGTCCCAAAAGACCTTCAGGATGCACACCACCCTTAATTAATTAATTAATCACAACAATACACGAGCACACAATAGATACAAACTTAAAGTGAACCGCTCCAAACTAGACTGCAGAAAATACGACTTCAGCGACAAAGTGGTCAATGCCTGGAATGCACTACCCGACTCTGTGGTTTCATCCCCAAACCCCCAAAATTTTAACCTTAGACTGTCTACTGTCGATCTCACCCCATTCCTAAGAGGTCTGTAAGGGGCGTGAATAAGTGCACCAGCGTGCCTACCATCCCTGTCCTAATGTTCCCTTTTATTTTATTCATTTCATGTATTCAAATTATGTATATACTTATAGGTATTATCTAATGCGAGATTGACAAAATCAATAAATAAATAATTTTTTTTAGAAAGGTGGGGAATACAATCCCATCCATGGTCAAATATAGAGTCTCCTGGGTCTAGGTGGTCCTAAGGCCCACAGCTATTTAGTTTGAAGATGGCTTTACCTCATCCTGGCCCTCATAGTCTCCAGGTACCGGGGAAGGACATCGACAGCTTGTCTGCCACCCTGGCATCAAAAGATATAACTGGATATCATTAGCAAGCTGATGATACCAAACCCCCAAACTAGATAATCTCACCAAGTGATTTTATGTAGTAGTTAAATAGGAGGGGAGATAGCCCTGAGGGACCCAGCAAAGGTGGGGCCTGGGAGCAACCTCTTCCCCCTGAACAACACTGACCAGAAACAGCCCCAAAGGCAGGAAGAGAACTCCTAAAGAACAATGCCTCCAATTCCCAAGTCTAGGAGCTGACTGAGAATGATACAGTAGTCAATGTTACTGAAAGCCACCAAGAGATTAAGAAGGGCAAGGATGATGCACCGCCCCAATTTTGGCTTCATTATTGGCTATATAGGTAGTCCTTAAGTTACAACCATTTATCCAGCAATCCTTCAAAGTTACGACAGTACTGAACAAGGGGGACTTATGATGGGTTCTCAGAGTTCCAGCTGTGGCAGCATCCTTCATGCCATGTGATCTGGGCACTTGGCTCACAATTATGACATTAAAGCAAACCACAGTCACATAGTTACGGTTTCTGATGGTCCCTGTCACTTTCTGTCAATGGTGAAGCCAGCAAAAAAACAAAACAGAAGTCGCAAATCACATGAAGTCCTTAATGACAAATGTGGTTCTTATTTAACGATGGCATTCAGAACTGTCATAATTTCTGTTGCTAAGCAAGGCAGGTATGTGATGTCTTGCTTTACAATAATTTCTTTAGCAATGGAATTCCCAGTCCCTATTGCCATTGTAGCACAAGGACTATTACCTATAACCATTGACCATTGACCTCCGATGTCAACAGTTGAGGTTGGCCCATGACTGTGGTATGATTGGAATTTTTTAAATATGTTTTAATCTATGCTTTTTAAAATTTAATCCTTTTTATATGATGTTTTATCTATGTTTCTACATGCTGTGAGCTGCCCAGAGTCCTTCGGGAGTTGGGCGGCATAGAAATATAATAAAAATAAAATAAATAAAATAAATATAAATTTCCCACCATCCAGTCAGAGTTGATGAAGCTTTTTGCATGAGGAGTGAAACTTCTTCAAAAAAACCCCCAGAAAGTCCAGTTGCCTCTTAAAAAAGCACCTTTGGGACATTACCTATAAATGTATACATTTAGAGGGATCGGCAAGTAGGGAGAGGAACGGCAATTTATAAATATTTCAAACAAATACAAATAACAAAGAACTATTTGGATACATGCCCCCTCTTTCCCCCTCTAATAATCACAAAGATACTGGAATATTCTCCTTTGGTTTTTCATTGCTCAGAGTTTTGCAGTGTGTCAGGTTTGTTGAATTAAATCATCTTTGTAATGCATGATTGAAACCACCTTGAAAACCATGGCTATTTAAGTGTGCTTTAGGAAAAAGACAAGCTAAGTTTTAAAAAACCGCCATCTTTTCCTTATCACTCTGACTATAAAAGAGAGGGGAGGAGCAGAGTGTAAATTATAGTTCACTTCATTTCTATCACAATATAATGGTTTAATGTAATGCTGGATGATCTTGATTTGAAGCTAGCTGACAAGACATGCAAATCCTTCCCTCTGACTATCCCAGAAACACTTACATGATTTAAAGTAGAATTAAAGATTAACTAATGTTTACAAAGAGTGGAAATGGAAGAACATGTCTGTGTGGGTGCCTACAGCAATTCAAATTTTATCCCTTATTACAAAATATTTTTGTAGCAATCTCTATAGTACAGTACTTGTCATGCTCTTAGTTTCCGTTTATTAACATTCAACCTGAAGGACCGCTTACAGTACACCTACACTCAAAAGTGTATCTTCCTACTCATTAAGATCTGCCTCAGAGATGCTGGTCACAGGCCAACTTATGACTGTTAAACCTGTATGTTATGGAATTTCTGATCCAAGGAGGTAAGAATTTCAATTGCCCAAAAATTTAAATGGATTTCAAAAACAATTTTATTTCATTCTTCTTTCCCCACAAATGAATCTTTTCTAGCTCAAAATGAAATACCTTTTATGGTTTAGGTTAAAAAAAATAAAAATAGAAATACTATTTTACTTACCTAGTTTAGCTGGAAAGTTCTAAGTCATGTTCATATAAATGCATTGAATATTTTTACCGTTTGTAAGACTCTCTGAATAGATAATACACTGAGAGACCCATAAAATAGCTGGTTTTTTTTTTAAAAAAAACCCAACTTTCTACAAATTCTATAAACTACCGTATTTATAAACTTCTGAAATATTTAATACTAGATTAAGAATTTCTTGAGACAGAGGCCAGGCAATTTTTTATTGTTATCCTATATCATGTCCCATAGGATTATACAGTTAGCTATTTTCATAAACATTGCAGTCCTTGACTTACCATGGCAATTGAAACTGGAAATTTCAGACACTAATTGATGAGGTTCTAAAGTGTGACCATATCACTTAGCAATACAATCCTCGCAGTCCCTGTTGCCATTGTTAACTGGAGTTATCTGGTTGTTAGGCAAGGCAACTTACTGCCTGCTTCCCACAACCAAAGTCAGGGTGGAAATGAGTAGGAAGTTGCAGATCTCAGGCCCACAGCTGAGGTAAGTGGCTGTTGACAGGTAGATGAAGAAGTGAGGGGATTGGATAGATGCAAAGGAACATCAGGGAAGGTGTGCAATAGGTGCAGTGTGATGAGGATCATGAGTGTGGAAAGGAGTATACAAGAGATGATGCGCAGGCAGGGGAGAATGTGCAAGAATGCAATTTGGAGGTGCGGGTCAGAGATGGTGTGTGGAGGCTCAGCATGAGGCATGGAGGGTAAGAGAATAGCCAGCATGGCACAAGCATGGAGGGGAGTTAGATGGGGGTGGCTTAAGCCAACAGCGTGACCTTTCCTGCTGGCTTCCCCATTGATTTTCTAGGGAAGCTGGCAGGAAAGGGGGCAAATAGTGATCACATGATTGGATGGATTTGGTAACCAGTCATAGGTGCAAATCACTTGACTTTGGAGTTGCTGGGATGGCTGGAACTCTGAGCTAGTCATAACCACCATTCATTCAGCCCTGTTGTAACTTTGAGTGGTCTTTGACTGAACAGTCAACACAATGGTGAATGGGACAGGAATTTCTATCTCTAAGTGATGTGATTGTAAAGCGCAACATCATGTGACTGCATCACTTAGCAATAGCAATCCTGACAGTTCCCATTGCCATTGTTAATCTAATGCCACGGGTCGTTAGGTGAGAACTCACCGTGATGCAAGCCATTCCCAGCTTTGTCCCTCCCAGCCTTGAGCCTCAGAAAGGAACTGCCTCTTCTGCTTCCTTTAGATCCCCACAACCCTATCTCCCCCCCACCCCCCCAAATCTCCCCTTGTAGCCACTCTGCACTGCAACACTTCTCAGTAGTGACACTGGGGTTGAAGGGCTGGGGCTGAGCCCTGAGTATTCTCAGCAAGTTGCCACCAGCCCCAGGCCTCTACTTCAGCCCCAGCACTGCTATCTCCTCAAACCCTGTAGCACAACCAGCCATCTCAGCACTCTAGTGCAAAGCCCAGCTTCCCTCTGCGCACCTTGTCGTGCCCAGCTGATCTTTGCAGTTTTCCTCTCACTGCTGGTAAGCATGGCTAGCCTGGCCATATGGGAGGCAGCTGCTGGCCTCACTAGGCCTTCTTCCCAAGGCTGGCTGTGCCACTCTCCAAATAGTGCATACTGTTCTTCCCCCCCAAAATATGTGACATTCTATTCTGAGAAAAGAATATTCTGCTTCTGAGGCATACCGAAACGTTCATGGGAATAGTGTGTGCAATTTG
This sequence comes from Diadophis punctatus similis, assembly GCA_023053685.1. Taxonomy (NCBI): domain Eukaryota; kingdom Metazoa; phylum Chordata; class Lepidosauria; order Squamata; family Dipsadidae; genus Diadophis; species Diadophis punctatus. Next base: position 210,112,439 of record JALIGW010000002.1, on the reverse strand, counting down.
GAGAACAGTGGGTGCAGCCTTCTTGCAAGGTTTCAGAAGGCCTCAGAAGTCTTCTGAAATATTGAAGAACAGTATGCACTATTTGGAGAAAGGTGTGGTTATTTGAGGTTTATTTGCAAGCAACCTCAGGAAGGAGACCTGGTGTGTTCAGCAACTGCCCACGCATGCCAAGTTGGATGTGCCTTATCAGCAGGGGGAGGAAGACAATGGAGATCAAACTGGGGGTGGCAGGACTGTGGAGCTTGATGGTGGCACAAAGTTGAAGGACATCAACGGTACTTCAGCTCCAGCGACATGGAGGACTGTTGCTATGCACAGCAATAAAAGGGGAAGAGATAGGGAGAGATCAGCATGTGGGGGGAGTTGAAGTACCCCTTGTAGTCCTACAGTAAGTGTGGGCACACTGCCAAGTGACCATGGTGGTGCTGCAAGGCGTATAATTTCAGGGACCATTCATTTAGTGCTGCCATAAGTTTAAATGGTTAGTGAATGAATGGTGATTAAGTGAGGACTCTATTTACAAATATAAATTAGCAAATTTTCTCTGCAGTATGAAAGATAGCAATTAAGGTGGATAATTTTGGGGTGAACTGCTCTCTTTTAAAGCAGGTAGTTAGAGTAATAAACTGGAAACTGATGGGGAAATCCCAAAATGTTTTTATATCCACAGATTATAGCCATTGCATTTGTTTTTCATTCAATATTCATCAGTTTACTTAAAACACAAAAGACTGTTAGTTAATTTATACCTAATTTCAGATCTATAATTACCTTGATAGGAAATCCGAAACTATCAGGAAAAAATTATCTTCCTTTTGCAGATCAGGACAACCTGGAACCCCCCAGATCCAGGTAAAATGTTCTCCTCTACATGTTCAGACTTATCATCAAAGATCAGGCTAAGTACAAACTCAGGAAGAGAAGGGTCTTTTGACACAACAAAATGCTGTATGCCCACTATAGCACAGGGCATTTTAAAAATGTGAATCCCAAGATTAATATTTAGGAGTTCAGAAGAACCTCGCATGAATTTATTTCAAAGCTGATTACTTAGGATCAAGGATTTTTTTTTAGTCAAAAACATTTCTGGCTACACCCTAAGATAACAAATATTGTGCAAAAGTAGTTTAATCCTGTGGTGATTAGCAGTCCTCACAAGAGAACAGAGGCGTACTAAAAAAAAAAGATCTGTGCTTGGCCTACACTCTCTTACTAACAAGTAAGCAGAAAAGACTGGAAATAGGATTCAGTACCTACACTAGTAAAGATTAAAGAGTTTACGGGAAAGTCCAGATTAGAAAGCCACACGTGCGTTCTTTCTGCTTCGCATACCTCCTGTCAAAAAACTAAAAGGGTTTTTTTTTGCCTCAAAGTTTTCTTTGTTATATTTAAATTTATTTAAAATATTTATTTATTTAAATATTTTTAAAAAATAATCTCCTTTCTTTACTAACTTTTAAAAGTTAGCTAAAACTCTGTTGATTATTCTCCCTGTATATTACAAATACCTTCCCAGCAATCTCAATAGATCCTGTATAGTATACATATATACTATACATATCTGTGGATCAAACTGTTTCAGAAAAAGCAGCTTCCTTTTCAGTTTCTCATTATCAGATGTACTTTTCTCCTTAAATGCCTCTCTTTTTGTCTTTTGATATAAAACACACGAGAAAAATATATTAAAAGATATACCAAGAAAAGGGGAACTGCACAACTAGAACACTAAAAGAAATGTATTTCAAGTTGCTTAATTATATTAAGCCAGCAGAGGGCATTCTAGGTAGCTTAAAATGCAGGATTCTTATTCCCTAACAACCAATCATGTCTCACTCATATTACAATAATTGAAAGTTGTAGGTGTGTATATGTATATGTATATACTGTATGTAAAATCCCCTTCTCACCCCTATGGATAATGTGTGTCTTCCTCAATCTTGGGTCCTCTTACCAGAGGCCTGGGAATTTGAGGGTTCTGCACAGTATATTAGCTGCTCCTAACTCTGCACTCTTCTACGCAAAAAGCTCTGATGGGATCTAGTGGAGTCACTCTTTCAGCTTAGGATCACAGCCCCATGTGCTCCTACCACCATTGGGACCACTTTGGTCTTTACTTTCCACATCTTCTTTAGTTTCTCCTTCAGCCATGATACTCCTTCATTCTCATGCTGCTGTGGCTTGGCACCACTATATCTATCACCACTGCTGTCTTCTGGTCTTTGTTTACTTTGCCAACCATGATGTCTGGTTGATTGCCAAGTACCTACCTGCTTGCCTGAATCTGAAAGTCCCACAGGATTTTCTTTTGCCTGTTATTATACTGGTATAATCAGTGACTGGTGCTATCTTTTAGTCTGGTCCTTTCCAGGCAAGATTTTCCAATGTTAGCCACTCCGTTATCTGTCGCTGGTACATCCCATGCAGGATCTAGTCTTGCCATGGCATTTCCTCTGTTTGATCTTCCTCCTGTGTCTGCTGCTGTCTCATTCTCTCAGTAACTCATCTTTAGGTGCCATCTCACTGATGTACTCCTGGATGCTCTGGGTTTCATCCAGGCCGGTGGCTTTGACATTCACCAGTCCCTGCTTGCCCACTTTCCAGGTGGTGTACAGACTCTAAATGTTGGAGTTGAGATAGAAACCGTTGTACACTGTGAAGAGCTTTTGGGTCAGCTTGGCAGCTTCCATGTCTCCCTTTGGCTAGCTCACTATACTAGAAGGGTATTTGATGGCTAACAGGACATATGATAGTGTGAATCTTGTTCTTACCTCTGAACCAGCTCTTCAAGACTAGTTTTATTTTTTGATGCTATTGGATGCTGCTGACTTCTTTCTCCTCATGGTTTCCATATGACTGTGGGACACCAATGTACTTACAGCTGGTCTGTATGTCTGCTATGTGGCCCACTGGTAGTTCCACCCCATCAGTCTTAAATACCTTCCTTATTTTGATTACTGTCTAGTTACACTTCACTAGTCCAAATGACATTCCAATGTCCTCATTGTAGATCCATGTCAGGTGTAACATCTCATTCACTTAGTATCCACCTTGATGTTCCACTCTTAAATTTGTATCAGGAGAACATGAATTACGAATAACAAGTAGGGGTGTGTGTGTGTGTGTGTGTGTGAGAGAGAGAGAGAGAGAGAGAGAGAGAGAGAGAGAGAGAGAGAGAGAGAGAGAGAGAGAGAGAGAGAGAGAGAGAGAGAGAGAGAGAGAGAGAGAGAGAGAGAGAGAGAGAACGAGAGAGAACGAGAACGAGGGGGGGAACCACCAAATAGACAAAGTAATAGAAAATTAGTAGCTAAAGTGCTCTGGGACTTTACAATTCAGATAAGTACTTGCCAAATAACGCCTCAGACTTAAAAACTGTCAATAAAGACAAAAGAGTGGATAATGGATATGGCAAGAGAAGAGTACGAGGAAAGAACGAGAAGATAACAAAATAAAAAGACTTGAAAATAGAAATGTGGCAATGAAAGCAAAGAAAGTACCAACAGTAATGGGCACCTAGGGTGCAATTCCAAAATGTTGGAGCACCACTTGAACACCACCTGCATGGACAAAGTCACTATCAGTCAATTGCAAGACAGCTTTACTTGGAACAGTTTACATCCAGTGACAATATCTTCAATACCATCGAACAATATCTGCCTATCCCAGGTCCTTTGATATGATTCAATAGGTAAATAAAAATGCCAAAACTTGTCTAAATATCTGGCTGACTTTGTGACCAACTAGAATTTTATACTGCTTGATTCAATTTTATACCGCAGCTCACAAGTAAGAATTACTTTCTAGGTCCGTGGTGGCGAACCTATGGCACGCGTGCCAGAGGTGGCACGCGGAGCCATAGAAGCCGGCACGCGAGGGTTGCCCACTGGCAAACCGGAAGTGCGAAAAAACGCACTTCCGGTTTGCCGGTATGCTGTTTTTTGCACTCCGGAGGGTTCAGGGAAGCTCCCTGAAGCTCCGGAATGCAAAAAACTACAAAACGGACAAACCGGAAGTGCACTTTTCCGCACTTCCGGTTTGTCCGTTTTGTAGTTTTTTGCATTCCGGAGCTTCAGGGAGCTTCCCTGAACCCTCCAGAGTGCAAAAAACAGCATACCGGCAAACCGGAAGTGCGTTTTTTTTGCACTTCCGGTTTGCCGGTTTCATCGTCCCAGGCTCCGGTAAGCCTTTGCACGGGGGTGGGGGGTGTGTGCGCATGCGCAGGGGGCAGCATGGGGGGGTGTTGTGCGCATGCGTGGGGGGGAGGGGAGGGAATGGGTGTGGGCACGCGAGCGTGCGCGAGCCCCCCCCTCTTTTTGGCACGTGAGCCTAAAAAGGTTCACCACCACTGTTCTAGGTTGTATTTAATATATGCTTTTTGTGCTTGATAATCCTTATATACTTGTAGTAGCTGTAGATAATGTTAAATTGGATAGAGTGGATCTGGATTCAAATCTCACTCAGCCATGCATATTTTTCTTACCTTTTCTAATCCTCCCTCTCTGTGGTCTCTTCTTTGGCCATTTTTAATTTGAAACTGCTTTGCAAGAAAATTCTGGTGTTTTTAAAGAAACAGACAATAGATTCCACAGCAAACGGAGAGGAACAGTTTAATGATGCCCCTCTGTTCTTTGTCCTAACAAAGCAGCACTGTTCTGGGACCATGAGCCGAGAAGCCAAACAAACACAGTGCGTTACGATGGTCTTTTCATTCTTATAGATTTCTAATTTACGGAAACTCATCCTTCCTTCTTCTCCTGATATAGCAAGTAGCTTACACAAACCTGCAAGCCACATCTTTTAAAACTTCTGATTCCTGGGATTCTGCAGTTCTGAGAAAGAAGCAAAAGCAAACACAGATCCAAACTAAAATGAAAAATTAAGCATAAAACAAAGCAAATTAAGCCTCTTTGGAGCAGAATTAGCGGTGGGAAGAATTTTTATAGGTTTCATGAAATACCTGATTTTGAGAACAAAAGGACTGATTAATCCTTTAATCAGTTTTAACCCAATTGTATATTTATTCCTTATTACCATCATTGGAGTAGGAGACAAAAACGAGACAGAAAGCAAAGCAAATGATCTTTCTTTAAATTTTTACTGGTGGAAAAAAAACTTTTGTTTTAATCTTCCTGAAATTCTAAAAAGGCTCATGGAAGATTGAATTTCAGTTTCTTGTTAAAACAAAGTCTGACCTCAAAGCCCTAATGGACGAAAAAAAAATAATTTTAACTACAACATGTTTCTAATGAGGTTGAAAAGATTTCATTTCATATAAACAAGACAATACACAAAAAGGACAAAAAAATACGAAGTGAGCATCTCAAATCCTTATTACAGTCCCCAAACAATAGAAAATGCGAGGGATAAATAGAGTTTCAGTCAGCTAACCTTCCTTCCCATACCTGAATCCGTTCCACAATGAATCCAAATTATTTATATTCATGCCTACTTGCATGTTAAATTAGTATTCTTTAATCAGAACTACCCTGAAGCACCATTAGTGAAGAGAGGATAACAAAACATCTTGTATTCAAAGATGATGGCAAGTTTACATGCTGGCAGTAAAACAAGCAAAAGAATTTGCAATTAAGCCCGAAGTTTTCCCCCCTTGCTTGAACATGCTGTCCTAGAGAGAAAGATTACGCCTGATGTTGCTCCAGTCTTGTTTCATTAAATTCTACTCTGACCATGCAGTATGAATCTAGTTATGAGAACAGCCACCCTGTTGGCAACGCTCTGAATGGATGTTCAGGAAAGAATCAGTGACTTCAAATAAGTGAACTGTGCTGTGTATCACATGAACAATCTTCAGCTATGTTAACAAGACAATTCAAAATAGGCCTATATTCCCCCTCCCCTCAAATGTTTTGCTGATGAAGTTCAGAAATGTACAAATTATGTGAATCCCAACATCATCTTCACATAAACTGGCTTAACAGCAGAACTAAAAATCACGCTAAGTTAAATAACTGTGGCATTTGCAAATAAGCATCTCTCTCCTCAGTCCCATATGAAGTCTCACTTGAAGGCTGATGCTGTGGATTTTTCCTTTTTGCAAGTAATGCAGGGTCTCAGGAGTATATGTGGTTCCCATGAGCCATAGCGTTCTTTCTCAAATATTGCCCGGAGTTAAAGATGGTAATATGAAAGGTGGTAATTTTAAAAATGTAACTGCAGGATAATACTGAGTATTTATTAAAAGTGGCCTTAAATGAAACAAAATCAAATTCTTTTTTAAGTTGATCAAGCTTCACTCAAGATAAAGTGCAGTTTCCAGTTCATCAAAGGGCAAATACAGCTCCTCACTTTGAAAAGAAAAAAAAGTATGACTATTTCTAATTTTCAGTACAATGGGGAGCAAAATAAAGACACTAAATTCTCCTTGTTCTTCTTTCAGTGTGTGTCAACTCTGAAGCTGGCCTGACTGAAGCCATCTTGGAGGCTTAGTGTTGCCACTATGGTGCTGAGGGATAGGGAAGGGGGGAATAGAGATAGCTGGGGTTTTGTAGCCAAAACAAAATAGTTTCCCCTGAGAAGCAAGGATATTCCCACAGGTGACTGGAGAGAGGAGGAGTGACATTTCCAAGCGACTAGGAAGGGGGGGGGACTTTTACTTTTAATTATGTGAAAACCACAGGAACATTTAGAGTCAGTTTTCATCAGCTTGTGCCAATATGATATCTCCAATAAAATTGTTCTTTGAGGAACTTGTCTGCCTCAGAGTTCTGCTTTCTATGGAGTTATTACTTGGAACCCTGACAGTGTGCTTGAGATCATCAAACCAAGGCATCTGACTTCAATTTTCCTGACTAGTCTTTTTCATAATCTCATGTAATTTAATAACCCTGAATATCGTAGGTTGAGGGTTGGAGTGCCTAAGTGTAAGACCAATATGCTCATGTGGAGTGTTAGTGGATAACAACACGGTGACTGTGGAGAGACACAGAGCCTGGCCCATCTGCTGGTAAGTTGGTTACTACCAGAATCATGTACTGATAATAACTTATTTTGGGCTAACGACAAAGCCAAGAAGGTGGCTTCATTTTGGCAGTCTAAAGTTTGATCTGAACATGGAAGAAGAATTTCATAATAAAATGAGTTCAGTATTTAAAATATATTTATTAATATTGGTTCAAATGTCTTTGAATTTTACTGTTATACCATGTTATGAAACATCATGGATTATAATATGTTAGCAATCACCGCTTAAGACATATTGACACTTTAATCACAAGTAAGTCCCCAGGCTATGACATTAGTAAAAATGAATCAATTCAGCTTATTTTATCCCAGAAGAGAGATAATATTAATGGTTACTGTTGTTAAAAACTGATCATGGAATATCAGAAACATATTTAACCTAGCAGAAAACAAAGGAATTCCAGAGGGTGGCATAAGAGTCAAGTTATTTTGGCACATGGGACATTGTTCAGAGGTGGGTTCCTCCCGGTTCGCTAGAACCGGTAGCAAACCACTGGTGATGTCACGATGATGTCACAGAACCGGTTCGGTCGGTGCCGGTCCATGGGCACCACCATCTTTTTTTTAAAAAAAAATTATCAAATTTTTTTGGGGGGGATTTTTTTTATTTTTTCTGGGTTTTTTTGTCTTCTGCACATGCACAGAAGCCGAGTTTCCAGCACTGTGCCTGCATCGCCATCTTGTTTTTGGCTCTTTTGGGGGGCAATTTTTTTGGATTTTTTGCCACTGCGCATGCACGCGCGCCAATGAGGCGCGGCCACGCGGCATGGGAGGAAGCGAACTGGCAGCGAGGTAAGTTAGAACCAACCCCTGACATTGTTGCCATAAATTAAATTCTATATATGCAATCTGTCCTGACAACATTTAATGAGGCAATATATTAATGCACACCAAAATGTATTCTAGTATCAACAGTCCCAAAGCTCAAAAAGTTAAAAGTTGCTTCTTGAGGCTGGAGAAAAGAAAGCTCAGAATGAGCATGTGGTATGTGTACCAAGAATACAAAATCTTTTGTAAACATTTCATTCTTTTGGAGGGGCAACGCTTTTCCCTGCCATCTAAAGGAAAGCACTTCTTGTTCAGTTGGGCCAGCAAGTGCTTGATTTAAACTTTTTCTTTCTTAAAAAAACTTATTTTCTTTTCTGAAAAAGGGCACATACCTTTTCTACCATTAACTGTTTAATGTCTGCAATTTCAAAAGTGTTATGATTTCCAAACAGCATTCTATCCCAAAATTTCTCATTTTAAAAAGCAAACATTGGTGGTTGCTAAAGAAATACATAGACAATCACTAAAGTGGTTGGGGGATTATATTTTGAGATCTGGGATCAGACTAATGGGATATATTTTCTGGAGAGAAAATAAGGCTGATCTCTTGGCTCGCTTTTCATCTAGCATTTAGCTAGAGTATGGCTTTCTGTTTTGAAAAAAACATTGCAAAAAAAAAAAAGAAAAACTTTCTTAAAATGGTTAAAAAACTGTCTGTCAAATAACATGTTTTAGTCATATCAACATTTAGCCTGTTCCCAAGGACCTGACATAGGAAAGCAAAGCTATAAAGGGCATAAACCAATTTAACGTATTATCCAGAATAATCTACTACTAGTCTTCAGGATAAATTCCAAAATACAGGTGTTCAAATTAACAGTGAAAATCCTTTAGGCAGATATTGTTACTGCTGCAGCTGCTGCTACTACTATTATAACTATAAGTAATAGGCAGAGAAGATAAGATACAAGAGAAACCGGAATTTTGATCGGAGAAATTCAAATCCATACCTGAAACAGAAAATTTCACTGGCTGATTTAAAATTAGTCATCTTCCAGCTTTACTATTTCTCCTTTTGTTTGGATAAAATGAGAGGTTTAATAAAAGTTCTAACATTAATAGTTTTTAAAATTATATTTAAAAAAACCAAGAGCTGTTTTGATTTTAAATTCATATTCTGCTTTGAAACTAAATGTAAATGTCAACTGAACACTCAACTAAGTGGAAATAAGCTAACTGAACTGAGTTATAATTGGATTTCAGAAATAGATCTGATTGTACATCAAAAAAAGCACTCTAGTCTAAACATGCAATGATTCTTTTTGTGCCTCTGCTGCATGGCAATTGAACCACATTAAAGTCATTCTCCTTTTATTATTTAAGCACACATATATAGCGGAATAAAACAAACAAACCTAATATTTCAATCATTTATATAGATCAGGTAGTGGCAATCAATTTGCAAAACAGAATTATCAGTGGAACGAATTTGTCCTTGTCCAGAATGATCCCCAAATTTGTTCCAATGTAAGTTAGGAAGTAACTTTGGAGACCACAAAGACCAATCGATGCAGGGCAAAACCAAGATGTGAAAGTATAACTCCCACCCTTGAAATAATGTCCCCTTGCATGAATGCACCATAACCTAGTCTTATGTATGAACTTCATTCATTTTTTCTATACGTATACAATTTAAACTAAGATGAAATATATTTTAATTGTAGACATCAATGATAATAAAATCCATATAGGAAACATTAACTTGCAATTTAGAGCAGTGGAGCAAAGTTTATTTAACACAGCATATATAGCCTTGCAATTTTATGGCTACCAGTGGCATGATTGCTAGTATGATAGTGCTTTCTGAATACTTTAACTAGACTGCCTTTTAGGAGACAGAAAATAAATCTCTGTTATCTACAGCTGCAAAAGCTAAGATAGAAGGCAATAACTGCCAATAACCTGAGCACAAGCATGTGTGTGAACAAACAAAAGCAGAGGGTGAAACAGCTTTGTCCTGCTTTATTTTCCTGGCTATTGCTATCAGAGCCCTGTTGCTGCTTCTTTTTTTTTTTAAAAAAAGGCTACAATTTTCTATTTCAGTGACTAAGAAGGTTATCTCTTGTTAATGTACTCTCACTTTGCGAAATAAAAGCAGGACATTCACATGCCTACAATTTGGCAGTTCAAGGCTCAAGGTTGACTCAGCCTTCCATCCTTCCGAGATGGGTAAAATGAGGACCCAAATTGTTGGGGGCAATATGCTGACTCTGTAAACCGCTTAGAGAGGGCTGTAAAGCACTGTAAAGCGGTATATAAGTCTAAGTGCTACTGCTATTGTAGTGTGAGACAAAGGAGGAGAGCAGTCCACTCAAGCATCAAATACTTTTCCCACTTGTCCAAATCTCCAGGCCTGCGAACACAGAAACAATAAATCTCTGAAAATATTTGATACAGGTTTATTCAAGCCTGAGGCCTGGTACAAATTTCAAATTTCAACACAAATTTCAACAAGTTTTAACACCTACCCTCAAAACATCGCTATAGAGCACTGCACACCAAGACAACTAGACACAAGAACAGTTCTTTCCCGAATGCCATCACTCTGCTAAACAAATAATTCCCTCACCACTGTCAAACTATTCACTAAGGCTGCATTACTATTACTATTAGTTTTTCCTATCACCCATCTCCTCCCACTTATGACTGTATGCCTGTAACTTGTTGCTTGTATCCTTACGATTTATATTAATATTGTTTCCTGATTGCTTATTTGAACCCTATGACAATCATTAAGTGTTGTACCTCATGATTCTTGACAAATGTATCTTTTGTTTTATGTACACTGAGAGCATATGCCCCAAAGACAAATTCCTTGTGTGCCCAATCACACTTGGCCAATAAAGAATTCTATTCTATTCTATTCTATTCTATTCTATTCTATTCTATTCTATTCTATTCTATTCTATTCTATTCTATTCTATTCTATTCTATTCTATTCTATTCTATTCTATTCTATTCTATTCTATTCTATTCTATTCTATTACGTAGCAGTTCGTTGCAAAGTCAGCACTGGGAGCTACTCCCAGAGCTCTGTATAGGCAGACCACGCCCCTCAGTCCCACCCACGCAACCAGCATCAGGCATCGGCATTCAGTTCCACATTAGCAGTCCATCATCCGGTGCATAGGCTGCCGGCCTCCATCTGGCCTCCAACTGTTTGGCCCCGCATGGTGTTGTATCCGGCACCAGCCAGCTGGGATCCAGAAAGCCGCGAGTCAGCTATGCGGGAGAGAATGCCGCCATCACCCCTCTCGCTGCCACGACCGCTGTAGCCAGAGCCGACGCCACCCCAGCCGGGCACCTCGTCACCACCCGGTCATCGCTGCGCTGCACGGCTGTTCCTGACGCTACAACAGTTTCAGTTTCCCCCCTCCCCCCCAGGTATGGCAAGCCGTTCAGGGCTTGACAGGTGCCCCCCTACCAGGGCTGCACCTGGAAGACAGTAAACACATATATATTAATTACGGTTGTCCAATGGGTGCCCGGTTTCCATCCCTTCCCCTGGTTTGTGGGGATAGGCCTTGTGGAACTTTCAGAGTAGTCGAGCGGCCCACATGTCCTTCTCCGCCACCCTGTCAAGAGGTACCCTTTCCACTGCACCAGGTATTGTATATGACCCCTGTGGACTCGGGAATCTAATATTCGATCTATTTCATATTGATCATTGCCAACGGGACCTGGTGGCTGTGGCAGGGTCCTGATGTGGGTGTCCTCTACTGGCTTTAGCAAACTGCTATGGAACACTGGGTGTTCAACTCCACTGTGACCGGATTTATCACCCTCACTATGGGAAAAGGACCAAGAAACTTTGGGCCCAGTTTCTTACAGGGTATTTTCTGAAGGTATTTGGTTGAGAGATACACTTTCCCTCCCATCTGGAATGGTTTGTGAGGGGCTTGCTTTTTGTCTGTGTGGACTCTGTATGCCTCGGCTGCTTTCGTTAGAGCTGTTTTTAGGGCGCTCCATAGCCTTGTATGGTACCCATCCACTCATTGGGCCGGCAAGGGGAGGGCGGGTACTCAGGAATAGGAACGAAGTCTAACCCATTGATCATCTGGAATGGGGTGAACCTGATGCTACTATGCACTGCGTTGTTGTATACCACCTCCGCAAATGGCAGAAGATCTGCCCAATTGGTCTGCTGGTAGGTGACGTAACATCTGAGGTACTGCTCTACCATGACATTAGCCCACTCAGCTGCCCCATTGGTACTCGGGTGGAAAGCCAAGCTAAGATCCTGAGAGGATGGGTACCATACAAGGTGTATGGAGTGCCATAAAAACAGCTCTAAACAGCCCCCCCCCCCAGGTATGGCAAGCCAGTTGAGGCTTGACAACTTTTATATTTGACATTTGCAAGTGTGAAGATACCACTGCTACTATCTTTCACTTTTGCCAAAGGAACAGATATGAAGTAATTAAGCAGTCATGTAACAAAGCCCTCTGAAAATTAATACCCTGCAAAATGATTTAAGCCTGCTGAGTCTGTCAGAAAAGAAGCAGTGAACTGCATTGCTAAACTGATGTCTGGCAATAGTCATTTAACTTCTCTTCTGATTTCTCTTCAACAATTTTATTTTTAAAGATACTTCAGAATGAAAACAGAGAAAAGAAAAAAGTTGTTTACAAGTTATAAACATTAGATAATAATTTTCTAAAGGGTAAGGAAAAAGGAAAAACATCCCTCTCCTATTCAAGTAGTAACATTAAAATCAAATAATATATTTCTATCAGTGTGCACCCTGAAAAACTATGATTAGAATTAAGTCAATGTTTAACCAAAAAAGAAAAAGAAAAAAAAACACTAGCCAAAATCATATGAATTATCTGGCAAAATAAAAATAATAATAATAAAGAATTCTTAACTAATCTGAAACATTCCATTCTTACCTTTATGACTAATCAGAGAGAATATGATTTATTTGATCTTATGTTAAGGAAAGCCCATTTTTTTGATATGGCAGAATTCTATGTTCAGAATATTAATCCATAAATGCTTTCAAAATTAAATTAACACTGGTATTAGGCTAATTTCTTTAGATGAGATTTGATATTTGACATTGATGTGTATTCCGAGCTTGATCTGCCAGTTCTCAAATGAAGGCATTGAATGTTATTTCCAGTGGGAGGCATAAAGCAGCTGTTTATTTATAAACATCCAGACCAGTATATTACAAAATATTTCATTTCTTTTATCCAGGGAAGAATGAACCACTCTATCCTTCTTCCACTAGCCATAAATCACCTGTAGGGGGTTTCATCACTCTTCTATATGTAGTTTTTCACTTAAGACCTAGGCCCGTGGTGGCGAACCTATGGCACGCGTGCCAGAGGTGGCACGCGGAGCCATAGAAGCCGGCACGCGAGGATTCCCACCGGCAAACCGGAAGTGCGAAAAAACGCACTTCCGGTTTGCCGGTGTGCTGTTTTTTGCACTCCGGAGGGTTCAGGGAAGCTCCCTGAAGCTCTGGAATGCAAAAAACTACAAAATGGACAAACCGGAAGTGCGAAAAAGTGCACTTCCAGTTTGTCCATTTTGTAGTTTTTTGCATTCCGGAGCTTCAGGGAGCTTCCCTGAACCCTCCGGAGTGCAAAAAACAGCATACCGGCAAACCGGAAGTGCGTTTTTTCGCACTTCCGGTTTGCCGGTTTCATCGTTCCAGGCTCCGGTAAGCCTTTGTGCGGGGGTGGGGGGGTGCGCATGCGCAGGGGGCAGCATGGGGGGGTGTTGTGCGCATGCGTGGGGGGGGGAGGGAATGGGTGTGGGCACGCAAGCGTGCGCGAGCATGCCCCCCCCACCTTTTTTGGCACGCGAGCAGAAAAAGGTTCGCCACCACTGACCTAGGCTATAAAAAAGCATCAAATTCTAATGAACATGAGTCTAACCAATAAGCAAGGCCTCACCTAATACTAACGCATTCATGCGTCCAGGAAAAGTGACAAAAGTAATACATACTTGAACACATATCTTGGTTTGCACATCTCTCTAGAAAATCTGCTAGTCTTAGCAGGAAATAATGACTAAAGTAGAAATTACTTTATTGTTTAAATATACGTTAGGAATGAAATATGAGCAGACTCAGTGAATAATATGGTATTCTAGAAAAATGGATAGAGCGTACAAGACCATGGCTGGGAAAGAGATTTTGTTTGGGAGACGTTGCAAAAAATAATCTAGAATACATTAACCACAGCTTTTAGCCAAGTGTTCCCCTAATGCAAGATGTATTTCTTTCCAAAGACATCTTAATCCCTGAAGAAGAAGAAACCTCACCAGCAGTACAGCATGAAATAGCAGGAAGAGAAATGAAATGAATACTGAGAAAGGCAATGCTGTATCAGTTCAATACTTATTAATTATTCATTAATAGAATTCTTAACATAACAAGCCGTTTTCTTATATTAACAACTTCATACAACTTCATATAGAAAATGAAACTATTCTATCAATGAAAATGGTAGTATTGTGCCCTCTGTAATATTTCAACAAGAAATTCCAGTTAAAAAAAAGCTAGAAACAGTAACTGGAAATAACAAAACTGGGATCTGATTTTTTAATGACCAGATTTTTTTTGTGGGAGGGGGAGAGTAAGTAGAAAAGAAATATAAATGCAAGTCACTTGGCTGCTAATATTCATTTACAAACTCTCTACACCTACACCAGTGGTCGGTTCCTACCGGTGCGGTCCAATGCGTAGCTCTGGTAGGGAGCGGCCGATTGTGCAATTTGCGTGTGACCGCTCCGGTGCCGTCTTCACCGATCCGTCGCGCACATCGCCATCTTTTTTAAAGAATTTTTGGCCTTTTTTGCTTCTGCGCATGCACGGAAGTAAAATCTTGCTGAAATCTCGCGCGCATCCCCTCGTGAAATTTCAATGAGATTTTGCTTCCGCGCATGCGCAAAGCAAAATCGTGCGAGGGGGCGGGCGCGCATAGCGAGCAAGCGCACAAAACGTGCAGATGCACGCACAGCGCACCGGTAGCAACAGAGGAGCAACCCGCCCCTGACCTATACCTACGTTATAGAGTTTGAGGATATAAGACCATGACACATATACAAAGTATGTGTCTTCCATGCAAATGTCACAGGTCAATTCCAAAACAGGGCTGGGAAACACTCCTGCCTAAACCACTGCAAAGCTGCTAGTAATCAGTAAGGATAACTCCAAGCTCTATGAATCAGGGTTCAATACACTGGAGTTTTCAACAAAGCAAAACTCAACAACCCATAAATATTTTATAAGTTAAAATACTTATTCTTACACGCTCCCCCAATATTCCCTAGTAACATCTATGTGTGTTAGAATCTGTATTATTGTTTGCTGCTGACTGATTCTGTTAGCCTGTGCAAAGGATGTAAAATCAACATAGCAAATATTTAGAGATCAGCAATTACTCACAGGGCCTTTTAGGCTACATTTTCAACTTGATCATCTTGATAGTCAAATCAGGACAATATTGCTCCAAACGCTATACATGTATTCCTAACAGTGGTTTCTATTCATAACATCATCTGTAAGTATAGAGGGGAGGCACGTGTAGATTTTTTTCAGGTCTTGGGAAGAAAATTCACCTGGAACATGTTTTTTTTCTTCCCCCTTGGAATATCAGCGGCTACACTTCTGATTCAGGAAACTGAGACAAACAAGCAAAGACAATATAGCAAGAATTCTTTACTCTTAAGAACAACATTGAAGTGACATAATTGCACATGAAAGCCACTTGATTTTTTTTCCTCCTACTGTGCGATAAAATTTTTTCCAACTCACCTTCTTCTTCGAAGGCTTTGTCTGCATGGCTTTTAAAGGCAGCTCTATTTTTATTAGGTCCTTGAAATCTTTGGATTGATATCACCATTCAGGTATGTCACTGGGTTGCATTAAAAATCCAAGCCAGTATTTCGAAGTGCATTATTGCTCAGCTTTTCTGAAGATGCCGTCTCATCAAGAGGAACTGCTCAAGAGGAAGAGCTGATAGAGATCACTCTCTAGAGCATGGTTGCCAAACATCCCTGGTCCTAAAGGGTTTGTTTCTAATCTCACCGGTTTTTCATTATGGCAGGCAATATTTCTATAAACCCTAAAATGTGGCAATGTTGCTTCCACAAAAAAGGAGGAACAGTCTAACTTCTCATGTCTGAAGTTAAAAGACTCTGAATTACGAACACTGGAATTTTAGGAACCCTTTTCTTTTGGCTTCATAGCAAAGGGGAAG
Source organism: Diadophis punctatus similis (assembly GCA_023053685.1). NCBI lineage: Eukaryota > Metazoa > Chordata > Lepidosauria > Squamata > Dipsadidae > Diadophis > Diadophis punctatus. Next base: position 210,096,417 of record JALIGW010000002.1, on the reverse strand, counting down.
AATGAACAGAAGAGTGGTGAGTACAAACGTGCAGTGAAATAGGAAATGCGGTGGGAATGGAGAGAGGCAAACAACTGAGAAATATCGTTAATTAAAGCATTACCCAACATTTTTCCATTAGATTTTGAGGATTACCTATACATTTTGGGAGAAGCTGTCATTGTTGCAATAGATTCCTCAGTGTTCAACTAGGGGGGATAATATGTGTTTTTGAACTTTGGTGTGTTTTTTAGTGTTTTTTAAAATATTTTTTTCAATGTTTTTGTTTAGTTTTGTTCTATCTCTGTTCAATATTTTTCTTTTGGATTTTAATATTTTGAATAAAATAAAATGAAATCGTTAAAAAAAGATTCTAAGATTACCATACACCATCAACAAAACTCCAGCTATTTATCTATAAAACCAAGATAACATTTTGTGATTTTAGATACCGGATTATATGAGGTTCTGAACTGTGGGAACAATTTAATACATGCTAAATTGTGCACATATAACAACGGATCTAGTCAGTAAAGTACAGCTCTTGATATATCAAGACAACAATAATCTCAACTCCATAGAAATTCTCTTTTATTAGTATTTCAGGAAAATGGAGTAATGAAAGTTAAGTAAAAAAGCTCTGAATTCCTTTTTAACTCTCTGAAAGACTAGCCCCCGTTGTAAATCACAATCTAATAAATGAAATAAAAAATCATACTGACAAGCTATTAAAACATACTTTAAATCCACTTATCTCCCCCAAAGTAAGACAGTCACTGTCTCAATAGCAAAAATAGGCCAAAACTGTCAAGTGCAATTAAACACAAACTATGTTTAAGAACTCAACACAGTACCAGTCTAATTCCACAGAGGCTTTGAAAGAAGCAAAACAGTATCTCCTGAGAGGTGCCTTTTGCATGAAGGAGAGCAGTAACTTACATACAAGGTATTTCATGCAATTACACAATAAAATTGTGAAGAACGATGCAAACTAATACTGGTGGAGGAGTACTGAATACAAAGGAACAAAGAAGAATTTAACACTGACAATCTATGTAGAAAATGGAAAAGCCAACTTATACTGCAAACTCATTATCAAGTTCTTCTGAGCTAACTGGAGCAAGATGAATCTGTTTATAGAGTTGGGTTCTGGTAGGAGATAGGACTTCTGTTCAACTGAAAAAGGGGAAAAATATTATTCCACAAAATGCTAAGTAGAGTTTTAAAGCACCTGGCTCTGTAGATTTTCCATCTTTAATTCCTGTTGGGACTGCACTTCCCCAATCAGAGTTGGCACACTATATTTGGGGGTCAAACACATATGACATTTTTCAGATTAAGTTTTTAAAGAAAGCTATAAAATAGCCTAGCAGTGTAAATACTGTGGAATAGCATATGCACTGGAATAGTGGTGCAATATATAATTTTAATTTTGCAAAATGAGAACGAAATAAAAAAGCAGAGAAGAGGGGAAAATATAGTCCCAAGTTACAGAACCAGGGGTGGGTTCCGGTTTTCTTTGCTGCCGGTTCGCTCAGGGATGTGCCGCGTGGGCGTGCGAGCCCTGCAGTACTAAAACAAAGCTGCGCATGCGCAGAAGCAAAAAACAAGATGGTGCTGCCTATGGCGCTGCCAAGAGAACCAGCTCGGGGGTGTGGCAGGCCTGGGTCGTTGCCGGTTCCAGCGACCCAGGCCAAGTTACTACCAGTTGTATAGAACCGGTCCGAATCCACCTCTGTACAAAACCAAGTATTGTATTGCAATGTTGAGAAAATGTTTTATATTAATGATTATTAATTATAATTATAAGAACAATTTTTTAAAGAATATGTATTAGTTAAAACCAATTTATGTACAACAGCTCTAAACTCTACTCTTTCCAAAATGATTGTCATTAACTCCCTCTTTAAAACACTGACTCGATTCCAATTTGCCTGTAACACACTATGCAAAAATGTGTAGAAACAATTTATATCATCCTCTGAAGTTTGGAATATATTACTGCTATCACAAAAATGAGACAACTGTTAAATAAATAAAGATGCTATACAGAAATTGAAGCAGTGTGATTGCAGATTTATCAAAGGATATATCCCTGAGTAGATGGTTCTTTATAAATCATTAACAGTGTTAATATGAGCCTTTTGAACCATTAAGATTGATGATGAGACCTTTCTCTAGGTCAGGGGTCTGCAACCTGCGGCTCCGGAGCCACATGCGGCTCTTTGGGCCCTCTGCTGTGGCTCCCTGTCAGGTGATTCCATCACTGACTGGCCCTGCCCCTCACCCTCCCCTCCCAGTCACTCCTTGCCTAACCTGAGAAGGTAAGGGCAACGGCGGGAGATGAGAGGGGGAGAGATACACACACAAAGATACAGAGAGGGGGGACAGAGAGGTGGGGAGAGAGAGATACACAGAGAGAGAGGGAGGGAGAGAGGGAGGGAGAGGGGCTGTCAAAGGGTTTTGTGGCTCCCGGAGTTTTTTAACAACCAGTTATCTGCCCTAATGACCGGCTGGGTAAATGTGGCTGGGGGGGGGGTCATGTGACTGGGTGAGAGTGAGTGACATCGAGTTGGCCGCGCCCACCTAGGTTTTGTGGCTCCCGGTGTTTTCTTTTCTGTGGGAAACGGGTCCAAATGGCTCTTTGAGTGTTTAAGGTTGCAGACCCCTGCTCTAGGTTGTTTGAGGCAGGAGTAGCTACAGTCCAAACAAACTGCTCTCATAGGTTCCTGTAGCAGGGAGCCAGTTCTCAGAGATAAATTTTCCAAAAACACATTTAACATATTTTATTGTAAACAAACACAGTCTTTAGTTTAATAGTTACTCCTTTAACTGTTTGAAGCATGATCCTACATTACTTTTCAATTGTTTATAATGAAACCATTTTAATTGATATAGTCATCCAAAAAAGGAAAGAGGAACAAAATATTTTAAATTGGTAACTTTTCTGCAGAAAATCCTATTTTTACAAAATTATAGTAGTGCTCTGTCATTTACTAGATATGGTATAGTAAGACTGTATATCTGCATTTTTAAACAACTGCAAACAATATTGGTCTAAATGGAGGTGAAAGTGATATATATTTAATTTTTAAAAAATCTAATTTACATATATAACTACCTTTATTATGGTGGGTACCATAATTTCTCCAAGACACCTTGGATTCTATTCAGTTGTGTCCATTCACTAATTGTATAGTATTCATCAGTGAATCTTACTCAGTGGTTTTCTTTGCAAATCCCTTCTGGAGTCTGGGGAATTCCATGAGCCTAAGTTGTCAGGCCATGTAAAGAGGCCAGAACAAGGGAAGCTTTGCTACTAGTTTGAAGAAATTTATAATAGCAGAATATACCAATCATACACAAAAAAGTGATATACAATTAAACCAATACCACATCACAGTGTATAATGTTATTGTGTCAAAAGCAATATCAATAATATGAAATCGGCCCACCCTCCCTGTAATGGATAGAGATGCCAGAGAATCCCATAGTAATCAGGGTGTAATCTGACCATGATCAAAAACTTCCCCAACTGCAGATGACATAGCCACTGCTCTAACAGAACACCAAATCTATTATGTGACCACTGTCTTGTGTCAAGTTCTGAATGATCTGGGATAGGCCTATGACTGTCATGGTGGCCATGAACCCTTGAGCCACCTCAATCCCTATTTCCAGGGAAGGCATGTTGAAGTCTCCAAGATCACAAGCTTGGAGAACTCCACTGCCAACCTGGAAATAGGGTCAAGGAACTCAGGCAGGGAAGCTACTATTCAGCAGGGAGACTGGTACAACAGCAACTATCTCAATTGATCCCTAGAACCCAACTTAATGAACCAAGTCTAAATCTGACGACCTGTGGGGCAATGCCTCTTAAAGCCTTAAGTGATTCTTGGGTGACAATTGCCACACCACCACTCCTGCCCTAGATTCTCAGCTGGTGACACACTTCAAACTCAACTGGCCATATCTCCAAAAGGGTCATTTTCTTTTCTTTTGGAATAAATAGCAAAAGGGTGATTAAAAAGTTTAATTTTGGAAAATTAGAATGTGTTTAAAAGATGAGAGAAATTATATTAGAAAGATTGAGACTGATCTGAAAATGGATTTTAAAATGACCAGCTACAAGAACAATATAGGGAACTACGATACACTGGACATATAAAATAAGTCGGCTGATATCTTAATAATTTAAAGAGATATACAAATAATAAACTAAAATATTGACCTGGATAATTTTCCTATACTGGATTTAGAAAAGAGGCCTGTTAAAGCTTTGTGAGGAGGGACAAATAAAAATAAAAATAAATCAAGTTCCACGATGTTATTTGAAAGGACTAAAGATTAAGATTGTTAAATGGAAAAGAAAGGAATATAAAGTTGATTTATTTGACCAAGGTTATAGAAGATATGTTGTTATCTCTGGCAACCCTTAATTGAACTTTTGCTGATCAGGAATGAAATGAAGAGGCTTTAACCTGTCTTATTGAAACCTCAAACATTCAATTTGATGTGCTTTTTGTTTAAGTATGAGTATAACTAAACCTACACTGAAAGAACTCTCTGAGGCTTTTAGAAAGAATGTTATACATGCCAATGGGTCTGGAAAGGGATTTAAAGGGATTGCCAAACAATTGGGTATCAATCATTCTGTTGTCCAGAAGATTATCTATAAGTGGAAAAGTTTTCAAACAACTGCCAACTTGCCCAGGCCAGACCTCTCAACCAGTTCAGCTCAAGAGCAGAACTTAAGATGCTAAAAGAATTTCATTACATGACCTAATGTAGCTCTTTCTACTACTGATTATCATCTGGTGCATAAGTCTACCATTAGAAAGAATGAAGAAGAAGAAGAATGAGGAGGAGAGTTATCAGCAGGCCTTCTCATAATGTTTTTACCAGACAAATTCAAGACTGCCTCAAACTTTGAAATGGGCCCAGAAACTGACTGGTAGCCAATGAAACTATTTTAAAAGTGGGTAATGCAGAATAAATGTGGAATGAAGTGGAATTACTTTCCATGATTTGGAAACTATTTCTGTTTATGCAGCCTAAGGCATCTGCCTTTATTGCATCCTTATCACACGGTCACATTCAATCTGTAATCAACTACTGTACCAGGGGCGGGTTGCCTACTTACCAATACCGGTGCGCTGCGCACGCATCACCATGTTTCATGTGCGAGCGCACGCTCGCTCACTACGCACGCACGCCCTCTCACGCAATTTCAGTGAGATTTTGCTTCTGTGCATGCGCAGAAGCAAAATCTCACCGAAATTGCGTGAGGGGACACGCGCACGTGATTTCGGCGAGATTTTGCTTCTGCGCATGCACAGAAGCAAAAAAGCCGAAAAATTATTTTAAAAAGATGGCGACACGCGCGACTGTCCAGTGAAGACGGTACCGGAGCAGTCGTGCGCAAATTGCGTAATCGGCGTCTCCCTACCGGAGCTGCGCACTGGACCGCACCAGTAGGAACCCACCCCTGTACTGTACTGTGATTTTTCTCAGAGATACTATTACCATGCACCTATGCACCTTAACATGCACCTATGCACCTTTGCCCCTTAAGTGAAGAAATTTGCATAATTTTCTCCTATTCCTTTGTTTCTCTCTGTAACTCATGAACATTTGGAATTTTATTTTCATTTTCCAAACATGAAGAATCTTAATTTTATTTTATCTACAAATCTGAAATTTTGTGGCACTGCTCTTCTTCCCCATATGTAAATTGCACTGGAAAAACAAAGGAACTAGGGAGCAAAGGAAGAACAAATTCTCTTAAATCTGTATCATTTCCATGGTTCTAATCTGTCAAACTTGAAAAGAGATATTATTTCAGATGTTATATTACATTTTTCTAACATCACTTTTATTTTTATTTTTGAAATATGAACACAATCCAGGAAGCAACTTTTCCAAGACAAGATTTTTCACCAATTTAAACGCAGTAAGACACATACCTAGAAATGCTTACACATCTTGTAAAAGTAATTTTAATGAAAAGCTTACAGTTACTCTTAAAATTTGCTATAATTGATTAAAATATCAAACTCTTCTTCATCATTTCCCAGAAGCATGAAGTACCATCCCCTGGTTTATGATAGGGTTTACTCTCATTATGTCCAATTCTTCCTAATATATTTATAATAAATTCACCAATTTTTCCTGAACCCAATACAATTTTAGAACTATAAATATCTCATCGAAACTGCGACACAAATCCCTTTGCTGATAGTGTGAGATTTCTTTTCATCCATTTTAACAGTAAGGGCAGTAACATATGTCACTTTGAATATTTAAGATAATAAAAGAGCTACATTTTTGTAAACAGGAACAGTTATGTTTCATCACGGAATACACAGGTGAACAGAATTCACCTTTTAATTGATGCTTTTCCTCCATTTCCCCCTCCCCCCATTAGCACTGCATAGAAATTAAAAGGAATTTAGCTGGTTCCAAAAATATGTCATAATATATAATAGTGCAAGGCCTTGACTTCTACTGTATGATAACGTACATATCAATAGGCAGGATTTCTGGTAGTGTAAACAAGTATACACACAGAGACAAAAAATAAATATTACACATATAACAATAGAGTTGAACCAACAGTGACTAACCTAGCTTTGTGTAATAGTGGAGAGAGAAACAACATCCAATAACAAAATGAGCCACTTTCTATACAATGAACGTATTTTATTTTTATTCAATTCTGTTGGTTACTTAGGTGATACTATTCACCGCACTAGATAATTTAGGAGTCTAAAAGTCTGTATAATATCATGCTTATCACTTTGCCAAATGGCATTCCCTAAACCAGACACTACTTGTCACGTTTCAGAATGTGAAATGCACTAAAATTGGTACACATTAAATAGGACAATTATAAAAGCCATTTCCATTAGAAGTTATTTTGTTCTGTTACTTATAATGAATAGTTAAAAACATGACACTTTGGAAGAGCTCCGAGTTTCATCTATTTTGCCTTTCAAGCCTTATGGAAGTAACTAGATAATGTGAACTCAAACTGCAAGTAATAATAGACCAAAGTCGCTGTTAATTCTGACTTCTTGTAATTAAACGCAACGAAAGTACCCCCACTGCAATAGGTACAGGTAATCCTCAACTTACAACCAATCTTTTAATAACTGTTGGTTTAATGACTGTTTGCAGTCATAACAGTCTCAGAATTGGTGCTTTATGGCCTGGAAAGCACATCCAGCTGTCACGCCACCAGGTCATATGACTGCATTTTGGGCCCTTGGCAACCTGTTTGCATTTATAACCAGTTGCCAGGTGCTCTGCAAACATGTGACGGCCATTTGCCATCTTCTCTGATGGCTTCCCCAGAATGTCAATAGAGGGAACGCTGGATTGAGATCTTTTCCCTCAGCGTGCTGAGGGGTTTCCCCTCCCCTCTGTGCAAATTGAGATTCTGGGCAATTTACAATTGTGCTTTTAAGTGGCAGACTGCCTGTAGTAGTGAAAGTCCTAGATTAGGACTGGGAAACTCAGACTCAAGCCTACCTTCAGCCATTTAATGGAATTTCTTTAAATGATTTTGGTCAGTCATGCTTTCTGAGCCCAGCCTACCTCAAAATGTTCTGAAAACAAAATTAGGAGGATGGAATATTGTGTACATTGTGTACTGAGTTCTAGAAGGATATGTGAGAAATAATGTAACGCTAATCTCTGCCTCAGAGTGGAAGTTACAAATGATGCAAAACTGTCAGATCAACTGCTAACCATGCAGATGCAATGACCAATTGACATTCACAGCAAAGGATCTGGAATGACTGTCAATTATTTTCCAGGCACAGCCAAATGCGTTGCGGTGTTATTCTTAAAAATGGCAAAATATGGCCAATCACATCTTAGATGGAGGCTGGCTGATCTTCTGTTAGAGATGCTTTAGTGGATTATGAATAAAGCACATATTCGGACTAGATGGTCTCTATGATCCTTTCAATTCTATGTTTCTATGATGTCACTATGTCAAATTCTTTCACTTTTAAGAGAATATCTGAATCATCCCAAATCTAGATTTATATTTTTGGCATTCACTGTACTTGAAAAATCTGACCTAACATTTATTCAAGGAGTAACTACCGTATTTTTCGGAGTATAGGACGCACCTTTTTACTCCCAAAAAGGGGGTCAAAAAGTGGGTGCATCTTATACACCGAATGCAGCCCCCCCCAGCCCCCACCCTTCGGAGGTTTTCCCCGCCGCCCGCCGCCACCGCCGCTTCCCCCCCCCCCGCTGCTTGCCCCCGCCGTCCCTGCTGTTGCTTGCCGCCGCCACCCATTCCTGAGCTAGCATGAAATCTAGCACCCCAGTCCTTTCGAGGTGCCACCGCTCCGCTTCGATCCCCACCGCTGCCCGCTTGCGAGCGAGCGGGCGTGCGAGCAGGCAAGGCGCAGCGGCAGGCAGATGTCTTGGAAGCGCCGAGGGCAGCACGCGCGTCCGGGATGCCCCTCTCTGTGCTTTCCGCTTAGGCGGCGGCAGCGGGCGCAGCGAGTCCCGTCCTCACGCGCGTCCCCGGCGCTTGCTGTGGCGACGCTGTTTTCTCCGAGACCTTTGTCTACTGCTCCTTCTCCGAGACAAAGGTCTCGGAGAAAACAGCGTCGCCACAGCAAGCGCCGGGGACGCGCATGGGGACGGGACTTGCTGCGCCCGCTGCCGCCGCCTAAGCAGAAAGCACAGAGAGGGGCATCCCGGACGCACGTGCTGCCCTCGGCGCTTCCAAAACACCTGCCTGCCGCCGCGCCTCGCCTGCTTTCTCAGCTGCTCTTCTCTAGCGAGCGCTCTTTGGCCGGGAAAACCAGGAGCCGCCGCTTTCGCCGCAGATCTGCTCAGCTCAAGTTGCGGCCCTTGAACTTCAGAAGGGAACTGGCTGCGAGACCGGGAGGACTTGTGGACTTCAACTCTAGCTAGCATGACTGGAGGAGGAATTCTGGGAGTTGAAGTCCACAAGTCTTAAACTTGACAAGTTTGAAGACCCTTGCCACCTCTAACCCAGGGCTCTTCAAACTTGGCAACTTTAAGACTTGTGGACTTTAACTCCCATTCCTGAGCTAGGATGACTGGAGGAGGAATTCTGGGAGTTGAAGTCCACAAGTCTTAAACTTGCCAAGGGGGTGCAAGGGTCTTCAAACTTGTGGACTTCAACTGCCAGAATTCCTCCTCCAGTCATGCTAGCTCAGGAATTGGAGTTGAAGTCCACAAGTCTTAAAGCTGTCAAGTTTGAAGACCCCTGGGTTAGGGGTTAGGGGTGCAAGGGTCTTCAAACTTGGCAAGACTTTTTACAACCATGTACACTTTTTACAAACTTCAAACTTGACAGCTTTAAGACTTGTGGACTTCAACTCCCATTCCTGAGCTAGCATGACTGGAGGAGGAATTCTGGGAGTTGAAGTCCACAAAGCTGTCAAGTTTGAAGTTTGTAAAAAGTGTACATGGTTGTAAAAAGTATACATAGTTGTAGAAAGTATTCTGCTATACTGTTATTTTATTAAATAATATATTACTACACCATTTGGTTCAGAATACTTTTTTCCTTGTTTTCCTCCTCTAAAATCTAGGTGCGTCCTATACTCCGGTGCGTCCTATACTCCGAAAAATACGGTAATACAATTCTATTATATTAGGAATTCAATTTTAGTCCCAAAGGAAATTGCACCAAATTCCATTTGCTGGTTGTATTACAGTGATTGTTTTCTTCATCCTCATTCTCTATTTCATTTGAGTAGAGTCTTTTAATGCTACAAAAGTAAAAACACCAACACATGTAAAGTATTCAGTGGAAATAATGAGATTTTCCAGGAAAAATATTGAAGTTTCTTCAATCAGCTTAGCATTCATGGCACGATCACAGTAAGAAAAGCCCTTAAAACTGGTTATCTGACACAACAATGTCATGTTTTTTTAAACCCCACAATAGGTAACTTATTGTCTCTTTTCAGCCAGGCTTGACTGTTGGGGTCGTTATGGGCATGAGCACATGGGGTTTTTGGGAAACAAAAATGACTTCTTCTAGGACATTTTTTTCAACTCCCAGTTTATCTTATAGTCCTGGTATCTCCCAAAGGTCTCTAGTCTATGTTCTATCTAGAATCAGTTCTTCTTGGCTTAGCAGACCAAACAAGCAAATTTATAAGTTGCTGGTACTGTACAAGCTAGTATAATCCTGAGGCAGCAGACCTGTGCATACACCAATGCATTTGGTCTTGTTCTGTGTGGTGCTTGGCCATCTCTATATTGTTCATCTGCTTGCCACTAATAAACTTCTCTGTTGGCAATCTGTAATGCCCTAGTGGCAAATCATGCTGTGCGGCTGTTTTGTACAAAGACAGTTTAGCATATGGAACAGATTTCAGAGGCAGGCAGGTATGCCTACAGAAGCAACTGCAAAACTTTTAAGAATTTCACCAGACAAAAAAAAATCCCTATTATTTCAAGTGTTAATATTTCATTACAGAAAGACACTTGAAATCGCAATAGTGAAATGCTCATGAGGAAAGGTGGGGTTTTTTTTAAAGAAGAAAAGTATTACACAACTATAGTGTTTGCTTTCTCGACCTATTTACAAAGTATAGTTGTGAGTTAACTTATTTGTTTCCCCAACTTCCTTGTAACTTAAACTGCTGTACTGATATTAGCAGAGATTACTTTTAAATCAAACACCAAGTTAAATATTTGTTTCTGAAGAGTTTTTAGAAACACAGCTTCAAGTCAGTCCTTATATACAGTATTTATCTGTTCCTAGAGTAAACTCAGCTCATGTCACAGAAAGCCAGATCCTATATCTAAGGATCAGATAACACTTACACTGGGACTTCCAGCAAAAAGAAACACACACATATAGGCAAAAGGGTAAGGCCAGCCTGTGAAACAGCTACAGGATCATTCTATAGGTACATAGGAATGGCCCTGCTGGAGTAATCCAAGGCATATTTATTTTAGCATGTTCTCAGAATCTAACAAGAAGCCTTTATGATGCTCACAAATAGAGATATACCCCTAAGAATACCCCTATACCAAATATATCTGGTATTAGAATGAATCCTTATCCCAATCTGGAAGTAACATAGGATCTTCAAGACAAATAGACATCTTCCATGAATTGACCTGGTTTATTTTTAAAGCCATTCAAGTTAGTGGCCATCATGTCTCATGGTGTTCTATCTCAGGGCAAGCATTGTTTGTACAATTATATTAGTCCAGATATCAGTCCAATAAGAAGGGGATGTAGGAGAAGGGGTCAAGTCCTTTCCAAGTCTTAAAGTAGTTACCAACTATGGAAATGGAGCAAAAAGAGAGGCACATACAGATGATAATTTGAGGATCAGAACTGAGATAAGACAAAAGCAGGAACTGGTTAGGCTGAAACTTGTTTTGAACAACCTGCACGGGAATCTAGACTCCTATTTATACTCCTTACATGCTCAAAGTATTCCCCAGCTAGAACTCACCTGCACCTAGGAAACTGATCTATCTGTTTTTGAAATCTACTGCTCCTTCATTGCTCAGTCCATTACATAGCCACACAATGGTGGTGGTGAATTTGGAATTATGACTCTAGAATCCCTTTCCCTGACTAGTTACAGATAACTCAAATCTCATCAGCATGTTTGAGAAGTTAAGGCTTTTGTTTCAACATACATCATTTTAATTTACTGAAAACCACATTTGGCATTTAGTTGACCATTCATCCAATTTAAAGACATTTAAAACTCTTCATAATCACTTGGCTTTCACCACTTTCAGGAGCTGGATAACATCTGCAAATTTAATCAGCTTGCTGTTTATCTCCAAGATAATTTATGAATGAGTTAAAAAAGTATCTGACCAAAGAAACGTAAAGGACTTGACTTGAAACTTGCTCAATTCTTTTCTACTCTTTGCTTTGATTTTCAATTTTTTGAATTTTTAATTCAACTTATAATTGAAAAAACATAGGAAATATAGACAGTTACTTTTATTCTGTGATTTATTTGAATTCTTTTGTCAAAGGAACTTTGAGGAAATTTAGGAACTTTGTCTAAAAATCCAAACATACAATATTGACCAGATGTCCTAATTTACATGCCTACTGAAATGCTCCAATAACTGGATAAGGTTGGTGGGATAGGATTTACCCTTGCAACCATGCTGATTCTTATTCAACTAAGCTTTTTCCTCTGTGCCATGTTTCTCAAATTTGGCAACTTTAAGATGTCAGAATTCAGCTCTGTGGACATCAGTTCTGGGAGCTGAAGTTGCCAAGTTTGAGAAAACCTGTTCTATGTGCTTAATTTTTTTTATATATTTACAATATACAATTTCTCTAGAAAAGTTGTTAGGTTAACCAGGCTATATATTTTTTTAGTTACCCTCTTGGTGTCTCTTTAAACATTCCAGTTTTGTGACACTGAGTTAAATATTTGTGCTAGGAGACCCACAATTTCACATCTGAATAATTTGTTAGAGTGTAGTCTCTTAAAATGTAGTCAATATCATAATTTCTTTTAGTTGTTTGGAATATCTGATAAAGTCAATACAGACTCAAAATCTATACCTTCTATGGAAAGTTAAAATTTATTCCGTTACTCTGCAATGTCTATATTCTCCTTGAAGTATTCCTATTATTTCTAATATGTGAAAAATCCCCATGCCTAGCCCAGTTAACACTATTTCTCCTATTCAGTAAGATCATTTCACTGTTAAGTCCCAGTAATTGATTTTACTGAAATAGAGATAATTATGTTAACAGAATTTTTAACACAGATTCTATATTCATAAGCTTCAGTCTCACAGATTCTAATATTGTGTGGAATTGCTCCCGAGAAAAGAATTGAGAATTAGGATGGAGAACATTGCTGAGAAACTTCTAACTCCAGAAATAGTTGAACTACAACTCCCAGCATCCTTCACTATTTGCCATGCTAGAACATGGCAAATAGTGTTAGCATTTGTAGTTCAGCAACTAGTTTTTATTGTTTATCCAAATATTTTTTTCACTTGCATGCTTTTGCATTATATTATTACCAGGCGAGTGAAGATTTCCCCCTTTCAGTGATCATTAATATGCTCATTGCTTAGCTATTTCAAAAATGCTGATGCACTCTGAAAGGGGTCATACTGAATGCCTGTTCATTTGCAATACCCTAAGGCTTCCCCACACTGTCTGCAAAGAGTGCATTTTTGACCTAAATGCTGTGATCAGCAGCTGATCATTGCATTTTACACAAAAAGACAGCCTTTACAAGCAGTTTTATGAAACAGATGGAGAACAAGGGTCGGTATTATTTTTCTAACTAAACCTTACTTGGTTATAAAGATGTACAGAACCCAAGATCCTTCCTGTCTGCCTCTCCAATTATCTATCTATCTATCTATCTATCTATCTATCTATCTATCTATCTATCTATCTATCTATCTATCTATCTAATCTATCATCTAATTATCTATCTGTCTGTCTGTCTGTCTGCCTGCCTGCCTACCTACCATCTCATAATATTGGTTTATCTTGGGTCCTCTTTTATTTAGTCATTTAAAAAACCACTGAACTATTTTCTTGAGGTAAAAATGGATTTTATTTGCTTAGTAGCCCCACCTTTTCTTTTAAAGCATCTTAAGAACAAACAATGCAAAGTATTTCCATAGCAAAATCTCTTAAGAACAACTCCTTTGTTCTTCCTTCTGCTGACAGCCATGCCTAATACTTTGAACCGATAGCTGCCATGTGCTTTGCCAGGTAGATTTTTCTGGGTTACCAATGAAATTTATCCTAATCCTGACTCTCTATAGGTTCTAATCCATCTTTGCTATTTCATCAGATCATATTCTGTCCTGATAATCATGTCTTGTTTCCTAGATGCTACAGACACACATCAGATGCTAAATCCAAAGAAAGAAGCAGCAGTTCTAATTTTAGAGAGAGAAAGCCCCTATGTCTGCTGACAGAGAATTTATTTTAAAAACCTTTGTTCTGTTGGCAAAGGGAACAAAAGGCAGAGCTCCTTTCTCTCAAGCAGACCCCCGCCCACTTCTGCCTAAGCAGAGGTTTCACTGTACTATGAGAGAAAAGTGATCAAATGTAGACAGTTCCCACACATCCTGACAGAAGTAACCTTACCTTTGATAGTTGCCTCCTGAGGCTGAAACGTTGGACCATGGTCACTTTATTTCTTCAGACAAAGCGATCCAAAAGGGAAAATTGTGGGGAGGAAGAAGGGAAGAAGAAAAGAAAAGAAACTGACAGCTGTCTAAGATGGTGTCAAACAATGCATGCTGCAGGCTGCCACAGACAACTCGAAGGGGATCCCTCCCAGTCTTAAAACTTCAAATCAGTTCATTGTTCTTCTAAGGGAGCTTGTGAAACATGCAAGCAGAGACAGCAGAGGAGGAGGGGGAAGAGGGGCAGAATCCTGAAGCGGTTCAGCCTGTGCCAAGCTTTTCAGTCATTCCTGCGAGTCAGCTGAGAGGGGACTTGACAGATGGACCACTCCTCTTTCTCTCTCTCTCTCTCTCTCTCTCTCTCTCTTCATTAGCTGAATGTTAGTACAGAACCACCTGAGCCTTAAAAGGGACAGAGTCCCTCCTCTAGTTAAGACAGGGTGGGGTTTAGCAAACATGTGCCTGAAAGACCGGTAAGGTCGTCTTAGGAGGAAGATTAAACAACACCCTAAATCATCTTCAGAAAGATTTCAGCAGCACACCTCTTGTAGGTGTCAGGTTTATAGAACGCACATGCTCACGCCCACATTCTCATGCCTTTGTTTGAAAAGGCCACCTAATTTACTTAAACCTCCAAGAAAGGATGGGGGAAGGGATGTTCAGCAAGGGCTTGCAGGACGCCGGAGGCACAGCAGCTGCAGGGTTGTGCTCAGGGTTACCACCATTTCCTCTTTACTCATAGAGAACTGCCACCGCAAGTGTGATCATCCGGTAGGACTGCACATATTATAAAAATGACATCAACTCTGCTTGCTATACAAAAGCTGCCAAATTATTAATAAATCGACTACTAAGTACTAACAAAAACCCAGAATGGGTGTGGGGGGGGGGAAATTAAGGAGAATGGTTGTATCATTATTTGGTTTCAAACTTCTCTTTTAACTTTGGTGATTAGTTAACCAAAATCTTGATTTGGAAATAAAAGTAAGGATGGGTAACTTGGACAGGCCCTCAAACCTTTCCCTTGGGAAAAGCCATGTGGGGGCAGAAGATTAGAAACACCTACGCATAAATGCCAGGTTGCTAGTCTAGAGTTGCTAGTGTAGACAAGCAAAATAAAAGAATTGGAAAGCAGATATCTTGTTAATTATTGCACACATCCCCAAGACATCCAAAATTGTGTCTGATTCAAGTAAGAAACGTATTTATATTAGAACCACTTAATAGTTTCTCATACTGAAAATGTGAATATTTGCACAGCACCTAGCTACAGATCTATAGTAAAAAAGTTGGGGCATTTGTTACAAGTTTGCGTATACATAATGGCAGGCCCAACCATGTTAAAGCCTTTGGGCATTACTGCAAAACAAATAAACAGTTTTCACAGAGCTGGAGAATACAGTATCTATTAATCTGTTCCTCGCCCACTTGCATTATACAGTACTTTAAATATGAACATCCTATTGTAATACATACAGGTAATCTTTGACTTACAACCACAATTAGGACAAGACAGTTAAGTGAGTTGCACCCAATTTTATGACCATTTTTTGCGGTCATTAAGGAAATCACTATGGTTGTTAATTGAATCACAGCTTCCTGATTTCCCATATTGACTTACTGTGATGGAAGCCAGCTATGAAAATAGTAAATAGGACACTGCAACCGTCATAAATACCAATTGCCAAGTGCTGAAATTTTGATCATTTGACCACTTTGATGGTCTAATTCTGAGAAAAGGTTGTAAGTTATTTTTCTCAGGGCATAGTAACTTTGGTCACTAAATGAATGCTTGTTAGTCAAGGGCTATTTGTATCACAAAATATTATAAAGGTTCTGCAGCACTGCAGAAACAATTTAGAAAAGCTGCTTTGGCACATAGCACCTATCTGCAAATCTTTTAAAAAGCCAGATCTTTCCTGGGATCATATGGCTGGCTCTCCTCTGCAACTGCAGATTCTAAAAGGGACTTGGTTGCTTTAAAGAATTCAAGATAGGGGCTGGGTCTGTCCTCAATTTGATGCCAAATCCAAAAGCAAACCACCTCCCTAAGAAATATGCATATTGCACAAATATATGGAATCTTAATTCAACAAAATGGTTATCAAACTTTCTTCTGTAATAAAAAATCTAGAAATTCATGGAGTGAATCTACAATAATGCTACATAATAAATCCAGTTTACATATAATTGTGTCAAAAGCCCGCATGTTCTACCAAGATTAATGTTTCCAATAAAGCTTTTTTTTTCTTTTTGGTATTGGCATGTAGACTGACATCTTCCATTCTGCTGATCACCCTGTTGCTCTCCAGATTTGTGCCATAGTTTGGTTAGAATCTTTACTGACTGTTATTCTGTTACTTGCCGCATTTCTTTAATATTCCATCAATTTCTTCAAGATTTGGGTTAACTAAGCCTTCAGATTTGGTAATGATCCGAGTACTGATTGCCAATCTACCTTGATACTGATATCTCCTGTCAGCATTCCGAGTAATGCACCCACTAAAAGCAGAACTCTGAGGCAGAACCTGGCTGAAGCCATCTTTTGCTGCCATCTCCATTATACAGTTTCCATATTTGATTTTCTTTGAATCAGTTACTAGCTATCCACTGGCATTTTTTTTTAGAATACCAATTCAAAGTTGGAGCCTCCTTCAAAGATCTTTTGGAAGACTTTTCTTGTTTTTCTTTGTCTGCTTCCAACTTTAATATCTTTACAAATACTGTTGTAATACTGCCTATTGTCTCTTCTAACATTCTTTATTAAATTCCTTCTTGCATAATGCCGACCAAAGTCCTGTCCTGGCTATATCCTTCCTGACTATGAAAGCAATGCCATTTCTTCATTTTTTGTGTCCTGCGTACTAAACAGTATGATCTTCTGTCAACCTTGTAAGCCTTGTCTACTCAAAACAAAAAGAAAATCCAGAAGAACTGTATCTACTTAATTATAAGGTTAGATTAACAGAATCTTCCAAGTCTGAAGGTACATTTGTCCCTTGTTACTTTTACAATCCAAGAAACTAGGGAGGGTCCTTTCTGAGACATTTGCCATACCCATATTCCTGCTGCAGGCTAAGTCGAATCTTATCTAACAACTGCCATGGCTGTGGCTCTTCCCCATCTCCCAAGGTCATTCCCACATATCCTTACATCTTCTGACCAAAAGTGCTAAATTCCAGTCCATTCAGTTTGCCAGATGCCGAAAATGTCAATGTACAGTCAATTCATTTCATGTTTCATTGGGTTGAACATTCCCATGTTCATGCTGCTTATGTTCCATATTCATACTACCTTGCACTTCTTGACATACATTTTAACCCTTTGATTCATATGTAGGTATAAAAATTAACCATCAGTTACTGCATGTATCTGTCAACTGAACACAAGTTCAGCTGACACTCATTCAGTTTGATGGTTTCCTTCTCCTTTCTGTTTCATAGAAATACAATGTATCTATTTTATTTCAATTCATTCATTAATTCATGCTCAAGTACTCTTTTTATATTCCAAATTGCAATATTTCATGTGCCAATGCTGTGCCCATTTGGAACCAGAGATATTGACCTTCTCTGCCTATGATGACATTGATGCATCACATGATCCTTTTTAATAAGATAGGGAAAGTGTTTTTGAGATTATCACTTTAATTGAACTTATGGCACATAAGTATTCCCTGCTAGCATTAAGAACAGCAGAAGTCAATTTGGGCACTACTTTACCAGTACATATAAGTGCTGGTAAGTCCAAACATATTCATGCTATTTTATAAGAGTTCAAAACATTAATTAGAGATTACTTAGAGCAGGAGCCGAGGTGGTGCAGTGGTTAAAGTGGAGCACTGCAGTTCAGCTGTTCAAATCTCACCGGCTCAAGGTTGACTCAGCCTTCCATCCTTCTGAGGTGGGTAAAATGAGGACCCAGATTGTTGGGGGCAATATGCTGAACTCTGTAAACCGTTTAGAGGGGGCTGTAAAGCACTATGAAGCGGTATATAAATCTAAGTGCTATTGCTATTGCTATTACATACTATATAATACTTTGCCAGCTACACAGGATATGTAGCATACTGACACACATTTCAGACACTCAGTTAAAGAAAGCTTCAGTAATTCATACTATGTTTTAAAATAGTAAAGAGACTATTTAAAATATTTTTAAATAAAAATATTTATTTTGGTTTTAGATATTTATATAAATGTTATAACAGGTAGCACCATGTCTATGTATACATTTTCTATATAAAAATACTGACTGACAGATATATACAAACATAATAAAATGAAGTTGGCATATATCAAGAGCTAGTATTTCAAAAGACTTTTCAACCAGTAAGCTAAAAAGCAAGAACCGCTGGTTCAGAAAAACTTTACAGATTTTCATTCTTACACAAATAAATTATACCCTTTTCACTCTTAAAACAGGGGTGTCAAACTCACATCGTCACGGCGGTGTCACATGACATATTGCGACTTTTCCCCCTTTCGCTAAACCAGGCGTGGCCAGAATCCAGGCGGCGAGTTTGACACCCTTATTAACGAGTGGGTGGGTGGGTGCATGCACACGCACGCACGCACACACGCACACACATACACACACACTAGAATTTAAGCAGTAGTGGCTTTCATATATTTTACATATTATGCAACAAGGTAAAAAACAAACATCTTAAACCATGCTTTTTAAAGCTTACACCAATATATATTGCAAACTGGTTAATACACAAAATAAGAAATTAAATATTAATTTATATTACTTTTAGGGTTCTTTTTCCTTTTTTTAATATTCTTAAAAATAATATAGTATAGATTTGGCATTAAACTTAAAAATTATAACTTTTATTTTTTATTAATGTTATATTGATTAATAATTGTACATGTTTAGTAATTATACTTGTAAATATACCGTTTCCCCCCAAATAAGACATCCCCTGATAATAAGCCCAATCGGGCTTTTAAGTGCATGGTAATAAGGCCAAGCGCTTATTTCAGGTTCAAAAAAATATAAGACAGGGTCTTATTTTTTGGAGAAACACGGATAGATAGATAGATAGATAGATAGATAGATAGATAGATAGATAGATAGGTAGGTAGGTAGGTAGGTAGGTAGATAGATAGGTAGGTAGATGATAGATAGATATAAAGATACTGTATATTATAAGTTATACAATTATATATATAATTATACAAGTATAATTACTAAAATTATATAATTACTAATCAATGTGGTTTTTAAAATACACCTTTGCTTTAAATAAAATATATATTTTACATATACTGCATTTTTCGGAGTATAAGATGCACCTTTTTACCCCCCAAAAGAGGGTGAAAACTTGGGTGCGTCTTATATACCGAATGTAGCCCCACCCACCCCCATCCACCCTTTGGCCTCTGTCTTCCAGCAATTTACCTGTTTGCAGCAAAGAAGGAAGAGCCTGTAAAGCCAAGCAAGTCATTAGCAGCTTCCCGACCTACAGCTGATTTGCCACATGCTAAAATGAAAGTGAAACTAGCTGCAAAGAGGCAAATAGCTGGGAGAGACACGCAGATTTTTATTTTCTGCTAAACTGGATGCAAGGGGGTAAGTGAATAACTATAAATGTCTGTAGAATGTTCAAATTATTAGACTTATTTTTTAAAGACTGCTTTATTATTGTTCTAGAGCCAGGGGTCTCCAACCTTGGCAATTTTAAGACTTGTGGACTTCAACTCCCAGAATTCCACAGCCAGCTTTGTTAGCTTTGCTGGCTGTGGAATTCTGGGAATTGAAGTCCACAAGTCTTAAAGTTGCCACGGTTGGAGACCCCTGTAAATCTAGACAACTTAACAAAATAAAGAAGCTTTTTAAAATAAATGCTTGCTCTGAAGAGGCCCAGTGCTATTGTATCTTCTTTTAAATGATAGAGAATGATGTATACTTCCAGAAATTTTAATTAATTTTAACAGCTCTGTACAAGTATAGTCTGAAATGTAACAGTGTCCTGTTTAGTATTAGAGTTAAATCCTGACTTACCTTGGAGTAGATCTATTTAAATAATTGGGAGGAGTTAGTGTGACTACATTTAAGAAAACTTTCTGGCATAATGTACATTTCTCTAATTCTTTGCTATTTCTATGGGTCAGGCACACATGCACAGAAATACACAGCAAACAGTGTATATCATCTGTGCTGTTTGCTATTTGGCAAATTGCTTGGAGGCAGAGGCCTTTTTTACTTGTTTTCCTCCCCCAAAACTAAGGTGCGTCTTATACTCCGGTGCGTCTTACACTCTGAAAAATATGGTAATCAAAAAGAAATAACCATAATTTTAAGGAAGATTACTCTTACTAGTTTCAAACCAGTTTTAACAAAAGCCAATAATAAAGTTTTGTTTTCTGACTATTTTCATAACTTATACAGCCAATTGAAAGTAGAGAATCCATTGGTAATTACAAAAGAGGCAGGTAGGAGGTGAGAGGAGATGGGTATATTAAACACTGATTCATGATTTCTGAACTCATATCTAAAATAGTAATACAAAATTGCCTAATTTGGGGCCAAATAATTTTACGTTCCCAACTAGACATTCCATGAAAGTCTATGCGCCAATGTTTCAAAATGAATATTCTGCGTGTCCCTAGGTTCCAATCATTTTTGTTGCTTTTCTTTGAATCAGTTTTAGTTTGTTTGAATTAAAATATTAATTTGAGATGCCCTGTGTACCCAGAATTTTCCCAGAAACAAAGAACATTCCTTTCTCTGTTGGCAGAACCAAACATGTTATTACAAATATCATATTGCAGTAGTTGAAGAACTACTTATACAATAGGTTTAGGGAATGCATAAATTTTGTTCTAGTTATTTGAGGAAAAAAAATTAAACATTCAATTAAAATTCTTGAAATTTGCAATCAAACCAGATGTATTAATGAAACAATTTTAAGCCACAGAAACATCATGTAACTAACTGGTTTTTTCCAAAAAGATTTCATATATACACTAATGACATTTTGCTCATAAATTATACAGTTGACACACATAGGTGAAACAGCATGATTGTTAATTGTTCCTGGGGAATCTCTTTATTGTATTGATTTATTTGATGCAAAAACAGTCTAAAATAGACATAAATTGGGTACTTCAAGCCATATATCAATGCCCATTATTTTTTACTTTTTAATGAAACATGAATGCTTCCAGTTATTTGTAAATATATCTAAGCAGCTTACATATAAACACACATCAATTATATTTCTTACCAAAAAATGATCACACTAATATTGTTCTAGATGCCTAAAGATAATTTAATAACACCATACCTTGCTTTGTAATAATTTCATGGCCTACACATATCAAATCCAAGGAATGATAAATATTACATGCATCTGTTGTCCAAACAGAAGCTTAAAATATTCCAGCCATGGGAATGATTTCTAACTAGCTGTTTACTGAAAACTTTAAGAATCTACAGTGATGGAATTTTCTGCCAAAACAGAGACAACAATCTGAGAACAATGCAGCAATCACTGAATTACCCTGTAACAATACATAACTGTGATGTGGATTTTTGCATATGCAGTTTAATTTGTTTCAGATATTAATGTTTACTTTACCATATATTCAGCAGTGTGGGTCTTACTATTTTCTCTTTTTGAACAGCAAAATCCTACTACTACCACCATGCCAGTTCTAATGGGCTGCACTATAAGTACTAAACCTTCCAGAATTTTACCCCCAAACCCAACCACAAAGTCGTATCTTGCTGAGAATATATTATCTTGTGAGAATTACACTGATTACTGAAAAACTCATTCACTTTCAATTTTTCAGTCCAATGAAGATCCTATGCATAAATGAAGTAGCAGGAACATAAATATTACTTACAACATGCTGAAAAGCAAGGTGATAGGCCTGAATCAAGTCATAATTGTGTGGCTGATATGTTATATGAAGTATGTTTCTTATTCTTTCTCCACAACTCAGAAATAACAAATCTACTTTAGGTACAATGCAAATACCTGCATTTAATTTATCATAGTGATTGTAAGAAATACTCAAACTATGGGAAGGAATTATAATTGAAACACTGTTTGAAATATAACACAAACAGAAGATGAAAGACATAAACACCATGTGCACGGGCACTGTTATCCAATACATTTTTATATCTAAATAGCCTATACAGTAGGTGTTTTTTTATTTATCATTAACTTCCAGGTTTGTTACAGGTTGCTACCATAAATTGGGAGTAATTTAAGCTCTGTAAGGAAAAGTAGAATATAAATATAGTAACGGTTATATATGGTACTTAAAATATGATCTTACAATATCTTGCTTCCAATAGAAAAGCTAGAATATAAATAACAAGATATAAATATATTTAAAATAATGAACTTAGTAACCACACAAAACCATTACCTTTTCCATATAAGATGACTGACCGTATAATTCCCATATACAATAGACGTGGCCAGTATTTCACTTGGTATCTTA
This sequence comes from Diadophis punctatus similis, assembly GCA_023053685.1. NCBI lineage: Eukaryota > Metazoa > Chordata > Lepidosauria > Squamata > Dipsadidae > Diadophis > Diadophis punctatus. The sequence continues at coordinate 210,073,801 of JALIGW010000002.1, read as the reverse complement.
CAGATATCTGGAGAGCAAATTAAAGCATAAAGTATAAAGGCATCAATTCTTATAATTCGATAATCTTAAAAGTCTTGTTCTTCTTGTTTGCACCATTCATTTGGTTTGGTATTTTGAGTTTTATCAGGACTATAGACTTGCTCTACTTTTATTTGAAAGTTGGAAATCTGGTTACTTAATGGTTCATCTGACAGACTAAATTCATAAGTCACCTGATTGACTAACTCATATCCAGTCACCTGAGCTGCTGCTGAAGTCAGAAAAAGTAGCTTTGAGTAAGGCAAGGGATAGTGGTGCTTTTTGTTCATTAACTGCAGCACAACTCAATCTTCTTTAAAATAGAAAGAAATTTAATTTTAATTAACAGGACATATCTTATATCACAATTTAGTCTCAAAACATATCCTGTCATATATTTTTTTACTTTACAAGATAATGAAATGTTAGATTCCTACAAAAGAGTTGAAATAATTGCTTCCAATTAAATTTGTAATATTAACAAAATTCTAATTGCCATATATTAATTACAAAGTAATAACTATGTAATTTACTATTTATACATTGTATATTATGAAGAGGCATAGGATGAGAAAATGGTGATGAGGTAGAAGCTGGGAAATGTTTTAGTTGCACTGAAAATAATAAAGAACAATAAACTTTTCATAACAAAAACCACAAGTGATGAAGCAAGTGATGAAGCATTACTTTAACATTTTATATTAAAAAATTAGTAGCTTCTTCTACATCAACAAATACTGTAAATAAAGTTTAATCTAACATTAATTACACAGTTGCTAGAGGATACATACTATTAAACACCCATTACATTACAATTACTGGAAAATATACCACATATTTTGTCTGCCGTCTAAAAAATAAGTTCACTTTATTATGAAGATTTATGAAGCTACACACAGAAGTTAACTGGTACAATTTCATTATTACAGTATTTTGATTTCTTCAGTATAGAATACAAGAAGATATTTTGCAATTTGCTTGGGGCAGAATAACAAAACCATAACAGCCTTCTATGAGTGAAAAATATCTGCAAAGCCCAAGGAAGGTCATAAAAGATAAAGATAAAAAACCGAAGCCTCTAATTCTAGGGTAGTATACCACACAAGATATTATGTGATTATAATTATCAGCAGGTTAAGTTAGGAACACTTCCTGGTTCATAGAAACAGTATGCTTCTCCTTTATTTGGTAACTTAAACAAGTTTTCCAGTTTGGCCGTATGCTGATTCCTCTAAGATTTCTAAATCTAGTATCATGAGATTTTTGGCATTTTTGCTCATTATTTATTTTGTGAGATTTGTGAGATTTATATACCGCCTCACAGTGTCATGGTGCCTAATAGTTTCCTGCTAGCTTCCTGTTGAAAAATGATGCTTGCTAGTTTCACAGTGCTGAACCCTTACTTGTATACTGTAAGTTCACAAAAACTTTAAACAACGTGATGATCTAAAAAAGAAAAAAAATGGGATAAAAAAACCAGTACCCTAGAGATAGCCCTGAATGCAAACTGAAAATTATAGCATCCAACACTAAGATTTTTTTCTTCATTTCCATCTGAAAGTCACCATGAAGATTTCAAATCCTCAAGAATATGGTCAATTCCTCAATAGTTATTTATACTGCCATATCATATAAAAGTAACTATAGTGTAGTGATTCATGTTTTGGACCAGGATCAAAGAGACACAGATTCTAATTAAGTCCCATCCCACTTGGATCACCCCCAATTACTTTCAGTTAAATTTCCTTCACAGAATTAGTGTCATGGCCAAAGTAGGGGATGAAAGGGTTATGTAAGATGCATTGAGCTGCTAAAGACAGGATATAAAGCACACATATAAATAAATCAATATTACCAAGCCACTGTAACTGGTTCGTTTCATAAATGATTATAAGATCAAACCATCTAATTAAGATTTAGTTATTCTCTAAATAATTTAGATATATCAGATAATCTTTTAAAATAGTTTTGTGACTATGAAAACTTCAGAATGTCTACAGCACCCTCTCTTGGCAAAGAACAAAAGTTTGTAATCCTCTGATTTGCTTCTCTTCTGTAATAAGAACTATCAGTTAATATGGCTTCTATTGCCACCGAGTATTTCAATTAAATGCCTCATCTAATGGAGGCAAAAAAATGTTATACATTTAAGATATTGGCACCAGAACTTCTCGATATTCAATTTTCCATCTCAGACTGCCATTTCAAGAGAGATGAATAGGTTTGTAAAAATCATCTAAATTCCATTTTCATCCCCTCAGCTAAAATCATTGTAAATAATGCAGAATCACTATTCAATAATGATCTCGGGCAGCAATTTTTTACTGAAGTCAAATTTTGACCTTTTTTAGGCATTAACGATATAATGTATTAACCTGTATCCAACTGTCAGGTATCTTTTCCATTTGTAAAACACAGGTACTTTTCGACTTACCACAAAAATTGAGCCCAGTATTTTGTGGTCATTAAATGAGAAGCCCACATGACCACCTCGCTCAATGACTGCTCTCGCAGCTTTTCCCACTGCAGTTATTAAGCAACGGGACAGGTCATTAAGCAGACAGAGCGAAACACTGCCTACCCAAGAAGGCCAGGCAACTCCCCTCGGTACTCAGAAGGGAAATTGCAGCACTGGGCTGGAGAAAAATCGCTGGGACCATGAAAACTCAAGCTTCTTTTTCTCCAGCCCCAGCATTGAAGTTCCCCTCCTATTCTTAGGCAGATGATAACTGTAGTGGTAGGTCGGAGAAAAAAAAGCTTGGATCTTCGCAGCCCCTAGCCCAGTACTGGAGTTCCCATCCCCTAGTGTGCAGAACAGCTGTACATGACTAGATTGATTTTATCCATGCTAGGTGAAATCAATCTAACAGGCAGCCTATACATTCTCAAAAAGGATGGCTGAAAAAGTCCTTACTAAATCCAAGTGGGATTTTGGCATGAGGCACTTGCAGCAAGGGGCACTTGCAGCTAAACTGGAAAAAAATACCCATGGAAAAGAAGGTAAAGTGTGTGTGTGTGTGTGTGTGTGTGTGTGTGTTCGTGTGTTCACCATTTGTGTATGCCCATGCATCTACAAGTTCTAAATTATCCATTCTATCAAAAATGATGTGATATCAAGTGGTTTGGTTGGTTGGTTGTTGTGCGGGGGTGGGGTGGGAGATTATTGCCTTTTGTATTGGGGTTTTATTTTGTAAGCCAACTGGAGTCACTGTGAGTTATAAATTTTCTTCATAAACAAAGCCACAAACATTTTGGAAACTTTGTCATTTTAATATCTTTCTCAGAAATTCTCTATTTCTGTGGACAAATTACTCCATTCTAATATCCCATCAAACACACATTTTCATATGACAACTTCTTTGATTTATCCATCAGTGCTTTGCAAAATGTTACTTTATCCTCATTTGGAGCATATATTGTAATTATCAGTCTTGCTCTCATGAAAAGTAGCTTGAACCCCACATATCTGCCATAATCATCAGTCACTATTAGTTCTGGTTGCAATTTTCATATAGAAACAACTCCATTTCTAATTTGGCTGAAATAAATTGTTCACCCAAATATTTACAAATCAAATATTTTGCATTCTTTTTTCTATTATGTTTCTTGTAAACAAATTACATCTTCTTTCATTTTTTTAAACTAGTAAAATATTTTTTCTTTTTTAAAGAGAGTTTGCTCTATTTATATTTTATGTTATGAATCTAAAATTACATTTATGCCCAAAACATAGAAAAGTCAATACTTGTAGCACCTAACAATAATATTCTTAATGTTTTGTCATTGTTGTTTCGCACTGTCACTCCGATTTTCATTTCTTCCAATTCCCTTTTAATTTTTTCTAGGAATTACTTGCTTTTTTAGAGTAAACTTAATCTAAACCTCTGTTGTTTAAAAATAAAGAACTCTCCTTCCAATTTTTCCCATTGAAATACAGTAGTTAACTTTTTTCTGCTTCAACTTGTCAGTTTAAAAAAAAAAGTCTTTTCATTTACACAGTTCATTCTGAATGGTAGCAATCTAGGCTGTCGGGACTGCATTTTGTCTAGCATGGGTAGATTTCCCTGACATTGTATGCCATACACCAAACAAAAAAACAAAAAAACAATAAACAAACAAACAAACAAATAATAAATTTACACAGTATTCTGATCAGGATTTAAGTATAATCACATGTGCATTATTAATCTTCAGTCTGGTAAAAATGCTGCCTCAACACTTGGTCTCTAATCTTCTTCCTGACAAAGTGCATAAAAATTTCACTGTAGCCTACTGAAACCAGCAGTGAGTTCACAAATCCGACCAGTGGGTCGGACATCCCCTAAGCCTATGGTGATCGAGGGTCAAACACATTACAAAATAAAGAGGATCTTAGACTCGAGAGTGTAAAGGGGGCAATTGGAATACTTGGTGTACTGGAAGAGGTACCTGCTTTCTGAGGCCACTTGGGTAAAGAGTTGGAACATAAGCACAGATAGGTTAGTAAAGCAGTTCCATGACAGGTACCCTCAGAAACCGAAGAGGCCTCCCGGGGGAGGGAGAGGGAGCTAGTGGCGCCGACTAACCCCACAGTGTTTTATCTTTGCAGGGTTGTTCCTTCTATTGAGTGGGGGGGGGGCAGCCTGTCAAGCCTCAATTTGTTTGGGGTTAGGGTTTGTATCCTTGGGCATTCTGGCATGCATTCAGTTTGACACAGCTTAGAGCAGGAGGGGGATGGAGCCTTCAGTCAAAACACCATTCCTAGCTGATGAGTCAACCACATTCCACCGACTGACTGACCGGAGGAGAGATATCGCCAAGCAACCAGCTCCCATCTTGGTTGGACAATGTGACAGTTGTTTTGGAAACTTGAGAAACTGAAACTTATATTGGAGTAAAAAGCCCAGTACTGGCTTTTCATCAGTAGCGCCAAGATGGTGTATCTAAATAAATCTGTTCTTTGAGGAAAAGCAATGCCTCAGAGTTCGATTTGTGATGGGTGCATTACTTGGAACCTGACATATATTTTGTAAACTTTCTGGACTAATCTCTTTTTCTGTCAGTTGCTCCAATGATTTTTTTATCCCACATCAAGTCTTGCGGCTTTTCTGGTGGTCACCGTTCTTTTATTTATAATCCAAAAAGTAAATCAATTATGAAGATAAATATAAAGACAAGCTTCTCGTTTTTTTCCCCTCTTTGCATTTTCTATTCCCTTAAAGCTTTGGTCCAAACTATATTCCTGTAGTTTTAATGACTACAGTCAATTCCATGTTACACTTATTACACTTATTACTTTGCTTTCTAAATTCCACCAACTGTCTTTTCCTTCTGACGTCAAACAATCAACATATCCATGAAGGTCTGGCCTATTTATTCACTTAATTCCAAACAACAACAGAAGTACTTTTGCTAAAATATTAATCTTTCAAATTTGTACAGACCCTTATCTGTTTATAAATTTCTTGGTGAAAATCTTGTTAAGCTCTTTCTGTTGTTTCAAAGTCTTCTATTGTTTCAAAGTCTTTTAAAAATATTTTCCTCTTTGCTTTAGTTTCTATAATCTGGAAGAAAGGCTGATTGACTGAGTTGTTTCCTTTATTCCACAATTTTCAAAGACCTGTTTTCAACTGTAAATTGATGTATCCAACAGTGATTAAGAAAGTAAGGGTTTGGTGGAACTTAATGCTTCTATATGCAAGATGTTATTTCTCTCTTAGCTCCTTGCCAAAAACACAAGGGTCTCCTCATGAGGAGCAACAGTCCATGACACATGTGGGCAATTCTTAGTCTCTCTTTTATACAGAAAGACTTTGTTGGCCAGAAATCACTGCAGGCCCTGTTCACTACTACAGCACTGTCTCCTGTCCTTGAAGGTATCTAATCCATCATAGAAGCCCCCACAATTTGTTTAACACTAAGAAATGTGCGTAGTATATCTTTATGTCAGCCTAAAAGGAAAAAGCAAGTAAAAATTCTGGACAGGGGAAACCTTTACCTTTATATAAAGGTACTGATAATAGACTGAACATAATATAACAAGAGAAAAGAATAAGGAAAATATTGGAAGATATAAGAAAGATAATGATGTAAATAATAACTATAAAGATTAAACATGTTTTTGTATCATTAGGCTGTAAAAGGATAGCGTCGACGAGATGGTTGACATGTATGTTCAATGTTCAATGTTTTCTATACTCAAAGATATTTCTTACTTATTCTTACATATGTTTATACATGTTTTTATGTTTGTTTGGATGTTTGTTTGTCTTTTTTACATAATTAATAAAGATTATTTTTAAAAAAATTAATATATATATATAAAGGTACTGAAGACATTAATTTTTCAGGAGGAAAGCTGAAAAGGGAAATCAAGGGAAATGCTTGTAATATCCATTTTGCCATATGGAATAATGACTACTCTAATTTTCTGAAGCATTATCAATAGTTTCTACTTTGTCATCATTTTCATGAGCTTTTGAAAACTGGAGACTCACCTATATTGACATTATCTTTTCTACCTTTTCTTATAATAATCTGTTTTTATTTTGTGTGTTTGCTATTCTGAAACAGCGAAGTGTTACAGCTGTAGGAGTAGACAGAAAATAGGTGGGATGGCTAAAAATATTTGAAATTACACATTATATTACCCAAATGATGACTTTGGATAACTACTTGCCAGCTGCTGCAAAAATTCCCTCACACACTACTTTCAGCAGACTGTAAGTACCTTTAAATTAATTATATAGGGAAAGTGTTGGAGCTAGCACAATTAGCTTTTATCTCACTGTAGTTTATTTTATCTCATTTTACTGTATCTTACCTTATCTCATTTTATTCTATTTTACTATGGTAGTGCTCAAGTTTTGATATGGTGAACTGACTAATCAATAATCATTGTACTAATTGTATTATATTAATAGAATTAACTTCACATGACAGCAGCATAAACTTCACTATGGCCAAACCAGGTCAGCCTGTATACTTTACTTCTCCTTTATCACAGCTTCACACCTGGTAGGCGTTTGGTGAGGATAGGACATCTGCCATCACAGGACTCATACATTGCTATGTGGTACACTTTATGCTAAAGCTATGGACTTCTCCCATATGGCAGATGAAGTGTGGGAGGTTAGGATTTGCAGGGTTGATAGCTGGCTACTATTGCACTGAAACTGGCAGCCCTAAAGATGCTCCCAAAATGGCTCCAGCTCCAACCTCAGCTCCAACTCCATGAACGTTGACAATAGGAACAATAGCACGTAACAGTGAGGCACAGTCTGAAAAAGCTTGCTATAAATAGTTCCCACTTTGCAGTTTATTATGCAAAATGCATTATTCTGGAAGACAACAGCACCAAAAGCTGACAAAGCCATTTAGTATCATATGGAGAAAATGTTGTATGATTGCTTCCACCATAGAGAGAAGACATATATTCTTTAAAAAACTATGCCAATGTCAGATTCCACAGAATTTCACTCTGCTGAACACCTAATCCCACAGCACTGTCTTATGTCTAAGGATATTTACCCACATAAATATAACTGCGTAACTTTTATCCTTCTCATCTTTCCTATTACTTTCTACTATTGGTATCATGATTATATTATATTATATTATATTATATTATATTATATTATTATATTATATTATATTATATTATATTATATTATATTATATTATATTATATTATATTATATTATATTATATTATATTATATTATATTATATTATATTATTATATTATATTATATTATATTATATTATATTATATTATATTATATTATATTATAATATTATATTATATTATATTATATTTGTTATTGTTTGTATGTACACTGAGAGCGGGTTTTGAGCAGAGTAGCGGTTGTGCCTTCTTTATCACTGGACCAATCACTTCCAGCCTACAGCTTCTCCTTCAGAGCTCCATGCCAACTGGCATAGTCATGTTTTAAGCTCACCCTGCCAACAGCAGCACTTGGGTCTCAAATGTGGGCTTGCTGATCATCAACCCAGCATCCTAACCACATGAGCCACCTGGAATATTATGTGCTTTATCTACAGAGACAGCAAGAGCCAAACATCAGATTCTAACACTGTCCTCATTTTGGTAAGTACAAACATATCCCATTCCTTGGAAGGATTCTTCGTTCTTATGAAGAAGTGTCTATAGCCGTGATGGTGAACCTATGGCATGCGTGCCACAGATGTGCCACAGCAGAGCCCTCTCTGCGGGCACGCCAGCCGTCGCCCCAGCCCAGCTCCACCGGGCATGGCACGCGCCTCCTGCCGGCCAGCTGGTCTTCGTGTCTCTGCCGCATATGCACAGGGGGCAGGTGCCTCTCCATGGCAGAAATGGAGGAGAAAGTAGGGAATGCTGGGGGGAGAAACTGCAGAGATCGGGGAAGGCATGGGTAGCAGAAATGGAGGAGAAAGGTAGAACGCGCTGGGGGGAGAAACTTCAGAGATCGGGGAAGACACGGGCGGCAGAAATGGAGGAGAAAGGTAGGGTGCGCTGGGGGGGAGATACTGCGTAGATCGGGGAAGGCACAGGCGGCAGAAATGGAGGAGAAAGGTAGGGCGCTCTGGGTGGAGAAACTGCAGAGATCGGGAAAGGCACAGGCGGCAGAAATGAAGGAGAAAGGTAGGGCGCGCTGAGGGGAGAGATTGGGGAAAGCACAGGCGGCAGAAATGGAGGAGAAAGGTAGGGCGCACTGGGGGGGGGAGAAACTTCAGAGATCGGGAAAGGCACGGGCGGCAGAAATGCACCCCGTTTTTGGTCTGGAAAGCCTCCTGCCCCAACCTGGAAGCCAAAACGGGGCCTGGGGGGCACATGTGTGGGGGCAGGGCGCATGCGCGAGGGCTTTTGTATTGCATTTTGGGGATTGGGGCATGCGCACGTGTGGACACTCGGCACCAAAAAGATTAACCATCACTGGTCTATAGGTTCTTGCATATTGTAGGATGGATTTTATGTTACTTTACCTCAGTGAGCAGAAGAATAATAGATACAGTACTCTATTGTGGGACTACTGATGTTCCTAATTGAACCTGGCTGTATTTCCCTGATGGTATGCTGCACTCCCACCAAATAGCAATAGCAATAGCACTTAGACTTATATATTGCTTCATAGTGCTCTACAGCCCTCTCTAAGTGGTTTACAGAGTCAGAATATTGCCCCCAACAATCTGGTCCTCATTTTATCAACCTCAGAAGGATGGAAAACTGAGTCAACCTTGAGTTGGTCAGGATCGAACTCCTGGCAGTAGGTAATCACAGATCCCAGATGAGAGGATGTCATCAAATAGGTGCCAAGATAACTCCCTAATCATTAGTCAATCTAAATAAAAAATAATGGTGTTTGGAAAACACCATCAGAGACATAGGTGGCAATTAGATGGTGAACCAATTGAACAGGGTTAACACCTTTGTAAATTTAGGCGTATCTTTTTCCAAGACTGGATCTTGGGCTTGCCATCATCAACGGAGTACTTTTAGAGAAAAAGCCCATTTGAATTTACTGCTTAAACTAAAGAACCATAGTTACCCAGGGTCCCTAGCCCCATTAATTAAAGTTTATAAAGCTAAGGTTATCCCTATGCTCTTGTATGGAGCAGAGGTTTGGGGTCTATACTCAACCACAGTCCCAGAACAAACACAGTCACAGCATTTGAGATGTATTTTGGGTGTAGATACAAGAACATCTGCTGCAGCAGTTAGAGCTGAATTGGGAATTTATACAATTCATGCACTATCCAAAATTAGAGCATATAACTACTGGTGCAAAGTCAATGAAATGGAGACTGACAGACTCCCTAAGTTATATCTACTAGAGCAAATAAAATTACAATCTCCTGGATCACCAAACTAACAAATTTTGTAAGAAACTGTGGCCTTCATGGCACTTCCATAACAGGAGAACAATTCAAAAAAAGAGCTGCCCAAAGAATTAAGGATATAGAAGCACAAAATGATATAGCTATCCTTAGTAAGGTGGGTAACTTGAAATGGCTGAGCAAATACAAATGTACTTTTCAAGTAGACAGCTATTTGAAGTTACAACTGCCAAAACATCTTAGGGAGATATTTACATGAGCAAGATTTGAACAGCTTGACACAATGGTCAGATATGGGAGACTCCATTCTATACCCTACAACAGCAGTTCCCAACCTGGGGGTCGCGACCCCTTTGGGGGCCGAACGACCATTTTCCAGGGGTATCCCCGGCATCCTCAGCTCCCCCCCCCCACTGGCATAAGCCTGGCCATATCGGCTCAACTCGCCCGAGCCCTCCGATTGGTCGGAGAGGTGCCATTCGGCGAGAGGCCTGCAGGAGAGCCCTTCTGACTGGCGGGAAGGTGGCGCGGATGAAGTGCCTTTCCCTGCCTCCTGTGTTTGTCTAGCACCTGCACCCGCGGAGCTTGACTCCCTCCTGCTCCCTTGGGGCCGCGGCGCCCAAGGTCTCCCACTCGAGGGGACTGGAGCAGAGGCAAGGGTCCTTTTGTTGCACGCGCTTCGGGAGACAAACAGGGGGGTGCAGCCTCCGTGCTAGGAGTGGGGGGGTTATTCCCGCCAGGGGCCCTTTTCTGGAGCATCAACCCCACCGGAGCAGAGTGCTTGAGGGGGGAGGGCTGGCGCCCCAGCCGATAAAGAGAAGACCCGCAGACGGAGCCCTGGGCCTGGCAGACTTTCCGCAGCGCCTCTGCCTGCCTTTGGGTGGCGGGGGATCCCGGAGTGGGCATCGCGGTTTCCAGCCCCGCTTGCTTCGCGTGTTGCCTCTAGGAGCTTTTCAAGCCCCGTCACGAAAGGCGTGCGTGACTTTGGCGGGGCCAGGACAGGCGGCTGCCCGGAGAGAGCCATGCCCTTCGCCACGAACACTACAGGTAGACAGGAGCGACTCTGCGAAGGGGATGGCTCTCTCCGGGCAGCCGCCTGTCCCGGCTCCGCCGAAGTCGCGCACGCCTTTCGCGACGGGGCTCAAAAAGCTCCCAGAGGCAACACGCGAAGCGAGCGGAGGCCTCGCCCAGATCTGGAGACTTCGCCCGGACGCCACCATTTGGGTTCTTTTACCCTCTGTGCATGCGCAGAACGCTTTGCACATGCACAGAGGGTAAAAGAACCCAAATGGCGGCGACGGGGTGGGTCACGGTGGGAGCGTGGTGGCGGGACGCATGTCGCGGCATTAGGAAGGTTGGGAACCACTGCCCTACAATGAGCGTCTCTGCATTTGCAGAGCAGCAGAGGTAGAAGACCTGGCTCACATCCTATTTGATTGTTGCTTGTATAAGGGGGTGAGAGAAAGGTACCTTGGTCTATATACCAAACAAATGACCCATTGGGATCCCCATATCAAAACAACTTACCTTATGTGAGGCCAGAACCTGAAAATAACATTTAACACAGCACAGTATTTAAACAAAATGGTTCGGTTGAGATCTGCATACGTGGGACTGATTGGGGTAGATTGCAGGGGTGACACTGAAATATAATTTTATCATATTTTATCTATATCTTAAATGATTGTATTTTATTCAATTTCATTTTAGACTGTATTTTATTCCAACTTCATTTTAAATTGTATTTTATCAAATTCCATTTTAAACTGCTTTTATCAAATGTTAGTAATAATTTGTTTCAGGAACTTTGCACTTTGATATGGCCCAAGGGCTAATCAATAAAGATTCATGTCATGTCACATACAGGAGAATTTTTTAATTGTTAATTGGGCAACACAGTATTATTAAAATAGAAGACAGTAGTAATCAAACATATTATAGCTATATTAACTAAGGAGTCTTTAATTTCTTCCACTGGGGGTACATTTATATTCTATAGTGTTAAGATACTGTATTTTATTGGCATCTAAGACCTTAATACGATATTTCCAATGTTTTCTTTTACTTACTTCACCCTCAGGTCCTTGGTTATTTGGTTCTTCTTCCATGACTCTTCAGTTAAATTTTCAATTTTCTACTGACCACTATTCCAAGAGAGATTGTTCATTTAATCATTTTGCATATTCTTGTGCTCCAATTATTACTGTTCTGTTTGGTCTAAAGGCAAGCTTAAGTACCTATTTCAGTACTCATTTCACTCTTAACAAATATTTCAGCACTTTTGGTTAGGTAGTATTCTAGTGCATCGAGATTTGCTACCACTGGAGTTTCTCTATAATACAATAATATAATAATCACTCAAGCAGAATCACATGTTTTGTACAACTCTGCTTGAAGAATTATACTGTACAAAGGAAATATTATTTGTGAACACTGATCAAGCTTAAGATTCTTAACTGAAAAGCTGTGCTAAATGATTACAAGATAGCTCTCCAATTAAGAATCACAAACTCGTGATGCACATTTGTTGACTGAGTGTATTCATTGTGTATTCATTGTATGTAATATAATGAATAGCTCAGTTAACTAAAATACATCACTATTCATCTACCCGTGTTTCCCCCCCGAAAATAAGATCCTGTCTTATATTTTTTTGAACCCTGAAATAAGCGCTTGGCCTTATTGCCATGCACTCAAAAGCCGGATTGGGCTCATTATCAGGAGATGTCTTATTTTGGGGGAAACAGGATATAATGAGATGATATTCCAAAACAGTTCTGGCTTTTGGTTATTTATTGCAGGGGGGAGTTCCAGTTCTTTAAGAAAACTGATATTCTCTTTAAAAAAACAACCAAATTAATCCCCATGCCTTTAATAATTAAGGTGGCCTGCAAATTTCTCATAATTTAAACTCACCAAAATTCCTCCATGGAATTACAAATTGAAGGTTTTGTCATCATAACTGAAATAATTTTCAAGCCTGGTATGTAGCATTCTTATTCTAGAAGAAGAATGCTGTCTATACAACTGTCCTTCTGTTAAAGTGACCACACCTTACTCATAATTCATGGGAATTTTTACAAAAGTTTTTGAGGTTTTTTTTTTTCAAACTTCTTAAAAATCAAGAACACATATTGAGATGTACAAATCCCTTTTGTTGGGAAAGAATGAATCAAAACAGGAATTTAAGATTTTTTTTTAAAATGTTAACGTTTTGCTATCTTTACCAAGCAATTTGTATATTGGTTCTTTTCTTTTCCTTTTCTTTTGAACGTATGAAAAGAAGCCTGTTTCAATACCTTTAGCATCCTTTGCTGAAACTCAGGTGTTTCTGAGCTTTTGCTTTCTTCATTCCAGCTCTATTATTGTGGGTAACTGTTATGTCCCTTCCTCCCATCATCACTACCACTATTACTACCTGCTTTTCAGATCTTTATTAACCCTTTTAATAGGTTTAGTTTTAATTAAAACTATTAGGTTTTTTTTGTCATATTGTCTTTCTTTCTTTTGTTCGTTTCTTTCTTTTTTTCTAATTGGAACTGTGTCTTCTGGGTTGCCTTCTCCAGTTCCCCTATCCATATCCAGCTTCTTTCTCCATTAGCCTCTCCTACCATAGGATCCTGCTTACAAAGCTCTGACTTAATTGACAAATCTTTTTTCTGGGGGGGAAAATGAGGCACTTGATCTCATTCAGTTCTGAATTCCCTTAAAATCATTAACTCCAGCATTATATGGTCATTTCCTCACAACTACATGTTCCTCCTACCTCCTCAACTAATTCTTCCCTACTGATCAAAATGAAGTCAAATATATAACTAATCCGATTGTGTCTTCCTTCACCCTTTGAAGGAGAAAGCTGTCAGCAACACAAATGAAGGATTCCTGGATAGACCGCACTAAACCAAATCTGTCTCACAGCAAATGCCAAAGTAATTACTGCATTCAACTGCTAAAATTTCTTCCCTTTTTTAAAGATCTGCCATTTTCTTTCAAAAGGCATCATCCATATCTATTCAGTTGGGTACATGTTAACGGACAGCAACAACAGCATTGCTTTTATTTGTTCTTTCTTGCAGCAACTGTATCAAATAATTCATCTGGATTTCAGAGAAGGAATGAGTATTTGTAACATTTCTGCCTCCTTTTCAATTGTTTCTATTCTTTCGAACAAATTACATTCTCTTGTATTATCACTGCTGAATAAAATAGCCACATTTAAAATTACTATTCAATCTAGAATTCTGTTTTTGTTTCCAATACCTCCTAATGCTGAAGACAATAAAGACAAAAAGAACATAATTCAACATATGGCTTCTTATTGAGAGAAGATTATACTTATCAACTATATGCTACTTGTATTCTCAATTTTAATTCAAAAAATAGGGAACAGAAGACATTTCATTGCCAAACTACTTAAGTGAATTTAACATAAACCAGGAAGACCACAAACTTCCTACCAAATGTAAAATTATCAAATTGCATTTACATTTCAGGTAACAAAAGATATATGCACATTCTTTCTTCAGTGTTAAGCAAAATGTTTCTGGATGGCTATAGCAGAGTTTGAACATTTGGGCAGATTTTAAATGGAAAAATTATTGCCTGTGACACTGTATTTGCAATTTTGTGATTAGAAAACAGCTGGGGGTTTCAACGAAATAGAAAGCCCTTGCAGTTGTCATAATAAAATAGTCTATGTTTGGTTTAATAGGGCACTCATTAAATACGCTAACTGCTCTACTGGATGTCAGAAATGCCAGAATTAATATGTCTGAATTAAGAGAGACATTACCAAATTTAAACAGGAGGATAAACTGCATTCAGTTTGCAAATTAATGGCAAAGACTGAATGCTTGTGTTTTAACATATGATTTACTGGCAAGCCTGTTAATCCTGAGGAATGGAATACTCATGATACAAACATGGCAATGAAATAATAATCACATCCTGAAAATGCTCAAGCAGATGTAGAAAAAAATACACAATCCTCAGATCCTTTCAATAAATTTTTATATTCTGACTAGGGAGAAAGGCTAGGCAATGCATAATGACTGAATACAATTGGCAGATTTATCTACAGAGATCATTCTTCCTTTGTTTTCTCTTCATTTTGCAGGATTTCAAACCCCAGACTTACAGACTATTTTTTCACATTACTGGAAAATACATGAACTTCTTTAAAATAATAGCATATTTCAAAAGATAACTAGGCGACAATACATAACATTACATGACATTACAATACATTAGAGTCTCAAAAGATTCTGAGTATCCATTTTTAGTAGTTATTCCATACAGAGTGCATAACAAATGTTAGTAGTTGATGAATGACTAATAAAGTCATTTTTACCTTCAAGAGTGAATTTAACCTTAATAGAATTAATTTAATGAACAGCAACTAAAGTTCTTAAACTTCTTAGGTCAGATAATTGTCAATATTTTTAACTTCACAACTAGTTTCTTTTTTAACCAGGAATTCATGATACATGCTTTCTCTATAAATTGCAACTTGAAAAGCCATTTGTAAAAATTTCATACAAAGCAAATTATCCAGAATATTTGAATACATAGCATATTATTGTCAAAGGCAGGAGGCAGAGGAAAACCTGTTGGCCAGATACGTTCTAATTAATGCTATTAATTAATTTTATATTGTAGTTACATAGAGTAAATGTAAATGTGATTAAAATTCATAAAACTAAGATACAATCTTAAGAGTAAAGACTTGCCATAAATTTTGAATGATGGCGCTACACTTAATGGTTTTAAGTGGGAAAAGCAGTGGCCATGTCTACTTTTACAGATAGTTCATATTACAGAATATGCCTTTCTCATTAATTGTATTTCACTGGGCTTCACACTTCTGCAGAAGAGAGGGTGAAATGAAAGACGTATTGTTTTTTTTACTACAGATACACTAATCACTAGTGTTAATAGGTGCCTACATGTCTCTTAGAAATGTATTCTGAATATGCTCAAAATTGTTGTAGATATTCTAAAGAACAGAATTATTAACAGCGAGAGGTTCAGCAGCAAGAGTCAGAATAGCCAATTCCTTCAATTCAAATGCCACTACAACACCTTCACAAGTGATTAAAGATAATTCACTCCTTTGGCCAAGTCTGAAATATTTTTGTCAGGGTTCTAAATATAATTTACATAAATACAATAAATTAAATATTATTTTTGAGAGTGAGGTAAATTCTAAGTCATGGATAAATAATTTTACATTTAGAATATTAAAATAATATAGGAGAGCAAATTAGACTGTATTATCTATTACCTTTAGCTTGTTAACCATTAACTGCAGACAGTGCTTCATCAGTAAGAAATCCACTGATCTACAAGCATTAAACTACACAATTGCAATGTCATGTAATAGTAGAATTGTTGGGCTACTTTACACAAATCCATATATTTATGGATTTAAACTGATATCAAAAGGAAAAAAGGTTAATGTTATTATTTTTGAAATGATCTATATGATAGGCTTCTACTTTGTCCAAATACTTTTTAAAAGCTCTAAAAACGATACAACTCAAGAGTATTTACATTCTCCAGCAATCTATACTATTATTTAGATTTATATGCTTACCCTTCAAAACAGATTTCAAGGCAGCTTACAATATATGAAAATCACGCAAAAGCAGGATATATATAATAAAGTATAGCTGTTTTGCTAATGGATTATTTAAAATGAAGTTTATATGGTCTCCCTTAAAGTATGATAGCTAAGAAAAAAAAAGATCTGTCCTCTATTTTTCCTCAACACGTTGAAAAATGGCACTTCAAATATTGTATAAGAAAAATAAATTTTTCTATACTCACCCGATCTACTGATCCAACGTCGTCACCAGCTAAGCAGATAGGAGAGGCCATCTCCAGAATTGATAAATTAGATGGAGCATCAGTAGTAGATGAGGATCTGGGACGACCTGAATTAATATCTTGGACAGACTTCCTGGTGATTTGAGGACTTCCTTTCGGAGGATCTGACTTGCCCCGTTTGCTATGAAGGCTTGTTCCTCTCTTCATTTTAGGTGGCACTCTGATTTGTTGGAGAACTCTATTCAGAGCTGTAGAGTGGGTAGAGACACCATCAATTTCAGCACAGCTGTTTTGGTTTTCCAATTCTGTTTCAGGTTCCATATCAACCTGAGTTTGTTGAACATCATGCGGAGATACTGACGACCTCCTACGCTGTTGCTGGAAGAGGTGCTTCAAACCTTGACCAATTACATTAATGTTCTCCAAGGCATTGTGGGTAATTTTGGACAGCTTTTGTTCAGATTCATGCTGCCTTTTGTTTTCTGGATCTTGAATTTTGTTTCCAACATCAGGGTCATCATAGAGTTGTTCACCACTAGAAGGCTCCATGAGGTGACAACGCAAGATTATTTGACAAGTCAAACACAAATGTGTTGGGTCTTTAAATTTTGTTTTTTTTTTACTAAAAAATGCCAAGATTGTCAGCCAATAAAGTGTGCAATTGCTTCAATTGTGCATATACATACAGCTGTGCCACGCTGGTCTCATGCTTATCTAATGTTAAAGAAAAACCTAAAGTTATCCATCATGCAGAGATTAATATATATCCATGTGAAAACATGCAATTAGTTTACAATTCCCACAAATTCTAAAGCACCCTATGAAGCATCTTTTTACCATGGAGATTTAAATGTATTATCTATTGAGGGCAGAACATACAACTTATGAATAGTTGGCTTTTTATTAGAAAAAATGTCCAAAGAAAGAACTGAAAACTATAAGCCATGTTTCCCTGAAAAAATGCTGCTATGTTGGAAGCAGAAAAAAAAGTCAAGATGATATGAAACACTGAATTTTATCTCATAATGTAAGAAATATCTAGTGGTATAATATTGCCAAAAAATTAAACAATGGGTAAAAAAAGTATTTTCTTTTTCTGCTAAAAGCGTGGATTGGCCTCCCGGAATACCCCCAATCAGCTGTTCCAGGCTGCAGGGATTGCCACAGATCATCGCCACCTCCATGCCTCACGTTTTTGGCCTCTGTATCTCGCATTTTCAGCCTCCAAATGCTCCGTTTCAGACTCGTTCAAGGCTGCAGGGATCGCCAGAGCACATTGCCGCTGATCGTCGCCTCTGCGCATCACGTTTTCGGCCTCAGTACATTCCGTTTTTGGTCTCTGCATGTCACGTTTTCGGGCGGTTCCAGGCAGTGGGGATCGCCGTCGCCAATCCCCACTGCCTGGAACCATCTGAAAACACAACGCACAGAGGCCAAAAACGGGGCGTTCGGAGGCTGAAAACATGAGAAACAGAGGTGGCGATGGTCTGTAGCAATCCCTGCAGCCTGGAACAGGTCTAAAACACAATGCGCAGAGGCCGAAAATGACCGAAGGTTGGGGGCCGGTGGGTGGCCAGGACTACATTTGGTGTATAAGACGCACCCAAATTTTCACCCTCTTTAGGGAGGGGGAGTGCATCTTATACTCAGAAAAATACGGTAATTTATTTACAAAAACTGAAATGACCTGTCCCAATTTAAAAAAAAACTATTTAGACACACAAATCCTCAAGTTAGATACCATTAGTATTCCCCTCATAAACCCTGAAACACATAAAGAAGTAAGAACAACGTGAAGAACAATTATGAAGATATTTTGATTTGTTGTTAAAAGAGCCACATGCATTAAATTTGTAGGATTATTAAGATGCAAACATCATAAAGCATGCAAAGCATAGTTATAGTTTCCAACATTAATCCAAATTCAGAAAAATCATCTGTCAAAATATTTAGTACAAGTGAAAACCTGAAAACCTCTAAAGAACACAAGTTTAATAAAAGTTGCAAGGTATAGTTCTGTGATGGTGAACATATGGCACGTGTGCCACAGGTGGCACACGGAACCATATCTGCCGGCATGGGAGCCGTTGCCCTAGTTCAGCTCCAGCGCGCATCGGCCAGCTAATTTTTGGCTTGCATGGAGGGAGGGCGTTTTTGGCCTCCGGTGGGGCAGGGGAGGCCGTTTTCACCCTCCCCAGGCTCCAAGAAAGCCTCCAGAGCCTGGGGAGGGCAAAAACAGGCCTACCGGAAGTCAGGAAATGGGGCAGCGGGGGAGGGGGGTTGTGCACACATGTGCAGGGCAGCGCGGGGGTCACACACGCATGCACGGGGGGGCAGGGCACAGGGGGCATTGAATTATGGGTGTGGCCACACGCGTGTGCGCACTTTTGGCACTTGAGGGAAAAAAGGGTTGCCATCACTGGTAGTTTATCTAGAGCACTGTTTTTCATCTATGGCAACTCAAATATAGATGGACTACAAATCGCAGCATCCCATAGTCAACTTGGTCAGTGATGAACATTTTGAACCCACATACCAGAAATCCCAAAGATGCTTTTTCAGGAGGCAACTGGACTTTCTTGTTTTTTCTTTTGAACACATTTCCCTTCTCATCCAAGAAGCTTCTTCAGTTCTGACAGGATAGTGGGGAATGGAAGAGAAGTGAAACATCTTCCAAAAACAACAACAACAAGAAAGTCCAGTTGCCTCCTGAAAAAGCATCTTTGGGATAACCATGACCTGGATGACTGAGAATCTCTACAGACACATACCAGTAAGTTGCCACACCTGGGAAACACTGATCTAGAGATTAATAAGACTCCCCTGGTTAAATAAGTTATACCTTTCTGCATTTGCAAATAGAACAATACAAGTTGCTAGACAACTATTCATTCTTTTTGTAGTTAGTCAAACTAATTCCCCTGTTAAGTTTTATAGTTTATTACACAGTGATTATATGCTCAGAAAAAGTATGTCTTTTATTATTTACTCAAAACCAATTATATTTGAATGTGCTGGATAATCACTAAGATGTTTAGAGGTGAGTAACATGATTGTCACAGTACTAAATTCTACATTTACCTACCATCAGCTATAAATCCTATGTGCATTCAATACGGGTTTGTCACGTTGTACTGAGGCCTTAATCAGATTTATTAGACCAGAAATAGGCAATCTTCATTTCCCAAATATCTATAAATAGCTTAATACTGAACTGCAGAAATAAAGCAGCCAAGTAGCCTGATAATTGACTGGTTTTCACATTGTAAAAATAGGAATAGAAAGACTCATTTCCATAGTTAAATCTATCCCCATCCATCTCCAAAGTAACACAATGAAAATTTTGTGACAAGAGTAACTGAATTTCAATTATGTATTTTTATTTTGGGAGAGAGTTGTTTAACAGTGGAAATGGAAGTGGATTAATTATCAGATGCTTTCTGCACCCATTCTAATACCTACAACTTCCAAACTCCTAAAAAGGTAAAATAGGCCAACACCTGTAGCTCCACTCTTTCTAGTACCTTACTAAGGATTGCTAGCAGATAAAGAAGTTACACTTATTTGCATCTTTTGCTCATCACTGACTCAAGAATTATTACATGGTAACATTGATCCTTAGATAGCATGAAAATCATACATATTTGTAGCTAATTACATCTTTTCAGCATGATTCTTCAAAATGCCATTTTATATTTTTTAAGCAGGCTTACTTCTTCCTTATGAGTACAGCAAAATGTTTCACTACTTTTGTAAAAAGGCTCATAGTACTCAACTAAACTGTTAACCGGTAAAGTGGTCAGTTTTCAACATGATGTAATTCTAAGTTGCCAAGAAAGATATCCGATTTGCTGATTAATATAAAAATTAAGAATACTTTTGAGACCAGATCTCTTTATGCAGCACAGACTGGAGGAAATGCACTACATTTTAGCTAACAAACTAAGAATACTAGAGCTTGCTTAAAAAAATGTCTTCCTGTGCACTCATCAAAATTTTCACATGCCTGTACATTTTTCCATCTGTTGATCTTCCTTTTCAAATTCAACATTTTTCAAATTCTGTATATAAAAGTACAGTATTTTGTTCATATGAACAAATAATAATACAAAATATCTGTTACCTTAACTAAAAATTAGGAAGTGACTTCTTACCTCCACCACTTATCCTTAAGCATGAATAGCTGGTGGGGCTCCTCTTCAAACAGCAGCTTGGGAATGAATGAAAAAAATAAATAAATCTTAGAACAGAACCAACCCTCCAGATCAGAATAATGTGATTTGTAGAATACCCTCAAAGCATACATTGTGCTAAGTGTAAAGTTCTAGCTGACCTCAGGATAGTCACTAAAGCAGAGAACAGAAAAATACAATGATGCCTATGCACCTGCTGCCATCTGCAATTTTTGGTTTTGCTGAATGCGAGCTTCCTTTACAATGCTGTGTTTTGTCCCTGCAGCCAAACAATCTTGAAATGAACTGCCAGAATTGGTGAAAGATGCAGCTTCTCCAAGCTGAATTTTTCAAATGCACTTGTTCAAGAAGAGGTTTCCTTTGTAATTTACAGCATCACAAACAAAATGAATAGATCTACTGTATTTTTCGGAGTATAAGACGCACCTTTTTACCCCCCAAAAGAGGGTGAAAACCTGGGTGCGTTTTATACACCGAATGTAGCCCCACCCACCCACCTACCCCCACCCTTTGGCCTCTGTCTTCCAGCAATTTTCCTGTTTGCAGCAAACAGGGAAGAGCCTGTTAAGACAAGCAAGTCCTTAGCAGCTTCCTGATCCCCAGCTGATTTGCCACGTGCTAAAATGAAACTGAAACTGCAAAGCGGCAAATAGCTGGGAGAGGCAAGCAGATTTTTATTTTCTGCTGAACTGGATGCAAGGGGGTAAGTGAATAACTATAAATGTCTGTAGAATGTTCAAATTATTAGACTTATTTTTGAAAGACTGCTTTATTATCCAGGGGTCTCCAACCTTGGCAATTTTAAGACTTGTGGACTTCAACTCCCAGAATTCCACAGCCAGCTTTGTTAGCTTTGCTGGCTGTGGAATTCTGGGAGTTGAAGTCCACAAGTCTTAAAGTTGCCAAGGTTGGAGACCCTTGTAAATCTAGACAACTTAACAAAATAAAGAAGCTTTTTAAAATAAATGCTTGCTCTGAAGTGCTATTGTATCTTCTTCAACTAAAATGTATTAATCCCTGATATATGTTATTCCTGGATGAATATCACATTTGTAGCAATTATTAAGGCACAAGCATAGGAAAATGGGTTTCCTCTAACTTTTGATGATCTGAACAGCAATCCAATTCTATTCCCAATTACATTACAGGCAGAGGTGGGTTCCTCCCGGTTTGGACCGGTTCACCCGAACCGATAGCAAACCGCTGGTGACATCCCAATGATGTCACGGAACCGGTTCGGTCGGTGCCGGTCCGTGGGCGCCACCATCTTTTTTGGGGGAAGGGTTCAGATTTGGGGGGGGGATTTTTTTCCAGGGTTTTTGTTTCTTCTGCGCATGTGCAGAAGCCGAGTTTCCAGCACTGTGCATGCATCACAACCTTTTTTTGCTTTTTGGGGGGTTGGATTTTTTGCCACTGTGCGTATGTGCGCCCATGCAGCACGCCCACGAGGCGCGGGAGGAAGCGAACCAGCAGCGAGGTAAGTTAAAACCCACCCCTGATTACAGGTCTATCTAACAGAAAACAGAGACTTAATAATAAGCAAGGCTTGAAATCATTGAAAAACCTATATCATGGTTTGGTCCGAGCATCATCTCGGGAATACTTCAAATTCACTTTCTGAAGTCCTCAAATTAAACTCTTTTCTTAATTTTTGAAGCATCATTCCCTTTATTACCATGTTCAGCTGATATGTACTAACTGAACTGAAAGAAGTAGAATCACTCAATAGATTGGATGGCTATGCTTGCTCAGAGAATGAAATATGTACAAAAAATACTGTAGAGGGTAAATTCCACACTTGGAATCAATAAGAATAGAAGTGAAAATTAAACAGTCAACATAATGAGGTCTTTATAGACAAGGGATACTACAAATAGATAGCTGCCATAGCTCAAAAGGGATATTGTAGAACTAAAAAAATGTAAAAAAGAATAACCAACACAATTAAGGAAACATAAAAGTTTCTGTACTAGAAAAGGTTATAGCATGCTGGGGTTTTGTTTTTTTTGTCTGGAACGAAAATAGCTGAGCCAAGGCATATAAAAAATACAAAAAATGCTTTTGTAGAAATCTTTTCCAATCACAGTTCAGGCTGTATACCAAAAGACCAATGATCATACTTGTAAATGGCTTAGGATGGAGGTAGTGTATTCATTCTGGCCAGCAGTGAAATCTACTTACCTTCCCTACCGGTTTGGAAGCGTGCGCTTTGCACGTGTGCCACCATCGTGCATGCTTTTTCATCCTCTGCACATGTGCAGAAGGGTTTGCGCATGCACAGAGGATTAAAAACAAGAAAATGGCACCGCCCGGGCGGGTGGGCGCCGCCTCCGGTACCGGTTCTCAGAACCAGCAGCAGCAGCCACTACCGGTACACCAAAACCGGGCTGAACCGGTAGCATTTCATCCCTGATTCTGAATGTCCCTAATCTCTCTAGCTTTTTTTTTTTTCAGTGAACACTTGTATGATATTCAGCAATCTCTCTAGCTTTTGAAATAATTGATTACGGTATTCTTCTGGCCCAGTGAAGGCGGTTGGTATTGGGGATGTTTTTCAATAATTCTCCTTCTTCCTCCAAGGCTGGTTCCAACTGGTATTGAGAGGAGGAGAAAACATCCAGACATAGGCCTGTTTTGCATGGATTTCTGTTGTGGCCTGCCAGCAGCCTGTGCAGCTGGAACTGATTCTGGCAGCGCAGAGGCTGATGTGGTGATGCGCCAGCGGCCTGTGCAGCTAGCACCCGAGTCGGCCAGTGAGGAGGCTGGAGAGGACGGTGCCAGAGGCAGAGATTCAGCCAGGGTCTTCAGTACCTCCAGAAGCTCCCATCAGTGATAAGAAGAGGAGGAGCCTATTCTCAATGCACGGGCACACAGAGCTGCCAAAAGGCATGAATGGTTCCTCAGAAGGTCTCCTCGGGAGTAAGGCTTAGAGCTAATTGGCCACTCCCCTAGCCTATTTAAGGGATGACAACAAAGGAAGCAATTTGCAGGAAACAACGTTCATTCATATTCCTTCCTGTCTTGACTCTGATCAGCTCTTGTTCTCTCTCTTGGCATTTTTCCTGCAAATTGCTTCTGGGCATTTTGCCAACCACCGTAAGCTTGCTGATATCTACAAGACTGTTGACTCAGCCTTGAGTTATTATTTCGTGGACTCGTGCTGGCTGTTAATGAAGTTGAATTAACAGCCGGTGTTCAGAAAAGACTGCTTTAAACTGTATTTGTGTTTGACGACTACTAAGAAAGCTCATTAGTCCTTACTTAGTAAAGTAAGGATTTGTACTGATTTTGTGTGTGTTGCGTTCTTTGTGGTTCGTAGCTGGGGCAGAACAGGTTTCACTCTCTCCCTGCTTCTATTTAACATGTACCATATGTGGAACCACTGAGCAACCACATGTCAGTGCAGGATCAAAATATCATCTGTACACTGATGATACTCAGTTATACCTCTTTACTTGAGGCTGTGCAGGATGCCATCAAGTGCTTCCAGAGTATGGAGGCTGTATGGGGAAGAATAAGCTTTGGCTCAACCCTGACCCAACTGAGTGGCTCTGATTTTAAGGCTTCCTATCAAATGATTTTTCATAGTTAACTCCAGATGAGAGAATATATCCCTAGGAAACATTCATGTGCACTCTTGGAGTCTTCCTGGATATGCAGTTCCTTTTCAAGCAGGTGGCCAAAAAACCCTACATACATCTTGTGTGCCATTTGTGCTCGTACTTGGATCAGAAAGCACTGCTCATGGTTACTCATGCCATGGTCATCTATAGACTGAACTACTGCAACAAGCTCTACATGGGACTGTCCTTGAAGAGCTTTCCAGAATGCAGTGGCACCATGGAGCATCCATGTAACATTGCAGCTCTGTGAGCTATACTAGTACCCAGTAGGCTTCCAGATGCAGTTCAAGGAACTAGCTGTTATCTTTAAAGCACTACATGGCATTGGACTAGGTTACTTATGGGACTATCTATCTCAGTGATGGCGAACCTATGGCACGCGTGCCATAGGTGGCACGCGGAGCCATATGTGCTGGCACACAAGCCGTTGCCTAGCTCAGCTCCAGTGCGCATGTGCGCACCAGCAAGCTGATTTTCGGCTCGCACGGAGGCTCTGGGAGGGCGTTTTCGGCTTCTGGAGGGCTTCCGGGGGGACTAGGAAGGGCGTTTTTGCTCTCCCCAGGCTCTAGGGAAGCCTCTGGAGCCTGGGGAGGACGAAAAATGGGCCTATCGGGCCCACCAGAAGTCGGGAAATGGGCCATTTCCGGCCTCCAGAGGGCCTCCGGGGGTTCAGGGGGGCCATTTTCGCCCTCCCCAGGCATTGAATTATGGGTGTGGGCACTCACGCATGCGCGATAGCATACGCGCATGCACTTTCGGCACCTGAGGGAAAAAAGGTTAGTCATCACTGATCTATCTCCAATCAATTCAACCCATCTCACTAGAACTTTCAAAAGGGGATGCCACCTGTAGTTGCACCTTCTCTGTCACGGCACTTACCTTATGAAATTGCCTTCTGTATCTACCTCCCCCCCCCCCCGGAAATATGGAAGGACCCAACTTTGTTGGCCTTTAAAAAAAACCATGAACATCTGGCTATTTCCCCAAACACTTGGACCAGCATTGTTAACAAGAGAACACTAGATGTGGAAAATCAGATTTTTTTTATACAGTCCTGATGTGGGTTTTTTTTCCTAATTAGATGTATTTATATTTGTGCATTGCCCAAATGGTTAGATGGGTGGCCATATAAATTTGACTAATAACTTTTTTAAGATGAGAATAAAGAGAAGTTTTTTCCCTGCCTTCATGGTGTTTGAGTGCAGGGCCCTCTGATAAAAATAAATATGGGGAGATTCAATAAGCCTTTATATAACATGGTTGTGGAATTTCTTAACATTCAGTATACTGATAACTACCAATATAGATAGTTTTAACATGAATTCATGGCGAATCTGGTTATCAGTAACTACTAATAATCATGGTTCTTTGCTACCTCAGGCAGCATACTTTAAATACCATTTGCTGGAGAGAGATAAAGGAAGAAACTTAAAACTACTGCAGAGCTCACTTGCTCCAAATGTTAACCTCTTTTCTGTGGACCTCAAAATAGAAACATCTGTAACATCTAGAGCAGTGATGGCTAACCTTTTTGCCATCACATGCCAAAAGTGGGGGGGTCGCACATGTGCGTGCCCATACCCATAATTCAATGCCCCCTGCCCCTGCGCGAGCGACCCCCCGCGCTCCCCCCGCTTTTGGCACACAATGGCACAGTGGGCCCATTTTTCGCCGTCACCAGGCCTGGGGAGGGCGAAAATGGCCTTCCCCCACCCCCCCGGTGGCCCTCCGGAGGCCAGAAACTGCCCATTTTCCCCGACTGCGGTAGGACTGGAAGGCCCGGTTTTCGCCCTCCCCCGCCTCCAGAGGCTTTCCTGGAGGCTGGGGAGGGTGAAAATGGCCTTCCCCACCCCCACAGAGGCCCTCCAGAGGCCAGAAACATCCTCTCAGAGCCTCTGCGCAAGCCCTTTATTTACCTCAAAATGGGCCGCTGGAGACTCCTGGGAGGGGAGCGGGCGTGGCCAGCCAAAAATCAGCTGGCCAGCGTGCACATGCACGCTGGAGCTGATCTAGCTCCTGTGCCGGCAGGTATGGCTCCGCGTGCCACCTGTGGCACGCGTCCCATAGGTTCGCCATCACGGATCTAGAGAGTTAAGTCAGTGTACAATATCAGT
Organism: Diadophis punctatus similis; assembly: GCA_023053685.1. NCBI lineage: Eukaryota > Metazoa > Chordata > Lepidosauria > Squamata > Dipsadidae > Diadophis > Diadophis punctatus. The sequence continues at coordinate 210,047,210 of JALIGW010000002.1, read as the reverse complement.
AAATAGTGTGGCTAATATTATTCATATCAGCAGAATTAATCCTATATTTTATTATTAAATATTATTTTGACTGATATTCTACGTAAAACGTTTTTTTATTTAACCCAAGGAAATGCATATTGGGATTATCCAGTTTATTTTGATAATATGATAGAAAAAAGCCACTATCAACAGCACATAATTTATTAAGCAAAAATCTAACCTAGCAAAAGTTAAAATGTTAAGACAGCCTATATAAGTATATTAGGGACTATGTACTGTATATTTGTGTATCAGTGTGGTGCATAAATATATGCATGATCCTCTTTAATCATTTCTTTTTCAAGCAGAGAGTCATCTATAAGAAAAATCAGCCAAGAAAGCTCTCCATGGAAAAATAACCCTCTCAGAAACATCTACTGTATTTACATATAATTGATTTTAATGTTGTTTTGTTGCTTGGCTTAAGTTTACAAAAAGGAAAAATAAATAAAAATGCTTTACAAAAGAAAGTGCATTAGAAAAGAAATCTCAAACCATTAGGCCGAGAAATGTATTTTTTCTGATCTTATTTTTTTTAGAGGCTATGATATTAAAATGAATCCACTGCTGTTGCTTCTTTTCTGGGCTTAATTTTATGGTTGCCTGCATAGAAAGGTCAGCCGTCAGAAACTATTGTTTTTATTGTCTGATGGAAATTTTAAATTTTAAATTTAAAAAAAAATATTTAAAAAAAATTCCTTCAGGCATTCAGCATGGACTAGCCCTGTTTCTTGTTTCAAATTTCCACTTTCCCCACCTCAAAATATTTAGAGTTTTATCCCACTGGAAGGTTCCTAACTCCATATTCCAAGCCAGAACATTCAGAGCACAGCTATTTTGTTTCAAGCTACAAACAAAAAGCATGCATGATTCTACCAAATTAGATTTTTATTAAACCACAATTAACAAATGCAGGCATCAGATCCCACCAAAGCACTGTTTATTTTTCAAAGAACAATAAAAAGATGTAACTATAATAACCTTAGATATATCTTTAGTAGAATAACTTTTTTAAACTTCCCAGACAATGAAAATTGGTACTATAAATTAAACAAGTACATAAAAGCAGACTCGAATGAAATATCGCCAAACTATTCAGAAATGCGAAAAAGTTCTGTATCTCATATCTGCTCTTCCATTTTAAATCCAAGTAATCTGTATATAAATGAATATAACAAATAAAGGAATAAGTATAAATGGAATAACTATAAAGTTTACTTCTTCACAAACTTGCTTTAACAAATTTGAAAAACTATCAAAAAGCTCCATGAAATTTTTTAATTTCTTAATTATTGATAAACATATTTATGAAATGTTTAGAATGCTTCCATCTTGAGGCTTTAAGAGTCTTATAAACATATAAAAGGATCATACATGAAATTGCAAAAAATCTGAAACTAGGGTACATAATTAAAATTTAAGTATTTATAAATCTATATAGTAGCCTATGAAGATAATCTGTAAAGTTTTTTTGTGTGAAATCATACTATTTTTCCAAATCTTTTTAAGAAAAGCTATCTTGTCTGGCAAAAGTAATAAACAAATGCAACTGATACAAAATAAGTATAATTTATTTTTGAGATTGTTTAATGCATTTTTGATCGTATGAATATAATCTAGAATATATAACCTGCCATCTTGTTGTAAAATGTTAATCTTCCAAGAAAGCTAATTTTTAAATAACATGCTTTCCCCCCCCTTCTGTTCAACTATTTCCGATTCTGGGGATGCTTGGAAAAGTCCCTGAAATTTTCCTGTAAGGTTTTTTTCAGAAATTGTTTGCCATTACTTCCTTCCTAGGGCTGAGAAAGAATAAGAATTAGTACTTGCCATACTCATCAGAACATGGAGATTATATAATTATAATAAAATATATAAAATATTATTATATAGTGACATGTAGCCATTGATTTAATTCATCACAAGTTGAGGCAACAAATTAAAATATATGTTTCATATTTTATGTGCTATTCTGTCCACACTTTTAGTTCTAAAATTAAATGTGGTGTGATGAGGGAAACGTCCTAACTAGAAACGTGTCACAGGAAGAAAGAGATAAACCCGGCATGAATGCAATCTATAGTAAATTAATAGTGATTTTTAAAAGTTCTTCCTCAAAGAACAGTTCATGCACCTTGTCAGTTTGGCAAAATCAAGTTCTCACAGTTTCCACTGTATGAGTAACAGAAGAGTTGAATCCATGTAGGTCATGATGAAGTGATGGAATACCTTGTTTTCATTTTGGGAAGTACAAAAAGATGACTAATACCTCCTAAAGAGAGGCTACAAGGGAACTTTACCTATACAAAATAGCAAAACATAAAAAACACTTTATTTCCTTCAACTATTGCACACTGATTCCTGATGTAACTAAGAGATAACTGTTACAAGGCTTTCCAAAACATTCATGGTCAATTCATGGTTAACATTTCAATATTTTGAAAAATTAATGTTCCTTAGTTTGCTCATATGTTTGTATGCTTTCCAAAATTGGATTTTAAAAAAACTAATGAAGATTCTATCACATTAAAGTATTTAAAGTTCTTAAAAGTGACTACTCTGCCAACTTGGGAAAAATACAATTTTCAATTTTAATAAAACTATGCCCATAAAATACTTCATTTGTTTATGCCCACCGGACTCTTAGTAACTTTTAAATTAGATAATGATTAGTTAGGATGCACTACTGTAAACCTGATCTTTGAATTACATGTCAGAGACCACTTTCCAAAAATAGTGGATGGAATAAGGACAAAAATTAAGAAATTTGATTGGCTAAAATAAAAATGCAATACCAACATTACTCTCCTGTTGTAAATTTTAAAACTTTTGCATTGTGTCCTGTAGTTGTATTGGATAACAACTTTTGAAGATCAGGGTCAAATATATGTATGCAGAGCAGGCATTTAGTTTCTGTAACATTTTTTTAAAAGCAGTCAATCATATTTTCAGATTATATTGGCATGTTATTGTACTGTATTGTATTGTTATTTCTTTAAGATGCTATTTAAAACCCTGCACCTATTTTTATATTTAAAAGGGCAGCAGATCTTTTTTTGGGAAGAAACAATCACCAGGAAAGAACTGGGATTCTTACCCAGAAGTTAACTTTATGAAAAAGAAATTTTATTTGGTTACAGAGAGAGAAAATTAAAGACCAGCTCATCCCGCGCACCTAACGAAGTCGGATATAAGCTGTTACCAAATTAAGGATACTGCACGTAACCACAGTATAATACGCCCCTAAACAAAGCTAACTAACTCAATTCGGAAGACGACCTCCTCCTCCTCCTCCTCCTCCTGGCAAAACAAACGCGGCAAAAAATTAAGCCGGCATCCGAAAACCACCGGCACCGTCGAGGGCCGATTTCTAAAACAGACCGTTGCTAGCACACACACACACAAAAAAAAGCCTCGAGTCTTAGTCTCTCGCCCCGTTTGTTGACATTTGCCATTGTTTTTCAAACTGAGAACCGAACAAATGCGAAGCCGGGAGAAGGACCAGTCATATTTCATTTCCCCGATCCCTTTTGAAACCCCTCCATCCACCACCCACAAAAGGAACCCCACGCCGGTGCGCAGTTCCGAAGGTATAAGCAGCCCGCAAAACCCACCCGAGTCCAAATCTCCCCGCGATTTCTTCCTCCTTCCACGGAGCTGCTTGGCGAGCGGGACAAAGCGGAAAAGCCGAGAAAGCTGCTCCCGGCTGAGCCCGGATCGCAAAACCGGGAACTGGGGGAAATAAAAAAGGGGGTGGGGACGATCAGCCAGGACGATCACAGAGAGCAGGTAGGCGGCAGAAAGATCCAACAGGCCAAGCAAGGGAAACGGGGGGGGGGGGGAGCAAGTGGCAGGCCGGCCAGGGTGGCTGCCTGGGCACCGGCGTCCCCAAAGAGAAGGGCTGAGAAGCGCCAATTGCGCCCACTTACCGGCTGGGGAAGTCGGGGGAGGCAACGCCCCAGCAGCTCCTGTAGGGGCGGTGACGGCGGCGGCGGTGGTGGCTGATCCTCCATCCCGCGGCTCCAAGCGCCGCCAACACTTTCTTTTTTTCTTCTCCTCCTCCTCCTCCTCCTCTTCCTCCTTCCCGCCAGCCACTGCCTCCTCACAGCAAAGGCAGGAACGTCGCGTAGTTGCGCAAGAGGTCGCCAGCCGCACATACACATTAAGCCCCCACCTGACGTCACTTTTGCGCGTACCGAGGCGGAGGGGGAGGTGGGGCGCAGCAAGGAGAGCGCGAGCGATTGGATCCACCCATCTCGGCTGGCAATTGGAGGAGAGAAAGCGGAGGCGAAGAGGAGAGAGAGAGAGGTCGCAGGACTGCGGGAGGGAAAAAGCAGGGACTTGCCTCGTCGACTTCCTGCGGAGGATTCTGAACTCTATGGTTAGAGCGGGGCTTCCTCTTGGATGCGGTTGCTAAGAGATCGGCGTACGCTTGGCTGGATGCTTTGACTCACGTGCGGAGGCTTGAGAGAGAGAAGTGCTATGTCTTCCTTCGGAGTTATTTTTTTTTTGTCTGGGGCCAGACTTCTCCGTAGTCACCGCCGCTTACCTTTCTAATGGGGTTGGGTTTTTTTTTTGCGTTAATTCGGAATCTCGTTTCCTCACTTTCCTTTAAGTGAATGAGAGCGAGAATTTTTTGGAGAACGGGAATGGAATAAATTTAATATTAAGTCCGTAATTGTATATATCTGCTAATGTCTGAACGACCCTATTTTCTTTGGGAAAGGAAAGATTGCATCAAACAATCCGCTCTGTACATAATAAAAGAGTTAACAAAAATCCAGTGTGTCACAGACGTCACAGCAGTATTTATCAATTCTTTATTTCCAAAAGCACCTGGAACAAGACAGTGCAGAATAAAAGTGTTGGAAGCGATAAATTAAAGTGATGTCTTATACTTCAAAAAATATGGTCACTTGCATTGGTCAAACAACTCAAAACACACTGACGATGTCTCCTCGAATGGTGATGAATCGTTTGCAACCAAATTGCTAAGCTTGGAGCTCAAACCAACAGCCTAAGGTTATTGCTAGGCTTGAAAGATAACCTTATCACAGCGCTGCCCATCACCAAGGTACAGGCAGTTCTCAACTTATGACCACAATTCAGCCCAAAATTTTGGTTGTTAAGTGAGACATTTGTTAAGTGAGTTTTGCCCCATTTTACAACCTTTCTTGCCTCAGTTGTTAAGTTAATCACTGCAGTTGATAAGTTAGTAACCTGGTTGTTAAGTGAATCTGGTTTCCACATTGACTTCACTTGTCAGAAGGTTGCAAAAGGGGATCACAGGTGGCGCAGTGGTTAGAGTGTAGTACTGCAGGCTACTTCTGCTGACTACCGGATGACTGCAATTTGGCAGTTTAAATCTCACCAGGCTCAAGGTTGATTCAGCCTTCCATCCTTCCGAGGTGGGTAAAATGAGGATCCAAATTGTTGGGGGCAATATGCTGACTCTGTAAACCACTTAGAGATGGCTGTAAAGTGGTATATAAATCTAAGCGCTATTGCTATCACATGACCTTGGGACACAGTCATAAATAGGAACCAGTTGCCAAGCATCTGAATTTTGATTACATGATCATAGGGATGCTGCAAAGATCGTAACTGTGAAAAATGATCATAAGTCATCTTTTTCAGCACTGTTGTAACTTTGAATGGTCACTAAATAAATTGTTGTCAAGGACTAACTATATATCATACTAATTTACAGCCAAGTTGGTATAGCTTAGTGACATTTTTAGAAGATATCATTCAAGCAAGACTATAATTAGTTAAAAAGTACGCATCGACATCACACTTGATTTTGAAGAAGCTCTCAATATTTATCTCATATAGCTTTTCAATTTTGTTATATCAGATTCCTACTCCCAGGCTTTTGCACATGTAGGAAAGCAGATTTCTGAACAGAAGCTAAAGGAGAAAAAGGGTTGCTAAGCAACTTTTATTTCCTTCTCCTCAAAAAGGACTCAGACCAGCTTGTTGCCTTTTTGAAAGGGTGCAGGATGCTAATGCTGCATTACAAGCAATACAAGATTGAAATTAGCTTCAAGTTTAGGGATCTGCTCCATGTTGTGTTATTTTCCTGGTAACTTCTGCCTTTCTATTTCTTTTGGCAACCAACTTGATATAGATCAGAGGTGAAATGCTACCAGTTTGGACCAGTTCGCCCGAACCAGCAGTAAAAAATGCTACCGGTTCGGGAGAACTGGTATATCCGATGATCAGCTGTGTGACAATCAGCTGTGCCGCGCGATCTAGATTAGCTAGAAAGCAGGATTTCCTGCTTTCTAGCTGACGGATAGGAAATTATTCCTATCAAAGAGGTGATATGGGATCTTGCTTCTTTGAAGTCATCCTTACTTAGAAAATAAAACCGAGATTCAATTCTAATTAACAAAATATTTATTTCAGTACAAAAGTAACAAAAGAATATAAACCTTAAATAAGCTACATTTTCTCAGCTAAGAATTCACGTCTGCCTCGGGCGAGGCTCACAGGAGAAGAAGGAAAGGAGGAGACTCCTGGAATGCACACATGCGTAGTAAAACATATCACATGTCTGCTTGATTAGAAAAGACAATAAACCTAGAAATATTGCAGAGGTGCTCAACTGGCAATATCCACATCGTGACACTAGCTAATCTAAATCGTGCGGCACAGCTGATCCCCCCCCCTCGCTGTTCTACTTACCTTTGCAGACTCTAGTGCAGTGGTTCTTAACCTTGTTGGAGGTACTGACCCCCACCAGTTTCATATAAGCATCAGGGGCAGGTTCCTAATTTTTTTACTAGCATTCTGTGGGTGTGGCTTATTTTGTGGGTGTGGCTTGCCAGTCATGTGATCGGGTGGGCGTGGCTTGCCGGCCATGTGACCGCCCGTTCCCCCTCCCCTCAGCAGCTTGAGAAGCCTCAAACGTGCGAAAATGCCTAGGATCATCACCGCACGTTCGTGGCTTCTCGGACTGCTGAAGGGAGGGGAATGGAGATAGCTCCTGCCACCCGTTCTTTCAGCGTCTCACGCGCTCCCTCAGCCATCTTCCCCTGCTTGGACTCACTGTGGGGTAGGAAGGCAGCACATGCGCAGTGCCGGAAGCTCGGCTTCTAAACATGCGCAGAAGAAAATGTAAAAAAAATTTTTTTAAGGTTTTTTTTAAAAATGGCGGCGCCCAGGCACTGGCAACTGACCGCACTGATACTGTGACATCACCAGTGGGCCGCTACCGGTGCTATAGAGTGGACCGCACCTGTAGGAACCCACCACTGATGCGCATTCACTGAACCCTTCTTAATTGGAAAAATAAAATATTCATCATGAATCATATGAGTCGGGTGTGTGTCTTGACCTCCGCCGAACCTGCGAGACTGACTCACCGAACCCCTGGTGTTCGATTGAACCCAGGTTAAGAACCACTGCTCTAGTGGCTTTAAAATGCTCTTTTTTCAGTGCTGCATGGTAGTGCTTGTGGCACGCAAAGCAAATCGGTAGCAGACTTCAGAGGATTTCACCCCAATATAGTTAGTTACAGTACTTTTGAAAACTCAGTGGTGTCTAATGTGCTCATTACCCAAGCTTAACATTCTGTTTTTGTTTTAATAATTTTATTTATTAAATGCTTATTTTTAAAATTTAAATGTAATTATTATTAAATGGATATATAGAAACAGCAAATTATAAATAAAGTACTGTAAAATTGACAAGAGAAAATGACCTTGATATAAATCTGTACATTAGTCCAGCCCACTTTGAATGGCTCTCTTATCTCCCGCTCATTTCCCTTGACTGCCAGTTGGTCAGATTCTTGTAGAGAGCTTAAGTTTGTAATAAATCTTTATACTCATTTGAACTGCCTGAATCTTCTGACTTCCCCGGTGCTTTACACAGTACTTGAATAATACATTGTCAGTAGCAAATCTAACTGCAATTTTCTCCAAGTGTAATATTAATTCTAAATGTGTTATTTTTCTTTCATTGATATTCCCATTGCATTTCAATTGTTTTGTTCAGATTCTGTATCCATTTAATTATACTGTATAATCTTTTACCTTTTTTGCATTCTGAATCATACTTTGCCAAAAAAACGTATGTCTCCCCAAAATGATCTGAAATTTCTATGGCATGTTTTTCAGATTCAGTCTGATCAGGATGTATCAATTCAGTTAAAAGTCCATTTAGTCCATAAGCAAGAATTGTTATGAGAACTTTATAATTTATAATAATTAGTAGAATAGTTCTCTACAATTCTAAGTAGGTCAGGCTACTCCCTTCTTCATATATCAAAGAACGTAAAGCTTTCTTGAAGAGTGAAATGGGTTAATATTAATTAATCTTACTCATTACCTGGATTAATGCTTTAACAAGAATTTCTGTGGAAAACCCTGTATATTTCAAAAGCTTTTTCTGGTTCTGGAGATTTATTCAATTTCAATTTTTGCGTTGCTGCTTCTCTTTAGTAATTGATTTATTGGAAGCTCCCTTTTGTTTTCCTGTAACTTTTGTAAGTGATATTTCCCCCCCAAATATTCTTCACTGTTTTATATTTAATATTTATTATATAATCGGGAATAATATTTCAATTGTTAACTCCTCCATTGTTGAAACACATCTGTTGCTATTCCAAATAGAAGTGACAACTGTTTTCTCTTGTTCTCAGTTGATAAGCCAACAATTGATCTGATTTATTGTCTTTTTAAAAACATTTGTTTCAAAAATTCATATTTTGTAATTATTACTTACTTCCAGTAAACCCAGTTATTTACAAATAGTTTCAGTTTTCGTTCCATATCCAAAAAAGGATGCTAGTTATGCATTAGTTCTAATAGCTTCAGTTCCTTCTTCAATAGGTTAGTTTGTTTTGCTCAAGTACATATTGTAAATAGAGAAACATCAGCAATTGCACTGATTTGGAAGAAGCTTTTTCAAAAACTGAGCAGAGGCATAGCGCCAGTTGTCTGCTGAGTCCGTGATTTTTATTCACTCTGACTGGTCCTGTTTATTTTTAGAAAGTGGCACTCCTTTGAGAGGAATTTTTGATATGGTAGAATAATGCCTTTGATCTAGTTGTCTGATGCTGTTAGTTTATTAATACCGGGAGGAACTGATTCTGTTTCATTTGGAAAGTAAAAAGATTGTGATTCCATATGTAATGGAATCCTCAACGTATGACCACAATTGAGCCCAACATTTATGTTGTTAAGTGAGACATTTGTTAAGTGAATTTTGCCCCATTTTATGACCTCTCTTGCCAGGAGTTGTTATCTGAATCATTGCAGTTATTACATTATCGACATGGTTAAGTGAATCTGGCTTCCCCATTGACTTTGCTCATCATAAGGTCGAAAGAAGTGATCACATGACCCTGGGATACTGCAACCGTCATAACTATGAGTCAAATGCAAAGCATCTGAATTTTGAGCACATAATTATGGGAATACCATAAAGGTTGTAAGTGTGAAAACGGTCATATGTCACATTTTTCAGTGCCGTTGTAACTTTGAATGGTCACTAAATGAACTTTGTAGGTTGAGGATTACCTGTTCAATTTTTTAAAACATCATATAGAAATATATTTGAAGTACCGTGTTTCCCCGAAAATAAGTTCCCCCCAAAATAAGCCCTCCTCCGAAAATAAGCCCTCCTTGAAAATAAGCCCTCCCCGTAAATATTTAAATGCATACACAGCCGGTCCCCGCCATTTCCTCTGGTTAGGGTTAGGGAGACAGAGCTGGAAATCAGGTAAGATGGCAAGAGGAGCCCCGTCTTGCTCCACGTACCCCAAAACAATAAGACCTCCCCAAAAATAAGGCCAAGTGCTTATTTCGGGGTTCAAAAACTATAAGTCAGGGTCTTATTTTTGGGGAAACATGGTACCTGCCTTTCAGAAAACTTGGCTTCTATCTCTTACTTTTCCTTATAAGACCATAAAAGCAATCCTGCTAGACACAGTAAATAATTCAGATATTGGCTAAGTTCACATATCATTGCATTAAGCCATAAATTATGGTTTATAAATTAATGTCAGGCTTACACATCACAGCTTAAATAAAAATTAACCGAATAATGTTATGGCTTAGTGTAATTTGTGAGTTTAGTAAAAATTATTATAGTTGCTGTTTAATATGTAGTACTTGTATCAGTCCATTGCTGTTTAACTTGCCATCAGCATCTTTGAACTTTTGCTATGAGGCTGCCTTTTATAAATTTGAATTTGAATTAAAGAATGGTAACTCCATTCTTATGTGATAAGTAACTGTGGTAGTGCAGTGGTTAGAATGGAGTATTGCAGGCTAATTCTGCCAACTGCCAGCAGTTTGATTCTCACTGCCTCAAGGTTGACTCAGCCTTCCATCCTTCTGAGATCAGTAAAATGAGGATCCAGATTGTTGGGGCAATATGCTGAACTCTGTAAACTGCTTAGAGAGGGCTGTAAAAGCACTGTGAAATGGTATGTAAGTCTAAGTACTATTGCTATTGCTAACCAGAGACAACCAGTGGAGCCAGGAGTTTTATTCGTAAGTCATTGTGATTGTACGTTGAGGCACCATGTGACCGAATTCACTGATCATTTTTACAATGGTCATAAAGTGAGTCAATACAGTTGTTAAGCAAATCACATGGTTATTAAGTGAATCAATTCTTCTGAATTTTTTTTAAACTGGCAAAAAATAATCATCATCACAACTTGTGGTCACATGATTGCAGGATGCTGCAACTGGTCATAAATGCAAGCCAGTTGCCAAATGCCTGAAATGCAATGACCACAGGAATGGGTGGGGGCAGCATCCATAACTTTGAGGATGGGTCATAAGCTTTTTAAAAGTTCATCATAATTTCAAATAGTTGTTAATCAATTGTAAATCAAGGACTACCTGCACTGAGGGAAGCTGCATTAAATCTAGATGAACATGATTTCAAAATTGGAAGTAATACCAATAACCTATGCAGATGTCACAACTCTGATTGCCAAACACGGAAATAATCTGGAATGTCTTATAATTAAAATGAAGGGACACAATGAAAAAAATGGGGCCAAGCTTAAATATAAAGAAGAATCTAATGACAACAGATACAGCAACCAGCCTCAAAACTGGCATTGAAGCAAAAGGTGAATAGCTTCTGTTTTTAGAATCAATAGCAATGAAGGGCTTTTAGATAAGAGTTAGATATAGCTTATCATGAACAAAGTAACTCTTAAAGCATTTACCTATTTTCAAGTTTAGGTAAAAGCCTGAAAAGGTCAGGATGCGTTAAAGAATACCAGAAAGGAGCTGTATTCACAAGAGGTTCAAAACACTTCTGCCACCACACTTTCAAAATAAGTACTGCCTTATTGTACAGGAAGGTTGTAATAGCACTTCAGATTTAAAGACAAAAAAATATCTTGCAGCAACTCCTTAAACAAAACATTTCATGCAATAGGTTTTTCAAGTAAATGTAAATATGAAATGAGAAGAGAATAGTCTTATATAGAGATAAAGTAACATTTTACTCTTGTGGTAATTCAGCCTCCCAATAGACAAGTTATTTTTATTGGCTGTGTCCGTAATATGCTGATCTTGTTCACTAAACTTGTTTAATTGGGTCATGGGAAGCAGATTAGCATGTAAAGTGAACAAGAAAATTAGGTTAATTGATGATATAGACTAGGCTGATTAGGTTAACTGATGATACTGTCAACCCAGTTAACCAAGAGGAGATCAGATTGCGCTCCAAAGAGATCTGGTTTCCTTGGGAATGAAGGAAAGTCGGTTCTCCGAGGGTTAACTTTCTCAGATTTTTCTTCTGAAAACAAATAACAGAGAGATTACCTCTTTTGCTTCTAGTCATACGTCTGAGGATGCTGTTCCACACCAGCTCTCTTCTTCCTCAGGGATGTCCTTGAATGCTTCAATAAATCTTATTCCAGTCTTACTCTGCACTCCATAAATCCTAATTAATAGGAACTGCTTGCCCATCTGAGATTTGCTAGCTAACTTTTCTTTGGATAGAACCACAGTCCATCTTCAACAGCCATTAAAACTATCCCATACATTATAGCTCCTCTAGCTGCTAATTAGAGCCTCTATTTCTCAGCTTCTTTTCCTCAGAATCCCCTCGGATCTTGATGTGTCCTCCACTGTGGCCTCTGAACCGATACTAATACTCATTCTCAACTTCAAGTCTGGTTTACTCTCTATCTTCCCACCTCCAGAGTTCATACAGAGTTGAGGAAATGTAACTAGCCAGCAACAAAGCGATGGCATGTTGGCCATAGGACTGAAGTAAATGCATCATTCCATTTTACTCCCTTCCAAGGCAGGGAAAATTTTTAAAAGGAGGGAATGGTCAAAGAAGTGACAGCTTTCCTGCTTCTTTTATGGTACTAAGAGGGCTACTGAAAAACATCAACAGGTAACAACCCTGTTGTCTCCGATCTTGTGTGGCTGCCACAGAATTGGCTGACTCAGAGGGGTGGGGATCACTTGATTGTTCACTTCATGCAGACTAGACTTCTGAGACACAACAGAGTGTGTACTACAACCTAGCCTGTACTATTGGAGTACGCTGTATTGTGGCTCAATATAGTGTATCAATTTAGCCAGTGTGAATACATTATTGTTCAAAGTGTACTATGGAGCTATACAGTTGATCTAATCAAGTAAACTACTGTTTATTTGCTGTGGGTATGTGTGTCATATGAACACAGCCATTCAACAGCTTGGTGTGAAAGCTATTCCCAATTCTGCTATCTCAAAGTAATGTTTAAATAGAAAAGGCTGCCTTACAGATTACTTGCGTGACTAAACCAGTGTTTTCTAATTCAGCCTTCCCAAATCCTTCCGATCTCTTATAACAGTGGTGGGTTCCTACCAGTGCGGTCCACTCTATAGCACCGGTAGCAGCTCGCTGGTGACGTCACAGTACCGGTGTGGTCGGTTGCCGGTGCCTGGGTGCCACCATTTTTTTTAAAAAAATATTTTTTTTATATTTTCTTTTGCGCATGCCCAGAAGCCAAGTTTCCGGCACTGCTCATGTGCTGCCTTCCTACCCCACAGTGAGTCCAAGCAGGGGAGGATGGCTGAGGGAGCGCGTGAGACGCTGAAAGAACAGACGGCAGGAGCTATCTCAATTCCCCTCCCTTCAGCAGTCCGAGAAGCCACGAACGCGCGGTGATGATCCTAGGCATTTTTGCATGTTCGAGGCTTCTCGAGCTGCTGAGGGGAGGGGGAATGGGCAGCAGGACCTATCTCAGTTCTCCTCCCTTCAGCAATCCGAGAAGCCACGCCCACCCGGTCACATGGCTGGCAAGTCACACCCACAGAGTGGTAGTAAAAAAATTAGGAACCCGCCCCTGTCTTATAACCACAACTCCTAGAATTCACAACTGGCCTAGAATACTGGGAATTATTGTCCTAATGTATCTGGAGGAAACATAATTGGAAAAGATTGGATTGATGTAAAGTTTGCTCTCTAGGGCATTAAATGAACTTGAATCCTTTTAGCCTGGGACGTTTTGCATACAAATGTTTGCTCAGCTACAAAGTTGTAGTTCTACATTTTAGCTGCTACTAGAAAATATTTACTAAATCGTGATCTACAATATTTATTGGACTTTGATTTCTTAGATTGGGAAGCTGTCACAACTGCTTTAAAGTACTCTCTAATTCTCTAAGTGGAATGGATTCAAGGTAATTTTCTTGTCTACATTCAATCAATCAGAATGAAACTGAAAGGACTCTAGAGCTGGAAGTCCCATTGTACGAAAGAGCTTTTTTTTTCTTGTTCATAGATAGCTTCCAGTAATTTGCTGGCAGAAGAAAGATGTGAAAAGAAAAGTCCAATAAAAAGAAAGTCCAATAATTTATCCTCCCTTACAGTCCACTATGATTCTCCAAATTTGGGGATATAATCCACAAAAGGAAAGAAAGCAACCTTGGGGAAATCAGTGAGAGAAGGAAATAAGCACATTCCAATTCTCCTTTCCTATCACCAAGAATGTTCCATTATAATTCTGTTTGGGATTGCTCCTATGGATAGAATAAAAGCTGCACTTGGTCTCATATTTATTGGATTGCAGTGTAGAAATAAAAACTACGTAGGTGATAACCAGGCTGAAAACCGTTATCTTAATCTCAAAGAAGAAGTGTGGTTGCTAAGAAGGTATGTTTAAATCATGCAAAACTGGCTCCTTGGCTGTTAATTGCTATAGAAACCATCACATAGTAACAGTTGGGATGTGGATTTAAACCTTCCCAACTAGCCTCATTTCTACACCAAAAGATGATGACTCAGCTGCAGTTTTCCTTCATAATCTATTGAAGCCAATTTAGGAATAATTCACTGGTTCTCATTACCTCATATTTGGCAGTTTTAACTATATTCAGATACAGTAATTCAGGGGCGGGATCCTAATTTTTTTACTACCACTCTGTGGGCGTGGCTTATTTTGTGGATGTGGCTTGCCGACCATGTGACCGGGTGGGCGTGGCTTGCCGGTCATATATTAGTTATTTCAGAGAGATGTTATTACTATTTTTGCTATTTTATACCTTACATGAAAAGCTTTGCATACAAAGTGCGTGTTACACCATGGCAACACAGCAACCTTTATATGCAGAAAATGCTGTAGTTAAAAGACAAGCAAGTCTCATACAGCAATTTTGGTTTCATTCATGGATTCCTTAGACGAAAATATTGAGGACTGTTAAAAGAACAGTATCTTTTAACAGTCCTCAATGTTATGTGCCGGTGCCTGGACGACGTTAGGATCTGGATGGGGAGGAACAGACTCAGACTCAACCCCGACAAGACTGAGTGGCTTTGGATATTGCCTCCTAAGGACTATGCCAACTGTCCCTCCTTGGATCTCGAGGGAGCGAAACTGACTCCCTCGGACCGGGTCCGCAACTTGGGGGTCCTCCTAGATCCACACTGAAATTGGACCATCATCTTACGGCTGTGGCTAGGGGGGCCTTTGCACAGGTTCGCCTGGTGCACCAGTTGCGGCCATACTTGGAGAAGGAGGCTCTACTCACGGTCACTCATGCCCTTGTCACCTCCCGCCTGGACTACTGCAACACGCTCTACATGGGGCTACCCTTGAAGAGTATCCGGAGACTTCAGTTGGTGCAAAATGCGGCTGCGCGTGCTGTGGTGGGTGTGCCTAGGTACATCCACGTGTCACCTATACTCCGCCAGCTGCATTGGCTGCCCATCGGTCTCCGGGTCCAATTCAAGGTGTTGATCATCATCTTTAAAGCCCTTCATGGCTTAGGACCAGGATATCTTCGGGACCGCATTCTGCCTCATACTTCCCTCCGACCGGTTAGGGCCCACAGAGTTGGCCTCCTCCGGGTCCCGTCGGCCAAGCAATGCCGGCTGGCGGGCCCTAGGGGGAGGGCCTTCTCTGTGGCGGGCCCGGCGCTCTGGAACCAACTGCCTCCAGAGACCCGAACTATCCCCACCCTGCTGGCCTTCCGAAAAGCCGTTAAGACATGGCTCTTCCTGCAGGCTGGGGGAGGAGCCTAATCCATCTGTGCTCTCCCCCGGGTATGTCTGATTGGATGTTTTTTAATATGAATTTTAATTTTTATATTTGTTTTTAATCTAATTGTTTATTATTGGTGTTTCTTGTATCTTTCTGCTGTTGTACGCCGCCCTGAGTCCCTCGGGAGTTGGGCGGCATATAAGAAAACCGTAATAAATAAATAAATAAATAAAATGTTTTCGTCTAAAGAATAACAGTATAAAACTGTATAAAATTAACAGTATAAAAGGTTAAGCTTTCGGAAAACGCCCACTTTGGGAAGCTTTAGGCAAAAGCGAAGGAAAAGTGTCAAATGTGAGCTTCTTATTTTTTTCAAGCAAAGGGACGGGGAAAGACTTAATTGTCAGGTTTCTGGGCATTCGCAGAAGAAAAAAAAATTTTTAATGTAAATTTTTTTTAAAAAAAATGGCGGCACCCAGGCACCGGCAACCAACCGCACCGGTACTGTGACATCACCAGCGGGCCGCTACCGGTGCTATAGAGTGGACCGCACCGGTAGGAACCCACCACTGCAGTAGTTACTTGGAGAATTACAGTATATAGTTGGGAAACTATGCCCTCAGCAGCCACCCCGGTTTCTTTTACATAAAAGAAGAGGGGAGGCAAAAGTCATTATTTTCAACTGTTCATTGCATAACTTGTATAACTTTTCAGAAAATTTCACTTTTGTGTTTCTGAAAGGTACAGACAGTCCTCGACTCACGACTATAATGGGGCCAAAAATGTCTGTTGCAAAGTGAGACATTCGTTAAGTGAGTTTTGCCCCATTTCACTTACAGTTGTTAAATGAATCACAGCAGTTGTTAAACTACTAACACAGTTGTTAAATGAATATGGTTTCCCCATTGACTTTGCTTCAGAGATGGGTTCCTTCCGGTTCGGACCAGATTGCCCGGTGGTGACGTAATTTTGAGGTCACGGATCCGGTTGTGTCTGTGCCAATTTGTGCTCGCCGCCATCTTTTTTTCTGAATTTTCGGCCGATTTTCCTGTGTTTGGATGGCTTCACAGCGTTCTGTGCTTTGAAAAAAGCCCTCCCGCCCACCCCCGGGTTAATACTGACCTTTATTTCTTCGCCCGAAGCACAGCTGATGTTTTGGGCTGAATCACATGACTCCAGGACACTGCAACTGTCATACATGTGAGTCAAATGCCAAGCAGCTTAAATTTTGATCACATAATCATGGGGATGCTGCAATAGTCGTAAGTGTGACAAATGGTCATAAGTCACTTTTTTCAGGGCAGTTTAACAATCACTAAATGAACTGCTGTAGGTCAAAGACTAGCTGTATTGTGCAAAGGTAAAATGAGATGTTTTTGATTACCGAATGCTAGAAAGATTGTGCATAGAAAAACAGAAAAAAAGCTGGGAGATTAAAGTTGTTATTTACCGGCTATTCTTACATTTTGAATTGGTTAATATTTTTAATATGATATTTCAATTAAAACAGTCTTATCCAAATAGGCTAATGTCTTCCTCTTGTACAAATGGTTTGTAGCCCAATTCTTTACAGAATGAGCAACCTTTTCTCTTGAATGCTATCAAATTTATCCCAAGTGGGCATAAATTTGTGATTACAGCTTTTGCCGTCTAATCACATTTTTAAAAAGCTTGTGAGTAAGTACATTGCTTCCAGAATAAAGGTTCCAAAGTTTTTGCTGTAGTTTTGCAATTATTTGTGCATTTGGACGAATTCCGAGAAGCTAATGGTTCTTCCATGCTGATAAATACAAGCAGGATCAGGTTAAACATGATTGCTTGGTCTTTGGTGAAGCTCCAGAATAAGCTGGAGAATAATGCACTTGATTAGGCTTATGGACAGAGGCCATTCAGCAAATGAATCCACCTACCATTGGGTGGTTCAACAAAGCAATCTATTTTCAGACATTATTCTGTTTTTAAACCACCCACCCACCCCCAAGTCAATTACTTAATGAAGAACTACCAGTAGAATTAAATCCAACATGGCACAAGCAATTGTCTGCTTGCAGGCAGTGTGACAATCTTCCTTCATATAATACCACCATATCTGAGGACCCCCTCTAATCTTTAAGGAAAGGAGTTGTAAACAACTCCCTTCTCTGTTCTGCTGATGCAAAGAATTCCATCAGTATGATTTAATCAGACAACATTCTACACATCCAACATATTTCAAGATTGTATTCTTTCTCAGGGAAAGAACTTCTAAGTCAAAGTGTGATATTGCAGACATGAGAGCTTTCTAAATATCAGAATCCTAAAATCCCCAATCAAAGTATATGCAGATAATCATATTTCTATATACTGTACCACAATTTTTGAAACCCCAAACAGGACTTTGGACTTTAAGTTTGGACTGAGCAGTGCTGGTTCTTGCCTTGTCAGATTCAACCCAGTGGTGGTATTCAGCCGGTTCTATCCGGATCGGGCGAACCGGCAGCACATATTTTAAAGGTTTAGAAAATATTCTGTTAAAAACAGCTATTGTGTTAGATAGAAGGATCCTTCATATATATTTTCTCAAAATCATATTATGGGAAAGAAACAGGTCAGCTGTCATAGTAAAGGATTATCATCGTTGCTATGCACATTCTAAAAGTAAGGAGCACATACATCAGATTTATACCTATTCATCTATCCAAGTACTTTAAATGGGCTAGAATTGGTATACTTTTCTATTTTTATATTTTTGCTATAGTGGTTGGGGCATATTCATATTTTTAGCATGCTTGTGTAATTTGGAAAAAAATTATCTGCATGACACCTGCTACTAACTAGGTCATAGTAAAAAAAAGTGCTAATAAAATGGTGCAAGATACAATATTAAACTGGCACTCTTCAGATTAATCCATTTGTAAGAAACTGGGCTCAAATTAGAAGTGATGGTAAGCTAGCTTACTTACACTCTGGCCTATGTAATTCCATCAGAAGGCTATGAGCGTAGATAGGGGCTCATAAATCTAGATCACCTACCTTCTTATTTCTGTACCAGTATCCAATGTAATGGATACGCCCAAGTTCATAGACTTTCTGGATTCATGCTGTAATTCTGAAGCACCCAGTATGGCTACTGTAAGGCCCAATAATCTTAATTTTCTAAAGTGTTTCTTGGCTTTCATATCCCAAAGCGTTTTAGGATAACTAAAATGACCCCTAAAGATACATAATCTGGTATTCCCTTCAGCATGCCGTATATTTTATCTATTCTATATGATGGACCCAGGCTGACATGCAAATGCACACAAGCTATGAACTGCCACAAATCATCCTTACTTATCTACAGCAATAGAATTCAGTAGGACAACATTAAG
Organism: Diadophis punctatus similis; assembly: GCA_023053685.1. NCBI lineage: Eukaryota > Metazoa > Chordata > Lepidosauria > Squamata > Dipsadidae > Diadophis > Diadophis punctatus. Next base: position 210,028,376 of record JALIGW010000002.1, on the reverse strand, counting down.
ACCCTTGTTGGCCCAAGTCACATTTATTGTCGTATAACTTCATTGGATGTCTTTATAGTTGCTTACAGATATAAAGATATTCCTTGGGATAATATTCTTTAGTAAGTCGCAGGAATAAGTTGTAGAAATATACACATAATAAAGTAGTAACAATTAAGGTATACTTAATTTTAGAATATGACTTAAGACAACGTAAAACATTGATTTTATTGGCTTTTCCTATTTTCAGATTACTTGTCTTGACTTTTGATAAAACTTCACAGGACCAGTGGTGGGTTGCTCCCGGTTCGGACCGGTCCTTAGAACCAGTAGCGCCGGCAGCGGGAGGCTCCGCCCACCTGCCTGGGACGCTTCTGCACATGAACCGGTAGCAAAATAATTTACAACTCACCATTGCACAGGACCTAGGCAGTGTGTCTTCTTGTGGCTAATGGAAACCTATGCATGAAATCACACCACTCTTAGTAAGCTACGTATAGGTCTGTAAAAGACACTTTTCATGGTGTTCCCCAAATTTGTCATTAACCCTGCTTCCATCACACCTTTCATCTATTCTTGTAGCCTGTATCATGATTTTTTTCTCATCATTCAACTCTTTTTGGCTACTAGTTGGACACTGAATTCAGTCTTTTAAGATAAAATGATGATTTGGGACAAAAGAATTAAGTTTTCTTTTGCCAATAAATCCCCTTCTCATCTTTTTTTTTAAATGGCATTATACTTTTATTTCAAGATAGCATTGGAATGTATTTTCTGGGCTTTTGTATTCACTGTTTATCATTGTAATACTGTTTGCTTTGATCTCCACTCTTGAATAATTAGGACCAGCTCTACTTTCAGATAAAAACTGGGTTTGTATAAAATTCTAAGACAAAAAGGGGGAAGGTGTTACAGTATTGCGTGAGCTAAGCCATTGTGAGAGATAAATTATGGCTTAATGTGTTGCATGGAGCCACCATGCAAATTGAGTTTTATTAAATCAACCATAGATAAGCAAGATGTATTTAGTACCACATATGAAATCCAGTCAGAGAGGCAGATACACCAGGCTACAGATTTTGGGACATGAAGAGGCAGCAATTTTTTTCATTGCATATTATTTTGTGAAGAAGATACTAAAGATGCAGCACTATGTTCATGGATTTTCTGCCTTGCTAGTTTGGGGTGGGAAGAATTTTGACTGGGCAGGTGTGTGTTTCCTGCTCTGCCTGCTTTATTCTGCTTTGTTAGGATAGAGATTTTTGGAAATCTATTTATTTTGTACATTTCACAGAGTGCTACCATTATTTTTCTACTAACGGGAAAAATATAGACATAAAAATAAAGAGACCCTATACCAGTGATGGCGAACCTATGGCACGGGTGCCACAGGTGGCACGCAGAGCCATATCTGCCGGCACGCGAACCGTTGCCCTAGCTCAGCTCCAGCGTGCATGTGCGTGCCCGCCAGCTGATTTTTGGCTCGCGCTGAGGCTCTGGGAGAGTGATTTCGGCCTCTGGAGGGCCTCCAGGGTGGCGGGGGGAGCGTTTTCGCCCTCCCCAAGCTCCAAGAAAGCCTCTGGAGCCTGGGGAGGGCGAAAAATGGGCCTACCGGGCCCACTGGAAGTCGGGAAACAGGGGAGTGGGGGGTTGTGCATGCATGCACAGGGGGGGTGGGGCGAGTGGGGGGCTTTGAATTATGGGTGTGGGCACGCACATGCGTGCGATAGCGCGCACACACACTATTTTGGCACCCGAGGAAAAAAAGGTTCGCCATCACTGCCCTATACAGTAATTATAAGTACTCAAGCTTTTCATTTAAAAGAGTTGGCTTTTAATCACAATAACAGTGGCTAAATTAGGGCTAGCTTTATTATTCAGCAATTGACTCTGACAACAGTTCCAGGCAGAAGGAGAGAGTGGCATCAAACCTAGCATCCCCCTGAGCTGGTATCCTAGCAACAGAGATATTTGCAGGAAAGACAGAATCGTCTAGTTGTGTTGTCTAAGTGCCAAGGCACTGTAGATAGGGAAAACTCTTATGCCAAGCAAATGGGCTTAACTAGGCCATTTTCTCTTCCACATATGGTAACAAGTGTGTGTTGTGCTATTGTGGCCATGTTATCCTATAGCAGTGCTGCCTCTGGATAGGTTTCACAAGAGGAAGCATATTGGGGACAGGATAATTGTGCATTATTACATGCCAGGTCTGTGCCATTTCAGCTGCTGTTTAGATATTTGCAACAAATCTTGATACTGAAAGAAGTTTCTATTTGTCTCTCCATGTATTGGAGAGGGGAGCATCCATATTGCTTTCACCTTAAATAGCTATATGTCTTGTCCTGTCTTGGTATAATTTCATTTGGGATGGTAACCTCAGTATGACTGTATGTATGGGACATTCAGCAAGTTCTACCAGCTTACAAAAACCTTCAAGGCTATAATTTCATCACCTTGGGGAATCAAGGAAAATTTCTGCTTGGAAGCAGCTTTCCCGATTAAATATGAAAATGAATTGAAAACTCCGTAAGGGAGAATCTCTGAGAGACTTCTAATCAGCTCTTCCTTTGCAGAGTAATAACATCATTAAAAACCTGACAAACAGCATGTCTGGGAGGGAATGCATGTATCTTCAGTATTCAACTGAAATAGGAGATGCAAATTATAGTACATGACTCTTACACAATCTTCCTTAGCCAGAAGTATTGTCACAGATGCCTTGTGCATAGGCTAAAGGTCCAGAAGAATCATGACAGACTTGAAGACTGGGCCCTATTCAGAGGTGGGTTCCTGCCGGAGCTGCCCAGTGCGCAGCTCCGGTAGGGAGCAGCCGATTGCGCGACCGCTTCGGAGCCCTCTCTGCCAGTCCACAGTGCGCGTCGCCAATTTTTTCGTTACTTTTTGGGCGATTTTGCTTCTGCGCATGCGCGGAAGCAAAATTGCGCCAAAATCTCACGAGGGGACGCATGCGCACGTGAGATTTTGGTGAGATTTTGCTTCCGACATGCGCGGAAGCAAAATTGCACCAAAATCTCTCTTGCGCGCGTGTCCCCTCGTGAGATTTTGGCGTGATTTTGCTTCCACGCATGCGCAGAAGCAAAATCGCGTGACGGGGTGCACGGGCGTAGCGAGCGCCCCCCCGAAACTTGGAGATGCACATGCAGTGCACTGGCACCGGTAAGACAGCAACCGGCCACTGGCCCTATTCAACAAAAAGAAATTCAATGGTTAAAAAGGTAAGGTTTTACACTTAGGCAAGAAAAAACAATTGCACAGGTATAGAATAGGTGATGCCTGGCTCAATAGCAGTAACTGTGACAGGGATCTAGGAGTCCTAGTGAACAGCTACTTAAATATGAGCCAGCAGTGTGCTACAGCCACCAAAAAAGCCAATGTTCCATCACTGGAGGTTTTTAAGAATAGAATGGATAATCATTTGTCTAAAATGGTGTTGGGTCTGATGCCTGAACAGTGAGTTGGACAAGGAGACCACCAAGGTCCCTTCCAACTCTGTTTTCTGTTGTATGATGGCTGTCCCTTGCATATGTTCTATTGCCAAAAATTGTCTTTTTACCATGAAAGAGAGTTCTCATTTACCTCAGAAATATGTATAAATAGCATTGGGTATCTCACCTCCTATTCTGTCATAGCAGAAACTGTCTATAGCAGTGATGGTGAACCTTTTAAGCAAAGAGTGCCCAAACTGGAAGGTGTGTGTGTGTGTGCCCGCGTGCACATGCCAGAGCACTGGAAACCCGACGACCAAATGGCTGAGCTGGGGTGACAGTGCGCATGCCCACAGAGAGGGCTCTGCGTGCCACCTCTGGCACATATGCCATAGGTTCGCCATCATGGCTCCATAGCACTTAGCATCTAATAGGATAGAATGCAGCCATCTTAGAATTCAGCTGCATACATTCTATGTAAAAAAAATGTTACATTTTCAAACCATTGAAATTGGGACCCAGATTTTACAAACTGGGCAAAAATCTTAAGGCTTTGCAGTAACAGGGGTTGTAGGTGGGATGGTTTCAAAGTAATCTTTTTTTAAAAAATGTGCGTTTCTTCAAAGACGTTTTTCTGGAATTGAGACACAACAGGTTAAAAAGGAATAGAACATAAGTAACTGCTGGATTATCCTTTATTTCCAGGATGGAGGAAACAAAACAATTTTAAAATAAAATTAATAGAGTAGAGAACTGAATGTCATGGTGGCCTAGAGGTGGAGCTCTTGCCTCACAATCAGGAGGCTGTGAGTTCGATTCTAGGTAGCAGTAGATATTTCTCTCTCTGGGCAAAAAGGGAAAATATCTGCTGTGAGCTTCACATGGGCATCAGGAAGGGCATCCGGCCAGTAAATGTTCAACAGCATTCAGTCATTCCAAGGTCACTAAAAATAAATTTTAAAAAAGATAGAGGAACCAGCTATTAATAATGACTACTGTAGTCATGTTAGCTTTATCTGCTTGTATGTCTGCCTCCATGTCAGGGGTGGGTTCCTGCCAGTTTGGACTGGATCGCCTGAACTGGTAGCGACCCGCTGGTGATGTCACGGATCCGGTTCAGTTGGTGCCAGTCCGTGGGCGCTGCCATCTTTTTTTCAGAATTTTTTCTGAGTTTTTTACTGTTTTGAAGTTTTTTCCTCTGCTGCTGCTTGAAAAAGGGCCCTCCTGCCCACCCCCGGGTTTATACTTACCTTTATTCCTTTGCCCGAAGCACAGCTGATCAGCTCCTCAGCTGTGTTTCGGACTGATTATAGCTACTGAGCATGCGCGGAAGCAGAATTGCACGAGGGGATGCACGTGCATGAGCGGAGCAAGCGCGCACACGCTAAATGTCACGATGCGAACCGGTGGCGAAGGTAAGTGGTCCATTCTCCATGTGCATAATACTCTTAAAAAAAAATTCCAGTGTGCTGAAGTACATGAACCTTTGATCAGATCCATCATAGTTTCTTATAAAACAATTTTTTTAAAAAAATGAATGATTTAATGTTGCTTATTACTAATATCTTTAAACTTTCTACTGTATATGCACCTGCATATCTCTGCTTTGACCCTTCCCACTTCATCTGCTATTGATCTATGAAACATTGCCAGCTTGATGATCATAAGGATGCCAGAGGAAGAAATTTTCCTAATCTTGCTGTGAAGTATTGCACACAAGGACTAGTTCTTATTAAGAGTCGGAGCTGGCTCTCTTCTGCAGTCTGTCCCTGTCCATTCCTACAGTTTCATCATAGTTACTTTGTACTGTAGTCCCTGGAGTTTTCTCTATAGCTTCCTCACATTTCTAAAAATGTTTGTCAATGTCATAATGGTTCTAATCTGTTCTAAAATGGTACTTGTTTCCACAGCCATTGCAGAGGCTGATCCTGTGAGCCCTGACAGCTTGTCATCACAAAAAGGAAGATTTTTCTCCAGATCAGCCTACAGCAATTCTTTCTTAAAATCTTAAAAAGAGATCATTCTTCAATTTATTTAGTCACAAAACATTGTTGGATAGGAAGTAGACAAATACCCTGGTATTTTACTGTGAAGACCAGAGGTGGGTTCCTACTGGTTCTAACCGGTTCTTTAGAACCGTTAGTAAACCGGTGGTGACGTCACTGAGCTGGTTCTGTCGGTGCCGGTCTGTGGGCGCCACCATCTTTGATTTTGCTTCTGCGCATGTGCAGAAACTAATTTTTGTGTGCGCAAAACATGTACTTCCGTCGCAATGCGAACTGGTGGGGAAGGTAAGTAGAACCCACCCTTGGTGAAGACAATGAAACAGAGATCCAAGCTCATGATACAGTGAAAGTAGATTTGTCTTTAATTGTTCTCTGTTTTTGGGCAATTTTGCAAAGTGTAAAGTGAGACTCATGAGGCACTCACCTCCTTTTGAAGGCCAATCATTGAAAAGTCCTTTGGAGATAATATAGTTCCACCTGTTCAACTGTGCTTTTCAAAAAGCTAAGTGGGGGTTGACTAACCTTTCCCCCATTTAGGGAAGAGTCCAAGTCCTAGAGATAACCTGAAAAAAAAAGGGGGATTTTAACTTTTATTGCCATTTTGGCTTTTTCTTCTCTCCCTCATGACCATGGTGGGGGTGGGGGTGGGGATAAACAGGAGGCTGAAAGGGGTGGAGGAGTTCACATGAAAAATTAAATTCCCCACATCCCAGTTAACTTTGTTATGCAAAAGGGCCACTTGTCCTTTTTACTAGGACTGTAAGTAGTACTGTTTTGAAGTAAACAGAAGGATGCTTTGTTTGATTGCAGTTTAGGGATCCCAGATAACCCTCTATCCCCCTCTGCTCCTCAATCTTCATGCAGCCACGATTCCTAGGCAATCAGGTCTGTTTTCCCAAAGCCAAGTTGTCACTGAGATCAGTGGTGCTCCTTGTCAGACCCTGGATCACATAGGCAGGGGTGTCAAACTGGCGGCCTGTGGGCTGGATGCGTCTCACAGAGGACACGCCCACCCCACATCCGCGAATGGGGAAAAAAAATCACAAAACGTTACGTGATGGCAACGTGATGTAGCGAGTTTGCTACCCATGACATAGAGACTAGCTGCCATTTGAGAATTATACAGGAGGAAAAACAGACTTTCTCCAACTAATAAATATTGTGCTTAATTGGATAAATGGCCTAGATATTAATATATAGAACACTTATTCTATTCTTATAAATCAATGTATTTTAAAATGTAACCTGCAACTTATATATAACTTCTTGAATTACACAATTGATTACTTATTTCCATCATACATGTACTATAGTGTTATGTGCTCCTTCTATATACTTTTATTACTCTATGCCATATGCTCTATGCCATATGCTAAATAAATAAATATTAAGATCTGTCAATATGGGTGTCTGACCTTCATGATAAATGAAACTTTAGGGTAAGTTAAATAAAACACTGACTCTTATTTATGCTTTAGTTTCAGGATATAGTGATAATGCTTTGTAACCACGGGGAGGCAGCATTAGCCTAAATTTACCTTCTTAGTGGCCTCTTATTTCTATATAGCACTTCAGGAGTTTATGGTTAAAGAGAATGAAAACAATGAAAGGTATACTGCAAAACATATTGAGTGAAACCACTAGATAGGCTGCGTTTATTATCCCACTCTTGCTTTCAGTGGTTAAACTTTAGACATCTTAAATATTAAATCAAGTGTATTAAAATGGGGCTTATATGTGGCCCTTTGCAAAATTCTTTGCAGTTCTGATTTCATAAAGCTTCTGCAATTAGTTAATTCTGATCTTTAGAAAGAGAAGACCAAGTCATCCTATAGCCTACTACAGCTTTTGTGAACCCCTGAGAGGGTTTTTTTTCTTTTTCCCTCTGGTGAAATAAAATGAGACAGGAGATAATCTTCTAAGGCTTGGAGAACAGTAGTTATGCCTGCCGAATGATAGATCATCATCAATACCAGAGTGATGATATATACCGGTACATTTTGTTGTTGCAGTTAAGCTCTGCCCTTTCATGTTTAAGTTGCCCCTACAAATATGTCAGGGACAGTTTGCATTGTAACACCCTGAGGCACATTTCAGCCTCCTCTCCCACCACCAGGAGCCATAGATGCCTGTGGTTTAGAACATAGCACTTAGCACTTAGACTTATATACTGCTTCACAATGCTTTACAGCCCTCTCTAAGCAGTTTTGCAGAGTCAGCATATTGCCCCCAACAATCTGGGTCCTCATTTTACCGACCTCAGAAGGATGGAAGGCTGAGTCAACCTTGAGCCGTTGAGATTCTAACTGCCAAACTGTTGGCAGCTGGCAGTCAGCAGAAGTAGCCTGCAGTACTGCATTCTAACCACTGTGCCATCACGGCTCATATGCCTAATAGCGTGCAGCAGGCAACAAAGTTGAGGTAAATGATTGGGTATGGTCATCAATGTTGTACAAACATGGCCAAAAGAATATCAAAGGAAGAGAGAGAAAAAGAAAAGGACTCCTCTTGGCAGTTGGCACATTCATCACTTTCCATAATTGTATGTGGTACAACCCCTGAAGACATTACATTATCTGGATATAGTTTAATGGAAACCTGATCTAATCTATTTCAGCTTCCCACAGACCTGAGAAAGGAGACGACAGACAGAAGGGTCTTTTATTAATTTCCCTTTCTTTTTTAAATGTGTAGAAAAGACCTGTCAAGAAAGTTTAAAAGTTGATTACATGTCCATAAGTATTGTTTCTTTTTGTGTTACCACAAAAGCACTGGAGAAATGGTTCTTGGGATTTGTGTTGTCATTTAACACAGAGTTCTCCTACCTGCCATCCTCCAGATATATTGCACAATTCCTGTCATACATTCTGGGTACTTTCAGATAATCAGATGTTTCCTAGCTTTTAATATTCAGTTAAAATGCTTTTGACATTGATCCAAACCATTATCAGATCTATTTGGATATCAAAACATTTTGAGTCTATTGAATCATAGGATCGGAAAGGATTTTGAAGGTCTTTTAATCCAACCTCCTGCCCAGTGCAGGAATGCTTACACCTTCCTAAACAAATGGCTGCCCAGCCGAGGTGGCGCAGTGGTTAAATGCAGCTACTGCAGGCTACTTCAGCTGACTGCTAGTTCAGCAGTTCAGCAGTTCAGATCTCACCAGGCTCAAGGTTGACTCAGCCTTCCATCCTTCTGAGGTGGGTAAAATGAGGAGCCAGATTGTTTGGAGCAATATGCTGAACTCTGTAAACCGCTTAGAGAGGGCTGTAAAGCACTATGAAGCGGTATATAAGTCTAAGTGCTATTACTATTGCTATTTTCTTGAAAACCTTCAGTGATGGAGCACCTACAATTTCAGAAAGGAGGCTGTTCCCTTGCTTAATAACTTGCAAACTGTGATCAGCTAATTAGTAGCCTATCAGTGCTTGGAAGCCATTGAAAAATTTATTCTGTCCTTTTAGATCTGTGCCTAAACTCACACATCTTCTTTCCTTCATGAAAATAAATTGCTGGTGTTCCCCCACATTCCTATGCTTGCCATAGTAGCAAACCCTCTGTTGCCTTCAAACCAGTAATTCTGTATTTGTACTGCTTTGGGTTACCAGCATGCTACTATGACAACATCCCAAAAGGCAGCAGACAGGGAAAATCTGAGAACACAGACTGCCCATATAAGCACACATCAATTATTTGTTCTCATGTTTAAAGGTGTTTTTTTTTACCTTTTCAAAATGGCATTTCTCCATCCACAGATACAACTTGGCAGGGCAGAATATATTGAAACTGTTCACAGTTATACACCATCCCAGTTACAACTTAATGCGATTAATGGGGGACTCATCTTGCATAAGTACCAGGACTGTGCCTTTGTCTGGAATATCTCAACAGAAACCACGTGATATCATCATTTTGCTAACGGGGTTCCAGTATTTTAACAGTAACCCAAGAGAACTTACTGGAGAAAATGCTTTCCTTCCTTAATATATAAGGATCTAAAAGAAAGTAATAACCTTAATCATGTTAATTGAAGTGCTTTAATTCACTTTTTAATTAAACAATGAATTCCATTGCATGAATTCTCATGAAGGCTGGCACCTTATTTTAATTATTATTTTTCTCCTCTTGTTAGTTGAATAGACAGAGATTCAAGGCGTGTCGTTTTCCTGAAAAATGCTATGACAAAGAAAAGATCACTTGCCATGCATTTGTTTGAAAATAATAGAAGCTTTTCTTGGAAAGGGGTGAAAGCTACAGGTCTTAACTTGGAGTTTTTCAGATACTGTATGCATCCAAAATTCCCAATCAACTTAGTGCAATGGAATTTATCTTTTTAAAACCATAAGCAGATAAGTGTATGTAATATTGTAAAATAAGTGACTTCAGCAAAAGGATTAAACTTCTTCCTTTGGACCCATGTGCTTTTCTTGGCCTGGATTGTACCATTGCATGCTTACCATAAGCAGCAGTTTGCCCTAATTTTGCCCTATGGAGCTTATTTAAGCAAGCTATAGAAACCATTCTGTATAATCTATATAAGTAACCTTGCTTATTTGCTAGCTGGGAAAATTAGTTATATATAGTAAATTCTTTTTTAAAAAGGGTTCAACTGCAGATCATCAGTAGATCATCTTTGCAAAGGATTTACAATTAGCTCTTCATCCATCCATCCATCCATCCATTTTAGATAATGTCCCATTATTAAACACATCAAATATATATCGAATCAATAGAAACACACACCAAGTATAGATACAGTAACTCACATACACCTTTATGAAATTGGCTCAGATAGCATCTTGTCCCAAGGTTTGAGAGAAGAATCAGATCTGGAGGGCCTTTCTAAAGGCTGGTAGGATCATGGCCATCTGAATTTCAAGAGCAAGTTCTTTGCAAGGCAGACATGGTAACCAAGAAGGTATATGTCTTCATAGTAACCACTGAAGATTGTGTAGGACTAATGTTATATTGGAGATATGCCCATAACTATTCATATTTCCCAGCTTTGAAAGCAGTAGTAGCTGTACCTGTACTTTTAAGGACATTGCAATGGTCATTGCTACCAATTCTGCATTTCACTTTTCTTGCCCTTGGTGCAGGCTGGACTCAACTGGTCAACTTATAGAGAGTAAATTAATACCATGTGTCAAAGCCCATGTGTCAAGATACAACTTACAGAGGTCGGTTGGCTTTCTATTGTGTACATAAAGTGTATGTCCAGTCTATGAAAATCAGGTCAATTTGGGGAGGTAGTCAGTGTAGGGAGGTGGTCAACTATGGAGGTTTTACTATACATGGCTAGCCTCTTACAGGATTCTACATATTAGTTTGAAGGGGGTTTTCTTTCTTTCTTTCTTTCTTTCTTTCTTTCTTTCTTTCTTTCTTTCTTTCTTTCTTTCTTTCTTTCTTTCTTTCTTTCTCATGGACATGTATTATTCTGTTATTTCTTACATTGTTCTCACTCTTTTAAAAATGTTGTATGCTATCCAGAGTCTTCATGGAATTCGACAGCCTTAAATATTTGCCAAAGAAATCAATGTGTTGTTTTAATAATTTCACATGAGCCTCAATGAAGCTAACCAATATTTATAGTCTATATAAATGTAAACAGCAAGTGCTACTTATCTTTTAAATTTTGAATTTTTCATATGTTTTAGTTTTGTGATTTATATTTCCAGGTTTAGAAAGGCAGCTGAAAGAATTACTTATATTCTGGGTCATGATGATGATGATGATGATGATGAAGATGATGAAGATGATGATGATGACGACGATGACAACAACAACAACAACAACAACAATGGTGATACCCATTGTCATCGGGGCACTTGGTACCATGTCCAAGAATTTCACAAAACACATCAAGAAATTGCAGCTTCCTGCAATAACACCAGCAGAACTGCAAAAAATTGCGCTACTCGGAACATCATATATTTTAAGAAGATACTTGGTTGATACCTAGGACGCTGGCAGCAACCCATATCAACCATTAGCACCAGTCAGTGTTATTTGTGACACTTTTTAAAATGTTCAGTTGACTGAGTTTCATGTTTAATGAATAAAAGAGATAATAATAATAATAATAATAATAATAATAATAATAATAATAATAATAATAATAATAATAATAATAATAATAATAATAATAATAACAACAACAACAACAATAATAATAATAATAATAACAATAACAATGATGACGGATGACGATGATGATGATGATGATGATGATGATGATGATGATGATGATGATGATGATGATGATGATGAAATGATAGAGAAACATCCATTTTTTGCCTGAACATGTTCCTGATATTCCGCATTAAGTATCATTCTCAGCAGTCCTCCTGGGAATCATTTGAATGAAAATTTGAAGTGGATTGTCAGGAAGTGACAGTATGACAAACAACTGGATTTAGCTTTAGATACTGTCAGTGAGATGTATAAATGCTGTCCAAAATGAGTAATGTTCTCAAGGACTTGGCATTTAAAAAGAAAAATTCCACTGAGTTTGAAAAGGCCTTCTCATTCACTCACTCATTCATTCCAATATCACTTTCTACTAGAAATTACTTAAAGCAGCTCATTAGACACGCGTAGGACCAGAGGTGGTATTCAGCCGGTTTGGACCGGTTCGCCCGAATCAGTAGCGAAAATTTTAACTGGTTCGCCGAACCGGCAAATAATCCAAGAATTTAGATCTTGCCACACCCAAATCATCACAGCAGGTAGCAGTGCCAAGCTAGCCTTGGCTGGATTAGAAAGCCAAGCACGAGGTTAAATCTAAATATTACTGGGATGGAAAAATGAAAAAAAAAATCAGGGGGTCTGTGAACTAAATTAGGAAGCCAGGAAAAAATGCTGAAAGAAGGAAATGGAAAAACATTTTCATATGTGCCAATAAACCACCATGGTGGTGGGCTCTAGTGAAAGGATTTGTTTTTTAAAAAAACTTTACCCTTATATCCCATTTAAATGATCTATGAGGTGGAAAATCCAGTGTCCTGCACTAGTACGCTAATAGTTAAATTAATATAATATAATATATAATAAATGGTTTTCAGTCATGCAGTCAAAGCTCCAGAAAATTTTCAGAGCTTTAATAATGCTTATGTAATTAGAGCACATTAATTATACCAATTACTTTTTATGATCAATATGTGAATTTTGGATTTGTAATTAATCATATGGCTCCTAATTGCTTTTTAGTACGCTACGTTCCTGCCAATACGATATTGCATCACGTTCAGATGATTATTTCATTTCAATTTCATGTTCTTTCTTTCCCAGGAGATAGATCAAATCTCCCTCTGGGAGCTGCAAAGAAGGAGTATCAGACACCATCAAAGATCAACTACTGTCCCAGAGAAATCAGGTACAAAGCAAATGATGGAATGTGGAACAAAATGGTGTGATGCAATTCACACAAGTTACATTGTCGAGCCTGACATCAAGAGATGATAAAGGCCGAGGTTTGCATTGCAAAGTCAAAATGTACATTTCATTTTGTCATCATTGCAAATTGTGCTGAATGCCTATGACGTTTGTCCTAATCACAAATTACTTGCCAGTATTACTATTTGTTATATTATTGCTGCTCATAAATATGAATAAATATAGTTGGGCCATATCATGCAAAGCTGAAGGCAGAAGATATCCAGTTAGGAATTCCAAATGGAAGATTCTGCCAAAATTGAATATAAACGCAAAGATTATCCTCAAAGTTGAACCTGATTCTTGGTGTTGATCCAAGATTGCGTTGGCTTTAATGTAATTTGACTGGTGTCAATAAGCCTGCATTTCTGCTTATTCAAATTAGCTTTCCATAAATTCTAGTGCTCCATGCTATGTTGCTCTAGAAGAGGAGTGTCAAACTCATGACGGCACATTGTCGTCATGAGACAGATCGTAACTCCCCCCTTCACTAAACCGGGGGTGGGCATGGCCAGCGTGTGACGCATCTGGCCCGTGGACTGTGAGTTAGACACCCCTGTTCTAGAATATCCTTCAGTCCTTAGGAATGACTCTGCGGGGATATGAGGAGTTGCAATGAGAAGTCAGGAAAGCCCTAATAAGGAGTGAAATTCTCATGTTTCTCTGGATTCAGTTTATTATTTGTATAGTTACCTTTTTTTGCATTGTCATACTTTTAAAAAATTAATATGAGAAAAGAGACTTTTTCATCAGGTTACTTTCTAAAGCCAAAAGGAAAAAAATTCAACACAAAATAATCAGTAAAGGACATCATTAAAGGGAATAAATAATGAGTGTGACACTTGGTAACAAGGCAAGACAACAACAGAAGTAATTGCCTGAGAAAGGGAACAAAGAAATTGGCAAGGGAGAAAAACTAGAAACAATGTAATTTCAGTTGTGGATAACTAGCTACTATTACATACTTTCAAAATGATGCACTTAAGAAGTGGATTTTAGAAAAGGGCATTAAATGAAAGGCATATGAATTTGAACTCTGTTAAAATTTCTACTCCAGTGATGGCTAATCTATGGCATGCGTGCCGGAAGTGGCCCACAGAGCCATCTCTCCGGGCATGCCAGCCATCGGCCATTGCTCTTCCGTGTTCCAGCACGCACATGCGTGCTGGCCAGCTGGTCTTCATGCACGTGGGAGCGCCGGGAACCAGAAAAGCAGCTCCCACACATGAAACCAGGGAACTCCTCTTCTGGTTTCCAGCACTCTCGCACGTGCGTTCCTGTTCGCCAACACTGTTCTACTCCCTATGTCAAAAGCTGCTTTTAAGTCAATGTCTAACATATTACTGCTAGAACATTTTATTTTTCCTCAATGGAAATGCCATTAGATCATTTCAAGTATGGTTCTAATGCAAGCAAACAGTAGAGTTGATGGGTTGGCGTCATGTTTTGAACTGCACTTTCATTCTTCTCTTCTTGCTTAGCAAACATCTTGTCACTTTTTTATGCCTTTCAGGGTGATAGAAAAATCTTGCCATCCAAACTTAGAGGACCAAGAGAAGTGAATAATGGTTTTCATTATAAATGAACATGGGGTCCAGATCATGCTGGGTCCACTCCAAGCTGAAGCTCAAATGAAAACGAAACTCTTGACTGCATCTCCACTTCATTGTTCCTGTTGTCCTTTTCCTTCCTCATTCTTCCCTACTTCTCTCCTGAGACTCCAAATAGCTCTTGACCAGCAGGTGTTGAAACTGCAGAAAATACAAGACAGACACAAGCAGGCATTTCAATGAGGCTATTGTGGGCATATTGTTTTCAGAACGGGGATCAGTGCAAATACATAGCAATATAAAATGCACCAGAAAGTATCCTAACTTGTCCTCCATCTTGTCCTGAAAAGTTGGGAAGGATCAGAATTGATCATATTGTTCTCACTTTGTTTTCTCAGAAATTCACTTCAGTACTCCTAAGAGTTTAGAACTGCAGCCTGATGCCCATTGAATCAATTGTTGTAGTACAAGGGTGAGTCAAAACGTAATGCCATTTTCTTTAGGACAGGTATAATTACCAACACAGGAACATGTAGCATACATCAAAATGAAGCTGGTCCTCTGTGGATCACATCCCTACTTCTCAACATAGTCACAGTTTCTCTCAATAGCAATGTTCCACCTTTGAACGAGAGCATGTATCCCTGCCTCGTAAAATTTTGTTGACTGTTCTTTGAGCCACTTCTTCACTGCAGTTTTCATTTCCTCGTCACTGGAATAATAATCCTCCATACTCACCAGATTTAGCGCCTTCAGACTATCATCTCTTCGGCCCCATGAAAGAGGGTTTGAGAGGCAAACATTATATCGTAGATTGTTGGCATCTCCTGAAATCTGTTAAGATCTGTATTCCTATGTAACATAATATTTACTAATAACTTTAGTAAACATAAACCAGGAACTAATTACTGGAAAGCAATCAATAAACTATGCTCTCTCTCTCTCTCTCTCTCTCTCTCTCTCTCTCTCTCTCTCTCTCTCTCTCTCTCTCTCTCTCTCTCTCTATCTATCTATCAGCTATCTATCTATCATTGGATGATCTATCTGGTGGCGAAATGGTTAGAGTGTAGTACTACAGGCTACTTCTGCCGACTGCCGGCTGCCTGCAGTTTGGCAGTTCGAATCTCACCAGGTTCAAGGTTGACTCAGCCTTCCATCCTTCTGAGGTGGGTAAAATGAGGACCCAGATTGTTGGGGGCAATATGCTGACTCTGTAATCCGCTTAGAGAGGGCTGTAAAGCACTGTGAAGTGGTATATAAGTCTAAGTGCTATTGCTAATCTTTCCACCCATTCTACATTCTTTCCTAATTTCTACAAGAAATGCATCCCTAATTTTGCTACCTACATAAAACTACTGCTCCAACTCCTAAGAAAGGATCCCCAACTCTCCTGATTGACTCAGGAGCAAGTGGCAATTCAGGTTCAAGTTAAGTTGCTTCTTAACAACTCCTCTGCCACCCCGACCCCTCCAACTCTTTTGTTGTGCAGACAGACATTGTACTCTGGGCAGAGAAGGAGGAGGGGCAGATTTATTATTGTGTGCCTTCTTCCTAGCAGAAAGAAACTATGACATTTTCAATAAAGAGTTGTTAGCAGTTCCTTTTTGCTGACATTTTCTTGCTGGTGTTTACCTGGGATGGCAACATGCCAATCAGTGCCTCTTTTTTGGAGGGATCATTTTTCTATTGTTAAATCTAAGACCTTTCCTTGAAGTTTGGTTGAACCAATATTGTTTCATTGGTAGCATTGTGTGAGTCAGTTGCCCAATAGATACTTAATAATCACAGTATTAGACTGAATGTGATGCTACTGGTGGGGGAACAAGATATATTAGCAAAGCAAATTAGTGCTCTTGTGCAAATAACAATTACTATGAGGAACATGGCCCAGATAACCACAGCATTTGGGGGGGGGAGCCTGAATAAGTTTGCATTTTCTATATAACTAACAACTCTCTCTCTCTCTTCCTCATCTGCATTCAGACATGTGGATGTAGAAGTTAATTTTTAACATTGTTTATTCAATACAGAGCAATTGGATAATTTCATGCATCATGCTAGGCATAAATCAGGATTTACTAACCGTTTATAAACCAAATCACAATGATTTGATACGGCAGCTAGTTTGGTCTAATGTTTAAGACACTAGGCTAGAGAGCAGGAGGCTGTGAGTTGAAGTCCTGCCTTATCCATGAAAGCCAGCTTTGGGCCAGTCACTCTCTCTCTTAACCCAACACATCTCACAGGATTGTTGTTGTGAGAAAAATAAGATGTGCTGGATATATTCGCCACTTTTGAGTTATTTGTAAAAATAATAAAGGCAGGATATTCATAAATAAATGATCATGGAGATCACTTTCATTCTGTTGTAAGCAAAGTATTGGTACATGTGAACATGCTGTTCATATTTATTTATTTATTAATGAGATTTATATACCGCCTCATAGTGCAAGCACTCTCTAAGCGGTTTACGCCATTAAGCAATGTATATTTACATTGCTCCCAACAATCTG
This sequence comes from Diadophis punctatus similis, assembly GCA_023053685.1. NCBI lineage: Eukaryota > Metazoa > Chordata > Lepidosauria > Squamata > Dipsadidae > Diadophis > Diadophis punctatus. The sequence continues at coordinate 210,011,445 of JALIGW010000002.1, read as the reverse complement.
GGTCCTCATTTTACCTACCTCGGAAGGATGGAAGGCTGAGTCAACCCTGAGCCGGTGAGATTTGAACAGCTGAACTCAAATGATCACAGTCATATGCCCATCACTGACCAAGCTGCTGCATTCTGGACCAGCTGTAGCTCCCAGGTGGTCTTCAAGGGAAGCCCCAGGTAAAGCATATTACAATAATGAACGTTGAGGTGACCAAGGCATGAAGGGATTCCTGTTCCAAGACCTGGTGGCAGTGCACCAGATGAATCTGTGCAAAGCTGTCTTGCGGCTGCCACTTGCTCTTTGAGCAGGAGTTGTGACATCAAGGATTGCAGGGAATGGATGGAATGGACAGATGGACTGTCTCCATTGGTTTTGCTCTCCAATCTATATCTATCTCTACAATTAAAACCTAAGTCCCTTTTCACTGCAGAAAATGTTTGGTCCTCATGTGATGGGGGGAGGGGATAAAAACAGAAGGATACAGTATGTATATCTGTCTTCCCAGTCCAACTATTTTCCAGACTGGTGAACGGGAAAAAGGGGGATATTTCTCTCTCTGGGCACAATGAGAATATATCTACTGAACAAAACTCCACATTGGCAATAGGAAGGGCATCCGGCCAGTAAACACACTGCTAGATCCATTTAGTTGCCCAGACTCCACCCTGCAAGGGATTACAGGGTTGTTAAAAGAAGATGATGATGATAGTGGTTTAGTAAAGATTGCTAGATTTTTTCTCCTTTTTAGCCAAAGTTCAATCTATTTAAAATTATTATTCACATTTTCATAACAACACAAAGAAAATTACTGTGATTGGATCCACTCATATGATTTAGCTTGGGCAATTTTATTTATTCATCTGTTTTCAAGCTATATGTAATTTATATCTCACTCCCAACAAGTCAGGGCGCCCAGGTCATATCATCAAATAAACATAGTTAATACTTACAATAGCAACATGTTAACTGAACCATTGATTAGCCAATGGGAATGGTTAAGAATGGAACAGCAATTTGTAGCCAAGCTGAAGACTTTTAAAGGCATTAAATTGAGGAGGCTCTGAAATGTTTTCCCCCAGTTGTGAATCTGATAGTAATAGGCTCCAAAGCAAAGTCTTTTCTGATTGGTAGATACAGATTGGTAAATGTATATGAGAAAAGGTGGCATTTTAAACAAACTTATTATTTGGACTTTAAAAGTAACACGTAGCAATTAATAAAATAGTCATTACTGCAGCAGTTTACTTGTCTTTGGGATATCTATAAACACAACTTTTAAAAAGAGACAATACTTATCTGTTATATAAGTTACCAAATGCAAACTTCCAGCTGGATTTATTCAACATTTCCTTCTAATCTTCAAGCTATTTCATAGGCGTCCACCATCTTAGGTACAATCAATAACTGCCACCGACTAAAAGCTTTATGCATTTACTATACTTCAATGGCAAAGAGCATATCTAACTTGCTAGTTGGAGGTCAGAGACCCTGCAATGAAATCACTCTGCCTGTTGTCTGTATGCTCTTTGGCAGTTGCCATTCTCCCTTTCATCTGACAAGAGCTTCCATTCCTTTCTTTGATTTCCTGCCTTAGCTTTGATAATATCATGCTCCATTTGCAATGGAAATGCAATGCAGACAAAGACCCTTTATTCGAAACCGGTGATGATGCGAATGGGGAAATGACAGTAATAAGGCTCTTATAGACATGAGGCAGACTTTGTCCTGGAACAGAGAGTGAGGAAGCAGTTAATTGCTACTGGCAAGAATTTGGAATAAGTAACGATAAAAGTTTAGGTTGTTGCCTTACATTTCCAAATACTTAATCAGTTGGGTAATGTTCTGTTTTATTTTCCTAACCGGATTATCTAAAATGTAGATGTAGAATAAATTGATTAGATTAACTTGATTGGTGCTGAAGCACTTCTTGAAGTTGCTACCTCATACTTCTCTTCAACCGGTTAGGTCCCACAGAGTGGGTCTCCTCCAGGTCCCGTCAACCAAACAATGTTGGCTGGCGGGCCCTAGGGGGAGGGCCTTCTCTGTAGGGGCCCCTGCTCTCTGGAACCAACTCCCCCCAGAGATACGAATTGTCCCCTCCTTGCTGGCCTTCTGAAAAGCCGTGAAGACATGGCTCTTCCGGCAGGCGGGGTTTTGAGACGATTTTCATCTTGGTCTCCCCCACGTATGTATGTGATAGTTTGTTTCTTTTAAATGTATTTTAAAGTGTTATTAAATTATATTGTTTAGCTGTTCTTTAAATGTTGTATGCCGCCCTGAGTCCCCCAGGGAGTAGGGCGGCATATAAGAGCACTAAATAAAATAAAATAAATAAATATCAATAAAAAGGGGGTTCTTTATTTATATAGGGTGTCTGTAACAATATGGCCAAGGGCCATACAGGAAGAGATGCTTAACTACGTGCATTGCCTACAGCTGTTTTACGTATAGCTTTTCCCTTCAGAATATTTTTGGCTGGGTACGTTTACTGAAATAATTCTTCTGGGAAAACAGTATCTGGATGAGAGAGTATCTGGAATGACAAGACCTCATCAACCTTAGCCTTTGAATAGGCAAAGAAGAGGGAAGCCTTTGGGAGGTGCTGCTTAAATTATTTTCCTCTCAGTAGAGGCAGCAGGCAGGCAAACAAACAACTACTATACCTTAAGTGCACTGAACTGTTTCAGAGCAAAATTTACTTGTGGGCAAATGGTTTTACTTGAGGGGGTATATCAGCTATACGCATAGCTCAATTGTCTATGAACTCAGATCAATCAGATATTTTGTGTTCCATCCTGTTCTGAATTATTGTTTTTGTTGTGAAAGAGCAGGTATATCACGGTGCCAGAAATATTCTAGGGTTTGCTGGAAAACAACTGAAAGAAAAATGAATCAGCTGAATTCTTCTCCAGATAAGCTGGACTTTGAAATAAATGTAGCTGTAAATTGGAAAACGTAGAAACAAGGGTTTAAGTTTACTGCTTGGCTAGTGACACTAACAAGAAGAAAAATTCCAGACAACTTTATGGGCATTGATAGAAAGGCACAATAAAATGATTTAACACTTTATAGTGTTTGAGAAGAAGCTAATAAACTATAAACTTGACAATTATTGCATACATACAAATGATATCACGTCAAGTGATATCAAGTGTATGTTTGTGTTTGAGAAGAACAAGATGAAAAACTATAAATTATTATATCATTAATACCCACTCTAAAATCAATTAAAAGATCTTGAACATGCAGTAAAATAGATGAATGTTCTAAAGAATAAAAAAAAGCAAACTCAGCAAAAGTTGACTTTCTGCAGACTTTGATATTATAGAAATTATAGAAATTATACCTACTATAACAAAAAATTGTCTAACTAATTTTAAAAACTGAAGAATTTAATTATTTTGGAAAGATTTACAGGATAAGATAAAGCAGATAAAGATAAAGCATTACAAAGAAGAGAAATATGTGTACTATGTTAAGATGCAAAGTGTTTTACGGCACCATTCAAATTCAGAGGAAGGAGAAGAAGTATGGTGTCTTGATTTACTTGCAAATGATTGTAAAGTTTAAAATGATACAGGAAGACAAATACGTATTGTCCTACTGTACTTCATGTTACAAAGCAGAAACTCTGGACATTCACATGATTAACTTATTCTGAAAACAAGATACAGATTTTTTTTTTTTAGAAATGAGAATTGGCTTGTAAATATAAGGACAGCGCTATAAAGTCAGAGCTCAAAATGAATTTGAGGCTAAAAAGTACAATGAGTTTGAAAAAGAAACTGCATGACTGTAGAATATAGGAATGAGTTTCAAAGACTATCCAATTACTGTTCAATTATATTAAATCAATTTTACTTTTGTGTTGATTTTTACTTTTGTGTTGTCTCTTTTCAAATGTTGCTGGTCATTGATGTATAAACAGTATTTCATTTCATATTAAATCCACAATTATTTTCAGTGGTTTATGCCCCAGGAAAGGCTGTTATTTCACAAAGAGGATACCTTGAGATAAATCTTGATTAAGTGGTGCAGTTTGGCATTACACTAAATGTAAACAAACCTATAGATCAGTGATGGCAAACCTTTTTTTCCTCGGGTGCCGAAATAGTGTGTGCGCGCGCTATCGCGCTCACATGCGTGCCCACACCCATAATTCAAAGCCCCCCACTCATCCCACCCCCCTGCGCATGCGTGCGTGACATCTCCCACTCCCTGTTTCTCGACTTCCAGTGGGCCCAGTAGGCCCGTTTTTCACCCTCCCCAGGCTCCAGAGGCTTTCTTGGAGTTTGGGGAGGGCAAAAACACTCCCCCTGCCACCCCGGAGGCCCTCCGGAGGCCGAAATCGCCCTTCCAGAGTCTCTGCGTGAGCCAAAAATCAGCTGGCAGGCACGCACATGCGCGCTGGAGCTGACCTAGGGCAACAGCTCGCGTGCCGGCAGATATGGCTCCGTGTGCCACCTGTGGCACCCCTGCCATAGGTTCGCCATCACTGCTATAGATGGTTAAATATTACAGTGTCACAGAGGAATCAGAAAGGAAACAAATGAAAAAAACTTGTAAAATGTGGTGAAACTCACTTAACAACTCTCTTGCTTAGCAACCAAAATTTTGGGCTCAATTGTGGTCATAAGTCTTTCTTTCTTTCTTTCTTTCTTTCTTTCTTTCTTTCTTTCTTTCTTTCTTTCTTTCTTTCTTTCTTTCTTCTTTCTTTCTTGTCTCTCTCTCTTTCTTCTGCAGTAGAAAGCAACCTCCCCCAAGGCAAATATCTTGTGACAGGCGCTATGAGATGCTCCTAAAATTCCAAATTACTCACCAACTCCCAAGACGAGGGATTCCTGACATAGAAGTTATGGCTTATAAAATGGTTCCATGTGTGCAGGTATATCTGGATGAGAGAAAGTGAGGGCATCCCTGAATGTGTGAATGCACATGAGAAACATCCATGCCTTTTCCAATCTTCTTTCTTTCTTTCTTTTTCTCTCTTCTCGGCGGCGGGAGAAGGAAGAAAGTGCTCTGGCCAGCGCTCGGCTTACTTTCCTGGTGAGGCTCGGAGACCACCCGGCACGCCCATCCGCCGGCTGTCCAGGCAGCGCCACTTTCTCCCTGCCCCGCCAAGGTGCCTGCCAGCCCAGAGGCCGACGGAACCCTGAGGCTGGCAGAACTCTGTAGTTGCACGCTCTGACACTTCCCGGCCTGTGAAGGTCCCGAAGCAGAAGCCGGGAAGGCGAGAGGGGTGACGGCGGTGGCAACTGTGCTCCGGCCCGGCAGCGGTGCATCCCCTGTCATGTGATGTCCCAGAGCGTGGTCTCCAGGCTGGCAGGGGCCTTGGCGGGGCAAGGAGAAAGTAGCGCTGCCTGGAGAGCTGGTGGATGGGCGTGCCAGGCGGTCTCCGAGCCTCACCAGGAAGGTAAGCTGAGCGCCGGCCAGGCCCATGCACTCCCGCCTGTTCCTCTCTCCTGCCATCTCCCGGGAAGTTCGCGGGAAGTGGTGGCGGGCAGAGCTGGGCAGGGTGGAGCCGCCGGTGCAGCAGCGCCCAGCGAGGAAGGCCGGGCGGGGAGGCGTGGCTGATTGTCTCGTTCATGGCGCTGTGGGGCAGATGGGCTAGAAGAAGTGTGGTTGAGCGGGGCCTATTGTGCCTTCTCTTGCCCTGCTCTCCATCCCAGAGAGCATCCCCCCGCCAATCCTCCCCCCGCCAATCCTCCGTACAAACTGCCCACCCCGTTTCTGCAAAGGCAGAGCTCTGCAGGGCGATCTAAAGAGTGGAGGGGGATGTTGTAGAAAAGGCTGCCTTCCACCCATGCCTCCCTTGCCGGCTTTGAAGTAGCCCACTGGCTTCCAACCCAGCACCACGGGCTAAGTTCCCAGAGTGGCGCCAGTGGTCGGCCGGACTGATCTGAAAAGAGAGCAAGCAGGTGGCTGGGTGGGAAGCCAGTGGGCTGCTTCGGAGCCCCAAGTGCTGCGGAACCGGCACGGGTGGAAGGTGGCCCTTTCTGCAGCATCCCACTCCCCTCTTTGGATCACCCTGCAAGGGGGGGCTCTGCCTTTGCAGAAATGGGGCAGGCGCATGTGTAGCAGCCCCAGGACATCCGCTTGCCCTTCCACCGCCCCTTTCAGTGTCTGCATTTCCACCAAGGGCCGCCCGCCCACCCACTGGCCGGGCTGGGCAGGATGCCGACTTCGGAAGGCAAGCGGGCGTGGGGGACCACCGGGAAGACCGCATGGAAGCCATCCAAGCATGGCAGGGCTGTGGGGTAGAGAGTAGGCTGCTACCTCCCTTCCCCGCTGCTCCAAAATGCTTTCCTGCCTTCCACGTGGCCTCTTAGCACCCCCCTGCTGCCCCCTTGCCTCTTAGCACCCCCTAAGTCATCCCACCGCCCCCCAGGGGGTGGTACCGCCCACTTTGGGAACCACTGATTTAAACTAATCATAAAATAGGGGGGAAGCTAAAGAGATATACATAAAGTCTTCTCTAATAATCTAGCAAATTTACAAATGAAGAGAACAAGACTATATAGTTATTGACATCTGATGCACACTCTAACCTGTGGGCATATAAATTAGATTCCTCACTCAGATGTCATCAATAGCTCATGGTTTACAGACTATTGAGGGTCCATTGGATTTGATTGATTATTGTATTAAAAATCTATTTAAAGACTTTATTTGTACCTGCAAATTAATATACATACAATACAAATTCCCTTTGTATTGGGAAAAACAAATATAATAAACATTTTAAACATAAGTTTAAAAAAAGAATACACATTCTCATTATCCAAATATAGTGCTATCCTTGAATCTAAGTCCATATTAATGTATCCTTATATCACATTTTAGCATGATTCAAATAAAAATGAAACATGATTGACTGAACGTATTACAAACTAATACAGCTTTTAAAATTTCCAAGTAATAAATATAATATAAAATAATGCTATCCACCTAATTTCTTTTGCATTTCTTCTTTGTCTTCAATAGTAGGAATCTGAAATCTGAGAAAATAAAATACAATACACAACAATAAAGAGCAAAAGCAGCCGGCATGTGTTTTCCATTTGCAAGGAGCTTTGCTTATCTAAATTAAATGCAGAGCTGTTAATGAAGGAATAATATTTATTAAACAGTTCATTACCCCCCTCTGGTTAAATATAATTAAATTATGTAGTTTGATTATCACTAGAGTAGCCTAATGAAGAATGTTACAGAAATAGGCCAATTTTACCAAACACGTCCCATGCAAAATGCACCAACATTAGCTAATTAAACAAACTATTGAAAGCTGGTTTTTTTCTTGTCAACAAATAATAAGTTCTGCATTAATTAAGACGCGCTCCCATATTGTGATAAAATGAAATTATTGTAATGCATGTGTTAGAAAAACCTTCCTCAAACCGGTTCATGGCCCCAGAAATTACACTGGCTGGTAATTTTTGGAATTGCATTCCTAAACACATTTGAAGGGCATCGGGTTGTTGTAAACTACATCAAGACTGTTAGAAGAGATGCATGACTGTGGTCCATTCATTCATAGCATTCACAGCCTCATTGTCTCTTCCATAATACAAATCATACTGTGTTTTGGACCTGAAATGCCATGTACTCAGTAGTGGGTTCCTGCCGGTACGGTTAATAGTAGTTGTTCGCCGCAGAGCCAAAGACACTGCTGCCGTTCGCGGTGCGGGGGCTTTCCCCGGGTGCTGCCGTTGCCCGTATGGACGCCACCAATTGCGTTCTTTTGCCCTCTGCGCATGCACAAAGTGTTCTGCATGCGCAGAGGGCAAAAGAACGCAATTGGCGGCGTCCATGCAGACGGGGAAAGCGCCCGGGGAAAGCTCCCACACCACGAACGGCAGCAGCGTCTTCAGCTCTGCGCCGAACAACAGCTATTAACCGTACCGGCAGGAACAGGCAGGAACCCACCTCTGCATGTACGCAACTCAAAATTGAAGGATATTTGTCTCAATGGGAGGGTTAAGGCATAGATTTTGAATGTAGCAGATTCATTTCCTGGGGTTGGCAGTCAAAAAGAATCATAGGTCTTCATCCTATCTCTAAATTAAGGAAACTAACAGGACAAAACAAATTTAAGAAGTTGCACATAGTATAAAAATACTCTACCTCACATCAAATTGCTAGAAAGGAGAAAAGATTCCACTTTGGGATGTTTTAAGCTTTCCCTGTTGATGCTTTTTATTGTCCCCTTCTTTCAAGTTACTTCAAGCTCCATATACATCCTGTGCAAAACCTCAAGATAGATCTTCAACACCTTGGTAACTGTCCTATTATTCTTATTGCCAACAATTATAACAATATATCCCGCCTCTCTCCCCCCCCCCATGGGGTGGGGTGGGGGGAGAGAGAGAGAGACAGAAAGAAAGAAAGAAAGAAAGAAAGAAAGAAAGAAAGAAAGAAAGAAAGAAAGAAAGAAAGAGAGAGACAATAATTTGTTATCTTTAAACAGCACCGGTATCTTTTAGTCAGCACCGGTATCTTTTAGTTAGTACAGGGGTGGGTTCTTACCGGTGCGGACCAGTACCGCTGGTGACATAATCCTGTCTGTGCCTGTCCGTGGGCACCGCCATATTTTTTTCAGAATTTTCAGCGATTTTTTTTCAGGTTTGGATGGCTTCTCCTCATCCTCTGCTTTGGAAAAAAGCCCTCCCGTCCGCCCCCGGGTTAATACCAACCTTTATTTTTTCATCGGAAACACAACTGAGCAGCTCCTCAGCTGTGTTTCGGGCTGAAACGTCCTTCTGAGCATGCATAGAAGTAAAATTTTGCAAGGGGATGCGCGTGTGAGCAGAGCGATCGCGCACATGCAAAATGGCGCGATGCGCACCGGTAGCAAAGGTAACTGGAACCCACCCCTGAGTCAGCAATAAATAAACCACAGCTTAAATGAGTTAAGAAAGTTACCAAAAAGAAACTTTTCCCCATTCCTGAACTTTTCAAGCTTCCTTCTCTCTTTTACAGGAAGGCAGTGGTGGCGCAGTGGTTAGTATGCAATTATTGCAGGTTAACTCTGCCCACAGTTGGGAGTTCAATCCTGACTGGCTCAAGGTTGACTCAGCCTTCCATTTTTTTTGAGGTGGGTAAAATGAGGAGCCAGATTGTTGGGGGCAATATGCTGACTCTGTAAACCGCTTAGAGAGGGCTGTAAAGCACTGTGAAGCGGTCTATAATTCTAAGTGCTATTGCTATTGCTGTTGCTAAGGCCTCTTGATGCCCTTGAAGCAGTGGACCAAGAGAGCAGTTAGCTGCACTGGAGAGAAAGAGGTGGGTTTGCTAGATATTAACGTCTTTAAATTATTTTCCATTAGAATTTAAATGTAATCCCTTCAGAAATTTAAATGAGGGTTTAATTATATTACATTATATCTGAAGCCCTTGAAAATGGTTCCACAGCCTTTTTAGCTCCAGCCATGCTTCCAAATTACTAATCTAGCTGGCATCAGTTATAATATTGCTTCTTAATCTTTGCGTTACCATACAAGAATTGCGTTACCATACAAGAATTATGTCAGCAAGACTTTGTACGGATTCAATGGTATTGGTTTTATCTACAAGAATCAGTAACATTGATTTTTCGTAGCACTTTTCTGTTTAATCTTAGGTCCTCTAAATTGGTGTGAAATGTCTCACTACCACTATTACCACCCCTGTTTTCTTCATAGACATCTATGAAGCACGGATAAGATAAATACTGCTATGTAGTTCAAAGCCATCCAATGCATTCCAGAAAACGAGTGAAAATGTACACCTTCTACCCGGCACTAGTTGGCACCACAGAGTGTATGCAAATATAGTTTTCTCATTACTTATAAATCAAAAAGATGCTGTTCCCACCCCAAATGTTTTTTTTTTCTACAAATAGCAGATACATACAATATATAGTTAAATAAATGGCCAAAAATATGCTCCACCATATATTAATAAAAACTACAGAGCTAAAAAGCTCTTTCTCCCACCTCCCCCAAATCTGTAAGACAAAAAGACTGTGACTTTTAATTTAAAGATGGCTTATTCCCCCTGGATCTTCTAAATATTGATTTTTCTCTCTCCCTTTGCTAGATTTCGTGTGAGCTGCCTGCTCTTTATTAACAAGAAATGTTTCCTTATGCCTATTTACAAGATTAGACAATGCAGAATAGGAGAAGGTCAAGTCTGATACTCTTAAGAATATGTCAATTGGAGCTCAGATTGCAATGTTGTTAATTTATTTTTCTTAGCCAAGTCCTTTTTAACCTTTAAAAACATCAGTTCATACTGGACTAAGCCACCTAATAGCTTACACATATCAAAGTATCTGCTAGGCATACCATTCTTAGCCTCCATCAGGTTCTCTGCCCTACCTAGTTTTTTAAAAAATTGTTTTAATTAAAGAATTAAATTCTTTGAATTCTTTGTAAGTTATATTTGATTAATAAACAAAATACCTACCATCTGAAACTCCATCCCACAAATCCTCTAGAATTTTGCGGGACAGAGTACAGGGACTGGCATCAAAAATGTCAAGATGGCATCATAATCATGGAATCAAAGCCTCCCCTATTTTACATATGTCATGATAGCTGTCAGGCCTGGAAACCATCTTGAGTGTTGGATCTTCAGGTCTGCCACATTTAGTGATGTGGGAAACTGGGAGGGGGGATTCTGTGAGTGCGGAGATATAGTCAAAATAACATTCCTTTCTCCGAGAGTCAAGGTCATTCTGCCCTGCACCTGGAGGGGTGTACCTGGCAGGCATCTACCATTGGGACAGAGTGGTGATTGGATGCAGTGATGGACATGTGGGTGCTGGGGCAGAGACTTGAACTTTCTTTTGGCTGTGGAAAACCGGAAGCTTTCAGATTCAGGTTATATTTATTTCTTTATTTATTTGTCAAGCATGTATAGGATAGTAGTAGTTTGTATAAACATAAGTAAAAAGTAACGATAAAAGAGGACAATAGGACGGTAGGCACAGTGGTGCGCTTATGCACGCCCCTTACAGACCTCTTAGAAACGGGGAGAGGTCTACTGTAGACAGTCTAAGGTTAAAGTTTTTGGGGTTTGGGGAAGAAACCACAGAGTCAGGTAGTGCATTCCAGGCATTGATCACTCTGTTGCTGAAGTCGTATTTCCTGCAGTCGAGTTTGGAGCGGTTTACACCAATATGACATCTCTAATAAAATGAGACTTTGAGGAAATCTATGCCTCTGAGTTTTCTTTCATTGGGGGTGTTACTTGGAACCCTGACATTAGCCCTGTTTTTGTGGAAAATGGAAACGATGGGCAGCTGCAATGCTATGGTTAGCCAGCCATGTATTCACTTATCCAGGAAAAAAGCAAACACAAGTTGTGGTAGTAACGATATCCCATGGCAGAGCCAGAAAAGATTCTAGAGAGTAAATTCACCAATCCACCTTTGTAGTAATTGAGTGCTTTGTGACTGCCAATGCCATTCTGTATGAGTCTCTCATTATAATACTCCTGGCATATTGGCCCTGAATTGAAGTATTGAAGTCTACGGATTTTATCTGTGAACTGAACTGATTTATTTCTCTGTCCTGGGCTATTTAAAACCTTGATGAGATCACGTGAAGCTGCCATCTCTAGTGCTCAGGGAAATCAACAGCAATTCTGGCTAACAAACCTCTTCTCCATTTGCCTCAGTTATTCTGACCGTTGAAATACAGCCGTTCAGGCTATCACCTGCAGCTGCCACCATGTGAGACAGGGCCCTCAAGAGGTGCCATATGACCCTAGCAGGGGCGGGTTGCTCTTACCTCGCTATCGGTGCACTGCGCGTGCATCGCCATGTTGCACGCGCGCCTCCCCTCACACAATCTTGCTGAAATCTTGGGAGGGGACAGGCTTGCGCGTGCGATTTTGGCATTTTTTCCCTTCTGCGCATGTGCAGAAGCGAAATCTCACCAAAATCTCGCACGTGCATCCCCTCATGAGATTTTGCTTCCGCGCATGCGCAGGAAGCAAAAAAAGCCAAAAAATTGCGGAAAAAAGATGGTGGTGCGCGACGGACTGGCGAAGACAGCATTGGAGCCGTCACACGCAAATTTCACAATCCGGCGGCCGCTACCAGTGCCATAGAGTGGATCACACTGGTAGGAACCCACCACTGGACCCTAGGCTTGGGTGGAGATTGTACATGACTGACACTTTCTCGAAACAGTGGCTTTCTGAAGCAGAGCAGAATTGTTTACTGAAACCTGGTATTTCTTTCAAAATCTTACAGTTGCACTGCTCCCAAAAGGAAATTTAGGCAAAAATATTTTAAATCTATTGTCTCCTCCTAATTTTCTGTAGAGAAAGGGAATTTAAAAAAATCTTAAAAAGGAATATTTGTGTTATCCCAGTAGTTCTGTGGGCTTTTCAGCAAAATGCTGTCCTCTCTAGTTGAATGTTCTGGCCAGCCCTTCCCTTTGAACAGGCTGGACTACTTATATACAGTATGCTCATCTTTTGCCCTTTTCCCCCTCAGCTGACATCATGCTGTGCTTATTAGAAAAGTTTGTTTCATATTTCATATTCCCCCCTAGCCCTACATGGCCTAGGACCAGGGTACCTTCGGGACCGCATTCTGCCTCATACTTCCCTTCGACCGGTTAGGGCCCACAGAGTGGGCCTCCTCCAGGTCCCGTCAGCCAAACAATGCCGGTTGGTGGGCCCTAGGGGGAGGGCCTTCTCTGTGGGGGGCCCCGCGCTCTGGAACCAACTTCCCCCAGAGACCCGAACCATCCCCACCCTGCTGGCCTTCCGGAAAGCCGTCAAGACATGGCTTTTCCTGCAGGCAGGGGGGAAAGATTAAATCCATCTGAATTCCCCCCTTGGTATGGCTGATTGTGAATCCTTTTTAACTTTTGTATATCTTTTTAACTGTTGTTTTTAAACTATTGCTTATTATTGATGTTCTTATACAATTGTTGTATGCCGCCCTGAGTCCCTCGGGAGTAGGGCGGCATAGAAGAACAAATAATAAATAAATAAAGAAAGAAAGAAATATTAAATTGTTTGAGGGTGGAAGATTCTTTTTTTAGGCTAGTTTTTTATGGGTACTATAAAAAAAGCGTAACTTTTTCTCTGGTAATATTGTACTACTAACTAGAGCATACAAAACATTTGCTAGACCAATTCTCGAATACAGCTCATCTGTCTAGAACCCACACTGCATATCAGACATTAATACAATTGAGAGAGTCCAGAGATATTTGGACGAGAAGTGTCCTCTGTTCCTCTACCCGCAATTAAATACCTTATGCCACTAGACTTGAAATTTTGGGCTTAGACAACTTAGAACTTCGCCACCTTCGGTCTGACCTAAGCATAGTACATAAAACTATCTACTACAATGTCCTACCTGTCAATGACTATTTCAGCTTCAACCACAACAATACATGAGCAAACAACAGATACAAACCGCTCCAAACTCAATTGCAGAAAATATGACTTCAGCAACAGAGTGGTCAATGCCTGGAATGCACTACCAGACTCTGTGGTTTCTTCCCCTAACCCCCAAAACTTTAACCTTAGACTGTCTATTGTTGACCTCACCCCATTCCTAAGAGGTCTGTAAGGGGCGTGCATAAGAGCACCAATGTGCCTACCGTCCCTGTCCTACTGTCCCTTTTCATTCGTATCCTTTTCATGTAATATTTATACTTTTACCTGTTATCTTATATATGCTTGACAAAATAAAAAAAATAAAAAATAAATAAATAAATAAATAAATAAATAAATAAATAAATAAATAAATAAATAAATAAATAAATAACCTGATTTTGGTTCCTGGAAACCTTTAGGGGTCCATCACATCAGCTGAAACTGCCAGGGGTTTAAAAGAGTTCAGATGTAACGCTTGTTTGTGTGTTACATTTACAAACTATAAAAAAGGGTAGCGCTTAATCACACAGTTGTGGTGGCCATCTTGATGTTTCTGATGCCCCTGTGAATCTCACTGGATCTTGTCCTATTGTTTCTCAATGGCTCTGTGTTGGTTATATATTTCTATTATTTCTGATCTATTCTTTTGAGGAGAAACTGTTTTTTATTTACTTCTTACATTTATATTATTTTTTTAAAATAGTCTTTATTAATTATGTTAAAAATACAAACAAACATACAAACAAACATAGGAGCCGAGGTGGCGCAGTGGTTAAAAGCAGCACTGCAACCTTCAGCTGATTGCTAGTTCAGCAATTCAGCTGTTCAAATCTCACCGGCTCAAGGTTGACTCAGCCGTCCACCCTTCCGAGGTCGGTAAAATGAGGACCCAGATTGTTGGGGGCAATATGCTGAACTCTGTAAACCGCTTAGAGAGGGCTGTAAAGCACTATGAAGCGGTATATAAGTCTAAGTGCTAAGTGCTATTGCTATAAAAACATGTATAAACATATGTATATACAAATAAAGTATCAAATATCTTTGAGAATAGAAAACATTGAACATACATGTCAACCATCTCGTCGACACTATCCTTTTACAGCCTAGTGATACAAAAACATGTTTATTCTATATAGTTATTATTTACATCAAACTACTACTCATGGAGCCTCCCTTTATTTTATTCTGACTATAGCTAGTAATGTAGAGTGTACTACAAGATAGTGACAAGCCCAAAATCACCCAGTGAATTCTATAGTTGAACGAAGTCTCGAATTCGGATCTCTATGGCCTCTGTCCAACATTATAGATACCGCACCACACTTGTATGTCAGAGAGTAACGACCACAGATTATATTATCTATATAATAATTTTTCATAAAGGCATACTTTTGTTCCTGACAGGAATAAAACTCTTTTTAACAAACACCTCTTTTAAAAATATTTGCTTTGTTGAATAACATCTTTACTGAATTCAGTTATTAAAAGATGGCAGTCAATAATGGATTTCTTTTCATGCTTTTATGTTCTGTCATCTTGACTCTTCTCTTTGTTTAAGCTATCCATTTAAGTACATGGAAACATTAATTCTCTGAAGTGAATACAGATAAAAAAAACAGCAAAGTGATCCCTATGTGAATACCATATCCTTTCTAACTTATCTACAATGTCTATTTTAACATCCCATCCTTGATATTTTTGTACTGAAAGAATAAGAAAACTGAAGTTATATGAAAGCTCCCACTTCAGTGACCAAAGTTGTTTAAGTCTTCAATTTTTCAAACTTTGGAAAGTTTAGAGGGGGAAATGTGAAAGCAAATTAGAACAAATATAGGTCATGCATGGTTTCATGTTTTAACTCCTATTCTAACATTACCCAGAAACCAAGCAATTTTTCAATAAGAAAAATTGCTGTTCACTATGATCGATTATATCACCCCATTAGAAAGCTTCATTTTACATTAAAATCTCATATGCACAGGATCAAAATGCAAATGCAGCTACTGAATCATAAACTATGTAAAAACAGCATTTGCATACAAAGTAAACCTACACTGATGGCTCCAATCAATATATCTTTACTGTCATCACAATAATTTCTTATACATTAAACAACCAAGGGGCCATTACACATTTTTTCCTCCTTACTGAGGGTTGAATTATTCACCAAGCACTCCATTTATTCTCACACATACTTTTCTCATGTATTAGTTTCTATTTAGTCCCCGTCAATTTTAATTGTTTTTAAATGTATCTTTTTATCATTTTGCAAGTTGCCCAGAGACACTTCAATAGTGAGTTGGTGGCATATAAATTTAATAAATAAAATACATAGTTTTGTTACCCTCAGCAATCAACCTTCATCTCTTCACACATAACCTTCCATAGGCCACATTTATAATTTAACTGAAGCAACAAATATACAGTACACTTTATTTCTCACATTTATTCTTCTCTCAGTGACCTGCTAAAGAGCAAAAATATTTTCTGTCTGCTGCCTGCTTATCTAGCATAAAATTCCACCAGAGTTTCCAATTTCTTCTCTTGGTTGGCCCTCTTTTGATTAGAATTCTGTTAAATACCTTCCTAGATGCATTTAAACCAACTCTCTTGTAGTTTTTGTATTTGCTCTTGTTACCTTTATTGATTTATTATTAGAGTTGGAAGGGACCTTGTAGGTAATCTAGTCCAACCCCCTGCTCAAGCAGGAGTTCCTACACCATTTGAGACAGATGGCAGTCCAGTCTCCCCTTGAAGGTCGCAAGTGTTGGGGCTCTCACAATCTCCGCTGGCAAGCTGTTCCACTGGTTGATCGCTCTCACCGTCAGAAAGTTTCTCCTCGCTTCCAGGTGCAATCTCTCCTTGGTCAGCTTCCATCCATTATTCCTTGTTTGACTTTCTGGTGCCATGGAGAACAGCCTGACCCGCTCCTCTCTGTGGCATCCCCTCAAGTATACCTTGTACTGCAACTTGCATTATGATAGCATGACAATGTATTTTGACAAAAGCATCAAATACTAAGGGTATCTCTCTGATACATATTATCAATTCAAAGTGCACTGATGATGTCTCCTCGAATGGTGATAAAACGTTTGCACCCAAATTGCCAAGCTCGGAGCTCAGACTAACAGCCCGACTACCAACCCGAGCTACTAATATTCAAATACATTTCAATCTGATACGTATTTTAACACTTCTTCAGTTTCACGCCTGTATCTTACCATTTTTCAACCATTCTCACAACCTTCTTCGCCTACATTCAAAGCAATTTTTGATATAAAAATTAATCTGCTTCTTTTAATTGTAACCTTTACCTCAATTGTAACTGTTCTTTTCTCTGAGTATTCTTTTCCTTTTCCTGTGCATATTATCTCAGCCTCATTTTTTCACCAATCATTTTCTTCCATCTTTCTTCTTTCTTTACTCAACGTGGGCCTTCCACTTCATCATTCCACCAAGCATCCTTTATTATGTGTTCCTTTAGTATAACTCTACGCACTTCAGTGGCACTGTGTCACACAATTCTTTTCACTCTGTTCCAAGCAACTTTGTGATATGACTGATGTTATAAAAGAACCCTAAGTAGAAAAGATGAAATACACGGAAGGGCAAATCTTCAACATGGTGATGCATGGTACAGAATTTCTGTGGCCTAAATTTGATTTTTCCAGGTTCTTTTACTTCTTTCTTATGCTATAAGCTCTCAGTACTAGAATATTTCTTTGCAAAGAACAAAATAGTACGAATCTCTTGTTGAGGGATTTTTAGGTCATAACTTAAACATTGCTTTTTTGCTTCTTTAGTAAGCCATAAATTTTACAGAAGATTAAGTATTATTTTATTTCTGAAAATAATATTATCTTAATATAAATATAATACAGGAAGTGATCGGTAAATATATATCGGTAAGTCTGTCCATCTGGTCAATGGTTAACATTTTTTTGGAAAATGGATAAAGATAAAATGCTGGACAAGCATTGTCAGTTCTGGCGATCCTGCCCTACTCTAGTGACCTAGGTCTTGGAGCCAGGGATATTTACCACTGCTCACCTTCTACTTCGAGATGTTCAGATGGAGAACTATGTATCTACAGTATGAGACCCCAGATATCTCACTTCAGCACCATTTCTATAGAACCACTTTCATCTTCAGTTGGCTTAGCATAACATATGAGCTTTTCCCCCCAATATAAGAATACTATATTCCAGGCACAAGTCTCATTTTGATCCCTGGCTATAACTTTACAGCAAGCACTACAGATAACCCTCAATTTAGGATTACAGTGGGGACCAGAATTTCCATTGCTAAGCAAGGCAGTTGTTAACTGAGTTTATCAATTTTATGATCTTTTTTACTATGATTGTTGGGTGAATCATGCAGTTATTAAGCAAATCTGACCCCCCCCCCACTGACTTTGTTGTCGGAAGTTGGCTGGGAAAATTGCAAACGATGATTGCATGACTATGGGATGTGGCAAATGTCATAAATACATGCTGGTTGCCAAGCACTTGAATTTTGATTACCTTATGTGATGATCATAAGTGCGAGGAATGGTCATAAGTCATTTTTTTCAGTGCCATTGTAACTTTGAATGGTTGCTAGACAAATGGTTCTAAGTTGAGAACTACCTGTATCTTAAACCCCTTCTCCTTCCTATCACCTTTAGTATTTTGCTCACAATAGTGTCAAAGAACTTAGACTCCAATGAGATAGATCGATCAACAGAGAGGCTGATATAGATAGGGGTAGGGGTAGGGGTAGAGGTTGGGATAGAGGGAGAAAGAGAGGTAGAGAGAGAGAGATGGAGAGAGAGAGATAGGAGAGAGTGAGAGAGCGAGAGCGAGAGCGAGAGCGAGAGCGAGAGCGAGAGCGAGAGCGAGAGCGAGAGCGAGAGCGAGAGAGAGAGAGAGAGAGAGAGAGAGAGAGAGAGAGAGAGAGAGAGATTAGCTGTCAGGCCAAAGCCATTTTACTTGGGGTTTTTGGCCTGCCACACTTTATACTATTTTAAAATGTATTCTTGCTATGGGAATTTGGGAGGGGTCATTGCATGAGGGATGTCTGCATGTAGCCATAACAAATTCCTTCTAGATTGTCAAGGTCATTCTTTGTCTTTGCACTCCTGCACCTGCACGGAAGGAGACGGGAGTTGCTGCCAAGTTGGCAGATGAAGATTGGTCAACGTGATGGACTTGGGGGTGTGGGGACAAGGACTTGAACTTTCAACTGGGTGGAGAAACCCCAGGGACTTCAGATTCGGGTTTCTCCCAGATGTGCCAACATGGCTCTGCTAATAAATTGGAACTTTGAGGAATACTATGCCTCGGACTCTGATTTACCTTCGGGACCACATCCTGCCACATTCCTCCCTACGACCAGTGAGGTCCCACAGAGAGGGCCTCCTCCAGGTCCCGTCTGCCAAACAATGCCGGCTGGCAGGCCCACGGGGGAGGGCCTTCTCTGTGGGAGCCCCATCTCTCTGGAACCAACTCCCGCCAGAGATCCGGACTATCCCCACCCTACTGGCCTTCCGCAAGGCAGTAAAAACATGGCTCTTCCGGCAGGCGGGGTGAAGAGATGATTCCCCAATTATGAATGGATTTTTAAATTGTAATATGTTTTTAGATGTTATTTTAATATGTAGTTCTGATCTCTGCTGTAAGCCGCCCTGAGTCCCATGGGATTGGGCGGCCTATAAGAACTCTTATAAATAAATAAATAAATTTAATTTTCGATGCTATTTGGAACCCTGACATTAGCTGGCATTGGTTGGAAACATGCAGAAGAGGCCTTCATCCCGCAGTGGATAGACAATGGCTAAAATGATGATGATGATGAGAGATAGAGATGATAAAGATGATAGAGATGATAGAACGATAGAGATAGAGATGATAGAGATATAGATATAGAGATAGAGATATAGACATAGAGATACTGGAAGAAAGATTATACTTAGGACATTGTGTCATGTTGACACATAATTTCATACAGAATATGTGCTGTATATGTAATTCTTTAGCTAGAGATATAATGCTGTACACCTTCACTAAGTTTTGGGTTATTTCATTCTGAAGAGTATCGTAGTGCAACCATACACATAATTTTTGACACGCATAGATTTTTTTAAAAAAACTTTTAATCTTTAAAAGCTTGGCTTTGTTTTCTCCTTACTTGCCTTATTATTTTAAAATGTAAAACTACTGCTTCAGCACCTGGTTGGAGATGAAAGAAATGATTATTTTATAATTTGGTTTCTTTGTTTGCATCATTATATCATTGCTTTTCCCATTGGGAGACAGCAAGGATTAATGATTACGATTCCAAAAGTGGTACAATCATGTTCTTTCCATTAACGGATTGGGGGGGAGGATGTCCCCACAATCTTCTCTCATTAAAGCTTTCAAAAGAGAAAGGAATGATATCTCCTTAATGTTTACAGTCTTATTTTGAATGCCAAGGCTCAGCTTTGCAGCCTGTGAAGCAATGATCCATCATTAATTCAATAATTTGGGAATGAACGTTCTGCTGCACGAAATGGTGCCTCCAGGGTGGCTAACAATAATATTAAAATAGTCATACATCAAATGGCATGATAGAACATAATTAGATGAACTAAAGTGACAGTCTTAAAATGTTACAGATAACTTCAGAGAAACAGAATACAGCAGCAAATGCAAGGGTGGGTTCCTACTGGTGCAGACCAGTACATGTGCACCGGTAGCAGCCCACTGGTGACGTAATCCTGTCTGTGCCGGTCCGTGGGCGTTGCCATCTTTTTTCCAGAATTTTCGGCAATTTTTTCAGGTTTGGATGGCTTCTCCTCGTCCTCTGCTTTGGAAAAAAGCCCTCTCGCCAGCCCCCAGCTTAATACCGACCTCTATTTCTTTGTCCGAAGCACAGCTGAGCAGCTCCTCAGCTGTGTTTTGGGCTGAAAGGTACTTCTGAGCATGCACGGATGTAAAATCGCGGAAGGGGACGCACGCATGCACCGGTAGCAAAGGTAACCGGAACCCACCCCTGAGCAAATGGAATCATTTATTTATTTATTTATTTAAATGGATTTATATGCCGCCCAACTCCCAGGGGACTCAAACATCATAGAAAGATGTTTGCAGTGAAAAAGAGTTTTATTCTTAAAAGCATGGAGAACAAGGGGAAAGCAAGATTCTATTCCATCAGGAATTACTATTCCCTCTGGACAGTGCAACTTTCACATTCCTTGCTAATACATGTGCTATATGTGCTAGTTCTATTTGAAACTGAAGTCCAGAGTGTTGGAGGGCACCAACTTGCTTTCTTTGCAGTACAGCTCATGAAGAACTTTCTCTTTCTTATTTCCAGTAGCTTTATTTTAAGGAAAGATGGAATTTGAGGTGTGGTCTTCCATAAAGAATTTGACTTAATTTTTAATATTTAATTTACAGGAGCATAATTTTGTATGGGAAAAATACTTCCAGAGGTACTCTGGACAAATCCATTTCAAATCTCCAAGACAAATACTTTAAATAAGGCTATCGGATTTGGACTGTAAATATCCAGATGGCAGTGGAGAAGTACGGAATAACTTCACTCCCATCTAGCAGTTGTCTGGAATTGCTTGTTCAAGTCTTATAGCCACCCTAAGTTTAAAATATTACATGTTCTTAGCAAATTGGACTCCTGCATCGTAAGGCAGCGGAAACTTCCACAGCTCTCTCAACCTGAACATTAATAGGGGAGGCTTAGAGGAAAGAAAAGACAAGGAGGGAGGGAGGGAGAGAGAGATTAAAATTCCAATAATTCTAATGAAGTTAGAAAAACATAATGCTTGCAGAGAAAAGTATATAGAAGCCGGTTCATCACCGATTCCAGGCATTCATCAAGGAGTTTATGCATATGGTTGTGCTAAAAAATTGAAACAGATCTGTACTATTTATTAGCAGTTAATTATGTTTTGTGTACACCATTTCTCGACATATAACTTTTTCTTTTGTGATAAATTGTCAGGCAAAATATCTTGAGGTTCAGAATATTTGGTCTAGAACAGGGGTCTGCAACCTTAAATACTCAAAGAGGCATTTGGACCCGTTTCACACAGAAAAGAAAACCACAAAACCTGGGTGGGCATGGCCAACTCAACATCACTCCCACCCAGTCACATGACCCCCCCAGCCACGCCTACCCAGGTTTTACGGTTCCCATTTTTTTCTGTGGGAAATGGTCTCTCTCTCTCTCTCTCTCTCTCTCTCTCTCTCTCTCTCTCTCTCTCTCTCTCTCTCCCTCCCTCCCTCCCTCCCTCCCTCCCATTTCTGTTTTTCTTTTTCCTTCCCTCCCCCTCTTTTCTTTCTTTTTCTTTCTTTCTTCCTTTCTTTCCCCCTTCTCTCTCATTTATTTCCCTCTCTCTCATTCTCTCCCTCCAGCTCTCTCATTTCGCTCCCTCTTCCCCTTCTTTCTTTGTTTCTCTCTTTTTCCTTTCTCTCATTCTCTCCCTCAATCATTTTCCCATTTCTCTCTTTCTCTTTCTTTCAAAGGATGCAGAATCGCAAAAAGGGGCACTAGGGCGAGAGAGAGAAATTACCCTAGCGCCCCTTTTTGTATTCCACGTCCTTTGCGGGCAGCTCAGCACCATCCGCGGTCCCCTTCATGTCGGCTCAGGAAGGGAGGGGCAGCTTCTGCTGCCACCGAATGCATGGAGGGAAGAGCTCTGGCTCTCCAGCGCAGCACAGCTGGCTACTCACCTGGGCACGCAGTGGCGGCAGTGGGAGGAGGAGTTGCTGTTGCCGCCCCATGATCCTGGCCCAGGAGGGTATCCTGCTTGTGTGTGTGTGTGCGCACGCGCAAAAGATAGAGAGATGAGAGAGAGAGAAAGGGATCCAATAATTCCCTTTTCTCTCTCTCATCTCTCCCCTTCCCCCTTGTGTGGCGGGAGGTGAGGGCTGCCTTGAGTGCAAATGTGGCATGAAGGCAAGTACAGGGCTACTTCACTCCTGCACTAAGCCTCCGGCCATCGCCTTGCCATGTCCCACCCCAACAGCTATTCAGCTGAGCATGGCGGGCGCAAGATCCAGCCCGAAATGAGGGCTGCCTTGGGCACAAATGTGGCACTTCACTCCTGCACTAAGGCTCCAATGACCCTCCTCCTCCCCCCTCCTTCTCGTGACCCCCTGGCCAGCAGTGGCGAGACCAGGAGGGTGCGCATGAGCAGGGGGAGACCCTCCTCAAGCGAGCGGCCAGGCTCGGCCAAAGTGCAGCAAAGGCGTGCTTGGGGTGGGCGGGCGCTCACTTGAGGAGGATCTCCCTGCTTGTGTGCAACTTCCCAGCCCTGACACAGTGGCCAGGGGGTCCCCCCACACACTCTCTCTCTTGGGCATGTTTTAAAGCTGCGGCCTAGCCCTTTCTGTCATCCTGTCCTCCTGGATCCCATTCCCACCTCACCAGCCCTCGTGTTAGCGAGACCGGCGTCAGTCACAGCCGGGTTGGGCCAGTGTCTCAGGGTGAACAGCAAGCAACCGAGGCATGCCCAGCACCAACAAGGGCTGGAAGAAACTCCAGGAAGAGTGAGACACCGGAGAATCAGCTCCAGCTGTTTCTCCATCCCCCACCGTTGCCCTTACCTTCTCAGGCCAGGCGAGAGTGACTGGGAGGGGAGGGTGAGGGTCATGGACAGCCAGTGGTGGGACAGGGAGCCACAGCAGAGGGCCCAAAGCAAGCGGCTCTAGAGCTGCAGGTTGCTGACCCCCGGTCTAGAAGATGTTTCTTTGCAGACCTAGGGAGGAAGGAGCTGTGTTTTATCTGTTTCTCATATCAACCTCCTCAGTAAGATAGATAGCATACTGTATCAGTGAGGTGTCGTGCTGTTGGTATCAAAGAGACCCAGATTCAATCTATCCTCAGCCTTGGAAACACGCTTCATAATTTGGCCAGTCACTATGTCTCAGCATAAACATACTTTACTGGATTGCTGTTGTGGGAATAAAATTAAGATACATCCTCTGCCTTGAGCATTTGGAAAAAAGAAAGCATATAAATCTAACAAATAAACTAGAGATAGAATAGATAGATAGATAGATAGATAGATAGATAGATAGATAGATAGATAGATAGATAGATAGATAGATAGATAGATAGATATAGATAGATAGATAGATATAGATAGATATAGATATAGCGAGAGAGAGAGAGAGAGATGATAGATAGATAGAGATAGATAGATAGATAGAGATAGATAGATAGATAGATAGATAGATAGAGATAGATAGAGATAGATAGATAGATGATAGATAGATAGATAGATAGATAGATAGATAGATAGATAGATAGATAGATAGATAGATAGATAGATAGATAGATAGATGGACATAGACATAGACATAGACAGACAGACAGATAGGAGAGAGACAGACAGACAGACAGACAGACAGACAGACAAACAGCTTCATATTTTAATCAAATGGCTAACCTTCTCGCTTTAACCTGAGCCCCTTTACTCTTCATGGCCAAGTCTCAGGCCCTTGAATGGCTTCATGTCAAGAAACTCCATCATAATTTATCGAACTGGGAATAATTTGCCATGAAACTGTATCTCTTGTAGGCTCCAAATTGGCTTTTGGAGCAGCTTTCTGTCTCTGCTTGCTCAGGAGAACACAAGAGTTGGATAAAATACGCACTTTTTTAGGATGATCAGATCTGGACTGCAAAGTTCTGAAAGGGCTAAATAATTGAATCATATAGACCTGTATTGATGAATCTGAAATAAATTGATTCTCCTCTTGGTTTAAGCCATTTGGCATTGCTTAAACCAAGACACCATACAAATTCCTTTAATGCAAAGATAATAATAACATTGATAGGATAATGAAATAACTTTGAAGAGTCTCCAAAAGAACCAGCTGTTTCAATGCAATAATAGGTTAAAACTGTTACCTTCAGTAGGGATTTTCAGCCTGCAGACTTAAAATGATAGCAAGCTAAGCCAGAATTAATATTACCAGGTTGAATACCTGATTTTAATATACAAAATGCCACTTTGGAAATAATGTGTTAGACTTTTTCCACTGAGTATCATAAGTGAGAAGAGTAGTAGATACAACTCAGCTGACCTAATTTCACTTTTGAAACCGTGGAACTATAATAATAATAATAATAATAAATAATTTATTGTCATTGTACGTATATACACAGTACACCCATACAACGAAATTCACATAACTCTTCAAGACCAGTCCCAACACACATAGCAATCCCCACCCGCCACGAATTCCCCACCCTGAACCACTCAAACATCCATACAACAGACCAAGTAATATTATCCAACAGCTCACTGATGGTGACCCTTCAATTCATTATTAAGTGCAATTATAGCTCTGGGATAAAAACTATTCAGAAAGTGTGTGGTCCAAGTTTTAGAACTATAGAACTATAGTAGTACAATTTTAAAAACATAATAAAACTTTACCAGCTAAAATGGTAACAAATGGCTAGATCTCCTTGACTCAAACTTACTTACTTCACACTCATGTATAATATGGATTTAATCATACTGATAATCTATCTTTCTACTACATGAACACATTGAAACCATTCATATACTTTAGATAAATTCAAGGGATAGCTTTGTTATACAGTCTTGAAAGATTACAAGGAAAAGGTTGTGAGGGATGCAAGATGCTACATCATTTTTAAAGATTCTGGCAATTGAATTTAATTTTTTTGTAAATTAAAATGAATTGATGCGGTACCAACTGTCTCCAAAATGTGTCCATATCCAAAGAAAGAAAATATTAGACCAACTCATTTCTGTCGATCCACTGTGGATCATGAGGGAAGGAATCTAAACTGATTGAGGATGAGTTTCTGATAAATTCAAATGTCATACAATTTTTTTTAAAGAAGAGAGGCTTTTTTTTCTTCTATGGAAAGAGATAAAATTCTTTCTCCCTCTCCCCTCGTTTCCTGAAATGGTTATATATGTATACGAATGATAAAAAATATCTGCCTTTTTTTTTACTTCCTGCTTTCTTTGGCTGACTGCAAGTTCCATTACTGTTATGATGTCACAGATTTACAGAATTACTAGTTTGTTTGAGACCATTTTGACCAAACCAGCTAGAGAAGTAGCCTTTGTGCCTACTACTAGAGAAGTAGTGTTTGTGCCTATGTGGCTCTACCCAAAGTATTTGCTTACAGTAAGAACTGAAATAGGACACAGATGCCGAATGGAAGAAGACAGACTCAGGGAGAAGAAATTGACTAATACATCTCATAAATATATATCTGATAATTCTTATTCTTCTTCCATGGGAGAGACAATGACCAACAGATCCAGGATGAGCACAATCCCAAACAGCAGACTACCTAATGCCAGTCTGCTGCTATCTGTCCCTACACTGGCTACCAGAGTCATATAGCCACAGTTTGGGAACAAGGCTAGTCTAGCTCCCCGCTAGGCAAGATCCAGGACTGAGTCCAGTAGATAGATCAAACTGGAAGAGGGACTTGAGCAGAAAGAATTATTGCCTTCAGAACCAGTTATTGACTGGAAATCACAACTGAAATCTCCATTAAAACCACAAATTTTTATTTATGCTAGTATGCAACAATCAGTGATTTCTCCCTGACTATAAAAACTAGTGGGAACCAACATACAAGTAGACAAAGTATGAGATACTCGTATCAAATCCAGATATTGCTACTGAAAAATAGCTTGGATTGTACTTCAGAGTATTCTCAAGACATTTTATAGTGTATGATTTAATGTAACGTTAAGAACAAAACCCATTTAATCATGTTTTTTTAAGAACTAGGAAAAATCTAAGTTGTACAATATTTGGTAATCCAAATAACAATCAGCTAGTTTGTCACCTTGCTCAATTCACTCCTATAGTATGATCTAAATAACAACCAAAACAACAATAATAAAAGTTTGAAGTGGATATGTATTTGCTTTTTTTTTTAAATCATAGCCAACTTTCATGCAACACTAGAAGCTGGATACCAGTGCTTTGCTATGAAACTATGTGATTGGGCTTGATACATTGACACCTAAAGCTTGAAAATTTATGTAGAATGTGTCACTCCTTAGCATCAGAGCACATTAATATAAGGCAACTGGCAGCTGGAACAGAGTTCTTTTCAGGTGAGGAGGGGGAGTAGAACATCTAACTCCTTAGCATCAGAGCATGTTAATTAATACAATACTGTATAAGAAATACTAATGATCTGATGGTCATTTTGAAAAATCCTTTCTTAGCGAGCACCTAGAAGCCAAGAGGAACATACGTGCCAAGTTTCAAGTTTGTAGGCTTTACAGTTCTGGAGATTTCGTGATGAGTGAGTGGTATTTGGCTTTTATATATATAGATTAAGGAGGACTGATAATTACAAAAGAGAAATGGTTGGATTTAGGTTGAAGCAATAAAGATCCTCGGAGATCCTAGACAACAAGCACTGCTTCAGCTAAAGCTGCAGTCTTTCCATCAAGAAACCAGTGAGCTGTCTGCTATGAGTCAGAAGTCCTACTTAATGAAAGAGCAGAGGAGGAAAAAGTGGGAAGCTAATTTAGCACATTTAGGGATAAGTGAAGTAACACATATTGTGGTCCAAAGAACCATGCCGTAAGACCATTCAGTTGATAGATTTAATTTACTTATCTGTCAGTTCCCAGTAGTGGGTTTGAACCTATAGAATGCAGTTGGTCTGGCTTTCATGTGGTTTCTCAGGGATCTCCAATCAAAATAAAGCCACCCCTAGACCCTTAAGCAGAACTTTAGTTGTTACTCCAGAGATATTTTTAAAAAATATGAAAGCAGATGCACTCTTTCAAGGTGATCATTTTACTCAAGCCCAATTACAAGGAAATTCAGTCCTTGCTGCACATTTGCTGATGTTACCAAATCAGATCGCTTCCATGATCTCCCAACTGAATCACCAATTTCTAGACTTCTGGGTCCAACTTTATTTCTCAGGACTGGCAAAGGGAAGACTTCTTTCGTTTGGTCTCATTCACGTATGAGCTGAAGATAAAAGTCATGACTCCGGAAGATACTTCCGGGGTGGAGCTTCCGGCGGTAGGGCAAGGGAGAGCAGAGCTCCGTCGTCCGAATCCACATTCCACCAAAACTGGAGCCCCCGACCCAAATTCTATTCAACCTTGGGAGGGGAGACGATTAAGGAAGACCTAGGCATAGCCCAGGATCATCGGGACTATAAAATCTGCTCGATGCGAGGACTGGGCGGACCTACAAGCTCCAGGCTGTAGGTCCAGGCTGTAAGAGCTATCGTCGCCATGATGGTAATGAGTGTGGCACCAGGGAGCCTAAACAACTTTAACAACTTTAACAATAAAAGAGGTACCGTATGGGGAGTGAAAACTGGAGGCCAGCTGTTTAAGAAACCAGGCGCTAAGATTTTCAACTGCTTGAAGACTGGGGGATTTTCCGAGAGACTCCTGATCTTAATAGGCGTTCTGTGTGACGGCGATTTGTGGGATAGCTATTTGCGATCTAGCACCCGATCGCGAGGGAACGCTGGCCGGTCCAAAGAAGATCGAGTTAATGATTGTAAGAACTGTGGGAACTGTAAAAACTATTACCACCTAATTTTAAAGTGCCTGGCCGCCCAACAATCTTCCAGACGGGGGCTGGTTCAGCCCGAGACTTTGGTGCCTTTGCTGGGTGTGGCCGCTGCCTCCGTGATCAGCACGGCATTGCCTGTCTTGCGGCGTGACTGCCGCGACCACGTTTGCGAGGCCCCTTTTAACCAAAGCAACTTTATTTGCCGATGGGGACTTTGTTTGAGGGGACTTTTCTCGTGTTTCATCTACTGTGTCAGCTGTTTACTATCTTTGCTGTGGTGTCCTCCATCTGGGACGTGGCTTCTACCATTTCGATTGGAGCAGCGTTCTGCATTTGCTGTTATCGGCGCCATTTTTGTTCCCACGAGGTTGCTGACGGCTGAGACCAAATATAAGGCCCTGTGTAGTCTCCGAGGACATATGTGAGGAATGTGAAAGCCTCACTAAGAACTATTACCAGTCTTGGGGTAGATGTCTGGAAGAACGGAACAGCTAATGAAAAAAAAAACTGAAAGAACTAACTTTTAAATTAGTTGGGAGGCTGGCACTTTGCACCCCCATATACTGAAACTGTTTTACCCTTGCTTGTTTTATATTTTTACATTTTTATCTCACCTCAGGGGGGAACTATGTATGGGTCATGTGTGTGAGTTGGTTTAGGGTTGATTGGGTTGATACGAATGTAATTTTTTATAGATAAAACTTGAGGGAATGAGTGAGTCCGGGGCTGGGATCCTGTCCCCCTCTGCTGAGTGTGAAAACAGAAGCGGAGGGGGGTGCGGGACCAACCCCGGGCCCAGTATGACTGGAGTGTATGGCCTGCCGGCAGAATGGGAGACCAGCGGGGGAGGGGAGGGGATCTCTGGTGGTAGTGGGAGTAGGAGCATTACGGTCATAACAGGGAGGGGTAGGTATGGCGGGAGCAGAGGGGTTGGCCGCTCTCGGGGAACGAGGATTCGCTGTTTACAAGCGATTCCTTGTTCTGGCCCCTCTGATATGGTTCCATCTAGCTCAGCCCAAGTACCTGGTAACCAGGGATGTCAGGGCCCCGGGCTCAAGCTGCTGCTGTTGAATGCCAGGTCGATTATTAACAAGGCCCCCCTTGTACGGGATTTAATTCTGGAAGAGGGGGCTGACCTGGCATGTATCACTGAAACCTGGCTGGGTCAGGAGGGGTGGGTTCCCCTCTCCGAGATGTGCCCGGACGGGTTCTCAGTTCAGCATCAGCCGCGACCCCAGGGAAGGGGTGGAGGAGTGGCTATTATAGCTCGCCAGAACCTTTGCCCTCGAAGGAGCCCTGCCCCGGAGATTGTTGGGTGTGAGACGCTCCTTCTGAAGTTGGACTTAGGGGTTCAGGTGGGCCTTTTGCTAACGTACTTGCCTCCTAGCTGCGTTACAAAGGCCCTGCCTGTTCTGCTTGAGGCGGTTGCGGGGCTGGTGATTGAGTTCCCCAGGTTGATGGTGCTGGGGGACTTTAATCTGCCATTGCCCGGCGAAGCCTCAGGGGCAGTCCAGGAGTTCATGGCTTCCATGACAACCATGGACCTGACCCAAGTAGTTCAGGGTCCGACTCATGAGGGAGGTCACATGCTTGACCTTGTGTTTCTCTCGGGGCAGTGGAGAGATGATCTGAGGCTGAGGGGTTTAGTCACAGTACCCTTGTCGTGGTCAGATCATTTCCTTCTGAGGATGGATTTCATGGCACCACTCCTCCACCGCAAGGAGGCGGGACCGATTAAGTGGTTCCGCCCCAGGCGCCTAATGGAACCCGAGGGATTCCAGAGGGAGCTTGGGGAAATACCTGAATCCCTGGTACACAATTCGTCCGAGGCCCTTGTAGCCACCTGGAATCGGGTGGCGGCGGGGGCCTTGGATCGTATTGCGCCTTTGCGGCCTCTCCGTGGTAGCAGATCCAGGAGGGCTCCTTGGTTTACTGAGGAACTCCGGGAGATGAAGCGCCAAAAGAGACGCCTAGAGCGACGATGGAGATCTAGTAAAGCTGAGTCTGACCGGACACTTTTAAGAACTTTCATTAAGTCTTACTTAGTGGCGATACGGGCGGCAAAATGTTCACATTTTTCCGCCCTTATTGCGTCCGCTGACTCCCGCCCAGCCGCCCTGTTTAGGGTGACCCGCTCCCTCCTAGCCAAGGAGGGTGGCGAAGATCCCTTGCAGGGCAGAGCTGAGGAATTTTCTCAGTTTCTGGCGGATAAAGTCACTCAGATTCGGACAGACCTGGACTCTGATTGGGCAGTACAGGCCGAGGTGACAGGGGCAGGCCTTAGTCCTGTTATATGGGAGGAGTTTGAACCGGTGACTCCTGATGATGTAGACAAGGCCATAGGAGCGATGAGTTCCGCCACTTGTTCATTGGACCCGTGTCCCTCCTGGTTGGTATCGGCCACCAGGGAGGTTTCACGCGGCTGGCTCCAGGCGTTGGTCAACGCTTCTTTGAGAGAGGGGTCCGTCCCGCGGCCTTTAAAAGTTGCGGTGGTGAGGCCCCTCCTCAAGAAGCCTTCCCTGGACCCAGCGGTTTTAAAGAACTTCCATCCGGTCTCCAACCTTCCCTTCGCGGGGAAGGTTGTAGAGAAAGTGGTGGCACTCCAACTCCTACGGCTGTTGGATGACACTGATTTTCTGGATCCCTTTCAATCGGGTTTCAGGCGCGGCTACAGTACGGAAACGGCTTTGGTCACCCTGATGGATGACCTCTGGCGAGCCCGGGATGGTGGTCACTCCTCCATCCTGGTGCTACTTGACCTCTCAGCGGCTTTCGATACCATTGACCATGGTATCCTTCTGCGTCGTCTCGGCGAGGTGGGAGTGGGCGGCACTGTGCTACAGTGGTTCTCCTCCTACCTCTCTGACAGGACGCAGTCGGTGTTGACAGGGGGGCAGATGTCGAGCCCTAGGCCCCTACTTTGTGGGGTGCCGCAGGGCTCGGTCCTCTCGCCCATCCTGTTTAACATCTACATGAAACCACTGGGTGAGATCATCCGACGACACGGGGTGAGGTATCAGCAATATGCTGATGATACCCAGTTGTACATCTCCACCCCGTCTCAATTCAGGGAAGCCGTCGACGTAATGTGCCGCTGCCTGGACGATGTTAGGGTCTGGATGGGGAAGAACCAGCTAAAGCTCAACCCTGACAAGACCGAGTGGCTATGGATATTGCCTCCCAAGGATTCTGTCAATTGTCCCTCCTTGGTTCTTGGGGGAGAGAAATTAACTCCCTCAGAACGGGTTCGCAATTTGGGTGTCCTCCTAGACCCACAGCTAAAATTGGAGCAACATCTTTCAGCTGTGGCTAGGGGGACCTTTGCACAGGTTCGCCTGGTGCACCAATTGCGACCCTTCTTGGAGAGGGAGGCGCTACTCACAGTCACCCACGCCCTTATCACCTCCCGGCTGGATTACTGCAATGCGCTCTACATGGGGCTACCCTTGAAGAGTATCCGGAGACTACAATTGGTGCAAAATTATTTATTTATTTATTTATTTTGTTATTCTTATACGCCGCCCGACTCCCGAGGGACTCGGGGCGGCTTACAGCAGAGAAAAATACAAGAATAAACAAAAAATTACATAAGATTTAAAAACAGATACGAAAATTTAAAACAATTATTTAAAACAGCAACATCCATTCGACACATACATACTTGGGGGGTGGGCTCAGGTGGAATTAAGCTGTCCCCCCCACCTGCAGGAAAAGCCATGTCTTAATGGCTTTACGGAAAGCCAGCAGAGTGGGGATAGTCCGGGTCTCTGGGGGTAGTTGGTTCCAGAGCGCAGGGCCAGCCACAGAGAAGGCTCTCCCCCTAGGGCCCGCCAGCCGACATTGCTTGGCCGACGGGACCTGGAGGAGGCCAACTCTGTGGGCCCTAACCGGTCGAAGGGAAGTATGAGGCAGAATGCGGTCCCGAAGATATCCTGGTCCTAAGCCATGAAGGGCTTTAAAGATGGTGATCAACACCTTGAATTGGACCCGGAGACCGATGGGCAACCAATGCAGCTGGCGGAGTATCGGTGTCACGTGGGTGTACCTTGGCACACCCACCACAGCACGCGCAGCCGCATTTTGCACCAGCTGAAGTCTCCGGATACTCTTCAAGGGTAGCCCCATGTAGAGCGCGTTGCAGTAGTCCAAGCGCGAGGTGACAAGGGCATGAGCGACCGTGAGTAGCGCCTCCTTCTCCAAATATGGCCGCAACTGGTGCACCAGGCGAACCTGTGCAAAGGCCCCCCTAGCCACAGCAGAAAGATGGTGGTCAATTTTAGCTGTGGATCTAGGAGGACCCCCAAGTTGCGGACCTGGTCTGAGGGGGTCAGTTTCGCACCCTCAAAGACCAAGGAGGGATAGTTTTCATGAACCTTAGGAGGCAATATCCACAGCCACTCAGTCTTATCGGGGTTTAGTCTGAGCCTGTTCCTCCCCATCCAGACCTTAACGTCGTCCAGGCATCGGCACATTACATCCACTGCCTCCCTGAAGTCAGACGGGGTGGTGATGTACAGCTGGGTGTCGTCAGCGTACTGATGGAAACATGCAGCGTACTGATGGAAAAATGCAGCTGCGCGTGCTGTGGTGGGTGTGCCCAGGTACACCCACGTAACACCTATCCTCCGCCAGCTGCATTGGCTGCCCATTAGTCTCCGGATCCAATTTAAGGTCTTGGTCGTTACCTTTAAAGCCCTACATGGCTCAGGGCCAGGCTACCTTCGGGACCGCATCCTGCCGCATACCTCCCTACGACTGGTTAGGTCCCACAGAGCTGGTCTCCTCCAGGTCCCATCGACCAAACAATGTCGGTTGGCGGGACCTAGGGGGAGAACCTTCTCTGTGGGAGCTCCCTCCCTATGGAACCAGCTCCCTCCGGAGATCAGAGCTATCCCCACCCTGCTGGCCTTCCGTAAAGCAATAAAAACTTGGCTCTTCCGGCAGGCGGGGTGAAAGTGAGACCAAGTTGAGTATCTCGGGGTCTCCCCCCTTTAGTTATGAATGTTGGAGATTTCTTTTTAATTTTTATATATCTTTTAATTGTTATATGTTTTACTGTAATAGATTTGGACATGTTGTGAGCCGCCCAGAGTCCCTCGGGAGTTGGGCGGCATACAAATCTATTAAATAAATAAATAAATAAATAAATAGGCTATAAAATGGAATCGCCCCGTTGTTCCTACATATACAGTGCCTATAGTGCTTGAACGTTTCCATTTCCCATTTTTTTCCAAACTCTTCTTCGTGACCATAGCTACAGTACTTAAGAAGCATCAGAAGGAACAATATGGAGACAACCTCTTCTTATTCTTTTT
The DNA here is from genome assembly GCA_023053685.1 of Diadophis punctatus similis. Lineage (NCBI taxonomy): Eukaryota > Metazoa > Chordata > Lepidosauria > Squamata > Dipsadidae > Diadophis > Diadophis punctatus. Next base: position 209,978,204 of record JALIGW010000002.1, on the reverse strand, counting down.
ATACCCTATTGCAGTGATGGCGAACCTATGGCACGTGTGCCACAGGTGGCACGTGGATACATATCAAAGGGCATGCAAGGCATTGCCCTATGTCAGCTGGCCAGCTGATTTTCGGCCTTGGGGAAGGCTGTTTTGCCCTCTGGATGCTTCAGGGAAGCTTCCCTGAAGCCCCGGAATGCGAAAAATGGCCCAACGGGCAAACCAGAAGTCCGTTTTTCCGAACTTCCGGTTTGCCCATTTGGCCGTTTTTTCACTGTCTCAGGCTTCAGTGAGGCCTGTGCGCATGCGCGGGGGTGGGGGTTGTGCGCAAGCACCGGGGACAGCACAGGGGGTGCGCATGTGTGTGTGGGGGGGAATGGGTGTGGGCACGTGTGCGCATGCTAGCGTGCGCATACACACCCTTTTGGCATGCGAACCAAAAAAGGTTTGCCATCACTGCTCTATTGCCACGTATTTCAACTGGGCAGCAGGGAAGAGAAAAAACAGACAACTTAGTCCTTGAATTTTAAACAAAGTCCAAGAAGAATTTCAACATATCAATTATCTCCTCTTATTCGAAATGTTCATTATGAGTCCATATTTAGGTCTAGAGGCAGGAAATTTATATTTCACCAATATTATTGCCATATATCATGACAGAGGATTCATTGATTTTTGCTTAAGTATACTCCTCTTCCTCAAAGAACAATCTACAATAAAACAAAGCAATAAAAATAATAACAATGTAATATTTAACTGTAGAGCAATTAAAACAAAATTTATACAAAAGGCAATCTGGTCATTTAGCAGTTATTAACTTTCAAATGCTGTGTTATCAAGCATGTCTTAAGTAAAAATTTAAGACTAGATAACTTGGGGGAGGACAGCCACATTTTCCCACTGAGCTCTATAAATGAGGCACCACCACTAAGAAAACATAAAACATATTATTTAAACCAGATTCGCAGTTGGGAGCTGAGCCCCTAAAGATGACTTAGGTTGAGTAGTATTTTGGGAAGGAGTCTTTGAAGTACTTGCATCCTAAGCCATTTAAGACTTTATGTACAAGTATCTTCACCTTGACTTTGCCCCCATTGTAATGTTTTTCAGATGAGTGTTAAAACAGTGTAATTAATCATTCCATATAACAATCCACCAGTTGTGTTCTGCATTGGTTGCAACTTTTGCATCAGTTTGAAGAATAGCTCCATATTGACTGCATAGCAGTGATCTAGTTGTTAGGTTATTAAGGCATGGGTCATTAAGGCTAAGTTCTCCTGATCCAGAAAGTCTTATCAACTACAACATCTGGAATTGAGCATAGGCTGTTCTTTATACTGAAACCTCCTTTTGCTTCTACCATGATTCAAAATCAAGCAGAGACGATTCTAACTCTTTCATGCCATTCTATAGGTCTTCAGGATTTTTATAGTTCACATCTGACAGTCATAACTATGGAAGATATTTCAGCTTGGTCCACACCAGAGGTGGGTTCCTTCCGGTTCGGACCGGTTCGCTTGAACTGGTAGCGACCCGCTGGTGATGTCATGATGATGTCATGGAACTGGTTCGGTCGGTGCTGGTCTGTGGGCGTCGCCATCTTTTTTTTTTTTGAATTTTTTTGAATTTTTTAAAAAGATTTTTAAAGATTTTTTTCCAGTTTTTTTTCTTCTGCACATGCACAGAAGCCGAGTTCTGGGAATGTGCATGCGGTCACCATCTTGTTTTTGGCTTTTTTTGGGGGGGGGGTATTTTTTCCAGAAAAAAAATTTTGGGGGGATTTTTTTGGGTTTTTTTTCTTCTGCACATGCGCAGAAGCTGAGTTTTTGGCACTGTGCATGTGGTTGCCATCTTGTTTTCAGCTTTTTGGGGGGGATTTTTTGGGATTTTTTGCCACTGTGCATGCGCGCTTTGGCGCGGGAGGAAGCGAACTGGCAGCGAGGTAAGTTAGAACCCACCCCTGGTCTACACTGACAGCTGGCATGAAAGTTTCAATTCTACCTGAAAAGAAATAAAACCCCAATCTCTGAAAAAAAAAGCTCTTTGACATATTCTCTTTACATGAAAGAGTTAATAGACTTTTAAACCAGAAAGCAGCTGGATGGCTTTTCTAGCTAACACAAATGAAAGAGATGTTACCATCAACTTCTTGTATCTGAAAGATAATAAGCTTGGGGAAACATTTGGCATACACAGCTCAGGATTTCTAATAACAACTCCTATTTCATGTTCCCTCAATTGCCACCTCCTGAGCAAGTTCACCAGAAGCACTAAACTTTTGATTCAGTATTTTTGGAATGAAAGTGATGTCGTGATTCCTGCTAAAGCTCATCGTATCTACAGGAGAAAAAGAAGAAATCATTGCAATCTCCCTTTCTGGGTTGTCTTTTTTAAAAAAATGTCCTTAAGTTAAGGCTACCTGGGCATATAGAATAGAATATAGAATAACAGAGTTGGAAGGGACCTTGGAGGTCTTCTAGTCCAACCCCCTGCTTAGGCAGGAAACTCTACAGTACTTCAGACAAATGGTTGTCCAACATCTTCTTGAAAACTTCCAGTGTTGGAGCATTCACAATTTCTGGAGGCAAGCTGTTCCACTGATTAATTGTTCTAACTGTCAGGAAATTTCTTCTTAGTTCTAGGTTGCTTCTCTCCTTGATTAGTTTCCACCCATTGCTTCTTGTCCTGCCCTCAGGTGCTTTGGAGAATAGCCTGACTCCCTCTTCTTTGTGGCAGCCCCTGAGATATTGGAACACTTGCTATCATGTCTCCCCTAGTCCTTCTTTTAATTAAACTAGACATACACAGTTCCTGCAACCGTGTATCTATGTAACCTTCTTGGTGCCAGTACAGAAGTGGTTACATACTTTTCCAGTATGTTTTGCTTTGCTATGCTTTTACTCCAGGGTCCAGTCTATAGTGTTGACATTTCTTGGTAATCTTCAACTCAAAGCACTTACCTTCAGAATTTAAGCAAAGTAATCAGCTCTATCTATCAGAATGGAATATATAATCCATCTTCCCTTGAGCTCTCTGAGAATTTAAGGGAAGGTGGACTGTATATACTATTCTGATAGCACTTCTTCCTGCAATCCTGGAGTTCCAGGACCCAGATAGTTCCTAAAGCTAAAGCACATAATTAATTAATTTGTCAAGCATATATAAGGTTACAGAAAATGTATAAACATGATTGTGAATATATAAAATGTATAAACATGGTTATGAATACATGAGATGGTTACAAATACATGAGGACATTAGGACAGGGATGGTAGACACGTTGGTGCGCTTATGCTTAACTGAGTGAGGATCGTCAACAAGGTCGTGACCATCTAGCTTGTATTTTATGTTCTGATTTTTTTTGCCAATGTATAAGACTGAGCATTTGTTGATTAAGATTTGAAGTTGTTTGACATTCTGACACATAGTCAAAATCTTTTTGAAGGGTAGCAGCATTGTCGGTGGTGTTGAATAGTTTTACATCATCAGCGAAGAGGATGCAGTTGCTTTTAATATGATCGCAAAGGTCATTTATGTAAAGTATAAAGAGTGTTGGCCCTAAAACGCTGCCTTGGGGGACACTGCTGTTAACAGGTACAGGATTTGATAGAGTGCTCCCTATTTTGACCACTTGTTGTCTGTTTGACAGGAACGCAGTTATCCATTTATGCAGGGGTCCAGAAATGCCGTAGGATTTTAGCTTTAGAAGTAGTTTGTCGTGTACCACGAAATCAAAGGCTTTGCAGAAGTCTATCTAAATTGCATCTATTGCTTTGCCCTGATCGAGTTGTGTAGTCCATATGTTTTTACAGTGTAGGAGTTGCAGATTACAGAATAAATTTTTTTCTGAAACCAAATTGTTTGTTAGAGAGTAGGTTGTTTGTCTCTAAGTGGAGGGTAATGGGTTGGTTAATGATTGATTCCATGACTTTGCAGGTGATGCAGCATAAAGAGATTGGTCTGTAATTTTCAACTAGGCTGCGGCAGTGGTGAGTTCCTACCGGTGCGGTCCGGTGCATAGCTCCAGTAGGGAGTCGCCGATGGCGCAATTTGCGTGCGACCGCTCCGGTGCCATCTTTGCCGGTCTGTCGCGCGCATCACCATCTTTTTTTAAGAATTTTTGGGCTTTTTTGCTTCTGCGCATGCGCGGAAGCAAAATCTCACCAAAATAGCGCATGTGTGTGCGTCCCCTCATGAGATTTTTACGAGATTTTGCTTCCATGGATGCGCAGAAGCAAAATCATGTGAGGGGGCTCACGCACGTAGTGAGCATGCATGCGCACGAAATGTGGAGATGCGCGCGCAGTGCACCGGTATCGGTAAGTGAGCAACCCACCCATGGGCTGGGGTCTCCCTTTTTGAAAATAGGGATGACCGTGAATTCTAAAATGTGAAGGTCCATGAGTTGAATTCCTGGCAGACGGTTTGAATCTATAGAATAACATCTGGCTGTGCATATCTTGAAACCCCCAATAAAGGATGGAACTGGTCATCTGGTGTCTCCTGAGGGCCAATGTAACTACAAAGTCAGTCAGGTGCTCCCACCTTTGAGACTTTACAGTAATTACTGATGAAAGCAACCATTCACTCTACAAAGTTTACTCTAAATTTAACAAGCAATTGCTGGCATCAAGGTATTATATACAAATAATTCATTTACTATATGGTATATACAGCTCATAATTTCCTCAATAATCCAGTTTATGTGTATATTTGAAGGTTGTGAGCTAAGGAACCCAAAGCAGAACTGAATGTAATCCAGATATAATACTATGTCCACAAAAGAGCCCCAAGTTGCATGGTTGAATAAATAGACATAAACAGAAGTGAAATGCGTGGTATCAGACTGTGCCCATTTGCTTATTAGCTATTAATATCAATGATCAATATATACAATACAATTCAATACCAGTGGCTCTTTGCAATTCTATGACATTTGGATCTAAAAGTCTTATTTGTTTAGCTTTCCTAATAGTTGGACTGGAACTAAGTAAATATGTCAGCTGTTGGAATTTGTTTTTTTTTTAAATAGAAAACAGCATATTTCCATTCAGTTTTGTCAAATCTGTAATACCGTACAGCATTTCAGATATAAAAGTAGAAAAAATTACATTTTATTTTGAACTCTCCTCTCTGATCACCACCAACTGGATCCACTAAACCAGTGCTTCTCAATTATTTTCTGTTACGCCCCCCCCCCCCAGGAAGAAGTAAACATTTCGCGCCCTCCTAACTCTTTGCCGGGATGATTGTTTGCAATATTCAGCACATTTTCGCTGAAAAAACTCAAGGGGCTTATCAGCGTGATTGGGGTGTAATGTGTTTAAGTGACGCCTTAATTTATTTGGCTTCATGCTGTCTGCTGCCAACATTTTTAGACACAGTAAACATACCGGTCTTTCCTCGTCTCCCACCGTAGTCACAGTGAAGCCAAGCGATACATATGCTTCATCATATTTCCTCGTCTTAGCTTTCAGGAGACTTACATTTGTCTCATTATCTCTGTCTCTCTCCTCCTTTCTTTTCATCACTGTTTAAATATTTTTCCATGGTGTCTTTTAAGGGTTTGTTATCTGCACTTCATATCTCCTGCTCTGTGCTGTGTGCTATTGTCGGTGCAAAAAACCCCTACTCCCTGCGGCAAAAAAAAGCACGTTCCCCGGGGTCAAGCGCCCCTCCCTGGCATCGCTCCGCACCCCCTCAGGGCGGCCCGCCCCACTATTTGAGAAGCACTGCACTAAGCACTGAAACAGTATCATCAATCCCTAACCTGACTGAAAAAGGTCCCATAATTCACTTCTTTCAGGGCCCTCTGAAGCTTGTAGCCCAGCCACTTCCTCAATGGTCTTCTCCACAAGAGAAGGTCGAAGATAAGATGAAAATTGCCCAGTCCAGTGATTCCTTCTTGAGGAGACACACCTTAAGTGCAGGTGAGACTCCCACCTCACTTAAAGATGAATTTACCACTGCCTGAACCCAACCACACATCACCTCCCAGGAGACCTAGACAAAAGAGGCCTAGATGACATTTTTCTATCACGTTTAAGTATATTTGTACCAGCACCGATAGGCATGAAAAAGCCAAACAGTTTTGCATATATGCAAATGATTGTCTTCTCCCTTTCTAAATATCAGCCTTAGGATCTAGTTGCCATGGAGATGAAAGTAGTTATTTTCTTCTATAAAATTACCTCTGTAAACAGAATGTGATTTTTAAATTTATTTTAAATAACTAAATTGTGTGTTATTTCACCAATTCATATGGCTATCCATCTTACAACGTTGACTGTGGATGGCCAACAAGATTAAAAATTCAAAAGAAATAAACCAACAAAAAATAAAATAAAATAAAAACAACAAATAGAATATTTACAGACTGGTCATTGAGGGGAATAGTGAGCACTACAATCACCTCTATCTCATAGCCCCCTTAAACTTCCAACTCTTTTGCTTGGGGTCAGAGCCATGTTTGCTAAAACAGAATGTTAGCAGAATCAAAGCCAGCAATATTCTGGGCAGTATAGTATTTGCAAGGATTGTGAAAGAAAAGGACCTACGTGCTAACAAATGACATTCTGTCACAGACAGGACTCAGGAGAGTCTCCTTCTGTTGTATAGGTAGAGACTATCAGTGAAAGACGACTCCACAAATAGCTCAGATGTGTGATGCAAAGGGCTTTATAAGTGCCTATATACTAGTGCCTTGAATTGTTCCTGAGAACATACTAGAAGCCAGTGTGGCACACGGAAGAGAAGTATATCATGGACCAGATTCAGGGTGCTCTTCAAGGGCAGCTCCATGTAAACTGCACTGTAGTATTCAATTTGAGAAGAGACCAAAGCAGAATGATTATGAGCAGTGCCTCCCAATCCAGAAAGGATTGCAATTGGCGTACCAGATTTAAACGTACAAAAGATCTGCCACTTGTTGAACAGGAGCCACAAGTTCAGAACTTCCAGATTGTTCACTATTGTTCTGTCTGGGGCAGTGCTGCTACGCCATACAGGCTACAATATATTGGCTTGTGAGATTGGGGAATCTTACTGTTGTGACTAACAAAATGAAAGCATTTTTCCTGGCCTTATAAATGTGACAGAGACCAGGTTCAGTTTCCCACTTTCCATAATCATGCCAAACCCAAAGGAACCATTCCTGCCTTTAAAACAACCCTCCTAATGCTTTTGAGCTGAAAAGGAAGGCTACACATCCCAACCCAAGAAGGATGAAACTGGTAAAGGGCTACAGGGATCCAGCCCATGCAGTTGCCTGATGTAATCATCAAGGAGAAAGACATCAATGTCACTACACAAAACTGCAAACCTTCTATAGTCAGTTAAGGGCAGATGCTTCAATCCATCAATGTTCCACCTCTCATTAATAGGAAACAATGGCTATTTCCAGCACTTCTGCCCCCTCATAAAATCTGGTTTTCTCCAACAATAAAACGTTTGCCTAGATTAAAAACTATCCAGCTTCCTTCTTATGGTCCCAAGATGCTAACAGCAGACTGGAGCCTAGAATTTCCCACTCTGCGGTCCAAAACTCCTAGTAAAGATCTTACCTTTCTGTGTTGTCTCGTTCTTCATTTTTGTAAATAATTGTTGCTTCAACAAATGCGTATCATCTTCCTCAGGGATGGATTCCTAATTTTTTTACTACCACTCTGTGGGCGTGGCTTATTTTGTGGGTGTGGCTTGCCAGCCATGTGACTGGGTGGGCATGGTTTACCAGTCATATATTAGTTATTTCAGAGAGATGTTACTACTATTTTTGCTATTTTATAGCTTACATGAAAAGCTTTGCATACAAAGTGTGTGTTACACCATGGCAACACAGCAACCTTTATATGCAGAAAATGCTATAGTTAAAAGACAAGCAAGTCTCATACAACATTTTTTGTTTCAGTCATGGATTCCTTAGACGAAAATATTGAGGACTGTTAAAAGAACAGTATCTTTTAACAGTCCCCAATGTTTTCATCTAAAGAATAACAGTATAAAACTGTATAAAATTAACAGTATAAAAGGTTAAGCTTCGGAAAACGCCAACTTTGGGAAGCTTTAGGCAAAAATGAAGGAAAAGTGTCAAATGCGAGCTTCTTATTATTTTCAAGCAAAGGGATGGGGAAAGACTTAATTGTCAGGTTAAGCCATCCTCCCCTGCTTGGACTCACTGTGGGGTAGGAAGGCAGCGCATGAGCAAGTGCCGGAAGCTCGGCTTCTGGGCATGCGCAGAAGAATTTTTTTTAAAAAATTAATTTTAAAAAAGATGGCGGCGCCCAGGCACTGGCAACCAACCGCACCGGTACTGTGACATCACCAGCGGGCTGCTACCGGTGCTATAGAGTGGACCGCACTGGTAGGAACCCACCACTGATCTTCCTCCTCAGAGTTCCACTTCATTTTTTGCATTTCACAATATAAGTGTGCATTAAATATCTTGCCCACCCTTGTTTTAAACCTGGACTTTGCTTCTACTCTTGGCATACCAGTTAAAAGATCTCCCAATTGTTGGAGAATGCTGCCTGTGGTGGGTTGATAATCTAGATTACATTTTTGCTATGTTACAAAACAGCATTATGTGAAAGTTTTGAGTGAGTGAAATTATGATGAGAGAAAAAGATAAATATCTACAAGTCTGTCTGGTGATGGCCATGGAAGCTGCAATGTGGCATGTAAAAGAAGGAAATGGCACATAGCATGGGTTAATAAACAAAATAGAATAGAATAGAATAGAATAGAATAGAATAGAATAGAATAGAATAGAATAGAATAGAATAGAATAGAATAGAATAGAATAGAATAGAATTCTTTATTGGCCAAGTGTGATTGGACATACGAGGAATTTGTCTTTGGTGCATATGCTCTCAGTGTACATAAAAGAAAAGATACATTTGTCAAGAATCATGAGGTACAACACTTAATGATTGTTAGAGGGTTCAAATAAGCAATCAGGAAACAATCAGTATTAATATAAACCGTAAGGATACAAGCAACAAGTTACAGTCATACAGTCATAAGTGGGAGGAGATGGGTGATAGGAACAATGAGAAGACTAATAGTTATAGTAATGCAGCCTTAGTGAATAGTTTGACAGGGGTGAGGGAATTATTTGTTTAGCAGAGTGATGGTGTTTGGGAAAAAACTGTTCTTGTGTCTAGTTGTCTTGGTGTGCAGTGCTCTATAGCCTCGTTTTGAGGGTAGGAGTTGAAACAATTTATGTCCAGGATGCGAGGGGTCAGTAAATATTTTCACGGCCCTCTTTTTGACTCGTGCAGTATACAGGTCCTCAATGGAAGGCAATGGAAGGCAAAATGAAAGGAAGAAAAACAGATGTGTGGTGTGACTATAAAATTAGGAGAAGGAGGAATACAGGCAACCTCTGAGATCCCAAACATCACAATGCTGCATAGCCTCAGTGTGTTACTGATAATTTTGGGTCAGACCTCTCACATTCAGATCACACAGGGAACTATAGTATGTCTGTAGGTTGAGTGCTGAAGAAGAAGGTTAAAAGTGGTGTGCAAGTTGTCATTTATAAAAGTTTCTCCATCACTGCTGACCTTGTCAGTGAAAACTTTAGCTACGTTTTCTAAATAATTCTACGCAGCCGTCTCCAGATATGGTATAGTGTGATATTTATACAGTAGCTTCTTTCCCATCCCTATGTGATTATAGTTTTTCATTTTTGAAAAAAAGATTTGCTCAATAGAAAGTACAGATTTCACAACATGAATTCATTGAACATGGGACAAGCCAAGACCAGTTTGGCTGCCTTAGGGAGCAAACTATATTGTTCATGTTAATTGGTTTCAAGCCCTAGGAAGTTATTGGGGAGTCTAGTTGAAGACTTCTTTCTTTTAACGTAAACATATAAATTGAGCTAATTGGTCTTATGGAAAAGTAAGGTGTATCCTTTTAAGGACATATAAGTATGTACCTCTCAGATACTGTCCTGGGGTGCTCTGCTCAATTGTCAAATATCTGATAATGTGAAATGTAAGGCTTGAGGAAAAGAGGAAGTATAACTGATTTTTTTTCTTGCCCTTATCATAAAAAGAAATCTAGAACTAAAGTCTCCACACAATTGGTCTCCTTGGCATTTTCTGATTGCTTCTAATAAACTATCCCTGTTCACAGTTGTGCAAATATTATAACCAAGACTTGCATCCTCATGTACTTCTTTTTATGGGTTCAATTAAAGAAGTCATCGCTCCCATAAGTATGGGAACAGGGCTGGTGTTATGGCTAATTGCCAATATGCAGTTTAAAGATGTTGTTTCTATCTCTCCTGGAAATGAGTCTTACCTGCAATATCACAGTTCTTGCTAACACTGCAGAACTAATATTCCATTGTGTGAGATTAGAACCAGAAGAGAAGGTATTAGAAACATCCCAGTCCATTATTCCTAAATTTCTGGTGGCTGTAATACACAAGTTTATGTGTGTTTGTGTAAGTACTGTATTTATAATCAGTAGATCTGTCTTCTACTGATATGCATTTAAATATGATCAGAATAAACTATCCATAGATTTCAGCTTTCTGTTGTTGGGATGAGGTGACAACAAAAATAATCATGAACAATAATAAAACACAATGAAGACATGGGTGTTCAGGAAACTGAACCTGTTATTGACCATCAACAAAGTAACCAAGGTGATAGAACTAATCCCTGTCTCTCCAATCTTATTCTATATTGATTAGATGGTATCCTCTTATTTGTTCATAAAGCCAATTCCATATAATGAGCTCCACTCTGCAGAAGCGTGGGTCTAAAGTATCTGGATTAATTTCCTCCCATTAATTTTATTGCTTTCAACAAGTTTCCAGAGCTTTCCACAACTGTTCAACATCCTTTTCAATAGTTTTTTTAGCCGAATACTTCCCATACAAAAGTACGGCATGCCCCTTTTAGCATTTTGAGTATGACCTTATCTAATCTCCCAGTTTTGAAACTGCAATTTAGTTGTCATTCAAAAATTTCAGTTCTGTGAATCTGCCTACCAGGTATTCATCTGGCTAGCATCCTTAGTCTGGTCAGCTTCAGCACATTATTTTATCCCCTGGTTAGGACTTAAAAAAACCTTCTTCTGAGAGAGTAACAATGAAAGACCATGCAAGCCAGTAAGAGCTGGGAAGATCGTTAGCACCTAGTTAGGGCTAGAAAAAAACTTATTCAGAGCAAGTAGAGCAATGAAAAACCCCCTGCAAAGACTTAGGGCTGGAAAAACATTCTTTTGAGAGAGTAACAATGAAAGAGCCTGCAAGCCGGTAAGAGCTGGGAAGATAGTTAGCACCTGGTTAGGGCTAGAAAAAAACTTATTCGGAGCAGCTTCAGCACATTATTTTATCCCCTGGTTAGGACTTAAAAAAACCTTCTTCTGAGAGAATAACAATGAAAGAGCCTGCAAGCCGGTAATAGCTGGGAAGATAGTTAGCACCTGGTTAGGGCTAGAAAAAAACAAGTAGAGCAATGAAAAAAATTCTGCAAAAACTTAGGGCTGGAAAAACATTCTTTGGAGAGAGTAACAATGAAAAAGCCTGCAAGGTAAGAGCTGGGAAGATCTGTTAGCACCTAGTTAGGGTTGGGAAAAAAGCTACATTCGAAGTATAAGACGCACCCAAATTTTCAGCCACTTTTAGGGAGGAAAAAGGTGTGTCTTATACTCCGAAAAATACGGTAGGTTTAAGTAGATATAAAAATAATTGGGCATAGCGCTGATGGAAAGTAGTATATTTGCTGAACTATTGATAGTAGATGAAGAACACATTTTGTGAGACTTCCCTATCTTATTTTATAACAGCCTCTGTTATAAACACCCTTTTAACAAAGAGAGGGAACAGAGAATTATGTCTCAACCCTGTACTTGTTAAGCATCTTTAAGTACAAAGATTGTCTTAATCAAAGAATTAATATAATTAGCTGACCCCAATTCTAGAGGTTTAAATTGGTAACCTTAAATTAGTGACCTGACTCTAAAATTTCAGGTTTCACTAGACACTCATGACCTGTTGGGATTATTGGATGAAAAACAAAGTAGAAAATAATTAGACTGACATAGGATGCAGCAATAAGAAAGGGAGTGATGCAGGGAGTGATTAAACAAACATTTTATTCTACACTACCCAGAGCCTTAAAAAAGGCCCAGCCAAGAAGCCAGATGGGGTCCTCTGATTTGGATATCTCATAAAATTGAAATATAGTTTAGATGCGTACTGAAGTTAACCGATTTCCAAATTACTATGAGTAGTAAGGTAACCATTCACTTCTGACAATGATCTAACCCTGCTTTGTGTTCTATTTGGTCCAATTTATATTCTTATCTATTACTTGGAATTTTTAATATAATTTTGAGGAACTATAGCTGAAGAGCAACATTTTTTTCTTAACTCTCCTTTCCCGCTCCTTTCCTCCTCATCATAATGATCACGATCTTTTTTGTTAAATATTCAGAGTACTAGCTTACAAACTGAAAAGAAGCAATGGATCGTCATTCTTCTCATTCAGAATAAATCTGGTTTAACCCATATGGAAAAACCTTAAAGATTTTATTTTGTTGTCTGGAATCATTCTGAGAACATGCGAAACATACCTTAGTGTGAATGCAACCCAGATTTGTGAGTGTTGTTTTTATTTTATGCAATTTGATATGCTTCCAGACTGTGTTTATTTTTATTTCCGTGATTTCCTCAGTTCAGTTATGAATTGCATTTATGAACAGCAAAAAACTGGGCTTGAGTGGTTTCAAAGCAGGATTAATGCTCATGTAAATGTGATAGCTTATCTCTGCCATATTATATCTTCCAACGTTAATTTTCTTTATGAGTTCTCACATCTGTACCAGTTTCTTGGTTTTACGGAGCCAGCTTATATATTTTTTCATATAACACAATAATGTTTCTTTTAAAGGCATAAATCAGCCTCACTGAATTTTTCTTTTGCCATTATCATCACAAAGGGCGGATCAAGATGAAGAATGCAGTCTCTTAAATAAGTCCACTTTATTTGTAGAGTTGAACCATGATGGAGCATAGCAAAGAGTGATTAAAGACATCATCACTTCCTCTTGAAAGCAGTTTGAAGACATCATTTTGCATCCATCTACCTTCCCCCCCCTCCAATAATAAGGAGAACAAGGAGCAAAAATCACTGCTGCCATAACATAATATAAATCCTGCAGAAAAAGCCATAGTCTCATCTCCATGCTGTACAAAAGAAGAAAAAAAAACTGCTAACACCTCCAACTTCCAGGTGTTTACATTGTTTTTCTACTTGCATGCAGAACAATCCAGTGCTTACACTGGATTGGAACTGAAGAGGAATAAATGCATTCTTGAAAGACCTGAAGAGGGAAGAGGTCTGTAAATGGAGAAACAGAGTCCTCAGGAGCTCCTTCCACTGCTGGGTTTCACCCTCCTCCTCCTCCTCCTCCTCCTCCTCCTCCTCCTCCTTGCATGATTGCAGTTTTACATTGAGCACAGATAACAGTATGAACATGATCATGATGCAAACCTCTCGGTTGGAAGCAAAAAAATGAATGTATATTATACATCCCAGCCAGGGGTGGGTTCTAACTTACCTCACTTCCGGTTCGCTTCCTACCGCGCCGCATGGCCGCGCCTCTTGGTACTGCACACGCAGTGCCGAAAAATTTTAAAAAAATTCAAAAGAAAAAAAGCCGAAAACAAGTGCTGGAAACTCGGCTTCTGCGCATGTGCAGAAGAGGAAAAACCCGGAAAAAATAAATAAATTCAAAAATTCAAAAAAAGATGGCGGCGTCCACAGACTGGCACTGACCGAACCGGTTCCATGACATCATCGTGACGTCACCAGCAGGTTGCAACCCGTTCAGGCGAACCAGTCTGAACTGGGAGGAACCCATCTCTGATCCCAGCTGGGTATGCATGTCCATGCTTTATATTCATTCATTTCCACATACTTTTCCACTATAGCTTCTATAGTATCCCACTGCTGTTCAATTCCCAGAGTATCTTTTGACGCTCTTTCTTTAGGAGGAGCCTTAGTGGCACAGTGGTTAGAATGCAGTGTTGCAGGCGAACTCTACTCACTGCCAGGAGTTCGATCCTGACCAGCTCAAGATTGACTCAGCTTTCCATCCTTCCAAAGTCAGTAAAGTGAGGACCCAGATATGCTGACTCTGTAAACCACTTAGAGAGGGGCAATAAAGCACTATGAAACATGTCACGTAGTGAATATTGTCAGTTGTATGTCTATGCAGGGTGATGCACTCCTATCCTAATATTATGGTACATTCCATTACAAGCAGGACACTTGATGTGACCTTATGCGCATGTGTGCATTCATGATTCTCCATTTTTTTTCTTGTGGTTTGACTCTGACCGGAATGGTCGCATTTAATTAGCAAGAATGTAACTATTCAGAATTTATTGTTTTTGTACCGAAATAAATATTTTCTATTAGACTTTTAATCTCAGTTTTATTTTTAAATGTCTGAGTTCCAAGAAAAGATCCACATCGCCTCTGTGAGATTTATTCTCACCTTAACAAAACATCACATAAGTCTAAGTGCTATTGCTATTTCTCTGTTTGGGAGAACTCAATAAAATTTCCCCAATGCACATTTCTATTTATGTCCATCACCCCCTTAAAAAAAAAGATTGTTATCAGGGATTCCATGTTTGCTAACATGTCCATTGTTATCTAGGAAAACTTGGAAAGCAGTAAATTCAAAATTCCTATGAGTTTTCCTACCAGTAAAGTCAGTTCCCACAAGTTTTCTCAGTTTAAGAAGAAGCCAACTCAAGGCCTTTGGATGGAACGTGCTGCATTTTCATGCATTCCATTTTGTAACATTTTCTATTGCTACCATGCTGCATTTTGTATTTTCTTGATTGCTTCTTCTTTCTTTCTGGAGACATTTCACAAAGATATATTGAGTTAGAACATCTACAGGGCCCACTAAATCCTCCCTCCCTCCCTCCCTCCCTCCCTCTCTCTCTCTCTCTCTCTCTCTCTCTCTCTCTCTCTCTCTCTCTCTCTCTCCTTTACTTTCCCAATCAATTTGGCTTTCATACAAGGGACAAGCAGAGCAGGGGCCTTTTGTAGTTACCGCTTTCCACTGCTTTCCCCGCTACTTCTTCGTCTCAGCATTTTAAATCCACAGTCTCCCTCCACACAATCCCCCTCATACACATTCATGGCTGTATGCTCTGTAATTTGCTATTTTACAAAAGATCCATGCAAGAGAGCGGTGGATAATATCCCAAGGGGGGCTTGTTTTCAACATTGGGAGCAGAATAATGAATTTTAAACCATGTCTTAAATTTGCAGTCATTGTTATTCACTAGGAAATCAAAAAGGAAGAATTTTTCAGTCTTGGTCTTTGGTTTGCATGATGTGGTTCTGGTTGTTCCCCAAAGAGATTTACCTCTGAATATATTATTTATATAAAATAATGAGGTACAATCAGATCTCTCTCTCTCTCTCTCTCTCTCTCTCTCTCTCTCTCTCTCTCTCTCTCTCTCTCTCTCTCTCTCTCTCTCCCTCTCCCTCTCTCCCTCTGTGTGTGTGTGTGTGTGTGTGTGTGTGTGTGTGTGTGTGCACGTGCACGCGCACTGGATGTGTGTTCATGCACCTTTTGATCAATAAGAATGTGTTATTTTGCTTGGTTTACTTTGTGTTGTTTCTTGCACCTTTGTAACAATACTAATTTTCTACTTTTTAAGTTAGAATTGCTGTGTTGTAATTTGTCACATTTAACCTGTATACCCTGTGGATAATGTGATGATTCTGCAACCATTGGATGCCCTTTAAATACTACTTCTAACTATGAAGAGTCTGAGACATTTAAAATGATCTGACCATGTGGATAAGTAAGTACGTAAGCTAAGTACATGATTCCTCTATAACTGTGCTACTTCCGCATGACAGAACAAATTGGTTGCTTTTCATGATAAATTGGAAGACGGGTCATTCAAACTCTGTTCTGTTTACAAATAACCAGATTCCATATAATGGAGCAAAAATTCAAAGAACACAATTGTTCAACAGAGATAATTTATTCTTTATACTCATTTATGGTCCAGCAACAAAAAACTTTTCTTTTTCTCTTTGCGGTGGGAAACACACGAAACAAGTTTAAATAATTGTTTTCTGGGCTTTCCACTGGGGGAAAAACAGTTTTTGTTATTGGAACCATAAATGAATATAAAGAATTAAAAATTTAGATTTAAAAACAAGGAAAGGAATCAAGCTTTGCCCATGTGAGTGTAACACAGTACTAATCTCACCTTCCTAAAAATGTAGAGCATCTACCAACCAAAAAGTTGTCAAACTACCACTGGATTATGTTGAATATTGAGACTGCCTGGTTACTCTAAGGTCCACTGTTCAAGCAGGAAAAGGGAGACTACTGACTGGCTGAGCCATCTGACAGCTCCCTATAAAAGGGGAAACTGTCAGCCTGGATCTCTGCTGGATCTTGTATATAGTTGCAATAAAGAGCTGTTTGTCTTGAAGCCTGTCTCAAGCCTCTTCAGTCCCAGGACTCAACATATTAGATCCTGGCATCCCTCTAAAAGTCAGTGATCCTCTCATCATGAAATGAAAGATATATATATGTGAATGGAAGAAGAATTTGGATGACTTAATAGAAATGCAGATAATAATAAAGGTAGTTTTATGTTTCCTACAAAACTGCATTCATATCTTTTTTCACAAATATTTCTTTCCCTTTTGATAGAACCAGGAAACATAATTTCCTCAGACAATCCCCTCTCAATTTCTACCTTTTTTTTTCATTAGGGATTTCATAAATAATGGCTGTCCATTTTCTAAAATTTCATTCCCAAGGCAAATTATCCTTAGCTCTCAATACAAGAAGCACAACTAAATCTTGTACAAAGAACCGAGCCTTCCCCAGAAGTAGTCTGAAGTTCATTTGGAATTTCAATATTAAAAACAACAAACATTGTTTTATACATTGAATAATGTTAGCAAGCAATCATATCCAATGCTTGTGAGCCATTTCTTTAACTTTTTCATACAAAAAAAAATTGCACCCAGACTTTTTAACTCAAAGAAAGTCCTGCAAAATATCAAATGTTATGGATGAAATTCCCAGCAGCTATTTTAAAAACAGACTGTGACAATCCACATTTGAGGTTAAGATTTATTGAGCAATTGAAAACATTTTTGATATATTGGTTCTTCTTTGCAGCTACAGTTCTGACAAGAAAGAAAGATTTCGCACTTTTGCTTCTGTAAATACATTTTCAGCACTTCCAGACAGTCAGTAATATTAGCTCATTTTGGTAGTGGGAGTTCAGGTCCCAAATCTAAATACTGAAATATCTAAATGGTGGCATCAGGCTCTTAAACAAGCATGATTAGAGAGGAAATGTCTTTGAAAAGGTATAGTGATATTGTCTATTGATTTTTTGCTTCCTGAAGTCACATTGCATACAGATATGGTGACTTCCTCAAGTTATTTATAGGATTTGTTTTGAAGCTTGCTGGTAGGGTTTTTGTCCAGGTGTACAGCATGTCTATTTTTGTTAAAGAAAAGATGGAAGGGAAGAAGTTTGAACCATGCTTAAGGGGAAGGATGTATAGGCTCTGTCATTCTTTCTGGATTTTTGAATTTATTGCCACCTGCCCACTTTTGTTAAGATGTTAGCATTCTTATAGACTCACTGTGTATATCTATTTAATAATGAAGTCATTAATTGTAAACAAAGCCTCTCAATTCAAGACCCTTGAGGCAGGAGTGGGTTCCACTTGCCTTCCTTACTGGTTCGCATTGCGACGGAATGCGCATTTTGTGCTCGCGCGCTCGCTTCTCTCTCACACGCGCTCACATCACATCACGCAAAACACCTGGAAATGACCCTCTGCGCATGCGCAGAAGCCTTTACGCATATGCAGAGGGGGTTTTTTGCAAGCCACAGCAAACGGAGGACCGGTTCGGGAGCGTGGACTGCCGGTCATTGCGGCGAGCGGCAGTAAATTTCCGCTAATGGTTCTAAAGAACTGGTCTGAACTGGCAGCAACCCACCACTGTCTTGAGGGTATTTGGGATGTTTTTGAAATAAAATTAGTATTATAATTGCATCTAATAAAAAAGACCACATGGAAGGTCTGAGTAGTGCAATGGCTGTGGTTGTCTCTTCCTCCCACCATTCATGAGTGAGCAGCTTTTCCTCCTGGGGATGCTGGCATGTGCTACTTGAAAGGACGAACTGAAACATTAAGCATTCAACAAAATATTCCTTAAAACATCTTTATCTCTTGTGAACTAGTGTGCATTATACAGTATGTCCAATGGAAACTGATAATGACTACTTCAGCTTCAACCGCAACACTACACGAGCATGTAATAAATTCAAACTAAATGTAAAGCGCTCCAAACTCGACTGCAGAAAATACAACTTCAGCAACAGAGTGATCAATGCCTGGAATGCACTACCTGATTCTGTGGTTTCTTCCCCAAACCCCAAAAACTTTAACCTTAGACTGTCTACAGTCGACCTCTCCCCGTTTCTAAGAGGTCTGTAAGAGGCGTGCATAAGCGGACCACTGTGCCTACCGTCCCTGTCCTACTGTCCTATTGTCCTCTTTTATCGTTACTTTTTACTTATGTTTATACAAACTACTACTATCCTATACATGTTTTGACAAATAAATAAATAAATAAATAAATAAATAAATAAATAAATAAATAAATAAATAAATAAATAAATATGCCTTTTTGTTGAGTGAGCAAGAAGACCAAAGATGCTTGTCTGCAAATGGAGACTAAAGGCTATTTCAGATATGAGATCAGTTGAAAAAACAAGCGTACCATAAATGATGCTGACAGGAAAGTTAATGGTTATTGGAATTAATTTTATGCAAAGTGGTGATTCATTTTTGAGCTGGAGCATTGTTCATTAAGGAATGTTTCAGATTTCATTTCGAAGTCAGGTCTACGTCCTCTAAGAGAGCTGTTTTAGCCAATTGCTGGAGATTCTGCGTAGTCCAGTAACCAATAATAACAACCAAATGGATATGGAAATACTACAGACACTGTGCCATCATGAACATTATTAATGTATTAAATACTATTCTACTACACTCAGCTCTGCCTTTTTGCTGGATTGATCCTTAAGCTAACAATCATAATAAAACAATTTAAAAGTACAGTATGTCAGTTCGGGCACCATAATCTAGTTTCCAAAAACCAACTCACAAAATACCAATAAAATAGTTATGTGAAGCTTCAGAGTAACGCCAAAGCCACATTTGTGAGGCAAATACTTAACCCTACATTCTTCCTAAATTTATCTCTGGCTGCCCCAAAACAACCACTTATAAAACCAAGGGAAACCTCTTTTGGAAAGCATGTTCCAACCATCACCTGATGACCAGGAAGAGCTTATTCTTGGGTGTTTGTCCACTATATGTGAGACAGTTGAAGATATGGAAGAGAATCTACATGATGCTCATAGGCAGAGTACATGTGGGGGAGGCAATACATTGCCTAGAGTCCTTCTGTGAGGGGGATGGGTAGTTCTTAAATATGACAAACAAAGAAACAAATACTTACAATAACTTGTTTCTCACCATTAGTAAGCCCCTTAAAATAAAAAAAAACATTTCCTTGTAATGGGCACTGAAATAAGTGGGAAGATTAGAGATATGTGCTTTCTCTGACAAGCTGACTAATATTCTGGCAACCAGTTTCTGAACTGGCTAAAATTCTAAGCACTCTTTAAAGTGTAGGAAGTTAGTACCCACCCACCCCTAGAAAAATGAAATATCCTAGGAAATATTGAAAAAGGAAAGAATATGTTTCCCTGAATGAGGAAAGGAGAAACATGTTTTAAATACAAAGCAGCTACCTGCAGCTCCCTGCCCCCACCCTTGCCACATTCCTCCCACCTAGCCTGGAGCAGTCTTCTACATAACAAAGACTTATCTCCTTCAGTCATAGCCATATTAGGATTTGCCCAAGGCTAAGGTGACCAGACGTCCCGATTTTGGCGGGACAGACCCGCTTTTTAATGGTTTGTCCCGCGTCCCGCCCGCCCTCTTAAAAAGTCCCGATTTTTGAAAGGGGCGAGGGAGGGCTGGGGGGCGGGCTCTCCCCTGCAGGGACGGCCGGCCGCGGCTCATGGGGGCGAAAGACAAATACAATTTTCAGCGGGCACGGCTTTGCAACGGCTCTTCACAAGTTTGGCAAGTTTCACAAGAGCCGTTCGCATGCAGGGCAGTTTATAAATAGCGGCCGCCAGGTAGGGAGCCGGCCGGGATTGCACAGGGCTGGGGGAGGCTCGCTAGCCCGGCAGCTCCGGCCGCAGGAAAGAGCGGGGGGGGGGTGCCGTACTGGGAAGGGCCAACAGTCGCCACCACCTGAGGGGGCCACCCCCCCCGCCCGCCCGCTTCGCTGCAGGGGACGTTGCACCGGATCCCGAGTCGCGCCGGCTCTTCCGCGGCCACAATGCCCGCCGACCTGATGGAGAAGAGCTCCTCCTCGCCCGCGGCGGCCATCCCGGCCAGCGCCGGAGTAGTCAACGCAGGACGCCCGCCCGCCGCCCACGGCCGGCCCGAGCTGAGAGGCCTGCTGCTGCTGCTGCTGCGGCTGGGCCCCCAGTCCCGGCGGCGGGAAGGCTGCGGCGGCGGCCCCAGCCTGCTGAGCCAGCGCCGGCCCGAGGGTCATGGATGCGACTCCTTCGCTCGGGCCGCCCCACCCACCGCGACGCCGGCCTTTTTGAGAGGGCGGGGCTGCATCAGGCGCCTCTCCACCGTGTCCTTCACCGCCCTCCAGGGGCAGCCCGAGCGAAGGAGTCGCATCCATGACCCTCGGGCTGGCGCTGGCTCAGCAGGCTGGGGCCGCCGCCGCAGCCTTCCCGCCGCCGGGACTGGGAGCCCAGCCGCAGCAGCAGCAGCAGCAGGCCTCTCAGCTCGGGCCGGCCGTGGGCGGCGGGCGGGCGTCCTGCGTTGACTCCTCCGGCGCTGGCCGGAATGGCCGCCACGGGCGAGGAGGAGCTCTTCTCCATCAGGTCGGCGGGCATCGTGGCCGCGGGAGAGCGCGACTCGGGATCCGGTGCAACGTCCCCTGCAGCGAAGCGGGCGGGCGGGCAGGGGGGGGTGGCCCCCTCAGGCGGCGGCGACTGCTGGCCCTTCCCAGTACGGCACCCCCCCGCTCTTTCCTGCGGCCGGAGCTGCCGGGCTAGCGAGCCTCCCCCAGCCCTGTGCAACCCCGGCCGGCTCCCTACCTGGCGGCCGCTATTTATAAACTGCCCTGCACGCGAACGGCTCTTATGAAACGACATTAGCGGTCTTTTGCCCTCTGCGCATGCGCAGCGTTCTGAGCATGCGCAGAGGGCAAAACCCGGCGTCCAGGCGGCCCCGCCCCCTTCGGTGTCCCGCTTAAAAAAAAAATCTGGTCACTTTACCCAAGGCCCTTTCATTCAGCCAAGCCTGGGACAGACAAAAGCCTATAGAGTTGCCACTGCATGGCCTCCTGGGAGCCTGACCACCAATCAGTGCATTATATACATAGGAACAGGAAACTAAGAGGTGGGACCCAACAGAGGTTATAAAACCAAGGGACTCAGCATCTTCCCTCCCTTTTTTCTTCACCCACACCTGGAAGCATGTAATCTACCTTTTCTGTACAGGGGCTCCTGCCATGTGCTCCTGTCCACCATTAAACCTTCTTTCCAAGCAACTTCCATGAATCCAGTGTCTTTTTCCTAAGGTGACCAGACGTCCCGATTTTGGCGGGACACACCCGCTTTTTCACCATTTGTCCCGCGTCCCGCCCGCCCTCTTAAAAAGTCCCGATTTCTTGAAAGAATGCCCGACTAGGGCATTCTTTCAAAAAATCGCCCTGAAAGGCAGCAGGCCTCTCAGCTCTGGCCGGCTTTGGGCAGCGTTGGCGGCGGGCGGGCGTCCCGCATTGTTGACTCCTCCGGCGGCGGCTGGAAGCTGGGGGGAGGGGGAAGGGAGGCTGCTCCTCCTCTCCTTCCCCCGCCCCATCCCTAGCCCCGCCCTCGGAGGCGCCGCTGCTGTTGGGAGGGGTGAGGGACGAGGAGCCGTCGCCGCTTTGAATTTACGTCACGAGCGGCGCAAACAGCCCTTCCTCGTCCCCCTCCCCTTTCTTCCCCCCGTCGCCTCGCTGCCGCCGTTGCCCTGGGGCCGGGCGGGCAACCGGGAGACCGCGGCGCTTGGATGCTTGGAGCAGGTAAGCTGCCGGCTGCTCCTTTCCCCGTCTCCTGCCTCCCGTTCGTTGCTTGCCAGCCCAGCCGAAGGGAAGGCGGGAGGCAAGGAAAGGCCTCCCGAAAGGAGGGGAGGCTTCGGGAGCCCGCCTCCCTTTCGGGCCGAAAGGGAGGCGGGCTCCCGAAGCCTCCCCTCCTTTCGAGAGGCCTTTCCTCGCCTCCCGCCTTCCCTTCGGCCGGGCTGGCAAGCAACGAACGGGAGGCGGGAGACGGGGAAAGGAGGCAGCTTACCTGTCGCGAGCTGCAGGCATCCAAGCGCCCTCCCGCCTCCCCCCTCCCCCCCTCCCCCCCACCTCACCTGGACGCCGACATTTGCTGTTTTGCCCTCTGCGCATGCGCAGCGTTCTGCGCATGCGCAGAGGGCAAAACTCAAATGGAGAAACCCACCCCCGTCAATGGTGTCCCGCTTGAAGAAAAAAAAATCTGGTCACTTTACTTTTTCCCCACTTGGAACTGAACCCAGAAGGATATTCCTTACAACAAAAGGAGACACACTTCTTTTAAGAAGGTATTTCTTTACATTTCCATAACTTTTTTTGCATTCTGACCTTCTGACCAAAGAAAGTTTTGTAAAACATCAAGCATTATGGATAAAATCTCCAGTAGTTATTTTAAAAATGGGACCATGACAACCACTTTAGATGTTAAGATTGATTGAACAATAGGGGGGAAACCCCATTTTGGTGCAATTCTTCTCCTATTCAGTTAACTGTTCTGGCAGGAAAGGAAGATTTAGCACTTTTGTTTCTGTAAATACATTTTCAGCCCTTGCAGACAGTCAGAAATATTAGCCTGCTTGGAAATGGGAGTTCAAGTTCCAAATCAAATTTTTGAAAGAACTATGGTTGTGATAACATCTTGCTCAAGGTGAGTCAACTCCTTGTGACTTTGTGGATACATTCGTGTTGTTGGCAACAATACAAAACTGGTGTAATATTGCTTTCTTTGGGAATCTCTCATTTAACTTCCTACCCAAGTCTCTAGCCTTGGTATTCCCCGGAGAATCTCCTAACTAGCCACTAATCAAGCCTAAGCCCGACAAGTAGCTACTGGACATTGCTACTTATTGAAGTCAAAATATGCATAGTTCTGAGTCATGCATAACCATGATTAGCTCTGTTTTTAAGAATGGGACACAATTGGTGAAATGGGCATTCCTGGTCAATAAATAATCTAGAAACTCAGAATAGTCCCCTGCTTGAAAAAAATGATTCTTTAAATGGAATAGGATAGTAGAGGGTTGCAAAACTCCTGGCCCTTGGGCCAGATGCTTCACACGCTGGCCAAGCCGGCGCCCAGTTTAGCGAAGGGGGGGGGAAGTCCCAATACATCATGTGACGCTGCAATGATGACATGATTTTGACACCCCTGGTATAGTGCCTCAAAGAATCAGGTTTTAACTTAGAACAGATTAGTCAAGGGAACCCATTTGATGGAGACACAGGAGACTGTGAGTTCTAGTTCTTCCTTGGATACAAAACCAGCTGGATGACCTTGGGCCAGTCACACTGACTCAGCCCTAAGGAAGGAGCCAATAGCAAACTATTTCTGAAAATCTTGCCAAGAATATTCCAGTGTATGATCCAGGCAATTGGCAGGAGTCAAGATTGACATGAACGTATCTGCCCACCATGACCCCAAAAAGATGAATCAAATTTATAACTACAGTACTAACTTAGCTAGATTAAATCTCAGATTGGTTTTATATATTCACTGCTTTACCTTTTCTATTCCTTCTCAAATGTTGACAGAAAAGATCTAAGTCTTATCAACATATTGATGAGATTAAACACAAATCCCTTGATAATCACACCCAGATGGCTCATGGAAAGACTGCGTCTACTGTTCCTGAAGATTCTCAGTTTCCTTGGTGGGTTTCTCTAGTACAAAGGACATTGACATAAATACAAAATGTATGTAAACAATACTAAGCAGTTAATAATTCAATAATTCAATATAGAAATATATTATGAGATCTGTGAAGATCTTTAATTCTATGTTTAATTGTCTTTTAAGGGTATAGTAAGCATTTCAAATGCCAACCCTGTAACAGGCTGTTTATTACCAAGAAATGTCTCAAGGAAGTGATGTGGAGGATTAATGCCGTAGCATTGCAGTTATTCTTCCTCATTAAATTGTAAAGCAGCTTGACTTTCTTAAGTGACATGCTCCATTGACAGATTCTGCAGATGTTCTTCATCCCTTTCCTCAGACCATAAACATTTTGAATCTAACATCCTGAACCACACTTCAGATGGATGTAAACAGTTGAGTTGATTTATTTGTGTGCTGTGAAGAATTTGCTCCTTAATTCTATTAAGAGTTCCTTTGCTTATACATTAATATCCTCATCTCATTCAGTGCCAGTCTGCCTCTTCATTATCAGAGATTCAATATCTACTGTCTTCCCAGATTATGTTTTCTCAAGGGGCTTCCTATTAGTTTCAAGCAAGTCAGGCTATTAAGGGATTTACACTTTTGTACTGGCAAAGCTACTGAATTGATTGATATGTTGAATAAGGCTGTCTTGTGATCTGCAATTAAAGCAGAGATTTGAGAGAGAATTGGGACAGAAATATGCAAGTTTGCTGCTAGGTTCATTGTACTTAACTCCCTATGGAATATCATCCCTGCAGAAATAAAGTTGGCTTCCACCTTGATTCTCTTTTGAAAGACCCTGAAAACATGGTTCTGCCAGTGTGCCTGGGTCAGCGGTGGGTTGCTCCCGGTTCGGACCTGTTCTTAGAACCGGTAGCGCCAGCGGTGGGAGACTCCGCCCACCCACCTGGGACACTTCTACGCATGCACAGAAGCATCGCACGCACGCACGAACCGGTGGCAAAATAATTTACAACCCACCGCTGGCCTGGGTGATACGGAGCCCATCATGTGCTTAGTTTGATTGTTGTTGCCAGGAAGCCAGGAGTTTATTGGGTTTTATACTGGCTTTTTATTTCTGTAAGCTGCTTAGAGTCACTATGAGTGAGTTGGGCAGCCATATAAATTTTCTTAATAAATAAATAAAAATATTTGATTTTTGTTCCTTAAATATATTGATACTAAAGGAAAATTCAGGGTCTTGGTAGCCTGGATCGTTGCATCATATGGATCTGAAATGATAAGCAGAAAATGCATAGCAGACATTTCTTGGTAATATACTATAGTAGAGAAATCCAAGAATTTAACTTATACACCTTTTCTTGTTTCTGGAAACGGAATCTTAGCACACTCTCAATTCCATTCATTAAAATAAAGTAAAGCCCCAGTTTCTAGATCTAGAGAAAGTCCTATTGCCGTGATGGCAAACCTATGGCATGTGTGCCAGACGTGGCACACAGAGCCCTCTCTGCTGGCACACGCACTGTCGCCCCAGGTCAGATCTCCATGCCATTTCTTTCGTGAGCTTGTTTCCCTGCAAATGACGAAACAGAAGCTCATGAAATAAAAAGATCTTACCTCTTGCCGCACTGCCAGTGTTGGGATGCTCTGCCTCCCGCCAGCCAGCTGGTCTTCGGGTCTCTGCTGCGCATGTGCACATCTGCGCATGTGTGCATATATGTGTGCACATCTGCATATTTGTGCATGCATGCATTCGCATGTCCACGCATGCACCCGCTAGTGGTCATCTATATTGCCCTACATGGCTTGGGACCAAAGTACCTGAGGGATCACCTTTTTTCCAGAGTCTCTACCCATCCAATTAAATCAAATAAGATGGGCACGCTAAAGATCCCATCAGTCTAAAGAATGTTGGCTGACAATTAAAAGACAAGTAGTCTGCAGAAACTCCTATGCTGTGGAAAATCCTCCCTTCAGAGATTAGAATGGCCCCAACCCTGTTAGCCTTCCGTAAAGCTTTCAAAACCTATAGCTCCTGTGTCTGGGGTGCTACATGTGCCAAGGGTCCTGCCAAGGGGTGAAATGCTACCATTTCGCCAGTTCGCCCGAACCGGTAGTAAAAAAAATGCTACCGGTTCTCCGAACCAGTAGTAAAAATGCTTTAAAAAGCAAAAAAAAGTTCCGACGATCAGCTGTGAAACGCGCAATCGTCAGAACTTTTTTTTTTACTTTTCAAAGCATTTTTTTACTACCAGCTCTCTTTACTTTTTAAAGCATTTTTTACTACCGGTTCTCTGGAACTGGTAGTTAAAATGCTTTAAAAAGTTTTTTTAAAAAGTTCTGACGATCACGCGTCACACAGCTGATTGTTGGAACTTTTTTTTTTTTACTTTTTAAGCATTTTAAGCATTTTTAAAAGTAAGTTAAAAATGCTTTAAAGGGTAAAAAAAAGAGCAGGAAATCCAAAAGTGCGCATTTGTTGTGGACTGCGCATGCGCGCACACTGTGCATCTGGTGCACACTGTGCATGCGTGCACGGCATCCATCTGGTGCACACTGCGCATGCACGCGCAGCAAACCTGTAGCGACCCACGGAGGATTTCACCACTGGTCCCGCCTCCTAGGTATATTGTTAACAGGCCAGATGTTTTGCTTTGTATGTACTCAAATTAGATGTTTTAAGGTTTTTATTGTTTTAATGATTTTTTACTGTTATTATTGTTTTAAAGTGCTTTTGAGACTTTAATTGTAATATAGGTTTTTGAATTGTAAGCCACCCAGAGTGTGTTTACTGAGATGGGTGGCTATAGAAATCAAATAAACAAATAAAACTTCTGATTAAGAAAACCTAATTCAGAACTTCTCTTCTTAAATCAGATCAATCTTGGGATCTCTGACTAAAGGAAAGAAATCGATTTCCCAAATATTTTATAAGGACCCTTATGGATAAAGAAGAAAAAATACATGTCTTAAAAAGACAAAGATTGAATTCTCTCTGGTTATCTTATACCGTAAATACTTTAGCTGAATTTTCAACATGCAGCATCAATCAGGTGACAAGGGCATTATTCAAGGGAAAAGAGCTTCTTTGGGGACATAGGTTTTCTGTTTAGTGCAAATTTGTTTCTGGAACTATTTTCATGAATGTCAGAGTGAGAGAACTGTCCACCTACTCTGCATAAATACAGGCTTCGGCATTGTCTCCCTGATTAGTCTCATGAAAGGAGAAATTAGTTCAGTAGGAAGAAATTAAATTGCAAATTTTTCTCATACCCTCCTGATGCAGCGATCAAGCTCTGAAAATTCATGCTGATCTCACTAACTCAGTGGTTCCCAACCTTTTTGTGATCGAGTACCACTTGGAGGTCCCGTACAGTCGCCGCGTACCACCTGGTTCCAGAGAAACTAAATTCGATCAGATATCACTTTATTTCCATAATTGTACCGTTCCTTTTTAGGTCCCGCGCATCCAACAACTGGATTCTCGGGCCGCTGGGACCAGGTGGGTGGCGTGTGGCAACAGTTGCAAATCGTTGCCAGATTATCTTGTGTTAGGCAGTAAACATTTTTGTGAAGTAAAAAATAACTAACGAAAAATCGTTCATGACCCCGAAAGTGTTGGCGTACCACCTGGAAGGCCCTCGCGTACCACTAGTGGTACACGTACCTCAGGTTGGGAACCACTGCACTAACTGCATAAATATGTGTAAAAGAAGACCTCAGATTGAATTCAAATTAAGGTATAAGAATATGTGCCAGCAATAA
Organism: Diadophis punctatus similis; assembly: GCA_023053685.1. Classification (NCBI taxonomy): domain Eukaryota; kingdom Metazoa; phylum Chordata; class Lepidosauria; order Squamata; family Dipsadidae; genus Diadophis; species Diadophis punctatus. The sequence continues at coordinate 209,950,375 of JALIGW010000002.1, read as the reverse complement.
AGCAATAAATGGTTATTGGTAGAAACATAGGGTGTCAAATGGTGCCACAATATGCCATTATGTTCTGGAAGTTCTCCCACCATTAGGGGTATAAGAACATGGTGAGATGAAATTGCATTGCTATTGTAGAGCCACCATGAGATAAATCTTATCAGAAGTTGTGGATGCTCCAATATTGGAAGTTTTTAGGAAGAGATTGGACAACCATCTGTCTGAAATGGTATAGAGCAGTGATGGCTAACCTTTTCCGGACTGAGTGTCCAAAGTGTGTGTGTGCGCAAACCTCCAAAATGTAATGCGTGCGTGGCCCCCTGCACACGCCCTACCCCTGCATGCACCCCGCCCCTGCACGTGCCCTCTGCACACGTCCTGGCCCCGCATGCACCCATCCTCGTGCATGCACACACACCCCCACCCCCAGCACATGCATGTGCGGCCCCCCAACGCACGCCCTGTCCCCCACGCATACATGGCAGAGACCTGAAGACCAGCTGGCCGGCAGGAGGCGTGCACGCATGGACGTCGGAGCTGAACTTGGGCGACGGCTCGCACATGCCATAGGTTCGCCATCACGGGTATAGAGTTTACTGCCTGAGCAGTGGGTTTGGATTAGAAGACCTCCAAGGTCCCTTCCAACACTGTTATTTTGTATTCTGTATTCTTTTTAGACTCTAGGGAAAGTTCTCTTCTCTGTGGCTGTTTTATTCTTTTTATTTCTGGTGTCTAAAAACATTTCATGTTTGCAGTATTTACTATTTCATGGCCATCTTGTTTAAACTAATTTTTTAAAAACATAGTTTTAGTTGTTTGAATTGTACAATTCCATGCTGTTTTAGTTTGTAATTTTATTGCTACCATATTGCTACTACGGAAAATTGGACAAGTCTGTTTGAAAAAGTAGTAGAAAAAACCTCTCATAACTAAGTACGTTTTTAAAGGATTCCTTTCCTTAAGAACTGTTCGAAAACTGGCAAGTAGACCAGTTGCTTGAAACCCCTCCATATAAGGAGAGGACACCAGATCATCCGCAAGTGCTCCAGCCAGTTGTTCCTTGAGAGCAGACTATAGGACAATAGTTCCTTGTGGGTTTGAGAATTGGTAGATGAAGGAATCAACCAACCATCATATTCACAGCCATAGTGAAGACTTTCCAAGGATACTGAGTTTGCAAACCTCACTTTCTGATCACTTTTGGAAATTGCCTTTTGCTATTCTAAGGCTATTAGAACTCTTCAGAATAACAAGTTTGAAAAGCCACCTTGTGAGTTTACCTTTTTTCTTAAACAGAAAGAAAATTAACTATAAGAATTTAACAAATTGGAAATAAAAGGGGGGAAAGTTAAATTGTATTTTGATCTAAGAAAGTTATAAACAAATTAAGGGTCCAGACAACTTTGGAACATTGAGACTTTTACTATAAGATTATGGGAATAATTAAATAAAATAAACAGCATTTTGTGGGAGCCTTGCTCTTGTCCCCACTTCCTCTCCCTTCTTCTTCCTCTCCCTCCCTCTCCTCATTCCTCTTCCCTTTCCCTTCCTCCTCTCTTATACAAATAACAAATGCAATGGGTTGGTCTTAACAGCTATTTCAGCCTTCTGTTAAAGGCTATTGACTTTAAACATTTAAATTATGTCTGGCTGAGTATTTCAGTGCTATTATGAACTTCTGATAAAGTGTTATTTAAATTGCTTCCTTCATTGTGCAGTGGATGCAAAATGGCAATACCATTTGTTATATTATGTTCATAGCAGGAAAATTCAGGTACTTGATCAGTTTCTCATCTTCAGCACCAATTGTCAATTTTTGACAGTATTATCTAGTCTGAACAAATAGTGAAAAGGGAAATACTGAATTTTATTCTTGCTATTATTCTTAACAGCCCATTGTTGACTGATGAGTTCTCTATTAAGTATTCACATCATGTTCTTAGAGTTATAGAACTTTTCAGGTTCCCATTCAGAAGAGCAGCTGTCACCAATCTCTGGACTGCTGACCCATCCTTGGTTAGTTTTGTTCCTCCATTTTTTATACCTGGTCTACAAAAATTGAATTCACTTAAGGATGCCTAAATCCAATTTTTTAGCAATAAGGATCCTAAGTGTTATGTCCCCAGATCTACATATTAGCTGGGTAGTTTCCAATCTGGTCCACTTAAGGGTCACAAACAGGATGTCCCTGATTGGTCACAAACAGGATGTTCCTGATTGGTCCTGCTTCAAGCCAGGGCTATCCTATTTAAACCCCAGCCAAACTGGGGTTAGTAAGTCTTTACCATCATGACCTAATAAAGAGCTGAAGTCACTTTAGTCTCTTGCCTCTTCAGTATGAGAACTTAACACTAAGGATCTATTCTAAGGTCTCAGGATCTAGCGATGTAAACAAGAGTGACAGAGACCTAAATGAAAGGTGACAGAAGCCTTATAGAGCTGTGAAACACTACACATTTCTTTTTTATTACCTTTCCAATTTTCTAACATTAATAAAAAAAAGATCTGAAGCCTAGCAAAAAGACAAAGACATCTTTTGTTTGACAGTTTTAAAAATAATTCATCTCTTCAGTCTAAGCAGTCTGAGATTAACATATGTTTGAAAATAAAGTTGTTGCTTTCAGTGGTGATAGGTTCTGGTTTGTTGTTTTTAAATAAAGCTAGCAATAGGACTTAATTATTTGTTCTCACATTTCTATAATGTCCATCTAATAATCTTTATGATTTCCATCCCAAAACATAAAGCCATTCCAGGATCAATTGCTTACAGCTGTAAATTTTCTAGTGAACAGAACTTCACAATCATGACAGAAGAATGCCAGAAAAGCCAACCAGGTGAGGCGGTGGGTGAAAATGTCACCAAGCTACCAAAGAAGACCTCAGGTTGGTTGTCACATTTCTTATGCTACTTCAGTGAAAGCTTCAGAAGTCCACACATGCATGGACATCAGTTGGTCTCTCTTTCATTTCATCAGCGAATATTTGGGGCTGCTTGTCCTATTAAAATGCATCAATTTTGTTTACATAGTATAGCATTATTTGTCTTGTTATTATTTGCATATGTAGCTCCTTTCTCCAAAAGTCACCAGCCAGGTGACTCTGGGCCAGTCACTCTGTCGCAGCCAACCCCACTGCACAGGATTGTTCTGGTGGTAAAAATAGGAGGAGGAAGGAGTATTATGTATGTTCACTGCCTTGAGTTACTTATGCTGTAATAAAGACAAGATAAAAATCTAATAACAGAATTGGAAGTGACCTTGGAGGTCTTCTGGTCTAACCCCCTACCCAAGTAGGCGATCCTATACCTGTCCAGACAAATGGCTGTCCAGTCTCCAGTGATGGAGCACCTACAACTTCTGAAGGCAAGCTGTTCCACTAATTAATTGTTCTCAGTATCAGGAATTTTTTTCTTATTTATTTTTATTTATTTATTTATTTTGTCAAGTATGTATTTGATAATATACATAAGTATAACATTATTTGAAAACATAAGATGGGTACAAATACAAGGGAACATTTGGACAGGGATGGTAGGCACGCTGGTGCGCTTATGCATGCCTCTTACTGACCTCTTAGGAATCGGGTGAGGTCAACAGTGGACAGTCTAAGGGTAATGTTTTGCGGGTTTGGTGACGAAACCAGAGTCAGGTAGTGAGTTCCAGGCATTAACCATTCTGTTGCTGAAGTCATATTTTCTGCAATCGAGTTTGGAGCGGTTCACTTTGAGTTTGTATCTGTTGTGTGCTCGTGTATTGTTGTGGTTGAAGCTGAAGTAGTTGTTGACAGGAAGGACGTTGTAGCAGATGATTTTATGAGCTACGCTTCTTAATTCTAGGTTGGATCTGTCTTTGATAGGTTTTCATCCATTACTTCGTGTCTTGCCCTCAGGTGCATGACATTATAAATCCAGGCACACGATAAGCCCATATTGTTTAATCTCTGAAAATAAGTGACAGGACTGTGGAATTAGTCTATTGCATGCACATGCGCGCACACACTCATTCACTCACTCACTCACACACACACACACACTCTCGAATACAGACATTGCTCACTGTGTCCAGTGTTGCTTAAAATAAAGAAATCATTTCATCTGACAATTGTTCAGTTAAATACATAAAGCACTGTTATACAGCAGAGCTTGTACTGTAGAGCATGTATATTATTTCTTGATAACTTTTGGGTATCTACATGAAGTGTCTCTTTTTAAAACATTGGTTTTAAATCCCTATGAAATAGCTATTTGTGATATTTAGACTGTAATGGCAATTTCACCTTCCTTGACCATCTGCTTATCTTGAAAACATGCTGATAAACATGTACATGAGAAAGGCAGAGAAATGTCTTGAAAATATCTTGAATCTATTCCTTATAGCAGCTGGTGAAAACATTAGGTTATTCATTCATTGATAAATAACACAAAACCTCAAAGTTTAATTTATTTCAAACAAATCAGACAGGTTTATTTTGAACAACTCAATGTTTGGTTCAAGAGAATTTAACAAAAAGTTAATATAACTTTTAATCAGGATTTTGCCAAAGTCATCCAAAATCTGGATATAGACTTTTACTGCAGCTTCAAAAAAAATATTTAAGATTGAATAAATTTATTTGAAAAGAATCATAAAGAATCGTGAAGCCTTCACTGTAGAAAAATGAGACATGAAAATGAAGGATTTTGTAAAAATCCAGAATATCATGAAATATACAATGAAGAAACTGGATATCACAATCTGATATGGTTGCATAGCACATTCATATTGCACAGGGGCAGGTTACTAATTTTTTTACTACTACTCTGTGGGCGTGGCTTATTTTATGGGCATGGCTTGCCGGCCATGTGACCGGGTGGGCATGGCTTCTCGGACTGCTGAAGGGAGGGGACCTGAGATAGGTCCTGCCGCCCATTCCCCCTCCCCTCAGCAGCTCGAGAAGCCTCGAACATGCAAAAATGCCTGGGATCATCACTGCGTGTTCGTGGCTTCTCGGACTGCTAAAGGGAGGGGAATGGAGATAACTCCTGCCGCCCGTTCTTTCAGCGTCTCATGCACTCCCTCAGCCATCCTCCCCTGCTTGGACTCACTGTGGGGTAGGAAGGCAGTGCATGCGCAGTGCCGGAAGCTCGGCTTCTGGGCATGCGCAGAAGAATTTTTTTAAAAAAAAATAGAATTTTTTTTTAATGGCGCCGCCCAGGCACCGGCAACTGACCGCACCGGTACTGTGACGTCACCAGCGGGCCGCTACCGGTGCTACATTGAAAATACATTGCAGTGTATTTTCTAGATTGCAACTTTTTTCAAATTGAAATAGCAAATCTCCCATATACAAATGAGCAGAGAAAAAGCATCTCTGAACTGAACATAGAAATCTTTCCAGATGAAAACAGAAGGTCATCGCTCACACAGCATTTTGTTACCCAAATGAAACCTTGTCCTGCTTTCTGTAAAATTCAAGATTTTATAGGGAGAGAATTTATATGGGAGTATTGTCTAGCAAACTGTCAATTACTGAACTGCAAATTCACAGATAGGAGGACACCATAAAAAAAGAGAAGAAATTGCAAATAATATCATTTATTGATTCTATTTTGCTCCTCAGATCTCATGAATGACCTGCTTTGCCTTGGCTCATAACAATTGTTTGACATACTGTATACACACACACAGTCATATCCCTCATCTTATCTTATTTCCTGAAGCAATTCTTTTCTAGCAACCCTTAGCGAAGTGAGGTCAGCTCACAACTGTCAGAATTTTAACATGCGCACAAATTTCAGATCCCTGACATCAATGAAAGGAGGCAGGAGCAACACAGTACATCACATATATTACCTCACAACTATTTGCATAATTGGTCCAGAGGCAGCTCTCTATAAGAAGGGAAGAAGACTTAATCTACCCAAAAGAACTCAGGAGCACTTCTGGTGGATGTCATCTGTGATTCAACGGAGGAAGGCAACTTTGAAGCTGAAACGTGTAAGTGGCTACAGAAAAATAGTGAGCCGACGCAATTCTTTCACAACCTGAGCCAAGGATTAAAGCACCTGGAAGGAAGGTAATAAATTCCATTTATTTTCCCTCTGCAGGCTGTCTTGCCTATTAAACTTTTCCTTTCTTATGAACATCTCACAGATTTATCTCGTTGTGTACAGCTGTTATTCAATTGTTCTGAGTAGTTAATAAAGCAGGCTATTTACTGGATTGGAAAAATATACCTTCCGAATTTAATCTTATTTTGTAACACTTTCAACCTGAAGGTGTATGGAAATCTCTCTCTCTCTCTCTCTCTCTCTCTCTCTCTCTCTCTCTCTCTCTCTCTCTCTCTCTCTCTCTCTCTCTCTTAAAAGGGTAAATGTTAATTGTTTGCTCACAACACAGAATCAGATAGATAGAAGAGATCTTAAAAATTGCAACTGCTGTTAACTTTGCCAGCAAAGTTAAAATGTGTTTTAAGTCATTTAGTTACGTGTTCAAAAAAGAAAAGATTTTCTCTCATTTTCAAATGTTCTGAAAACATTAGAATCTATTTGACTGACGTAAAAAACACGGAGTGATTTTAATGAAAATTGTAATTAAGCCATGTGGATTTAAAGCATCATTTGGCAGCACAGTATAATACAAGCATTGTATTCATGTTACAATAATTCTGTACAGGTATTCTACTTCAAATATAAGCATTTAAAAGAAATGGTGTATATAATACGACACAGAACTTGTTCTGATGTATTGATACAAAGTTTATATAGCCTTAGATCTTTAATGCGAATAGGCTTCAGATAATCCACATGCTTAAAGAAGAATAAATCAGACTGTTTTCTCATACTATAGTCCTCATCTTTGCTCAGAGAGGAACATCAAATTCATATGAAGATCTTTAGGCAAACCTAAGTGAGCTCGCAGAAAATTAAAGTGACAAGTAATCATTCCCATGGGTAGTTTCATTAGAAGTGAATAGAAACAGAAGAGTGTGTCTTTCATGTGTCTCCTTCAACACACCACTTCCCCCCAAGTGATTAGGAATGCTGCGTTTTCTACACTTTTTAAAAAAACCCATTTTCTCCACATTCTGCTTATAGGATCTTGCTTTGCCATGTCCATCTCCAGTTGGCGGCGGCTGTTGTTTCTATTCCTGGTTTTTACTAGTGTCTGTGTCAACTTGGGGCAACAATTTCCAGAAGAAGATGAGAATGCTGAAAAGAGCCTCTTTGATGACCTCTCGCCAGAGGCAGAAAACCTCATCTTAAGTTCCATTTTTGGAAAGGTGGAAGATGCAGAAGAGGATCTGGATAAAGGTAAATACGAACACGAGAACGTCTATGGTTACATAACTGATGAAGTTCCTTTCTTGTTCCTGTTTTTGTTTACAGGCACAATTTCTGCCCAGAAAAGTCTTCGTAGTATTTTTCCCCTTTTAAGCGGGGGGGGGGGGGGGAGCGGGGAGAGACAACTGTTAAAATATAAGGCGCATCTTTCTTGGTTGATGAGATGGAGAAAACTTGTGTTATATCTTAAAGCAAATTTGAAATCCTAAGTTTTTCAGTTGTATGCTGGTGGGAGGTTTTGAGGGTTGTAATTCAACATCTATGGAGAACGCCAATTTTGGGAAGACTAGACCAGTCTTCCTGGGGAAAAAAATATTTTATTTTCTACCATACTCAACATTCAAATAAACATGCCAACATTATAATTTTAAATTTTAATATTTGGCCCTTCCCAGCGGTGTTGGGAAAGAGCTCTGAAGAACAGCTAATATACAGGGAAGTCAACATTCAGCTGACTAGAACTGCTTATTGATTTTTTGTTTAACAGTAATAGTGATGTAGGGCTTTTCACTACACTCTCTGTGATGCCACAGGATAGCTTATTCGGCACAGGTCAGGCTGTACTATGTGACATGTATATCTCTGCTTTCTAAAAATAATAATAATAGGCAGCTGATGGTTTTGATACAACAGCCGGAAAGTTACCATTTCTGTTTCCCCACATTTCTTGATATCTCTGTACAGGGCTCACTCTACCTTACGGATGGGCCAATGATCATAAATTTTCAGGATTGATCAGACAAATACAGAACCCAAAGGCTTCATGTGAACCATATCAACCATTTCCTTTCTCCTAAATGTAACAAGGATAGAAAGACATTAAGTCTTTCTTTTTTGGAAAGCTTTATTTTTCCAGTCTGATAACTAAGCAAGCAGAACCCAGTTGATGCACGTGACAGTCCTATAATTCTTCCTCTTTGCCTCCATCTATTGTCTGCCTTCAAAGGAAAAGAGAATGCGGACAAGTTTAATGGCTTAATTGTGCGATCATTCTGGGATTAATTAGATCCCTGTCAGCAATACTAATGCCTATGATAACATGACATTGCTCCTGTCCTAAAATGCAATTGCTATTAAATTCTCCAGTGACTTAATTAAGGGTTCCAATCAAAACGTAGCTGGACATCCCTCCCCTCTGATGTCTTTGGATCCTTTTCTTCTGCAGGTTATCTGTGCAGGACAGACAGACCCTATAGTGGCTCCATGCCAGTTTCACTTAGGTGATCTTGAATCACCTGGGAATCTTCTGCAGCCTGTATTTTGCTTCTATCTTTCTTCTTTTTCTCCCTTCCCAATTTCCCTACAACCAATGTCATGCCGGTTTCTTAATCAATTCAAGCTCTAGCTTCCACAGTGGGAACTTGAATCGACTAAGAAAGTTCTCTTTTGTGTGTGAAAAAACTTTTTGAGGTTCTTTTCTCAGACTCTTGCTATCACCTACACGTTTGCCTGGGAAGTCATATGGCCGAATGGCAGACAGGGGTTGCTGTTTCCATTCTGTCATACTGACTTTGATAATAGAGTTGATGGCAGATCAAAGGATGGCAAATATATCCAAAGAACTCTACACATACTGTATGTTTGAATCTCCTTTCTGATTCTCTATCTAAATGGAGGAAGTCTAGTGATAGCTGGAAGGTATTCTTTTTATAAACAGCCATGTGTAAAATGATGTTCCTGAAGAGCAACATCTTGTGAGGAATGTCAGAAAATTGTTCCTTGCCATTGGAATATACAAGGTTGTATTTCTTGTGCCTGTAGCCAAACCTCTGTGTGAATAGTTTAACACTTATTATAAGAGAAGAGCCGAGGTGGCGCAGCGGTTAGAGGCAGGTACTGCAGGCCACTTTAGCTGACACTGATCCGCAGGTCAGTGGTTCAAATCTCACCGGCTCAAGGTTGACTCAGCCTTCCATCCTTCCGAGGTAGGTAAAATGAGGACCCAGATTGTTGGGGGCAATATAAATATATATTGCTTACTGGTGTAAACCGCTTAGAGAGTGCTTGCACTGTGAGGCGGTATATAAATCTCACTAAATAAATAAATAAATAAATAAATAAATAAATAAATAAATAAATAAATAAATAAATAAATAAATAAATAAATAAATAAATAAATAAATAAACAAACAAACAAACAAACAAACAAACAAATAAATAAATAAATAAATAAATAAATAAGACTATGCTTGACGAGTGTATGGAATCTCACATGAGAATTGCACATTACGTTTATTATTTATTTATTTTATTTATTTATTCGAAGTTCTTCTATGCCGCCCTACTCCCTCAGGACTCATGTCAGTGAGTTAATGTCAGTGTGTTACTGATACTGAAGGAGTCCAACCTTTTCCTCTATTAATAGTGATATCTCAAACCACCACTTCAAAGAAATTCTCCTTCCACTTTCCCAAATGGCTGTCTAATCAATCATTTCAAGTAATGTTCTTTAGTCACAGGTTTCAGTCAAATATTGGAAAAGGTATTCATGATATTTCTTGAATTCTTGCATTTAGAATCCGTTTTCAAGTAGAAACCACTCACATGTCTATGGACACTTGTCTGTGTCCAATGATGGGCAGCTACAATTCAATGCATCAGTGATGGGCACCTACAGTTCAATACTTCAGAATCCCAAAGCCCACCTGCCCAAGAAAGGCAATTGTAAACTGGGAGGAGCAACCTGGGGGAGGAGGGGGCCTGAGGAGTGCAGGTAACATTCTAGTAAATTCCCAAAGGTGCTTTTTTTTCAAGATGCAACTGGACTTTCTTGGTTTTCTTTGAAAATGATTTATTTCTCATCTAAGAAGCTTCTTCAGCTGAAGAAGCTTCTTGGATGAGAAGCAAAACATCTTCAAAGACAAACAAGAAAGTCCAGTTGCCTCTTGAAAAAAGCACCTTTGGGACAACCATGACCTGGATGACTGAGAATCCCCATAGACAATCTGGTAAACTGGTTATGGCAGCCATTTTGGAAATGAACAAGCCCTATTACAATAGCCATTTCACAAAGGTACCCATAACATATTCTCAAAGATCTTGTCAGCTCCATGAAATAAAGAGTCTTATTTCTACATCTATTCACTTATTTATAATCTACCTCCAAATATTATATTTTTAAACCCTTGTTTTGACCAGGATCTTTTTTTAAATCAATTTTGCCTAACTCTTTCTGAGTCAAATTGAGTAATTATAACTTGCAACAAGACCAACCCTTTGGCAATTTCCAAATGAGCAGTAATGTGAAACCTTTTTTTATACAGAGCCAGGTGCTTCTCAACTGGATTGGATCACCAAAAGGCAACACCCTGGGAAGAGGGTGGTAATGGATTTGGAGAAGAGACAGCATCCTGGCAGAAGATCTCTCTCGGATCAAATCCTCAGCATCCCAAGCAGCCAGTTAGCTTATCTGAATGAATTATCCAAAAGGCAACATCCGGGCAAGAGGTACTTGCCTTACAACAAGCGACAGCACCCTGGCAAGCGAGGTTGGGATGATGGGACTGAGAGCGAGGAAACCTTAGAGAAGCGGCAGCATCCAGGCAAGAGGTATCTGAGTTCACAGACCCCAGACAATAATATTCTCTGTGACCCACAGGAGTCCTCTGAATGCAGCAAAGGTAGCCTGCTGCAAGAGTTGCTGGATAAGATAAGCAAAGTCCACGGTGAAGAGAAGAGGCAGCACCCTGGACGAAGTTCTTTGTTGGATGGTGAAATAGAAGCAGAGGAGTGAGAAGCACTGTTTGTGTGTCTGTGTCTGTGTGTCTGTGTATTCATTGTTTCATTCTGGATGATTTCTGAATGACTTCCCCCATCTCCTTCTGCTTGCTAACTTCTCTGAAGGTAATTCTTTATAAGGAATATCACACAGAATGGTGGAGTACCGTAGTCCAGATTTAGCAGTCTATGGACATGTGGATTTTATTTTGAAGAAAAGACTGAAGTGTTTCCTTGCGTGACAGGTAGTTGGGTTTGATACTTGTTTAAAACAAAGTTACTCATAAAAAGCCATATCTATGTACCATTTTTTCCCAACTGTGCATGGACCAATAATAAATACCGCATTTTTCAGAGTATAAGACGCACCGGAGTATAAGACGCACCTTAGTTTTGGGGGAGGAAAATAGGGGGCAAAATCTACCCACCAGGTATCCATCTGGCTAGCGTCCTTAGTCTGGTCAGCTTCAGCACATTATTTTATCATGTGCTGAAAAAAATTAGGGCTGAAAAAAATCTTCGGAGGGAGTAACCATGAAAACAAGCCTGCAAAGACTTAGGGCTGGAACAAAACTTGTTTGGAGCGAGTAGCAATGAAAAAATCCTGCAAGCCGGAAAGATCGTTAGCACCTCGTTAGGGCTGAAAAAACCTTTTTTGGAGGGAGTAGCAATGAAAATAAGCCTGCAAGCTGGGAAGAGCCGGGAAGATCATTAGCACCTTGTTAGGGCTGGAAAAAAAGGCTTCGAAAAAGCTACATTCGGAGTATAAGACGCACCCAAATTTTCAGCCTCTTTTCAGGGGGAAATAAGTGCGTCTTATACTCTGAAAAATACGGTATATGGGGAAGGTGGGGATTGTCATACTAGGAGAGTAATTAGAGCTAATCTTACTGCTCACTTCTGGTGCACCAGCAGCAGAGAGTCATGCTTCCTATTCAAGTCTGAATATTCTCCCATTACCGATATGAATTAAATTATAAATGGAGAACTGTAATTCAGCAAGGATTGTGTAGAAGATCATGGTTATTATAATTCATGTCTGTAAAGGGAACTATTTGGTCTACAGTCTTAATTGTAAAAGATAAATGATTACAACAAAGTTACCTTGAAGCAAGACCTTTCCAGGTACTTAATAAATCAGAAGTGGATAAAAGAAAGGGAGAGTTCACAATCATTCTTGTCACAAAGACAATATTGAGTATGTACTGTAGATCCACTGGAATATTGTGGTTAGTTGTTGTTAGTTGCGAAGTCGTTTCCGACCCATCACGACCCCATGGACAACGTTCCTCCAGGCCTTCCTGTCCTCTACCATCCTCTGGAGTCCATTTAAGCTCATACCTGCTGCTTCAGTGACTCCATCCAGCCACCTCATTCTCTGTTGTCCCCTTCTTCTTTTGCCCTCAATCTTTCCCAGCATTAGGTTCTTCTCCAGTGAGTCCTTCCTTCTCATTTGGTGGCTAAAGTATTTGAGTTTCATCTTCAGGATCTGGCCTTCTAAAGAGCAGTCAGAGTTGATCTCCTCTAGGACTGACCGGTTTGATCGCCTTGCAGTTCAAGGGACTCGCAGGAGTCTTCTCCAGCACCATAGTTCAAAGGCCTCAATTCTTTGGCGCTCAGCCTTCCTTATGGTCCAACTTTCACAGCCATACATTGCAACTGGGAAAACCATAACTTTGACTATATGCACTTTTGTTGGCAGGGTGATGTCTCTGCTTTTTAGTATGCTGTCTAGATTTGTCATAGCTTTCCTCCCCAGGAGCAAGCGTCTTTTAATTTCTTGACTGCAGTTCCCATCTGCGGTGATCTTGGAGCCCAGGAAAATAAAAACTGTCACTACCTCCATTTCTTCCCCATCTATTTGCCAGGAATTGAGAGGGCTGAATGCCATGATCTTAGTTTTCTTAATGTTGAATTTCAAGCCAACTTTTGCACTCTCTTTCTTCACCCACATCAAGAGGCTCTTTAGTTCCTCTTCACTTTCTGCAATTAGAGTGGTATCATCTGCATATCTGAGGTTGTTGATAGTTCTCCCAGCAATTTTAATTCCAACTTTTGATTCATCTAGCCCCGCCTTTCTCATGATGTGCTCTGCCTATAAGTTAAATAGGCAGGGCGACAGTATACAGCCTTGCCGGACTCCTTTCCCAATTTTGAACCAATCAGTGGTTCAGTGTCCAGTTCTCACTGTTGTTTCTTGACCTGCATATAGATTTCTCAAGAGACAAATAAGATGGTCTCGTACTCCCATCTCTTTAAGAACTTGCCACAATTTGTTGTGATCCACACAATCAAAGGCTTTAGCATAGTCAATGAAGCAGAAGTAGATGTTTTTCTGGAACTCCTTAGTTTTCTCCATGATCTAGCGTATGTTGGCAATTTGATCTCTAGTTCCTTTGCCTCTTCAAAACCCTCCCTGTACTTCTGGTAGTTCTCGATCCACATACTGCTGGAGCCTAGCTTGTAGGATTTTTGTAGGATTGTGGTAAGTATCCACTGCAATAATCCATCCATCTGCAATATGGATGGATTAAAGAAGGAATCAACACAATGGCTTTTTAGATATTACCTATTCACCTTGAAGATCAAAATCATATTATCAGACCTGTTTGGTTGCATTACTTAAATCAGATCTTCCCAGTCTGGTGTTGTTGAAATGAGTTGAAGTATGATTCTCATTGTTCTCAATCTACATATCTGTGCTAGCCGGCTCTTTATAGTCCAACACATTTGCAGACCTTCAGATTGAGGAGGGCTCACAGTATGATTTAGGATCACCAAGGTGTAAATGTTATAATCTCTGGAGGATTAGCACTATGGGTTTTTGTAGTAGCTGGAGTTGGAAATTTACTATGGCTATCTTAGTCCTTGTACTAAGAATGATCTCTGGACTCTTAGACTTGAGTGATCCTTTTATAAATCAAGTTATTATTAGTTAAGCAGAAACACAAAAGGATTTGAAGATATGTATGGAGAGAATTATCAATAGACAATAGAATATCAATTGCTTATATTATCCATTTAGTTCTGGAATGAGAAATGAACAGCGGCTTTAAAAAAAAGAAATCTATTCCACATATATCAGTAATCCAACTGTGGAAGGACAGAGGACCTATGGCTGATATTTGATATTCTCCAACTACCATAATATATATTATTTGTTTCCATACTGATAGAATATACTTCTCTATGTAGCAATGTGGTTTTCAAATCATATTTTCCAGTGATAGCATTTTCCATTCTGATACCTTCTCAGTTGGGGGAAGCTGTGAAATTACCTGGTACCAAGTTGTGATAATATAAGAAGTTTATGCTCATTGCTAAGGTGGAGCAAATGGAAGTCCAATCAGGAAATGTACACTGAGAAAGATGCCTATGTTAGCAATTAAACTTTTCCTATTATTGCAAGAATCAGTATGAAAAATCTATAGCCAAGAATTCCTGGTTCCAGCTAGATTTGAATAAAGTGGAAGTAAATCTTTCAATTCAAACTAATGATTGGCAAAAATATAATGATCGGTAACAGCAACAATGAAAATTTAAAAGAGGAACTAGTAGACATCTTCATCTTATTGTGTGGATTTTAATTTAAAAATGTGGGAAACTCTGCTTACCATGCTCAGAAGAAATGTATTCACTTTCTGTGAATTAAAAGTGTTTACTTGCCAAATAAAATAATAGTGTTCCAATTCAGCTTTCATTTTGATTGTACAGAAAGAAAGTAAATAAACAATGTACCAAATTAAAATGGACTTCGAGATTGAAAAGGGGGGGGAATGAACTCAATATAACAAGGGAACAAACTTGATATTTTAAATCAAAACTTGTGTATGACATGATTTTATATTTGTATACAATATTAATCAAATGTTCATATGGAAAGCTGTTTTGTGCAAAAATAGATTTCTCTTTGAAATCTTTTTGATTACATGTTTAAAACATGCAACACAAACAAATGGAGCATCTTTGCAGTACTTGGGCTGAAGCATTTAATGGGCACCAGATAATAGTGGTATTCCTACTGTCTGTCCTGCAAATATTTAACTGAATTAGTTGACATAAGATTCATAGATTCTAATTTACAGTTCATTTTAGCAAGTGTTCTGAAAAAGTGTTCTGACTAAAACATGTGAAGAACGATTGCAGGATTTGGGTTTGGCTAGTCTAGAGAAAACCAGGACTACGGGGGACATGATAACAGAATTCCATTATTTAAGAAGCTACCACAAAGAAGAGGAGGTCAAATTATTGTCCAAAGCACCAGAGGGCAGGATGAGAAATAATGGATGGAAACAAATCAAGGAGAGAAGCAACCTAGAATTAAGGAGAACCTTCCTAACAGTGAGGACAATTAACCAGTGGAACAGTTTGCCTTCAGAAGTTGTGGGTGCTTCATCACTGGAGGTTTTTAAGAAAAGACAGTCACTTGTCTGAAATAGTGTAGGATCTCCTGCTTCAGCAGGGGGCTGGACTAGAAGACCTCCAAAGTCCCTTCCAGCTATTCTCATTCTGAAATCTGCATGTTGTAAGGAATGCACACCGGTAACCTATTTATACAATCTGGGAGAAGCAGGTAAGGAATCCCTGCTATTGTGTCATCATCACAGAAGGACACTCACTTAGACTGATATAACATGTAGACCATGAAGCTCCAGATTATTGCTACCCCAATAAATCTACTGAATCCATTCCAATATACAATTAAGTAACTTCTGAACTTGTGCTTAACTTACTTGATTATTATAATCAATGAGCCAGATAAAAGCAAAAAACATACAAAATCATCACAATCAGAATATGATATTCCATATGTTTAACCGCACAGCATTTAGTCACAGTAATACTAGCATTAGACCAGGGGTCGGGAACCTATGGCTCGCGAGCCAGATGTGGCTCTTTTGATGACTGCATATGGCTCGCAGCAGGGGTGAAATCCTCCCGGTTCGCCCGGGCTAGTCCTTCGGCGTATAGCCGATGGAACTGGCGGCGGTTGCGGCGCGGAGCTTCTCCTGCCCGCTTTCCCGTCCCGGCTGAACACAATCACCGCTTTCCCGTCCCGGCTGACCACAATCATTTGGGTTATTTTTCCCTCTGTGCATGCGCGCGCATGCACAGAGGGAAAAATAACCCAAATGGCGGCGTTCAGCCGGGATGGGGGGAGCTAAAAAACGGCCATGGCCACATCCCCGCCGTTCTCCAGCCAAGCGGCTGAAGAAGCCCCGGAGCCCCGCCGCCAACCTGTGTCTCCTGCTGGGAAGGAGCCTCTGTCGCTGTCTCTCGCGGGGTTCCAGCCACCCGACTGAGTCCCTGACCGCGGCACCGGCAGGGTTAATGCGTATGGGAGAGGAGAGAGCGCGCTACCGCCGCCACTGCTGCTTTCACCGCTCCGATATTTCTTTGGTGGGCGCGCGCAGGAGGGACCATGGAGCAGAGGCGCCCGGCAGCTTAAGGCAAGAGGCGGGTGGGAGACGCGGCCAGGAGCCTGTCGCCGCCGCCGCCACTTCTGGCATCCCCATGCCTCTCACCCCGCTCGCCGGGTGCCTCTGCTCAGCGGTCCCTCCTGCGCAGGCCCACCAAAGAAATATTGGAGCAGCGAAAGTAGCAGCGGCGGCGGTAGCGCGCTCTCTCCTTCCCTCCGCCGCTGCTACTTTCGCTGCTCCAATATTTCTTTGGTGGGCCTGCGCAGGAGGGACCGCTGAGCAGAGGCACCCGGCGAGCGGGGTGAGAGGCGTGGGGATGCCAGAAGTGGCGGCGGCGGCGACAGGCTCCTGCCCGCGTCTCCCACCCGCCTCTTGCCTTAAGCTGCCGGGCGCCTCTGCTCCATGGTCCCTCCCGCGCGCGCCCACCAAAGAAATATCGGAGCGGTGAAAGCAGCAGTGGCGGCGGTAGCGCTCTCTCTCCTCTCCCATACGCATTAACCCTGCCGGTGCCGCGGTCAGGGACTCAGTCGGGTGGCTGGAACCCCGCGAGAGACAGCGACAGAGGCTCCTTCCCAGCAGGAGACGCAGGTTGGCGGCGGGGCTCCGGGGCTTCTTCAGCAACCCACCCACCTACCTCGCTTGGTGCGGTTCCCCGCACTTGACGTCTTGGAAGAGGGCTGGGCGAGGGAGAAAGGAGCCACGGTGGGGATTGGTTTGCAGAGAGAAAGAAAGAAAGAAAGAAAGAAAGAAAGAAAGAAAGAAAGAAAGAAAGAAAGAAAGAAGAAGAAGAAGAAGAAGAAGAAGAAGAAGAAGAAGAAGAAGAAGAAAGAAAGAGAAAGAAAGAAAGAAAGGAAGAAGAAGAAGAAGAAGAAGAAGAAGAAGAAAAAGAAGAAGAAGAAGAAGAAGAAGAAGAAGAAAGAAAGAAAGAAAGAAAGAAAGAAAGAAAGAAAGAAAGAAAGAAAGAAAGAAAGAAAGAAAGAAAGAAAGAATCATTACCAATGCTATGATGGAAATCACCAACTCAAAGACAAATATCACTTTGGAGCAAGGAAGCTGCTACAGCAGCAACAAATTAAACAGCACAAAGACAGGGATTCTCTCAATATCCCATTGTCCCTATTGACATTTAGTTGAATTCACTTTTAAAATATATTATATGGCTCTCACTGAAATAAATTTCCAAATTTTTTGCTTTCATGGCTCTCTTAGTCAAAAAGGTTCCCGACCCCTGCATTAGACTATAAAATACGAACTCTATATAATAAACATATGTTCATCCTGAATATTGATGCAGAAGAGGCAAAATAAGAACATTTTGTATGTCGCCGAGGAAATTACCATAAGCAGTATGTAGATTCTGGTTTGAATCTCTTCTGATCCACATGAACAAACCTGTTCAACTAAGGTGGTTTTGTGTATCTGTTGGTAGGAATTTTGATGATAACATGTTACACTGGGTCTGAAAGTGATAGAGAGATCTGGGGAATCCACCTTCTTTCTGGCAGCTTGTCAGCTGTTGTGATGGACCCACCACGCTGGGAACTCCATAACTTTTTGGAGGGTCCCATACTTTGTAGCACAGGCCGCAGGGATGGCACCAGGGGCGGGCTCCTAATTTTTTACTACCACTCTGTGGGCGTGGCTTATTTTGTGGGTGTGGCTTGCGAGCCATGTGACCGGGTGGGCGTGGGCCTTGGGAGCTTGGCAGTGGCTGGAGAAGCAGGGGGGCATTGCCCACCCGCAACGCAGCCCCCCGCAGCGGGAGCAGCAAGACCGCAGCAGCGGTTCTTCTAGGAGGCTCCATCTGGCCTGAATGCTTCTCCCCATTCGATGATCCTAGGCTCCTGCTGCCCATTCTTTCAGCGTCTCACGTGCTCCCTCAGCCATCCTCCCCTGCTTGGACTCACTGTGGGGTAGGAAGGCAGTGCATGCGCAGTGCCGGAAGCTCGGCTTCTGGGCATACGCAGAAGAAATTTTTTTAAAAAATAAAAAATATTTTTTTTAATGGCGGCTCCCAGGCACCGGCAACCGACCGCACCGGTACTGTGACGTCACCAGCGGGCCGCTACCGGTGCTATAGAGTGGACCGCACCGGTAGGAACCCACCACTGGATGGCACTTTCCTGGGAATTTTAGATGAAATGCTGTACAAGGTGTGCGGTGTGGACATCATTTAGGTTTCTCAGTGAATTTGGATGCAGTCCCAATCAATCAGACATTCCAAATGCTTCCCATTGCATCTAGAGGCCAGAATAGCTTCCATTACACTTTTTTTTTCTCCCCATTCCAATTTCAAGCATATGTTGCAGGGAGGTTCTTCATGCACCACAGTGATCTATGGAACACAGGATGACTCTTATAATGCAGATAATTCCAGATGAAGGACTGACAGGGAAGGGTCAATAAACTTTGAGTACGGTTTTCTGAAAGGTCATCCAGAAGATAAAGTTGAAAGCCACACTGAAATTTTCTCCTCAATTTTGGCTCGGAGTTGCCTGTGTGATTATGCAGTCCCCTTGTATGCAGTTTTTGCTAAACCTGCCTTTTCTTTAAGAGGAGTTGAGTAGTTCGTCTCTCCTTCAAAAAGTTCAAGGCATGAGGAATTGCAGATGCAGGAGCTCTAGGAAAGCAAAACCCTGGAGCAGAAATTTTAGAGGGGGTAGACATTCCTATGGAGAAATGTACTGAGACAAATGCTACAAGAGGCAACAGTTTATTTGTTTAGCACTGGCACTTAGACTTATATAACACTCCACAGTGCATTACAGCACTCTCTGGTGGTTTATAACAGTCAGCATATTGCCCCCAACAATTTGGGTCTTCATTTTACCAACCTCCAACAATTTGGGTCTTCATTTTACCAACCTCGGAAGGATGGGAGGGTGAGTCAACCTTGAGCCGGTTAGGATCAAACTCCTGGCAGTGGGCAGAGTAAGCCTGCATTACTGCATTCTAACCACTGTGCTACCATGGCTCTTTATATCCCATCTATTCATATCCTACCTTTATTATTTTTAGAAGTAACTCAGGGCAGTGAACATATCCAACACACCTTGCTCCTCCTATTTTCCCACAACAACAATCCAATGAGGTGGGTTGGGCTGAGACAGAGTGACTGGCCCAAAGTCACCCAACTTTCTTTCATGGGTAAGGTGGGACTTGAATTCATGGTCCCTGCTTTCTGGTCTAGTGCCTTAATCACTAGACCAAACTGACTCTTATTTCAACTGTTTTCTTGATAAGGGACACATACCTTCACTCTTGTTGTAATACCTAGTTTATTTTCTCAGTTTGACCATGTGAGCTAGGATGATGAGACAACTACGCGAATGCTTGTGTGCCACTGTGCAGGTGAGAATCAGTAACAAAATCCATGGAGGCACACTCCCAAGTTTTCAGAGAAATTCAGAGGCTGGAACAAGTCAGCTGATTTTCCAGAAATACACTTTGCTTGTTGAAAAACATGCTAAGGAACAGTCTTTAACATTCACTCTGACACTTGACTACCAGAACTGAGTACCTGGGTTTTAACGATTCCCAATGTCCAGCAGTTCTATTGCCATGGCAGGACTATAACATTTCTTATTTAAAGGAAGAGACATATATGAATGATCATTGTACATCAGATGTGCAAGGCAAAATAATATTCTCTGGTGGCTCCCTGGAGATCATTCATCCAAGCCTTCGCATAAACAACGTTATTGTTGCATTTAATCTCATCTAGCAGAGCAACAGTCTATCTCTCTCAATCTGTCCTAATCTTTTCACAGGGTCTCTTTTACCTGGGAAGAGCTAAAGTTGCTCATACATATGAGAATTTCTGTACGTCATAGAGAAATTAAAATGGGAGAATAACTGGATCCACCCAGATTGGCTGAAGCATTAGAATTTGTGCTTTCTTCAGAATGTCTAGATTCTTGTGGTCTGTGTGCAATTGTACTGGTTGGGCTGTGCCCCAGGAAATGTCTCCATTGCTAGAATGCTACCTCAATGGACAGTGGTTCCTTCTTGAAAATATCATAGTTTTATTCAGCTGTAGAGCTTGGGATAACATGTGAAGCATTACTTTGTTTTATGAATTTGTGAGTGGGATCTGGGTATCTGAATAGAGAATGTAACAAAAAAGGGAATTTAATTTCTGGCTTTCCCTTGCCTAATAAATATCTAAAACAGTAGTCTTTCTGTTCCACTCTTATGAAATGTCATCTACAGAGACCTTAGAAGTGGCCTTTTGCTATTGATGCCTTCACCATCACCACCACCACCACCTTGCTTCCTAGGAATAATATCTCCCTGGAGATCAGACTACCGTATTTTTGGGTATATGAGACGCACCGAAGTATAAGACGCACCTAGATTTTAGAGGAGGAAAACAAGGAAAAAAGTATTCTGAACCAAATGGTGTAGTAATATATTATTTAATAAAATACCAGTGTAGCAGAATACTTTTTACAACCATGTATACATTTTACAACCATGTACACTTTTTACAACTATGTACACTTTTTACAAACTTCAAACTTGACAGCTTTAAGACTTGTAGACTTCAACTCCCAGAATTCCTCCTCCAGTCATGCTAGCTCAGGAATGGGAGTTGAAGTCCACAAGTTTTAAACTTGCCAAGTTTGAAGACCCTTACACCCCTAACCCCTAACTCAGGGGTCTTCAAACTTGGCAGTTTAAGACTAGTGGACTTCAACTCCCAGAATTCCTCCTCCAGTCATGCTAGCTCAGGAATGGGAGTTGAAGTCCATAAGTCTTAAACTTGCCAGGTTTGAAGACCCTTGCACCCCTAACTCCTAACTCAGGGGTCTTCAAACTTCGAAGTTGGTCTTCAAAGCTCGCTTGGGGCAGCAGCGGCAGCGGCAGCTCCTTAGCTGCCTCAGGAGCAGGCTTCAGCCAGCAACGGCGGCAGGGGCTTTCCCTTGGTCCGGCGGCAGCAGCAGCAGGCAGCGGTTGTGGGCAGCAGTGGCGGCAGCAGCTTTGCCATGGTCTGGCGGTGGCAGCGGTGGTGGAGGCTTTCCCTTGGTCCAGTGGCAATGGCGGTGGGCAGCGGTGGCAGGCAGTGGCGGCAGCAACTTTCCCTTGGTCCGGCGGCAGCGGCAGTGGGCAGCGGTGGTGAGCAGCAGTGGCGGCAGCAGCTTTGCCGTGGTCCGGCAGCGGCGGTGGTGGCGGCTTTCCTTTGGTCCGGTGGCAGCAGCGGCAGGCAGTGGTGGGCAGTGGCGGTGGCAGCGGCTTTGCCATGGTCTTGCAGCAGCGGCAGCAGCTTTCCCTTGGTCTGGCAGCAGCGGCGGAGGGCAGCGGTGGTAGGTAGCAGCGGTGGTAGCAGCTTTGCCATGGTCTGGTGGCGGCAGCGGCAGTGGTGACCAGCAGTGGCGGTAGCGGCTTTGCCGTGGTTTGGCGGTGATGGCAGCGGCTTTGCTGTGGTCTGGCAGAGGGGGTGGAGGGGGAGCGGTGGTGGCTGGCAGCGGCGGCAGCGGCTTTGCCATGGTCCGCCGGTGGCGGCTTTGATTGGCAGTTGGAACAGTCTCATGGAATACTGCCAATCAGCTGTCTGTTGCCACCCATTGTCGCCGTTACCGCCATTGCCACCATTGCACCAACTCCCTCCCCCTCCCCCTAATGCAACATCCGGAGTATAAGACGCACCCAGGTTTTGACCCTCTTTTGGGGGGGTAAAAAGGTGCGTCTTATACTCCGAAAAATACGGTATCTCTAATACATTTGACAATTAGTAAACTTAATTGGCTGTTTGGGCTCTGAAAGATAATAAGGTTCCTCTTATAGGGGAAAGTGATTTTTTTCAGTGATTTGGTATTTTCTTTCTCCCTTTTTTGGATTATTATTGTGGTTGTTATTTTTATGAATTCGTTTATTTTTAACCTAAATCCCCAAAGAAGTGAACTGCCTGGAGTCACTTGCTGATTGGAGAAGCATAAGCCTGGTAAATAAGTAAGGAAGGGATAAATATTCTACCACATTTAAGAAATAAGGAGTCCATTCAGCTGGAAGAAACAGCCTTCTGCAATCATGAAGTTTGTTTCCACTAAAGTTTTAAGAAATACAAGCAAATGAAGCATAAAATAGCTAGATTGTCTCACAGTGACCTTTAGAAATTTCTCCAAACATCCTCCCCCCCTCTTAAATTTGGTTAAAGAGACAGGGACAAGCTATATAATTAGCAATTCGTTTTAGAGAAGCTCATCAGAGAAATTATGTCCCCCACACACACCAAGATGCCTTTGGAAGGGCTCATCCTCCATATGAAATCATTATAATTAGTTGCATCTTCTTAAGGGGTATGTGGCATTGAGTAACCTTTTATTATTACTTCAATGATTCATCATCTGAAGGAGGTTATTGGGATTATGGGAAAAATCCTAATGTTTCCATTTCAGTGATTAACAATGCCAGTATATGCATGAATGTCTTACTGCTTACAGACAAATGTATTTGGCAGTATGTTTATTCCTTCTTAATTTCAGCTGCAAATTCCTCTCAGCTTTAAGTGTCCTCCCTGTGCAACACAAAATGGCAACCAGGATTGAGCTTTTATCGTTGGCTTTCCAATGACAATGCAACACCCAGAAGCAGTAATAGTGAGGTTTGACGTGTCCCCTTCCCCGACTTCTATTTCTCTGCAAAAAACTGAAGCTTGTTTTTCAAGTTATATTTAAACTGCCATGGCTTGCCTCCAATCCTTTGGCAAGGTAGGAGGCGTGTGCCACTAGCTAGTCATCAGCCATCAAAGGCTGTCAATACTCATTAAACAAGTACCCTCCAGAGAAAATGCTATTTGCATTGCCAAAGCAGATGTAGACAATAACAGTTTATAAATAGCTTTGATTTTTTAGAACTTGGTGCTTGGTGCTATCACATTGTTATGTCTTTTCATCTAATGGCTTCTCAATTTCAGCTACCTGGGAGACTTTTTTTAAAAACAACAACAACAACAACAAACTTCCAAGCAATGTTGAGACACAAACTCCCTTGGGGTTTCGATATCATTGCTCATATGGAGCTCCGGGTGAACTCCACATTCTGACTGTCAGAAATTAGCAAATATACAGTGAAAGTGGATGCATGTGTAGCTCCTTACACAGAAGAAAATTGGGGATCCAATTACCATTGAACAAGTAGGATTGAAGGGGAGTTTGGTATTTCTATCAAACAAAATGAAAATGCCATCTGAGAACCCTTATTCCAGCTTTTCCCAACAAGAGTTCCATTAATATGTGGACTTCAGTAGTAAATTTACTATGTTTACTGTCCATACATCTGTGGTGTTCTCAGTCTGGGTGAATTTCCTTATACTAACAAAAACAGTCTCATTGTATGTAACAATTCAGTTAGTTAGTAGTATAAATACTATGCTTCCACTGAGCAAAGTCCCTTATGCAAGAGAGAGTATTGAATCTTCAGAAATACCATCCAAAAACAATCATCACCACTTCTGGAGAATCACAAATGAATTATGTTGAATAAATAAGGATTGAATCCCAATTATAATTAATCCTTACCTCTAGTCCTTAGGCCTATGCAGGCTAGCTGCTGACTTACAAGATGGTCTTGTGCAGAATTCTATGCTGCACTCCCCCCAATTTTTTTTAAAAAAATTACATATAATTGCATAATAGAACTTATGTGGATTACAGATATAGTTTTTGTCATCAGTCTTGGAGTGGAATGCAGGGGGGGGATTCAAAATTTTCCCCTACCGTTCTGTGGGTGTGGCTTGGTGGGCGTGGCAGGGGAAAGATACTGCAGAATCCCCATTCCCTCCCCACTCTGGGGCCAGCCAGAGGTGGTATTTGCCAGTTCTCTGAACTACTCAAAATTTCTGCTACCGGTTCTTCAGAACCTGTCAGAACCTGATGTATTTCACCCCTGGAATGCACACGAATGAAGTCAACAAGCCTTGTTGTTGATTTTCTATCTCCTTCTCTCCCTTGTTTTAAATTTGTAATTGGCATTTCTATATCTTGTTGTTGGCAGCTTTGTGTCTATGTCAATGTATGCTTACAAAAGAAATATAGGATGTAAATAAAAATACTTCCAACAAACTCAGTTGAGAGCTAAGTTTATTAGCACCCTAGACCTTGTCAGCTTTATTCACAGTGTTGTAGTAAAGCATCACATCTAACTAACTTTGAATCCAAGCACAGCACTTTCACAATGAAGCACCAGAATCTCACCTGAGGTGAATCCATTCAGGCCTCACATTATTCGTCTTCTGAACATAGAAAGGCATTTGGGTGAAAATAACGGTGGGCTGAGGGGCATTTTGCTCAGAGGACAAAAAGTAAATTGCTAATATTTGCTTCAGTGCCAGCCAATATTTGGGCCATAGGTACACATGCCTCAATCCTCAGTGTATTTTTCTAAAAGCAGCCTAGATCTCAAAATCCCAAAGGTGCTTTTTCAAGAGGCAACTGGACATTCTGGTTTTTCTTTGAAGACATTTCACTTCTCATCCAAGAAGCTTCTGGAGATTCTCAGTCATCCACTCTTGGATGAGAAGCTTCTGGGACAACCATGATCTGGATGACTGAGAATCTCCATAGACATCTAGATCTCAAAGCTTGGCAAATGCTACTGTAGAAGAAAGCTATTAGCCTTTGGACATAAGTTGAAAACAATTCTTGAATTACTGGGTCAGAAAAAAAAGGTTGTCCCTAAAGCTCTGAAATGACCCAAATGGCTGAAGAAGTTAATGTACTAAGTCATTTGAAAAGTGCTTGACAAGTTCTCATTTACAGTATCTATAAATTACAATATCTTACTAGTCTGACAGATACATCTGCAAACATTATGAGTAAATCATCAGGAAGTCCTTTTCTCTCTCTCTCTGAAACAGCAAAACACCTTGACAGTCTTAACATATTTAATGTGAATGGGCACTTTAGGAGTATGCATTTTTTTTGTTTAAAACTAGTATGTCACTAGATAGTTCTTATTCTAAAGCAGGGGTGTCAAACTCAATTTCATTGAGGGCTGCATCAGAGTTGTGTTTGACCTCGGGTGTGTGTGTGTGTGTGGCCAGGGTGGGTGTGGCCAGTTCGACATCACTCATGTCGGGGCACCTGTGGCCGGAGTGCTCTGCCAGAGAAAATGGGCTCCCGAGCTCTGTTTTTGGCTGCGACGGTCTCCTGCAACCCTCTGCCAGTGAAAACGGAGTTCGGAAGGGCTGCACACAGCCCTCCCAAGCTTTGTTTTTCGCTGGCAGAGGCATTGTGGGGCGATCCTTCGCTGTTTCCAGGGCGGCCTTGCGGGTCAGATCTAAGCACCCCACATGCTGAATCCGGCCCCTGGGCCTTGAGTTTCACACCCCTGTTCTAAAGTAACATGTCTATTCCAGCTGTTAATGTCTAGTCAGGTTGGGGTTCCGTGTGAATTGCTATTTCATATGTAACCAAGAATATGGGACGCACTAAGGTAATAATACCATTTGACTAATAAAATGAACACTACAATTGTTTTATACTATGGCCTCAACACCCCTCACTCCAAAAGCTGTTCCTAAAAAGGGGGCGGGGATAAAATGCCTTGACTCGCATGAAGATTAATATTTTATTTTCATTATGGGCAAGCTAGTAATAGATGCAGTTCATTGGTTTTGAACCAGTGTCAAACCAGTGTGTCTGCTATTTATTTTAATCATGTTTTAATATAAGAAAGTCCACTTTATAGCACGATGTATATAACCAAAGACCTAAGGAACAGATAACCAACTTAGAAGAGTCCTCTATCATAGGTAATTTAAAATATTTACATACACAGATACCCATCATGTTAAAAATACTTTTTTGAATAAATATTTGCAGCACACAGAAGAGGAATAAGTTATAGTAAGCCAAAGAAATTAAAGATATGTAGAAAGAAGAAAAGGGGAACACAGCTGAAATTAGTTTATATCAACACCTTTCCAGTTTAAATCCTATACCAGTCTAGCTAGAGATCTGCAGTTTACACAAAAACTTATGCTTCTTAATAAAAAGTGTTAGAAAAGCTGTTACCAGATTCCTTTTGATTTTTGTTGTTTGTTAAGATAGACTAACAAGGCTCTTCTCCTATAATAATACAGACCTTTCTAGTCTTGCAAACTATTTTAGTTTCCACCAGTTCCATACATTGATTGGACAGTTACCTTTTATCTTTTAAAATTCTCACCTCTCTTTCTAAGATCTCATCAACTCTATCCTACCAAAATTCATTCATTTCCTCTTGACTTATTCACTCTTTTTTCACATCTTTCTTCGGCAATTCAATCTTCATTTTCTTTATACGAACAAGCCACATCAACATACTGTATTTCCATAATAACTGTCTTTTGCATTCAATCCTTATTCATTTAACAGAGTTGTTGGCCCTATCTTTTCTAGTTTACATTTAAGGACCTCATCCTCACTGTATTCAAATTAGTTTTATGTTTTATCTGATATAGCTGACTCTAATTTCCAAATAGCAAAAAAGGGAAGAAGCAAACATTTGTCTACAGCTATTGCCTTTAGACAGTCATTCCTAGCAACACATTCTATGTACTACCTTTTTAATCCGTATTTGGGAATCTTAAAATGTCTTCATTTCTTCCCCCCTCCCCCATCTTTAGGAAACATTATTCGAAGGTATACATTTGTTTTGTCAATCATACAATCCATTTTCCCTGTCAAACCCTAGCACCCTGGTTTCTAATACATTAATTTTCATGAGGTATGGTTGCATAACATAATACAGTATATGGGTGTTTACTGAAAATTGTTAGGATTCTCAGCCAACTACTTAACTTCATCTATGTATAAAAGTGCTCATTACAACTCTAATCTTTTAGGTCTAAGCATTTCTTATCAATATATCCACAAACAGATAAATAATAAAGGATTTAAATACCTGATTTTAAGATGCATCTTGTTGTGCTCTATGTTTCAGCATTCATTAAACATTTCATTTATTTGCATACCTCTTATTTGGTGGGATGCAGGCTATATAGCAGTGATGGCGAACCTTTTTTCCCTCGGGTGCCGAAATAGTGCGCGCACGCGCTATCGCACGCTCGTGTGTGCCCACACCCATAATTCAAAGCCCCCCACTTTCCCCACCCCCCTGTGCATGCGTGTGTGACCCCCCTCCCCCATTTCCCGACTTCCAGTGGGCCCAGTAGGCCCGTTTTTTGCCCTCCCCAGGCTCCAGAGACTTTCTTGGAACTTGGGGAGGGTGAAAATGCTCCCCCTGCCACCCCAGAGGCCCTCCGGAGGCCAAAATCGTCCTCCCAGAGCCTCCGCGCGAGCCAAAAATCAGCTGGCGTGCATGCACATGCACGCTGGAGCTGAGCTAGGGCAACGGCTCGCGTGCCGGCAGATATGGCTCCACGTGCCACCTGTGGCACCCGTGCCACAGGTTCGCCATCACTGCTATATAGCATGTTGACTTATAAGAGAATCTCTATATTGGAGATTCTAGCTTAAGAATGTTGGGGTAAAACTAGGTTTGCTTACACATACTGTATAGCCGTTATGGTGAACCTATGGCACGCATGCTAGAGGTGGTACGCAGAGCCCTCTCTGTGGGCACACGCGCCGTCGCCCCAGCTCAGCCAGCTGGTCGTCGGGTTTCTGATGCGCGCATGCACGCCGGCCAGCTGGTCGTCGGGTTTCCAAGGCGTGCATGCGCACTGGCCAACTGGTCATCAGGTTTCCAGTGCTCTGGCGCATGCCTTCTAATTTGGGCACTCTGTGCCTAAAAGGTTCGCCACCACTGCTGTATAGCATACTGGCCGAAATGTGCCACCACTCACCAATAAGAATAGTTCTTGACTTACAACCACAATTGGGATCAGAACTGCCATTGCTAAGCAATATGATTGTTAAGCGAGTCATCACATGACTGCACCTTTTTTTTGTTACAGTGAACCACTGTGCTTGCTAAGAGAATCCCTATGGTCATTAAGCAAATTGAGCTTCCCCCATTGACTTTGCTTCTTGAAAGCCAGCTGGGAAGGTCACAAATGCTGATCATGTGACCATGGATACTGCAACCATTGTAAATACATGTCAGTTGTCAAGCATCATATTGTAATCTTGCGACCATGGGAATGCTGTGACTGGCATAATTAAGTCACTTTTCCCTCATGTTGTCATAATTTTGAACTATCACTAAATGAATGGTTATAAGTTGAGGACTAACAATTCTTACAGTCATTTAGCCATGGTGGTGCAATGGTTAGAATGCAATACTGCAGGCTACTTCTGTTGACTGCTGGCTGCCTGCAATTCGGCAGTTCGATTCTCACTGGCTCAAGGTTGACTCAGCCTTCCATCCTTCTGAGGTGGGTAAAATGAGGACTCAAATTGTTGGGGGCAATATGCTGACTCTGTAAAACCACTTAGAGAGGGCTGTACAGCACCATGAAGCAGTATATAAGTCTAAGTGCTATTGCTATTGCGGAATGCTGCATGAGGCATGGGGATGACTAAGGCTGATAACGTAGTCTCCACTTCCACTTTCAGTGTAATTTAAAATAAGGTTTTTTACACACTTCTAAATATGTATTCCCAAAAAGAGAATTGCAATGGTAGTGTTAAGGAATTATAATGCTCTTACTGTTTTAAATAAAAGGAAAATTGTGGCTTCAAAACAGCTTTGATACGATGTCACATTGTTCGGTGGTTGGGTCCCTCTTTCCATTAATGCAGTGTCACACACTTTAAATTGCTAGTCAGACAGGGATGGTTCTTTTTTAAAAAAAATTCATTGTCATTTGATCACACCTTTATCTGACAGTTATAAAAAATGAATTACATCTTTATGAGGCTTTGAGGGTCCCAGGGTAGAGAAAAATTCAATTAATGTATCATCATCGTCGTCCAGACGTTGCTGCAAATCCTTGCAATTTCAGCCACTATTACTCATAATGGCACTATTACTGAACAAAATGATCACAAGTGAGTACTGATTGTTCCACAGAACAGAGGAAAAAAGAATTTATATTTCAGTTTGGGATATACTTGTTGGTATTTGTGCAAACTATATCATCAGAAAAGTTCATGAAAGGAAAAGCATTCTAAAGATATAAATTAATCTAGTATTTATTTTATTTTATTTATTTATTTATTTTTGTCAAGTACATGTTGGTAATATACATAGATATAACATTGTTTATATACATAAGATGGGTACTGATAAGAGGGAACATTAGGACAGGGACGGTAGGCATGCTGGTGCACTTATGCACGTCCCTTACTGACCTCTTAGGAATCGGGTGAGGTCAACAGTGGACAGTCTAAGGGTAAAGTTTTGGGGGTTTGGTGACGAAACCACAGAGTCAGGTAGCAATTAGAATCAGGGTGCTTGATTAAATGCTCCATTTTCTAATGTGTATTTTTGGAAGTTGAAGTTCAGGTACGTATATTTTATAAAAATACAAAGTTGCACACGATATATTTATATACATTCGCTGTTTCATAGTTATTGTTCTTCAAATCTGTAGAAGCTATTGCCATTTTTACATACTGTGTGTAAATGGAAATAATCTGTCCACCTTTTCATTGTCTTCCCTATTGTAAAAAGTTAGCACCCACCCCTCCTAGAAGAATGAAATATTTTGAGAAATATTTAAAAAGACAGAATATTATATTTCCCTAAAGGAGAAATATGTTTCTAAAGACAGAAACTCAGAGCCTCAGCTCCCTGCCCCCAAGCAGATACTAAACTGGGGCCAGCCTTTAGAAATGCAGATTTGGTAATCCATTACTCCCAGCAGCAAGGTCTGAACAAAGGTAGAATTAGCCCTCAGCCCCTTCATTGCATCAGCACACTTCAACCAAACTTGACTTCAAGACAAACATGACCCCACATGGCCCCATGGGAGTCTGACTACAGCCAATAGAATACATTTCTTGCACAGGAACAGGAAGCTCAAGGGCAAGGCCCAAGAGAGGGTATAAATACCTCTCACTCTCCACTCCATATGGTCAGTTCCCAGGACCTCAAATCCATGTGGTCCTGTTCACCAATAAACCATCTTTCCAATCAACCTCCATGTTTCCAGTGTCTTTCTCTCCACTTGGAACTGTACCAGATAGATATTTCTTCCAACACTATCCTCTGGGATTTCCTACAATATGTCTGAGTGGCATAATAATTTCACTTTGCTACTAAATCAATTCATTTTCTGTTTCACATTATAGACTGAATAGGGAAAAACCTTGCTACAGACTATCTTCCCCCACCAACAAACCAAATCAAACTTAGAATTAACCAAGCCTACTATGTTGTACAAAATGCAGCTGCTAGACTTCTGACTGACCTGTTTTGTGTGAATTCAGACAGTGATAATTCGTTGGTATTTTTTTCTCCATATTATGAACAATCTCACCAGGAAGATTCTGAGTTCAGATACTACACTAAACCATGAAGGTCTATATTAGTGGAAAGGTGGGAAATAATGTAATACAATTATTATTATAGGTTGATTCAACAGTATTTGTCAAAAGAATCCTCTTCATATATATCAAAAGCCCTTTGCTTCAGCAAACTACACACACATGCATGCACACACAGACACAGACACATACAGACACACACACATAAAGAAAGAAGGAAGAAATGGAAAGCCATTTTTAAAAAAATAGACGTTATTGTTTGAAATCACCATATCGCACATGCAACAAAGATATGAGATTTGACTTTTCCTGAGAAACGTTAGCCACTTTAATTTTAATATATCCCTTTTCCCAGAAATTAAAAATGGTGTGGCAGTGATAATGGTCATTTGCAAGAAGTTTGGAAAGAGTTATAATATTTTGTTTTAACAAACCAGTGATCTTTGTTTTAAATAACTTTCTTATGGTCTTGAGACTAATCCTTCAAAAGATACTTTTTATACTTATTGAATACAGAGAGTCCTTGAATTAAAGCCTGCCCATTACAGTGATACTGTATGTTGTGATGGTCGTAAAGCGTCACTTGGAGTTCCAGCCATCCAAGCACATCCACTGTCAAGTGATTGCAAACTGGATGCCTGGCAATCAGTTTGCATTTGCAACCAATTGCAGTGCCTCAAATCACCATTTGCAACGTTCTCTGCTGGCTTCTCCAGAAAGTCAAATGGGGAAGCTGGCAGGGAAGGTCACAAATCTCTCACATCTGTGCACCCTGGCCCAAACTTCTGTGCTGGTGCTGCCTACTAATGCACCCCCTTGCACACCCTCTAACCCATGTCACTTGAGCATCCTCCCCGACCTGTACTTCTTGCACATCCTCCCTGACTTGTACCTTTTGCACACCCCTTGCGTTCTCCCTGAGCCATGCTGCACACTATCACACCTTCCTAACCAGCACTGCAGCTTTGAACACTTTCCCTGACCTGTGCCTCTAGTATGCTGCCTTGTACCTTTGCAGTGGTGGCTCTTCCGTCCCAAGGATCGGCCCATAGATTTCCACTGCTCTCCTCTTCTCTGCCTTCTGTGCATCCGTGCGTCAGGCACTGGACCCAGCTGTTCCTCCTCTTCCTCATCAGCCACCTCCAGACCTGGGGATTGTTGACTTTCCATCTGAGGGCTGACGGATAGCCCAGGCTCCGCCTCTGTCTCTATCTCTGATAGCTGCATTCCCTCTTCCCCCTCAGAGCTCTCAGGTTGCCTTGATGCTGTCCTGACTCCCACGCCGTTTCATCTGATTTGGGTGCTGGAGGGGCCAGCGGCCAACAGGCCACAACACTTGCCAACTTGTGCCTGTCATATTCCACCTCTCCAATGTGGACTATAACCTTCCAATCCATGCTACAACTCTTACTCCCCTGACCCCTCCCTAACCCTCACATCTTTCCCGCACTCTCTTAGCTTTCTCCCCCCATCTGCCAGCAGCCACTTACCTGCTTGCCAACCGGAAACTTAAAACTTCCCGTTGGCTTCCCCACTGACTTTGCTTGAGGGGAGTTGGTAGGAAATTGTCTCACCTAATTATCATGGAATTTGGTTAACAGCAGCAACCGGGACTCCAGGAATTGCTGTCACTAAGCAGTTGTGCTTTGTGACCTCATTGCTTAGAACTGAAATCCTAGTCAAAATCCAAATCAATTGCCCTTTTAAGTCAAATACTACCTGTAGTCTGTTATCAGATAGGAAAAGGACAGAGAAAAACTCAATTCGCAAAAGTTGTATTTTATACTCCCAAAAGTACAGGAGCTAAAAATAAAATTAAAATCCTCCATATATGTTTTATACCATTCTGTAAACACCTGTCTGGATCAGGTGCCTACCCTGTTCTGATGGATTTAACAATTTCTAATATTGTTTAAATTATAATGGGACAGATAAATCAGCAATCTAATCTTGTGGGGGGGGGAACCTTTAATCCGTTCACAAGGTTCCAATGCAGGATCCAATTTAAAGTTGAGTACAAAAACTTTAATTTTTTGAATTACAATAATTAAACGCATCAACCTGAGACCTACATGGTAGAAACATAATCAGATTATTCTTGTCTCACTCCAGAAGCCAATAATTTACCAGGTTCCCCCTGTTCCCAATAGTTCTGTTTTACATAATTTAATGAATAGTCAATATCTGGTGAATATAGATCAGGGGTATCAAACTCAAGGCCCGGGGGCTGGCCCCGGCACGCGGGGCGTTTAGATCTGGCCCGGGGGGACCGCCCTGGAAACAGCGAAGGACCGGCCCATGGTGCCTCTGCCAGCAAAAACAGTGCTCAGGAGGGCTCTGTGCGGCCCTCCCAAGCGCTGTTTTCACTGGCAAAGAGTTGCAGGAGGCCATCGCAGCTGAAAACGGAGCTCACGAGGGCTGTGGGCCATACTCCAAAACTCCGTTTTTGCCGGCAGAAAGTTGTAGGAGGCCGTCACAGCCAAAAACAGGGTTCAGGAGCCCGTTTTCGCTGGCAGAGTGCTCGGGCCGCCCCAGGCGCCCCCAACACAAGTGATGTCGAGCTGGCCACGCTCACCCTGGCCACGCCCACCCCAGTCCTCCAAGGTCAAACACAACTCTGATGCGGCCCTCAATGTCATCTAGTTTGACACCCCTGATATAGATGAACAAGTTACAATTTAGCAGATCTAAAGGCATTGTATCTTCTCCCAAAGAAGGATTTTTTGACTAAATATTCAAAGCTCCTTAACTTTTTTTTCCAAATGATTGGACTGAAATATTTTATCTTATCTTCTATGAAGCATTCCAGATAGTTGTAAAAATAACTCAGATTATGTGTTTTATTAATACTTGTGTTGTTAAGAGAGAAAGAGAGTGTGTGTGCGCGTATGTGTAGTTTTCATACACTAAAATACAAACGAAATAAAAATACTCTGGTAGAAATGAAAAATATGATCTGTTAGTAATAAAAGTGGGTTTGTTGTAAACGGTAATATAACAGGTTAATTATAAAAAATTACAAAAAATACTGCCTATCACAGATTAATTGTCCTGTCTGATAGAACAAGAAAAGAAACATGCCTTATTCATATGTGCTAACTGCACCACCTAGTGGCATTATCAAATTACTTTCCCACAAACAGCTTGTAAAATAATAATTAGCCTTGTGAAACACCAGTTTTAAAACTTTGTTTGCATTCAAGATGTATTCAAATCTATGTCTTCTCCAAAAGAATGTTACATAGTGACAGGATTTACAACTTGTTTTGGGAATATTACTTCAGAGTTCATGGTTTGTGGATGGGTATCTTTGATGTTGAGTATTCTGGTAGTCCTCTAGTATTTCCTTTTCTGTTGTAGCTCAAATACTCTCTGTCAGTTAATATTTCCTTTATTCTGGGAATGATGATGATGATTAGTGTATGGCATTGTTCAGGGGCGGGTTCCTAATTTTTTTACTACCACTCTGTGGGTGTGGCTTGCCGGCCATGTGACCGGGTGGGCGTGGCTTACCGGTCATATATTAGTTATTTCAGAGAGAAGTTACTACTATTTTTGCTGTTTTATACCTTACATGAAAAGTTTTGCATACAAAGTGCGTGTTACACCATGGCAACACAGCAACCTTTATATGCAGAAAATGCTATAGTTAAAAGACAAGCAAGTCTCATACAGCATTTTTGGTTTCAGTCATGGATTCCTTAGACGAAAATATAGAGGACTGTTAAAAGAACAGTATCTTTTAACAGTCCTCAATGTTTTCATCTAAAGAATAACAGTATAAAACTGTATAAAATTAACAGTATAAAAGGTTAAGCTTTCGGAAAACGCCCACTTTGGGAAGCTTTAGGCAAAAGCGAAGGAAAAGTGTCAAATGCGAGCTTCTTATTATTTTCAAGCGAAGGGACGGGGAAAGACTTAATTGTCAGGTTTCTGGACATGCATAGGAGAAATTAAAAAAATAATAATTTTTTTTCAAAATGGCGGCGCCCAGGCACCAGCAACCGACCACACCGGTACTGTGACGTCACCAGCAGGCCGCTACCGGTGCTATAGAGTGGACCGCACCGGTAGGAACCCACCATTGGCATTGTTATATTAGCCAGGAGGTTACAATGCTAATGCATAGTAGTAGTTTGGCTACTAGTTCTGTTGTGCTACATGCTCATATGCTTCCCAAGGTATGCCAAGGAGGGCGAGCTAACTGCGCACCAGAAAGATGGAACAGCTCTTCATGCCGTGTCATCCAAGGCTCTGCTCTCTCCACCAGAGCCGCCTTGGAAATGGGCGTCACACTACTATAGATCAAATTAGTTTGAAAATAATAATAATAAACGAATCAATTTGATGTAGTAGAAAAGATGATGGCCTAGAAACTATGGGATAGTGAGTTTTAGATCTCCCCTTGGAATGAAAGCACACTGCATGCCATACCTAAAAACCTTGGATGCATTAACAAAATTCCCATCTGTCAATTACAATAGGCCACACTACTGGGATCCATACATATACTATTCCTATAAAATTAGAGAAAAAATACTTTGATGAATTAAATGCAATAATTTTGAAATACTGTATTTTTCGGACTATAAGAAGCACTGGTGTATAAGACGCACCAAGATTTCGAAGAGGTAAGTAAGAAAAAAAGTTTTTGTCCTCCCCGGCCCCCAGGAGCACTCTGCAGGCCTCCCAAACCCTCTGCACACCCGGTTTTTTGCAACAATGGGTGAAAAATGGGCCCATTTTTGCAAAAAGCGGCGCACGCAGAGGGTTCGGGAGACCTGCAGAGTGCTTCTGGGGGCTGGGGGAAGGCAAAAATGCCCCCACGGGGGCATTTTTGCCTTCCCCCAGCCCCCAGAAGCACTCTGCAGGCCTCCCAAAACCTCTGTGCACCCCATTTTTGCGAAAAACAGGCCCATTTTTCGCAAAAATTGGATGCGGGGGCGAGGCTTCGGGAGGCCAAAAATGGCTGTATTCAGTGTATAAGACGCACCAACATTTCCATCGTCTTTTTTGGGGGGGGAAAGGTGTGTCTTATATTCCGAAAAATACGGTATGTGTGGCAAGAATAAGACTGAAAATGTTACAAAACTCAAAGAATAATGGGGGCTTTGGGTTGCCAGATTGGGAGCTTTACTACCAGGCTTCTGCACTAACTTGGGTGAAAGAATGGATAAATCTTAGAAAGAGAAGATGATCTCTTCAATTGGGATGGCATGCCTTCCTGTGGTATGAAAAAGCCAAAATACATAAATACTTCCAAAGACATTATGTAAGGAACGCTCTATTCTTAATATGGGAAAAGGTTAAAGCAAAAAATTATATGAAAATTCCAGCCTGGCTTTCTGGAAGCACTGATACGTCCAAATGTTGTACATTTGGAAAAAATTGTAACGTATAAAAATATTTTAAATGAGAAAGGGGAACTTAAAACTAAACAGGAACTATAAAATGAAGGAGTGGACATCACATGGTGGCCACATCTGCAAATACAATCAAGATATGCGAAAGATGCTAGAATATATGGCTTTTATAAAGAACCAACAGTACTTGATCGGATGCTATTAGAAAGAGATGAAAAATTAATAAAGAAAATATATAGCTATTTATTAAGCCTTAAAATGGAAGAACAAGTGAAAGAAACAATGATAATATGGGCAAATAACTTTGGATATACAATAGAAATTGACATACATATATTATGCCAATACAATGTATTGGGAAGAATTCAATGCATATGAAGGCCAACATCAGTTAAAGACCTGGCAGCAGTGATTTCACATTTTGTGTATATACCGGTAGTAAAAACAATAAATGACAACTGGTTGGGTTCCAGACTGTGCTAATAAAAGTACAATGGCTGGGTTCACTTGTTGGAAGAAATATCCAGTTCCAGTTCCAAACCGGAATAAAATGCAGGCTGATTGGAAAGAAAGATCCTGTTTATTGGTGAACAGAACCAACACACACACACAGCGTGCAGTTCTGGGCCAGCTGACCAATCAACTGGATGAGTGGAAGGTTTCTTATATGGTTCTGTAACTTTGAAGTTTGGGATTTGTGCAATATGGGCTTTGTGTTCTGAAAGGGTATTGGGTAATTCTTATTGTGGCTGATGGCTATGTCCTGTGTTAGATTTTTGGGTGAGGGGCTGCTTGCTCTAATCCTATCACTCTGCTTTTGTTAGCTGCCGAAATTGCTTTAAGGGGTTTCAAAATATCCTGTCTCGAATGGACTTCAGCGGGCAGTATTTGCTTTGCTTATGAATGGAGCCATCTAGATAGTTGGCAGCCTCTTTCAATAAGTTCGTTATCTCCTTAAGTGCCAGCATCTGCAGTTAGCTTCTTGTCACAATGTTTTCTTTAGGTGTCTGGCTGGAATATGGAATAGGCTTCAGGCAGTTTTTTTATTAGCATCTTGGTCTTTTGGCTTTTCTGAGGCTTTTCCTTATGGTTAATATTTTATTTGGGATAAGGGGGTTGATTTCTTCTTACACACTTAGTATATAAAATCAATACCAAGCACACATCACTACAAGTGTTGTGCAAGCTGGGTCTGTAGGTTCCTCTAATCTGTTCTATGGCCACCACTACTTCTGTATAATAAGTGTGTGGCTATGGTGAAAAATCTTCCCCTTTCTCCACATGCAGCTTTATGGATTACAGCCTTCCAAACGATCTGCAGCTTGCCTAATCCTTGTTGTCCTGCATTGGCGGTGCTTGTTTCAGATGATGAGAACTGTAGACCAGGACATCAAAACGTTACTGGGTCCTATCAGGTTTGAGATGAAGTTTTTCTCAAGTCAGCTTCTCCCTAGTCGTACTCAACTGCCATTTGCCACAATCAATTTGATTTTTGCAGTAAAACAGGATGTTTGGGAACTACTTTCCCAAGAATTTTGCGCCTTTTTCCTTTCCAGTCAACATTATAACCCCCTGAATTTTCTGGCGGTCTCACTCTGAAAAACTAGCTCTTTAATTGTATTATTTAGCTAATTTTATTATTTATTAATTTTATTATTTAATTTTCCCATGTCAACCCAGGTCCTGCGCTAGGAGAGTAAAGCGAGCCCGACTACTGCTACCGAACGATTCACACTGCCTCCTTCCGTCGTAATGTATTATCAGCTCTTCCCAATCTGTCCTAGAAAACCCTCGATTCGCCTAATGTAGTTGATCCAAGTGAAATCGATCCAGATTCCCAATCTGGGCTGTGGAAAAATTATAATTCCGTCCTCCAGTGGTGATCCGGAGTTTTGCAGCCCGAAATCTAGCAGGACGCCCTCCCAAAGGCACCTCTTTTCTCCCCACGGCCTCTCCCAGCAACCCCAGCAGCTGGGCCAGGCCGGCGCGAGCTGCCCTGGGAGCCGCACCCTCCGCCCTCCCATCGACTGTTCGGCGCTCTTCTCCACCAGCCCTTCCTCCGCGTAGGCCGAGCTGCCCTTCTTCCCATCGGCTTTTCCGCGATCGACAGACCGCTGCCTGTAAAAGGGGCCCCGTCGCTTCCTGGGTAACCGGGGCGGGATTGGATTCCCTCGGCCGTCGGGGCCGCCGCCTCGGTGAGGCTGAGGTGAGAGCGTTGCGGCCCCCCTTATCTCCCCTCCGCAGGGGCGTTAAGTCGGAGAGGGAGACCTTTCTTCGCCGCCCTGCCTTGCGGTCCTTCTCGCCCTGCCCGGAGCCTGGCATCGCTCGGGGCTTTCTTCCCCTTGGCCACATTCTTGGCGCTTCTCCCCCCCTCCCCCTGTCTGGGCGGCTTGCGGGTTCCGGGATTCCGCGGGGGTGAAGGAGCAAAGGGCTGGCAGCCGCTCCAGACTCCTGCTTTTCGGCATCACTACGATGCTCGGGCTGCTCCTTCCCATCCCAGGAGCCATTTCTGCTCGCCCTGCCGTCCCCGCCCTTTTTAATGTTAAAATTACAGAGGAGTATCGGTTCTTCCTACCTCTTTGCCCGACGGGTTGGGTTGGGTTGGGAGCTTGGTGGCGGAAAACAAGGATGAGTAACGAGCAGTCTCCGTCCTTGTGTTGGAGTGAAATGGCTTCTGTCAAATAACTTACCTTGCAGTTTTTGACGGTAGACATAGCCTGCTTTGCAGAAAAGGGAATCGGCCCGCTTTTGTCTCAGAATTGGGTGCCTCGACTCTCTTGGTTCATAAAAATCAAATTATGGACTTGGAAGAGGCAAGATTTGAATAATGAATTAGTAAAAAACCCATTCCTAGTGTGAATATAAGATGCCAACATAGAAGACTGGAATAGCAATAGAACTTAGACTTATATACCGCTTTATAGTGCTTTATAGCCCTCTCTAAGCGGTTTACAGAGTCACCATATTGCCCCCAACAATCTAGGTCCTCATTTTACCGACCTTGGAAGCATGGAAGGCTGAGTCAACCTTGAGCTGGAATGAGGTTGCTTTAACTGTACAGTTAACTGTTAACTGTATTTCTTTTGTGTTTTACTTTCTTGTGTTCTATTTTAGATTATTAGAAACCTTTAAAAAATCTACTTTTAAGAGTGCTAATTGTGTTTTAGTCTACAGTTTTTATCCCCCCCCCCATCATCTGCCAGTGGTCTGCACTGTACTGTTGGCATTCAGAGCACATTTGGAGGGAAATCTGGATGCCTCACCAAAGGACATCTGAATCCAAAAACTGCTCACACCTTATGTAATTAAAAAAAAAAGACAGAGGCTTGATAATAGGAGATGAGTGTAGTGGTAAGCTTTGCATTAAATGTACATCAGTCACTGTGGATGGGTATGTGTGATATTCAGAGGAAGTTGAGACAGCTAATAATAGAAAAATTACAGAATAGCATGGCTCCTTTTTATTATACCTTAGGTCTATGGTGGCGAACCTATGGAACGTGTGCCGGATGTGGCACGCAGAGCCATCCCGCGCAGGATGCGTGGCCTCACTGGCTCCTCTGCCGCGTTCCTGTGCACACACATGCGCCAGCCAGCTGGCCTTTATGCGCGTGGGGCCGGCGAAACCCGAGAGAGCAGCATTCCGGTGCACATGTGCACACTGGCACCCAAACTTCCAGGTTTCCTCTGCATGCATGCGCGACAACCAGCTGTTCATCGGGTGCACGTCCACACCAGAAACTGGAAGTTTGGGTGCCGGTGCGCACATGTGCACCGGAACGCTGCTCTTCTGGGTTTCGCTGGCCCCGCGTTTGTGAAGGCCAGCGAGGCCGCGCGGTCCAGGTGGGATGGTTTGGCGTGCCATTTCCGGCACGCAGGTGGCACTCAGGGAGGTGAAAAGGTGCCTTAGGTACTTAGGTTTCTTGTCTTACAGGCCTTGCTTATGAAGATAATAATATAACTTTTTTCTTTGTTATCTTTATATTCCTATATATAGCAACAAAGATGGTTAGGGGGCTGGAGGCTACAACATGAAGAATGGTTGTAGGAATTGGGTATGTCTAGTCTAGTGAAAAAAAGGACTAACGGTGACATTATTGCTGTGTTCCAATATTTGAGGGGCTGCCACAGGGAAGTGGGGGTGTCAACCTTTTTTCCAAAGCATCTGAAGGCAAGATGTGAAGTAATGGATGAAGCTAATGAAGGAGAGAACCAACATAGAACTAAGGATAAATTTCTTGACAGTGAAAACAATTAATTATAGAACATCTTGCCTCCAAGTTGTGGGTGCTCCATTACTGGAGATTTTTTAAAGAAGAGGTTGGGCAGCCATTTGTCTGAAATGATATATGGTCTCCTGCTTGAGCAGGGGGTTGGACTAGAAGACCTCCAAGGTCCCTTCCAAGTCTGTTATTCTGTAATTTCCCGCTTGTGACATATTATTCTAGTGACAAAGTTAACTGTTACTTCTTTGAATTATGAGTTTATATGATTGGTGATTTGGCCTGGACAATTTTCTGAATGTCACTGTTATTTCCTTCAGGCAAGTTGGACACCAATAGTCCTCGAGTTACGACTGCAGTTGGGACTGGAATTTCTCTTACTAAGCGATGTGGTTATAAGGCATCATGCCACGTGACCACATCATTTGGAGATGGCACTCCTCTTTGCTGTTGTTAACCAAATCCCACCAATTATAAGTCAAGGACCCACCCTGACCCAAGCTCTTCCTGTTTGGGACCTTCTAGTCCTGAGCCTGTTATTCAAAGTAAGGGACTTCCTCCCCTTATACTCCCTCCAACCTACTCTACTCTACTCTACTCTACTCTACTCTACTCTACTCTACTCTACTCTACTCTACTCTACTCTACTCTACTCTACTCTACTCCCATCTCTGCCCTTTTGACTACATTATACCCTGCCTAAGGGGCAGCAAGAGCCCAAGAATTGCTTTCTTTGGGGACTGCTTTCTGCACTATGGTTCAAGGGTTTCTTGGCTTGCCATGGCTCTAGAGCTGAAAGAAGCCTGACCTGACCTGCAGTGGAGCATCTGCCCCAGCCCACCCCAGCTCAGGAGTATGGTGTGAAGCTGTAGCTGCTCTAGCCCTACCTATCAATTATTGAGAAGCCATAGCCCTCCTCACTGCTCTGCCCTTCAAAGAACCTGCTGTCCTATGTTCTATTGGCCCAGCTCAGCCTAGCACAGTGATGGCGAACCTATGGCACGGGTGCCACAGGTGGCACGCGGAGCTATATCTGCCGGCACGCGAGCCATT
Organism: Diadophis punctatus similis; assembly: GCA_023053685.1. Classification (NCBI taxonomy): domain Eukaryota; kingdom Metazoa; phylum Chordata; class Lepidosauria; order Squamata; family Dipsadidae; genus Diadophis; species Diadophis punctatus. The sequence continues at coordinate 209,908,909 of JALIGW010000002.1, read as the reverse complement.
GCCATAACTCAGCTCCAGCGCGCATGTGCGTGCACGCCAGCTGATTTTTGGCTCGCGCGGAGGCTCTGGGAGGACGATTTTGGCCTCCAGCGGTCCTCTGGGATGGTGGGGGGAGCGTTTTCACCCTCCCCAAGTTCCAAGAAAGCCTCTGGAGCCTGGGGAGGGCAAAAAACGGGCCCACTGGAAGTCGGGAAATGGGGGAGTGGGGGGGTCACGCACGCATGCACAGGGGGTGGGGCAAGTGGGGGGCTTTGAATTATGGGTGTGGGCACGCACGAGCGTGCGATAGCATGTGCACGCACTATTTTGGCACCCGAGGGAAAAAAGGTTCGCCATCACTGGCCTAGCAGTATGGCAAGGAGCTGTAGCTGCCTGCCCTCGCCGCCCTGTATTTTGAGGCCTCAGCTGTCTTGCTCCACCATGTCAGCTGACCTTCACTATCTTCTTTTCCTGCTTCTGGCCTAGCCTGGTCCTTCATAAGGCAGCTGCTGGCTTCATGGGGCCTTCTTCCCAAAGTCTCATGAGGAAACTACAAGGTGTGACTTCAGGAAAAAGGCCTTGCGCCGTCAGCAGGTAAGTCGGGAAGGGCCAGGTCGGGCATCCTGGGTCAGCAGCCAGAGCAGCTTACTCTTTCAGGTATCTGGATGGTGCCAGTTTGGGGACGACTGTCATGTGCTGCAAAATTTAGAGTGGCTTCCAAAGACATATAAAAAGAATATTTTCCCTTACTGATGAAAGATTTAATGTACATATTCCAGAACAGAAATATAGTCTGTTTCAGAGACATGGAATCTTCTTGGGTTGGGACACACTGGAATTTTGAAAGCATGTGGCTGATGCAACATGATTGTTAAGACTTGCTTGCTTGTCAAAACATTGTTAAGGCTGTTCTATTATTACAACAGTTAAACAACAACATGTCAAACAACATATTTGTTTACCAAAACATAAAGTATCCCCATGTAATACTTCTATAATCTTAGTGAGATCTACAGAGAAGCAAAAGGCATCATTGTAAACATATACAATAATACTGTAGAGGTGGTTTTACAGCATTCCAGCCTCATATTTACTTATTTTGTATTTAAAATTCAGGAACCCTAGTAGGTATTTAAAGGAGTTATCTAGGGCATCTTGGCAACTATGAGAACCACATTGCCTACTCCTTGGTCTTCTGAATTAAACCATTAAACCATTATTAACACATTAGAGAAAATATACTTACCAAATCAAATAGTTTCTCCCATTTAAAGCTACTCTTTTGCATCTGTTTCAGGGGAATACTTTGCAGAAAAGATAAGAACAATAACTATTTCCTCACTGTACGTCCACTTCTTTACTCATGGCATACAGTGTTCCATAGCATCTGAGATTTGGAGAGAAGCAATAACCTCAGGGACCTTGGACCATTATGGCAACAAGCTACACACCTCCATTTGATGATCCCGGGGAGGTGAGAGAGGGCTTTCTATGCCCTCTGTGCCTGAAGGATCTGCAGTCTTTTCAACAGCTCCAATCTCATTATGAAGAACATTCAAGTGAAGACAGAGATGTTAAAGGACAATTAAAGAGTAAGCATTCTAGTTCCTATTATGTATGTAACACACATCTAACACACAAACAACAGAATGCTATTTCCTTTGGTGCAACTATGATACACCCAGTAAGTGATATTTCAGGAAGCCTCTCAATATGGATTTAAATGCCCTTTTACTATAAAGAATGCAATCCACAAACTTTTAGAGGGTCAGTGTACTGAGAAGACAAATAGATATATTGACTCTAAACCCCTTGTGAATCTTTAATATTAGTTATTTATAAAGTAATAGATATGTACCATCTGTGCAAAAGTTATGAATTAACTGGTCAAATTATGCTTCAATGTATCCCTGTGTGGAATAGAAGCTGTCCATGTTATAAGTGAAATAATACTAATTTTATGCAAATCTGAATTCATATTTAAAATTTCTGTTGTTTACTGGGTGAAAATCAACAAAAATGAATGTGACAAGTGCAGAGGTTTGGACTCTGGAGTAATTGTCCACAATTCTGCTGTACAACATTACTCATTCAACGATGATCTGAAGAGGAAGGTTGGCAAAAAAAATATTTTCTCTAATCACAAAAGTCATTTTTTTAAAAAAAAATTGGCAAAATAAAGCCTTTATAAACCTAAAATTAGTGCTTTGGACTAAGGAAACAAAATTTGAACTCTTGGCCGCAAACACAAAAAGGCACTTTTAATGAAAGAGTGGAGCATTTGAAAAAAAGATCACTCAAAATTAAGCAGAGAAATAATCCAATGCATTAAAAATCTGAAAGTAGTAAAGATTGACTTTGGAAGTCTGTTACTTTGGCTGATTGTGGGAGTGAGGGTTACTTAGAATTGGCTGTGAGTTCTCTGGCTGAAGTGGTGATTTGTGATTGGATGGGTGCTTGGATATGTCTTAAGTACATGAGGCAATTCCTTTTAATCAATGAAGGGTAGCTTCATGCTGGCCCCTGAGTTACCGCCTAAGTAACTTGGACATGCCTGCTGGTCTTCAAGTGTCTTGTTGCTTTAATCAGACCAAAAGAGATACTTTAACCAGGGTGCCTGAAGAATACAGAAAAACACTGTATCTAGCTATCTGATACAGGGGTGGGTTCTGGTTTCTCCCGCTGCCGGTTCGCTCAGGGATGCGTGCGCGCGTGCGTTCATATTGCGCGCATGCACAGTACTTAAAAAAAGCTGCGCATGCGCAGAATCAAAAAAAAAGATGAGAACCAGCTCAGCGGCGTGGCAGGCCTGGGTCGCTGCTGGTTCCAGTGACCCAGGCCGCCAAGTTACTACCAGTTACATAGAACCGGTCCGAACCGGGAGGAACCCACCTCTGATCTGATACCATGATTTTGGGAAACCAGTACAAATTTATTAATAATCATTAATATCAGTGTTGTTTACTACATAACATTTTAGCCACATGACACATTGTTTCACAATACATATTAATGTTTCTGAGTTCATGTGTCTGTCTGTCTCTGAAGACCCAGACTAAGTCAAGCTACCTCTAGCTAGTCAGTCTTGCTGATTTCCATGGTGATTTTGACGCGTTTGAGTTTCATTATATTTTCAGACATTCAGAGTCATCCTTGGGAATACTCTGATGGGATCAAATGTGGCATGTAAACAGCCCTTAGTCATCACACAATTTCAATCACTGGCTGCACAACTTAGTAACAAGAGCTTAAGATTAGTAGTAGCCATAAAGGTAAAAATAATTGTAATATGTTTATATGCTAATTATTGGGCATTTCCCTCCACCCTCTTTTAAATAACTATACAGTTAGAAACCCATTCACAGTGAAATACAAAGACCATGTGGTTGTGTTGAACTGTTAATTTCCTTCACTTGTTACAAGTTGTTTCCCAGTTCTCTGAAGGCTGTTAAATGCGTCATTGTTTTACCTTTAAAGTACTCTTGCCTTCTGCTTTGTCCAGTGTTCTATTGCACAAATTGCTTCCTGAATTAAGTCTATAACCGGGTACAAAATATTCCTGTGGGCTGCCAATAATTGGGCTGCTTGGCTAATTGATACATTTGTATTCCCAACAGGTCAGACCAAGTAGATTTTTTTCCCCAGGATTGTGCTTTATGGGAATATTTGTAATTCTTTTCATATTCATATTTTTTTTTTACAAATGTTAGAATAATGTATATCCCATTCCTATGGGAGAGCAGAAAAAATGCTATGATATCTGTCGGTCTCCGTTTTGCCACTTTAGCTTGTTCATCTAGAACAGTGGTTCCCAAACTTTTTCAGTCCACCGCCTCCTTGGTGCTACAAACTCATCTTCACCGCCCCCCTCCCCCCTCAGGTGGGCATGGCTTAGTGGTCAGGTGACCGGGTGGGCGTGGCCAACTTGTAAAGTGTGGTGAAACTCACTTAACAACGCTCTTGCTTAGCAACCAAAACGTTAGGCTCAATTGTGGTCATAAGTCTTTCTTTCGTTCTTTCTTTCTTCTCTACCTTCCCCTTCTTTCTTTCTTTTTCTTTCTGTCTTTCTTCCTACCATCTTTCTTCTCTTCCTTTCTTTCTTTCTTCCTTCCTTCCTTCCTTCCTTCCTTCCTTCCTTCCTTCCTTCCTTCCTTCCTTCCTTCCTTTCTTTCTTTCTTTCTGTCTTCCTACCTACCTACCACCTCTTCTTTCTGTCTGTCTGTCCCTCGTCGCTGTGCCGTGCTCAGTACCTAGCGCTTCTAACTCCGTTGCATTCCACGCTCTTGTGTGCAGGGCAGCCCATTCTGAAAGAAAACATCTCGCGTTTTCTTTCAGAATGGGCTGCCCTGCACACAAGAGCGAGGAACGCGAGGGAGCTTCAAGTGCAAAAGCATGGCGAACCACCTACCGCCCCCGGCCCCTCTCACTGCCCCCCTGCTGCCCCCCTTGCCTCTCACCGCCCCCCTAAGGGTTCTCACCGCCCCCCGGGAGGGCGATACCGCCCACTTTGGGAACCACTGATCTAGAAAATGCAGCCCTGGGTTGTTGTTGTTGTTTTTAGCATGTTTTAAAGACATGCTATTTTGCACTTAAATTTTCTCATCCAACTGAAAGGACAAATTGAGTGTTAAAATCATGGCCAGTCCATTCTGAGGAGTTCTGAAAATTGCAAATCGGGTGAACCACAGGCTTGCCACACTGTCACAGTGGCAACTGTAAGGAAGCAAGCCTTAACTATTATGTTTAAATGTATAAACAGAATTTGTGACATCCACCATTTTTTTCTTCTTTTAGGTCTTGTTCAAAAAGCAAAAAAAGCAAAAAATAAACTCTTGAGACGAGATGATGACCGAAATGATGGGGGGTCTCAGGAACGATACGAAGGCTGCAATTATGGTGGAATGGATCCATATATGTGGGAACTCGAAGAATTAGGTAACCAATCAAGAAATCTTCATTTGAAACAAGGGTAGATAGCATGTTACTCTCCCTAGATACTGAACTGTGTACTCTAAAAATAATAAAGCTGTGAAAATTTTAATAGTTACAGTTAGCTGGATGTGCTTAACTTCGTAAATTTATTTTTATATGGTGTATAAATCTATATAAATATACTACACTAACTTGATCTGTGAGAGAGCACCAGTGAATTCTGAGAAGATATGTATCATATTGTGTTATGAAGATAGTTTGTAATGGATAATGAATTTGTACAAATGTATGTATTCATTTGATGCTAAGAGCAAAATGGGCCCAGCACTAGCAATAAATAACACCAGAAGAAAATTCCATAATAGAAATATGTCTTCTGAAATACCATTATATTATAAAAAAGAATAGTATTTTATCAGTGAAGTCTAAAATACAGAGTAGTTAATACTTAGAGCATGGAGGTTTTTTTGGTAAAAGTTTTTTATTTTTTCTCCACAATCAAAAACATACATATAAAGTCATATACCTGCAATGAAACTTAATACATTATCATCTTTTAAATACAATAAATCACATTGCATTCCAGCTCTCCATATATATATATATATATATATATATATATATATATATATATATATATATATATATATATATATATATATATATATATATATATATATATATATATATATATATATATATATAAAAATATATAAATATATATATATATATATAATCTATTCTATTAAATCTTTACTTTCGGTATATGTTATTTAACTCTCATACTTAGAGCATATTAAACCATTATGCATGCCAGATGATATGGTAAACCACATTTGGCTGTGGTTTTTTTTACTGCAATACCCAAAATTATAATTACCCTGCATACACAGTGGGGCAAGATAAATCCTTTCCCAGGTTTCTTTGCTCCCCTCAATACCTACTTCTCTGTTTCATTTTCTTGAAGGATTATGGCTGTTTAATTAGTTGGATCAGTAAAGAAACAATATGTTTATGCTTAATATTCTAAGTCACAGTCTGGGTTGGTTGGTTACTATGATTTGATTGGTTACTATATCCATTGTTCGGCTAAATGGCATTGCAAATGGTCCACGAGCTACCATTCTTTAATTCTGAATTTTAGACTGAATAGCAAATTTGATAGCAATAAGAACATGATAAACTGCCCGTTAGCTGAATATTTATGGTTGAATTATTCTGTCAAGTTTCCTAACCGGATATTTTATATTAGGTGCTATAAGGAGTCATCTTTCTGATTTTAAGAAACACAGAGCAGCCAGAATTGATCACTATGTTGTGGAAGTCAATAAATTAATAATCAGGTTAGAAAAGGTAAATAATTTGTAGTTTTGAAATTTTTACTTTATTTACTTTTTACTAAACTTTTACTTAAAATATTTTGATAAACATATGTTAGTCCTTTTTTCAATCATTAGCTACTGTAACATTTCTTGTGATGTTTATTATTATGTTATTTGTTAAAGTATAATTCAATGCATTCCTTGGTGAGGTGCTATTAACAAAAAAAAAAGTAATAGTGGCTGAAGAGATGTTAAATATAGAGATTCTGGAAAGAAAACTGTGGTCTATAATTTACTTTAACTAAGCATCCTCTAAAGCACAATATACTTTCGATCCTTGCTGTTTGCTTAAGTCTCACCCACCATTGATATATAGATGTCTAAAAAGCATAGTAATAAAATTAGTTGGCAGAAAAAATGCCATCTAGTCCTACTTTAACTTCTCTGAAGTGTCCTATTAATAGCAGTACTGCTATTAGTTAGACCAGAGGTCACCAACCGGTGGTCCGCGAGAAAATTTTGGTGGTCCGCAGAGCACCCGGGTGGAGGAGCTGCTCCGGGATGACCAATGGGCCAGTCCTGTGACTAGAGTTCTGGAATATGGGACCGACCAGGCAGCTCGTGGTGGGGCTGGAAATCTCCGCCGTAGAGGGAGGTACATGCAACTTGCAACTTTGCAGGTGTGCAACGTGCAAGGAGTAGGGCAGCCCTCGCCGGTCGGAACGAGGTAATGGTGCTGTTGCGGCAAAGGGTGGTGGTGGCCGCTCAGGCGGCCCAAGGCAACGGGCGTCGGCAACCAGTGGCTCTTTTGTCCCCCTGCTGTGGCTTCCTGTTGGATGATCCCACCACTGGCTGTCCCCGCCCCTCGCCTTCCCAATCACTCCTTGCCTGGCCTGAGAATGGAAGGGCGGGGGATGGAGATTTGCTCCATATTCCAGAGCGGGAGCAAAGCTTCATCTCTTGCTGGGTCTCACAGGAGTTTCTTCCGGCCCTTGTTGCTTCTGCACTCAGAGAGAGAGAGAGAGAGAGAGAAAGAGAGAGAGAGGGAGGGGGAGGGGGGGAGGGGGAGGGGGAGGGAGGGAGAGACAGAGAGGAGAAAGATAGAGAGATGAGAGATCCCGGTGTTTTGTTTTCTGTGGGAAACGGGTCCAAATGACTCTTTGAGTGTCTAAGGTTGCAAAAACAGGTGGCCAAGCTAAGTGCCTGAAGGACCCCATCACGTCACTGGGAGTCCAGGCGCTTCAGCAAGTGGCGCATTGGATTCATATTAGTGGTCCGCGGGATTTAAAATTATGAATTTAGTGGTCCCTGAGGTCCGAAAGGTTGGTGACCTCTGAGTTAGACTGTGAGAAATTTAGTATTCCCTTTCTGGTCTAAATACTATACAATAAGGAACTAAACAGAATTGGAATTAAGGAACATAATATTCTGTCTTTAGCAGTGTTAAACTTTACTTTTTAATTGGAAAAATTCAAATATCTTCTCAATTTTCATTTTATCATTTGTTTCCCCCTATTTTTCCCTATTCAAACTTTGATCTTTAAAACAAAAAGACTTCTCTGAATTTTTAAATATTTTTCCTATTTCTTCCCCATTGTTTGGACTCTATTAATCTGCTGGTCTATTACTAAGGTGATACAAAAGAGATACTCAGGGAAGACATTTGATTTTTTTAAGAAAAATGGTTAAAAACAGATTTACTTGAAGTAATATGACAAACTGTACAGTAAAATGGGTATGTATATCTAATTCTTGGTCATTTTCTTTTGGTCAGCTTACTTCCTTTGACAGAACAATTACAGATTCTGCAAAGATAAGAGGTAAGCGCAAAGAAGAAATGCCTTTGCTAGTATTTTCAACTAATATTTCATTAATGATGTCTAATAGGTCATCATGTCTTATTGCAGCAATAGAGAAATCTGTCGTGCCTTGGGTTAATGATCAAGACGTACCCTTTTGTCCAGACTGTGGTAACAAATTCAGCATACGGAACAGGCGCCATCACTGCCGCCTCTGTGGGTCTATCATGTGCAAGAAGTGCATGGAACTGGTCAGTCTCCCCTTTGCAAGTGAGTACAGTGGTTAGAGTTAGAAGTGCCTTAATTCTTAATTTTCAATGTTAATCATATTTTGGCTTAGTATCGCTCAAACATTGTTATTATAGTATGAATTAAGAAAAAATATTGCTGTGCATATTAAGAGCCTTGGCACAGTGGTTAGAGTGCAGTACTACAAGCTACTTCTGCTGCCTGCCGGCTGCCTGCAATTTTGCAGTTCAAATCCCACCAGACTCAAGGTTGACTCAGCCTTCCATCCTTCTGAGGTGGGTAAAATGAGGACCTAAATTATTGGGGGCAATATGCTGACTCTGTAAAACGAGGGCTGTAAAGCGGTATATAAGTCTAAGTGCTATTGCTATTGCTATGTCTCACAAAAATGAATAATTGTCTTCGGGATTGGGCGGCCTATAAGAGCGTCTAAATAAATAAATAAATAAATAAATTCTGCCATGATGAGATACCTAAAGTAGATACCTCTACTTAAAGCAGTAGAGGAAATTTTAAAAGGATTGGCAGACATATGTTTAAAGTCATCTTGTTTTTGTAGCAGCATAGACAACAGCCAAGTGTTGCCTTCAAGTATGTGTATGTATACACAGGATTTTCAGAGGGTTTATTTTTGGATGTGGAGAAGTTTGAGAGTTCCCCGCCCCCCGCAAAAGAGCAGTTGGCAACTCATAAATTGCATCTTATTCTCCCAGAAGTCTCTCATGGTTGTGTCTTTAAATTTTTGATATGAAAATGCTAGTTTTAGGTGTCAGGATTTTTTTTTCCATGTTGTCAATAGCTATTCAAAGCTATTTTACCTTTTAAAAACTTATTTCCAAAAGGTATGTAGAAAAAGATGGAAACCCCTCCCCCCACTCGTCTCCTTTCTATGGCTTTTAGAAGTCTCATCTAATAACTAAAAAGTTTCTTCACCTCAAAACTGAAATATTCCATTACTACAGTGTGAGTAATGTCAGTTGCCTGTTTAGTAGCTAGATTTCATGATATGTGATGTTATGCAAATATTCACATTTACTTTGAATATAATATTTTACAGTTGTACAGGAAAAAGCATTTTGATTGATATCTTTGTAGCAGCCACCTTTTAGAGTTTCATTGCAGTTCCTGTTTTTACGTGTAAATTGAAGTGAGCAGAACTGAGTGTTTGAAGCTGTGTTCAAGATAAATGTTCTGTCATCAGGACAATTACATCATGTCAGTTATATTTTGTTGGTCTCCTTTCAGGCAAGCTTACTACTGCTAGCAAGGAAGTCTTGGCCTCTCATACTAGCCCCAGCTGCTCACCCAATAGCATCCAGGGCTCTCGACGAGGTAGCATCAGTAGTATAAGCAGTGTCAGTTCTGTTTTGGATGAAAAGGATGACGATCGAATCCGTTGCTGTAGACACTGTAAAGATACATTGCTCAAAAGGGAACAACAGATTGATGAAAAAGAATATATACCAGATATTGTGAAACTATATGAGGTAAAATGACTGAGATCAAGGCTTAAATGAGATAATAATTGTAAATTACATAATAATTTTTATGGGAGTAAATCTAAGAGACTAGGAACTGTTTATATTAAAAAGGAAACAGTAAGTTTGTTCATCGATTATAAAATTTGGTTTAGCTTTGGTGATTAGAAAATAACAGTTTGGCTGAGATAACCTTGGAAGCTTCCCAATTCGTTCTATCAAAATCAGAATCTCACTTTGGAAAATCTGAAGTTATGACAATTTCTATTATGACTGAAATTGTGTTACTATTATAAGAAATCAACAATGCAGGGCAGAGTGATCTTGACTCTCGGAGAAGGAATGTTATTTTGACTATATATCCCCACTCACACAATCTCCCCTCCCAGTTTCCCACAGCACTAAATGTGGCAGGCCTGAAGATCCAATGCCCAAGATGGTTTCCAGGTCTGACACAATTTATAGTCTTTTGCGTTTGATGAAAATGGATGAAATTTGCAGCTACTGTTCCACTTCAGGGGATATTTTTTCTGCCAGATTTCAAACAGATTAGTCCAACTGTTTTAAGGAATTTAGAGGCTTTTCAAAAAGGAGTTGCTTGCCCAGCTTGGATTTGTTTGAGTGACAATTTATATGAAAAAAAATTTGTTCTATAGGATAAGTATAGAGCTTTAGTTTGGTTCCTGTGTGGTTTATTTAGCAATATGCTGCCACTGTTAGAATACTGCATATAGCCTTGGTCGTTACAGTTCAGAAATCATATTATAGATCTGGGAGCAATGCAGAAATGGCCAACTGATATTCTATAGGCATTTTTTTTTTGTAAACTAGTGAAATATCAGTTGAATACTTGCAAAACTTGGACCTATACATATAATACAAGCATATAATAATATGTGAAATGGATTCATTCCTATTCTAACCACCAATCTTTGTAACTGAGTTCCTTAAACTCACATAAAGGAAAGGAAAAATAGGATGCATATAACACATTTGTATTTGAATTATCGTTGTGAGTAACTTAATTTTAATCTGTTGATTTCTTTTATTAAACAAGAAACTCCGATTTTACATGGAAAAAGTTGACCAGAAGGCCCCAGAATACATAAAGATGGCAGAATCATTAAAGTAAGCCTCTTCAGATTTTTTTTATAATTGACACTTGTATTCTTTAAAAGTTATTAGACAATTGTGTTATTTAAAAGAAATCAGAAAAGGCAAATATTAATTAGATATTAATAATTAATATCTAATTAGTTATTGGGAATATATCTAATTAAATATATTGGAAACTTCAGTTTTGTAATGCATCAAAGTTGTTATTTACTGCTTCCTATGGGACAGCTGTCTGTTATATTTGTATTTGTATTATTATTAACTGAACCAATTTTCACACTATTGTCCAAAAATCTCCTTATATATATTTTGCATTGTTAGCAGTACTGGGTGATATTTACACAATTATATTTTCTGAATTTTATTTAAAAGGCTTATATGGCCACCTTTATGATAATAGGTTATGGAATTTGACCAAACTTTGTAAATTTGCTGGTGCTTTTAAATGAAGATTTCAATTTGTAAGTTGAATTCATACATTAAGTAATAGACTTTGAGTTTCAATTTGCTCTCAGAAAGTTTGCGTAGGATTATTTTCATATAAATGCTTTAGCTTTTGAAGTAATAAAGAACTTGAAAATCTAATCATTCGTCTCAATTTTTTTGAATTAAATTTCTTTAACAGATATTTAAAATAGATACTTGGTTAATCCAAATTCTGTTTTTCAAATTTAACTAGATTGCAGTAGAAATGAAGAGTATAAATTGTTAATAAAGTCTGTTTATAGGTGTTCATAAGAATATAGTGAGAAATGAAATTTCAAAAGTTTAAAGGGAAAAATACCAAAAACTCTAGGACAAAACCAAGGTCAGAACCCCAATGGTCAGCTGGTGTTTGTAGTAAGTGGCTAGTATGTATAAATACTTGGCTACCAAGGCTGATTTTTGTATATGTTTAGATTTGTGTCCTTATAAATGCATGTTTACTCTTTAAAATCATGCTGAGCTTAGTGATGCTAATTTTGAATCAAGCTGCTTCCCACTCTAAAATGGTGTTTAACTCATTTTAATGAACTAAATAATTTTAAGAGAAATTGATGACAAAAATGCACACAAATCTATATTTGGTATTCAGATTTTTCACTTTCTTTCATAACGCATTCACAGTTCACTAATGAGCAAAAATAATGTTTTAGATGCGTTTAGATGGTTCTCTACTACAAAGTAACTGCTGAATCTATATGGATGACAATTTGGAGTTATTTAAACGTGCATGTTCTCTTCCAGTGCTGGAGAGACAACATACAGTCTCGAACGTGCCAGCAATCTTAGAATTGAAGTGCAGAGAATGTATGAATTAATAGATGCTTTAAGGTAAGGACAAAATATGAAGATGGAAATTGTTATTGGATTATTTTTTGCTTGGCTTTATATATATATATATATATTTAATTTTCAACGAAGATGAACATTTTTTAAAAGAAGGCATAAATTTAGTGAGCTATATTTTACTATCAAAATAAATCCATCTTGCCAATTACATGGTTTTTACAAATACTTGGCAATACCTGTCTGCCTAGTGTTTATTCCTCTTAGCTGATTGTTATGTATTTCTAATTCACTCTCTTTGTTTGTTTGTTTCAGCAAGAAGATTCTGACTTTAGGGCTGAATGAAGATCCACAACCTCATCCCAAAACTTTACAGCTTCAGAGGATGATTAGATATTCAGCCACACTTTTTGTTCAGGTAGGGATATGTAGAAAGGATGAGCTGCTTTTAGATATATTACCGTATTTTTCGCTACATAAGATGCACTTTTTTTCCTCCCAAATGTGGGTGGAAATGTCTGTGCGTCTTATGGAGTGAATATGGGCGACAGACAGCAGTGGCAAACGGCGGCAGCGATCCCTGCCGCCCGGAACAACTGATTGGCAGTATTCCAGGAGGCCGATCCAACCGCCGATCAGCTGCTCGGAGGCGAAGGCTCCAGCGTTCCCTGACAGAGGCAGCAGACACGGAGGAGGCTGTTGTGACCCAGCACCGCAACCCCCCAGAAACACACACACACAGTCGTTGGGAGGCAAACAAAAAGGTTCCTTTTACTAATACAGTTTCTTAGTAAAACTCAGAGGGTTTAGAAGTCCAAAACAACACAAACGGAAAGTCTTCAGGAATAAGGTTCTTTGGGTTACGTGAGGGTTAAATAGCACACAGACAAAAGTTCAAAGCAAGACTCATTAATTCTTCTCTTATCTGAACAGCTTGGCTGGCTTCCCGGAATAAAGCTGGCAGAAGCTGGTGATAAGATTCCCAAACAGACGTAGAAACGAAACTCTGGATATGCCGCGGTCATTGAATTGTTGTTCTCAGCAATGAGCACTAATTACCCTGGCTTAATATAGCCACTGAAGGGCGTGGCCCAATTAGCCCTCACTGCTTCCTCCGATTGGACCGACGCTTACTCAGCCAGTCCTGTCTTCTGGCTACTCTGCGTGCTCTGGCATCCAGCATGAGTTCTTCATCTCCTGATGAAGAACTCTGCTGCGCAGGTGCAGAAGGTCCTGGGAGATCATCCTGCTCTGGCACCGAGTCCTCATCACCAGCCGTCTCTGGTGCCAGGCACATAGGCTGGTACTGCTGCACCATGAGCGGCTCCAAGTCCTCCGGATCCTCCAGACTCGGCGCCGGACGCGGCCAAGGCACAACACTATCCCTCACCGCAGGGCCCTTCCCCCGGGTCTGGCGGTCCGGATGCGGCCGGGACGGGAATTGAGCGTGGAAGGCCCGGACCAGATCCGGAGCATGCACGGCGGTCGCATCCTCCCATGTGAAGTCTTCAGGGCCGTACCCCTTCCACTCAATGAGGTACTGGAACCGGCCCTTCATCCAGCGGGAATCCCGAATACTGGCAACTTCGTATTCGGGTGGGTCAGCGGGAGTGCGGATCACTGGCTGAGGCGGAGCGGGAGGGCGGAGCGGACAGGCAGGATGTTTGGGAACAAGGAGGGACCGATGGAAGACGGGGTGGATCCTGAGAGAGCGAGGCAACGTCAACCGGTAGGCCACGGGGTTAATGACCGCTTCCACCGGGAACGGACCCAAGAAGCGGTGGTCAAGCTTGCGAGCCGGTCGGTCGGAGGGGAGATGCTTCGTGGACAGCCAGACACGATCCCCGACCGCCAGAGGTGGAGTTGCTCACCGGGAGCGGTCCGCGACCCTCTTGTAATCTTCTTTGGCTTTATTCAACGAGCGTTTGACCAGTTGGTGAACGGCCTGGAGCTCGGACAGGAATTCCTCCGCCACAGGAACAGGAGAGTCTAGGAGCGTGAGCGGGAAGAAACGGGGGTGGTAGCCAAAGTTGGCGAGGAACGGAGAGGCGTGCGTGGAGGTGTGCTGAGAGTTGTTAAAAGCAAACTCGGCCACGGCAAGGTATTCCGCCCAATTGTCCTGCTGCTGGTTGACAAAACAGCGCAGGTACTGTTCAAGGATGCCGATGACTTTTTCAGTGCCCCCGTCAGTCTCCGGATGATGCGCTGACGAGAGGCAGACTTGGACCTCCAGGGCCGCCATCAGACCCTTCCAGAACTGGGCCGTGAACTGGGCTCCCCGATCCGACACGACCCGATCCGGCAGACCGTGCAGGCGGAAAACATGCTGGATAAACATGCGGGCCGTGGCACGAGCTGTCGGCAACCCTCGACAGGGGATGAAATGTGCCATTTTGGTCAGCATATCGACCACTACGAACACGGTCGTGAAGCCGGCGGACGGGGGCAAGTCCGTGAGGAAGTCCATAGAGACGGCCCCCCAGGGTCTCTCGGGCGTCGGCAAGGGCTGCAGCAGGCCCGGCGGCGCTCCAGGGGCGTACTTGGCCTGGCGACAGCGAACACAAGACGTCACATAGGCCTGGACGTCATCGCGGAGTCGGGGCCACCAAAAAGTCCGAGCCACCAGGTTCAGAGTCTTGAAAAGGCCGAAGTGGCCAGCCGCAGGGCTGTCGTGGCACTGCTGCAGGATCAGGCCATGGAGCGGACCGGCAGGAATGTAGAGCAGGTCCCGGAAACGGAGGAGGTCGTCCGAAAACGTCCAAGGGGACTCAGGCCCTATCTCCTGCCTCCGTTGTGCCGCGTAGGCGTCGTGTCGCTGCGCCTCCCGGATCTGTCCTCTGAGGTCCACGGGATCCTGGGTAGCTGCAAAGGACTCGACGGGCAGGACCGTCCGGGGTGGCAGCGGTTCCTGGGCTTGGGCGTATTCCGGCTTGCGGGACAGCGCGTCCGCCTGCTGATTCCGGCCGCTCGGGATGTACGTAATGCGAAAATTGAAGCGGGAGAAAAAGAACGACCAGCGTATCTGGCGCTGGTTGAGCTTCCTGGCCGTCTGCAAGAACTCCAGGTTCTTATGGTCTGTGCGCACCTCCACTTGATGACGAGCCCCCTCGAGGTGGTGCCGCCAGGTCTCGAAAGCCGCCTTGATGGCCAGCAACTCCTTCTCCCAGATCGTATAATTGCGCTCCGACGAGGTTAATTTCCGGGAATAATAAGCGCAAGGGAAGAGATGGCCGCCATCTTCCCGGGTCTGGAGCAAGACGGCGCCCACGGCAATGTCGGACGCGTCCGCCTCCACAACGAAAGGGCGGTGAGGGTCTGGGTGCTTGAAGATCGGCTCCTGCATGAAGGCATCCGTGAGGATCTTGAACGCCTCTTGTTCGGAATCGCCCCACCGGAAAGGGACTTGTTTCTGCAGGAGTCGAGTGAGAGGCGCGGTCAGAGTGGCGAACCCCGGGATGAAGGTCCGATAATAATTTGTGAACCCCAGGAGTCGCTGAACGTCCTTCACCCGGCGCGGGGGTTGCCAGGTTTTCAGGGCCTCGACCTTGCCACAGTCCATGGCGATGCCTTCTGGCGAAATCCGATGGCCCAGGAAATCCACAGTCGTCTGAAAAAACTGGCATTTCTCTAATTTCGCGTATAGCTGGTGGTCTCTCAACCGCTGCAGGACTTGACGGATATGTTGGATGTGGCTGCTCCGGGACGTGGAATAAATCATAATATCGTCCAGGTACACGACAACAAACTGGTCCAGCAAATCTCTAAAGATGTCGTTCATGAAATGCTGGAACACAGCCGGAGTGTTGGTCAAGCCGAACGGCATGACCGTATACTCAAAATGACCGTAGCGGGTCCCGAACGCCGTCTTCCACTCGTCCCCCTCACGAACACGCACCAAATTGTAAGCGCCACGTAAGTCCAATTTGGTGAAGATGGTCGCCGAGCGGAGGCGTTCCATCAACTCCGGGATGAGGGGCAACGGGTACTGGTTACGCACTGTGATGGCGTTCAACTTGCGATAATCGCAGCACAGGCGCAAGTCCCCGGTTTTCTTCTTGACGAAGAGGACGGGGGCAGACAAGGGCGATGAGGAGGGTCGGATGAAACCCCTGGCCAGGTTTTTATCGATAAAGTCCCGCAGTGCGGCCAGTTCAGGTTCTGACATGGAATAGAGGCGGCCCACAGGGAGCGGAGCGTTGGGAATCAGATCCACAGGGCAATCGTAGGGCCGGTGCGGGGGCAACTGGTCCACCTCCTTTTCGCTAAACACATCAGCGAAGTCTGCAAACTCAGCTGGGAGTGAAATGTCCGGAGAGTCAGGTACCGCGCCCGCGCAAACCTGGCGCGTATGGTCCACACACTGGAGACTCGGGAAGGCAATGAAGTTCTGGGACCATACAACCTGAGGGTCGTGGGTGTGCAGCCACGCCAGTCCGAGAACCAAAGGGAAATGGAGTCCCGACGTCACGTAAAACTGGATGGCCTCCTCGTGCCGTCCAATGCAAAGGCGCACCGGCTGCGTGATGGCCTTAATCGGACCGGACAGCAACACCCGGCCATCGATTGTTTCCACCCTCATCGGCGGGTCCACGGGGCACAGGGGAACGGCAAGATGCTGGGCGAACGCCTCGTCAATGAAATTGGTGGTTGCCCCGGAGTCCACCAAAGCGTGTGCGGAGACGCCGCGGTCCCGGTGGTCAATAAAGACCTTGGTGTCCAAGAGCAGATGCCGCGGAGGACCGGGATCCACGTCAGCTGAGCCGGAGTCCTTCGGTGTGCATGCCCGACCCAGCGTCTCCGCTAGGCCGGGCGCTGGCCGTTTCCCGACGGCGATGGCTGGGACGGTGGAGCAGGACCAGAAGCGGTGGGCCCCCGACCCTTCCTAGGGCACGAGCGAGCGAAATGGCCCGGGTCGCCGCAATACAAACACAACCCCCCTGCCCTGCGTCTGTCCTTTTCCGCGCCGGTCAAGCGGGGCCGAACAGCGCCAAGGTCCATAGGCTCGTCACGGGGAGCTGGGGTCGACGGAAGTCCACGGGGAACAGGAGGTGCCTGAGCAGCGCGACGTGGAGCCGGAACAGCGGGGACGTCAGGTGGCGCGAGAGGCGCCGGAGCAGCACGGCGTGCGTTCCTCGCTTGCAACCGGGCATCAATTTTCAAGCAGAGCCGCACCAGTTCTTGGGTGGTTGCAGGAATGTCTACGCGTGCCAGCTCATCCTGGATGCTGTCTGCCAAGCCCTCCTGGAAGGCATCCAACAACGCAGCCTCATTCCAGGCCGAATCTTGGCTGAGGAGACGGAACTCACTGATGTACTCCCTGAGTGGTCTCCGGCCTTGCCTCAGCTGCCTTAATTGCCTGCACGCTGTCTGGGCCTTAATTGGATCCGCGAACATCTCCTCCAAATGAGTGCAGAAACGCCCAAAGTCCTGGAGGAGGGGACTGTTCTGGACCAGTAGAGGGGTGGCCCAACGTGCTGCATTTCCAGACAGCAGGCTAATTACAAACCCCACCTTGTCCCGGTCGTGGGGGAAATCCTCTGGCCTCAGAGACATGAACAACTGGCACTGGCCCAGAAACGCCGGGAACATAGCCTCGTCACCATGGAACTTATCCGGCATGGCTATCGGGCAGCGTGTCCGTTGGGCTGGGGCCAACGCAGGAGCAGCTGCCAACTGATTTTGCTGCATTGTTAATTGAGCGGTCATGATTGCCAGCTGCTGTCGAAGTTGAGCATTCTCGTCCTGAAGCTGCTCCATGATGCAATCTGGGCTTGTGTGTGGTCAGTTTGGGCTGAGAACAAACTGTTGTGACCCAGCACCGCAACCCCCCAGAAACACACACACACAGTCGTTGGGAGGCAAACAAAAAGGTTCCTTTTACTAATACAGTTTCTTAGTAAAACTCAGAGGGTTTAGAAGTCCAAAACAACACAAACGGAAAGTCTTCAGGAATAAGGTTCTTTGGGTTACGTGAGGGTTAAATAGCACACAGACAAAAGTTCAAAGCAAGACTCATTAATTCTTCTCTTATCTGAACAGCTTGGCTGGCTTCCCGGAATAAAGCTGGCAGAAGCTGGTGATAAGATTCCCAAACAGACGTAGAAACGAAACTCTGGATATGCCGCGGTCATTGAATTGTTGTTCTCAGCAATGAGCACTAATTACCCTGGCTTAATATAGCCACTGAAGGGCGTGGCCCAATTAGCCCTCACTGCTTCCTCCGATTGGACCGACGCTTACTCAGCCAGTCCTGTCTTCTGGCTGCTCTGCGTGCTCTGGCATCCAGCATGAGTTCTTCATCTCCTGATGAAGAACTCTGCTGCGCAGGTGCAGAAGGTCCTGGGAGATCATCCTGCTCTGGCACCGAGTCCTCATCACCAGCCGTCTCTGGTGCCAGGCACATAGGCTGGTACTGCTGCACCATGAGCGGCTCCAAGTCCTCCGGATCCTCCAGACTCGGCGCCTGACGCGGCCAAGGCACAACAGAGGCAGACTGTTTGCTATTTGCTGCAAGGACCCTGGGAGGCAGAGGCAGATTTTTTTTTCTTGTTTTCCTCCTCTAAACCTAGGTGCGTCTTATGGTCGGGAGCGTCTTATGGAGCGAAAAATATGGTAGCTCCTCTAAGACAACATCAGATTACATACTGACACTTTAAATGTTTCTCAGGGTGTTATAAAACCTGTCATTTTGTTTTAACAATTTGCATAATGAAAATAAATTAGTGCTTCAGTTTTTAAATACTTCCTACCTGATTAGATATAAGCTATGTCAATAGCTTTGTTGGTATTTAGAAGGCTAATGAATTTTTTTTTCTTTTTGCACTGTGTCATAGTGATGGGAATGGTTTCTTAGCACTGTAATTGGATTCTAATTTAGCAAGCTATTGCATGATATCGTGGGACAATTCCTTGCTATTAATCAAATAACCTAAGCCTGAGAAAATAATGTTTGCTTATTCTCAGGTTTTGACTTTCCTTTTACCTCCCCTCCTTCCCCCTTTGTTTGAAATTGCATTTTAATAATCATGAGGTGCTAACTTTTCATAGAATTAGATAATTGTGATGTTGGAAAGGACTACAAGTCCAGCCTTCTGCCATGTGCAGGAATGCTAATTAAACTGTTCTCAAAATGTATCTATCCTAAAAGGATACTCCAGAGATGGAGCATCCTATAGTCTCTGTAAGTAATTTCTGGAGGACATCCTATCTCTTTGATACAATACAGATAGTTCTTGACTTGCGACCACAATTGATGCCAAAATTTCAGTTGCTAAGTATGGCTGTTGTTAAGTGAGTCGTGACCCATTTTATGACCTTTTTTCCACAGTTGTTAAGAGAATCATGTGGTGGTTAAGCGAACCTGGCTTCCCTTATTGACTTGGCTTATCAGAAGTCAGCTGGGAAGGTTCCAAATGATGGTGATCACGTGACCCCGGGACAAAGCAACTGTCATTAATACAATCCAATTACCACACAGCCGAATTTAGATTGCGTGACTGTGGGGATGCTCTAGTGGTTGCAAGTGTGAAAACTGGTCATATGCCACTTTTCTGAGTGCTGTTGTAATTTTGAATGATCACTAAACAAATGGTTGTAAGTTGAGGACTACCTGTTTATCCTTCTGCTGTAGGTCATATTCACCTTGCTATCAGTGACCACATGCAAGTACAAGCCATATATCTGCCATCTTGTATTATATGCCCTTCCTCCCTTCCTCCCTCCTAGCTTAGTCCATCTGGTTCAGATTAGATTCAATCTCATCAAGTCATTCTGGTGTTTTAGAAGTATACTTGATCATTTTATTTAAGTACTGTATGTGTAAAACTGTTCAATTCTTTTATTACCTGTTTGATTTTCTATTATCCTTGCACTAATTGAAAAAACATCCCAGAAGCAGACAATTGTAAAACCCTTCCATAATGCTTTTAAGAAAATTAGAGATATATTCCTGAACTAATCAGGAAACAAATTTCACTTGGAAGAGACTGACTTCAATTAACTAATCTCTTATTTTGAATACTGTTATTTGATACTATGTATAGTTGATCACATTTTAACTTTATTCTTTGACATATAATTTGGATGAATGGGCATTTTTTATATTTTAATCATTTAAAGTATAATTGTCTGTCTGTCTGTCTGTCTGTCTGTATGTATAGACACTCACATATTTTCTAGTTTTCAAGATCTAAATCTTAGTATCCTATACCCTTTAAAGTAATATTTTGAAAAAAAAATCTCCTCAGGAAAAATTGCTTGGCCTAATGTCTTTGCCGACCAAAGACCAGTATGAAGAACTGAAAGAGAAAAAGAAACAAGAGTTAGAGAGAAAACTGCAAATGGAGAAACTGGCAAGTATTTTAATCAGTATACATTTCTAACGATGAGTTTCTTTTTGTTCACTGATTAAAGTAGTTTCTCTCTGAAATACTTTACTTTTGAATTTGTTTGCTAAAACAGTTGCCAAGCAGTGTGACATAAGTCTACAATACACTTAGAAACAGCTTAATAAGAATGATTTTTTCCTATTTCTTGTTTGACTCATTTCTTTTCTTGCTTTGGGTGGGTGGGTGGGTGGGGGGAATGCCGTCTCTTAGAAATTTTCATAAGTTTTTAAAAATATTTTAGCCAGGAGAAAAATTTGCTCTGCTCTCAAATTTTTGTTTTGTTGTACCCTTTTCACTTACTTTTATGTTGCTTTATATTACTGCTCGTTTAGATACATATATTTTATCTTATTGAAATAACAATCGCATGTGATGCATTAAATTTAAAAATGCAAAACGTAATGAAAGTGATTGGATAGGGGACTTCTGATGTAATCTCTTTGGGTTAATGGACTGCTGATCATTCTATGGCAGAACACAGTTCTTTGAGATCTGTCGAAGTGGCAGGAGGATAGAAGGAGTTGCAGTCATTATAGGAGAGAGTAAAAGCATAAAATTTGCTGGAGCATGGCTATTTACATCATATGTAGAAGTGCAACTTCTACTTGCCGATTCTGCTTAGCTTCCTCTCTGAAACATTATTCTAAACGTATTTAACGGGAAGTTATTTCTGTTAAATACGATTTATATCATTGTGGACATGAACAGTTGAGGGACAGATTAAAAATAATAATCCTACATAATCCATCAGTTTAAAGATTCTATTTTTTCAGATGGAGAAAAAAACAACCCTCAGAAAAAAATAAGACCCTTTTCCACCAATATAGTTGCCTTTCTAGGCTCACGTATCTATGCTAAAAACTGAGGAAGTTGTTGAACTGTGGACTCCTCATCAAAATGTGGACTCCTTTTAAAGTTTTCCTTTCTTTTTGGCTAGGTGAAATATGAATGCCAGAGACGGCGAGAAGAGAAGCCGGCGGACTACACTTCCAGATCCTTCGCAGCGTCCAACGGTGAGGTCCATCAAACAAAAAGGGTCGCAATGAAGAAAGCTGAAGGATGGCTGCCCACTGCTAGCGCATCTCGGAACCAGGAACTGGCAGACCCCCTTCTTCAACAGATCGATAATATCACCTCCTTTATCAAGCAGGCAAAGGTAGCCAATCGTCTGGACGAAGTCCAGATGCTGCAGGAGAACCTGCGACAGCTCCAGGACGAGTACGACCAACAGCAGACAGTCAAAGCCATTGAGCTCTCTAAAAAGCAAGCGGAGATGGAGGAGATGCAGAGAGAGCAATTGCAGATCCTTTGTGAAAAAGAATGGAAAAGGGATCATAAAAAAAAGATGTCTCAACATTCACGGACACGTTCTCTGGATTTCAGAGAAGTGAAGCACAACAAACTCGAGATGGAGAGGGAAAGCATAAACCAAATAGCAGAGGCTTTGGATCTAGACATGCTTCAGGACAAAGATTACGCTGGCTCCAAGGCTGCTTTCCCCAGCGATGGTGTTGGATTGCCAAGTAGCAAGAATCTGGTTTTGGTTTGCCAACCTGTAAAAGCCTCCGAGCAAGAAAAAGCCTCCATAAATCCTTTTGAAGATCCTTTAGTAATTAGCCCTCCACAGAGCGACCCCGATAGTCCTGATGCTGAAAACTCTGCAATAGCTTCCTTGCCTACCACCAATGCCCTGCTCGGTTACAAAAGGGAGTACAATCCATTTGATGAGGAGGAGGAGCAGGAGCAGGAGCAGGAGCATTCCCAGCAGGCAAACGGGATAGATCTCTGTGCTCTAAACCCATTTGAAGATTCTGTGGCAAATCCATTTTATACACCCGTGGGTCATCCGGAATCTGGGAATCCCTTTGAAGAATCGGTGTCTTCCTCTTTGAATCCTTTTGAAGTTGAAAGTGATAATGAAGTTCCAGGGGAAGACATCATAGAGGAGGAATTACTTCTCCAACAGATTGACAACATCAAAGCATATATTTTTGATGCCAAACAAAGTGGACGGATGGATGAGATAGAAGTGTTGACTGAGAATTTGAAAGAGCTTAAGAGCACCCTTGCAAAACAGAAGAAGAAATCGAGCTGCTGAACTACGTCCACATACTTTTGCAGTTCCCAAAGGGAGGGAAGCTCAAGCTAAAATGAGAAATTGCGTCACAAAAGGTGCTTGGGTGCGGAATCAAGCTTAGGCACTTTGGTATAGGGATTTCCACTCTTCAGATCCGTAAAAGTCGACACTGTTTAAAATGTTATAATTACCCGAAACCGTTCTTCAAACACTGGAAAAGTCTGTATTTGTATCCCAACCCAAATTTAGGAGCATAGTTGTATTTCTCAGCACCTACTTTACCCCTGATGTAAAATTCAAAGGGGGAAATTGGGGATTTTAAAATGCAGGAAATTATTTGCAGTCCTCAAGACCTTCTGAATTTATTTTCTGTCACCAGGTAGGATTGTATGTGCTTCCAAAAAAAAAAAAAAGAATAACTTGAAACCAGCTCTTTGCTTCCTAAGGCAGAAGCAACTTGTGCAGCAACCTGGAAAAGCTTTTACTGCTTTCAAAGAAGCCCAAAGCATTTCTTCAGAATCGTTTTTGAATCTTGCACAGCCCAGCTAACAAGGGATTAATACTGTCTTGCAAATTCTCAGTTTTCCTATCAACTTTATATTTTGGGGAAGCTGAAGAGAGACAATAACTTACCGTTCAATAGAATAAAGTCATTCATTGCTAAAGCAACATATACATTTTAAAAAACGTATGTGCGTATATGTTTTAGAAAACAAATGCATAAAACCTAACTAGACAGCATGTATTTTTTTTCCCTTTACCTGTTCTTCAGCCGATCAAACTATTTGAATAGCTTTTTCCAGCCAATTCTAGACTCTTACTTTTGTACGAATGTTGAAATTTTGAGAGTGCCTCAAAACTACATAATTTCCAGGCTTGTAGAAATGTCATAGTAGCAAAACTCTCTTCTGCTTGCAAAAATTAGAAAATTTGCATCCAGAACTGTGCTTTGAGGGGAGCCATCCTGGGTGTCCACTTATAAATTAAAAACTTGGAAGTCCATTTTTCTTTCTAATTTGATTTCTCTCTAGGATTTAAGGAAATATTGAGTCTAGAATTGAAGGGGGGGGGGAAGTGCCCTGAGTATGAGAGAGATCAACATGAATTCATTTCACAAAAAGTGTCAGGGTTGATATACCACCTCCATTTGTTGTGTGGAGGATTTGTGCCAACCCTGTTATATTAAATGGAGGCTATGACATTCTTAGGGTTGAGCTATTCATTTGTAAATCTTTTTTTTTAATTGATCTGCCAGCTACGAACAGAAATGTTTAGAAGTGTTAAATAATGTCTGGTTTCAGTTGCACGGAATGAATTTTATTTAGCTGCATTTTATTATTTTGGTGACATAAACCAATTTTAATTGTTTACAAAGGAAGAACTGACTCTGAGAGTATTATGTACTTAGGGGAATGGGAAGAAGACCCACACATTAATCATTAATCTGATTTTGACAATTGTTTCCATTTAGAAACGCTGGTAGAGGTGATACTGTACCCAATGTACGTGGACACTAAATGTTACATTCCTCAAAAGATAGAGGTAGTATGGTCAAGAACTAAGGCAGCACTTTACACTTTCAGCATTAAGTATTTACATGTTATTCATTTGTTAATTCATGGTATGCGTATATATATATTTTCCTTTTTAGCAGGGGAAAAACTACCTAGCTTTGATTTCATGCATAACTCAGCCACAGCCTGTTTTAATGGATCCTGTAAAAACTGAGCTGAACACTGCCCATCAGGTTATATAATAAGTCTAAGAATACTTGTTTGAATTTTTTTTTTTTAAATGGGAGCATTCTGGAAATGAACTTATAACGCACTAAACAGGACACGGGTTGGAACATAAAAATAAGTGATAAAATATTTTTAAAAATGGATACCTACAAATTGAGCAAGCAGCAAAGGTGTGATGATTGTTTGAGGTAAAACTATATTTATTAAAGACAACAAGGCCATCTTGGAGTGATCTGTCACTCTTTATGTAGTCCAACCAATATGAATGTTTCCGTGGCTTTTTTTTTTAATTTAAACCGATTTCGTTGTTACATGCATTCTGCCTTGTTTCTATGTATGCCATAGTCTAAAACTTTATAAGACATAGTATTGATGTATTTTATTAATAAATACATTGGTTGTAGCTCTATAATCGCAAGTCAATGTGGAATTATCCTTCTTGATAACCCAATGGCTGTCCCACATTTTGTTAGCCTTCAGTTTGTACTACTGAATTGACACAATGAAAATGAACAAGACCATGCCATTATGAGATTGAACACTAATGCCATTTGTTTGTACATTTGCATGCACTAGTTTGTAAAGTTTCTCATGAAATAAAGTATGATTTTTGTTTCTGTGAGTGTGGAAAAACTGATTAACTGAAAAACATCGGCACACCCTTCCAGTCTTTTCATTGGAACTGCAAATTCCTTGGCATCTTATGAGCAGCACGCAGGAAGCATTTTTATACTGAGGCAGGCAATTTGTGCAAGGAAACATTGTTCAGACGGGGCTCTTTTCCAGGCTGGTCTACTGAAAAGATTCTAAGGATTTAATCATCTCTTGTGTTTTGCACCAAGATACTTACTTTAGTTTAAATAAAATGAGAAATGCATGTAGGAAGAAAAAAACACTTTTTTTCTGGAACGGGGTATTTAAAATAAGGTGAACAATCTTTCAATCCAAGTCTCGTGTAGGAAAAAGTATGCACCATGGTGAAATGTAGACAACTACATAGTGTAGACCAGTGATGGCAAACCTTTTTTCCCTTGGGTGCCGAAAACGAGTGCATGCACGCTATCATGCACGTGCGAGTGCCCACACCCATAATTCAATGCCTGGGGAGGGTGAAAACGGCCTCCCCCGCCCCTGCAGAGGTCCTCTGGAGGCCAGAATCGGCCCGTTTCCCGACTTCTGGTGGGCCCGGTAGGCCCGTTTTTGGCCCTCCCCAGGCTCCAGAGGCTTCCCTGGAGCCTGGGAAGGATGAAAATGCCCCCCGGAGGCCCTCTGGAAATCTAAAATGCCCTCACAGAGCCTCTGCGCCAGCCGAAAATCAGCTGGCCGGCACGCAGATGCGCGCTGGATCTGAGCTAGGACAATGGCTCGCGTGCCGGCAGATATGGCTCCGCGTGCCACCTGTGGCACGCGTGCCATAGGTTCGCCATCACTGGTGTAGACAGATACATGATCTTTGGTTTAAAAAAAAATCTGTTTTGCAGTAATGTACCATTTGAACCAAGACATCAAAAAACAGCCTGCACCACAGGACTCCTCTTTTTCCTTGCTTTAAAATTATTGAGGCTTTTTAAAAGCCAAAATATTACTTTATTTTCAACCCTTGGCTTCAGCATAAGTAAAATCCTGGGTTGTTTAGGTGAATCCAACCTTGGCAACTTTAAGACTTGTGGACTTCAACTCCCAGTGAGGAACTCTGGGAGTTGAAGTCCACAAGTCTTAAAGTTGCCAAGGTTGGAGATCCCTGGTTTAGGGCATTAAATGCAACTTCCCTTTATGCATTTGGTACTGTTTTGATTTCCATGAACATGAAAAGCCTCAACACACACACAAACACAGTTAAGTAATAGCTTTTTCTATCTAAATAGCTGATGCTTGCTAATAAAAGTGTTTTCAAATAGCTAATTTAATCACTTGAGCAAGAGATATACTTTTAAAATACAATTCAGATAATTAAAAATAGATATGGCAATAGGGCAAACAGTAAATTGAATTTCTTTTCTCAACCAAAGGGAAAAAAATAATCAGAAATAAATTTCACCATAGCCACGTGTTTTCCTGGGTTATAAGACATAGGGGGAAAAGGTGGTACTTAATTCCTAGATTATTTGATTAAGTCATACTGAATTAGCCTAAGACCATCAGTGATCTGTTCTGCGTAGCTAGTTACAGTCATGTGAAAAAGTAAGTATGTAGGGTTCTACATATCTCAATCAGAGATAGCAGCACATAAAAATCATCTGGTCCTTAGCAGTTCTTAAAAATAGGTAAATGCAACCTCAGATGAACATCAATACATGACATATTACACCATGTTATTTATTTTATGAAAAGCCAAAATGGAGAAGCCACGGGTGAAAAACTAAGTACATCCTTACTGCTCCCAAAGGTATGAACAGGCTAAGTAGCAGCCAGCTGCTGCTAATCAAGTCCCCTTGATCAGTTGATCATCAGCAAAAGTTTTAGGAGTTTGCTGGTCTCCAGCACTGAGGTGTGTGTTAATACAATGCCAGAGGAAATGCATCAGCTATGATCCTAGAGAAGCGATTGTTGCTCTCCATCAATCTGGGAAGGGTTATAAGGCCATTTCCAAATAATTTACAGTCCACCATTCTACAATGAGAAAGATTATTCACAAATGGAAAATGTTCAAGACAGTTGCCACTCTTCCCAGGAGTGGATGTCCCAGCAAATTCACCCCAAGGTCAGACCACACAATGCTCAGAAACTGAAAAATAAATAAATTCAGAGTTACATCTCAGACTCTACAGGTCTCGGTTAGCATGTTAAATGCTGAAGTTTGTGATAGTACAGTTAGAAAAAGACTGAACAAGTGTGGCTTGTTTGGAAGGCTTTGTCAGGAAAAAAACTTCCTAAAAAGAACATGGCAACATGGCTTCGGTTTGCAAAATCGCATCTGAACAAATCACAAGACTCTTATGGACAGATGAGACCAAAGTGGAAATCTTTGGCCATAATGCAGTGTGTCGTGTTTGGAAAAAACCAAACAGCATCAGCTGGCCAACCCTGGATCATGCAACAGGACACTGTTCCCAAGCACACCAGCAAGTCTACAACAGAATAGCTGAAAGGATCAATGTATTGCAATGGCCTAGTCAAAATCCGGACTTCAACCCGATTGAAATGCTGTGGCAGGCCCTCAAGAGCGCCATGCATAAACAAATGCCACAAACCTCAATGAAGCAATGTTGCAAAGAAAAATGGGCCAAAATCCCTCCACAATGATGTGAGAGCTTGATAAGAGTCATACAGAAAATGAATATTTCCAGTTATTGCTGCTCGGGGCGGTTCTAAAAGCTATGGAAGCAGTAAGGATGTACTTAGTTTTTCACACATGGCTTTTCCATGTTGGCTTTGTTTTTGTAAAATAAATGACGTGTGTAATATGGCATGTGTAGTTCATCTCAGGTTGCATTTACCTACTTTTAAGAAACCCCAAGGATCAAATGATTTTTTACTGTGGCCTGATATGTAAAACACAGAACTCAAAGAGGGTGTAACTTTCTTTTTTCACAGGTAAAAAGAATGGTTCTCAGTTGCAGGATGTATTGCACAACACGAAAGCAGAGAACATAATATCCAAACACTGATTTTCTACAAAGGCAAGCCATGTTCCCCAAATTGTGATTTTTGTTCTAGTTCGTGTGACTGATCCTGACCGGTTTGGGTGTTGACCCTGGCCAGGCAGGTTGTGGAGCAGGCCAATGACTTCTCCCAAGGCTTTTGTCACAACCCTTGGCAGGGGTCTCCAACCTTGGCAACTTTAAGCCCGAAGGACTTCAACTCCCAGAATTCCCCAGCCAGCAAAGAATTCTGGGAGTTGAAGTCCTCCAGGCTTAAAGTGGCCAAGGTTGGAGACCCCTGCTTTGGAGCACCTCTCATTTCAGTACTTCTCAGCTAACTGCTTCTAATCATCGTGCTAAATGATTTTAAATCAAGCAGGTGGCTTGAACTTGCATCATTATAGAAAGCTTAAACAGATTGAAATGCTATTTGTAGCCACTGAAGCAAAAAAAAAGAAGCCATAAATCACAGACTACAACTATTTCAGCCCGTAATTCATAATCAACATTGGTAGGCTTATAAATTGGAAAGTCTGTAAAGCAACTTTTGGAAAGGAACCAGCACTGCCCATTACAACTGTTTTCCCTGTTCCTACAGAATGTGGACATGATGCAAACTGTTTTCCCAAGACAGTGGCTCTTCTTCAACCAATAGAAAATTAAAGTTGTCATTACGATCAATATGACCCAACACTTGCTCTTAATTTTTTTAAAAAAAAGCATTTATAAAACATATACCACTCAAGGGTACAACAGTGAAAGAATTAAGCCCATCTATTTTACTGGCATAAGTCTGACACAACACTATAGTCTCATCGTGCCACTGATCAGTCAGTTTCTTATTTCTCTGCAACCTTTTAATTCCTTGTGGAGAAGCTTGGCGCAAAAGTGGCTTAGGAAGCGTCTTTCATGGCGTTTTTATATTTGCCGGTCATCTCTTTCGGTAGTGGCACTTTACCAGGACAAGGAATCTGGCCGTCAATCTCACACATACATTCCCGTAAGTGGTATTTTTTGTTACCAAATGTTGCAGGATGCCATTTCCTCTCTTTCTCTTCCTCTATCCGGATTGTTTCTCTATTAAAGAGATGATTTTATGGTAAGGAAGACAGCAAGTGCAATTCAGTGTGCAGCATGTCACATTCATGAATACTTTTTAACAAGTTGAATTCTATTTCTATTCCATTAACAACTCATTTGATATTGATTAAATAAACTTCTTAGGCTTATTGATTTAAGGTAATGCAGTTTTCTATCAAAAAAAATGCTGGACAGGAAACTGCTGCCTTTCCCTGCTTTACTTTTTTTAATCCATAAATGTGTAAATAGAAAAAGTTTGCACTTATATACGGTATTATGTTTTTTAAATAGACCTAGTGCTTCCCCATACAGTCAGAACTGAAGTCTGATTCTGTGATGCCCTTGGTTATTTTGACTTACTCGCTTTTACCAAGAATTTTCTTAATATGCTCTGCTATCTCTCTATTAGTCTTCTCTTCGATATCAACCAGGACTTGCTCTCCAGTATCTGCAGGAGAAATAGGATTACAATACAGAATATTAGGTTTTCCCAAAATTACTTCCATGAGATGGCATAGCTCTCATACAGACATGATCATTTTGACAAGAGTTAAAACTTGGCAAACCATTCATACTTGAAACTATCCTGGTGACTTTATTCATACAAATGTACATCTCACTATAAAAATCTACGTATATAAAAATAGACAAAGTTGAAAAACAAAGTTAAGAATTTAAAAAGACAGGAGGAGCACCCTTAAGCCACCAACCACCCCCGGGGTTGCATGCCACTCTTGGATCCCCACACTGGTTGACTGTAACACACTGTAAGTGGCCATTGGTTCTCAAAAAATTCAATTATTTTTAAACAGGATGGTTAGGTTTTTTTCCTGCCCAAAGGCTGCAGCATTTTCTCTTTTGGCCCAGTGTTGGGAATGCAGGACTGGACTGAGCAGTAGTGAAACTCAATTCCTTTTTTCTGTTCACAATATGAGTAAGGTAAGGCTAAGGACCAAAACAGTAGATCTCGAGGCAAGGTACTGTAATAATTAGGAATAGTTTAGATCAGGTGTGTCTAACCCCGGCCCATGTGGGAGATGCACACACATGCGTGGGGGAGTCGTGTGTGCACAGGTGGGGGCAGGCGCACGGGGAGCATGTGGGGGGGTCGCACGTGCATGCAGGCAGGGGGAGCATGTGGGGGGGTTGCACACGCATGTGGGGGTGCATGCGCATGGGGGGCCTACACACACATTGCATTATGGTTGCGCTCACGCGCACGTGTTGTCACACACACGCACGCACCCTTTCAGCACGCAGCGACGAAAAGGTTAGCCATCACTGAACTAGGGTCATTTAAACAAAAATCTGGAAAAAATATTAAAGGCAAACTATTGACTAGAGTTTTTTCTAAGGGAAATAAAACTCCCTGAAGTTAGAATATAAACTAATACTTGGTTTACCAGCATTGAGCACTACCTATTACAGCTCAGACTGGCAATTTTACACAGTTCTATTAACAAATAGGTACGTCAACCTATTTTGAAGACATGAGCCGTTTCCCTCTTTCAGTTGACAATATTAAGGATTATCTTCCGTGTGGTAGCGACAATTAGGGGCATAAGTAAAGACTTCTAGTCCACCTCATCAAGAACAGCAGGGAAATCAGACAAATGCTCTACTTACCCAAGTAGAATCTTAAGAATGGTGAAGGAGTCATGTCTTTAAACATCACAATCTGCAACCAAGGATTTTTGTACTGAATCTGAGGTATGTTGAAAAACACGAATTTTCTATGGTAAAAAAACAAAAGCAACCATGAGAAGCAATATATTCAGTTTTTTAAACCTCTTTGAAGGACAAGCAGTTGAATAGTGTTAACTTTTGAGTGATTCCGTCCATCCAATATTGCCCAGGAATATATCTCATTTCAGAAAGCTGGCCAGGTTATCTGTTGCAGCAAAACTACACATACACACATGCACAGTCTTCAGAACATACTAGTTTGGGCAGAATTAAAAGTCAGAGAGAGGCAGTATGGTGTCACCTCCCCACCCTCCAGCAGCTCATCATGATTACTTGATCAGTTGTAAACCTGAAACCTCCAGGTGACCTTAATGACTCGCCAAAAGAATGCAAATGACTATGACCAGCCCTCTGCAAGGAGTATAAATCCTTCCATTCCCCAGCATCCAGTCAGAGCTGAAGAAGCTTCTTGGATGAGAAGCGAAACGTCTTCAAAGAAAAACCATAAAGTACAGTTGCTTCTTGAAAAAGCACCTTTGGGACTTGAAGCTGTGCATGCTCTATTGCACGAGTGGGCAAGTGTGGCCCCCATTACGACCTGTGGACTTCAACTCCCAGAATTCCCATGCTGACTGGGGATTTCTATTGTTTTTAATGCTTTTTATATTTGTTGTTGCATGTGAATTTTTACTGTTGTGAGTCGCCCAGAGTCTCTGTGGAGTGGGCGGCATACAAATGCATCTAATAAATAAAATAAATGAATAATAAATAAATTCTGGGAGTTGAAGTCCACAAGTCTTAAAGTTGCCAGGTTTGAAGACCCCTATCACAGATCAAATCGGCAACCCAACGCGCCCGTATCCGCAGGCCATTTCCACCTCAAATAGGGCTACCATATCTGGGTTGCAAAAATAAGGAGCCATTACCTCCCGCAGCCATCGCTGTTTTGCAGCCCAGATCCGGCGCTCCCCCATGTGAAGGAAAGCACGGACTTCTCCATGAAAAGGCTCGAACCGCCGCTCCCTTCCTCACCCGAGCGGAAAGCGACCCTCACCTGGCGCCCTCGTTGAGCTCTCCGTGCAGGTTGTAGTTCACCGTCATCACCTTCACGCAGTTCTTGAAGACGATGTCGCCCTGGCGCAGATACTGCAGCGTCCTTCGAATAGGGAACCTGCCCTTCATAGGCATGACTGCGACGGCACCGGCAGCCCCGCACAGATCCCTCCGGAGAATGCGACTTCCGGCTCAATCTCTAGCTTCGCACGGTAGACAGGAAGAGGCGATCGGCGCAGAGGGTCATGGGAAGTGTAGTTTTTTCCCCCGAGAACGGGTTGGGGGGGGGGGGAAATCCTGCATCTATGGCGCGCGAGCAGAAGAAATCCAAGAGAGTCCAGCCGCAGTACCAAGGCTGGATTGCAAGTCACTAGATTTTGGCAGCCAAAAGGGGATAGTCCTAGTGGACAGTCGGGTAATTTATTTTTATTTATTTTATTTATTTAAATAAATTATTTATTTACTTATCTCACCCTGACAGCCGCTTTATAGTTTATAATAGCCCCAAGACTTTTTTTTTTGAAGTATTCATCGCAAAAGAGTTTTGGATTGTTAACAGGTAGCCATGAGGATCATATGACACCTTGTGAATTTGAAGTTTTGTTCAGATGTTGCGAAAAAAAGCAGTTTTCTCTTACAATAAGCCACAACGGTAACGGTAGAGACAGATCCCGCCCTTAATGAATTGGTTATCCCTAATTCGTTAAGTCACAGCTCAGACTCTGCTTGATGTAGTTAAGTGCAGCGTGAAACTGGGGATGAGGAAACCACACGCGCATTTCAGCCACAGAAGCTAATTGGGTGATCGAGGCCAGCTATCCTCTCTAGCTAGCAATAGTTAATTGTGGGGATGAATGGGAGAAAGAGCTCTAATGTGCTGCTCTTTCCTGCATTTGGGATATATATCTAACAATCGATTCCTCGCTACAGAAAACACCCTCTGGAGCTGACCTCAATTCTGGGGTAAACAGGGATGGTTTTCTTAATAAAAACATATCAGTAATTTATCCTGGTTTTCTCCCAAGACGTTTCTTAATTTCCAATGCAGAATAGAATTCCTAATATCTTTTATAGGAGTCAGCCCATGCCAATCAGAGCTGGTTCAACTGAGTTTCTAAGGCTAGCCCAGTTAAAGCCAAATGCCATTTCCTAAGATAAGTGTTTCTCAACCATGGCAAATTTAAGATATATGGACTTCAACTCCCAGAATTACCCAGCTAGCAAGGTATTAACTACTATAGTATATTTAAAAATGAATCATTTTAATGGCAGATAATTATTAGTTAAAAAGCAAAATTGAGCATACCAAGGACTATTCCAGTATCTGCCATGTGCAGGTGTGGCAGAGAATACATTTAAAATATGTGTTTTCATTGCTGTGCACTTGCATCAATGTCCTGATATTTGGCCAAAATCTAAAGACTTATACCAGTAGAGATGGTTGACTTTTCAAAGCTGCTGTTCCCTTAGTCCCAACTCACGCGCTTTCTCAAACTTTACTACCTGCAAGGAAGATGGGAGTTCTGTTCGAGGAACTCTGGGATAAAACCAGCTGAGGGGTGCAGAACGCTACATCTTCCAAGCAATGTTAACAAAATGCCACAGTCATCATTAACTGCCATGAATGTTAACAAAAAGTATTAAAAAAGAGGAAGTCAAAAGCTGCATAAGAGTCTTTATTTATTGTAATAGTATAAATTTCTTGTAGACTGCAACATTAAGCCACAACAATGTAAGGACACATTTAGACAGCATTTAATAAAATGCATAAGCATGCACTGCAATTCTCTATATACACAAACAACAATGCAATTTTTCTTCTAAACTGAAGACATTGATTGGATCCAAAAGTTAAGATTAAAAAAGAAAAGAAAAATTAAAATGTCATGAAATTTCCAAAGCTGATTTAATTTATTTATTTATTAATAAAATTTCTATGCCGCCCAACTCCCACAACTTCACAAAAGAAACTGAGAGGAAGCAGGTTTTAAACCTGAACTAAAAAAAGTAGACTTTTTAATAAACAGTATAAAGCACAGAGCTATAAAACATAACCCTGGATATTATCACAATTCTTTTTATGTCAAATACATTAGTTTTCATACAAGCTTAATGCTTGAGGGAGTTTTCAAATGCTTACAATTGTAAACATAAGTACTACTTTTCAACTATAAAACTGTTGAGAACATTGGCTTTACATTATACTTAGTACATAATTACGGAAGCCTTTTCAGAATATAAATTCTGTGGATACCCAAAAAATAAGGTACTGTATGCTGTTATCTTTTGGACAATACACAAGCAAAACTTATCCAGCTGTTAGTTTCATTTTGTTTTTTTAAACTGAATAGAATATGAAATCAGTATCACACTTCTAAGTTACTTTTACTCTTCTAACAATATTTGATTTTGCTACTGCCTTGTGTAAATAGGTTTGGCAAAAAGTAAAGCTATCATGTCTGAGCAGCAATATCAGGAGGATTCCCTACAATTCTTGGATTCTATCTGCTTCCAGCGAATGAGAAATGCCGCCTCTTACACATATTCCAAGCAAGCTTTTCAAATAAGCAAAAACTATTTTTCTTAAACCTTTCAGAGAACTAGAAATGGAAAAGTTCTATTCAATTTTAAATGGAATGGCTGATGAATTACTGTAACTATGAAACAAAGAATTTCAGTTTCAGTCAATTTAAAATGAATGCTTTTAAAAGAAAAATGATTAAAACAGAAAAATATAAATTCAAAATATTTAGGAATTCTTCAGAATTGCATCCCACGTCATTTGATATTTTTAAATAGACTTTCAGTTACAACTCAAGTCTTTTAAGTGCCGGATTAGGCAAGTGCTACACTATATATAACTATCAGCAGTTTTATTTTCATAATCTTTCTCTATATGAAAATTGATCCTCAAATGCCTGAGAGCAGGTTTTTAACATTCTTCTTTAACCACACTTGGAAGTAGTTGTCAAGGCATGGAGAAAAAAGCTGTTTTAAAAGAAAAAAAACCATGCCAGTTTCCCATCAAGCCCTGCCTCTCCATGAACTGCAAACTACCTGAATTTTCAAGAAAGACAGAAATAATGCAGTTTTCCATATAATACAATTTCCCAGTATAGAGCTTCTATATGTGTCCTTATATACAGGAGTACTTCTGTCTTAGTACAATCATATTTATGGAGCCCATTGTATAGCACCACTGAAATTTTTACATGCAACTTCTGGCCAAATGATATGACAATATCCCCCACTCCCCAAATTTTACAGATAGAGGCTGGAAAGGAATCAAGGTAATAGAAAGTGAAACCAAAAATTTGGGATGCACTAGTTCCCTTCAGAGCTTTACTTGAAATATCCTCCAAGACTTCACTGGTAGCATGAAGTGGTAAGAGATGTTATCACAAGTGGTCGAATCTCATACCACTTGTCTATTCAAAAACTTAAATTTAAGATGGTTATTTTGGCAGTTTCTCAGCAAGAAAGAAAAGTATTTCTTTTGAAGATATATCTGAATCAGTTAGTGACATTCATGACACAGCGTTTTGCCTTATGCTCATTAAATAAGACAGCTAACAATATAAAATTAGATTCATCTGTTGTGTCAGCCTTGTCCATTTTAATCAGCAACTTGGAAGGGATGTACTGATAACATTAAAATACACAATGATCAAAATGTATATGCTGAAAAAGACTATACAAAAGAAAAGCTCAAGAAAAATACAAAAAGCCTCTTTTGCAGGCATTGAGAATATACAGAAAGGTTTATGGTCCACAGTTCACCACCGTCACTGCACAATCTCCATAATTTCAGCTGGGCTTCTGAATATTAACAAATAAAATTGGAACTATTAGATAGTTTCTTTCAGTATTTAAGACAAAGTGCAATTACATCCTAGGTTTAAAAACAATAGCCCACCCTACTGAGAAAAAGGGGAGGGAGGCATATGTTTATATCAAGCTTTGAACAAAATATAAAACGTAGGAAGCTCAAGCTTTGCAATGCAATTATAAATCTTTTTTTAACATATAGAAATTTGGTATATGAGTATGACTGTACATAATTTTACATACATACATACACATTTTATATTACACTGTACATGTACTGAACAAAGTTAGAAACTAACACACAAACATCATATAAACAAATAAATATGGCCAGCATCCAAAGCACTATTTTGATTGTGCCCAAGAGCTTGGTCAAGTCCTAAGATTTTTTTTTTAAAAAAAACCTCTTTTCCTGTTATATGGCATATTCAAACTGAACTCTAAATGAAATATCTAATTATTTTTGATAATAAAACCCACCTATGGACACATACTTAAAATTACATTTTTTACTTATATTTAATTCATTTTACTTATATTTAATTACAATTCACTTTTATTTAATTAAATCTTCAAGGAAATTGTATTATTTAATGGTTTGTCAGTTGCCATATAGCTCTCCCATAGCAAGGAGATTTTAGTCTTATTGTCATGCATGGCCAAGTCCGTTGAAATAAATTAAAATTCGTAAGTCCAATTTATCAACAGACCATCCATTTAGGACATCTTTTAAATGCAGATCCTCAACATGGATATTTAAATTCCAGTAATCTGAGAGAACTTGCTTTCAAGTGTGTGCTTTGTAACAGTAATCATCTCAAATGTCCACCTTCAGAGAAATAGATATTAAAGTTTCCACTTACTGACAATTTTTAAAAGTACTATGACTTTGTGATAAAACATCCTTCAATAATTATTTTAAGATCAAAGTATAAAGGGTCAGGATTATATGATACAAACTAGGCAAACCTCCATTGCTTTCACTGATAACAGGCGCATGACCCAAGGATAATTACCCACTGAGCATTCATTCTACTCAAAGCAGCTCTGCAAATCTGGTGTAGATTAGCAGAACTTTAAAGCAGATCTGGAAAATGCAAATAGAAGAGAAGCAGAGTAACTTCTATTATGTGATACTGGATAGAACCTAATGGATTCTAATGTAGAGAAACAAAAGACTATTTTCTGTTTTCTGTCTGAATGGTAGTTTCTCAGTGTAGTCATGTTTCTTTCAACAAGCACCCAAATCAATAGTTTCTTGTAGTATACTGGTAGCTGCTACCATCTGGAAAAACAAAAGCAAAACTCTTCCAAACACACTGAGAGATTTTCAGTGTGCACATAAGCAAGAGTAATGCTTACACTTTTAAAAAGAAAATTATGTTCAGAAAACATATTCCAACAGGTTGCGCAAAATGAAGGATGGCCTATATTGCATGTCCTTTTTCTGATGCCCTTCTGTGCAGCATTTCTTTCCTTGAAAATTTGAAGTATAAATTCTAGATGCTTTGAAAACTTTCCAGAGCTCTTATAAAAACCAAAAGTTTAAAGGATTGAAATAGTTCATTATTACAGTATCTTCCCAAAAATTTAAAACTTTTTTTTAAAAAAAGCTTGGTGCCTTGGGCGCAGTGAAAAACATAAAATATAAAAAAAAATTCCTACCGTAGTTGTGAGATCTACTACATATCTCTGCTGTGATAATAACTGCAGAAACATTTTTATAATAATACACCAGCTAGGTGAAATGGGAAGTAAATAAATAATGAATGCAAATAATTGAAATATTGCATCTCAATGCAATTAAAATAGTGCTATTTAAAATGTATTTTGGCTTGGTCCAAACTCTAGATCAATAAAACAAACGATGTAAATTAGTTTTGTTCAACTTAATACAAGAGAATGAAATTAATATCTGATTAATGGTTTGTGGAGGATCTAACTTGGTACAGAATTCAGCAAATTACTTCTTTTTGCACTGAATTATTTTCAAAACTACTATTTTTATATTATTCAAATTGCATATATTTTTATTAGATATGCATAATTAAATATTATATATACTCTAATAGTTTTAAAAATATATGTCACCATACCAATCAGGGTTGCATGTAAAACAATACCTATTAATATATGTTAGAGTTATAGATTATCACAATAAAAATAGTGTACATAATTTATTCTGTAGATTTCATAAAAATTGAGCTAAAACATAATTTCAGTTTTTTAATATTTCCTCATCCAATTTTTTAACTTTATAAATTTGGCCTGTAATTAGTTTTAAGTTTTATGATCTATGATCCAGGACAGATCAATTCTATTTCCAACCGATCTTGCTACTTTAAAAATATAGCATTACACATATTATATAACACATACAGCTAACTTTCCAGTACTTCCCAATGCATCTATAGTCATAGTCCTACTGAATGTATTTCCAGTGCAAATTATATTAAGCTCCTGTTTAAGCAAAATCAGGGAGTATACTAATTCAGCTTCTGTGTAACGGTGTTTTATGAATTAAGTTGAAGTTAATAAAAGAATGGTAAATATAAAATATTTGAGTACAGTAATCCCTCGCTATATCGCGGTTCACCTTTCACGGTCTCGCTGCTTCACAGATTTGCATCATGCATTGTGTTCTGCATTCTGATTGGCTAAACAGTCTCTCCTGGATGTCGGCATCTGCGTTCTTTTGCCCTCTGCGCATGCGCAAAGCGTTCTGCTTGTGCAGAGGGCAAAAGAACGCAGATGCCGGCGTACAGGCGGGCGGGGGAAGCGGGCGGGGGAAGCCCCGCACCGCGAACGCCACCAGGTTGTTGGGCTGTAAAGGTTAAAAATAAAGGTTCCTACTTCACGGATTTCGCCTATCACAGGTTCTTTTTGGAACGTAACCCCAGCGAAAAACGAGGGATTACTGTATACCTAGGAATTTGTTGAATGAATTATAATTATGCAGTATAAACACATACTGGAAGTAAGCACCACTGAGTTCAGTGATATTTTCTGAGGAAAGAGACCTGTAAGACTACATTACTTATGTAATGTATTACTCTGTTCATCTATTAAATTGTACTAACCTTTCTTATTCTTCATTGGTACCTGCATTTTTAACATCTATAAAATACTCACTATAAAATGCCTCTACTAAAATGCTCACTGAAACCACCCATATACTTAACAATGAGTATAAATGACATACTTGTTGAAATATGTTTTCATATAAAAGTCCATTTGAAAAAAGTGATACATGTATGAAATAAAAATTACAACTATGATTTGAAATGCAGAAGTATTGTGCAATATAATATGAAATCTAAAAGCAGTACTGGATATGAGTAGAATTGGCCAGCCTTAATATTTTGACAAATCATTGTACATGGCATTTTTAGTACCATGACTCCAGGTGGATTCTTATCAGATTCTGAATAATTCCAGAACATATGCAATATTGGGAAAACAGATACAACATAATATAAATAAATACATGGCTATTCTTTTTTTCTATACCATGGACATCATTTCTATAGAAATTATGGCATATGTTTCAGAACATAAGTTGGATTGCAAGCTGAGGAAATGAATGAACCAGAATCTGAATTCTTAGGATACAACTTTATGGTTCCATGGAATACTATTGCAGGGACTATAAGAAACTTCCCCGCTGTGATGTCGTATCATTCTCTGATGACCAGGCTAGGCAGAACCCAGGATCTGTTGTAGCCGAACCCTCTGCCACATCGCCAAACACATACCAAAAACCCAGAAGTTAGTCTATGTGTATTCTCTTTCACTGCTGCTATTACAGCTCCTTCTTGCTTTCATCCCGCCTTTCTAAGATTGCTTTGGCAGATCATTAGGAACGTTGAACCACTTTGTTCCTGGAGTGCTCCAAACTGATTGTAGGACTCATTTGCCAGAGAGAAGCAACATCTCAATAATCAATAGATTCCTCACTAATTTAGTGATCTCAGAACTGTGCCAAAGTCAGTCTTCCCAGAAGGAATGAGTCATTCTCAGAAGGAATGAGTATGAAATTTGTTTTTTAAGTTGATCTATCCATAAAAGGCATGTGATTCTTACTTAAACCGATGGATGTGTCCCAGTTTTTTGTTTGTTAAAAAAAAACCTATTGGCAAACAAGCATAAAACATCTTAAAATTCTCAGAAGTGCCTCACTATAAGTAGTGTGCTATTTTTAGGTGTAAATAACTTCAATAAAGAGTCTATCAAGTTTACAGTTGAGCCAATAAACATTATGCTTTTCCTATGCTATAAACATTTCTATTCATTTAGCAGGATTTAATTCAAACATCCTTAAAAGAATTGTGTTATTTAATAAACAAATGCAATTAAAAATTTTGTAGCATAAATGATTGTCTGCCATGGCTGTAATTTTTCATTGAAATCATTAGTATACATCTGTAATTAAAATGCTATTCATTTACCCTGTTCAAGGAAGCAGGATTATGAATTTAATGACTTACTTTCATAAAACATTCTTTGGAAGTGCTGACCGTTCCTATATCTTGCTAATTTTAAATTATCTGCATGTATGTGAGTGAGCATGTATGCACACAATAAAGACTGGATTCAAAGCACATTTCCAGCAAAGCCCTCTGTTTGCTCAGAGGAATCTTGTAAACGTTTTTTTTCTCCAACAAGCTAGTATGCTATGCTTCATGCTGTCCTGGAGTGGCATTTCATTTTGGGAGAGAACAAAGGCTGCAACTGGGGAGAGGGCAGTCCCTTTGCAGAAGACATCTTGGAGCCTTTTGAATCCAAGCTAAAGTTCTGAATATACTTCTTTTTAATGCATTCTTTGCATTCTGTCATAAGAGTAGCTATAGTGTACTCATCAATAATGCTTAAATAAAGACATATTGAAGATATATTTATCAATTCTCTGTAGCCTTTCAGGAAAAGAAATTCAAATATTTGTTCTGGCAGAAACAGGTCCTAGAAAAAAGTATTGTAGGTTTTTTTTTTAAACCTAGCTTTTAAATAAAAGAATTTTTAACAAGAAAATGAAAAGTGTTGAAAACATTTTGTACACCTTATCCCAAGGAATCAGTAAATTAGCATTCAGGTCCACCACGATGAGCTGATTCCTTCTAAGAAGACGATCCTGTTATTTGACCATTGTACTCTGCTGTTTCCATCTTCAGGATGTAGGGGATGATGCTGTCAATTGGAACATTTCCAATGAGGCCAGTGAAAAAGAGTTCTTCCGTAATGCTGGAACTCATCAGTCTAAGAGCTGGCAGGCGAACTAGAACTCGAGCTAGCCTGAAATAAGAAAGTCAGTGATACATGTAAAAATGTACCTCAATTTACCAATACCACTGTGATGCTTAAACATTTGATTTTATTTCTATACTTTGGCTATTGAATTCATGCAAAATTATCATTCATTATAGCTAGAAGCAAAGCAGCGGTCTTCAAACTCGGCAACTTTAAGATTTGTGGACTTCAACTCCCAGAATTCTCCAGCCAGCATAGCTGGCTGGAGAATTCTAGGAGTTGAAGTCCACAAGTCTTAAAAGTTGCCGAGTTTGAAGACCTCTGAGCTAAAGTGTTACAAAACTACAAACTCTCTCATCCTTTTAACCTGGGGTATGACTTCATGAAGAGTTTGGGAAAGAATATACTCATTACACGACTTGTACTGTATATCTCAGAATCCGTCAAAATTCTGAATCATGTAGAAAGCCTCAGGACGGCTCAGATTCAATGTGTTTCTCAGATGTACACCATTTGAACCAAATCTGATAAACACCCTAAGCTGCAAGACACATGGGTCTCAATATCTATTTTGATTGGTTGCACAATAAAGGGCTCCTCCAAGCTTTCTTTTACATGGTCCCTTAGAAGAAGAGGCTTCCAACTACCATACTTGAATGTTTATTTATTAAATATTTTTATGTGCTAGCAAACAACTGATTCACGGTCCTTTATACTACAAATAAAATAAAACTACAGTAAAATCCAATTCAAACATAAAAATCAATAAAACAAGTAACATTAATACTTGTTATTGATAGTAATACATATTAATAGTATCATAAAATAGTAATAAATATTATGCCAACCCCAGGCAACGAATTATAATTCAAAGTACTGTTTTATGCACATTCTAGAAGATTGGTAAAGTATAATAAAACTCTCATTGTGTTCATCTGTTTATAACTTTGAGTTAGTCCAAATGGTATATTATACTGTCACAATTTCTGAATCAAGGTATCTAAAATCTACTAACTTAAATAATGCATAAAAAACATTCAGGACTCATTATTCCAGTGGAATTGAAATCTTTTACCATGTTCAGACCCCTGTGACCCCTGTATCCCTGCAGTCACGAGGTTGTGATTTCCAATGTTCCCTGCCAGCTTACCACAAGCAGTCAGTGGAGAAAATGACAAGAACTCAGAGGTCACTCCTGTTCCCATTACTTTTTGCCTGCCCGTGGCCATTCTATTTAACTGTTTAGGTAAGTAACTTTTTTTTCTTTTAACGACCCTGTAATCCCTTGCATCAGGGTGGAGTCGAGGCGACTGAATGGAGCTGAGAGATTACTGGCCCTTCCGATGCCGCCTACGTGGAATTTGCAGCAGATTTTTTTCTTTGCATCCAGAGAGAGAAATATCTGCTGCTGTCTAGATCAAATTCACAATCTCCTCTAGGCCACCATGCCACTCCTATTTAGGTAAGTAAACATTGATTTATTGCTGAAATTCATTTGCCACTGCAACTATTTTTCTGTTATATTTTTTCTTATTCCATTCAATTGTGTCTGATTGTTGGAGACTGCCTGGAGAAGTCCCTGCAGTTTTCTTGGCAAGGTTTTTCCAAAACAGTTTGCCATTGCCTTCTTCTTGGGGCTAAGAGAAAGTGGCCCAAGGTCACCCAGTGACTTTGAGCCTTGAGCAGGACTAGAACTCAATCTCCCAGTTTTTAGCCTGTTGCCTTAACCACTACACCAGCATTGGGGTGAAAATGTAGCATTCAGGCTCACCCTGAAATTTAATGTGCATTCTGGTCACATCAGATT
Organism: Diadophis punctatus similis; assembly: GCA_023053685.1. Lineage (NCBI taxonomy): Eukaryota > Metazoa > Chordata > Lepidosauria > Squamata > Dipsadidae > Diadophis > Diadophis punctatus. The sequence goes on along the minus strand of JALIGW010000002.1, from coordinate 209,866,280 downwards.
GCACTACCATTCTTAAAGGATGACCTAATGCATTTTAGGGCCTTCTATTTAACACTAAAAGGAATAATATATTAAGTTGATTAACTATGTACAAAAAGTCCTCAACTTGCGACCACAATTGAGACCAGAATTTCCATCATAGGTTGTTGTGGTGGCAAACTGAGATGGATATGATTTCACGACAATTCTTATGATAGTTGTTAAGTAAATTACTGTGGTTAAATAAATTCAGCTTCCCCAATGGGGGTATTTTGCTAGAAATTGACAAAACAGGACCACAGCATACTGTAGCTGGTCATAAATATAAGCCATTACCAAGCATCCAAATAGTGATCATATGACTGCAGGGCTGTTGCAACAGTTGTAAGTGTGAGTATAGATTGTAAGACACTTTTTCTAAGGCTATCATAACTAAACTATCATTAAAAGGATGGCCATAAACTGAGAACTATTTTTACCTTTTCTACTATGGAAGAACGCAAGGCTCAAGTGGTAGCATCTGTAAATGTTAACATCCTGAAATTAAACTGACACCCACACCCACACCCACACCCCCCACACACATATATACATATACATACACATACATACTTTGAAATTATTTTCACTGAATTTAATGGAACTCACTTCTGAATAGTAAAGTTTTGCTCAATAACTCAATAACATAAAAATGGTGTATAATGTTAAGCACTTTGACCTGTCATTGTTTTTGACTGAAAGTAAATATATTATTTATAATTCAATCCAATGGAAGTCTATTTCAAAAATTATCTAGAAACTGAAAACAAAGATCACATGAAAGCAAGTAAACAAAACCTTTAGAACTAAACAAAGTAAATAAAAACCTTTAGAATAAAACAAACAACCACATAATATTACAATACCTGTAAGTATCTTCGGGATAAGTTTTTTGAATATAGTCTTGCAACTCCATTTGAGCTTTCTCCTGGAATTTCTCGATTTGGCTGGAACTTGTAAGACCAGGGTGATCTATTAAAAATTAAATAGATTATTTACTGAATAGATTTACTAATCTATTTACTAGAATAGATTTACTAATCTATTTACTAATCTGAATAGATTTACTAATAGATTAAATAGATTTTACTGAAAAATATACCGTAGTACTATTTAAAAAAAACCCCTTTATTCCAAAATTTCCAAAGATAATATATACCATCATCTACCAACAATTCTGTTTTGTTTTCTAGCGAGCACATATGGTCTACGCAAAAAATACACAAATCAGAAATTACAACATTTGGTAACTAGCAGGAGGTCATTTCAATCCTTCAGGATCCACTCTTGTTGACCATATATTATCATTCCTCAAAGAAAACAATTTTAGTGTAATTATCTATTACAGTATTTAGTAGCTCAATTACAACTTATTAAGAAAGTATTTGAATCTATTTAATAATGTATAGAAACATTTAAATGCTAGTTTGTGGTTCTACAATACAAATCATGTATAACTCATCAAGAGAATCTATACCTTGAGCCAGATTTACAGAGAACATTTGTGTTTTTTGAGACTATCTGTTTTAATAATTGTCATGTTGATCAGTTATGGGGGCTAGGGAATCTTATTTACCTTTGGCTTTCTCACTGCATATTGGAAAGTAGTTATTCAGTAGTAGACCTTTGCATTTCCCACCATTTGGGAGTGACTGTTTTATTTAAAAAAGTTAAGACAAAGAATCTTTTAAGCCACTTTGGAGCAGTTTATGGTTAAATTGACTATTCTTTGACAGACAAAACATAAATAGTCTTACAAACAATGTCTCTAAATCCCAGATAGGCTGAAATCAATAATGGTGCCAACTAATATAACTTCCAGATGTTCTCTAGCACAGGAAGATAAATGTAGTTTGAAAATATTATTCACAGGTCTTCCATATTTTGCTTTAACCACAGAAGCTGCTTGCCAAATCATTTAAAGAAAAATAAAAGGAAACACTTGATATGACTCTTAAGAAAGTGTTTCACAAATATATCAAATTTACCGTATTTTTCAGAGTATAAGACCCACCGGAGTATAAGATGCACCTTAGTTTTGGGGGAGGAAAACAAGGAAAAAAGGCCTCTGACTCCAAGCAATTTGCCAAACAGCAAACAGCACAGATGATATACACTGTTTGCTGTGTATTTCTGTGCATGTGTGCCTGACCCATAGAAATAGCAAATAATTGGAGAAATGTACATTATGCCAGAAAGTTTTCTTAAATGTAGTCACACTAACTCCTCCCAATTATTTAAATAGATCTACTCCAAGGTAAGTCAGGATTTAACTCTAATACTAAACAGGATACTGTTACATTTCATACTATACTTGTACAGAGCTGTTAAAATTAATTAAAATTTCTGGAAGTATACATTATTCTCTATTATTTAAAAGAAGATACAATAGCACTGGGCCTCATCAGAGCAAGCATTTATTTTAAAAAGCTTCTTTATTTTGTTAGGTTGTCTAGATTTACAGGGGTCTCCAACCTTGGCAACTTTAAGACTTGTGGACTTCAACTCCCAGAATTCCACAGCCAGCAAAGCTAACAAAGCTGGCTGTGGAATTCTGGGAGTTGAAGTCCACAAGTCTTAAAATTGCCACGGTTGGAGACACCTGGCTAGAACAATAATAAAGCAGTCTTTAAAAAATAAGTCTAATAATTTGAACATTCTACAGACATTTATAGTTATTCACCTACCCCCTTGCATCCAGCAGAAAATAAAAATCTGCATGTCTCTCCCAGCTATTTGCCTCTTTGCAGCTAGTTTCACTTTCATTTTCCCACGTGGCAAACCTAATCAGCTGTAGGTCGGGAAACTGCTACTGACTTGCTTGGCTTTACAGGCTCTTCCCTCTTTGCTGCAAGCAGGTAAATTGCTGGAAGACAGAGGCCAAAGGGTGGGGGTGGCTGGGTGGGTGGGGCTACATTCGGTGTATAAGTTTTCACCCTATTTTGGGGGGTAAAAAGGTGCGTCTTATACTCTGAAAAATACGGTAAGTATCATATTTAAGTAGTAAGTCTCACTGAAATGAAGAGTTAAAAGGTCAAAGTAAACATTTTAATCCCAAATTAAATGCATTAGAAAATGTGCTGCCAATTTCTTTACTGTTTTAGCTAGTGTCAGAGTATTAAAGCATCTAAACAACATTAAAGACACACACTGAAATAAAATCATTATTAAATGCTTACCAGGACTAAAGAGGACTATAGCTTTAAGATAAGCATATTCATATCCATCAATATCAAGTTTAGCCATACTGTTACAAAACTCCTGGAGTTTCCAAATGTGCTCCATCACTTGTTTTATTCGATCTCCAGAAAGTTTATCTAGAAGTAAACATTATATATTCTCTTAAAAGAAGGTTTGGTAATCCACCAAAAATAAAACCTTCTTCGGGACATAATCATTTAAATAGCAGTTTCACATATTACATTTCCTTCATGGAATTTGAGAAAAAGCCTTGCTTTTTCAAAAGGAATTAGCAGCTTAACAACCTTTCTGCTCCGTAGTTTGAATTACATATTCGTATAATTTTCAATTGCAGTGAACAAAGCAGAAGTAGAGACTTACCCTTTTGTTAAGAATGCAGACAATGAAGAAAAATCAAGCAGTAGAAAAGGGTAAAAGAAAGGAGTTGGTATAGAAATAAAACTGAAAGTAAACCAAAAGCTATAGAGAAAGATATAGTATCTAATAATGATCAAATAGGAGAAGTTGGAATTGCCATGAGATATCTTTTAGTCAGAGAAGAATTGAGCAGGCTAGAAAGAATTAACCCCTTGTGGAAAGCAGAGTGCTGCTGAAATAATTTCATTGCCCTTAGAGACAGAGGACCCGTACTACACTTTCAAACATCTTGATTTGACTGATTAAGATGGGCACAGCTGATCCTATATATTCTTTATGGATCAAACCAGTTTTTCAATTTCAGTGAACAAGGGACTGGAGAAGGCAAGAAATTGATGTCTAAAAACAACATTCAATAAATCTGCTATATTAATTCAAACTAGGCCTTGAAAGGCAAGCTCATCAATATTTAGTAAGGAATGAAGTTGGAACACTTGCCAAAGCACCCTACTCTAAGTGTTCTCTAAAAAGACATTAGTAAAAGTGTTTCAGTCCAAATTGGTGAAGATTGTACAAGGAATTTGGAGCATTTTCTACGCTGACCTTATAGTGTGTGTGCATGTGTAAATATGTTAACAGGTACTAACTTTCTTTCTGAAGCACTGCAGATTGGCTGTATGTGCTTGCACAGAAAAGATGTGTCATGCCCCCTTTGGAGTCTGAATCTTCAGGGGAAGATGAGCTGGAACAAGAACTGACAGAGATGGAGAGGCTCCGTTGGCCTTGGAGGAAACTGGGGAAGGGCAGAGTCAGTCCAGGCAAGGCTTTTCTGAATTAGTAAGGCCTGCAGACAAGGAGAGCTCAGGAGAAGAGCAAGGACTACCCCCTCCTGATCCGGGAGCAAGGAGGGAAGAGAGACATTGAGATCAATGCAGATTGAGGAGAGTGCCCTCTTTCACAAGGCACACCTAGGGACTGAGATGTTAGGAGGTGCCGGTGGGAGGGGCATTTGTCGGGAACAAGCGTTGAATCTGTGGAGCCTCGTGTGCACTTGTCAAAGCCTGGAGATTGCTGTACTGTCTTGTGGGGCTTGCCAGTTTGCCTGCTTCGTTGAACTTCTTGCTCTGGTTACTGTTTAGCTAACCTGACTTATTGGACTGCTGGCCCTGGTTAATGTTTGGGCTAACCTGGCTTATTGGACTGCTGGCCCTGGTTGCTGTTTGATTAACCTGGCTTATTGGACTGTTGGCCCTGATTGCTGTTTGGTTAACCTGGCTTACTGGACTACTTGCAGCCAGAGGCTTCTGAAGGTGCACGTGAGAGCTTTGATCCATGACTTGTAGTGACTGTGGGAACGTTTGGGGGCACAGTTGGAGCAATAAAGGGGAGTTAAACCTGTTCTCTCGTTGTGTTGCTTTTGTGCCACGACCCGGGTCATCACAAGATATGCAGGATGGTACTGAAATCATTGAGACAACTCAGAGGAAAACTAGACTTCTATAAAGCAAGAAGCAAGTTGTTATGTCTCTTACCTAAGAGAAAATGACCCAGAAAAGGCAGATCTGACAATAACAATGATAATAAACTATTTGTCCTCTTGAACTGGCATGGGAATTATATTCAGCCAACATTCACAGCACAGGAAAAGTGAACAAGAATTACTCAGGAAGGCCTTCATTCTTCGAATTTTCATCCATAAAACAGACTTATTCTTCGTGTGTGTGTGTGTGTGTGCTTCACTCCATTGCTGAGAAATTGCCCTTTCAATTCTTTTTAAAAATGATTTGAGAAGTAAAACTTAACTTCCATAAATTCAGGAGCTTTGATATTTCTCTATTATAAGACAGATAATACTGAAATCCTATAGAAAGGTCTCACTATGACATGTTTTTCTCTTGTTCTTCTGTTCTGTGATATTTGCATTTCCATATGTCCTATGTGGCCAATCCAGTCTTCAAATGTATTTTAACATTTTCATGGAACCTCTGAAAATCCTATCTATTTTCCCCCAAATTGGTAGTAAAGTGGAAAATAATAAATAGTTCTATACTTCAAAGCAAAATAGAAACAGACACCTCCAGGAATATTGCAGGAAGGAAAGATGAAGATAAAGTATTTTCCTGTCTTCTTTGATTCTGTGATACATGATGGTGCATATCAATAAGGGAGAAAGAGACAGAACATTTGTGGCAGTGGGCCTATCTGGCATACATGTAGCTTCTGGGACTGAAAAAGCTACTCTCTAAACTTATGTTTAAAATATTTTACCTCTGCCTTATTATTCTGCATGTCTTTTCAGCCACTGTATTTTAGAAACCCCTATGGTTTACAAATTAAGTATTCTGCAAACAGCAGGATGTAAAACATTCATTTCTCTTAATTAGGAAGTAGTAATACCAACACTGCTTATTTTATCAGGCTTTAATTTCTACTAAAGGCAAGAGAACTACTATTTTAATTATTGTATCCTACTCCTGCTGATAAAAAGTATCATTAAAATAAAACTAACTACACCACAATTAGATCAAACAGCTTCTTTCTATTTTCAATAAGGATAATAGTTCTACTATTTTTTGTTTCCATATACAAATCTGTTTTGAATACCCTTCAGGTTTGGATGATGGAAAATCTTAAGAGCCCTACATTTAATCAAACGTAGGGCACCTACCTCTCCATGGCATCTGAATATCCTGCCTCTTTCCTTGACCAGAGGAACTACATCAGTAGTGTTGTTTTTGAGGGACTGGCTGGGGGGGCGGAACCTGTCTATTATAATTAAGTTTGAAAGGATTTAACAAATTAAATCAAATTAACTGCTATTTTTATGCTTCTAAACCTAAAACAACAAAGTACATTAGCCAGAAATAGACCCCACTATATTTTTTATAAAAGAAAAAAAGATACATTGCAGTTAAATAATAATATAGCATTACAGTTTTAGCATGCAGGATTTTTATTAGTCACGAAAAATATGTAATATCCTAATCCCAGATATAAGATGAGATGAGAATAAAATAGGGAATATTGGGCAAATTCTTGTTTCTATTTTACCACCAATCCTCTATTTCCAATGAATAAATTTGTGGAAAGAGGAATCTCCCCCAAGAGCCAGATGCCCCCCACTCTGTTCTTGTTGAGAAGATGGGTGAAAACCTGGCTCTTTATCCAGGTCTTTGGTGTGTGTGTGAGAGGGGGGGGGGGGGGGAAGGGAGAGACCTTTCGCTTCATGCCATTTGGTCTGTCACATTTGCCATGCTTTATTGATTTTACTGAAATTTCTTTGTTTATTGTGAGCTTCCCAGAATTACTGGGAGGCATACAGTTTAGTAAATTATTCTTGTATTATATTCTAATGAAATATGATTGCCCATCCCTCTGCCAAGAATGGGACCAGTCCTTTGAAGACAACTGATCTTAATATATGTATACTCAAAGAAGGAAATGCAACATTACGAGTGGAATTAAAAGTGGACCTCACTATTGCCCTATTAATACAGAAAATTTTTATGTACGAGTGATACATACAATTATAAATCCTTGAATTTATAATAATTAGAGCCTTTAAAAATAATACATACCTTCCTGTATGCTGTTCTGCAAATGGTTGACAATTGCTGCTAAGATGGTTGACAAACTCATCACCTGTGCACACTGGGCTAGGCCTAGAGTAAAGAGCTCATTCCAACAGGCACGCACAAGGCTTGTATTACAGTCTTGCCTATGAGTTATAAAAACAAATGGTAAGGCTCAGGATAATTTTTTTTGTATATAAAGATTTCAGGGATAAGACTGCAAAAATCTAATACATTTGGAATGCTGTCAGAATTGGGACATATGTTTTCTGATGTTTAGCACTGAAAAGATCACGGTGTGACACAGTTGCCAACAGACAGAGGTCCAAATGTTATTTATAACGAACTTTTAACTAGTCCATTTTTAAATTATAAGAACATTACAAAAAAAGCAAAGTATCAAAATGCAAAAGATAATTAAGAGATAAGGGCTATACAATATTGAAAACATATAAATATGTTTTCAATATTGTATAGCATAAATAACAACAAACTAAACCAAGACCCCCAACTTTTCAAAGACTCAATATACTGTAATACTAAACATCTGGAATATTTGTTAAACATATAATTGTCATTGGTTTACAAAATATACCTCCTAAAACTATATTATCAAATGAAAAAAGGGTATTACCTAAAACACTACTGCATTACTCTAAAACAATAGAGTTTTAGAGTATTCTAAATATTTAGGGCTTCAGCTTTAAGTGGCAGCAAAATGTCCCCATAGATACAAAAGGACAAAGAGTAAGACCCTAATCTTGCTTGCTCAATAAAGCTAAATGAGCTTAATTCTTTCTTCCTATTGTATTTCCTAGACCTAGACTGTTTTCAGTCTGAATGCCTTGTAGGTCCCAAAGATTGCTAAACCAATCATGTTGTGATTCTTATCAGCATTAGTTGAGGTAATCCATAATATTTGCCAGGGATAGACAACATCTTTTTTCATCTTCCTGTTAAGAGCTGCAATCCCTGAGGGCAATCTATTGGGGGTTGCATGATGGGCAGGACCGAAATAAACAGATGAGGCCAAAGCCAAAATTGAGCAGAAATACGAGGGTGAGTCAAAAAGTAATGCCATTTTCTTTATTTCAGGTGAAGTTTTTGATAAAAATACCTGAATTTTTTTCCCAGTTATAAATGATTATGACCTTCGGGACCGCATCCTATCGCATACCTCCCTACAACCGGTTAGGTCCCACAGAGTTGGTCTCCTCCAGGTCCCATCAACCAAGCAATGCCGGTTGGTGGGACCACGGGGGAGGCGCCTTCTCTGTGGGAGCTCCGTCTCTCTGGAACCAACTCCCACCAGATATCTGGATTATCCCCACCCTGCTGGCCTTCCGCAAAGCCGTGAAGACATGGCTCTTCCTGCAGGCGGGGTGAACAAGATCTTAATTCCCCCATGGATGTCTGGTTTTTAATTTTTGTAATTTTTTAAATTGTTTTTATTGTATCTTTCATTGTATCTTGTTGTATCTTGTTCTTTTTCTGTTGTACGCCGCCCTGAGTCCTACGGGATTGGGCGGCCTATAAGAACAATAAATTAAATTATATCATTTACGTTCTGAAATATTTTGTTTCTTACTTTTCAGGTTTTTAGACTCGCAAGGAAAATTCTAAATGGCTGCCCCCTTAGAGTTGCGTCAAAAACAAAGAACAGTGATTGAATTCTTTGTTGCTGAGGGGAAAACCCCTGTGAACATTCACAGATGATTTACAAAATGTGTTTGAGGACAATACTTTAGATTTAACGCCTTCAGACTATCATCTCTTCAGTCCCATGAAACATTATTCTAGTGACGAGGAAGTTAAAACTGCAGTGAAGAAGTGGCTCGAAGAACAGTCAACAAAATTTTACGAGACAGGGATACATGCTCTCATTCGAAGGTGGAACATTGCTATTGAGAGAAACAGTGACTATGTTGAGAAGTAGGGATGTGATCCACAGAGGACCAGCTTCATTTTGATGTATGCTACATGTTCCTGTGTTGGTAATTATACCTGTCCTAAAGAAAATGACATTACATTTTGACTCACCCTCGTACCTAGTTTCACTATTTTATTTCTGGCCTATTTTTGATATTTTCTCAATGAATGAGATAACACAGTAGGGGAAAATAAAAAACAAAATCACAGATTTGAACCAATTTCAAGGATTGTCTCAAATTAGATTCTACACTGTGGAGTCATTTCTGCTCTCTGACCTTGGTTTGTTTGGTTGCAGATGTAACATCTTTACTGCTAGAAGGGGGTGGGGTTTGCTCTTATATACTGTAGCTTGCCCTGTCGGTGTAGGTGGGGTTTTTCTCTTTGGTAGTTTCTTGATTAGGTTGTTGTTTACTGCTTGGTTATTTGTCTGAGTTGGAAGTTCCTATAGTCTCTTTTGAATGTTGTGCAAATGTTGTTTATCTCTATGGGCCTGTTGATAGCAGACTTGTATGAATACCAAGCTTCCTAGGAAACAATAAAAAAGAAAGCTAAAAAGGAAATTAAAAACCCCAGAACACCTCTTCTCTAGCAATCAAGATTCAGATAAGGAATTAACATTACAATTAACACCAGACAAACAATCAAGCAGTAAACAATAGTCTAATCAAGGAATTGCCAAGAAGAAAACAATACCCCTACTAACATTGACAATGGCATATATAAACTGAATGCAAATTCCATATCCTTTTAGCATTGAAGATATTACTTAGTCAGGTAGCAAGCTCAGAGAGCACCAAGGACTCAACAGTTCATCCCTGAGCTAAATATATATTCTCTTCTATTAGATCATGGACTGCCTACCTTTGATCTATTCAAAATACAATGCACAGTACCAAAACTATTGTGTATCTTTTTAATAGACAGACTTTATTACAACAATGGACCAAACAAGAAACAAGAAAAAACTCTACCATGTAAGACATTGCCTAAGTCGTAGCAATTACATGAAATTCTTAACGTACAACCATTGATTAATGGTGATTTGAAGTACTGGAAAAAAAGTGACTTAGAAGTCCTCAAAAATTACAACTGTTGCACCATCCCCAGAATCAGGTGATTGCAATTTGCAACCTTCCCAGGTCTGGGGAGCTGGTTTCTAACAAGCAAATTCAAAATATGAGGTTTATCTGCTGGTTACTTAGAATAAAATTTGGTATTTTGTTCCGACTAAGCAATTAGCAGATAAACCTTATTTTCTGCATTTCAACATGGGGAGTATAGCCGCTATATGGACAACCATTATGCATTATCACAAAATGTTCGAAATGTATAGATCAGATCTTATGTATTACCTGAAATGTGCAATGTTCAGCTTCCCTATCTCATCACCTTGGGACTGCCAACTCTAGCTGGAATTTATCCTGCATATCCCCTTCCTATTAAAAATATTTTTATGTACATAACATTGTGCGCATTTATGAGTATGTGAAGCAGTAGCGACATTGAGGATCTGCATCACCAAATATTAAACAAATAACCTGATTTGAATTAATTGCCTACCTGCAAATTAAGGTACAGTATTCTCTTTATAAACTGATTCTAATCAGCATATAGTAACCAATAGGTCACTATATTGCCACATATAAATCATTCTCATACATAAAAACATTCAAGTACACAAATAGATACATATTATATTTTCCCTTCCAGAAAGAATAGAAAAATAGAAAAAACAACAACATATTGTCTGCATACAAAGACGCTTTATCATACCTTTTCTCTGAAATAATAAACATAGAACAATTTTTCTCACATTCACATTCCTGAATGAAATGTTGAAGAGCAAATGTTTGTCTATGCACTGCTCACCTAGCTGCACTTCTCAAATTTTGCTGACTGCCACCATATATATATATATATGTGGTGGCAGTCAGCAAAATTTGAGAAGTGCAGCTAGGTGAGCAGTGCATATATATATATTCATTTTGATATAAATAGCAATAATAACAACAATAATATTTGTTACATTAATCAAACTTACATAATCCTAGTATTAATATACATGTTTGTTTTAGAGTAGTTATTCAATATTTCAATTTCAATATTTCAATTTTAATGCCAATGATATTAAGCATTCATAGTAATACCATCTTTCAACTTCTAATCTTTCCATCTAGTTATTACTTATATTCTATTATATAAAATTATATCTGCTAATATTCCCCCTATTTCTTATTTCTACGTCTATTTCTAGCTTCTAGTCAGGCCACCATTACTAATCCTAGTGTTAATACACATGTTTATATCAAGACATAGTCCTTCATTATTTTGTTATTCAAAGTCTCAGTATGCCATTCTAGTACCAATCATACTATTATTTAATCATACCTAATAGTACCATCTTTCAACCTCCAATCTTTCCATCTAACTATTGCTTTATATAAAGGTGTGTATTCTTATTTCTACCTCTATTCTGGTTTTTAATCAGGCCATCATTATATTAGAAAAGAAAAAAGAAAAAAATCCTTTCTATCCATTATCTCTTGCCCGTTTCTTTTAGTAGTACCATAAAATTATATATCAATGGAAAGATAATCTAATCAAGAATGTAATGCAATAAAGTTTGTTCAATTATCTGTATTCTATGAAAAGTTATAGCCAAATAACCAGAAAAAGGAAGCACAACTTGCTTAGGTTGATATCAGGTAGCTTTCCTTCATCTGATTGTAGCCAATGACCATGAGTGTTTAGAGAGCCAATCAGGTGGCATCTTGTTTTGGCAATGAGCCAATCAGATCACAGTAGGATTCAGTTATTGATGTTATGTATTGAAGCTGAGAGGAGGACATTTGTCAGTGTGTTATGTGATCGCTATCAAGTTGGTTGGGTTTTTTTGTGATCTTTCATTTAGTGAGCTTGTAAAACGTAATAAAATTAAAGTAATGGTGCAAAGAGTTGACTGGTTACCCAGAAAGTGATGTAAAATAGTATTATTAAGTGAACAAGGCTACAGTTATAAAGAAATTAGAAGAAAAATTGGTGGAAACTTAACCAAAGGTGTCATGTCTAAGTTTTTGAAGAGGTATAAGGAGACTCGTCACTACAAAACCATACTGGTAAAGGCAGGAAAAGGTGCACAACAGCAAGTGATGATAGAAGAATTAAGAGACTGTGTCTACGTGACAGAAGAAAATCATCTGGGTGTATACAAGATGAAATGGTGCAATGCAATGTGAAGTTGAGTGCAAGGACTGTTCGGCGCAGACTACATGAATTTGGCCTAAAATCTAGAATTCCATGAAAAAAGCCACTTTTATCTCTCAAGCAAAGGTTGAAAAGACTAAATTGGGCTAAAGCCCATATTACCTGGACAGAGGAACAATAGGACAGTGTTATTTGGAGTGATGAGACCAAGATCTCCCTGTTTGGTAGTGATGGCATAAAATACGTAAGGAGAAGAGTCGGAGAAGATTTGCATCCTGATTGCATTAAATGTACCTTGAAACATCCAGTCAGTGTTATGATCTGGGGTTGTATGACATCAAAAGGTGTGGGTAGAATTTGTGTGATTAATACAAATTTGTGTGATTAGCCGCCCAGAGTCCCCTGGGAGTTGGGCGGCATACAAATCTATTTAAATAAATAAATTTAAATAAATAGGAATATACAGTAAATGGCCAAAAATACATTAATGAAATACTTGAGCCCAAACTTCCGCACATGATATTTTCCAAGACAATGAAGCATTTATATTTCAACAGGATTCAGCTCCATGTCATGTTGCTGCTGTGTGCAGAAAGTGGTTTCAAGATAATCATATTCCACTGCTGAAATGGCCTGGGAATAGCCCAGACCTTAACCCAATTGAAAATCTATGGAGCCGACTAAAGAAACTTGTTAGTCAGAAACAACCCAGCAATAAAACCCAGTTAATAGAAGCAATCATTCAATCTTGGTTTCACATTACAACAGCTGCAGCAGAGGTGGGATTCAGCAGGGTCTGACCAGTTCTGGAGAACCGGTAGCGGAAATTTTGAGTAGTTGGGAGAACCGGTAAATACCACCTCTGACTGGCCTCGCCCCCATCTATTCTCTGCCTCCCGAGTCCCAGCTGATTGGGAGGAAATGGGGATTTTGCAGTAACCTTCCCCTGCCAAGCCCACAGAACCGGTAGTAAAAAAGTTTGAATCCCACCACTGAGCTGCAGAACTAAAAGACTTGGTTCACTCCATGGGAAGACGTTGTAAGGCCGTAATTCATGCTAAAGGTTACCCAAACTACCGTATTTTTCAGAGTATAAGACGCACCTTTTTTGCCCCCCAAAAGAGGGTGGAAATGTCGGTGCGTCTTATACACCAAATATAGCCATTTTTAGCCTCCCGAAGCCCCACCCCCGCATCCAATTTTTGCAAAAAACAGGCTGTTTTTTGCAAAAATTGGGGCGTTTTTGCCTTCCCCCACCCCCTAGGAGTGTTCTGCAGGCTTCCCAAACCCTCTGCATGCCCTGGTTTTGCAAAAAAAACTGAGCGAAAAACGGGCTGTTTTTTGCAAAAATGGGGGCGTTTTTGCCTTCCCCCACCCCCTAGGAGTGTTCTGCAGGCTTCCCAAACCCTCTGCATGCCCTGGTTTTGCAAAAAAAACTGAGCGAAAAACGGGCTGTTTTTGAAAAAATAGGGGCGTTTTTGCCTTTCTCCACCCCCTAGGAGTGCTCTGCAGGCTTCCCAAACCCTCTGCATGACCTGTTTTTGCAACAACAAAAAAAAGCGAAAAACGGGCCGTTTTTTTGCAAAAACTGGAGTGTTTTTGCCTTCTAATTACCCCATCTAGCATGACTGGAGGAGGAATTCTGGGAGTTGAAGTCCACTAGTCTTAAAGCTGTCAAGTTTGAAGACCCTGGGTTAGGGGTGCAAGGGTCTTCAAACTTGGCAAGTTTAAAACTTGTGGACTTCAACTCCCATTCCTGAGCTAGCATGACTGGTGGAGGAATTCTGGGAGTTGAAGTCCACAAGTCTTAAAGCTGTCAAGTTTGAAGTTTGTAAAAAGTATATATGGTTGTAAAATGTGTACATGGTTGTAAAAAGTATACATGGTTGTAAAAAGTATTCTGCTACACTGGTATTTTATTAAATAATACATTACTACACCATTTGGTTCAGAATAATTTTTTCTCTGTTTTCCTCCTCTAAAATCTAGGTGCGTCTTATACTCCGAAAAATACGGTAAGTATTAAGTGACATGGTGATGATTTTTGTATATCTCATTTTTTCTGTTTCACTTTTCTTCTTTATAACTGCTATTCTAATAGCAAATCCTTCATAAAAGTTATTGCATTACATTCTTGATTAAATTATCTTTCCATTGATATATAATTTTATGGTTTCTACTCCAAAAAAAGGTGATGATATTAGCCATCAAACCTTAAAAATACTATACACTTTTCCCAAAAGGTTTCCACAATTTTGGCCACTACTGTACTTTACTTGTCTTCTTTATTCTCACAATAGAGAATAATTGTAATCCAGTAATCATAAAGTAAATAGTTATAGAACAGTAAGTATCACCACAGTCCTCCAGATGAATGTTGTTTATTTTTCTTATCAGGAATTTTCCCAGGCTTGTAGAGGTATGGTATATTTTCCATTCACCAGTAGATGGCGACCTCAGCTTAGGTTTTAGCATTGTTTCAAGTCTGATAAATTGATTAATCCAATTTTAGTTCAATTTATGGAAACAAAGTCAGCTACTCAAGTAGATAGTTCCAGCATTTTATAATGCCTTTCCAAAACATTGCCTACACAGTTTAAAAATCTAATTTTCTATGTTTTAAAAGGTCTTTAGCTTTTCTCCCCTTAGTTGCTTTCTTTCAGGTTTAGGATTTTTCTCTCTATGGTTGTTCACCGCTTTAAGAAATACTTCTAAGAGTCTCTTTTCCTGGATTTTCCTCTTTTTTTTCTTTTACAGTTAGGGTCTAAATAAAAAAGGAATCTTCTCATCCAGCTCCAATCACTGTTCATCTACATCGCTCCTGCACATTTCTTCGTTGCCTTAGCTGTCCCAGCTTCCTGGCAGCCATGAGGGCTGCCTCTTCTCCTCATCGTGGATGAGAGGGAAGAAGCCCTGGGTCACGCAGGAGAGTTGCGGCTCGCCGCAACCTACAGGGTGCCCCCTCTTCACCACCCCTACAGGGTGGCTTTAGCTCCTTTCAGAGCCCTCCAATGGGGAGACCTCGGCGCGGGAGCGCGGAGACCCGTTCTTCGCATCCAATCTCGCCACAACATCAGCCAGAAGTCCACCTCTCATATTTTTTTTAATCTAAAAGGATTCTGCCAAGCATCCTTCTAAGAATATCTATGACAGTAATCCTCCCTATTATTTTTGCTTTCCCTCTTGCTAGCTTTCCCTTTGCATAGGGAATAATAGCATATGCCCAATATCAGGTCTAGATGCATTTTTCATGGATCTATCAGGTATAGATGCATTTTTCACAAACACATATTTTGCTGAATTTTATAATGTAATCTTTGACTAAAGTCTCGACAACAATCTTTTTCTGTTTATACACATTGTACAATATCCTTTTGGTATCCCCTTCCCTTCTCCTCTTTTTTACAACTCTCTTACTTTATCATATCAAGCATCCCAATCAAGCCGCCCAATCAAGCAGGCCACCCAATCATGCAGAAAAAATAGATGTCCTTTTTGCCAACCAACTAACAAATATATGTAGGAATCACACTACAATAGGGATATTGATATTACCCTGATATCAATTGGAAAACTAATTCTGCACCAAGTGAGAAATCAAATAGGTTCCTAACCAACCTAACTGACAACTTTGTTGTCCAAAAGGTAGAAGAGGGAACTAGAGGGACAGCCATACTGGTCTTAATTCTTACAAACAGAGAAGTAGCGATAGAGGGAGTCGAAATTGCAGGAACCTTGGGTGAGAGTGACCATGTCATACTAGAATTCCACATAACACAAACACAAGCAATAGAACATAATGACACCAGAGTCTTAGATTTTAAAAGAGCTGATTTTAATAATCTCAGAGAGAACTTGGGAAAGATTCCTTGGATGAAAATCCTAAAGGGGAAAACAACTCAAAAATCTTGGGAAACTCTGAAAAGTACGATCATAAAAGCCCAGACCAGCACAATACCACTGAGAAAGAAAAACAAGAAATCCAAGAAGAAACCAGCATGGCTGCACAAAGATCTCTCTGACAAATTGAAAGACAAAAAGGACAAGTACAAAAAATGGAAAGAGGGACACACAACTAAGGCAGAATATCAGCAGATAGCCAGAATCTGCAAAGATGAAATCAGGAAAGCAAAGGCTCAGAATTAACAAAGACTTACAACAAAAGTCAAAGATAATAAAAAAAAGTTTCTTCCAACGTATAAATAACAAGAAAAAAAAATCAAGGAAACAGTCCATCCACTAAAGAGAGAAGATGGCAAGGAAGTAACAGGCAACAGAAAAAGCAGAGCTTAACTCATTCTTTGCATCGAACTTCATGCAAAAAGAAACTATAGCCCAACCTACCAAAAACATAACTGTAAAAGACAGATTAGAAATAAAAATTAAAATAAGCAAAAAAATAGTAAGAGAACACCTGACTGACCTTGATGAATACAAATCACTGGGACCTGACGGATTACATCCCAGAATTTTAAAGGAGTTGGCAGAGATCATCTCAGAACCACTGCACCGCATCTTTCAAAAATCCTGGAGCACCGGGGAACTAGAAGACTGGATAAGAGCTGATGTGGTTCTTATCTTCAAAAATAATAGCAATAGCAATAGCACTTTTCTTATATACCGCTTCATAGTGCTTTACAGCCCTCTCTAAGCGGTTTACAGAGTTCAGCAAATTGCCCCCAACAATCTGGGTCCTCATTTTACCGACCTCGGAAGGATGGAAGGCTGAGTCAACCTTGAGCCTAGTGAGATTTGAACAGCTGAACTGTTGAACTAGCAGTCAGCCTGCAATGGCTGCATTTAACCACTGCACCACTTCAGCTCTTAAAGTGGGGGGCAAAAAAGGGGGAAAAAACAGACCCAGGAAACTACAGACCAATCAACCTAACATCAATTCCCGGGAAGATACTGGAAAAGATCTGCCAACACCTGGAAACGAGTAAAGTAATAACTAGCAGTCAGCACGGGTTTGTTAAAAACAGATCATGCCAAACCAATTTTATTTCATTCTTCAACATAGTGACTAAATTAGTAGACCAGCGAAATACTGTGGACATAATATACTTAGACTTCAGCAAGGCATTTAACAAAGTAGACCACAACCTACTTCCTCAATGGGTCTAAGTCGATATGGAGGGAAGTAAGCAGTGGGGTACCACAAAATTCCGTCCTAGGCCCAGTACTCTTCAATATACGACTCAGATGAGGGAATAGAAGGGGAACTTACCAAATTTGCAGATGATACTAAGCTGGCAGGAATAGCTAACACCCTAGAAGATAAGCTCAAGATCCAGATGGATCTTGACAGACTTGAACACTGGGCCCTATCTAACAAAATGAAATTCAATGTAGAGAAAAGTAATGTAGAGAAAAGTAAAGTCCTACACTTAGACAAGAAAAACCAAAAGTACACATATAGGCTGGGTGAAACCAGGCTTAATAGCAGTAACTGTGAGAGGGATCTTGGAGTCTTGGACAACCAGCTAAATTATGAGCCAGCAGTGTGCAGCGGCAGCCAAAAAAGGCAATGCAATCCTAAATTGCATTAACAGAGAGACAATCAAGATCAAGTGAGGTACTAATACCACTCTATAAAGCCTTAGTAAGACCACATCTAGAGTACTGCATCCAGTTTTGGTCACCATACTATAAAAAAGATGTTGAGACTCTAGAAAAGGTGCAGAGAAGAGCAACCAGGATGATTAGGGGACTGGAGACCAAAGCATATGAAGAACGTTTACAGGAACTGGGCATGGCTAGTCTAGTGAAGAGAAGGACCAAGGGAAACATGATAGCAGTGTTCCAATATTTGAGGGGCTGCCACAGAGAGGAAGGGGTCAAGCTATTTTCCAAGGCACCTGAAGGCCAGACAAGGAATAATGGATGGGAACTGAACAAGGAGAGGTTCAACCTGGAAATAAGGAGAAATTTTCTGACAGTAAGAACAATCAACAAGTGGAACAGCTTGCCTTCGGAAGTTGTGGGAGCTTCATCATGAGACTTTCAAGAAGAGATTGGACTGCCATTTGTCAGAAATGGTGTAGGGTCTCCTGCCTGGGCGGGGGGTTGGACTAGATGACCTACAACTTAAGTCCCTTTCAACTGTGTTAATCTGTAATCCTTTTCTATACTTTCTGTTATCATAGCTTTACTCACTTCTATGGAACTCAGTTATATCTTTCAATATCTTATACCCATCTTCCATTGTTTCTATTGGGAGGTTAAACTATCTTTTAATACTTTTTCTTTCATACAGGACATTCTTTCCTAGTTGTCCTACAGTCATTAATGTATTTCATTTCTTTCCTTTTCTTCTATGTCTACTTTTCCAAGCTCCACTTTTGACGGTATCCAAAACTGTTCTGTGTCACATCAGAGCCTCTCCTTACCCGTGGGTCTTTCAGTAATTTTCCTAGTCATTCATCATAAACAATCAAATAAATCATCATTTAATAGGCATATGCTTAAACCTGCACTCAAAACAAACAACATTTTTTTCTAAATTATCATCATTCCCATTCATTACATGGTTTCTAAATGATCTACTCACTTTTTTTATACTCTTATCGTCTGAATCCCATCCACCCATTCATATTACTTAACAGAATAATTTCCCCTCTGTTCACATTAGTTTATATCACAGATTATTTTCCCCAAACTAATTCCTAGTTCTTCCATTATCACCATTCAGTGAAGTATTATAGGCCACTAACACCAAAATACCAATTCTTACCTTTCATATGTCTTTACAACATTCCCTGATCACAAACAAAATATTTTTGGCAGTTTGGCCAACACTAGAAGCATTATCAAAACCTAGTTTTAGACCTAACACCCTCAAGATATGCTATATAATTTGGGATCACTATCTACAAGCCAAAATACATTCCATGTACCTCTCAGCAACTACAAGTATATGCAATTATGAACACAATCATGGTGTTTATTAATAATTTAAAATTGGAATGTGGACAGATACATTTTTTAAGTAGGGTAAACATGCTATTTCTTCTGAAAGGTTTAAAAAAAGAAATACTATCAGAAAAGATCTCTGAAGGGAATGTTATGATTGAAGCTAAAAGGTTTTCAGACTGAGTTACTTTTTATAGTTTTTATATCATCAAAAGATACACAAACAGTTTGGCAATTGGCACCCTGCACTTTGTTTTTGGATCTAGTTTCTGCAATTATCCTTCTTAATTATTGAAATTGCACACCTAGATTTATGTAATATTTTATAATGTTAATTGACTTCCAAATAATTTTATCTTTCCTTTGAAAAATTGTTTAATGGGTAATTTATGTTTAATTTTTGTATATTCTTGTTCTTTTTTTGACTTGAGCTTATTATTTTTCCTTTGTGTTTTATTGAAAGCCAAATGAAAATTTGCAAAAAAATGTATCTAGTCTAACTCATTATATTCATCCTAGCATGTTTTCCCTAAATTACCAATACAGGATTTTAGTTGTTTAATCCAATACAAATCATTCTACCAACTAGTTTTTCATATGTTGTACAGCTAAAAATGTGAAGCTTGACCATGCAGCTTCAATACAGGTAGTCCTCAACTCACAACCATTTGTTTAGCGATTGCTCAAAGTTACAACAGCACTGAAAAAAGTGATTTATGACCGGTTCTCACACTTATGACGCTTGTAGTATCCCCACAGTTATGTGATCAAAATTCAGGTGCTTAGTAACCGGCATGTATTTATGATGTTTGCAGTGTCCCAGGGTCCTGGGATTGTCATTTGCAACCTTCCTAGGGAGCTTCTGACAAGCAAAGTAAATGGGGGAAGTCAGATTCACCTATCGACTATTTAACTCGCTTAACAGCTCTGGCAAAAAAGGTTATAAAACGGGCACAACTCACTTAACAACTGCTTTGCTTAGCAGTGGAAATTTTGGGATCAATTGTGGTCGTAAGTTGAGGACCACCTGTACAGCATTTGCTTTAATACAGCAAATGAAATACTTTTATTTTTGAGAATCATTATATATTGTGGATTCCATTCCATGCATATTTATCAATGGAAAAAGAAAGCACATTCTTACCCTAGTGCTTGAAAAGCAGGAATGGACCTGGCCCAATGCATGGAAAGAAAAAGTAACCGTGATGCAGACTCACAAATGTAATGCACATTCAGGTACTCTGGCATTGGGCTAGGCATGGTTAACTGCAAGAGAACAACATGAAGTTTATTACAAATATATTTTTTAAAAATCACTGCTATATTAATCAATATAATATAGAACCAGAAAAAACACATCCTTTTTATACTGAATGAACATCTCTTTAAACATTCACATAGTTTTATCAATATTTTTGATAATTAAAAAAAATGTTTTTCACTCTAATGGTAGTTGAAAAAACCCTTACCATGTATTACTGAAAAAGAATTATTTGCATTTTAAATAACAACTGCAGTGCTTCTATGTAGTTAGGATCACAATTTACAACAATAAGGTGTATCCTTCACTTACAACAGTTCATTTAGTGACCATTTAAAGTTACAATGACACTGAAGTTACAATGACCATTTTTCACACTTACGACCATTGCAGCAATCCCATGGTTACATGATCAAAATTCAGATACTTGGCAACTGACTCATATTTATGACGGTTGCAGTGTCCCAGGTCATGTGACCACCTTTTGACAAGCAAAGTCAATGGGGAAACCAGATTCATTTAACAACTGTGTCACTAACTTAACAACTGCAGGGATTCACTTAACAACTGTGGCAAGAAAGGTTATAAAATGGGCAAAATTCACTTAACAAATGTGTCGCTTAGCAACAGAACTTTTGGGCTCAATTGTGGTTGTAAGTCGAAGACTACCTATAATTAAATATAATGGTTCAACATCATAAAAGTTTAAAATGCAGTACTACAGAGAGAATATCTTTTTCAAAAAAATTACAGAATGGTCGCATCTGGTAGTTATATTTTATCCTTTTAATAAGCAAGCACTGATCTGTTTCAAACAGCATGTTAAGAACGTAATGTGATTTGATTTTATACATTATGAGAACTCATTTTTACAAGGAAGTAGTTAATGATAAGCTCTGCCAAAACAAATCAAGGCAAGACAGACCTTAAATGTCACATGAGTATCTGTCAGGAGAGGTCCTTCAACTTCAATTATTGGAGTGGACTGATCCCTACTGATGACATGAATATTTCCACCACCTGCAGGATCCATCCCATCGGCTAGATTCTGTGCTGTGGCACCATCTGTAGTATTAAGTGCTTTAGCCAAAGTATCAAATGCCCTGCAAATAAGAGCAATAAGAACGCTTATTAAATTATCATATATATGTACATCATATATGCTCTTATATTACATTTATCAGTGAGAAATAAAATAAAACCACTGAAATCTTGTCCATCAATCAATAACATCATCAACCCCCAAACAATAAGTTATTTGCAGCTCTAGGAAAATTGCCAGGGTTTCCAGGCATGCTTTACTGATTATTTGATGGAATAAATGAAATGGGAGTGTAAAATAATGAAATGGAATGGATTCAAATGTGAACAGGATTCTTTGACATTGCAATACTACAAGTACACTTGTATGTATCATAAATTCAGATACATATTGCACAAGAATACCAAAATCAGCTGCCGATGATTTAAAAAGAAGTGAAATTATAATTCCAAATGGCAAATTACCGTATTTTTCGGAGTATAAGACACACTCTTTTCCTTCCTAAAAGAGGCTGAAAATTTGGGTGGCGTCTTATACTCCGAATGTAGCCCTGCCCACCCACCGGCCCCTAACCTTCGGCCTCCGCACGTTCTCTTCCTGGCTGCAAAGACTGCCACTGACAATGGCTTGTGTTTTTGGGCTCTGCGCCTTGTGTTTTCAGCCTCGAAACGCTCAACGCATGGTGCCCAAAATGGCTACCCGGAACAGCTGCTACCTTCTCTTACCCCTTCCCCGCTTTGCCTGCTTTAGTCACTGGAGCTCCCTCCGAGGATCAGCTGTGCTTTTGAAGCTGTTTTTCACCCCAAACAGAAGCTAAACAATCTTCCGTGCTTTGCCTGCTTTTCTTATTGCTGCTCTCTCAGACAATCAGCTGTGCTTTAGAAGCATAGCCCCAACCATCCCCAACCTCAAAACCAGCGAGCGAACGAATGTGCTGAAGCTTATCCCCCACTATCCCCAACCTCAAAACCAGCGAGCAAACTAACATGCTGAAGCTGACCAGGCTAAGGATTGGTAGGTAGCCAGATGAATACCTGGTAGGCAGAATTTATTTTCCTCCCCAAAAACTAAGGTGCATCTTATACTCCAAAAAATACGGTATTTTTTACACAGCATACAATCAACACTGTTCATTGTACTGTTCTTAACTATTTTTCAACATTCAACTGTGTTAAGGAATATCAGTTAACTTGATTCTTAAGTCTAACATGAGAATGAATTTCAAATTTTTTTTATTATCAATAGTATTTTAGTTTCATCAATGAAAAAATTATTTTTATAGTCAGAGAGACCAATTTGAAAAGTGTCTAATACGAAGCACCCACCTAGTAATCTCACTTGCAGATTGGTCTTCTTGTGGAATTTCTGAAGTATCTCCATTATTAAGAGATTCGTTAAGGCTGGCAAGTGATGTTACAACATTTGCTAGTGTTCCCAAAGCACCTTGGCTTGTCTCAGCCTACAAAAAATAAAAAAATAAAAATAACACTCTGCATTAAATGGCTGAGTTTCTTTAAATATAATCTGTGCCTGTTTCCTAATACAGATACAAAAGTAATTAAAATGAAAAGGATAAAATTACAATGAAAGGTTTAGGAAATGTAAATAATATCAACCAAATAATATAATACACATCAGGGGGTTGATAAAGCCAGGCCTATTTTTCATTACTATAGTCTATTCTATAGTCGAGCAAGTAGCACTCAACTTATGACCGTTTGTTCAGGGACCATTCAAACTTATGATGGTGGGGAACAAATGATGGTTATGACCAGTCCTCACAGTTCTGACTGTCCCAGCACCCTTGCACCCATGATTGCAAACTTGGCAAATAGGTCATACTAATGACCAGTTGCAGCATTCCATGATAATGTGATCATTGTTGGCAACTTTCCCTGTCGACATACCCAGAAAGTCAGTGGGGAAGCCAACAGGGAAGGTTGCAATTCTCTGGTGTAAATCTTCCAATCCCTCTGCACTTATATTCTACCAGCCACTTGCACCATCCATGTACACCAGTAGTGGGTTCCTACCGGTGCGCTCTCCGCCTTTCTTCGCCGCCGAGCCGAAGACGCTGACGGCGTTTGCGGCGGGGGCCTTCCCCCGCCCGCTTTCCCGGACGCCGGGATGCCGCCATTTGCGTTCTTCTGCACTCTGCAGAGTGCAGAAGAACGCAAATGGCGGCATCCCGGGAAAGCGGGCGGGGGAAGGCCCCCGCCGCAAACGCCGCCAGCGTCTTCGGCTCGGCGGCGAAGAAAGGCGGAGAGCGCACCGGTAGGAACCCACTACTGATGTACACCCTTCCCAGGCCTGCATTGCACCTGTGTGCAATCTCGCCTTGCAGACCTCTATGCACTCTTCCCAAGTCTCACCATACCTCCCTTGCCCCTTCATAAATCCTCCAAGCTACGCTTGTTGCCTGCTGCTGGGCTGCTAAATAGCTACTTGGGACTTGAAACTTCCTGCTGGCTTCCCCACTGAGTTGGTTGTAGGGAGCCAGCAGGAAGTTGCCTCTCTTAATGGCCATGAGATTTGGTTAACAACAACCAGGATAGCAGAGATTGCCATTGCTAAGCAATGTGGTCAAGCTTTATGACCACATTGCTTAGCTATGGAAATTCTGATCCCAAATGACATCAGTCAAAGATCTGAATATTAAATATATTTCTCAGCAGAAATTATCTATGTATAAATTATTCATATACAATAAGACAGCAATTAGGAAAAGTAGGAAAACATGAGTTGTGCAATTAAATCTAAGGAAGGCTACCTTGGGATCTGTAGCAAGTAGCACTGTACCATCCTCCCGTATTAAAGGCTGCTGAATATTTACAAGCATCCCTGAATCAAGAAGATTGGCTGATCTGTTCAAGAGGATAAAAATAAGGAAAACAACATTATGTTAATAAAGACCACAATATTTCTTTGTTACATCATTAACAGTAACATTGCAATCCATATTTTTTTGTGATTTCTGAAATTGTTGATCAAAATACTTTCTGGTTTTGCTTTTGCAGAAATTATATTGAACTGGCAGAAGGACTAGGAAAACTATTCTAGCAAAACAGGGGCAGGTCTTTAGGATGTGAACTCAGTCACATCCATCCTCTTTAGATCCATGCCCCTCTTGGCTTGTTAAAGCAACCTGCAGGGCATTGTGTCAGTGGGTTCTAGCAATGGTTAATTCTTCTCTGACTGAGGGGTTTGTTTCTTTACACTCCTCAGAGGCCTTGGTTTATCCCCTTCTCAGTGTTGTGGCTTGCCCGCGTCCCGTGCAGCTGGTCGAGGATCCGGAGGACCTAGAGCCACCCGTGGCGCGGCACTATCACCCTGTGTACCTGGCATCTGAGTCTGACAGCGATGAGAACTCAGTGCCAGAGAAGGAAGACCAGCCAGGTCCTTCTGCGCCTTCTCAGCTGGTGCAGAGTGAATCCTCAGAGGAGGAGGAGCCTCTGCTGGATGCTAGGGCTCGCAGAGCTCCAGCAGACAGGATTGGCTTTACAGCCGGAGGTCTCCTCACAGGTAAAGCTGAGGGCTAATGGGCCACGCCCTCAGGCTATTTCAGTCCTGGAGCACGCCTGAATTGTTGCTAGAAGCAACACCTGTGTTCTGCAAGCATTCAAGACATCTTTGTTCCCGCTCTGAGTTCTGTATTTGGAAATTTCATCTCATTTGCTTTTGGATTCCGGGATTCCTGCCAACTCCAGTGAGCAACGAGATAAGAACTAGGTAATTGCCAGCTTTGCTTTGAACATTTGAACTCTGGCTGAAAAGCTCACGAAGATAATATTCACCCAAACTCTTGTGCCATTTGTTTCTGGACTTTGAAAAAACACTGACTCTTTACTAAGAATATTTATTAGTAAAACTTCTTGATTTCCTTTGCAAACAATTGTGTGCGTGTCTTTTCTGGGGGTTCCTGTGCTGGGACACAACACTCTAGAAGACTTCAGGATACAGGCAGTCCTTGACTTATGACCAAAATTGAGCCTGGAATTTTGGTGGTAATTGTGGTTGTTAAGCAGATATGGCCTCACTCAATTTTACAACCATGTTTACAATTATTAAGCAAATCATGTGGTCAATCTACCATATCCAATGGGTGGTTCTTTTGCTATTTTTTGCTGGAAAACGGCAAAAGTTACAAATTGTGGTCACATGACTATGAGACTGCAACCAGTGGCTAATGCGAGCCAGTTGCCAAGCACTTAAAATGCATTTATGTGACTGGCGGGGGTGGGGGAGGGAAGCAATCACAACTTTGAGGATGGGTTGAAAGTAATTTCTTTTTACTCCATTGCAACTTCGAACAGTTCTTAAGTGACCAGTTGTTAAACAAAACTATCTGTACTGAACAATTTTCATCCACTACCTAACTTCCTCTATTTGGGGAAGATCATTGAGAAAGTGGTTCGGCAGCAGCTTCAGAGGACCTCGGATAAAGCGAATTATCTGAATGCCTTTCAGTAGGGAATCAGACACAGGTAAGGGATGAAAAAAGCACTGGTCACACATTTGGATGATCTCTGGCAAGAGTAGGAAGAATGTTATGCATCCATCCTTGCCCTATTTGACTACTCTGCTGCCTTCAGTACAGTGTTGTGCTGGCCCACCTCCTTTTTCCAGCTCAATTCCAGTTGGTGGTGATTGGATAGGAAAGATTCTGCCCTTGGCCCCTACTGTGTGGGGTGCTGCAGGCTTCAATGCTCTCTCTGCTCCCATTCAGCTCTACTTGAGGATATTGGGTAATCACTTGTCACTATGGGGTGAAGTATCATCAGCACACTGATGATATCCAATTATATATCTCTGCCCTGGTATAGATATATTCCAGGTTCAAGTGTTAACATGGTGTTCGTGTGCTCTCTCTCCCTCCCCCCATCCCTCTCATCTATGAGTATATACAGTAGGCTTTTTTTTCTTGAAGCATATATATATTGCTTGTATACCATCATGGAGAAATCCATTTAAGAATAAGATATGAAAATTTTGAGTCTACATATCTGTGGGTGGTCTTATCCTCAAGGACATACTATACCTATACATATAAGAAAATAGTTCTAAAATGAATGAAAAGGGTGTATGAAAATGAAATCTTTCTCATACTATTTTGTTTTTTGTTCCTTTCACTTATTATTATTTGTTATTCTATGTTTTAATGTTGGGCAAAATTAATAAGTAAAATAAAAATAGTGTTTCATTTCATAAGAAAATAAAACTAGTTTCTGTTTAATTTAGTAACTTTCTGAATAATATTGAAATGTTTTCACAACTTACCGTATTTTTCGGAGTATAAGACGCACCGGAGTATAAGATGCACCTTAGTTTTTGGGCAGGAAAATAGGGGAAAAAAAATCTGCCTACCAGGTATTCATCTGGCTAGCGTCCTTAGTCTGGTCAGCTTCAGCACATTATTTTATCCCCTGGTTAGGACTTAAAAAAACCTTCTTCGGAGAGAGTAACAATGAAAGAGCCTGCAAGCCAGTAAGAGCTGGGAAGATCGTTAGCACCTGGTAAGGGCTAGAAAAAACTTATTCGGAGCAAGTAGAGCAATGAAAAAAACCCTGCAAAGACTTAGGGCTGGAAAAACATTCTTCGGAGAGAGTAACAATGAAAAAGCCTGCAAGCCAGTAAGAGCTGGGAAGATAGATAGCACCTGGTTAGGGCTAGAAAAAAACTTATTCGGAGCAAGTAGAGCAATGAAAAAAACCCTGCAAAGACTTAGGGCTGGAAAAACATTCTTTGGAGAGAGTAACAATGAAAAAGCCTGCAAGGTAAGAGCTGGGAAGATCTGTTAGTACCTAGTTAGGGCTGGGGAAAAAAGCTACATTTGAAGTATAAGACACACCCAAATTTTCAGCCACTTTTAGGGAGGAAAAAGGTGCATCTTATACTCCGAAAAATACGGTAAATATTTAACTCTAAAAGGGATTTAAAGATACATTACTTACTTACCTAGCCCCATCTTTATCTGCAACAAATGTTGGGGTTGCTATCAGAGGACTTCTTAAGTCCTTTCTAATATATATTTTTTCTGTTGAAGCAGCACAGTTGGTTGGTTTCTCACGCTGTACATCAAAAGGCTTTCTTTCACTCTGTACAGCTACATCACAACACAACAAATACACAGGTTTAAAACTCTATGCAATACATAGATTCTTAAAAGCATTAGCTCACATTAAGCTTCATTTTAACCAAAGGTGTGGTCTATATACTGACTCTTATTTCATCCTGTATCCATGTATCCTGTTCTGATACATAGGATAAAGTTGTCTGGGGATGTTTTCTATAATATACTAATGGCACTAAGCTATTTTTATTTTATTTTAACAGATATTTAAAAATACAACCAAAAAAAGGAACAAAGAAATAAACAGTAACAAGAAAAAAGTAGAAATTTACAGATTGTGTCAAATTAAGCAACAATTTTCAAATATGCAACACTACATACAAAAATAATTGTAAATCTTTTTCCATGTTATTTGTGGTCTCAGAAAAATAAAGCACAAATACAACATTTTAAATACAGGGGGAAGCCCTGAAACAATTAGTAAAGATACTAATTGTAATCTTGTATCAATTTTAATACCAGTATCAGTTAACTGGTGAACCATTATGAACCAACTTGAACAGTGTATCATACTAGATAAGACATTTATGAAATATAATTAAATTCAAAGGACATACAGAAACAGCCAAAGTATTGGTGATCCTTAGTATTTTTCCAAAGAATCCCAATTTGTAGTAAAGTAAGCTGAAACTGACACAAGTACAAGTAGTCCCAGTTATATTTTGTGATGGTCGGAAAATGGTCAGTTACATTACCAGCCCAATTTTATGATGTTTTTAGAATGTGCAGAATTAGACAAATTAACAATGGAATTAAATCAGAAAGAAAATTCGGAATTTTTTGAAATTTGGAATTCTTTTTATAATTGGCTGGAAAGGAGAAAAAAAATAGAAATGCTTAGACTGATATATAACTTATGAATCTATAGAGGAATAGATAAGTTTAATTATTATAAATGTATGTATTTACCTATTAATTTATACCTAGATAAAAATTATAAGAAAAATATGATATATATAGTTATATATAGTTGTATAGATATATATATATATAAGTAAAAAGATAACGTGAAGACGTTTACCGTAGAGGTTTGCATGTATATATGTACACACATGTACATATAGTGTTTTGTTCAATGTTTGTTTGTCCTTTTTAATGTTTATATTTCAATAAAAATTATTTTTTTAAAAAAAATGATTTTTTATGGCAGTTGAAAAGTGAATCACTGTGGTTATGAAACGAATATACAGTTGTTAAACAAACCAATGGTTTGCTATGGGCACGGTTTTGCCAAAAAAACCCAGAAGTAAATACTGGTTTTCAGCAAAACTGTTGTAAAACACATTCACATGACCATGGGACACTGCAGACAACTGTAAATGTGGCCCAGTTACCGAGTGCCTGAAGTGCAGTTACATCACCACGTGGTGGAGGGGAACGCCTGAAACTTCAAATTTGGGTTTATGTCTGTAGAGATTCTCAATCATCCAGGTCATGACTGTCTCAGAGATGCTTTTCCAAAAGCAACTGGCCTTTCTTAGTACCAGTCACAACATTGCACATCCTGTCTTTGCTCTTGATCTGAACAACCAAGATGTTAGTGATTTATTTAAACACTAGAGACTATTTTTACCCTGTACTGCAGATACATTCCCCAGTTCTTCTCTCAGAATTGATCCCTTCAACTTGTCCGTTAGGTTTTTTTTAATACACTACCATATTCAAGATATAAACTCTCCCAAAATCAGAATAATCATTTTGGTTTTGAATATCATCACATTCCCATCAATCAATATACCAATTGAAACATTTTACTGTTTCATTTACAGCACAAACCTCTGAATGTTTGAAGATTTAAATGTAAAGCTCAGCCAAAGTTTGACTGGGACTATGCAAACAGAGTAATAATAGAAACAATAATAGAATAATAGAAATAATAGAAACAACTTTTAATCACAGAAATGACCAAACTCCTATCCATTATTTTTTGTTAGAAAAGAAACATGTAATGGACTGTAGACTCACATTCCATTTTCATTCCCATCTCAAGGCATTTTTTGAGCCGACAAAACTGGCAACGATTCCTGTGGTGTTTATTGATGATACAATCCTGGTTGCTACGGCAACTATAGGTCAGATTTTTCCTCACACTTCTTTTAAAAAAGCCTTTGCATCCTTCACAACTGACAGCACCATAATGACGACCTTAAAAAAGAGGGGGGGGGGGATCTAAGAAACTATGATGATTACAATAAAAAAGTACATTTTAAAACAATTTTTATTTATGCAATACTCACTGTTCAATGGGTCTGTCAGTTTGCTTTTAATCTTAAAAATTGAATTTTTATAACTCAAAGGGCATTCCTGGATTTTTTTGAGGTTCTACATCATAGTAGCACTGTTTTATATTATTGCAGTAATTAAATTAAGATGCATTTGGTGTGTAAGCCAGTTAGAGGCCACATATAGTCAGTCCTTCAGTTAGGATGGCAACTGGGGCTTGGATTGCAGTCACTAAATGATACAGTTGTAAAGAGTGATGTGACAACAACCTATCACTTAGCAACAGCAATTCAAGTAGTCCCAGATGTTATCATAACTCTAACATAACATAATTCCACCTCCCTTTAATAAACAGGAAGCAGAAGGAGGGGGCGGCTGAGCATAGGCTGTATATGAGTTGGGGATGTGCTATAATGCAGTGTAAGCGCAGGGTGGCCGGGAAAGAAAGGTGCTGATGGCTGTATGTCTATGTGTGATCTCAGGGAGGCCAGGGAAGGAGAGTGCTGGTGGGAGTGAGCAAGTGAGGGGGAGGGAGAACAAGGTGTGTGTGTTAGTCAAGAAAAGCTGAGGAGGAAGAGCCTTACCCAAGCAACTTGAGACTTTCCCCACCGATTTCCCCTTTTACTTCGCTTGTGGGAAGCCAGCAAAGAAGGTTGGCAATTGTAATCATGTGACTGGGGGATACTGCAACCTGTTTTAAGTATGGGCTGGTTACCAAACAGCCAAATTTTGTTCACATGACTGTGGGGACACTGCAATGGGTGGAACTTTGAGGACAGGTTATAAGTCCTTTCATTCAATGTCAATGTAACTTTTAACAATGACTGAATGAATGGTCGTAACTTGACGACTATCTATATGACATTCATTCATATACCTTGTCTGTTTGTCGCCATGAAAGCACTGAGAATGGTGAATAACTCTAAAACCAAGCAATAAAAACTATAAATCTTTTAACAGAGCCAGCAGCCAAAGTTATGTTAATGCTGTCACTTAAAGCAAAACACACACACTCTCCCTGCCAGTCTAGATTGAGGCGTGGCCTTTTCTTCATGGTTCCTTAATTAGGATATTGTTTCTTTCTTGATTGCTTATCTGATGCTATTTCCTGCTTTTTGGGGTTTTTTTTTGATTATATCTTTTAAATGGAACAGTTACAACCATCCTCAATTTAACTTTGTAACTCAACTTATGACCGTAGACATAAAGTGGGTCAGTATGTGACTGGAACTATTTTTATGACCTTTTTTGAGTCAGTCGTTAAGTAACTGCCATGGTAATAAAAAGAACCCATTGTTGCTATGGCTCAGGGCCAGGTTACCTTCGGGACAGCATCCTGCCGCATACCTCCCTACGACCGGTTAGGTCCCACAGAGCGGTCTCCTCCAGGTACCATCGACCAAGCAATGCCGGTTGGCGGGAGTGAGGGGGAGAGTCTTCTCTGTGGGAGCCCCCTCCCTTTGGAACCAACTCCCTCCAGAGATCAGGACTATCCCCACCCTGCTGGCCTTCCGTAAAGCAATAAAAACTTGGCTCTTCCGGCAGGCGGGGTATGAATGAAAGTTCTTTTTAAAATATTGATAGTATTTTAATGTGTTTTTTAAAAAATTGCTTTTATTGATTATATGTTTCTATACCTGTTGTTAGCCGCCCAGAGTCCCCCGGGAGTTGGGCGGCATAGAAATTTTAATAAATAAATAAATAAATAAATAAATAAATTTTTGCTGGAAACCAGAAGTGAATGCAGAGTTTTCAGCAAAAATGGCATTGAGCCACTACTTATGGAACCGGTTCCGTCCCATCACATTCGCCTGTATCACCCAATCAGACAAGGCAGATCCTGTCAGTTAAAGAACTCCTACTGGCAGGGTCTAGGAAGAGAGTCTTCTCTGCCGCTGCCCCCGCCCTTTGAAATATTCTTATCCCAGAGGTGAAGCGGGCCCTACTCTCCTGGCCTTCTGAAAAGGGGTTAAAACATGGCTCTGACCCTTTTATGGGGAGCTCAAAGGAGCACAGTCGTGGGGATTGGTGCGTGCCATGAGAAACCTCCCTTTGTCAACTAATTTTTAACAGGATTTAATTATTCATGGCTCCTTAAAAATGTTTATGTTTAAAATTTTAATTTTAAAATCTTAACGGTGTAATTTTCATATACCGTTTTATATTTTAATGTTTTATTTTATGCCACCCAGTGTCCCTCTTTGAGGGACATGGGCGATTCATAAATATGAAATGTAAATTAATAAATGAATATAAAATGCAGTCATTTGCAGTATTCTGCAAATGGCTGTAAATACAGGCGAGTTGCCAACATATGATCATGTGACAGCAGGGGGGGCAGCCATCAGAAATTCGGAACTGGATCCTTTTGGGAGGGCTGTTGTAACTTCAAAACGTCATTAAATGACTGCTTGTAAGTTGAGGATATCTGTATGTAAATGGGGTTTATCTCTGGCTGTTGATGGTTGATTTGTCAATGTGTTAAGTACCCAAGGAATCCCTAACATTTTTGGATTTGACGATCTTAAATATCGAGTTTCCCAATTGAAATTGTGACTGAATTTGTTGAGAAATTAAGGATCTTTCACCATGACACCATGTGTTCTACCAATTTTTTACATGTTTGTCCCGCATAGTGGTTGTTAGTTACCTAGTTTGGTAATCAAATATCTGAAGGAAAACAACCAAATTCAGAGGGCAATAAGAACCCAACAGTTAACTCTAAACTACACATATTCTTCAGTACTGCAACTTAGCTTTCCATGTTAATGTTATGAGTCTTGTGAAAACAGAACTAGAATCTTGTCAGAACTTATTCCTGTCTGGAGCATATTCTGATAAGGCTCCAGATTTGGGTGTGCAAGTGTAATGGCTTGTACCTGCAAAGTTGATTCTTGCAAAATATGCTCCCATTTTGCCTTGAAAAGTAACGATTGTGCAGACAGATAGTCCACAACGTATACCCATTCATTTAGTGACTGTCTGAAGTTGCAACAGTATTGAAAGAAAGTGACATGACCGTTTTTCGCACTTACGACCGTTACAGCATCCCCATGGTCACAGGATCAAAATCTTGGCACTTGGCCACTGGCATGTATTTATGACAGCTGCAGAATCCCAGGGTCACACGATCACCTATTGCGACCTTCAGAGAAGCGAAGTCAATGCGGAAGCCAGATTCACCTAACTGTGTTATTAACATAACAGCTGCAGTGATTCACTTAACAACTGTGGCAATAAAAGTTGTAAAATGGGGCAAAACTCACTTAACAACCGTCTTACTTAGCAATGGAAATTTTGGGCTCAATTGTGGTCGTAAGTCAAGGACTACCTGTAATTACTGCTATTAATAGAAATATGAATCCAAAATAAATATACAACAATAATAGTGGCTACCTCAAAAATAGTTTTGGCCATATTTCAATAATTATGTAAAAATAAACAAGCTTAACCTAACCATTACAAAAATAGTTTTAAATATGATTGCTTTATTGTTCAGTCCTAAAGAAAAGGTTGTATTTTATAAAGTTGCATTGTTGTATAAATGTTCCATTTGATATACAGATTACAATTTAATTACTTATAGTACTATTTATTTTTTGTTCAGATTTATCAACAAAGCATACAAATTTATTTCTCCTTTTAGGGTTTATGATAAAGCAAAATTTGAGAAACCTTATTCAGAGAGTTTATAGGAGATGAGGAGAAAAAAGTTCTGAATATTTCTCATTCTTGTTTGAGGCTTTAAAGAATGAGTCAGTGCTCTTTGCCTATTCCTTCAAAAAATGCTTACTAACTATGTCAAGCGGCTTTATCAAGATGCATTTTTTTTAAATAAATACTTATTGCACTAGTATTACCCTAGTATTCTCAAGGGTTTTTTTGTTCTGGAAAATAACCGAAGAGCTATGACTCAAGCAGAAAGAAGAACAATTATTCTGACAATATGATGGATAGTTGGTTTTAATAAAAAAAATCACTATTTATTGTGTCTTTTGCATTAACTCAATCAGGAGAAATATTCCTGTGAATTGCACAAAAACAATAGCAAAACTTTCGATCAAGCAAATTACTGAAATCTACAAACTGACCAATGAAAAATCTAGATAGTCAGCATTCGCCTTCTGAAGAAATCTGCACCCAATAAATTATTACATTGAAGAATTACACTGGTACCATTCACGGCCTCATCTTGATTTGAAAATCCCCTACCTGTTAGAATGAATCAGATAACTGAAAACTCAGTCAAAAGACAAAAATGAAAGGAAAGTTTCAATCTGTTCTTTAGAACATGTGTTGTATTAATTGTCTAGTGATTCTTTCTTCTGTCCTATTTTAAGCAGAGCCAAAATCACTGTGAGTCTTGTGCTCTTCACCTTACTTCCTTTGAACGTAAGTCCATTTTTTAAAAAATCAAATGGATTTTCCATGGAACCAAAAGTATTCAAACATTTAACTGAGTCAGTCTAAAATCTTCCCTGACATTATCTTCTATTCTTTCGCTCTGAGACCAAACCAGTACTTCAAAAATTAGACTTTGTCTCTTTAGTTCAGTGTGGTTCCCAACCTTTCTAATGCCGCGACCCCTTAATATAGTTCCTCATGTTGTGGTGACCCCCAACCATAAAATTATTTTGGAGACCCAGCGAACAAAGAGGCAAACAGGGAGGGAGGGAAGAGAGAGACTGAGAGATATTAGTACAGGGCTAGCCTGATCATATGGAGCAGGGCGGCGGCGATGGACCATGCTCCGGCACCACCTCCTTCTCCAGTTCCCTCCGGCTTAGCTCCTCCTGCCCCCGGTGGTGGCGCCCTCAGCACCAAGGCTGTATGATCAGGCTAGCCCTGCGCTAATATCTCTCAGTCTCTCTCTTCCCTCCCTCCCTGTTTGCCTTTGTTCACTGGGTCTCCGCGCCAGCCGAGGGCGAGAGGGCAGACAGACGATTCCGACCCAGCTGTCCTCCTTCCCATCGTCATGCACTGTGAAACTTAAGTGGTCGTTGGCTGGCCGTTCCCTCCCGTGATTCCCTTTCTCTTCAACACCAGTGGGAAGAAATTGCCACTGCGAGCAGGAGACAGGGGCGGCCACAGATGTCTTAAGAACCGCCTTGTAATCTCCAGCGCGCAATCTTGCGACGCCCCGCCCTTAGCTGATGCCGTTAAAGCTCGACCACCAGGCATCACAAACGCCTCTCACCGAATGGCACCTCTCCTGACCAATCGGAGGGCTCGGGTGAGTTGAGCCAATATGGCCAGGCTTGTGGCAGTGGGGGGGGGGAGCTGAGGATGCCGGGGCGACCCCTGGGAAATGGTCATTCGACCCCCAAAGGGGTCCCGACCCCCAGGTTGGGAACCATTGCTTTAGTTGTACCACTTTGCTTCCTTCAACACCCTATGAAATTCTATTGTTAGGCAACACAATTTCTATGATGTTGCCTCTCTCTACTGAGAACCACAGCAAAGTTCCTGGGAGCTCTGGAAGATATTCTCACTGCATATGTGACTAAAATGTGCACTTAGGGGCCAGAAAATCTATGGAAAATGAACAATATCACTATTACAATTGTGACATTAGTCTTCTAAGTCAGGTTTTTTTTAACTTTCTTGAAGAATCCCCACTGCTGCCAAAAAAGTTTCTTCTGTTTTTATCCTCACCAAACCTTACTTTCAGTTAAAGATTAGTACTGTATGAGTGTTTAGGCAAATGTGTTCTATCAACCAAGTAGCTTGGCATCTTACCTGATGCTTTGTCTCCACAGACAACACAGTACTCTACTACCTGTGGCCGCTGAACATCAGTTTTAGCTAATAAACGTTCCACAGAGGCAGAGTCAGTGACAATCTAAAATGAAACATTTAAAACTTTGTAGTATAATTTCTATTTGAAACTGTATTTAAAAGATGCTGCAAATTTTTAAACATAAAACACAGCTGTGCAACTGCAAAATAAACATGCAGAAAGGGAAGAAATAAGGAAAAAATTATATAAAAAAACAACAGTATAGCAAAGCCAGCAAGGGAAAGGCTTAAAAGTTTACATGGTAATTGATGGCATGATAATGTAAAGGAAAGTTATAGTGATTCATACACATGGCAGCCATCTACTAATTGCCTCAAGACAATGTAAACCACTGCCCCTTGCCTTGTTTGCGTAATATGACAATGTTGATCTATATAATCTTAATCACATCTTTAGTTTTGTTTCTATGTTTTGAGATCATCTGATTTTTGTTGAGCTGATAGTATTTTAGCAATATGACGTGGAGACTAGAATATAAATTCTACAGACCCATGCTAATTAGTTAAAGTATAAGCCATTTTTCTGCATGCTCTTAAGTCTGAATATCCAATATACGTATCATTCTTTAACTGTGGTGTTTACCTGTATTCTGCCTGGCACAATATTATCTGTGGTAGTAAAAATAAGTTGCTTGGTATTAGAACTCTCAGGTGTAGCTAATATTACTTTCCCTGTTCCAGTACCATCTGGACTAGCAAGTATAAATTGTTGCTTTGGGGATACTGATGAATCCACTGCTGTCACTATTTGAATTTTCTGCCCTGTTTGCTGGTCTGTGACAATCTATAACAAAAAGAAAAACATTATTGTGTGAGAATTTAACACATTAAAAAAATAAATTTAACAAGCTTTTCAGTTCACTTTTAAGAATTATATGCCATTATTTAAGGATGCTGTGTTTCCTGTTACCAAATTATGGATGCAGGTTACGCAAAAAAGAAAGAAATGCTATAGTAAAAATGGAAAGATTCTATCAACAGGTGTTTTGAATAAGTACATGATTACTCAAAATGAAACAAGAAACTGTCTTCAAACATGTACTGTCCACCAGTACATACAAATAGAAAAGAAGGCTCTCTCACAAGATGCTTACAAAAACATAGTTCCAATAATAAAATAAAACCTCTCAAGTAGTAGATCACTTTCTCATAGTAAATCTGCTCTTTGAATTACATAAAAGAAAATAAATAAATTAAAATGCTCTGTTATTTGATGCTACATATTAAGCAGAAAGAGATGAAACAGACTATATTTAGAAGACAAGTCTATACCTGAATACGTTGCGGTGATGATACAGTGGAATCTGTGGAGATTATCTGGATGCGCTGGGAAGGGCTGGTCATCACTGGAGTTTCAGATAAGGTTGACTGGACAGTTTGGACCTAGAATGATTTATGAAAAAAGACTTTACACATGGAAAAACAATACAATGAATATTATATAACTTAATATTTTATTAAATAATTGAAATCTTTTGATTGGGGGGGGGGGCTGTACAGCAGAGTACATGTTCAAAATTCTCCAAGTTATAAGGCACTAATTTTGCTTCCAAACTCCAAATAATGCCTTTCAAATCAGTTCCACAGGCTCTAAGGGCTTCAGAAGAGAAGCTGGTATGCTGAATGTGGTATCTATGTCATTTTATTTTTGCATTGTAGACTAGAACCTTCCATCAGGAAAGAAAAGTTTCAGACACAGTGCACTAATAAAACTGTTTTCATGCATTACCATTCTCTTAATAGGAAATTCAGGAAATTGAATTCAATTACCTGTCTCTTTGGATGCGTAGATAAGGATAGTTAAATATATATATATATATATATATATATATATATATATATATATATATATATATATATATATATATATATATATATATATATATATATATATATATATATATGTGGCATTGATTAAAAAGAAATATTCTTTAAAGGTAATAATGTAAACTATTTGGAGGTTATAGGACCTTGGAGACCAAAATATCAAGCACATTTTAATATATTACAGCCCAATGCTAAGATAAATGGACAATTAAATAATTATTAAAATTAGAATTGTTTTTAAATTAAGTTTATGGTCAGAAGACAAAGCATAGAAGGTAAAACTAAAATACTGCATGTATTAAAGCAACCAGAAGAATAAATAAAGAGCATTAAAACCAACCAAGCCAAAAGGAATAAAAATCACCTTAGAGGAAACAAATTAACAAGATTGCTATATAATTAACTGTCTTGCAGCAACAGCAATTACAAGAAATCTGGTAACCCTTCTACAAATATTTACTGAGCTGTCAGCTAAAAGAAAGCAAGTGATATTTCTGACCTTGGGTGACTATATGCCATCTCCTGTAAAAAAACCAAACACTTCAAGAGTACCTGTGAAACTGTTTCTATTTACTCTAGGGACAATAGGTAAAATCATTCTTGTGTTGGAACATTTCCAAATCTTTCTTCAAAGAGGATGGCAAAGCATTACCGTCCCATAAATGCTTTACAGTACTCTCTGGACAGTTTACAATGTCCACATAATTTGCATATTGCCCCCAACAATCTGTGTCCTCATTTTACCAACCTCGGAAGGATGAAAGGCTAAGTCAATTTTGAATCCTGTTAGGATCAAACTCAAGGTTGTAGGCAGACATAGATTATATCTGTGATACTGCATTATAACCACTGCACCACCAGCGTATTACATAAAGATAAAGAGTCTCCTATGAGATAGACTAAGAGTGTTTGATAAATATTTTGAATGAGAGAACAGTTTGCCAAACATAGTAAAACATGTAAAATAGAGGTTGTGGACAAGTTCCTGATAACAAGTTATTTATTTATTTATTTATTTATTTGTTTATATAGAAAGTCAGTTTGGTCTAGTGTTTAAGGCGTCAGGCTGGAAAGTGGGAGATCATAAGTTCAAGTCCCATCTTAGCCACAAACACCAGCTGGGTGACTTTGGCCCAGTCACTCTCTGTCCAACCTACTTCACAGGGTTGTTGTTAAGGGGAAATAGAAAGAAGGTATGTTGGATGTTTGCCATCCTAAGTTATTTGCAAAAAATAATAAAGGTGGGATACAAAATAAATAAATAATTATGGCTGCCCATCTCAAATTAATGACTGGGCATCTAAAATATTTTTTTTAAATTAAAGAGACACATAAAATAGCAGTCAGTGTAAAAACAGATCTGTCAGATGTATCCAATGTACTGACTCAACTCCACATCGTGACATCCAGGACTTTAAGGCCTTACGGAAGATTGATAAACTCTTTCTTTTTCATTTTGTAAATAAGACTTATTTAATTTAAATATCCTTTTGTTTTACAGTACTGACTATATTTGTCATTTCCAAGAAGATGGCAAGTTAAGAGACATTAGTCATCAATCTCCTTCCTAACTGAAGAGAGGTACTGTATGTTCTTAGTTGTCTCTTAGAACAGAATTGTAGGAAGGGGGAATTCCAAACACCTCCAAGAGAATATTATTTGGAACATTATTTTATATACCGGTAGATAAATGTGGTCAATTTAATAGTTCAAGTCAGATGGAAATAGTTAGGGATTAACAGACTTTCTATATTTCAATGGTGTGGCATCTATATCTACTTAAGGTATCATGGTAATCAATGGTTTGCTATAATAATATAAGGGAGTACATGCAAGACAGAATGAACAAGCCTAAAGTTCATGCAGTAAGATGAGTCTATTGTTTGATATTATGGGTCAATCTTGACATTCTACCAAAAATTATTTTCATGTTCACATGAAGGCCTAAAAAAATATTCAAATGTTATACATATGACAATACAAGCAAGCAAATGGAGCGTGGACTTCCTGGGTCACACACTACTTTACTTTTTGAAGTAAACTGTATCATGTGTTTTAAAAAAAACATAGCACCCAAATATTCAAATAAATCATCTTAATATCCTTTCACATAAATGTCAAAAAAGAAATCAATTATATATAGATATAAAAAGAGTTGCAGGCTAAATAAACTAACACACATTAGTCAGAATGCAGCCCGGAATTTTGGCTGTAAGATGTTGCACTATAAATCAAGGCAGCACCAATTTAATTTTATAACTTATAAAGCAAGTTACTATGCCCAAAAAGCAAATCACATCATTAGGCGAAATTTGAAGTTATGACAGAGTCCCCCCAAGGTATTTATGAGCCACTTCTGAAGTTCCAAGACTCTTGTCCCATGGTCATGTGATCACGTCAGATGTTTGGCAGGCAGCCCACATTTACGGTTATATGTAGTGTCCCATGGTCACATGATTTTGCTTGAAACTGGCATTTACTTCTGGTTTTCAGCAAAACTGTCCTGTAACAAATTATCGGTATGCTTAACAACCAGAGTGTTGTTACTTAATGCTCATGGCAGTTACTTCCCAATAATTGCATTCTTTTAATGGCCACCATAAAAAAGGTCATAAAATCGGGTCATGTGGGTGAACCATTTTATGGTTGTTATGACTTATGGATTATGACATTACGGTCATAAGTCAATGACTATTTGTAGTACTGTACATATTGAGAAAAATCCAGTTCCAAACAAAGTCTTTTAACTTTAAACACAAATATGTGCCTTTCACTAACTTATTTTAACTAGAAATACAATTAACAATGATCTCAAAAAAACACTTCATGAAATGCTATCTAAAAACGTTTAAGTTTACAGCTATAAATAGATGGGAAGTATCACAGAATGAGCCTAAAATGTCTACTATAGTCTATATTTTTATACAAAATAAGGTTATTTATTTATTTATTTTATTATTTGTTTATTTATTTTTTTGCTGCCCATCTTGCTTTGAAGTGACTCTTGGTGGCTTACAAGATGAAGATATTTAGGATAGATAAATTATTTGCAGCTTTTCAGCTTGGTCCTTGATGTTATATTGCCAACATTTTGAATTAAAAGAAACAGACCAATGATACAAATATATGAACTTGTATTAAAGTTGCCACTTATAGAGGAATACTGATTTTTTCCCAGAAGAGAAGACGGTTAAAAAAGCACAAGTACTTTTCATTCAGAAAGTTGCATGGCATTTTTGAAATGGACATGAAGTACAAGAAATGTCAGATGTGCCACTGAAGAATTATTTGCCACAAGCAATAACATATATCTAGCTCTGTTAAACAATTCACATTTGAAATAAAATATGCAAATATATGGATTTAGTTTTAAATTTTAATTTCAAATAAGTTTGTATTATGTGTGTGTATGCATGCATTAATGTGATGAATATAACAAACATTTTTTCTTACTAGTTCACCTTTATATATTTTAGTCTTAAACAGTCTTTGGCAACCTGCTTCTATCTAGATGGTTTTAAGAAAAACTCTCATCATTCCCAGCCACCATGGCCAAGAGTAGTTTTAGAAAGTACTAATTTTGGAAAGACTGCATTAGGCAATTTTGAAATAGGAAAGCACATAGTTTGCTTAGTACGAGATTTATTCTTAAGGAATGCAGTAATAATCTGACTTCAATAATACAAAATCAAATACAGTAATGTATTTTATCAGACAATGTTAATAATTATTGTGATTGTTATAAAAACAGTTACAAAGTATGAATTAACATATGTGTTAAGGAACATTGCTTACCATATAAAGGATATGAAGCAGTAAAATATATTAATAACTGAGAATTATGATTAAAACTTTAGTTAAAATCAGTATGAAAATAATGGCATATTCTAAACACTTAAAATATTCCTGATTTATAAATCCATTCATTTGGTAAAAATTATTACCAGTTTAAATTATGGTAAAATGTCATTTAATTAAAAATTATTAAGATAATGCATAAACAAATACTACCTATATATTCTATATATTCATCTAAAGAAGAATCTTATCTATAGTAATCTTAGAATTATTTGCTTCACGCTTGAAACTATACAGACTCCAATACTTACAGTGTCAAATCGTTCTGCAGTTTTATTTACATTTTTCCTCAGCAAAGATCTTTGGGCAAAACAATTGAAGAAAACTGAAGACATCAGTTTTATTCTATTCCCAGAGGTTGTATCTGAACTCTATATATAAAGATTCCAGTGATAAAATGACAGAATTATTTAAAAATGCCCTCCCCATGACCCTGTTCCTCTGAAGGTCAAGTACACTATCACTCCCTGTAACCAAGGAAGCAGAATCGACGTGTTCCTGCTGTTTTGCCAGCTGCTAAAGCAGTTTGTCTAATAATACAATTAATTTCACTGGGAAGGATGTACCCAGGTTACAGAGCTTTCTCCTCAGTCTATCCTGGATCCAACTATGATTATTCAATGAACAAAATAGTAAACTTCATCAGATAATAATTTTGTTATTCTCTGATACATTGCATAACAATAAAATGAAACAACAAGACAAACTTTTTATTGTATTTTGTTTATGAATCATCTACCATCTTCGCAGCTTATTAAATTAATCTTTTAAAATAGTATTTATTAAACTGCATGCCCATCAAAAATATATTAGAATTCATTTATAACTATCTCTAAAGTATTTATTGGAAAACTATAAATCCCCATTTTAACTCTTGGAAGAGAACTACTGTAATTTGACATATAATACAAAAATAACATACACTTCAGAAAACTATGCTGATTCAAAACTCAAATAATTAGTATGTTGCCAAAGTATTATTTTAAGAATTATTTTAATTTGGTTTATATGTAAAAAAAGTAGTCTATACACTGGAAATAAATGGAAATGTCCATAAAAGTGGATAATACAAATACAGTCATATAAATGATTCCACAAAGTACTGAATGCCAATATTGATCAGAATGGAGGTAATTTTGTTTTATTGCACAAATTCCTTAAATCGTTCATGAGATTGCCAAATAATCTTTTCTCTATAAACATCTGATTCTGACCTGCTAGTTGAGCAATGATATTTTTATCAGGAAGTTTGCCAATGTTCTCACCTTTTTGGACCACCATTCAGATATAGTTGAAAAAGATACCCTTTAAAACTGAAAGAAATAAGATCATGGCTTGGAAAGGTCAAATGATAGCTAGCTCCTTCCCATTTAGTGGCTATTATTCTTATAGATGCCCAATAAACATTTTCCTTCTCCAAGTTATCTGCATATTTACTGAGCTGAAAGGGCACTTTACTACATCAAGAGAAAAAGCAACAACCCTTTTCATGATGTTCATGATAGTCATGAACTTCAGAATGTGGACAAATTTTGATTATCAACTCTCTACTTTAGTATTGGGCAATAGAAAACTGTTACTTTCTTTTGCATTTTCAAAATGAACATCCTCTGAATTATCTGTGTAGGAGATACTTTGAAAAAGGAAAAGCTACTAGATATCTTTAAATAATAAGTTGCTACTATGAACCAGAAGGCTCACTTTGTAGTCATAGAATCATGTCAAAAGATGCATTTAGAAAACCTACAATATTTTACATGGAACATCTTCCAACTACT
Source organism: Diadophis punctatus similis (assembly GCA_023053685.1). Classification (NCBI taxonomy): domain Eukaryota; kingdom Metazoa; phylum Chordata; class Lepidosauria; order Squamata; family Dipsadidae; genus Diadophis; species Diadophis punctatus. Next base: position 209,823,166 of record JALIGW010000002.1, on the reverse strand, counting down.
AATCCTCTTGAAATAATGGCAAATGAAGTCAATAGTGTGGCCATTTTGGAGCTCAGGTATATGCAAAATAGTGTATGCAGCCACTAAGGCTTTATAAACTTTTTTGTTCATTAAGCCTATTGCTTCATCTGATTTTTAATGTTTGGAGAAAAATATTAGTTAGGAAACTGATTTACCACAAAACATCAGCAGTTAATATGACTTTTATTTTAAAAAGCCTTCTTGATCACACATAGGACCCAAAGACATTATTAAAAAAAATTAAAATGGTGCACAGCTGCAACCCAAGGTTTTTTCTGGAGGTATGTCTATCTGCTCAGCAAAACAAACAAACAAAAACCTCTCAACTAACAAAAAGCTCTACGCAAGGCAGCAAAAAGTAACCTCCACTATCTCCCTTCTCGTATATGTTTAATTTAGAAGCCATTTTGTGAAAAGGACAGGCTTTTCTTTGGTCATGTGACCATGGGATGCTACAAATGACTATAAACGGGGGCAAATTGCTGATCGCCCAAAATGCAATCAAGTGACTGGGGGTGGGGGGAGGACACTGATGTATGAACTTTATCTTTAACTTTATCTGAGTCATAAGTCAACCTAGAGAGGTCTATCATAATTTCAAACAGTTGCAAACTGACCAGTTATAAATCAAGAACTACTTGTATTTGCACATGAAGTCCATTTAGATTGTTTCTACTGAAGTCTGTTAAATCAAGAATGTTAGTGTATTTTATACCACCGCCTGTAATTTTTTCTTGGAAGTTTGGTTTGGAGTTAGGAGATGGATTTGTTTTTTTGCAATGTTTATTTTCTTATTACACATTTGAATATATGCATAAAATGGATGATGTCTAATGCTTGACTCTACAGAAACTCATTTTACAGTAGCCCTGACAGATGGCTGCTTAATTTCTGAAAATATGCATGGAACAAAAATGCTATTTATTAGATAACTGGTTCCAATGCTAGACTGTTCTTAAGAAGTTTTTTCCTAACGATCAAAACCTGCGTTCATAGAACCTGAATCCATATGAATCTTGCAGTCTGAGACAAAGGAGAATAAATTTTGACCTTTCTTTGAATGTTGAAGTTTGGAACTCAGCAGGAAACTTTTTTAGAAGGCATGCTCCTCTACATAAGCAAAATGCTGAAAGAATAAACTAACTATGCAGTAAAATGTTTCCCATATGTATAAATAAAATAATGGGGGTGAGTGGCTTTTGGATATAAAGTATTGGCTTAGCTGGCTATCAATAAATGCTAGCAAGCATTCATATTTGTTGAAATAAAGCTGGATTTATTAAGACCAAAAGTGATGCAGTGGACACCCTTTTGTGTGCCTGGAGGCTGCGGGAGGTCCGGATGGGGGATAAAGGTTTTCAATTGAACCCTAGTAAGATGAAGTGACTGTGTTCAGGAATTTATCATCTTTGGTCCTGGATGGGGTTGCAATACCTCAGAAAGAATCGCTGGGTAACTTGGATGTCCTCTTTGCTCCATAGATCCTGCTCAAAGAGCAGATGGCAGCCAGAAGTTGGGTCTTTTCTCAACTTCGCATTGTATACCGGATACGCCCCTTCCTGGACAGGGAGGCCCTCTGCTTGGTCACTCATGGCCTGGTCATCTCCCGATTGGACCTACTGCAATCCACTTTTCATGGGGATACCCTTAAAAAGTTTCTGAAAGCTTCAATAGGTGTGTGGAATGCAGCAGCATGAGCCTACTGATGTCCAGAGAAGAGCATGTAACACCTCTGCTCCACAAACTGCACTGTTGCCAGTTTACTTGCGGGTCCAATTCAAGGTGTTATTACCTATAAAGGCTTACATGACATAATGCCAGGTTACCTACAGAACTGCTTCGCCCCATCACATCAGCCAGTCCCACTAATTCAGACACGGAAGACATGCTACTGACCTCGTCATCCAAAGAATTTCAACTGGTGGGGTCTCGGAAGAGGGCCTTTTCTGATGCTGCCCCTGCATTGTAGAACATCTTGCCCTCATATGTGAGGAAAGCTTTTGGCCTTCCATAAATGGTGGAAACTTGACTGTATAGTTTTGCGTAGAGGCACAAGGGCCCACATTACCATGGGGTTAGTTAGCCCCATGAGAAACCCCCCCCCCTGCCTGTGTTAACAACTGCTAGCCTCCCCATCTTGGAATTCTGCATCTTTTGTAATTTTACAGTGTTGTTTTATTTAGTTTTTAATCTTAAATTCTATTTTAATGCTTAATTTTATTGATTAAATTGTACACCACCCTGAGCCCCTTTCTGAGGGAGATGGGCAGTTAAGAAATGTGTTAAATAAATACCGTATTTTTGGGAGTATAAGACGCACCTTTTTACACCCCAAAAGAGGGTGAAAACTTGGGTGTGTCTTATACACCGACTGTAGCCCCACCGACCTAGCCACCCCCACCCTTTGGCCTCTCTCTTCCAGAAATTTACCTGCTTGCAGCAAACAGGGAAGAGCCTGTTAAGACAAGCAAGTCTTTAGCAGCTTCCCGACCCCCAGCTGATTTGCCATGTGCAAAAATGAAACTGAAACTAGCTGCAAAGAGGCAAATAGCTGGGAGAGACACGCAGATTTTTATTTTTTGTTCAACTGGATGAAGGGGGTAAGTGAATAACTATAAATGTCTGTAGAATGTTCAAATTATTAGACTTATTTTTTAAAGACTGCTTTATTATTTGCTTTGCTGACTGCTTTATTATTTACTTTGCTGGCTGTGGAATTCTGGGAGTTGAAGTCCACAAATCTTAAAGTTGCCAAGGTTGGAGACCCCTGTTCTAGACAACTTAACAAAATAAAGAAGCTTTTTAAAATAAATGCTTGCTCTGAAGAGGCCCAGTGCTATTGTATCTTCTTTTAAATAATAGAAAATAATGTATACTTCCAGAAATTTTAATTAATTTTAACAGCTCTGTACAAGTATAGTCTGAAATGTAACAGTGTCCTGTTTAGTATTAGAGTTAAATCCTGACTTACCTTGGAGTAGATCTACTTAAATAATTGGGAGGAGTTAGTGTGATTACATTTAAGAAAACTTTGTGGCATAATGTACATTTCTCCAATTCTTTGCTATTTCTATGGGTCAGGCAAACATGCACAGAAATACACAGCAAACAAGTGTATATCATCTGTGCTGTTTGCTGTTTGGCAAATTGCTTGGAGACAGAGATCTTTTTTCCTTGTTTTCCTCCCCCAAAACTAAGGTGCGTCTTATACTCCGGTGCGTCTTATACTCCGAAAAATACGGTAAATAGCAAAATGAAACTTTAACACTATTAAGACATCCTTTCGTGTACTTGAATTGTGCAAAATCCCCCCCAGTCTTCTCTTTTCAAAAATTTTAATTTCTTGTAATACTCTGGGCTGCTTTTCTACAGTTGTACTTTTTCCAATGTCTGAATCCTGCTTGCACTGTGGAACACAGAACATGCAACAATTCTTGAGGTCTGAACAATGAACAATATAGCAGAACTATTACTTCTCAAAATTTGGTAGCTATGTTTCTATTGATTTAGACTAAAATCGTGCCTGCCATTGCTGCAGTCATATCCTTCTGCTCATACCCAGATTGTAACCAACTACTATCCCTAGATCATTTTTGCAACAAACCATGGAGTTCATTTCTTTCCTTATACAATGAATTTTGGATTTCTATTACATTTAATTCTGTTTTTTTTCTCAGCCCATTTCTCTGACACAAGACCATTTAAAATTATATTCATCTTTTGTAACATTATTATTCTATTCAGTTTTGCATCATCTGCAGTGTAAATGAGCATTTTCTTTATTTCTTCACCCAACTCATTAACAATAACAACAAAATAGGACCAAGAACAGACCTCATCCATTAATTCAGCCTCTTAGGAAATCATTAATAAGCATTGTTTGGGTAGGATTTTCAATTCAGTGATGTATTCATTTAACTGTCTTGCTATCTAGACTTTACATAACTGGATACCCATTTGGAAGTTAATCACTTTTAAAAAGATTTTATCTCAACTTTATTATTTTTCATAAATAACTCAAGGTGGTGAACATACCTAATACTCCTTCCTCTTCTTATTTTCCTCGTAACAACTCTGTGAGGTGGATTGGTCTGAGAGAAAATGACTGACTGGCCTAAGGTCACCCAGCAGGATTTCATGCTTAAGGCAGAACTAGAACTCACATTATCCTGGTTTATAGGCCAGCACTAAACCAAAATGACTCTCTTTGTCAATGGTTTTTTGAAATTAAAATATATTTAAAAATAAGGATATATTTAAAAGTATGTTGTCAATGTATTGTTGAAATTAGGAAATGGTGTCAAAGCCAGACTGGTGGACTTATGGTGATTCTTTAAATTTTGGTGATTCTATCCTCCAACCCAAAGAGGAGTTAGAATCAGAAGGACTCATCTTCCATTGGTTTAAATATTTACAATTGAAAGAAAGATTCAAATTAGATAAAAAGAGTTAAGGATTTGACTTTGTGAAAAATGAATTGGAAATCCTACTGTGTGGTAGTGATGAATATATTATTGCTAAGGTTTATAAATTGTTATTGAATTTGAGAAAATATGTAAAACATTGTATGGTTCAGTGGGTAAGAAATTTTTGATATAATGTAATGATCGAACAATGGGATAATATGTGGACAAAAGTTCTAAAATTTACACTAAATTATAATTGAAAAGAAAATTTTTATAAGATTTTTTATATCATTGGTATTTAACACCAGATAAGTTGTCAAGAATGTATAAAGGTATATCAAATAAATGTTGGAATTGTAAATGTAAAGAAGGGACATTTTATCATTTATAGTTGTCATGTGATAAAGCAAAGACATCTTGGAGTAGGATTCACATCTTAATACAGAATATTCTCAAAGTGAATACAAAGGTAAAACCAGAAACTTTTCTTCTGGGTCTAATGGAAAAAGACTTGGGGGGGGGAACTTTGATGTTATATATGTTGAAGGTAGCAAGATTACTTTATGCACAAAAATGGAAGGACACTCTGATGCCTACAATTGGTGAATGGTTGCAAAAGCTGATGGAGTTAGCAGATATGGCCAAATTGACTACTTTGATTAAAGAAAAAAAATACAATTACTTTTGTTTCTATTTGGAAACCACTTCTGGCCTTATGCTTGAGATGGGGAAAAAATGAAACTTTGATTTTGGGTTTTACCGATTAATAGGTTTGTTGTTACAGAAATGACTAGTTTATTTTATTATGTAAAAAATAAAAAGTTGAGGTTTGATGTTATTATCTTATTCTACTGCACCAAAGGGAATTGGAAGTCAATGCCTGTTTTTTCTTTTTTCCTTTGCCCCACACTTTTCCCTTCTCTTTTTTCCTATTATTTTCTTTTGTACTTTTGTATTATATATTATAAAGTAATAAAAAGAACAATTTGAATAGAAAAAAAAACAAAAAGGAAAAAATAATAAATTTAAAGTCACATTGTCAATGTGTTTTTGAAATTAGGATGTATTTAACATTCCACAATCTAATAATAAAATTACCTAATTAAAACAACTAAACTGGAAAGCTTTGTTCAAATTCTTTACGATTAGCATACCAACATGCTTATATGTTTCTTTTATGACCTCTATAATCTTCCTGTAAAACCTATTTATTATACCACAAATAATATTCAAATATCACAGATATCACAAGGAGGTAAGCCAGGTAAGAATTATTGTAAAGTAAATTATTGTAAAGTAAATTATTAAAAGCCAGGTAAGAATTATTGTAAAGTAAACAAAATTAAGAGATATAATTATAAGTTGCCAATTCTATTCAGTTTTTGTAAGGAGAAAACATGGGCAAATGTTCTCTACAATTTTCTGCCAGAAGTATGAGGCAATAGACTATATGACGTAGACATCTTTATTAATTTGATTCATGACCCTCCTAACAGTTTTTATGATCTGGGAATGAGTCAACTATAATTTTATAATTTGCAACTGACAGCAGAGAACAACTTGTGTTATTGTGCCTCAAGGACAAAAAAGCGAATATTTTGATTTAGAAAGGTTTTGAAGGCTTATTGCTCATGTCTAAAAGTTTTCATGTAAGTTTTTAACTAAGGTTGCTACAAGAAAAATGGAACGCATGGAATATGGTTGAAAACTCAAATGTGGCCTCTGTCTTTTACCCATCAGTCTTTCTGGCAAGCTGCATTAAAAAGATAAGGAAGGACACGTTTTCCAAATCTCTTAATGGACATTTTTCCCATACAAATAATGTCTATTAACACAAAAGGAATGCCTTTATATTTTATGAAGTAATAATCGTTGTAATATAAATAATTGCTACTTTAGAACTAATTAGTTGGAAACAGTATTTTCTTTTTAGAAATGAACGGAGAATACTGTAATATTATCCATCACTCACCTCAGCCACCTGCTGTGTCTCCACTATTTGCTGAGCCAGCACCTCCATATTGGTTGCCATGGTGAAAGATCATTAGAGAACCTGTTTGGAGGGATGCCAGTAACTTCTATCAGGCACAGTAACATTAGAAATTTTATCATTTTTATTACTGAGAATAATTACATTTATGCATAATTCTAACCGAACAGAAAGATGTTATAAATATTATGTAATGGTTTATGGCTGCACATATTTAAACATGATTGTTCTAAACATTTTTATTGGAACATGTATAATATGCTACACTTGTGATTTTTTAAATAAAAAAATATTAAATTAGCAAGAAATGGGGCTTTATAAATGTAGTCACCATGTTGCTATCAGAAATCTCTTGATAATATTTATATGTATTTATATGGAATATGAATGTAATATTAAAAATGAATAGTTCAGGAAAAATCAAGCCTAGGGCTCACTTACTATAGCTGCACGGTACACTAAGGTTTGCGTAGCAGTAATACTAATTGCGGTTCAAGTTTCTGTTCATCCCAAAGATGAACAATTTAATTACCCCTATAATGGCCACTCACCTTTCTGCCAATGCACAATATTCTAGAAACTTTTACACTGCTGGCATTCCTCAAATAAATATATTGTTGTTGTTACAAGTAGTCCTTAACTTATGACCGTAATTGGGACTGGAAATCCAGTTGTAAGTCTGCAATCATAAATTGAGGCACTCATGTGACTGTGATTAATTTTCCAGCCTTTTCTGTAGTGACCATTAAGCGAACACATTCATTTGAATGAGCATTTTTTGTCAGAAATTGGCAAAACGCCAGTTTGATGAATCACGGTCACATGATTGCAAAATGCTGCGACTGGTCATAAAGCTGACCTACCTGACATGTGATCACATGACCATGGAGGAGCACAATCATTTACGACAGATGAAGTGCTTTACAGGTTATAAAACATTTGTTCCATGGCTGTTGCAACTTTGAAAGATTGTAAAATGTCTGGTGTTAAGTCAGGGACTACCTGCATTTTGCAAATTACAACAAGAAGGATCAGCTCCCTTTGGCACAGGGACGGGCAACTATGGCCCCTTTACAGCAACATTATGACCTGTGGACTTCAATTCCCAGAACATGGCTGGCTCAGGAATTCTGGATTCTGAAGTCCATCAGTAAATGAGCCATAGTTGCCCACTCCTGCTTTAGCTTCTTTATTTCCCCAAAATGTCCCCAGTGCTTGTGAGGTGAAGTGCTAGAGACCATGAACAGAGAGAAGCATGCCTTCCATTTTCACTGTACTGTATTAGGATATAGAATCACTAAGTAAAACAACATGAAGAGAGACTTGGGACCAGTAGCAGTAAATTTTCTTTACTTTTATTCTGAAGAATTTAATACTGTCAGATATAGAGACAGCTATAAATCTAAATCAAGAATGGATTTATGTAAGGTTAGGAGGGAATGACAAACCACCTCTGAAAAAACCTCGCCAAGAAAACTGCAGGGACTTGTCTAAAGTTCTAAAGTCTCAAAAAAGCCATATTAAACAAATGACTATAGTGTTAAGACACCAGGCTAGAAACAGGGAGACCTTAAGTTCTAGACTCGCCTCAGCCATAAAAGCCAGCTCTGTAACCTTGGGCCAGTCACACTCTCTCAGCCCAATTCACTTCACAGGACTGTTGTGGCTAAAATAGGAGGAAGGTTTGATATATTTACTGCCTTGTGTTATTTGTATAAATAAAGGTGGGATATAAATAAATAAAATCAAGTAAAAACATCACAAACTTGCTTAATCATAATCCCATTATCCCGTTTGTGCTTTCGTTTCAGTTTACCAGGTAAATAAAATGATTTTAGTAAACGTTTGGCAAAATAGTAATAGCAATAGCACTTAGACTTATATACTGCTTTACAGTGCTTTACAGCCCTCTCTGTAGCCAACATAGCCAACATCTGCTTTTGCAAATTTCTTTTGCCTGTCTAGTCAGGCTAAAAAACTCTGTGTAATTTTGGAATGCTATGACTAGACCAGTGGTTCCCAACCTTTTTGTGATCGAGTACCACTTGGAGGTCCCATACAGTCGCCGCGTACCACCTGGTTCCAGAGAAACTAAATTCGATCAGATATCACTTCATTTCCATAATTGTACAAGTAGAACATGCAAACCAACTACGAAAATAACAACTCAATGCGAGGGCTGTATCTGCTTTTTCTCCACCAGCTGGTCAATGCGGGGCATGACTTTGCTCACAGCACATCGGAAATCATGCCCGGGCGCAGCAAAACGGTTCCGGCTCTTCGACTTGATGGTCATGAAGGCTGAGAACCCCTGCTCGCACTCTTTTTTGGCCCCGCGCATCCAGCAACTGGATTCTCGGGCCACTGGGACCAGGTGGGTGGCGTGTGGCAACAGTTGCAAATCGTTGCCAGATTATCTTGTGTTAGGCAGTAAACATTTTTGTGAAGTAAAAAATAACTAACTAAAAATCGTTCATGACCCCGAAAGTGTTTGCGTACCACCTGGAAGGCTCTCGCATACCACTAGTGGTACACGTACCACAGGTTGGGAACCACTGGACTAGACCCTTATTTCTTTTGCAAGAAACCAACAGAAAATTGCTCTGAGGGGACCAATAATTGTGTAGCCTGAATTTTACTTTATATTATAAGCTTTATCGTATAAAACAGGTAAGAGTGGTAGTAGAGGAAGAAGAAACCTCTCTTCAGGGAGATACTAATCACCTTCTTCAACCATGGAACCATTTTTTTCTTCGCCAACTGACAGAATTAGCAAATAAAGAAGTGATAGCCCTTACCTTTCAAATTTCCTTGCTCACACTAAAAAGAAATCTATGCACTATTTAAATCATAGCTGACCTTAATATCAAAATCTAAATAGAATTGGATAACTGTATTAAAAACTATGTTCACTTGCAGTAATAGTACATTTAGTTTTAAAAATACATTAAATATTGACCATATATATTAATCAGTCTTTCCTTTACATCAATAAAGAGCAAGTTTATGAGAGCAAACACATATCCACTCCAAGATTCTATATCCTGATCCATCTTTCTACTGCAATAGTTTTTTCTTTTTTGTTATACCCCATGCTCAGTACACCTGTATTTTAACAAATCCCAAATTTTTAGTATTAATTCAAATATCTATTCATATCTTTATTGCACTCCTTTTTCCAAAATTATGATAGCCACATCATAAATCTTAAAGCAAAATGAGACAATAGTGGGAGAAGGCATATTGTATTTGTACGTTCTTTCTTATTTATTTATGTTTATTTATTAAATTGATATAGCTCTCATCTCACATAAAGTGATTGTCATTATTTCACATAGTACTTCTAGCTTTAAAATGTAAATAGCCAATCTTTTAAAAAGATTATCTGAGATGTCCAGTAAGCATTAAAATATATTGTGGCAATAATTGTACCTTAAAAAGCAAAGAAATATATGTAATATTCTTTAAGCCAATATAAGCATTCCAAGTCTATTCCAAAGTCTTTCAAATAACTAATAACAATATTCTTCAACTGTCTATTAAAAATGATTGTGTTTTTGGATAATCAGTATTAACTAACATTAACTCTACGGTAATAGCACTATCTTGTGAATAATGGTAAAATTTTTGTCATTTAACTATTTAATAGTGTCAGATATTGACTGACTCTAAACAACTCTGGGCAATTCAAAATATCAGAGATCAAAATAAAAAGACAACACAGATAAACAAAATGGCCACTCAAAGACTTATACAGCACATCCATTCTAACCCCGAGTCTGGGAAAATATCTAGGTCTTTTTGGCCTTCCAGAATGCCATTAGGGCAGAAGCCACAGCGTTCCTTTTCCAGAAAGCAGGTGCCACAATAGAGATGATGAACTTTTCAGGTCCAGATAAACAGCATTATTTAATTGAAGGGAGCATACCAATTCTCTCAACTTGTACTGGCCAGGTAGAAACCTATAAGTAATCTATCAAGGAACCCGGCCCTATGCCATGCAGGGCTTTATAACTGACAACCAGTGCCTTGAATTGTATGTGTGAGCAGGCTGGCAACTAATGCAACTTGCAAAGCAGGGGTATCTCATAGTCAGACTAAGGCATGCCCATCAGTGCTCACACCAGTGCATTCTGGACCAGTTAAAGCTTCTGGGAGTTTTCAAAGAAAGCCTCATATTAACCACAAATGCATTGCAATATTTGAGTTCATAGGTGACTACATATAAGTGGCTCTTTGAAGGGTCTCTTCGAGCAGGAACTGTGAGTCAAGAACATCTTTGAATATAGATCACTTCGAAATGGGGAAGTGCAACTCCATCTAGGACTAAAAATGGAATAGCCATATGGTCTTGGTAAGATGAAATGAAGTCAATTTGTTCCCATCCATCCAAGACCTCAAAAGTATCAGTTGGTTGGCTCAGGATTGAAAGATGCAATTGGGCATTATCATTCCCGTATTCATACCAGACTGAACTGGCAAGTGACCTCAACCAGTAATTCTGTACAGATATTAAACAGGAAGGATAGTTTTGAATCCTATAGCACTCTACAGAGGGACCTATAGAAAAACCTGTCTTCCCCTCACTATGAAGACTGAACGGAATTGCCTACAAAGGAATGAATGAAATTTGGATTAATGGAATAAAGCATGGCTAAACAATGTAATAAATGTGTGCAAACACAGACTACTTGATCCAACTTGTTCTGCAAAGAAACTGAAAATAGAAATTAATTGTTCCTAGAGGAAACTAATTATAAACCTTAAAACTTGAAAAGTATGTGAAAGAGATGTCCTGCAAAGTGTATTGCTCAAAGCACTGGAAAGCTTGTATTGCTTCATTAAAGACCACCTCATTTGTATACATTTGCATGTGCAGGTAACATTTCCACTGGAACCATCAGCAAAGCAGACTGTAGTAATGTTAACAGCTTGCATTTTACATTTCAAGTTCCTTATTCAAGGCCATTTATTCTAAGAGAAATAAGCCTTGGTATTATGTTCACATAAGAAAAATTAGGTTCAATAATGGGAAGAAAATGAAGGAATGATTTAAAATGAGCACTCGAGTAGATGGCATTTGATATTTTATTCAATTACATGCTTAAAATATAATTATAATTACACTAGCACAAAATGACCAGTAACACATTAATAGATGAGAAACAAGTAATATACCGTATTTTTCGGAGTATGAGATGCACCTTTTTACCACCAAAAAGAATGTAGCCCCACCCACCCACACCCTTTGGCCTCTGTCTTCCAGAAATTTACCTGTTTGCAGCAAAGAGGGAAGAGCCTGTAAAGCCAAACAAGTCAGTAGCAGCTTCCCGACCTACAGCTGATTTGCCATGTGCTAAAATGAAACTGAAACTAGCTTGCAAAGAGGCAAATAGCTGGGAGAGACACACAGATTTTTATTTTCTGCTGAACTGCATGCAAGGGAGTAAGTGAATAACTATAAATGTCTGTAGAATGTTCAAATTATTAGACTTATTTTTTAAAGACTGCTTTATTATTGTTCTAGAGCCAGGGGTCTCCAACCTTGGCAATTTTAAGACTTGTGGACTTCAAATCCCAGAATTCCACAGCCAGCTTTGTTAGCTTTGCTGGCTGTGGAATTCTGGGAGTTGAAGTCCACAAGTCTTAAAGTTGCCAAGGTTGGAGACCCCTGTAAATCTAGATAACTCAACAAAATAAAGAAGCTTTTTAAAATAAATGCTTGCTCTGAAGAGGCTCAGTACTATTGTATCTTCTTTTAAATAAGAGAATAATGTATACTTCCAGAAATTTTAATTAATTTTAACAGCTCTGTACAAGTATAGTCTGAAATGTAACAGTGTCCTGTTTAGTATTAGAGTTAAATCCTGACTTACCTTGGAGTAGATCTATTTAAATAATTGGGAGGAGTTAGTGTGACTACATTTAAGAAAACTTTCTGGCATAATGTACATTTCTCCAATTCTTTGCTATTTCTATGGGTCAGGTACACATGCACAGAAATTAACAGCAAACAGTGTATATCATCTGTGCTATTAAGGTGCGTCTTATACTCCAGTGCGTCTTATACTTATACAAAAAGTATGGTAAATTAGCATATATTTTCATATTCATCTTATTTTAGTAAGAGCATTGTGCCTAATATTGCAATAAAACAAGATCTCCTTGCTCAGCTCAAGTTCTGGTGACCTCAAAGATACATCCACTTTTTTTTTTGGCAATGCACTAAAGTACTTTGCCACTGCCTTTCTCAGGGATGTTTTTTCAATCTCCTAGTTTAGTTCACAGGGGGAATTTCTGGTGGTTTTCCTCATCCAATTATTCACTAGGCTTATTTTTTAAGATATGTAACGCTAAAAGCGTCATTTATTTTATATTCTGCCATGGAAGCTTAAAGAAACACACCTAGCACTCCATCTTTTCCCCCTCATCACATGTTAACATGAAAGAGATTTGCTGGTCCAAAGCATCAACTTCCACGACTAACTGTAAACTTGAATCTGGGGTTTCTCGTGGTAGCTCTTAACTCCTATGCTACATTGGTTTTCAACCGAGTGCAGTGTTTTCTATCTTGTTCACCATATCAATTTTCTGATGAAACTTTATTTGCAGTTTTTAAAAATACACAGCAGCACCATCGTAAATAATAAAATTATCTGTCTCCCTGACTAACGGTTGTACAACACGAGCTGTCTATATTTTTAATGCCTCATACTTCCCTTCGACCGGTTAGGGCCCACAGAGTTGGCCTCCTCCAGGTCCCGTCGGCCAAGCAATGCCGGCTGGCGGGCCCAAGGGGGAGAGCCTTCTCTGTGGCTGGCCCCATGCTCTGGAACCAACTTCCACCAGAGACCCGAACTATCCCCACTCTGCTGGCCTTCCGGAAAGCTGTTAAGACATGGCTTTTCCTGCAGGGGGGGGTAGAGCTTAATTCACTCGAGCTCACCCCCCAAGTATGTATGATGTTGAATGCTTGGTGATGATTTTTTATATTGTGTTTTAATTTTTATATTTGTTTTTAATTAACTTTTTTAGATTTTGGTTATTCTTGTATTTTCTCACTGTTGTACGCCGCCCTGAGTCCTTAGGGAGTTGGGCGGCATATAAGAATTCCAAAAATAAATAAATAAATATTTTGACTTCAATTTCGTGATCTTGAATTCCAAGGAACGCACTTCCATGACAAAAGATACATGGGAAACATTAGTATCTACACTAAAAAAAGGGACGCATCTCAACTAAACCCACGATTAAAAAACGTTCATGATGTTTGATCACCTTCAAAACACAAACTCTCCTTTCCCCACGTTTTCCCTTCAACCAATACATTTTCATTAGGAAGACGGAAACCAGCTGCTTCGGCGCTCATTGGAGAGTACCACCATCAATCAACGTTCGGCCGCAATCTCTCAATACGGAGAGCTTATTGGCGAACACCACTGTCGCTCAAAGTTCGGCCCCACCTACTAATGCGGCGGGGGAGCAACTGGGAGACGAAAGAGCTTCCCATGAGCTAAGCGAGCCACAAAATGGCGGAGTTGGCAGGAGGCCAATTCCACAAGCTCCGCCATTTGTCTCCCTCCCCCCCCGCGGGCCTTGATGGCTCTTCACTCCGACGCCTTCTTTCCTCATACTCGGACGCGGGGCGCCTCAAACATGCAGGCCGCTGCTCTAAGCAACATGGATGGGTTGGGGGAAACGTCCGCAAAGATGGCGACGGGCTGCCCCGTATGCAAAATACCCGCCGCCCCCTCCCCTCCGCCCTCCCGGTGGCAAAGGTAAAAGGGTCGGGTTCAAGCCACTGCCTCCGCCCGCTCAGACTCCATCTTCCTTCCTCTTCGCTCGCGGTTAGACCGGCTGTGCGGCAGGCTCGCAGCCCAAAGCCGCCCCACGGCAAAGAAAAGAGTTGCGCCCAAGCCGCCAAGCCAGAGGCTCTTCTTTACCCACCGAGACACGCGCGGCCCGTCAGACGCTCCGCCATGCGGCACTGCTGCCCGCCCGCCTCAGCCCCAGGGCCGGAAAGAAAACCTCGGCGCCTGCAAGCATAAGGCGGTTTTTTACCTCAGGATTTGGCGCCAAGATAGCTTGGCTGTGGCTTCCTCCTAACTGTTCGGTGGGCCTGGTTCGTTAGCCCCCCCCTCGCGGCCGCCACCGCCTTCCGCCACGGAGGGGGGAGCGGAAGGCGGAGATAGCGGCACCGAAGGGGTTAGCGTAGGAGCTGGGGGGGGGGGGGCAGGAGGAATGTCGGTCGGGGGGGAAGGGAAAGCGGGTGCCTTTTGGCGAAAGGTCAGAGTTCGTGACCCCTCCAGGCACTGTTCTCTCCGCTGTTGCCGCCTGGGAGCATTCTCCTGCTTCCTCTTCCCAGTATTACGCCTGTCGCGGCCCCCTCCATCTCTCTTCTCCCCCCCCCCCACTCCGCCTAATAAGGCGGGGCTGGGCCAGGGGAGAGGAGGGGCTACCTGAGGTGGAGATGGCTTCGAGCTCTCCTGCGGCGGTATATTTCGTCCCCTCCCACGGTCCCCTAAGGTGGAGCGGTTTGAGGCGGGAAAGCAGCGTGGCATCCTTGCCAGGGCTAGGAGATCTACACGTATCAGGGAGGAAGGGGAAGCTGACTTTAAAGAAAAGCATCGGTTGTGGGCGAAGGAGTCGTGTTCGCTTTAATGGAAGTGACAGGGTTTAAATTCGGAGGCGGCGTCACGACTTTTCATCCCTTGCCCTCTCGATTTTGATACAGGTATAAGTCCTTGACTTATGATCACGATTGAGCCCAAAATTTCTATAAAGTGAGACAATTAAGTGAGTTTTGCCCCATTTTACGACTTTTCTTGCCACAATTGTTCAGTGAATCACTGCACTTGATAAGTTAGTACAATTATTTATTTATTTATTTATTTATTTGTGATATTTATATACCGCCTCATAGTGCAAGCACTCTCTAAGCGGTTTACACCATTAAGCAATGTATATATTTACATTGCCCCCAACAATCTGGGTCCTCATTTTACCTACCTCAGAAGGATGGAAGGCTGAGTCAACCCTGAGCGGTGAGATTTGAACAGCTGAACTCAAATGATCAGTCAGCTAAAGTAGCCTGCAGTACTGCACTCTACCTGCTGTGCCACCTCGGCATAATGATAATGATGTTAAGTGAATATGGCTTCCCCATTGATTTTGCTTGTCAAAAGGTCGCAAAAACGACCTTGGGACACAGCAACGGTCCTTAAATATGAACCAAATGCTAATTTTGATCACGTGATTGTGGGGATGCTACAAGGGTCGTAAGTGTGAAAAATGGTCATAAGTCACCTTTGTCAGTGCCGCTGTAACTTTGAATAGTCACTAAATTAACTGTTGTAAATCGAGGACTACCTGTCCTTTGCACCATGAGAAAAGCAAGCAGTCTTTCTTTTAACTTCCACATGGGTGGCATATTGATATTTCCACTAAGAGTGATGATTTGCACCCCACTTGCAGCCCATTAAGTTTTAGAAGGCAATCTGAGTCAAGTCTTGCGTCCTTGAGGTAAGAAGCACCCCGCTTCAACACAGTTTTGGGGGAAGCAATGCAAAAAATACCATATGAGCTGACATTGTGCCTCTGTGGACAAGGAGCCATTGAAATTAGCTCAGGTCCTGCTGTACTGCATCTTCACGGACTCAATTTATAACACTTTGCCTAATAAAATATCCAGGAAGTACTGATCTTTTTTATGTTCAGCTACTGTTGTTTGATCAGTGTGAAATAGTGTGGCCAAATTCTGCTATGTAGTATGTAAAATTAGTCAAAATTTAACTGGCCACTGTTAATCCACCACCAATTGCAATGTATTTATTCTGTCTTTTATTGTTATTGTTATCTTTTACTATTATTGTTTTAATGCTTTTATTTGCTGCCCACTATTAATCGACCACCAATCGCAATACATTATTCTGCCTGTCTTTTATTTTTGTTTCTTACTATTATTATTGTTTTAATGCTTTCATTTGTTAGTCTGTGACCATAATAATTGATTGATGTAAGAGGCATAGGCAAGATCAGGCCTCTTCTATTTACTGGCCAATTTGCAGCACATAATTTGCTCACTATTCTTAAACCTTTCTTCGGAAGAAACACATAGGGCAGGAGCTGCACCCTCTCCTTTTGAGAAAGAATTATGCTACTATTCTACACTCCATGAAGAACATAGATTTAGATGAAATTATGACTACATTCTGTTCTGTTACAGTTCACAAGCAGAATTTTAACTGGTGGTGGAATTTCAACTAGTTGTGGGAGCTTTCTGGAATTGGAACTATTGGAGCCACAGGAGGCACTGGGGTTGTCTTGGCTGTCTGAGGCTGTTAGTGTAGAATGCCAGTCCTGAGTTGATCAACTATTCTTACTGTTGAATTATTTAATGAATTAAATGCTTCAAGGCATTTAGGCACAAGTTGATGTTGATCAGAGCATGCCCAGAGTAAATGAAATAGAAGTGTGCTGCTCTGAGTATGGTCCAAGACATTATTTAACTAATTAATACATGGTGTTTTTTCTTAGCAGAAATCCAGGGGGGGAGAGGGGGGGAGGCAGTGAAAATATGTTATGCTTTATAACTATTGTGTAGTGACATAAATTCCAGTCCAAATTGCCATTGTAACCCAAGAACCACTTGCAAATTAGTTTAATAAACAAGTATCCAAAGTAATAGGAGTCATATCTCTGTATGTAATTCTATAACATCCAACATCCGTAAATCCTCAACTTACGACTGGCCATTTAATTGTTCAGTGCTATGATGAACTTCCCCAGAACTACTTATGACCAAATTTCTAAGTAATGATAGTTGAGCACACACTTCCCCATAGTCACATGATCACATTTGGGGCACTTGGGGACTGGTTCTCCTTAATAACTGTTTGCAGTGTCCCGTGGGGGGGTCACATGACTGCAATTTGTGATGTTTTTGCCAGTTTTTGGCAAAAAAAATGCCCATTGGAGAAAATGGATTTGTTTAATGACCAACATATTTGCTTAACAACCTCTGTGTTCACTTTATGACCACCTCAAAAAAATCAAGTCCAGTCAGGTGAAACCTTGACTTAGGATCGCAATGACTTAACTCTAATTCTGGACTCTTATGGTTGTAAGTCAAGGACTACCAGGAAATATTTGATTAAATAAGATTGTTTTTGTCACAAAGCAAGTTTAAATATATTCCTAAAATGCAGTTGCTGAATGCATAAGCCCGTTATTTAGTCTATACAAAATAATACCAAATTATTTTCTTAAAATGCTATAAAAGTGACTACAAATTCATATTGCTGAACTACAGTAGAGTATGTGACCCAGGAATTCTTGCTTCTCATAAGGGTTTCATGCACAACTCCATGCACTCTAGCAAATAGGCTCCATAAAACTCAACAGCACTGTGATGTGATCAATTCATTGTCAATTGTACTTTGTTACCTTAATGTGTGGTTATTTATTTTTCCTGCATGTTAACTTTTACATTACATTTTTTGTGCCACTGGTTTTACATCCATGGGTTTAATAAAGGTACATATTCCTTTTTTAAAATAAACTAATGGCTTTGAGTGGTTTCTTTAACACATACTCTTAGCTTCCATGAGAAAATACAACATGAAGAAAAATGAATAGGAACCTAGAGTTTTTAGTGCAGAATGGACAAATATTTTTTCTCCACAGAAAAAAAATTGTGTACCTTGTGTGTCATGAACCAATAAGTATCCCTCTCAAGATATTATATCCTGACTACATTTAGCGACAAGACTGTAATGGGGGAGGGGGTGACATTACAATTGCTATTATATTTAAGTGACCTTTAAAGCTTCAAGGGAAATTTATTTATTTATTTATTTATTAAAATTTCTATGCCGCCCAACTCCCGGGGGATTCTGGGCGGCTCACAGCAGATATAGAAACACATAAAAAACAGTTTTTAAAAGGAGCCATATTAAAATACTATCCATTAAAAAACTTTCATTCATACCCTGCCTGCCGGAAGAGCCAAGTTTTTATTGCTTTACGGAAGGCCAGCAGGGTGGGGATAATCCTGATCTCTGGAGGGAGTTGGTTCCAAAGGGAGGGGGCTCCCACAGAGAAGGCTCTCCCCCTCGGCCCCGCCAACCGGCATTGCTTGGTCGATGGGACCTGGAGGAGACCCACTCTGTGGGACCTAACCGGTCGTAGGGAGGTATGCGGCAGGATGCGGTCCCGAAGGTAACCTGGCCCTGAGCCATGTAGGGCTTTAAAGGTAACGACCAACACCTTGAATTGGATCCGGAGACTAATGGGCAGCCAATGCAGCTGGCGGAGAATTGGTGTTACGTGGGTGCATCTGGGTGCACCCACCACAGCTCGCGCAGCTGCATTTTGCACCAATTGCAGTCGCCGGACACTCTTCAAGGGTAGCCCCATGTAGAGCGCATTGCAGTAATCCAGCCGTGAGGTGATAAGGGCATGAGTGACTGTGAGAAGTGCCTCCTTCTCCAAGTAGGGTCGCAATTGGTGCACAACATCATGTAGATGTTAAACAGGATGGGCGAGAGGACCGAGTCCTGCGGCACACCACATAGTAGGGGCCTAGGGCTCGACCTCTGCCCCCCTGTCAGCACCGACTGCGTCCTGTCAGAGAGGAAGGAGGAGAACCACTGCAAAACAGTGCTGCCCACCCCCACCTCTCCGAGACGACGCAGAAGGATACCATGGTCAATGGTATCGAAGGCCGCTGAGAGGTCAAGTAGCACCAGGATGGAGGAATAACCCCCATCCCGGGCTCGCCAGAGATCATCCATCAGGATGACCAAAGCCGTTTCCATACTGTAGCCGCGCCTGAAGCCTGATTGAAAGGGATCCAGAAAATCAGTGTCATCCAACAGTCGTAGGAGCTGGAGCGCCACCACTTTCTCAACAACCTTCCCCGCGAAGGGAAGGTTGGAGACTGGA
Source organism: Diadophis punctatus similis (assembly GCA_023053685.1). Taxonomy (NCBI): domain Eukaryota; kingdom Metazoa; phylum Chordata; class Lepidosauria; order Squamata; family Dipsadidae; genus Diadophis; species Diadophis punctatus. Next base: position 209,803,804 of record JALIGW010000002.1, on the reverse strand, counting down.
CGGAAGTTCTTTAAATCCGCCGGGTCCAGGGAAGGCTTCTTGAGGAGGGGTCTCACCACCGCAGCTTTTAAGGGCCGCGGGATGGACCCCTCTCTCAGAGAAGCGTTGACCAACGCCTGGAGCCAGCCGCGTGAAACCTCCCTGGTGGCCGAAACCAGCCAGGAAGGACACGGGTCCAATAAACAAGTGGCTGAGCTCATCGCTCCTATGGCCTTGTCTACATCCTCAGGAGTCACCGGTTCAAACCTATCCCATATAACCGGACTAAGACCTGCCCCAGTCATCTCGGCCTGTACTGCCCAATCGGAGTCCAGGTCTGTCCGAATCTGAATGACTTTATCCGCCAGAAACCGAGAAAATTCCTCAGCTCTACCCTGCAAGGGATCTCCGCCTTCCTCCTTAGCAAGAAGGGTGCGGGTCACCCTAAACAGGGCGGCTGGGCGGGAGTCAGCGGACGCAATAAGAGCGGAAAAATGCGAACATTTTGCCGCCCTTATCGCCACTAAGTAAGACTTAATGAAAGTTCTTAAAAGTGTCCGGTCAGACTCAGCTTTACTAGATCTCCATCGTCGCTCTAGGCGTCTCTTGTGGCGCTTCATCTCCCGGAGTTCCTCGGTAAACCAAGGAGCCCTCCTGGATCCACTTTCACGGAGAGGCCGCAAAGGCGCAATCCGATCCAGAGCCCCTGCTGCTGCCTGATTCCAGGCCGCAACCAGAGACTCGGATGAACTGTGTACCAGGGATTCAAGTATTTCCCCAAGTTCCCTCTGGAATCCCTCGGGTTCCATTAGGCGCCTGGGGCGGAACCACTTAATCGGTCCCGCCTCCTTGCGGTGGAGGAGTGGTGCCATGAAATCCAACCTCAGAAGGAAATGATCTGACCACGACAAGGGTACTGTGACTAAACCCCTCAGCCTCAGATCATCTCTCCACTGTCCCGAGAGAAACACAAGGTCAAGCGTGTGACCACCCTCATGAGTCGGACCCTGAACTACTTGGGTCAGGTCCATGGTTGTCATGGAAGCCATGAACTCCTGGACTGCCCCTGAGGCTTCGCCGGGCGATGGCAGATTAAAATCCCCCAGCACCATCAACCTGGGGAACTCAATCGCCAGCCCTGCAACCGCCTCGAGCAGAACAGGCAGGGCCTTTGCCACGCAGCTAGGAGGCAGGTACGTTAGCAAAAGGCCCACCTGAACCCCTAGGTCCAACTTCAGAAGGAGAGTCTCACACCCAACAATCTCCGGGGCAGGGCTCCTTCGAGGACACAGATTCTGGCGAGCTATAATAGCCACTCCTCCACCCCTTCCCTGGGCTGATGCTGAACCGAGAACCCGTCCGGGCATATCTCCGAAAGGGGCACCCCCCCCTCCTGGCCCAGCCAGGTCTCGGTAATGCATGCCAGGTCAGCCCCCTCTTCTAGGATTAAATCCCGGATAAGGGGGGCCTTGTTGGTAATCGACCTGGCGTTTACCAGCAGCAGCTTGAGCCCAGGGCCCTGACATCCCTGGTTATTGTCAAAAATTGTCAAAAAAATGTTTTGTACAAGGCAACTTTTAAACATCTATGCTGATTGCTTTGTCCAGGTTATGCCCAGAAGAGAAAGAAATAATTGATAATGGCTAATCCCAAATGACTCTTCAAAAAAACAAAGCTGACTCCCCCCCCCCAAAACTTACTGATCAGTTGTGAATTTTTTTAAAAAAAATCTCATTTATTAGCTGTTGATGAAAACACTGACACAGCACAATTACTCATTTTTATAAGAGGACTCAACACAAAGTTTAAAATTACTGAAGAGCTTGTTAGAATGTGCTCCATACCAAGTTACACAATTAGAAAATTAATTTGTGATGAAGTCATAAAATATCTTAAAAGAAATATTGAAATGTGATCTGAAGAATTTGACAACAGAACTTGGGTACCTGCTCTTTACCCACCTGATTTCTTCAAGCAGCCCAGTTTGGGGGGGGGGGCTGTTGTATGAGTGGGTTCCGGCAGTGATCAGTTTTTCCTTGAGTAAGGAAATTATTCCTTTACATCTTAAGGCGGCTTTGGGTTGTCCCCTGCTCAAGAAGTCATCACTGGACCTCATACTAGACAATTTTCTTCCAATATGAGCCATGGTGGTGCAGTGGTGAGAGTGCAGTACTGCAGCCCAAGTTATTGTTTCTTTCACAACTTCTTCCATTTTTACCAGTAGCAAATAGTTATATAGTCTTTTAATCATTTTTTCATCTGATCCTATCAGTCTCATCCAGTTCTGATTTTCCAAAATTAAAACCATATTCTTTAAGATCCTTTTTTTGTCTTGATTGTATTTGCAAATATGTATACCAATCTAACTAAATTCCTTGCTTTTCTAAATCTTGCTTTTGTTTCAGTTCTCCTTTTTCTGTTAGAATGTCCTATCTAATAAATATTTTGTATATTTATCAGTATTGGATATGTCAACGCTTCCCTAGTTGAAAGCCACATTGGTATTTCTCTGTAGTGTTTTTCTTTTACTTTCTCCCACACAGTTAATAAGCTATTTCTTACATAATACCTCTGGAAATTTATTTTATTTATTTTTATTTATTTTGTGAGATTTATATACTGCCTCACAGTGCAAGCACACTCTAAGCGGTTTACACCAGTAAGCAATGTATATTTATATTGCCCCCAACAATCTGGGTCCTCATTTTACCTACCTCGGAAGGATGGAAGGCTGAGTCAACCTTGAGCCGGTGAGATTTGAACCGCTGACCTGCGGATCAGTGTCAGCTAAAGTGGCCTGCAGTACCTGCCTCTAACCGCTGCGCCACCTCGGCTCTTAAATATGAGTGTATTCTATTTTTCCTGTACCATAAAAATGCATGCCATCCTAATTGTAAATCATGTCTTTCCAAAGTTAACAACCTTATATTTCTCAATAAAACCCATTCCTTCAACCATGTTAGCACTGCTGCTTGATAGTAAATCTCCCAGTTCAGTAGATCACATTTTAACATTTATTTTTGCTTTCTTCCCCTGCCATATATATTTCCATATTGCTTTATTCAATCCTTCAAAGTATTTTTTCTCCAATTTTATCGGTATTGTCTGGAATAAGTACAAGATTCTTGGCAAAATATTCATTTTAATTAATTGCAATTGAATTAGAAAAATGGCAACAGCTATGGAAAGAAATTACAAATTAACAATGGCAATAGCATATAAAGAAAATTTGTACAAAATGTTTTATAGATGCACATGTCACTGGAGAAAATAGTGAACATGTTTAAAGATAAGTCAGCAAAATGTTGGAAGTGTCATCAAATTCCGAGATCTTATTATCATATGTGGTGGACGTGCACAGAAGCAAGAAATTTTTGGACTAAAATACAAATGGTTAGAAAAAAATGATAAAATGTAAGATAGAATTAAGACCAGAAACATTTCTATTGGGTATCTTACCAGAAAAATATAGTAAAGAAGATACCTATTTGGTAGTGCATATAGTAACAGCAGCGAGAATAGTATTTGCACAAAACTGGAAAACAGCGAACATAACTGAAGGACAGAATAAAAAAAAATTCTAGATTGCGCAGAGATGAACAGATTAACATTTAGATAAAAGACAAAGAGGAATCGTATTACAAGACATGGGGAATATTTTATGAATGGTTGGGAAAAAATATGAATGAATAGAGAGAAAATAAAAGTGAAAGAAACCCAGATGACTCACTTGAAACAGAAGAGGGGAGGGGGAAGGGAAATTAGAAAAGTTATATTAGACAAATATACATTAAAAATGGAATATATTAATATGTGAAAAATGTGAAGAAGAAACAGAAAATAGGCATTAAACAAGTAATGGATTGAGACCACTGGAAGGCCATCCCGAGATTTATTGGAATAAAAGAACACATAGGAGAGAAAGAGAAAGGTGAGGAGGAAAGAAGAAAGGGAGAGCAGAGGAGGCTAAGGAGGGGAAAAGGATAGGAGAGAAGGGAAGAGGAGAGGAGAGCAGTAGGAGAGAGGAAAGGGATGTAGAGAAGGACAGAAGGGAGGGAAAGGAAAGTAAGGGTAGAGGGAGGAGAAGAGGGAGAAGGGTTGTGGGAAATAAAAAAGGGGAGTAAGGGATGGCAAAAAGCAGTCTCCATGGTATAAAAATAATAATTGTCTTAATGAAATAGAAAATATGTAATAGGAGTATTGTATTACTATTGAGAAAATGAAATGGTATATTTGTGATGTAAAGATGTGAAATGAAATAAAAAAATTAAAAAAAAGTGCAGTACTGCAGGCTACTTCTGCTGGCTGCCTGCAATTTGGCAGTTCAAATCTCACTAGGCTCAAGGTTGACTCAGCCTTCCATCCTTCCAAGATGGGTAAAATGAGGACCCAGATTGTTGGGGGCAATATGCTGAACTCTGAAACCGCTTAGAGAGTGCTTGCACTATGAGGTGGTATATAAGTCAAATAAATAAATAAATAAAAAATAAATAAATAAATAAATAAATGGATGCCCACATCATTATACAACATGGTGTAAAGGTCCCGTATTTCTGAAACAGTTGCTGACTGACTTCAGTCTTTGAGTCTACATCAGAGCCAACAATCTATGTCTCTAAGTAGCTTTGAATCTTGTAGCAAAAGGTTCTTCAATTTTAGGAGACCATTAGGCTGAGTTGCATGGGGGGGGGTTAAATATAAGAACAGAGAAACTTAATGTCCCAGACTTGGGAGTTCAATTAAGCCCATTTGAAAACAGCTGTAGGTTTCCTGCCTGATTAAGCTTAGCCTCTTCCTGTTGACAGGCTGTGGGAAGAACCTCAAAAGCAGGAAAAGGCTGTTGGTTGCCTAAACATGATTCCCCATCCATTTTGAAAAACCACATTGAAATGTTTTTTTTTCTGGAAAATAACTCCTTGGTCACTTCTACATACTGTAAACATAATTAACCTGTGAACCATTGACACAATAGAAAAATACTAACAAACTTCTACGGACTTGGTCTGTTATTTTATTTTTCATGTTTCTTAAAACAAAAATTAATATATTTTTACAACAATTTTGAGTAGTAGTTTTTTTCCTGTAGACTTAATACAACAGTTAATGCCAGCACCAAAATGTCATAAGAATTGTTCTGTACTGCATGTTTGGTTTTCAGTCTTGCTTACAGTGCTGTCTGAAAACACTTGAGTACAACAGATTGCAGCTTTTGTTACTGATTGGGTTACATTTGGTATTTAAACATTGCTTCTGTCAGTGCATTTTTATTTATTTATTTATTATTGCAGTCTTCCATTCCTTTTACATATTGTAAATACTGTAAGTAAGGTAACAAGGTCAAATTCATAGCCTGTCACCCAAGCGAATCCTAAAATTTTATTTTCATATTTCTATACTGCCATCATGAACTGAAAAAAAAACTGATGTTGAAATAATGAAATGGTAAAATTTTATATTGTGTCCCCCCCTCCCACCAAACCGGGCCATTTACAGTCCTGAATTGAAACAAATAATTGAACAATTCATTTGAAAAACAAAATGTAAACCTTTATACAAAGAGGAAACAAACTATTCCAGTTCAAAGTTTAATTAGCAGTTCAGGTCATGGCCCTGAATATAAATACTAGAGATATTTAACAAGTGTTATCTTACTGTACATCTGAAATCGTCAAAGACTAAAAAATAAATGGAAATCTGTTTCTTGGAAAGGTATTAAACCTTGTATTTTGAGAGTGTGGTGTTTTCAAGATCCCTATCATCGTCATCATCATCATCATCAACAGAAATCTCACAAGCTTCATCATGGCAAACAGAATTTTATCAGTTATGCGATAATATTAGTTATGCTGTTAGATCAGCACAACATTGAAATCTCCATCCTAAACACTTTATTGGTAGCAGAATGTTTCTGCAACAAATCATATATCACATTAGTGTTGCTCTATTAGGGTTAGGGTATAAACATTATTTGGTTATAAAACATTTTGAGACAAGGTGGTCTATGCCCCTTTGATTGATGGTATTCTGCTTCATTGTGCCAAGCATTTGGTGGTTTGGGGGTGGTTTGGGACCTGTGTTGATATAAATGAAGTCATCTTCTGCCATGGGTTCAAGCTGCTGCATTCTTTGGAAGGCTCACATGAGTGTTTCAGACTATCTGGGCACGTGTGGTGCACATATCACCCATTGGTTTTGTTTGTAGTCTCAGTGAGTCTCAAGTTTGTAGTTTTTTGTGGATGCATTGCCAGCTGAGGGCAGCCTGGAAGCAACTCTGCAAATTTTCAAGAAGACACAGCTGCTTTGCTTTACAGTAATGTTTCAAGGAGGAGTGTTCTGCTTACGTTTATCATACTTTGCAAGTCATCTTTTTGAAATGCTTTGCACCACCCCGTTCTATTTAAAACCTGGCCTTTAGGCTATGCACATAATCTAAACTTTAATGAGAGCAAAACTTTAAAGACCTTGATTACTTGTACTCCCTGGAGCATAATGTGTCTGCTGTCATAGAACATCATAACTTGGTTAACGAATTAACCGATTAACTCATATTCAGGATTGTGAGATACACTGGACTGTAAACTAACTGATCTGAGTTATTTTAGCCATGCAAAAGCAAATCAAGGCCAACACTAATTCAGCATTTTGTAAAAATGCAGCTGTTAAGACTTTAATTGATCTGGTTAAGCATGTTGTATGAATGCAGTCAGGAGGTGCAATGGCTACTGCCAAACACCATCCATGTACTTTATTAGAAGTAGTAGTTATAGCAACAACTACAGTATGCTTGCATTTGATCAGCTGGCTAAATACAATGGAATCTGAATTATCATTTTTAGCTGATAATAGCATTAACAATATTGGTTGCTCCAATATTGGAGACTGACATCCTATATAACTGTTGAAGATAAGATTTAGGCAAGGCTTTCCAGAGCTTTTCTAGTTTACTGAATAAATATAGCTAAATGCTCTTCCTTTCTGAAGTTGATGCCTGTTTTGGGTTTAGAATTATGTTTTAGAAATAAGATTTATAAATAAGATCTGCTCTTCTCTGCTATTAAAATAATATAATTTAGATACTGTAAATCAATTTTAAACAAACTGTAAAGGCTTATAATAAATTAATGTTTCAATATCCTTTGGAGTAGAAATTGGTACAGTCTTCATAAGAACTGGATTGGAATTTGGAGTGGATTAAGAGTCCTAATAAGCAAAGCTAAGCTGTTACCACTGTTTATGAGAAATACTATACAATTACCATAGAAGGTCTATAACCACTAAAATGCCAGCTTGGAATGGATTTTCACATACTTTCTAGGGTAGAAATGATGTATATCCCTTCGTTCTAGCATTCTTAACTGCACGCCAGTGTAAACCTCTTTTAAGAAAGAAGAAAGGAAACAAAATTTTAATGTAAAAAACCCTCAGTTTTATGACTGGCACAAATTGTTACCTTAAAGAAAACAAAACAGAGTTATGAGTAAACAACTCTTTTAGAAGAAATGCATATGTTTGTTTAACTTCTTAAAAACATGGTGCAACTGTTAGATGAGAGCACAGTTTATTGATGAACCTGCAAAGATAAAAAGAGTCCATAAATATTCCCTTTGTTTTGTTTCCATCAGCAAGGAGATAGGTTTAAGAATGGAAAATTATAGGCTTCTACATATTCTTTTTCATATGTTTAGCCAGATTTGGATTATATATATTGTTCTTTCCAATATATGGGTAATCTTGCGTTACATCGGAATCTACTTGGATGATGCTATAATATAGATGCTTCCTCCATGGCTTCAATCCATCTGGGGGGGGGGAAAGAATCAAAAATTTATTTTTAAGTAAGCCATATGAAAATACGTCTTTGTTTTAACAAATGTTGATTTTGAGAATTGTTGAACTCTATTTATTTATCATCTATAGTGGGAAAGCCAGCTGTTTTCCTTGTTTGTTAACTAGAATTATAAAATAATAATAAAAAGAGATCTATATGCTGCGGTAAGTATATGGAGATATGCAAATGTAAGTTTAATACTACACTTTTTAAAACACGTTTATCATGTAAGGAATTGCATTGACCTCTCCCCCATTTATACGTGCATTCAGGATTCTTGTTTGCATGTCCAATGTATTCATTTAGTTATTATAAATTATACTATAAATGTGGAAAAAAATAAAGAGTATTGAGTATTTTCCAAGAATTGTTTTTGCTTATTTACACAATTCCTATGCCCATTCCTATATGAACACAAGCAAATATTCTTGTCTGTAGCTTTCCTGCCAAAGAATGGCTACCTCAAATTCCATACATGGGATCAACCTATTGAATTCATTTCCTAATTAAGATCCATTGGATTGAGTTGTATGCACTGAAGGTACTGAAATATGAGTTAATATCTACCATATTATTATATGGCGTTCATAAATCTTTTCAAGCAGAGCATTATTGGGAATATTTCTAAGGTTGCAAAATGTAATGAGCATTGACCACAAATAAAAGAAATGTATTTATGTACCCAAAGCTACTTTTTCTACATTTCGTTAACTGAAATCATCCCCAGCATTTTGCCACAGCCAAGTTGTTAATGCTTATTGACTCTTTGCGTTAGAGCTGGCATTGCCAAAAGTTTACACAAAAGCAGTAATTTCTGTTTAGCAGCATTGAAAAAGCTTGTAAGAGAAGTGAGAAGCACTGCAAGCATTTTTCCCCCCACTGGTTAGTATGTTATTCCAGGCAGATCAACACCTAGTACCTCTGTGCTGAATTATTATCCTCTGCTCGGAAGCTATAAAACAGAGTTTGCTTGTGGTAAAGATGGAAAACTGCATCCATATTTCGATCTTCCTTTTCTGGGACAATTGTAAAACCCAGCAAAGGCATACTCTCAGTGGCGACTTTGTCCTGGAATCAGTGCAAAAGGGGAAATGGGCTTTAGAGGAAGAGAGGACTTAAACACAGAGAGGAATGCTCTCGGAAAATAGAGGAAACTCTCCTTTGTCTTTCTGGATTTGTATGATTGCTCGTAAAATTTAAATAAAGTTATCTTTCAAATAATAAGCACAGGGATTTTCCATCCGATAACGCTAGACAAATCAGTGGTATGCTTTCGTATTTTGCGGATTTGGAAAATATAATGGCTGAGCTTGATTTCTAGCAACTGCATCAGCACATACATTTTGGTTTCTTGGGAATGGTACCCATGTGATTTGCCATTGCTTTTTGCTCAGAATTTTTTTCTGAATTCTCAATCTCAATTTCACAAACATGGAAATTTTTTTGGTGGTCTTGCACCCAAGAACTAAACCGATCCAATTCTGTCTAGCTTTTTGCAAGACCAACCAAGGTTGGTAACTGCTAGAATCCGCTGCAACAAGTAAAGACTCCTTTGAGTTAAAGCTGACTCCATATAATGGACACATTCGTGTAGTTTTCTTGGCAACTATACAGAAACGATTTCTTCCAATATGTTTTTGTGACTTTCCTGCTTTGCCTACATTCTAAGATTTTCGATCACTAAGCATCTCTGCCTAGTTTGGCTTTTTCAAAACTAACCAACCTGGCTGGTATTAAAAGTATACATGTCAATCCTGTGTAAGTTCTGAGTAGTTTGGAAATACTCCCCCTCCCCACACACCAAAACTTACTTCATTTGCTGTGTATGTGTAGAGCACTTTTCCTTTGATAACAAACCACAACTTTTTCCAGTGCCTTTTCCCTCTCTTGCATCTGCTGAGATACCCATTGATAGAAGAACCCTCTCCTGAAGCTGCCACCTACATGAATGAATGAAGGGGAAATCAAAGCTCTTGTAACCTCAGATACTTAGGAAGTGAAGAGATCTAAATGATCAAGAATCCTCCCCACTTCCCTACATTGCATATTGAAGATGTATAGGTTTCCTAAACAAGCATTCATACTGCAATGATGTAGAATAAACACTTTTTTAAAAAAAATCCTTGGAACTTTGTAGATGTGGGGTTACTAGGCGTTTTATTAAAATGACAAAACAACAACAGTCTTATAGTATTAATTCAGTTACTATGCTTTTATGTTTATTTAAATTGGGACTTTTATTTCCACAAAACAAACCAGGGTGATGATTTTGGAAGCCATTATAGTATATAGTATGTATATATATATATATATATATATATATATATATATATATATATATATATATATATATATATATATATATATATATATATATATATATATATATATATATATATATGTTTTCTGAGGTTTTCGCGGGTGTTTGTATGTAGGTCTTTGGTTATTCGGGTTTTCTCCCGCGTGAAATTGGAAGTATCTTTGCAACGTTTCGACGAAGTCCCATTCGTCATCATCAGGCTGGAGTCTTCAGCTTGCTGCTTCTAGGAGCAATGTGAGATTGCAGCTGTTTCTTCCTTTTAACTGCCACTGGGGGTTTGAACTGATAGGGTGGGAGCTTGGCTGTGTTCTGATTGGGTGGAGGTGTGTTCTGATTTGTTGGGGGCTTGGCTGTGCTCTGATTGGATGGGGGGTTGGCTGTGCTATGATTGGCTGGGGTGTCAGTTTGCTTCATGTATGGAATGGAGGGGTTTAGAGTGGCTAAAGATGCAGCTATGGTCTGGCTTCTGGTTTGTGGCCGTGCCTCATTGGTGTGGGTTTGGGTTTGCTTTTTGCATGGGTGTGTGGTGGTGACATCCTGTGTGGTTTTCGTGAGTGTGGGTCTAGTGTCATTCTTAGTGTTAGGGACTCGTTTGTCAACAAGTGCGGGTTTCCAAATGGCTGGTAGGCGGGAGGTGTCATCTCGTTTATTCATGCTTTGTGGGCGTTTCTCTATCTCAATGGCTTCTCTGATTATTCTGTTGTTAAAATGTTCAGTTTTAAAAAGACCAGAACTATCGCCAAAACTGAACATTTTAACAACAGAATAATCAGAGAAGCCATTGAGATAGAGAAACGCCCACAAAGCATGAATAAACGAGATGACACCTCCCGCCTACCAGCCATTTGGAAACCCGCACTTGTTGACAAACGAGTCCCTAACACTAAGAATGACACTAGACCCACACTCACGAAAACCACACAGGATGTCACCACCACACACCCATGCAAAAAGCAAACCCAAACCCACACCAATGAGGCACGGCCACAAACCAGAAGCCAGACCATAGCTGCATCTTTAGCCACTCTAAACCCCTCCATTCCATACATGAAGCAAACTGACACCCCAGCCAATCATAGCACAGCCAACCCCCCATCCAATCAGAGCACAGCCAAGCCCCCAACAAATCAGAACACACCTCCACCCAATCAGAACACAGCCAAGCTCCCACCCTATCAGTTCAAACCCCCAGTGGCAGTTAAAAGGAAGAAACAGCTGCAATCTCACATTGCTCCTAGAAGCAGCAAGCTGAAGACTCCAGCCTGATGATGACGAATGGGACTTCGTCGAAACGTTGCAAAGATACTTCCAATTTCACGCGGGAGAAAACCCGAATAACCAAAGACCTACATATATATATATATATATATATATATATATATATATATATATATATATATATATATATATATATATATATATATATATATATATATATATATATATATATATATATATATATATATATATATATATATATATATATATATATATACAGTGTGTGTGTGTGTGTGTGTGTGTGTGTGTGTGTGTGTGTGTGTGTGTGTGTGTGTGTGTGTGTGAGTTTGGTGGTGTGGTTATAGGCATCAGCTTAGAAAGTGGGATACCATGAATTCTAGTTCTTAAGGCATAAAGTCAACTGGGTGATTTGAGACCAATTACTCTCAATCCTAGGAAGAAGGTATGGCAAATCATGTCTGAAAAACTTTGCCAAGGAAACTGGTCCAAGCCATCCAGGTTTCTATGCCTAAAGCAGGACTAAATCTTGAGGTTACCCATGTCCAGCAGCATAGACCAATTCGCTCTCAAATACTATGAAATTTGACTGTGTCTATACGGTAGCAATAAATGGATATTTCTATGGAAAACATTGGTATATCATTGTGAAAAGGGACACTTGTATTTACAGGTTTTTTACACTTGGGACTTCTGAATGAAAAAAAATGATTAGTATCAGCATATGCTATAATTTTGATCTGTATTTTAAAAACCACCTTTGGTTAAAAAACAGCATTTTATGTAATCTGTTGCATTTGAAACCTTGAGACTGATATTTATTTGGATAATAGCAATAGCAATAGCACTTTACTTATATACCGCTTCATAGTGCTTTACAGCCCTCTCTAAGCGGTTTACAGAGTTCAGCATATTGCCCCCAACAATCTGGGTCCTCATTTTACCCACCTCGGAAGGATGGAAGGCTGAGTCAACCTTGAGCCTAGTGAGATTTGAACAGCTGGACTGCTGAACTAGCAATCAGCTGAAGGTCGCAATGCTGCTTTTAACCACTGCGCTATCTCAGCTCCTATAACTACACAGCACCCTCTTGTGGTGTCAGAGAAGGATTTATACAGATCACAGTTAACACTAATAGGAAAGTAAGTCATTAAGTAAATGACTAAACGAATTATTATTGCAAGTAATGATAAGAATTTGACTTTTAATTTGACTTTTAACTTTACATAAAGAAAGATTTTATTATTATTTTAAGTGATATTTTCAAGGGGAAATATGATTTTGGGTTATCTGTTTTATAAAATTTCTCCCTTTCCTTAAGAAGAACGAGAGATACAGAGCAGAAAATCAGAGCTAGAAAGGACCTTGGAGGTCTTCTAGCCCAATGCTTGGCTCAAGCAGGAGACCTTGGCCTATACCATTCCAGACAACTGGCTGTCTAGTATCTTTTCAAAAGCCTACAGTGATGGAGCACCCACAACTTCTGAAGCAAGCAGTTCCACTGGTTAATTGTTCTCAGTGTCAGGAAATTTCTTCCTTGCTTCTAGGTTGCTTCTCCTTGATTAGCTTCCATTCATTGTTTCTTTTTTGCCTTCTGATGCTTTGGAGAATAGTCTATGGACATTCTCAGTCATCCAGGTCATGGTTGTCCCAAAGATGCTTTTTTCAAGAGGCAACTGGACTTTCTGGTTTTTCTTTGAAAATGTTTTGCTTCTCATCTAAGAAGCTTCTTCAGCTCTGAGCTGAAGAAGCTTTTTGGATGAGAAGCGAAACATCTTCAAATAAAAACCAGAAAGTCCAGTTGCTTCCTGAAAAAAGTACCTTTGGGACTTTGGAGAATAGGTTGACCCCCTCTTCTTTGTTACAGCCCTTCAGATATTTGAACACTGCTATCATGTCTCCCCTGGTCCTTCTTTTCACTAGACTAGACATACCCAATTCCAAAATTTCAGATCCAAAATTCTTTCTTTGTGGAAGAATTCCCCCCATACCTTCCCGCCCCACAAAAGAGATAATTATGCACAAGCTGTCCAGATAACGCATTGCAATTAGTACGAATGATCATATAGCAAAAATGTCCTGTCTGCAGTTTCATTGCATTTATTGCAGGCCTCGTTATCTTACCTCCAAAAGAGCTGAAGGAATTTTCTTTTGTCTTTTGAAGGAAGAGTAGTGGATATTGTGGAACACAGAAGAGAAGGCACTGCCTGAAAACCTGGATGAACTTGCAGGGAAGCTTATGCTTATTGGCCGCTCTGCAATAGTAGGAACAGAAAGGTTTTATTTGATATATTATTTCAGGCATTATATCCAACTGTAAGCACCTTATTGTGGGCAATGTGTCATCTCAACACTACTTTGAGATCTTTAATTTTTATCCATGAAAAACCATTGATTCTGATCAAGTTAAAACCAAGCTGCAAGAAAAGAAATTTCCTTCTAATCAAAGCTATTTTCATACAGTTTGCTTCCAAGATAAATTCTGAATGGTGTGGATTTCATTAACTTCACATTTAACATGGGTTATATCAGCGGTTGTCAACCTGGGGGTCGAACGACCCTTTCACAAGGGTCGGAAGACTGCCTGGCCGCCACCATTTGGGTTATTTTACCCTCTGCACATGCGCACAACGCTTTGCACATGCACAGACGGTAAAAGAACCCAAAAGGCGGTGGCGGGGCGAGGGTCACGGCAGTGGGCGCGGTGGAGGGGCGGGTTGTGGCGGGGGCGCGGCATTAGGAAGGTTGAGAACCACTGGGTTATATAGATATAACCCTCAGAAAGTTGGGCTATATCTAATTGTGTCCCACCATTGTAGAATAAAAGGTACTTCTTCCCTTCTAAGCAGATCACAAATATGAAGGAACTCCACAAGATTCCTGTTGAAAATATCGGTTCCTAACAAGAATATTAGTTTCTGTTAGAAGGGAGGGGAAACTCTGAACAGAAACAGAATAACAGAATCGGAATGGACCTTGAAGGTTTTCTAGTCCAACACCCTGCTCAATAGGCCGTAAACCTATTGAGACAAATGGCTGTCCAGTCTTTTCTTAAAAACCGCCAAGTGTTGGAACACCCACAACTTGCAAAAGTTATCTTTGCCTCTGTGTGCCAACAGAGACCCCCAATGTTTCCAATGGGCAAAAAGAATTCACCTCTGCTTTTCAGTTCTGTGTAGCAGCCATCACAAACTTTTGCTAGTCGGTCTTTGAGGTACTTCAGAGGATATTTGTTTCTTGAACAATTTCGGCATATAATCTACATGAACACAAGATATAGTACACATTGTCTAGGTTAAGTCAGAAAAGTATGAATCAAAGTTGGAAGTGACTTGAAGATCATTCAGTTCTAATGCCATACAACCAACCACACACACACACACACACACACACACACACACACACACACACACACACACACACACACACACACACAAATGTTAAGGCGCAGTGGTTAGAATGCAGTACTGCAGGATACTTTTGCTGACTGTCAGCTGCCACCAGTTTGGCAGTTCAAATCTCACCAGGCTCAAGGTTGACTCAGACTTCTATCCTTCCGAGGTCGGTAAAATGAGGACCCAGATTGTTGGGGGCAATATGCTGACTCTGTAAACCGCTTAGAGAGGGCTGTAAAGCACTGTGAAGCGGTATATAAGCCTAAGTGCTTACTATTGCTATTAATTATTCTATGAAATTTGCCCTTCAACTAAGATCACCTCCCTCAGTAAGAGGATAGGATGATCCAATTTACCTTAATATTTAATTCATTTTAATATATCTTTTTAACATTATACATTTTATCATCTTACAGTAAAATGCAGTTGTCACATTTATTGCTCTTTATAATGAAACTGCTTTGTATTAATCTTCTAAAATGGATGATTGTCTAATAGCACCAGTGTTAGAGCAAGGATCAGCCATTACAGGCCTCTTTCAAGTGTTGAAGAATGATTGATATCTGAACACGTCATACATTGCACATAAAAATGAAGTAAGGAGCTGTAATTCCAAACAAGAAATAACAGTCACATCTGTCACAGAATAGACAGATAGACAAAATTACAATAATTTTTATTTAAGTGACTAAGACAGGATCAAATTCTGTATGACATTCTTAAAGTAATCACACTATTTATATATATAATTTATTATGTAAATTTGTAAGGCTGCCCAACTCAACACTGACTCTGGGTGATGTTCAAATTAAAAACAGACACAATACCTTAAAAAAAAGTAACTATAATGTGGGGAACAAATATATCCTAATCGAAGGAGATACTGAATGCCAAACGGACATCCTATCAGTCAAATTAAATCAGTTTATTACAGTCCCAAAGCCAGATACAATAAGATACTTAATAGTAAAATTGCTAAATACTTATCTCTCTATAAAACAGAAAAACAATAACTATAATAGGATCAAAAATAATTAAGAAGGTTCAAAATAAAATAATAAAATGGTGCTATAAGAAGTTCCAAACTTAATGGTGTGGTCTATTGTACAAATGGCAGCACAAACCTGGGTAGCTCGGGAAGATATTTTTGAGACCTTTTTCCAAAATAAATAACATTAAGTATAAATTCCACTCCCTACTGGAAATTTCTTCAAGATTTGATAAATGAAGGTTTGTCTAGAGTAAAGCACAGTAGCACATGGCTTAGCGTTTCTAGTGAGTCACCACCACAAAGGACTGCTCAAGGCAATGCATCCAGCCTGACTAAAGTAAAGACCTTATGAAATTTCAGAATTGTAATGGATGGTAAATAGGAGGTTAGAGTGAATCCTTTTAGCAGAATATAGTAAATATCTGAGTGTAATGCCTTGCTTAAATTTGTTTGGAGATTTATATCCCAAACTTATTAACAGAGATCAGTTCTAGCATTCTTAAGACTTAATGAGCACAAACTTTCCAGAAAAGTTCACTCAATGAATTTTATCTAGGGCTTTTTAAAACTATGACAGTTTAAACTCATATCTAATTACCAACTGGCCAAACTGGATTTTTGTGGAGTGGCTGCTTACAGAAGACAAACCTTTTACTACAGTCTATTTTTTAAAAAATGAGGTTCCCTTCCTGGTAATGAATTGATGGGAATTGTATGTACTATAATAAAGAGAGATGGACCAGATGTTTCTTTGCTGCCAAGGATCAGAAGGGATCCAGTTTGAGTGAGATATTTACCTTCCCGCATGCATGGCAATGACGACGCCTCAGTGTGAGTTTAAAGTCACAACCGCAGCTCATACACATCATGACGTGAGATACAGGTACCAAAGTTGGCGGCCTCTCACCCAAAGACATTCCCAGCCTTTCCCTAAGCTGAAAATAAAACACAGTGGCTTGTTTTTAGCCTTATAACAATGTAGAAGACATGCCTCGTCTGAATCACTTCAATAAATATTTGTAAGGACTTTAGTGCTGGCCACCACGTTCAACCGAAATGTCACAATCAGGAAGATACTTACCTTCTGCATAATGCAATAAGATGTTCCTTTAAGATGGGCAAGTTCAAGTCTGTGGCCTACAGCCATATACATAGCCCTTCCACTCTCCTGAGCATTCCCAGTGTCCACTGAATGTCTTTGAGTGGCAGGGATAAATACTTGTGCTTACTTGTAAGAACTTTTGGGAAAAGAGTTAAACTGTGAAATAGTTGCCTGAAGCTGCTTTCCCCTACCCATCTTCCCAAAAACAAATCAAAAGTTTTTGGTCTCACACACTCCTATATCACCATGATGTCTCAGATGACATATTTTGTGGCCCTGGGAAGAAAACATTAAAAATTGAACTCTTTTCTTTAAATGAATACCTGCACAGAAATAATGAAATAGTTGTTTTGGCCAGAAATAAAGGTAAAGGTTCCCCCGCACATGTGTGCTAGTCGTTTTCCGGCTATAGGGGGCAGTGCTCATCTCACACCATTCGACGGGAATTTTTTCTTTTTCAAAAGAAAAAAACAAAAAAGTCCAGTTGCCTCCTGAAAAAGCACCTGTGGGACAACCATGACCTGGATGACTGAGAATCTCTACAGACTTTTAGCTATACAATTTGGGATGAATGCCCTTTGAATGGTGTGGGAGTAGGAATGGATTTCCAGAGGAAAAAATTGCAGACTACAGGAACCAGGAGCACTACTAAGGTGACCCTGTTGACACAGATAAACCTTCAGGTGACCTTAACAACCAGCTAAATAATGCAAATGACCAGGTGTCTGCAAGGAATATAAATCCTTCCATTCCCCACTCTATCCTGTCAGAACGGAAGAAGCTTCTTGGATGAGAAGCGAAACGTCTTCAAAAGAAAAAACAATAAAGTCTAGTTGGCTACTGAAAAAAGCACCTTGTGGATTCCAGCAGTAACCCCATTCACCTGAATAAGGAACGCACACATATATAGTATTGCAGTAGATTTTGGCCTTCAGCCTTGCTAAAAAAAAGGGAAAATAATCTAAATGTCTGACCATGCAGGACTTCTTTTCCTAAACCTACTCATATAGGTCACAGAACTGGGGGTGGCGGCGGGGTGTGTGTGTGTGCTCTCTTACTTCAACACTGTTGTGAAAGCCACCTCCGCTGTGAGCCCCATGGTCTTCTGGGATGCTTCTGCTGATGCAGCTGTACCACTCATCCCTTTCAGAGCATGAGCTGCCGAGAGAAAGGAAGGAGTCAGCTTGATCCAAGTTACAATTGCTATTATTTAATGACTGCATTTCTTTATAGGCGTGCCAGCCTCGTCTCTGTTTCTAAAGCAACAGAGAACTCTGAAATGTTCATTTCCCAAAAGCTGACAAATAGAGAATGAGCACTGCTCTTACATTCATCACAGTTGGTTAATACGCTTTTCAATAATACAAAAGGATTAGAAAAGTGGAAAATATAGACACATATTTTTGCAAACTGGTCATTAGAGGTCACTGTTTACTATGAGAACCAGCAGAGGCCTCAGCTAGTGTTGTGTTCTGATTTTATCTTTTGTTTGTTGAAATGTCAACTCAATTTAACTCTGTTGTCTAATGGGCACCATCTGAATACTTGTTATCACCCTAGCCACATCCATGTCAATTGTCAAGAGACTCAGCAGTAGTCTTAAAAAGTAGGGTGGGTGCTGACTCTCTGCTGATTATCTCTGCTGCTTCACTGTTGAGTAATTGACTTTGTGTCTATGTGTGAAATACTGTGAAGTATTTCACACATTTACTGTGAAGAGCTGCTGTGTAACGAGTAACTATCTATGATAGTGTAGATTTGATTGTTAGCTGTAATCTTTGCTAGTTAAAACAAAGATAGGCAAGAAGAAGAGTCTTCATATTGACTGACTTACTGTGTATGACTTGGGCTTCCTATTGAACTTTGCTACTACTTTAAGTAAACTATTTGTAAATACTAAACGTATCTGTTTATTGACTGAATAGCATTCATATCAAACTGCAACACCACAACCACAATCACTATTTCACTGTGTATGGGCTCAACAGCACAATAACTCCTTAACAGTGGGAATAAATGCAGATTCCTGAAGAATCTGAAGATTCAGGAAATTTTGAAGATTCCTTAAAGCATGCAGAAGGCCTTGTGGTCATATCTCGTCCAGGTTTCCTCCCTTAAGGACCTGAGATCCAATGACTTTTCACTTTTCACACTCCCTGAAAAGCAATGCCCAATGACTTTTTCAAATGGGGCAAAACTCACTTAACAAATGTCTCACTTAGCAACAGAAATTTTGGGTTTAATTGTGGTCGTAAGTCGAGGACTACCTGCATAGATTCAACTGGGGCTGTTTTATTTCCTGCTTCTATAATTGATGTTACTGTCCAGATTATTTAAGTAAAATAAAGCGAGTGGTTAGAAAATAAAAGCATAGGCATCAAATTTTCATTCAGGTGGAAGAGGCAGAGTAACACAGCAAGATTTTCTTTGTCCTCAACCGCATGCTCTTTCTGATTTTGATAATGGTTAATTCATTAAGATGGTTTCTTTTAAACAGGGACCCCATTAAGTTGTCAGCAAAGTTTTTAATCTTCCTTCTGTCATTTAAGTGCTATAAAAATGCATTTAAACCCAGAGTAGAATTGGCTAATTATTTCATTTCATTAGCCCTCCAATCACCTCAGGGATGCAATGTGACAAGTGAACTTATAAGCAGAGAAGTGCTGCTGTGGCCTACAGGTGGAGCTCTTGCCTCACAATCAGGAGGTTGTGAGTTCGATCCTAGGTAGAGGCAGATGTAGGGTCTCCTGCTTGGGCAGGGGGTTGGACTAGATGACCTGCAAGGTCCCTTCCAACTCTGTTAAATCTGTTAAATTAAGTGGGCAAAGCATGACAGGAAAAAAAAGTTACAAAACATAAAGAAGCAGGCCATATGTCTATTAGAAATAGATTTTCTACTCTTCCTTTTATGTCTAAGTACTTCTGAAGTGCTTTTGGGGCTTGAGGAGCATAGAAATTGCTGTATCTTTTGACTCTTCAGTTAAAATGGATGCTTATTTTATGATCAAACATTGAGTGTTACCCAATAGAACACCATGGGCATTATTGGAGTTTAAATATAGTAAGACATTAATGAGATCTTGGGGAATTTGTGTTGACCCACAAATTCAATAAAAGCAAATAACTGAATACTGGTACAACATAGCCTACCTTGCAGATAGAGTTAGGCAATTTTCAGCATATTCAATCTTCAGAACGTTCTGAGCCTTTTTGGTTGCTGGACGGCTGACCTAAAAAGAAATGGCATTTGTCTGAGGGAAGGAGGCACCTTAATTTATCTCCCAAATATGCAAATATTTGGGAGATATGCATCTTTCTTTTTCATGTACAAAAAAGCAACATGCTATTCTTTGCAAATGCTTCTTAGAACATCCACATAGAGTTGAGCTTCTCTTTATGATATAAAAGGGATGGATATCTTAAGGAAATGAAAGTTTCTTTCATGCCCTATGAGCACGAAGACAACAACCTGGTAGAGGTTTTAATATATGAATTATATTAAAATTATATTGAAATTATACAATTTCATTGTATGCATGATGTACAATGACAATAAAGGCTATTATTATGACCATGAAAGATGTGGAACAAAAAATTGACTCGCCACATCTCAACATAAGAGACTACTAAGGCACATTCTCCAAAGAAAACTTGTAAGTTTTTTCCTGCTCAAAATGACTATTTATGCTTGAATCACCTGTCTCATTTATTGGAATAAAATTTTATGAATCTTGATCTCACTTCTTTTTTCATTAACTCAGAAACTGGCGGTGGGGGTGGGGGAATCTTGTGCATAGTCCAAAGCCCAGCTCAATGCAGGCAGGCCAAGTATACCAGAACATATCCAAACTTCTGTTTGAAGCATCTACCATATTTTTCAGAGTATAAGACGCACCGGAGTATAAGACGCACCTTAGTTTTGGGGGAGGAAAATAGGGGAAAAATCTACCTACCAGGTATTCATCTGACTAGTCTGTTGAGCTTCAGCACATTATTTTATCCTCTGGTTAGGGCTGAAAAAAATATTCTTTGAAGGGAGTAGGAATGAAAACAAGCCTGCAAAGACTTAGGGCTGGTAAAAAAAAACCTACTTTGAGGAAGTAGGAATTAAAAAATGCTGCAAGCTGGTAAAATCGTTAGCACCTCATTAGGGCTGAAAAAACCTTTTTCAGAGGGAGTAGGAATGAAAACAAGCCTGCAAAGACTTAGGGCTGGAAAAAACCTTCTTTGGACGGAGTAAGAAGACGGGAAAATCTTGTTAGGGCTGGAAAAAAAGCTTCGAAAAAGCTACATTCGGAGTATAAGACGCACCCAAATTTTCAGCCTCTTTTAGGGAGGAAAAAGGTACTCCAAAAAATACGGTATTTGAAGAGTTCTCTCAACTAAAAAAATAACCCACTCATTTGTTTAGATAAATGATTCCATAGCTGAAGTGCTCTTAATATTAAGAAGTTTATTCTAATGTTCAATGAAACTCACCTTCTTGAAAGTTTAATCCATCAGATGTAGTACACCAATCAGAATTAAAATATTTTATTATTGTGGCAATCATTTTGTTTTTTGAAGATTGTGACTGTGTTCCCATTAAGTCTTTTCTTCTCATTAAATGTAATAAATTTCTTCAACATTTTCTGACACAACTTATTTTTCATATTATATTTTTCTTTTAATCTTTCTACTTGTATACTACTACTGATTATTGCTTTTTTGTGAACTTCAAATGTTTAATAACACTAAAATCATCCTTTTACAATCAGATCTCATTATCAAATAATGTTTAGCTTGTGTGACTAATTGCAATCTAGAGATCAATTTTATGGGCTATTTGCCAAGTTCACGCTGTGCTGGTGGATCTGATATTTTTTGCCTATATTTTTTGATTTTTATTCTGTTCAGTCTTGTTGCTTCACTATTTAATTTTATACACTATAAAAGTATTTCTAAATCCCATCCCTATTTTCTGAAGTATTAGTAACCGTTTTTAAAATTCAAAATTCACAACACAAACACTGTTGAAAATTATCAGGCAGGATTCTTATGTAGCCTCAATTGAAATTACACTTCAATTTGATGAGCACTGAGCCCCTTTTCCAAAGAGGTGTGACTGCATCTGCTATTAACACCTAGCCAACTCTTCAGTTAGTGCTTTGCTTAAACCAAAATAAGTCACTAAGTCAGAGATGAAAAACCCTGTACCATACTGAGCCACACTGAGCCACTGACAGTCAGGCAGCATATCAATTTTAATAATACTATAGTGGTAGTAGTAGTACCGGTAGTAGTAGTAGTAGTAACAGCAACAATATTAATTTGCATATGAGGGCTGTGCTACAAGTCACACTCAAAAATACATAGGAAAATCACATTTAAATTGAATTTATATCAAATTATTTTAACATGATCATTATTATCCTTTTTGGTAACATTCAAAATTACAGTTTGATGATAAAAAAGCTGCAGAAGACTATGTGCTTCTGCAATTAATCCAGACTATATGTTGTTGTTCAGTCACTAAGTTGTGTCCGACTCTTCACAACCACATGAAACCACAGCACTCCAGGCTCACCTGTCCTCACCTGTCTCCCAGAGTGTCTAAATTCATGTTCCTTGAGTCGATGACACTATCTAATCATTTCAACCTCTGCCATCCCATTCTCCTTTCCCCCTAGATTATATGAGTTTGCCACAATTTATATTGGGTTCTATTAATCCAGAAACATTACCAGAATGATTACAAAACAATAAAATTAACATTTTTCACAGTGTTTCCCAGGATAACAAAGTGAGGCTGGTCACTGGTTTATTGTTTTCTGGATAAGCTTTATTTTTTCTTAAAGCAGGAAATCATTGATAATTGAATAGTCAGGCCAGTGGTGAAATCCAATTTTTTTTACTACCGTTCTGTGGGCGTGGCTTGGTGGGCGTGGTATGGTGTGGCTTGGTGGGCGTGGCAGGGGAAGGATACTGCGAAGTTTCCATTCCCACCCCACTCCAGGGGAAGGATACTGCAAAATCCCCATTCCCTCCCCACTCTATGGCCAGCCAGAGGTGGTATTTGCCAGTTCTCCGAACTACTCAAAATTTCTGCTAACGGTTCTCCACAACCTGTCAGAACCTGCTGGATTTCACCCCTGAGTCAGACCCATTAAGTCTGATTGTGAAAAAGCAATATTAATTAGTAAATTAATTACTAAAATGAATTACACTGAAATGGTACTATGCATTGCTTGGTTGTGTTTTCTATTTCTGTGCAGCCACGTCTGTTGATTCCCCTCTGATCAATTTTTTAAAAATGTGAAAAAGATAGTGAATCACATGGAGATAAATAGTAAAGCAGAAGCTCAATCATCACAATGTTCCAGAAAATTCTCATCTAAATATTATCTTTTGTGTTCTGCGTTTTGTGTTCTGAAATTCAACAGAACGCTTCACTACACAGTGATTGACTGTGAAGTTCCTTTCTCCTATAATAGGGGTAGGCAAAGTTGGCTCTTCTATGACTCATGGACTTCAACTCCCAGAATTCCTGAGCTAGCATGATTGGCTCAGGAATTTTGGGAGTTGAAGTCCACGAGTCATAGAAGAGCCAACTTTGCCTACCCCTGTCCTATAACATTAGCAAATCCTAGTAGTTATGGAGAAAGAAAGAAAGGAATCCTGATTGGACAGTATATGTGTTCCATTTTATTTTAGTTTTATTCAAAACAAAGAAGTTTTGGACGAACAAAATATAATAGTACATTTTAAAAAAGGGTGAATACCTTCAGGGGGGTCCTTGGTGCTCTTTGAGCTTGCTTGTTTTCTTGCAGACATTTCATTAGCCAAACTAGATAACTTCATCAGTGCACCAAAGACAAATTCCTTGTGTGCCCAATCACACTTGGGCCAATAAAGAATTCTATTCTAAAAAATCTAAAAAAACCTAGTTTGGGTAGTGAAACATCTGCAAGAAAAGAAGCAAGCTCAGAGAGCACCAAGGACCCCTCATTTCAACCCTGAGCTATACATATTCTCCTTTATTGGTACATTACCTTCATGCCCGATACAGCCAACGTGTTTTTAAGGCGATATTTGCCATCCTTCTGGGGATATGTATAGAGCAGGACATCATTCATCTGTATGAAGAAAAAAATAAAATCAATTATATGTAATCTTGAAACAAGTCCATGCTGATGCTGGCCTTAGTGAAACAATGGTCTCAGACTGTTTCTTCAGAAATGGCAACATGGCAATAATGGCAAAGCTCAAACCAATACATGTCTATTTAATAAAATGGACTGAGGCAAAGAGTTGTATTGAATGTAGTGACTAACAAATTTGATTTGGGATAGATCATAGACAGACAGACAGACAGATAGAATGGATGGATGGATGGATGGATGGATGGATGGATGGATGGATGGATGGATAGATAGATAGACAGACAGATAGAGCCATTATTATTCTAGTCATGTCTTAGAAGCATAGAAATATTAAGATGTGATTATTCTTTGTTTTGGATTTATTACAAATTAGCATAAAATCCCTTGTTTACCCCATATACTTATATAGCCCTCCTTTTGCCAAAGCATCTGAAAGAAGTGTACAAGTAAGTACACTAAAGTAACAATAAAATATATACAACATAGATCCTTAAAACAATATAAAGCACCATTGATTTATAGGAGATGAAAGGAAGAAAATGAATTATTCTCCCAGCATTCCAAAGTGTGGGTAAGTATCATGGATAGGGTCAGCTCATGAGAATCAACTGTCCTCACTAGATGAAGCAGAGAATCTCAATGACTGGCCAAATCTTTTTGAATTGTAAGCCACCCAAAGTCATTGATTGAGATGGACAGCTATAGAAATTGAATCAATCAATCAATCAATTATAAGGTCAGCAGCAATCTGTGAAATATCCATGTCCCTGAAACTGACTTGGTAGTTAAGTGGCCAATATGAAATAGTTTCAAGAAATGTGTTAAGGTGAGTGTGGCCAGGCCAACAATTTGGCTGCTGTAATCTGCACCAAATACAACATTTGGACCAAGTGCAAACGTAGCTCCATGTAAATGATCTAAATGTGAGATTACCAATGCATGAATAGTTATAGCTTGGCTATCCTTATCCATGAACAGGCATTGAGTGCATATTGAACAGAATTAATAATAGCCTCCAATTACAATGATGATTCTATCAACACTCTCAAGCTTATATACCTATTCTGAGCTGTGGTGTCGCAGTAGTTAGAGTGAAGTACTGCAGGCTACTTCTGCTGACTGCCGGCTGCCAGAAGTTTGGCAGTTCAAATCTTACCGGCTCAAGGTTGACTCAGCCTTCCATCCTTCTGAGGTCAGTAAAATGAGGACCCAGATTGTTGGGGGCAATGTGCTGACTCTGTAACCCGCTTAGAGAGGGCTGTAAAGCAGTATATAAGTCTAAGTGCTATTGCTATTCTTTCTGAGGTAGTGCAACCCTTGCAGAACAGATCAATCCCCCAATTTCCAAGCCTGGGAAAACTCCTTCCCACAAAATCAGTAGATGTTTACTGGCTCACTTCCACCGATCACTGCACCCAGACATGTTATGCAGTTATGACACAACACAGCCTCTTTTGATTTGGGTATTATGGAGAAATAGAGCAGAAGCTAAATATTGGTAGCTTCTTGCTCCAAAATCCCCAGTGATTCCCCTCAGCCATTTCATATAGATCAGTGCTTCTCAATCTCAGACCTTTAAGATGTGTAGATTTCAACTCCCAGAATTCCTCAGGCACATGGGGAACCCTTCCATTAATGTCTGTAATTAATTATTTCATAAGTCTACTTTGCTATGCTATCCTGTTCTGCTGAAAAAGCAGAAGTTACAGCAAATGCATCTACTGTGTATTTTCTAGAAGATGGAAGAACTTTCTGTTACAAATTTGGAGAAGATGGAGATGGAATAGTTAAAAGAAACAGATGCTTGATAAAAAAAACAGTCTATTGCAATTATTAGTAAGTGTTTTGACATATGTGTACCCCTTCTATAATTTTCGTAACGCTGAGTACCCCTCATAAAAAACATATGCTTTAATAAAAATCAAAATATATTTATTTTTTCTTTTAGTAGTTCCAGATTTCAACCAGCGATCCATAATCTCTGTTAGGGATAAAAATTGTATTTTATAAAAATAATCAAAATCAGTGGAACTTACTAAAGCACGATAACAGGCGCCCGGAACTAACTATTAAAGAAGTAAGTTGTCTCTGTAACGAAGTGCAGTATATTCACGCCGTGTCACGCCTCACAAGACTGTCTAACCGTTAGATAACACTGCAATTCTCCGGCGTTTAAACAGCTCCACGGCTCAATGTCAACTGTTAATGTTCCCGCAGTTTAAAAATGGCCGAACCCGAGCTGCGCGAAGGATGCGCAGAAGTTCCCGCCATAATGAGTTGCGATACGATGTACGATGGCCCCAGTTCCCATGTAAAAACTGCGATATGCGCCTATTTCTTTCCTTGTTGTGCAGTGGATATTCCCACGTGATCCCCACCAAACTCCGGTGCAACGCGTATCCCCACCAAACTCTTCCCGTACCCTGGGGGTATGCGTACCACACTTTGGGAAACACTGTATTAGTAGGTGCTGGACTGGCTGAGGGCTCTTCCTATCATAAAGCTACATGGAGCTTCTTCTTATACTTGACAGGTATATATGAACACTGCCTCTAAAAGTACTACTACTAGATGTAGTCTGAATTTTAGTCTGTATTCACATTATTTGTCTCCCTTGTCTCCTACTTACTATTCTTCACTTATTACTATCTCAGAAGATTATTTTTTTCTAAAAATAATTACCAAAGGCTTCTCAAGGAAGTTTGTGTCACATTTATGTATTGCTTTGTAAATTACCCCTCCTACCAATATTCATTTAATAACCACAGTATCTGACCCTGCCTTGTGGTTTTATATTGATTCCAGTACCACAAGTACCGAACACCTCTACAAAGATAAATCTAGGATAGTTTCTCGTAAATTGGGAATTGGCAAGGTCAAGGGAGGAAAAAAACCTGACTCTTAGCTATTAAAGAATAGATCACGAAAATGAATTTCCCTTGGTCGTTATAACAAAAAAGATTAAATGTGGCTTTCCAGGAGGAAATGTCACAGGAAGAATATCAAGAGAAGTTAATTTTGTTACAAAGCCACAAAAATGTCTTGATTTATGCAGTTATTAATTTAGCCTTTAAAATGAGATGATTTCACTGTAGAAAACAGAGATAAAAATTAGGTTGTAGCCTTCTTTGAATATACAGTGTTTACTTAATTACTGGGAAGGCTATGCCCTTTTCTTTGCCTATTAATGCAGCCACCTAGTATGAGGTCAATTCAGGTCACAGAAGAGAAAGCTAATGAAGGGCACCCTGCCATCCCATAAAATTAGTTTGCATGAAGGATTGTCAGGCTTTCCCCAGCATGCACTGCATTATGCCCTGGCTATACATTCTGCTTGTTGTTTGCAAAGCAAAAAAAATTAAAAAGTTCTACAAAACACAAGATATTTTGTGTTAGTGATGACAATGGGAGCTACCCTATTGCACTGTTGCTATGGCAGCCATGATTATTATCCTTTGGTTTTATTAAACATTAATGATGGTTGTGTTTGTTAATTGCCTGTTAGAGTGATTTCCCATCTGTTTTGTCTTCACATTCAGGGAAATGTACCTAATGTCTCAAGTCCTACCACTATTCATGACTAGCCACCAGGAAATTCAAATTAATGCAGTCGAGCTAGCCAGGAAGGGAATGATGTTGCTAAATGTTCATGTCAGCTTTGAGTATCTATATAAAACATTTGTATGGGAGAGATTGTGTTCGTCTTTGTGCACCATTTCCATGTTATTTCAAGAGCATTACACACATTTCGGTACATTACTAACAAATTGACCAAGATGTCTTTGCTAGTAACCTGGTTTTATTCTGTTGGTGTTGCTTTATTTTTGTTGAATTTTTGCAGCTGGGAAAGCTCAGCTCAGTCCTTGGGTCTCTTTTTAATTGATGATGATGCCGAAAGTCAATACTGAAGTTTCCCTAAAATAAATAGCTTATTTTGTACAATGCTTAAAACCAAATTAAATTGCTTCATACCTAGTTAGACTGTGTATTTATCTAGATCCATGCTGTAATTGCTGACCAGCAGTGCCCTATATATAGAGCAGTGTTTCTCAACCTTGGCAGTTTGAAGATGTGTGGACTTCAGCTCCCAGAATTCCACAGCCAGCAATGCTGGCTGTGGAATTCTGGGAGTTGAAGTCCACACATCTTCAAACTGCCAAGGTTGAGAAACACTGATATAGAGTACCAGTTGTGCATGAACCACAAGATATACACAGGAGGAGTTCAATTAGCTACTTTCACAGAAATCTTCCCAGGCTGGCAGTCTACACTTGGGTCAGGCTAGATACGTTTCAGCTGCATTCAAGGAGAATTGCTCCTTGCTCTCTTGTGTCTCCGTAAATATTCTACCTTAATCCATGCTTGATACCTCCACCTGGCTCAGCCAGTCTCTCCCCACATCATTTTATTTTACTTTATTTTATTTTATTTCTTTTGTCAAGCAGGTATTAGATAACATATATAGGTATAAACATGATTTGAATACATGAAATGAATACAAATAAAAGGGAACATTAGGACAGGGACAGTAGGCACGCTGGTGCGCTTATGCCCGCCCCCTTACAGACCTCTTAGGAATGGGGTGAGGTCAATGGTAGACAGTCTAAGGTTAAAATTTTGGGGGTTCGGGGATGAAACCACAGAGTCAGGTAGTGCATTCCAGGCATTGACCCTTCTGTTGCTGAAGTCGTATTTTCTGCAATTGAGTTTGGAGCAGTTTACTTTAAGTTTGTATCTATTGTGTGCTCGTGTGTTGTTGTGGTTAAAGCTGAAGTAGTCATTGACAGGTATCTGTCAATCTTTCTTTTCAACATCAACCTATCTAAACAGAAAATTTAGGAGTTATCCTGGGGGGTTTTGTCTAAAGGTACCTGTTTGTTTTTTAAATATGGTCAACATTAACACACTATTTGAATGCAGATTTTATTTTGTTTGAGGGGTCCTTGGTGCTCTCTGAGCTTGCTTGTTTTCTTGCACGTTTCATTACATTAACTAGGTAACATCATCAGTGTTAGTAAGGAATGCTGTTTGCTAACACTAACTAGGTAACATCATCAGTGATAGTAGTAAGGAGTGCTGTTTGCTGTCAGTTTATATTCTGGTGTCTTGCCTGTCTGTGTGGATGGGGGCGATCGTAAAGATTCTTTGTTTGGGCTGTTTACTGATGGCTCTTTGGCAGTTTCTTGTTTGGGGTATTGCTTACTTGATTGTTAGTCTGAAGTTAACCTTGGAGTTAATCTATGTTGACCTGAGTGCTGATTACTGGTGGACAGGTGCTGGAGTCTTTTTCTCTTTGGGGCTGGTTGATTATCTCTTTTGCATACTCTATAGATGTTGTTAATGTCTATGTGACTATTGATGGCTGATTTGTCAGAGTGCCAGGATTCTAGAAATTCCCTGGCATTTTTGGACTTGGCCTGGTCTAGGATTGTCAAATTTTTCCAATTGTTTCCTCTAATTTCTCAACAAATAAAAAACAATGTGCAGAAAATCTACAGTTGCTGAATAGGTAATAGATAAATAGACAATTATATTTGTTTTTAGAGGTTTGCACTGCAGTTTGCAAAGTTCAATAGGGCTTACTTCAGAGTAATCATACATAAGGCCAGAAGAGGAATATACTCCTTTTCAATTATTTAAATGCTACTCAGGACAAATTCCTATGATTGATGTCAGTGATGGCTAACCTTTTCGGCCCAAGTGCCGAAAGCGCGCTCATGCGTGCACACCCATAATACAATGCATGTGCGACCCCCATGTGACCCCCACGCATGTGTGCATGACCCCCACGTGCACCCCATCCCCACGCATGTGTGCACATCTTTCGCATGCCCCCCGCCCCCCGTGCATGCGTGACAGAAACCTGAAAACCAGCTGGCCGGTGGGAGGCACGTGCGCATGCACGGCACAGCTGAGCTGGGGCGACAGCTCGCATGCCCGCAGAGAGGGCTCTGCGTGCCACCTGTGGATCTATGTCATTTAAAAATTAAATTAGACTCTTTCTAGCTGTTATCATATTGAATAGAGGTAGTCCTCAAGTGAAATCTATTGCTAAAGATTTCACTTTTTAAACTATTTTTGTTTATTTTTAAACTATTTTAAGAAATATGTGATTATCCCAACCCATAGCACTTCTATACAAACATCCCTATTAAAAAAAAAACTTTCCAGAATACATTCTGTGATATATGCTATACGAAGGTCTAACTTTCCAACATATACACTGATTTTTATCATGATTCCTACAAACTCAACAACAGCTGTTCTTTCCAGGGAAGCCCATTTATGCATTCTATTTTAGTACCATACCAAATGTACTGCTATTTATTCTGCAGCTGTGCAACATGGGCATTTATATTTTATGCAAATTATTTTAATTATTAGATAGAGTAGGAACTAATAACCGCATTACACAGTCCTACCATGGCACTTTTACAATTGTTTTCTGGATCAACCAACTATGTGGAATAATATTCCAACAGTTTTTCAGGAGTTTTGTTACCTGAAACTTGTAAACACAGTCCTAAGCATGAGACCACACAGGCTATTTTATTTCTGATGATCCAAATCATTAGCTTTCATTGTTACTCCAAATTTTACTTCATAGCTAGCAATAGAGATGCCTGTCTGTATTATTCATTTTTGGCAGAAGAAATGAAAAACAGGAAAGGATGTCACTGGTATATATTTATTCATGTGCCATTAAATCCCGTAAGAACTCGCTTTTGCAATATTTCCAACTGCCAAGAGATAATTATTTTCCCCCCTGCAGTGAACAGCCAGTCTAATTTTGACTGCAGCACAATCTAAATTCACGTTTCATTCAGAAATGGTTTTCCCTTTATTTTAACGCACACAGCTTATAGCAACGACTTTGTCTTTGCAATTTGAATGACAAAAAACTAGGAAAACATAATTGAAACTGAAACTACATTATATCTCTAGGTCCTATTTCAATGCTTCAGGAAGGGAAAAAGCAACCAAGCTGGGGGGGGGGACCCCCACTACTGGTAAATTTGCTACCACAGTTGGTATCTGAAGCCATTTACTAACTGAAAAAAGGAATGCTTTGAGACCTCCTGTCATTAATATAATTTGACATGCTCTGGAATTAAGTACATAGAAAAAAGTAAATTTGAATTCAAATTTAGTTGAATTCCTTGAAAGAGGAGATATTAAAGTATTTGAACCATAAATGGATTGAAAACAATGTAATGATTTTTACAATTCAACATGTATTGGTTAAGAACTAATCTTATCTCAATTTTCCATTGGATAACTTTCTTAGTAGACTATGGGAATGATGTAGTCATAATATATCTTGACATTTTAATTGACAATTAAGTATGAGCTAAATGATATTGAGTAGATATGCAGCTAGTTTGAAAACCATGCTCAAAAAGATAGTCATCTATTGATCCTCATCAAATTGAGGGAGATATCAAGTGGGGAGCCACAGGACTTGCTCTTAATCTTTTAAATCTTTTAAGGAATCAAATTTTCAGACAACACAAAATTAAGTAGGTAGCTAACAATCTACTTAAGAACTAGAATTAAAAAAATAACATTCAAAACTAACTTGATAGACTAAAACTAGGCTTCAAATAAGAAAGTAAATGTAATACAGGTAGACCTGTTAATGGCCACATGTTTAGCAACTATTCAAACTTGCAACACTGCTAACTGTACTTAAGAACACTCCTTGAACTGTTGCAGTGTGCCATGGTGATGTGATCATGATTTCCATCTTTCCCTGGCCAGCTTCCCATGAGCAAATGGGTAAGCCAGCAGGAAAATGGAAGTCATAATCACCTGAAGTCACATGACCCATGTGATCCTTGCTTAATGACAGTAACTGGGAACTGCTGAAACTACTTTTGCTAAGCAGTGCAATCACATGACATCATGCTTTACAACTGCATTACATAATGATGGAAATTTTGGTCCCAATGACCATTGTTAAGCTAGGACTATGTGTAAACACAAATACAATTTCCCCCATTTTGGAGAAGTAAATCAATATACTGGATATAGGATAGGGAATACCTGACTTATAATAACAGTTATGGAATTGTAACTGATCAGTTACTAGGTGAATATGAGTCAGCAATGTGATATAAGCCAGCAAGGTAAATACAATTTTAGACTGCAAAACTGAAGTATAGTTTAAATCTGCTTTAGTCATATATGCAGAAATATCATCTCTCTGGAATATATCCCACCCCCCAGAAATTAGACTTGCTTTGACTGTGCTGGCCTTTTACAAGACATGAAAGACATGGCTTTGCTGTCGAGTCTGAGGCCCTGATAGCATGGGAGAACATGTTTCATGGTTCATTTGAGTGTTTTATGAGAGCTCTTGGCTGTTATTTTTGTTTTGTGCTGTTTTTGTAAAAGAAATCTCAATATTTGTATTGTTTTTACCCTCTTCTAATTGTTCTTCACTCAGTCATATATATGTGATTGGTAAAATGTAGAGGAGTCCCTGCAGATTTTATTCCGCTAGTTGTTGCCAACTGTAGGGGGCAGTGCTCATCTCCGTTTCAAGGCCATTGAGCCAGCGCTGTCTGAAGACATTTCCATGGTCATGTGGCCAGCATGGTGCCATGGAGTGCCCTTACCTTCCCACAGAAGTGGTACCTATTTATCTACTCGCATTTGCATCCTTTTGAACTGCTAGGGGCAAGGAACAAAAACTGTCCCCATTGCTGTCCCCATTGCAAGTGCCGAGGTGGCGCAGTGGTTAAAGTGCAGCACTGCAGGCTACTTCAGCTGACTGCTAGTTCAGCAGTTCAGCTGTTCAAATCTCACCGGCTCAAGGTTGACTCAGCCTTCCATCCTTCTGAGGTCGATAAAATGAGGACCCAGATTGTTGGGAGCAATATGCTG
Organism: Diadophis punctatus similis; assembly: GCA_023053685.1. Taxonomy (NCBI): domain Eukaryota; kingdom Metazoa; phylum Chordata; class Lepidosauria; order Squamata; family Dipsadidae; genus Diadophis; species Diadophis punctatus. The sequence continues at coordinate 209,770,922 of JALIGW010000002.1, read as the reverse complement.
ACTCTGTAAACCGCTTAGAGAGGGCTGTAAAGCACTATGAAGCGGTATATAAGTCTAAGTGCTATTGCTATTGCATGGCGCTCAGGACTCAAACCTGGGCTGCCTGCTTTCCAGCCTACAAGCCCAGCCTCTTAAACACTGAGCCACGGCCCCGCCCCTGTATATGAGATAAGCAGCCTATAAACTTATTAAGTAAATAAACAAATACATATTTATTAAAGTTTTGGGGAATAATGTCCCAACTAGCATTTATTTTGCTGCAACATTAAGTTGGAATTCTGTTTATTTATAAGAAAGTCCCACTGTGTCCAGTGTCATTTATTCCTTAGGAAATACGTTGCTGATCGCCAGCCTTATTTGCAAAGATTCATTCATGAACATCTGACTACCTATTAATAGAGAGTAAAAACAAAATCTTACCAAGAATAAATGTCGAGGATACCTATTTTTCCCAGACACTTTCATTAATGTCCCTTCTTTCAGAAATATCTGAGAAAGAAAACAGAGGCAGAAATACATCTTTTTTTTCTCTTTACATTCAGTAGTTCAACATCTGATTCGGATTTATTTTATTTAGCGTATGGCTGGTCACACACAATATTAAAACACTTCATTTTTACAAATTAAAAACAGTTAAAGCAGTAAGAAAAACCTAAAAAGGAAAACAGAAATAACATTTCAAAGCTTAATATCAAGTTTGGAGATCCAGTCAGTAGCTGCCATTGTTGTGCAGAGGAAGTCCCTACAGTCTCCTGGATATCTTCTGTTAGGGCATTCCCTCACTATATGCTGAATAGTCTGTCGAGGAGCCCCGCAATCACATCTGATTCGGAATACAGATGCAACTCTTGGCACTCATTAATTGCCTTTTAAATTAAAGAGAAATGGCTTAATGAAACCCTTAAATTTGCAGGGTTGGACTTGTAGCGAATATTGGCAAATAATCAAGGACATCAGATCTACTGAACTCAACATTTATTGGACTGAACCTCAAATCTTTATATAATACTGTTAATCAAAAAGGAGAACTTACTCTTCCTGGTTGTAGAAGGTTGCTCTGTCCCTTGACACTGTGCTCTATATGTACCAATTTCTGCAAATTTTCCTGTGGACAAAAAAAGAAGCAAATAATGTGGTTTACTAGAAATTTACTACATTTAATCCGCAAGATATGCTTCTGTTTGAATGAAGGAAAGCAACTGAAATATAGATATATCAGTCTCTGTGTAACGTGATTAATAAACAAAGAAAATTCTAGAGAAATAGATTAGTGTAAGAATACAGTAAGTACGGGTCTTTGTACATATGCAACTGCATCCACAAATGACAAGCAGGTGAATTTCTATCTGAGATTGAGAAGCAGTAGGAAGGCATCATCAGTTATTGGTGCTGATAAGAGTTGTTGTCTACTATCACATACACTGCAGTGGTGGGTTGCTGCTTGTTTGGACCGGTTCGACCGTATCGGTGGTGGAAATTTGCTCCCGCTCGCCAAACAGGCAGCGATGGCCAGTTGGCCATGCCCCTGGACTGGTCCTCCAGTCGCCGCTCCTTGAAAGCGGCTTGCAAAGAAGCCTCTGCTCATGCAAAGAGGGTCATTTGCGTGACGTGATTTATTTATTTATTTATTATTGGTTCTTCTATGCCGCCCTACTCCCGAGGGACTCAGGGCGGCGTACAACGAATTTTACGAGAACACTAATAATAAACAGAAGTTAAAAATGGCAATTAAAAATGTACAAAACGTTAAAAATATTCACCATCAGTCATACCGGGGGGGGGAGCTCAGATGGGAATTAGTCTGTGGGCAAAACGTGCACTTCCGACACGATGCGAACCGATAGGGAAGGTAAGTAGAACCCACCCCGATACATCATGTAATGAAGTGATATGCTATGTGCAAAAGTTTCTGCACTGAAATTATAGTTATCCAACTGAGATAAGAAGCAAGAGAATTCTAACATAAATTATAACTCATAGGTAAGAATTCAGAGAATTCAGAACCACAATACTAGTTTAATTAATACAACTTCTCCACCACTCAGAACTTTCATATTCATTGACAAGAATTCAGGTGTACACTCTGTTGGTGGTGTCCAATCTTCCACAACAGAATTGCCAACTGTTTCACTATCCCTTGCTAATGTATCTCTAAAGCAGCTTGATCTGCCTCTAGCAGCTGTTTCCTTCTTTTCACACTATGAAAAGGGTTCCATTGCTGGGTTGCTGTTTTTTTTTACAACTAGGCTACTGGTGTACCCACAAAAACAGTCTTTCGCTTGCTTTGGCCCTATAATTGGGAGAGGGGGGGGGCTGTGCACATGGTCAAGATGTTCAATAGATTATACTGTTATAAATTGAATTTTAAGTGGGAAATTTTATATGTAACATCTACATTCACTTCATTTTTCATATAGTGGGTGTTTTTGGCTGGTTGGAACAGAAATAACTTCCAGCTGTGTTGGATTTCTGGTGATTCACATTCATGTAATTTTCTTGGCAAAATTCCTCTTTTGCCTATAGTCCTGGGAGTTACCCAGCATTAACCAGGGTTTGAGTTTGCTTAGTTTCCAAAGCTACTCAGGCACTGCCATCTGCTGAGGCGGAAGTAATCTACCTTGACTTGAACTTAACTTTTAATTTTCTAGAATATTTTTGTGACATTTTTGTTTATCTTCCCAGTCTACATTTCACTTTAGGATTCTGTGTTGGTGCCCCACCCCAGCGGAGGGTTCCGGTTATTTCGCTACCGGTGCGCATCGCGAGCATGCACAGAAGTGAACTCGCGTTCCATCGGGCAATTTCACTTTTGCGCATGCTTAGGACGACATTACAAGCCGAAACACAGCTGAGGAGCTTCTCAGCTGTGCTTCGGAGGAAGAATAAAGGTCGGTATTGAAACAAGGGCGGGTGGAAGGGCTTTTTCCCGCCAGAGAAGCGCCAGAAAATGACATCATCGCTGGGCTCCTACCAGAGCTGCGCTCCACACCGCACCGGTAGGAACCCACCACTGCCCCACCCATGTCTGCTCTTAAACTTTCAAGTCAAGCCAAGATGGGTAAACAGTTAGCTGTATCATTAATAGGATCAGCTGTATTTTTCGTCCATTAGTAACAGTTGTTCAGCTGCAGTCCTAACAGGTAATAGTAACACATTAAATACACCATAAAATTTGGCCTCCTTTTCAGAGATCAGAATGCTCATTTACCAGACTCTCACTCTATTAACTATGTACCAGTGTTGAAAAGTTTTGGACACAATGAATGAGCACAGATGAGCTGTAAAATCTTGCTATCTAAAATGAAACCAATGAGACCTCTGTTGCTACTAAAGCGATAGGATTGGACAGCACGTGGATACAAAAAGGATGAGATTTTAATGAATTACAGTCATTATATTCACAGCTTCCGTTCACTCTCGTAACCTCTCAATCCTCAGGTCTCTGTTGTTTGTGATTCCTTTGGAACATTTTAATCACCCAGATGGTTTGCAGGGGCTGTAAGTCTATGTGCTCATTCAGAAAGCTCCTGCTAGCATTGCTAATCAAAAGGCACTATGCAGTGATCCCCTCCATGCTTCTGTAATGGGTCATTTGTGGAAAGGAGAGAGAGCTAGAGAGCAGGAGGGAGGGAGGGAGGGAGGGAGGGAGGGAGGGAGGGAGGGAGAGAGAGAGAGAGAGAGAGAGAGAGAGAGAGAGAGAGAGAGAGAGAGAGAGAGAGAGAGAGAGAGGGAGAGAGAGAGAGAGGGAGAGAGAGAGAGAAGGGCTCCTTTTATTCTTAGATTGTATGTAAGAATTCTTCCACTTCCTATGCTCATACAAACAAAAACTGGTATATTCCAGACCCATAGAGAGTGATTGCAGTAAAATGAGGACCCAGATTGTTGGGGGCAATATGCTAACTCTGTAAACTGCAATGCTGTCAAGCACTATGAGACAGTATATAAGTACTATTGCTATCGCTGTTGTCCAATAATCATTATTTAGATTGCTCTAGATGTAGCAGTTGCTCTACAGCAGTCATTGTTAGAAATCTTTTGATAGGGAAGGGACTCACTTCACAGGAGGGGAGGATCTGAAGGATACAATAGAGATTGGGTGCCATCAAATTGTTGTCAACTCCTAGCAACCACATAAATAGATTTTCTCCATGATGATCTGTCCCTAACCTGGTCCTTCAGCTCTTATCACTACTGTGACTGAGTCTTCTCTGTTGTGGTGGTGGTTTTAAAATGATATGCCTATTTCATGGCCAATTTTTGTATACTCCACCTCAAAATGGCAGGAACATGCTATCAGAAATCAATGGGGGAGGGTAAACAAGGTTGTTGGTATGGTGGTGAAGAATCAGCTACAAAGCATCCTAGATGAAGCAGATTATCTGGACCCCTTTTAGTCAGAATTCAGACTTGGACATGGGATGGAGACAACTTTGGTCGCATTAATAGAAGACTTTTGTCATGTTCTGGATGAAGGCATTGTGCTTGTCCTGGTTCTAATAAGCCGCTCAATAGCTTTTGGTATCTTCCATGGTAGTTATCTGGATTGCCTTTGGGGATTTAGAGGCATTATTTTGCAGTGGTTTTACTTCTCCCTCAGTGGATAGTTCAACCCAATGGTGATATGAGATGAGATATTGGGATGCTATGGAGGTTTGTCCTCGTTTTCCCTGTTTAACATTTATATGAAACCATTGGGAGAGGTCATGCATTGGTTCTGGGTTCAATGACATCAGTATGCCAATAATACTCAGCTTTACGTCTCCACCATGAGTAGTACTGATGAAACTGTTGATCTGTCCCAAGGTCAGGAAGCCTTGATGAGGAAAAACATGCTAAAATTGAAACCTACCAAGGCAGAGTTATTATTTGTCCATTGGGATTCTCAGATAATTCACATGTCACATCTACACTACAACCTTAAGCTGCTTCAGTACTGGGGCTACTGCATCCTCCCATTGGACAATTCCCCTGCTGTTGTGCCCTCCCATTACTTTGTTCTAAAAAACCAATAACCAATCATTTTCATTTCTATAGACAGACCTTGCTGGACATAAATACTTTAATATGTGAATATAACAAATTATATACACAAAGTTAAACCATAAAAATGCACATATATTGTCAAACTTGAATATACTGTACCATTATTTTAAGCCTCTTATGAGTTATTTCATTTTTAACAATAAATAATCAAGATAGCATTGATTTATAATTTCTGAAGTCAGGACTTAGCACTCACCCCTTGTTGTATGCTATCATTGGCTCTATCTGTAAGTTCTGATATGATGAGCAAGGCCGCTGAAATGCAATGGAATAACATATGAATTTATGAAGCTTATAAAGTAAAAATATATATTATTATTATTAATAATTATTTTTCTACTGCAGCCTTCTACGTAAAGGGCATTCAGCATTCTTTCAGAACAATATCTTTCCTCAGGAGAACAAAGTTTTTTTTAGCATAAATATATTGTTTATATTATGTAGAGACTATCATAGTTTAAGCATAAGAGTTGCTTTTTTAAATAATTTATTATCTCATTCTACAACCTAAAGTAATTAATTCTGCCTATGCTGTTACAAAATAAAAAGAATAATTATTAGAAAGGGCTGATATTAGGAATAATAGAAGGATCTTTCCACATTCATTCTATATATCATATTACTACAAATATAAACTGCTTGCAATTAAGGTACTAAAAGTTTCTAATGTAGCCCCTCTCTTTCCATATGGTAGAAATAATATAATGAGATAAAATAGAAGTTTCGTTCCAATTCTACAATCTCATGAATCATAAAATGAAAGTTTCTCTTTTAACTCTGATATTTAAGTTTTCTGCTACGTATGCTTAAAAGCCTAATTCAGGCTAAGCTTCTCTTTTTTGTCAATATAGTTGATAAAGTTAAGTTTGAATCAGAATACATGTTAAGAGCCCTTTAAGTGGGATACTAGAGTGTGTGGAGTTTTCAAACAAAGTCCTTATCACACATCCAAGAAATTCATTCTCCTAGGTTCTTAATCACGAAGATAAAACCTAAAAATTCAATAAAGACATTTAAAATTCAAAGTCATATCCTCAGTTATCAGAAAAGTAGGACTCAGCAGTTTTTATTAAATAACCATTAGACATACTGTACTGTTCATTCTAGATAGCCATTCTAGAATGAAGTGTATCTAATCTAATGAATTCTGATTTCATTAACAATTCAAAATGAGTGGATGGCATCAACTCAAAGCAACATGAGTTTTATCATTCCCAGCCCTGGGTAAAATGAGGTTGTGTAAAATTACCTTGTGTATCTTCATATTCAGCAGAATCAGGGCAGAGGTTATTCAAGTAATCTGGGGGGGGGGGGAGGAGAGAAATAGGATTAAAAATGTGTTGGAAATCTCAAATTGTTTTTGATCTGCTAATTAATCTATTTATAATTATCTAAATAGCAGAGTTAAGATCAGCGTCTCAAGATTCATGGCCCAGGATCATAGGATGCTGCAGACCACCTCCTCCATGAAATGGGATCCATATCCAGAAAAGTCAAACTCAGCCTTCTTCCTTCCCATTTCCTAAACTGTTCCCCAATACAAGAGGGAATATACAGTATAACTTCTGGATCTCCCTCCCTTCCATTAACTCCTTTATTTATTTATTTATTTATTTATTTATTTATTTTGATGGATTTCTATGCCGCCCAATCCCTAGGGACTCAGGGCGGCTCACAACATGTTAGATCCATTACAAAATAAAAGCTATCATTAAAATATAAGACAATACAAAATGCAATAGTTAAAAATACAGAGAATACAAAAGTTAAAAGAGTATCTCATTCACCCCGCCTGCCGGAAGAGCCAGGTTTTTATCGCTTTCCGGAAGGCCAGTAGGGTGGGGATGGTCCTGATCTCTGGAGGAAGTTGGTTCCACAGGGAGGGAGCTCCCACAGAGAAGGCCCTCCCCCTTGGTCCCGCTAGCCGACATTGTTTGGTCGACGGGACCTGGAGGAGGCCGACTCTGTGGGCTCTAACCGGTCGTAGGGAGGTATGCGGCAGGATGTGGTCCCGAAGATAACCTGGCCCTGAGCCATGTAGGGCTTTAAAGGTAACGACCAACACCTTAAATTGGATCCGGAGACTAATGGGCAACCAATGCAGCTGGTGGAGAATAGGTGTTACGTGGGTGCATCTAGGTACACCCACCACAGCTCGCGCAGCTGCATTTTGCACCAATTGCAGTCGCCGGACACTCTTCAAGGGTAGCCCCATGTAGAGCGCATTGCAGTAATCCAGCCGTGAGGTGATAAGGGCATGAGTGACTGTAAGAAGTGCCTCCTTCTCCAAGTAGGGTCGCAATTGGTGCACAAGACGTACTTGTGCAAAGGTCCCCCTAGCCACAGCTGAAAGACGTTGCTCCAATTTTAGCTGTGGATCTAGGAGGACACCCAAATTGCGAACCCGTTCTGAGGGGGCTAATTTCTCCCCCCCAAGAACCAAGGAGGGACAATTGGTCGAGTCCTTAGGAGGCAATATCATTGCCATCCATTTACTATCATTGTTCTGCTTGGCATGGCCCACAGATTCCTCACTAACTACCCCATAATATGTCTGCCAACTTTGCCTCAGAAACCAGCCAAAGGCATACACGGATGACCTGAAAGGATGGACAATTTTATAACTGCAACAATAACATAGTTCCACATTGCTTTCCTTCATAGTTTTCCCGCATCGTGTTCATTGCTGGATTTTAATAAGTGTAACAAAGTTTAATTGCGCATTTCCACAGAGCCTGAGACACCGGAATGCTTTTTCACACTGTTTTCAGCTTTAATTATATTGCTGTTCAGCCAAACTCCAAAGTTGAAACTACTATTGTTAAGGCTTCACATCAGGACTTGGCAATAAATCAGAGCTGCCCAGACATTTAAGTCTTCATTCAGCACTTGGATTTTGTTGGCAGGAGGCTCTTGGACACGACTCTTGAACATGCCAGATAGACATGGTATGGCAAACAAGAATGAAGCCTTGAACAAAAGGGTTGCCTGACCACTGCAATGCAAACTAATCACAGATGCTGTGTATACTGTATCTCTGATACATTCTGTCTGTCTGTCTGTCTGTCTGTCCGTGTCAGGCAGTGATTTTATATTGCCTGTTACATGTATATGCAGGGAGCTGCATCCCTATCTAATATAATGGTTTATTCCTGAGCACGTGATTAATATGTTCCTAGTACGCATGTGTACATTCCTTTCTTTGATCCGTCCTTCTGTTTCAGCTTCTGTGGAAGCAAGACGTGTTTTTTATAGCAAAGATGTGATTAATGAGATTTATATTTTTTGTACCGAAATAAATATTTTCTACTTAGAACTTTAAACTGCGGTTTCATTTATAATGTCAGAGTTCCAGGAAAAGATCTATTTTCGCCTCTAATGAGTTATTCTTATCTTGACAGTCCGTCCGTCCATCCATCCATCCATCCATCCATCCATCCATCCATCCATCCATCCATCCATCCATCCATCCATCCATCCATCATTTATCAATCATCATCATCATCTATCAATCATCTAATGATTCTAATCTATCTAATTTATATACCGCCCATTTCACTTGAGTGAAACCAAAGCCATACATTCATATAAAAGGGACATAGATAAATGCAAAGTTAAAAATAGGAGTAAAAACTTATTTAAAAAGTTTAAAAGACAGACAGAGTGCCCTCAAGTGACAAAGCACTCTCAGAGTCACAAATCATTCTTGGACCCCCAAGGCAGTTGGCAGAGCCAGGTCTTGACCCTCTTCCGGAAGTCCAGCAGAGTGGGGGCTTACCTCACCTCTGGGGGCAAGATGCTCCATAGGACAGGGGCAATTGCAGAAAAAGGATCTCTTTCTAGATCCTGCCAATTGAAATTTATTTATTTATTTATTTATTTTGTTATTCTTATATGCCGCCCAACTCCCGAAGGACTCAGGGCGGCTTACAACAGGGAAAAATACAAGAATAATCAAAAATTACATAGAATTAAAAACAAGTACAAAATTTAAAAACAGTTTTTAAAACAACAACATCCATTCAGCACATACATACTTGGGGGGTGAGCTCGGGTGGATTTAAGCTGTCCCCCCCACCTGCAGGAAAAGCCATGTCTTAACGGCTTTTCGGAAGGCCAGCAGAGTGGGGATGGTCCGGGTCTCTGGGGGTAGTTGGTTCCAGAGCACGGGGCCGGCCACAGAGAAGGCTCTCCCCCTAGGGCCCGCCAGCCGGCATTGCTTGGCCGACGGGACCTGGAGGAGGCCAACTCTGTGGGCCCTAACCGGTCGGAGGGAAATATGAGGAAGAATGCGGTCCCGAAGATATCCTGGTCCTAAGCCATGAAGGGCTTTAAAGATGGTGATCAACACCTTGAATTGGACCCGGACACCGATGGGCAACCAATGCAGCTGGCGGAGTATCGGTGTCACGTGGGTGTACCTTGGCACACCCACCACAGCACGCGCAGCCGCATTTTGCACCAGCTGAAGTCTCCGGATACTCTTCAAGGGTAGCCCCATGTAGAGCGCATTGCAGTAGTCCAAACGCGAGGTGACAAGGGCATGAGTGACCGTGAGTAGAGCCTCCTTCTCCAAGTATGGCCGCAACTGGTGCACCAGGCGAACCTGTGCAAAGGCCCCCCTAGCCACAGCAGAAAGATGGTGGTCCAATTTTAGCTGTGGATCTAGGAGGACCCCCAAGTTGCGGACCTGGTCTGAGGGGGTCAGTTTCGCACCCTCAAAGACCAAGGAGGGATAGTTGTCATGGTCCTTAGGAGGCAATATCCACAGCCACTCAGTCTTGTCGGGATTAAATCTGAGTCTGTTCCTCCCCATCCAGATCTTAACGTCGTCCAGGCATCGGCACATTACATCCACTGCCTCCCTGAAGTCAGACGGGGTGGTGATGTACAGCTGGGTGTCGTCAGCGTACTGATGGAAACACACCCCATGTCTGCGGATGATCTCACCCAACGGTTTCATGTAGATGTTAAACAGGATGGGCGAGAGAACCGACCCCTGGGGCACCCCACATGATAGGGGCCTAGGGGACGATCTCTGCCCTCCTGCCAACACCGACTGCATCCAATCGGCGAGATAAGAGGAGAACCACCGTAAAACGGTGCCTCCCACTCCCAACTCGCCGAGCCGATGCAGAAGGATACCATGGTCGATGGTATCGAAAGCCGCTGAGAGGTCAAGTAGCACCAGGATGGAGGAGTTCCCCCCATCCTGGGCCCGCCAGAGATCATCCATCAGGGCGACAAAGGCAGTTTCTGTACTGTAGCCGCGCCTGAAACCCGACTGATAAGGATCTAGATGATCTGTTTCATCCAGGAGCTGCAGAAGCTGAGTCACCACCACCTTCTCCACAACTTTCCCTAAAAAAGGTAAGTTGGAGACTGGACGATAGTTCTTCAAATCAGCTGGATCCAGGGAAGGCTTCTTCAGGAGGGGTCGCACCACCGCAGCTTTTAACGACTGCGGTACGGATCCCTCCCTCAAAGAAGCGGTGATCACCGCCTGGATCCAGCCGCATGCCACCGCCCTGCTGGCCGAAACCAGCCAGGAGGGGCACGGGTCCAATAAACAGGTGGAGGTACCCATCGCTCCCATAGCCCTGTCCACATCCTCGGGAGAAACAGGCCCAAACTCCTCCCACAAAGATGGACTAGGACTGGCCCCTGTCAACTCTATGGACTCTGCCCTGCCAGAGTCCAAGTCCGACCGAATCTGAGCGACTTTATCCAACAGAAACTCAGCAAATTCCTCAGCTCTGCCTTGCAAGTGTTCCTCGCTCCCCCCTTTTCCAAGGAGGGAGCGAGTCACCCTAAACAAGGCGGCTGGACGAGAATCTGCGGACGCAATAAGAGCGGAAAGATAGGATCGTCTTGCCGCCCTTATCGCCACTAAATAAGATCTGATGTAAATTCTTAATAGTGTTCGGTCAGACTCGGCCTTCTTGGTCCTCCAGCGGCGCTCCAGACGTCTCTTCTGGCGTTTCATCTCCCGGAGCTCCTCGGTAAACCAGGGAGCTTTCCGGGATCCACTGCCACGGAGAGGTCGCTTGGGCGCAATTCGGTCTAGAGCCCCTGATGCTGCGGTGTTCCAAGCAGCCACCAGGGAGTCAGCCGAATTGTGTACCAGGGTTTCAGGTATTTCCCCAAGTTCCCTCTGGAATCCTTCCGGCTCCATTAGGCGCTGGGGCGGAACCACCTAGTCGGTCCCGCCTCCCTGCGGGGGAGGAATGGGGTTGTGAAATCCAGCCTCAGTAGGAAATGATCTGACCATGACAGAGGGGTGATGACTATGTCCCTTATCTTCAGATCATCTCTCCACTGCCCCGAGAGAAATACTAGGTCAAGCGTGTGACCACCCTCATGAGTCGGACCCTGAATTACTTGGGTCAGGTCCATGGTTGTCATGGAATCCATGAACTCCTGAGCTATCCCAGAGGTTTCGCCAGCAGATGGCAAGTTGAAGTCCCCCAACACCATAAGCCTAGGGAACTCAACAGCCAAGCCGGCTACTGCCTCGAGCAGCTCAGGCAGGGAGCTCAGGCAGGGTCCATAACCTACCCTCCCTGCCTGATTGGTGGGACAGGTTGACGTAATTTGTACAAGATGGTTCCTCAGGTAGCTGGTCTCATGAAGGGCTTTAAATTGGTACCTAATGCCACTCACATGCACAACTCTAGGGGTGCCCAAAACTGTTCGTGCCGCTGCTTTCTGCACCAGCTGCAGGTTCCAGATATTTATTCTGCAGGGATATTTCCATGTACAGCACATTGCATTAACCCATGGAGATGGCCAAGTGTGGGAGACTGAAAGAAAGGCTCCTCAATTTAGAAAGAGCATAACTGGTGCACATAGTTGGGCAAAAGCCCTCCTAGGCACAACTGCCACCTGCTCCTTAATCAGTGAGTCCAGAAGGACCTCCAGATTATGCACTGCATCCATCTGGGGCAGTGAAACCCCGTCCAAGACCAAAGATGGTAAATCCTCTGATACAGAAGAGCCTTAAACTTTAAATTCTAGGCTTCTTCATCCTGCCCTTCAGAGTTAGTGGATACATGGTCAGTCTCTGGATGGCCTGGAGCTGGTAGAGGTGATGATTGCACTATGTTTACATCAAGTTTTCTCCTTGCCAGGGTCAGCTCTTACAATTGTGATTAACCATATATAGGTAAATATAAGCTAATTCTCAGCAGCATTCTGTTTGATCAGGAAGATCATACTTAGTGTTGAAACTACATATAGATACCATGAAGTAACTAGTATGAGCAGGGGTGGGTTCCAGTTACCTTTGCTACCGGTGCGCATTGCGACGTTTTGCGTGCACGCTAGCTCCGCTCACGCACATGTGCGCATCCCCAGCGTGATTTTACTTCTGCGCATGCTCAGAAGGACGTTTCAGCCCGAAATACAGCTGAGGAGCTGCTCAGCTGTGCTTTGGACGAAGAAATAAAGGTCGGTATTAACCCGGGGGCAGGTGGGAGGGCTTTTTTTTCAAAGTAGAGGATGAGGAGAAGCCATCCAAACCAGAAAAAATTGTCAAAAATTCCAAAAAAAAAGATGGCGGCGCCCACGGACCAGCATAGACAGGATTACGTCACCAGCGGGCCGCTACCGGTGCGCACCTATTGGTCCGCACTGGTAGGAACCCACCAGGGGTGGGTTCCTGCCGGTATGCTCTTACCTGTTTTTAGCCGCAGAACCGAAGAAGGTGGTGGCGTTCACGGCACAGGGCTTCCTCCGCCTGCTTTCCCCCGCCCGCCTAGACGGCGCCATTTGCATTCTTTTGCCCTCTGCGCATGCACAAAGCATTCTGCTTGTGCAGAGGGCAAAAGAACGCAAATGCCGGCGTCCAGGCAGGCGGGGGAAAGCGGGCAGGGGAAGCCCCGCGCCGCGAACGCCACTGCCTTCTTCGGTTCGGCGGCGAAAAACAGGTAAGAGCGTACCGGCAGGAACCCACCCCTGGAACCCACCCCTGGGTATGAGCTGCAACTTACATAGGCAATATAAAAGTGATGAGGCACTCTGCTCCTTGTGGAGCTCTTTGGACTAGTTACTAAGTCACTCAGGGAAGAGCTGCGGCAATAACCAATTTGCAATATCTGTGCAAGTTATACACAAGGCCGTCTCTTGTGATTTGAGGCATTGCTTACCCCAGCTGATGAATCATTGTGATTTACAATAATTTCTCCCAAATGGGAGTTAGAAATCCTGCAGCTGTAGTGCTTTGGCTATGCTGCAGTAGATTTTATTATTCTAATTTAGCAAATACAAATGAAAGCAGCAGCATGTGGAATGATACAATGCTGGCATGTGATGAGGCAGCCTTTTAATGAGAAAAAAGGGAATGTCTGTTGTCTGTATTAGGGGAAAAGAAGAGTTAAACCAAGAAAATAACATAAACATCCAGATGTAATTTAAGAAGGTTGTCTGAAATGAACACGACCAAATAACTTAAAATTTAACTACTCTATGCATTTACAGGGGGCACTATAACAGAATAACAGAGTTGGAAAGGATTTTGGAGATCTTCAAGTCCAACCCCCTATTCAGGCAGAAAACCCTATCCAATTTCAGACAAATATTTAGACATTATATTCCACAACAATAGTGGGCTAGTTATTGAACACTAAAGACTATATGCACTTCTGTTTCTTACTATTTAACTCATCGGAGACAAATAAAAGTGCATGGGGATCAGCCATTCAGAATCAACGCAGACAAAATTGAAATCAATGGGTAGTTTCCCCCAAAGCAGGGGGAAATCATCTTTTGCAATAATTTTGATTCCTAGGAAGCTCACGAACAACACCTAAGAGTCACAGTTACTCCTGCTAATGTTCCCCAGCATCCATTTATCAAAAATTATGTATTTTTTAGTCCCTCTTCATACATAAGATATGAAGCACAAATTATGATTGCAAGTTCCATAGACATGAAGAGGTAACATTTTCATCTCCGAAAAATTTCTTTAGTGAAAAGTTTCACTAAATAAACCCGGTTCTTTTCATATGTTTTTTTTTACATTATGCCTAGGAACTTAAAACAATTTGGTTCAAACACTTTATGTGAAGAGAAGAGATGAACAATAGAAATAATCTCTTTCCTAAGATGTAAGATAATGAAGATTATTCCTTAAAGTTTCCATAGCCAAATATTGGAGGAGGGGGTGGGTGGAAATGTTATAATTAACCAATGGAACGGCTCGCCTCCAGAATTGGTAGGTCTTTAAGAAGAGACTAGACAACCAGTTGGAATGGTATAGGGTCTCCTGCTTGAATAGAAGACCTCCAAAGTCCCTTCCAACTCTGTTATTTTGTTATTCTTCAGGGTCTGCAAGAGCAGACAAGTATGGCTCCCATGCAGGGATGAAATTCAGCAGGTTCTGGAGAACCCGTAGTGGAAATTTTGAGTAGTTCGGAGAACCGGCAAATACCACCTCTGGCTGGCCCCAGAGTGGGGTGGGAATGGAGATTTTGCAATATCCTTCCCCCAGGAGTGGGGAGGGAATGGGGATTTTGCAGTATCCTTCCCCTGCCACGCCCACCAAGCCACGCCCACAGAACCGGTAGGGAAAGTTTTTGAATTTTACCCCTGCTCCTATGGGATTTTCAGGATCCCCCCCTCACCACCTATCATCTGGTAACCATTTGATTGAAGGGGGTTTCCCACTGTCCCAGCAATTTGTCACCAAATCAGCTGCAAAACTTTAAACACTGGCACTTAGGTTTTCTTATTTTCCTTTTCCCTGATATTTTTCCTCTTGACTTATGTCCCAATGCCGTCCCCAAACTGTAAAGCTCAGTAAAGAACCATTTGCTTTTCTGCAGTTAAAAAAAAAGTTAAAATATTTCCTAGCACCATCGGTACATTTTTTAAAGTGCATAAAGCAGTTAAAATGGAACTTGGGGTCTTCTGCACTCAGACAAAGTGCTGTGCCATTGGGCTATGGTTATTTTTCACAAGAACTGTTCTCATGCAGAAAAATACAAGATGTTTTACGAATTTTTAAATGAAAAGTTCAAATGTTTATCCCACCTGCCAAGTATTCTATGAATTACCAAACTCTCACAGTAGGAGGTTCTTGCTGCAGTTCATTTAATTTTAGTCTCTTCAGATTTGTGAGTGTTGTTATAGTGATTGTTTTAATAAACCTGAAATCTAGTTCTCAACTCCTGGGATGGGCTATTCCTGATAATGTTGGTGATGCATATTGATGAAATCAATGGATTTGTAAGAAGCGATAACTTGGCATTATATTCAGTCAGCTAGTTTTAACCAGCTTTTCAATACCTGGTTTGGATACCTCATGGTATTAGAAACAAAAATGAGATATTGGCGGATAGGCATTAATGGTGGATATCCACTTGAATACCGTATTTTTTGGAGTATAAGATGCACCTTTTTGCTCCCCAAAAGAGGGTGGAAATGTCGGTGCGTCTTATACACCGAACACAGCAATTTTTAGCCTCTCGAAGCCCTGCCCCCACATCCAATTTTTGCAAAAAACGGGCCCGTTTTTTTTTGCAAAAATGGGGGGGGGTTGCCTTCCCCCACCTCCTAGGAGTGCTCTGCAGGCTTTCCAGATCCTCTGCATGCCCTGTTTTTGCAAAAAAATGAGCAAAAAATGGGCCATTTTTTGCAAAAATTGGGGCGTTTTTGCCTTCTAATTACCCCATCTAGCATGACTGGAGGAGGAATTCTGGGAGTTGAAGTCCACTAGTCTTAAAGCTGTCAAGTTTGAAGTTTGTAAAAAGTATACATGATTGTAAAAAGTATTCTGCTACACTAGTATTTTATTAAATAATATATTACTACACCATTTGGTTCAGAATACTTTTTTCCTTGTTTTCCTCCTCTAAAATCTAGGTGCGTCTTATACTCCGGTGCGTCTTATACTCCGAAAAATATATGACATACAGTTCCATCAAGAATAACAAATGACTGAATGATCTCTACATAGTTTCAACACATAGTATTTACCATATTTAATATATGACTCAGCTCAGAAAATAGTAAGTTCACAGATTACTGTACAGCAATGTGCCTCATCTCTGTATTTTGCTTTTATTAAATTCAAGATAGAATGCAATGCAGGAGATATATATCAAACCCAGTTGATTGATAAGAATCTTATCCTGCCTTGTCTAATGCTGCAAGTGGGACATTGGCTAACAGTCTTCACAATTTTAGATCGGCTTTAATGCTGCAACCCTAAACAATAAAATAGAATTCATTTGACTTTGGGCTCTCTTTCTCTTTTCTTTCAGCTCTCTTTCATTTCCTTGATTTTTAAAGAAAAAAAGGAGAATCATCTCAAAAATGAGAATTGAGGACAAATTGCAATGGCTAAATTTGCAGCTGACACAGCCTCAACAGGGAAATGAAGACTCCTTAATTATAAAGATGAAATGCTTTTGTTTTGTTCACCTGTGAGTAGCACATGGTACTGGAATATGCGCTGAACCACTTTCAGGAACTGGTGTTTCACATTCAAGGGACTGCCATCACGAACCTGCTGTCCTCAAAAGAAGGGAAGAAAAAGTATAAAGGTCAGAGCTCCAACAATGCGAAAATAATCTCCGAACCTGACCTTGTTTTACATGAAGATAGTAGTCACCAGTAGTGGATTCTTAAACCTGTTGCTACCGGTTCGCATGCGCAGAAGTGTCCTGGGTGGGTGGGCGGAGCCTCACGCCACCGCTGCTACCAGTTCACAGAACCGGGCCGAACCGGAAGCAACCCACCGCTGGTAGTCACCTTCACAAACTTTCACATGCTTATAATGGCATATCCAAGTATTCTCTAACAATCAGGAAGTAACATATTTTACAATAGAAGTGTGTTAATAATCCTGAAATTAAAGGTCAAAAGTCTTAATTATATCGTGGTTGAAACCAGATAGTATGCTCCAAGTGGAATTCTGAACCTTGTCTGTCTAAACCACATAGTGTTTTTAAATTACTGCTTATTTACTGATGCTATATGGACAGACCCTGACCTAAGCAGGATTGGCATTGACATCTCAGGCCTAATATAAATTAATAGAAAGACATTTCCACTGGAACTAGACATCACTGTTGCACTCAATCTATTAGGCAAGAATTCCTCAACTTAAACTCATGACCTTTGAGTGCACCAGAGGTGGGTTCCTACTGGTGCGGTCTGGAGCTCTACTCCGGTAGTGGCCTGCCGATTGCGCAATTTTGGCGCGACGGCTCCGGTGCTGTCTTTGCCGGTCCGTGTGCACCACCATCTTTTTTTCCTAATTTTTGCTGATTTTTCAGCTCTCTGAGCATGCGCGGAAGGAAGATCATCCCTCTGCGCATGCGCAGAAGCAAAATCGTGCTAGGGGACGCACACACATGCGTGAACATAGCAATTTCGCATGCGCGTGAAATATCACAATGCGCACGCAGCACACCGGTAGGAAACAGTAAGAGGAACCCGCCCCTGGAGTGCACTATGAAAGTTTTGACGCATGCTCACTAGTTTATCAGAGAGCTATTGGAGGAATGGATGTGACTTCATTGCTATTTGGGAAGGCGTGACCCACTAATCTGAACTCTACTGTCGTCTATTTTGACCAGAACACAAATAGTATTTTAAAAACCTAGATGTTTCTACTTCTTTATAAATGCAGCAAGGATCAGAGAGGTAAAGGCTGAACAGGAAGCAGACTGTTCTTTTCCTTTTAATATATCATTTTTGGCAGCAATTTAAGACCCATTAGCAAAAGAAAACTGTTTCATCTTCCAAAACAGAAGCTCTGAATTTAAATAGCAACATGGAAAAATACACATGGACTTAGCTGAAAAAAAAACAATGAGGGTCACCATCTTTTGATTCACACAATTCCGAACAGTTTATCACAAAACAGTGTCAGGGGTGAGGGGTGTGGCATAAGTTATCCCTATCAGGGACACTCTAGTGACGTCAAGCAGCAGTTTTGGGTTGTTGTATTGCTAGCTAGTTTCTCTGGTCTCTTCAAGACAATCAGACTTTCCATTTTCTTACCCTTCTCAATCCAATTAAATATTCACCCGGGATTGGTCTTGGAAATATTGACTACTTGCATATCTATTCAGACATCAAAAAATCAAGACCATTGTCAAATAAAACCACATTAAGGCATTTGCAAGTCTAGAAAATTGTCAATCAGTCAGTGCTTGCCCTTTCTGGCCAGTCACCTAATGCCCCTGTCTATTACCTCTTTCTAGAAAGAGTGCATAGAAGAGCAACAAAGATGATTAGGGGACCGGAGGCTAAAACATATGAAGAACGGTTGCAGGAACTGGGTTTGTCTAGATTAATGAAAAGAAGGACCAGGGGAGACATGATAGCAGTGTTCCAATATCTCAGGGGTTGCCACAAAGAAGAGGGAGTCAAACTATTCTCCAAAGCACCTGGGGATAGAACAAGAAGCAATGCGTGGAAACTAAACAAGAAGAGAAGTAACTTAGAACTAAGGAGAAATTTCCTGACAGTTAGAACAATTAATCCGTGGAACAGCTTGCCTCCAGAAGTTGTGAATGCTCCAACACTGGAAGTTTTTAAGAAGATGTTGGATAACCATTTGTCTGAAGTAGTGTAGGGTTTCCTGCCTAGGCAGGGGGTTGGACTAGAAGACCTCCAAGGTCCCTTCCAACTCTGTTGTTGCTGTTATTATTATTATTCACCATGCCTGTACCTAGAAGGAACTCCATTTAGCAAAAATAAATTACTAGTATCTCTCTCTTTTGCCCTCCTTGTATTTTTGTGTATTTATAATGCTGAGGAAGGAAGTGTGGGAGGCACTTCCTGAGTAAGTGAAATTAGATGGTTAATGAATAGGCAAAAATGCATTAAAAGTCCTCAGAACCTGATGACGTTACCTAGTTGGGTAATGAAAAGTCTGCAAGAAAACAACCAAGTTCCATGTCACGCAGTGATTTTTATTGCCTGTTATATGTATATGCAGGGAGCTGCATCCCTATTCATTATAATGGTTTATTCCTGAGCACGTGATTGATATGTTCTTGTACGCATGTGTACATTCCATTCTCTCCGATCTCCCCTTCTGTTCCTGACTTCCATTGAAGCAAGACCAACTTTTATATCAGATATGTAGATTAATGAGGATTTATTGTTTTTGTACCGAAATAAATATTTTTACTTAGACTTTTAAACTGCGGTTTATTTTCTAATGTCTGATGTCTGGGAAAAGATCTATTTCTCCTTTGAGAGATTAATTATCACCTCTGACATTCCAAGAACCCCAAAAAGTAAGCTGAGTCAACTGTTTCCTCTTCTTTCCCCTTCTTCTCTTGCTTCTCCTAAGTCTATTTTTACACTATAACATTCCCAGGGGTAGGAAACCTTGTCATCAATGCAATGATGGTAAGCTGCAAGGCCCCTCCAAAGGGATGGATCTCTAGAGATATAACTACCTTGGTTTCTAGGATGAAAACTGCTGTCTGCACCATCTTGTTTACCAGGAAAACAATCCATCCAATGATCAGAAAATATATTCCTCCCATTATAATGACTCATTCTCAGTTTTGATCATAATCAATTTTAGAAGTGATTTTCTTCCTTCTCTCTTCTTCATTTGCTATAATCCCTTGAATTTACTCATATTGGGATACCATTCTGCCTGAGAAGATCATGAGAAATCTCTTTTTCTCAATCTCTATTCAATGTCTCTCTCACACACATATTACATGAGCCTTCTGAGCTTAAATTTATGGCTCAAATAAAAATTCCATTAACTCCAAGCGAAGGGCAGCATATAAGGCTAAGACAAAAACATTAATGTCGCAACCCTTGTCCCTTATTTAATAGGAACCACAATGTTCCCATGAAATATATCTTTATCTTGCTTCTTGGGTCCTTGCAGAGGAGAGGACAAAGAGCACAGAATAAAAACCACTGATATTTACACAGAAAAGCATCTTCAGAAGTGCTGCCTAATATCAGCAAAGTCAGTCAAGTCTGTGCGTCCTTCCTAAAAAAGCTAAGCTTAAAAAAGACCACAACTATTTTGGAGAACAGATCAGATACCAACTTCTGAGATATTTTTCAGGTACGCAAATAGTGAGAACTGGACAAGCAAGAACTTTATGAGTGCTTCTCAAAACTATGGCAACCTAGAGATGCGGTACAATCCCAGACTGGTACCATCTATGTGTGAGGAACAAGATTGAACATGGGGGAAATGCTCTGGATACTGTACATAAATTCAGTAGTGATGGTGGCAGAGATTTGGGAAAATCTCACCACAGTGCTCTGGAGTGCTGGGACAGCTGAAGAGGAGAGGGGGATGATGTCAAAGTACCACGTCACACCTTAGCTATAAGAAAATAGAAACATTAAATTGGTAGTAGGAGAAAAGAGGAGTTTCTACCAATGGGAATGCACCCATTCTACAGCTTCAAAGGAATTTGAGAAAATACTGCTGAGACAGTATGTCTGGAGCAGCAAAGAAACTCCCATGAACTGCAAACACCTATGGTGTTGCGGAGCCGCAGGGCCACAACATTGCTCTGCCTATTACTATGTGAGCATCGGAAGTGCCTTAGGATATGTGTTTAAGGAATTCAAGGGACCCCTTCGCATAAACAATACAGGATTGATAAACCTAGGTCCAGTGCCTGCTAAATCCATCAGTCGTCTATCCTGATTGAGAGTAGGGTTCTGATGCATGTGCAGAAAATATTTTCTTGTCAAGGGGCATTATGGAACAGTTACAATTTTCTCTTGCATTAAGGAAGCAAGGTAAAGGTTTCTTTGTCCAATCGTGGTGCTCGTCTCCGTTTCTTGGCCAAGGGAGCCAGTATTGTCCGAAGACGCTTTCTGTGGTCATGTGGCCAGCATGACTATACACCAAAGGCATACAGAATGCTGTTACCTTCCCACTGAAGTGGTACCTATTAAATTTACTTGCATTTTGCTTGCTTTCGAACTGCTAGGTGGGCAGAAGCTGGGGCAGGAATGGGAGCTCATCCAGTTGTGCAGTGCTCAGGTCTTGAACCCAGGCCATTGCGCCCCTAATTAAGGAATTAATTAAGGAAGCAATCTACATGCATATATGTCCTTCTTCTGATCACTATTTAGTTGAATTGTATACACACACAGAGAGACACAGACACAAACACAGACATAGACACACACACACACACACACACACACACACACACACACACACACACACGGTTTTCCACTGTCCCTCACAAAATATCTGCTTTCAAGATTTTCTGGGGTGTTGTCATAAGTAGTATACCAGGTGAACTCTATGGTATATGTGTGCTAAAACATCAGAGGCACATATGCTTTAGTGAACATTTGCTTATAACTATTTTTTTTTCTTGGGCCAGGAAAGAAAAATTGATAAAAGTTTTGTCTTCACTCTCTGGCATCAAGAAAGTGCAATCCACAAAGCAATATAGTTCTAGATAATTCAAAAAACAATTATTGCAAATGAGATATCTGCATTTTCATCAAGGATTCCATAGAATTTTCAGACAGATGAATATATTCAACAAATGTTGATAAACGGTTGTTTTAATAAATTATCATTACTAGTATTTCATATATGCTGCAGAGGGAGACATATTCCATATTTCAAGCAGCTTGGACAGCCAAAGCAATACTGAAAGTAGCCAATTTATTCTCATAACCTTTTTTGTCTGTTAAGTAAACACTGCCACTTCTCCTCTCCTCTTTACAAATAAAAAAGTGATATATATTCAAACTAAAATTAAAAATACATTTGCACTGTTAGAAGTCACACCAGCCATCCAGCAAGGAGCAGAAAGAGCAGTTGAAGTATGCACATTAAAAAAAAAAGAATTGGAGTTAATTCACAAGTGAAACCATTCAAATGGTAAGGGGAAGCTTATGCAGGTGGTCATTCATGTGTACATTTGGAATTTATTTGAGGATGGCCCCGACTGGTCCTAAATTTGGCCTATAGTTCCAGGCAAAAATCTGCTTCAGAAAACACCAGGAAAAAGAGAAGGCAAGAATTATGGGCTAAATTGCATTAAAAAAATTGTAAAATATCAATCCAGTGCAGAAGATAAGGGCTACATGAATATGCCAGCAATACATTTTGAGCTGGACCTAGACATGAGAGACACATGTTCAGATCAGTACTCTGATGTAAACTGAGCATCCACAATTTAACGTTCTGTTACTTATGGAAATAAATAAGATGTAAATATTTTTGCATGCTTTTATACATTAATATTTTTGCATTAATACTTTTCGAATGGAAGAAGCATACGATGCTTACGATGCATACAAGCAGAAGCATACAATGCATATAGCAAAAAAAAGATGGAGATGATCAACAGATTAACGAAGTTGGAAGAGATCTTGTAGGTCATCTAGTCCAACCCCCTGCTTAAGCAAGAGACCCTACACCATTTCTGACAAATGGCAATCGAATCTCTTCTTGAAAGTCTCAAGTGATAAAACTCCCTCTCCTTGATCAGTTTCCATCCATTATTCCAGAGGTGGGTTCCTGCCGGAGCTGACCAGTGCGTAGCTCCGGTAGGGAGCAGCCAATTGCGCAATTTGCACGCGACCGCTCCGGAGCCCTCTCCGCCCGGTCCATCGCGCGCGTCACCATCTTTTTATGTGAATTTTTGGGCAATTTTTGGTTATTTTGGAATTTGGGGGCAATTTTGATTTTTGGGCAAAAATCGCGCTGAAATCTTGCGAGGGGATGCGCACGCGTGAAAGAGATTTTGGCATGATTTTGCTGCTGCGCATGCGCAGAAGCAAAATCGTGCGAGGGGGCGTGCGCGCGTAGCGAGCGAGCACACCTCCGAAATGTGGAGATGCGTGCGCAGCGCACCGGCACCGGAAAGAAAGCAACCCGCCACTGCATTATTCCTTGTCTGGCCTTCAGGTGCTTTGGAAAATAGCTTTACCTCCTCCTCTCTGTGGCAGCCCCTCAAATATTGGAACACTGCTATCATGTCTCCCCTGGTCCTTCTCTTCGCTAGACTAGCCATGCCCAGTTCCTGTAACCGTTCTTCATATGTTTTAGTCTCCAGTCCCCTAATCATCCTGGTTGCTCTCCTCTGCACTTTTTCTAGAGTCTCAACATCTTTTTTACAGTGTGATGACCAAAACTGGATGCAGTACTCTAGGTGTGGTCTAAGACTTTATAGAGTGGTATTAGTACCTCACTTGATTGTATCCCTCTGTTAATGCAACTTAGGATTGCATTGGCTTTTTTGCCTGCTGCTGCACACTGCTGGCTCATATTTAGCTCCAAGATCCCTTTCACAGTCACTGCTATTAAGCCTGGTTTCACCCAATTTATATGTATACTTTTATACTTGCTGCATGCCCACCCTGCCCCGCCCAGTCTCTGCTCTGCAGCTTGCCTGCCTGAAGCGCTGCGCCCCTGATCTGCCTGCCAGGTAAGCCTGCGAAGTCGCGGCCTACCTAGCTGCCCCTGCCCCCCCACTGTCCCAGCCTGTCTTCCCTACTTCATTCCCCGTGACCCGCAACCCCGACATGCTTTCCTGCCTTCCTAGTGCCTTCCTGGTGAGCCACGTGCTGCCTCCATCGGGGAGAGGGCCAGACCTGCGCTTGGAAGTGGCTGCTGCTCTCGCTGCCTGCTTTCTTCCTTCTCCCACCATGAAACAAAAGCGAACGGCAGCAACACTGCTTCTGGAGAGCAGGTGGACGTCTGCAGCCAAGCAGGGAGGGAGGGCAGTGAGAGCAGTGACCCCTTCCAAGCACAGGCCTGGCCTTTTCCCCAGGAAAGGAAAGGAAAGGAAAGGAAAGGAAAGAGGGAAGGGAGATGGGGGGAGGGGAGGGGAGGGGAAGGAAGGAAGGAAGGAGGGGAGGGGAAGGAAGGAAGGAAGGAAGGAAGGAAGGAAGGAAGGAAGGAAGGAAGGAAGGAAGGAAGGAAGAAAGAAAGAAAGAAAGAAAGACTTATGACCACAATTGAGCCCAACATTTTGGTTGCTAAGCAAGAGCGTTGTTAAGTGAGTTTCACCACATTTTACAAGTTGGCCATGCCCACCCGGTCACCTGACCACCAAGCCAGGCCCATCTGAAGCCAGGCCCACCAGACCTCAAGCCACGCCCACAAAATAAGCCATGCCCACAGAACCGGTAGGGAAAATTTTCACATTTCACCCTATATGTATTTGTACTCTTCCTAGTTTACTTTCTTCTTAAAGCCATTCTTGAATTGAATTATCGCTAATATCAACTTCCAAACTCTTGGCTATTTTAGAGAGGGAAGAAGAGAGAGAATGAGAGAGATAATAGTAGAACTACAATAATAAATCAACATGCGATACAAAAACGAAGAGACTTTACCTCAAACTCTTTAATGACAGTATCCAGCTGGGAAGATTTAAGGCGAACATCATCCAGCAAAGCCAAATTCCTATCAAACTGCATAATGTAAGTTGTGTGGTGATTAAATCCTGATTCTCTGGAGAGGAAAATGTCCGCCACTTTCTGATGTTCTTCCCTAAAACCATTGAGAGTAAAGGGGAAAAAAAAGGAATAGAAAATTCTCCATACTTAATTTAGGTACTCACAGATAATCTTTTCCATCAGGACTTTTCAATGACATTAATCAGAACACATAAACACATAACACTTTTGTTCCAGTAGTAAGTCCATATATCTTGTAATGCTGGAGTTTGATAAAGTCCCAGTTGGTCCTGATGCCTGCTAGGCAATGCAGCAAGGGATGGTCAAATAGTTGGTAAGCCATAAGTTATGACTAGGTAGTATGTGTTTCTTTATAAAGCAACAAAGTTAACCAGCAAAATAGTTAAAAAGCTTGTATATGCACCTTATTTTTTCTGATTTAGTGTGATTCTTGCTCATAGGCATAGAAGGGACTTATATATTCCCTTAAATTGGAACTTTCCAACAAAATGAAACAGTAGCTGAATGACAGAATAAAGATACCTAGGACTTACTGAAGATGAAACTGCTGCGTTTCAGTAGCTTTCTTGATCAGGATTGGTTGTAGCAATAGCAATAGCACTTAGACTTACCGTATATACCGCTTCACAGTGCTTTACAGCCCTCTCTAAGCAGTTTACAAAGTCAGCATATTGCCCCCAATAATCTGGGTCCTCATTTTACCCACCTTGGAAGGATGGAAGGCTGAGTCAACCTTGAGCCTGGTGAGATTCGAACTGCCAAATTGCAGTCAACCAGCAGTCAGCAGAAATAGCCTGCAGTACTGCATTCTAACCATTGCACCACCGTGGCTTAGTGCATGTTTTTCTAACAGGCCTTATATATCAATCAATTTTTATTACGGCCACAGACCAGCATTACAAATAAAGATATTAAAAACAATAATAATAGTAAAAGATAAAAATAAAAGACAGACAAAATAATATTAGGATTGATGGTGGATTATCAGTGGGCAGTTAAAGTCTGCCTAATTTTGCAGACAGCATAACAGAATTTTCCCACATTCAGAGAAACTGCTTCATACTGATCTGATAACAAGCATTATGTAAAGGTTTTATATTTTAGGATAAAGCAGGTAAATAAACAAACTGTATCACACTTATATTTGATTACCGTATATTCCGGCGTATAAGACGACTGGGCGTATAAGACGACCCCCAACTTTTCCAGTTAAAATATAGAGTTTGGGATATATTCGCTGTATAAGACTACCCCTTCTACCATCTTTCTTTTTCTTTCTTTCTTTCTTTCTTTCTTTCTTTCTTTCTTTCTTTCTTTCTTTCTTTCTTTCTTTCTTTCTTTCTTTCTTTCTCTCTCTCTCTCTCTCTCTCTCTCTCTCTTTCTTTCTTTCTTTCTTTCTTTCTTTCTTTCTTTCTTTCTTTCTTTCTTTCCTGACTTGACCTTATGAATGTGACACTAAGGATCTAACTTAGCTTGAAATATTTTTGGTGGAATGCTAAACTGAGGGTCAATTTACAGGGTACAAATCAGGGATGTATTCCATCCAACAAGAAAACTGTAGCAGATGGAAAACAGATCCAAAGCAATTCCAAGCTTAACCCATATTTTCCATAAGAAGGTAACCAAGACAAAAAGAACTTATCTGGAAGAAATCATTCTCATACCCAAAGCAGGAGATAACCCAGGCATGAAACTTGTACCAAATTATAAAAAGCATATTTTATTTAGTTAATTGTTTGATTTATACACCCACTCAAATTGTTTGATTTATAAGCCCTCTCAAAATAACTCTCTGGGAAATAGGCAAAATAAAAAAAGAGCTATCATAAAATATAAAATATGATAAAATACAATAATTCCATCAGGCAATTCAATGAACAATTGTCAGAGAATCATTAATTTCTGAAGGAAAGTTATGCCCTTAAACATATTGAACAATATTGCTTCCCTAGAAGCTAGGAGCAGTTTATCAATCCCCACCATGGCTCCTTTCTCCCTCGCCCAGCCCTCTTCCAAGATGCCAAGTGGAAGCAAGGTAGGTGGGTGGGTTGCTCCCCTCCCCTCCCCTTGGAGGAAGAAGGAGCCTCTGTCGCCGTCTCCCGCGGGACTCCAGCCACCTGACTGAGTCCCCAACCGCGGCGCCGGCAGGGTGAACGCGCATGGGAGGGAAGGAGACAGCACGCGCTGCCGCTACTGCTATCGTACTGAAACTTCGGAGCCGGGGGGAGCTGAAAAACGGCCGCGGCTGCATCCCTGCCATTCTCCAGCCAAGCGGCCGAAGGAGCCCCGGAGCTCCGACGCTGCCCTGCATCTTGGTCTCCTGCCGCCACCGCCAGCTGCAGCCTTCCCAGCAGGTGGGCGCGCGCGAGAGGGATCGCGGAGCAGAGGCGCCAGGCGAGCGGTGCGAGAGGCGCAGGGATGCCAGAAGTGGCATCGGCGGCAGCAGGCTCCTGCCCGTCTCCCGCCTGCCTCTTGCCTTAAGCCGCCGGGCGCCTCTGCTCCGCGATCCCTCCCGCGTGCGCCCACCTGCTGGGAAGGCTGCAGCTGGCGGTGGCAGCAGGAGACCAAGATGCAGGGCAGCGTCGGGGCTCCGGGGCTCCTTCGGCCGCTTGGCTGGAGAATGGCAGGGATGCAGCCGCGGCCGTTTTTCAGCTCCCCCCAGCTCCGAAGTTTCAGTACCCGGCGTATAAGACGACCCCCGACTTTCAAGATGATTTTCAAGGGGTAAAAAGTCGTCTTATACGCCAGAACATACGGTATCTAAAACTTCTGAAGAGAAGGTGTTCTCTAAAGCTTTCTAAACACTGTGGTAGGGATACTGCCTTAAGTGTCATTCAAAGCCCCATCCAGGGGTGGGATTCAGCCGGTTCGGACTAATTCGGGCAAACCGGATGTTAATTTTAATCTCGCTTGCCGAACAGGTTGTTCCAAGGACTGGCTGACCCCACCCACCCACCCCGCCCCTCCCAGGAGTCTCCACACGGTCTGTTTTGGATGCCAGGTAAGTGCAGGGTGTGCGTGGAGGATCTGAGAGGGCGAAAAATGGGCCTACCAGAAGTACTGGAAGTCCGGAAATGGGCCTGTTTCTGGCCTCCAGAGGGCCTCTGGAGCCCGGGGGAGGCCGATTTCGCCCTCCTGGAGGCTCAAGGAAAGCCTCCGGAGCCTGGGGAGGGTGAAAATGCCCCCTCGGTGCAGGAGGCTGAGTAGGCCACACCCCCATGGCCACGCCCACCCAGTAACCGGGCAGTGAACCGGTTGCTAATGTTTTTCAATCCCACCCCTGGCTCCATCTAATTATATTTACCAGTTAAGAACTTTTTCTTCCAGTTCCCCCAGTATTTCTTGGTGTAGATTGTAGATTTCTGGGATTTCCTTCAGTCCTTCCTTGAGCTTTGTTTCTTCATGATCATTATCACACTCATCTCCCAGCACTTTTAAGACAGCTTCATGGAAATCCTGTAAATATACAATTTAGAATATTATCTGCTTTAAGAGTTAACAACTTTCGTCCATATCCTGGTCATATGGTGCCTTTTAGTTAACACCATTACCATCTCTCTTACTAGCTCACTTTTACTTAGCAAGTCAAGGGCAATTCGGATAACAAACTTTTGAAAAGCTATTCAAATTAATAGCTTTTGAATTTGAGAGAGAGCAAATGCATTCTTCATAACAGAAGTACATTCATGAAAATGTTTCTTACATGAAATTTGGGAATTTAGATAAATGGAACAGGTCAGGCAATAATAATATCTTGGCTTCAATCAGTTCTTATTGTATCATCACTAAAGACAAGCATTTTGCTAAAATCTCTTTTTTTTCTATAATTGCACTAGCATTATTGGTTGCTGAAGCACGAACTACATAAACAGGAGATTTACAAGTATCATGAAATTAGGTTAAATTTTCAATATGTTATTAATTAGTTTCAGTAACCAAACTACCAATCTTGTTAAAATCCAAGTAATGTATCATTAACAAATCAATAGTCAAGCCATTATAAATCATAAAGTGAGATTATGAATTACAGTCATTTCTGTTCAAGCAATATAGATTTTATGTTAACAGATAACATAAAATCGGATGTAGTACAAGCCTATTTATTTATTAATCAAATTTATGTAGCTTCCCTTCTCATGAGTTAAAAATCCAAAACTGGTTTCCAAGTTGAGTTAAAATCTGAGTCACATTTTCTTTTAAAATATCAGGCTATTTTAGACATAGAGAAACACCCCTAGAGCTTAATTGGGGTGTCCCCCCCCCCAAGATTAAGGATTAAGAGTACTTTTCCATGAGAAGTGTAAAGTGTTCTTGCAGCAATTAGCAAACACAGAGCTGGTTTAATATTTTTGTAGAAAAGCGTTCTATTTAAGTGTTTAATATTTAAGCGTTTAATATTTAACAATAACAAAAAAAATAGCAAGTTGAAAAGGACATTCAAAATTTGCTTCCTTCTAGTATGAACTCAAAACTGTTGAGTTCTGTCACCAAGTATGGAAGAATAATCCAACTTGATCCAACAATTCCAACAATTTTTAGAAAATAATTTTTCCATTTTAGAGAAATATGCCAATAGTAAAACATCTTTTACCAGTTTTCTCTAAGTACAATATTTGAATTGTACTTAATTTATATTAAGTACATTTAATATAATTTAATTATATTCTTTTCCCCTTGCATTCCTATTCTTATATCTAAATTCTTCATCTTTTTGATCATCCTTTTGATAACTTGCTTAGGGTTTCACCAGCAGTTTAGAAATAAGGCCAGTAAATGCCTCAAATTTTGTGCAACGAGCTTTTCAAATAGTCACATCTCTTTGTTCTGACAGTTCTGACGATTCTTGACAAATGTATCTTTTCTTTTATGTACACTGAGAGCATATGCACCAAAGACAAATTCCTTGTGTGTCCAATCACACTTGGCCAACAAAGAATTCTATTCTATTCTATTCTATTCTATTCTATTCTATTCTATTCTATTCTATTCTTTTAAAAAGTCTCAGAAGATTTTACCTTTCTCTTATTAAGAAATCTTGGTTATGATTTGTTGTTTTGCCACTGAATAAGTTTCTGCTTTCCTCTTCATAAAAATAAATAATAAAAAGGCAAGTAGTGATAAACCTGGACAAATTCTTTTTCTGCACTTATTCCAAACATTTGGGACAAACATTTATCCCAGACATTTATTATTGCAAGTCCTGTTCCCCTAGTTGAAGAAATCTAACCACATGGTGATTTGTAAACCATTTTATAATCCAACCCAAACAGCTAGTATAGGAATATTTAAATTCTGGGACTGCTGGACTGCCTTATTCTTTCTAATCCTCTGGGCACCTGGGTGTCAGGGTTCCAACTAACATCTAAGTATAAATCAGAGTCCAAGGCAAAAGTCTCCTCAAAGTTCCAATTTATTCCTAGAGCCATCTTGGTACATCGGTGGAAACCTGGATCTGGTTTCCCCAGAGCTTCTCTTCCAGTTTAAAGTTCATTCCCCTGACCCACACCCACAAGTTCGTCACATGGACCACACCCACAAGTTCGTCACATGCCACAATATGCTATATTCTTTTGGAATGTATCTTATTGTGGCAGGCCAAGATCTCCAATCAATCTGGCTTCAGCCTGACACTGGGATTTATTGCTCAGTACTGTTGCACGGCGATGGTTCATAAATAGAGCTCGCCCGGAGTGCAAGCAATCAAGAGTGGGAATGCTCTTCGCAGAAAAGAAGCTTCACACAACATATTTGTGGTGCTCAGTGCTCAACATGACACACTCTAGTGCTGGGAGAAAGTCCTGGATCTGTGGCCTCCTCAGCTCATGCCTCCAGCTGCCTTTTATGTTCCCTGGCTTGGTCAGCCTCAGGTGCTTGTTCATCTGGGGCCTCCAGAGCAATACTCTCCAGATCTTTCTGGCAGAAATGTCAAGAACAGTGTGAGAGGAAACTCCCTCCCAAGGAAACAACTTCCAACAATACTTATTTTGATGGGTCCTTGGTGTGATCTGAGCCTGGCTGTTTTCTTGCAGACTTTTCATTACCCAAACTAGGTAACATCATTAGGACTAGTAAGGAGTTGGGTTTGTTCTCATCAATATAGTCTAGTGCCTTGCCCTGTCAGTGTTGGTGGCATATACCTCTTCTTCCAGTGTATATCATCCTATCCTTCTGGATCACTATTAATAACAACCTCAGCTTAGTTAGATGGTTTGTAATTACAAATTTTGTGCAATTACAGTTTTTCAAGAGATGAAAGTGGAAGAAAGTACAGTTTGATATAATCGTCTCCAGTTACTCTAATCTTTTGTTCTAGCTACTATAGGCTCTGTGCCCCATCAAACCAGTAGAAGTATGGAATACAGTACATCAATCATACTGACAAAATAAGCCCAGTGTATAAACATGGCTTATATTTTTTTCATTCATGTTATCTACTGCTTTAACTCAGTGTATATGTTTATATTAGAGAGAGGCTAAAAGAGCAAAGAGAATGGTGCTGTGTAAAGAAATAACTGCACAATCCAGAAAACATTAGCTCTTTTCGGTCCATACCAAAAGTAGATTAGAGCAAGCAAGCAAGCAAGAGGAGGAGGGACAATGCAAGCTAAGTGCTTTTAATGATAAAATCTGAGTCAATTCAGCAGGTTCTGCATAGTTCTCTAATTTACATCATCCCCCAAGATTTCTATAACCCCTTATCAAAATCAAGTATCGTGGAGTATGTGCAGGGTAGAAAGTAGCTGTGTATTTCTATCGTGCTGGATAAGTAGCCTGCAGAAGAATCATGAAATTCCTCTCATTTCCCTGGAGCAGAACTGCTTGGAGTAGAGTTGAATCAGGCAGCTGGGTGTTCCTTTGTTCTGGCCCATGTTCTGGCTCTTGGCGGGAAAATTTCTTGCTTGCTGCCAGTTTAATCTTTGTGGGAAGATAGCTAGAAGTTACTTTGTCTATGAGAATAACTATACACTGGGGGGAACTGGAAACATATTTTTAAGCTCCCGCAAATTCTGGAGTGCCATGTGGAATCGCTTAAAAAACGTTTAGCATTTTCCCAACTCTTCCTTTGCGTCCTAGTAAAGTATGGAAATGTCTGGAGTTTTTATTGCACAAGAGAGAGGAAAAAGAAAAGCATGCTCTTGTTCCGAGGAAGAGTGGGAGCTGCTAATTGAAAAGCTGGCTCAAAAGGGAGGCTTTGTGAATAGATGGAACTCGAAAAACCTCAGTGGTTCCTCAGTTATGGCAGCTGCAGCAGATGTGGAGATTACAAAAGTTCTTGGTTTCATTAAAACAAAAAAACAAAACAAAACAGCTATCGACCCTGATTTGACCTTCCTTTCCAGTCTGTGCTGTAGGGAGACACATCATTAACTCTTGCAATGGATAAATCTGTTGAAACATCGTGTCACATATTAGTTATTAATAGGAACAGAACTGATAACTGACATATAAGCAGAAGGGAAAAAAATCATTTGTCCGGAGGGAATTCCTCCAAGTTTTGTTTTGTTTTGACCAGAGGTGGGTTCCTGCCAGTTCGGACCAGTTCTATAGAACCAGTAGCGGAAATTTTCTCCTGCTCGCCGAACTGGCAGTGATGGCCGGCTGGACACGCTCCCGAACCGGCTCTCTCGGCGGTGCCTATGGCGCCACCATCTTGTTTTTCGCTTCTGCACACGCGCAGCTGTTTTTTGCTTCTGCGTATGCACAGAAGCTGGGTTTTCAGCACTGCACATGCATGTGTGTGTGCCCGCGCATCTTGGCCGCGCAGCATGGGAGGAAGCGAACCGGCAGCGAGGTAAGACAGAACCCACCCCTGGTTTTGACATGATATCTAGTTTGCTTTCATCCTCACTTTTCACTATTTTCAAGCAACTCATGATGTTGACCTATTTGCTTGCATAAGTGGTTGTTTATGTGAAAAGTATCTGGTTTGAAGTTGCTACTTGTTTTTTATTTACATCGTATATGAAATCTACAACTGTTGGTAGGTCACTTAATTTCCCTGTTTCCTATCTTGTCCTTTCACAGTATTTTCAGATCTGATATGTAATAATTGTAAATACAAATTCTAAATGCAGCTATAGAGCCATCTATGGATTTGGGATATCTTTGTGGTAGAATCTCCAGCTAGTCTGAAGGGAAGGCTTAAGAGGGGCCTAAGTTTAGAGTCTTTGCACTACAGTAAGCAGCACAGGTCAGACTCTCCGAGAATCAATGAAGCTTTATCTTGCTATTCCCAAGGGAATGCACTAAACACTGTATTTTCCCTCATGCCATCACTCTGCTGAACACCTAATTCTCTCACTGCCATCCAGTGGTGAAATCCTACCGGTACGCCCCGGTTCGGGTGTACCCGTAGTGGTGGCCGCCGGTGGTTCGGAGAACCGGCAGCGATGGCAGTGTGAGGCTCCGCCCACCCGCCCAGATGTCGCCATTTTCTTGTTTTTAACCCTCTGCGCATGCGCAAAGCCTTCTGCGCATGCGCAGAGGATGAAAAAGCATGTGTGATGGTTATGCGTGAAGCGCGGGCTTCCGAACCAGTAGGGAAAGTAAGTAGATTTCACCACTGCTGCCATCTAATGTCTATGTATAACAACCTATGTGTTGCGGCTGTAGTATTACTATTTATCCTTCTTGTTATCTTATTAGATTGCTTTGCGTGTACACTGAGTGTTCTGTACCGGAGACAAATTCCTTGTGTGTCTAATCACACTTGGCCCAATAAAGTATTCAATTCAATTCAGTTCAGTCAATCTGGTGAGATTCTTGTAACATAGTTTGAGTAGCAATAAAACTACTGTTGAGACTTTTCATGAGTGGTTCTGGTTGTTTTTGCTTGATAATTTTCTTAGTAACACAAGAAGTTTCCTAAGAATGCAAAATGGGTTTTCTTTTTAATATTCCCAATCAGAATGGAAACACTGGATGGGAATTATTGGGACACATGTAGATAGTATGAGGAAATCATGCCCTGACTTAACCCAGCCAATGTTGAAGCATCCCTTTGCATCTAAAGAGCTTAAGAATTGGCTCTCTGAAAACCATCAGAGGATACTGTTGTCTTGTCTCCTGATTGAGCACTTTAATTTTCATCTTTAGAAGGTAGGAAGATAATCCTAGGAATAGACTAAGACTATAGAACATGCCTTGCAATCACTAAAACTGGCCTTAAGTTCTTTTGGATGCAGATGGAAAGCTATTTGATTGTTCATTGTGTTTTTTTAACAATAGTGTTTATGCGTGCATTTTTAATTCAAATATTTTGACAATTTGGTTCTATTCTGTTTTTCCTGGCACTGTTGGAATATTCAAGGAGTAGAGAAACAAGACGGGGGAAAAAAGTCATGTGAGAATCCAGGATCATCTCTAGTGACAGATTTATGAGAGGAGATAATACATATTCAGAAACTGCACAGCTGCATTTTAACTAAACTGTGGTTGTTGCTTTTCCAGAAATGTTGTGTTTTCCATTTGGAATTGATTTCGATAGTTGAGATTTCAGTTGGAATACTTGACTTTATGTATGTATTTTTGCAGACAATGCTGAAGATGATTTAATTTCAGTTGTCACATTAAAAGCACAATAATCTGGGGGAAAAGGTCCTGGATGAAGGTAATTCACACAATTTCAATGCTGTTTTCAACCCATTTGCTCCTCTGGTCACTGACCTTAGTCTCTTTTGAGCAACAGGGCTATTTTGCCCCTTTTTAAAAACTGAACTGTGATTTTGTTTATTAGTATTTATCATACAATAAATCATATACCATGAGTCATTGTTTAGCTCAAAAAACGTAAGCTGTATTGGACCTATAAAGGAGAATATTTGTAGCTCAGGGTTGAAATGAGGAGTCCTTGGTGCTCTCTGAGCTTTGGTTGTTTTCTCGCAGACGTTTCATTACCTAAACTAGGTAACATCATCAGTGCTAGTGGACTAGCAATGATGAAGTTACCTACTTTGGGTAATGAAACATCTGCAGCAAAATAACCAGGCTCAAAGAGCACCGAGGACTCCTCAGTATTGGACTTGGTTATTGCTTGTTTGCTTGCTTGCTTACATGTTTATTGACTGATCGATTGATTTCAATGCTTTGTATCCCATCTAATTCTCCAGTTCAGGAAATACAAAGACTATTGGCAAAATCCCAGAAGAAAGCAGTGCCAAATATACTGTTACCAAATAAAGTACTTGGAGCTATCTGTTTTAACTAGGAACTGAGTTTGACTTGACTTGAGACTTTTATCATACCATGAAGCAAATCAGTAGAATTATTATGGCCAATATAAGTAGGTTGAAATATTGATTAGATAACGCCGACGTATATTGGAGACTTATCATGATAGTTTGAAACTTTTTTCTATTATTTGCATTTTATCCTCTTAGTATGCTTTCCTGTTTTTTTACTTTTTTGTCTACATTCTTTTGTTTACCTTCTTTAAAATGCTTAACACACTCCCCCCCACCCCATCCCTTTACTCTGTGCATCTAAGCAGTCAAGTCAGCCTCAGTATTGGAGCAAGGCTAAGAACTGGAGCAAAAGCTCTATTTTGTATTCTCTATGGGGCTACTCTAGAATAATACCCAGAAACTTCAACTGACATAAAATGCAATTGTATGGGCAATTTTGGATGCCCAATGATGCATATAACACTTCTGGATCGGGTGCTGTGCTGAGTAAGCCTGCAGGGCTTTCCTCAGTAAGCATAAACTCCACGTAAAGGGTATCATGCAGATTACTTTTAATTATCAGGCATTCTCAAATCAAGGACTTACAGTCAAGATGAGAGATTCTTCTGAGTTGGGTATAATCTGTTCCCAATTACGGTAGGTAAAAAGAGATTGAATTCTCCCCATCTTCTCCGTAGTTACATGTTCCTTTGTCACTTAAAAAAATGCCCGCTGGAGAGCAAGGCACAGTTACCCAGCAGCCGAGGTAAGCTCGATGGCCAGATGTGGTCACATGTCATGGACTACATTACCCAGAGTGCATCTCTGACTACATTCACCCATATGCAATCTCTTAAAGAAACATTTCTTAATCCAAGCTAACTATCTCTCTATGCTAACAGCACAGGTGCTGTTCTGCTCTGGGTCCAATCCAAGGCATCAGTTATGACATTTAAAGCCCTACATGGCATGAGCTAGGTTATTTACAGAATAGTCGATGTCCCATTACATCAGCCCATCTCACCTGGTCAGGCAGGAAATGTATATTGCAGACGCCCACAGTCAAAGAATTCTGACTGGTGGGGTCCAGGAAGAGGGCCCCTGCAATCTCTCTCTGGAGGTGAGACAAGGCCTCACTCCTGGCCTTCCAAAAAGGCATAAAACTATGGCATAAAACTATGACCTTGCTTGGGGCACACAAAGGAGCACAAAGCTGTGGTTCTGGTTAGTGACTGAAAGCCCTCTCCCTGCTTCTTAATTCATTTTTAACATCCCTTGCTCTTTTAAATTTTATATATTGTTTGTATGCTTTTAATATTTTATTGTACACCATACAGAGTTCCTCTATGAAGGAGGTGGGCGGTTCTTAAATATGATAAGTAAATATGATAAATAAATATGATAAACTGATAAATAAATAAAATGTAAGCTGAATCCGTAAGCCTTGGTGTCATATGCATTCCTTATGTGTTTAAACTTTATATTATAGACTTTCTTGGACTTTATAGTCCAAGTGTGTATTTCACTTGTATGTGTGAAATGGGTCTCACTGTCATTTCAATTTCAAATCTATCCATTTTTAAAGTTTTCAATCCATCCATTTAAAAACTTTTTTTCCCTGTCCCAAAGTTTTTTTTACTGCTTGTAACATTACCGGCAATCGATAAACCAGTACCTCATGCCTGCAAAATCACTTTGGAGAACTAAGTATAATTGCTAGTAGCAAGAAAGCCCAGCTTTGCTTTCTCATAAAACTTCAGCAAATTTTTTTTATCATTAATTGTCTTAATTGCTACATCATTATAAATTTTCAAATAAGTGATTTAATTTTGACAGCCAGAATAGCCAACTTTGCCATGATTAATTTCCTATATCTGAAGTCTGTAGTAATTGCTAGGAACATCCGTTGGGAAAAAAAAGGGAAAAAAATCTTGTGGCCCAAAGTACTGAAGCCCTAGGAAACTATTAATCAAAGGTAAAGTACTTCTGCAGCCTCAGTAATTGATCAATCAGAGTACAAGAAAGGCTTCCGAATCCATCATATGAAAAACACAGTAAAACAAAACATTTTTGCAATCCATATAATTTCCTGTTAGATATAAAATAAGAGGAAAGAACTGAAGTCATTATGTTATTTTGAACAGTTCATGCAATTCATTCTATAAAGAACATCAATATTTCTGCCTTAAAACATGTAACTATTATTTCATATTTCCAGAATCCAACCATTTACAAGGCATAGTACAGATAAATGTCTGTATAAATAGATAAATAGAATCTCTGTTTATGACTCTTTACTTTGCTCTCACACTTATTGGAAGATCCAATTAAAATGAAATTGTGGGAAGATTCCTTGGAGAGAAAAGGAAGAAGGTGGGTGACACCCATATAGAGAGTTTGTATGGTTGATTCCATCCTTATCTACCCACAGCAGTCATAAGAAGTTTGTTTGTTTTCAATATGAGTTACTGCATTTTTAAAGGACTGAGTCAAAGAGGGGGAATCGAGGCAGGAGGACAATTATAAATTCAGACTCAGTCCTAATTGGCTGAAGGGACGGTGTCTTCCCATTCTTGGAGGTTAGCTCCACCCATTATGGAGAAGGTTTGTGTGTGTGTGTGTGTGTGTGTGTGTGTGTGTGTGTGTGTGTGTGTGTGTTTGTGCACCTTAAAAACTAAATCTAAAAAAATCTAAATAAACGCAGAGACCCAATAACTGTAATTTAATAAGTGATACTGATTATACCTGCTTAACTACTTCTGTTAATGAATTCCAGTGTGCTGTACTGATAAAGTTTTTGGATTCGGAATGAAGAGATCTTGCTTTTAATCTGAGCTTCATCACAGAACCTTATTCGGTGATTTTTGGTCTGTTATTTTGGTGAAGAATGGAAGGCTGAAACACGGTGTACACAACTTTTTGTTCCTGAATGAAAGATGGGATAAAAATCTAATAAAAAATAATGAGCATCATTCTGTGAGCAAGAGCAGCTAAAGCCAAACTTAAGGACTCAAAAACCATCCCACCTCTAAAAGGGAAAAATGGTGAAGATTGTAACGATGATGCCGTTAAGGCTAATCTCTTCAACACTTTTTTCATTTCAGTCTTTGTCAACAGCAATGGCATCTCCCCCTCATTTCCTAGTCGTACCTCAACCAATTGCAATTATTTAATCCACATTGATATTAATGAAAGGGCACTACACAAACTAAAGCCATCTCTATCTATTGGTCCTGATGGAATATGTGCCTACTTTCTAAAAAAGTTCTCCTCTGCCATAGCTGAACCTCTAAGCACCATCTATGAAGTATCTTTTAGAATGAGCTCCTTGCCTTTCCTATGGTCATTAGCACCAGTCATACCTATCTTCAAAAAAGGTGACCCCGGCCTTGTTGAGAATTATAGATCAATCTCCCTTTGCTGCGTCACCAGTAAAGTCATGGAAGCCATCATAAACCAATCCATCACCCTCCACTTAGTGGGAATGGGATCCATCACCCTCCACTTAGTGGGAAATAAATAAATAAATCTCACAAATAAAATGGAGATTTTGCAGTATCCTTCCCCTGGAGTGGGGTGGGAAAGGAGATTTTGCAGTATCCTTCCCCTGCCATGTCCACCAAGCCAAGCCCACAAAAACCGTTAGGGAAAATTTTTGAATTTTACCCCTGGATGGGTCCAAGTCTTAATCTTATTATTTATGTCAGAAGATTGGTGGTCCTATCAGAGAATGCTATTGTCAAATAATCCTTCCTTCCTTCCTTCCTTCCTTCCTTCCTCCCTCCCTCCCTCCCTTCCTTCCTAAGGCTCCCTGTGGAAAAGTTGATTTAAAATACAAGGTAGGGAAGCCCAGAAGTGAAAACGTGGATCTCAGATTGGTTAGCTCTGAACTACAGATTAATGAAATGCAGTGTTATATGTAATTACAGTAGATATAATTGGAAGAATTAGATTAAGTGTTTCCAAACTGTAAGACTAGAAAATCTGATTCAACAAAGCAGGATATGCAAAATCAGAGATTAACAGCCCACTCTTATGGAACACATTGCTCACTCTCAAGCACAAGAAACCAGATGGAATGTACTACTGTGATTTAAGCACTAGGAAAATGCAGGCACTCTGCAACAGAAGTATATCCTCAGGGGATATTTGGGTTGCCTGCAGCAACCACCTATAACTATATTCCACCTGCATAAGATTTATTTATTTATTTATTTATTTATTTATTTATTTATTTATTTATTTATTTATTTATTTATTTATTTATTTATTTATTTATTTATTATTTATTTATTTTTTATTTATTTTTATTATTTTTATTATTTTTATTTTTTGTTTATTTTTATTTATCTATCTATCTATCTATCTATCTATCTATCTATCTATCTATCTATCTATCTATCTATCTATCTATCTATCTATCTATCTATCTATCTATCTATTTATTTATTTATGAGATTTATATACCGCCTCATAGTGCAAGCACTCTCTCTAAGCCCGTGATGGCGAACCTATGGCACGGGTGCCACAAGTGGCACGCGGAGCCATATCAGTGGGCACGCGAGCTCAGGTCTGGCGTGCATGTGTGCACCAGCCGGCTGATTTTCGGGCCTTCTGGGCCCACTGGGAGTCAGGAAACAGGGTGTTTCCAGCCTCCAGAGGGGGTGGGGAAAGCTGTTTTCGCCCTCCCCAGGCTCCTAGAAAGGCTCTGGAGCCTGGGGAGAGCGAAAAATGGGCGTTCCATTGCATGCTGAGAGCAGGGAGGTCATGAGTGCATGTGTGGGGGTGCATGGAATTATGAGTGTGGGCACGCACACACGTGATCCCCCACATTCCCCCCCTTTTGGCACGCAAACCAAAAAAGTTTCGCCATCACTGCTCTAAGCGGTTTACACCATTAAGCAATGTATTTTACATTGCCCCCAACAATCTGGGTCCTCATTTTACCTACTTCGGAAGGATGGAAGGCTGAATCAACCCTGAGCCGGTGAGATTTGAACAGCTGAACTCAAATGATCACAGTCAGCTAAAGTAGCCTGCAGTACTGCTCTCTAACCGCTGTGCCACCTCGGCTCAAAAGATCAAGTAAGCTACAAGTAATTATAGTGTCCTCTCTATAAAGGAGACTATTATTGGAAGTGTTATTAATTGCATCCCCATTAAGAGCTGTGAGCATGCAAAACTGCACAGTTGTAAACAAATACACAGTTGGTGTGAAGCAATCAGGAACAATTTATTTTCTTGGACATCAAATCAAGCTAGTACCATGGATACATTCCAGAGGACAGCAAAACAATAGTGTAGTTTCCTTCATCTGACAAAGAAATTCTAAGATCTCCACTAGATATGTTTCTCAGCCATCCGTTTTAGAAACAGGGAGTGTATTACAAGAATCACTTTGTTACATTTAAACATGCTGTTTCTCCATAGTGGGTGGCGCTAGCCTCCAAGATTGGGATGACCTCATCCATCAGCCAATCAGGACTGAGTCTGACCTCATATAAAAGCTGTCACCGTGCCATATTCCCCCTCTTTCGACTCAGTCCTAGGCCTAGGATTGTTTCTCCCCATTTCGCATTCTATCATCACCTTCTTTGATCGGTCATCAGATCAACTATCAACAATTTTTTATTGCATGTGAGTGTCTTCCCCACCTTCCCTTTCCATCGGGGGTGTTGGAAACTTTGGGTCAGGCTTCGGCCTAGACCACGGCCTACTGTCCACCCTAGGTGGCAGGCTGTCCCTCTCACATCGCGGCCTGGCACTGCTGATAAATCAACTGTCACAGAAGCCTAGCGCTTGCGTGACCTGCAGCCAGGGTGGTTTGACCACTTCCGCTGAAGAGAGGCCTTCCTTCGGTGACATCCAACCGCAGAAGCCTAGCGCTTGGGCGGCCTGGCCTCTCTTCTTCATCGCTCCCTTCTTCTGGGGCCCCTGCGTCTCATCCGCCCCCTGAGAGCCCACCGCTGTGAGGGAGAGCGTCGGCGGTCCATTCGGCAGGCAAACCGGCCTGCGCGACCGCCCCCCCCTCATTAGGGACTGCCGAGACCCGACGTCAATTCGGCCTTTGATTGCCCCTGGGTCGGCTTCCAGGCCTCAATTAGGCCTCAGCGGTGTCGGGCGGCCTCCTCGGCAGCATATCGGCTGTGAGGCCGCCCCCTTTATTGTTACTTTTGGCGCGCGGCGGAGCGTCTTCCCCCCGCCCCTCAGCTGCTTCTTGATTAGCTCGCGCAGCCGTAGACTTCCCTCGGAGCGTCATCCGGCCGCCTGCCGATCTACAGCTGGGGCGCGGCCGACGGACTCCCGCGCAGCCGCAGTTCAACGGCCGATGTCACCAGGGATTCCCCGGTGACGCGTCTTCTCCCTCAGCTGCTCCGCGGCGTTTCGGGAGGCCCGGAGCACTGCCGCCGCCGCACGTCTTCTCGGGACACCTCCGGCGAGCTTGAGGGATCCTTGGGAACGCTGATTCCCTTGCAGGCTGGGATCGTCTACCTTCGGGAGGAGCCTTCACCAGCAGCTGCTACCGTTGCTCTTGGTGCCGTAAAAGCGCACCTTGCAGCCAGATCTCGAGGCTTCCTTTTTCTGTGACTCTGTGCTTGGGTGAAAACAGCGGGCATGGCTGATAAGGCCGCCTCGGGCAGGAATAAGCCCAGGCAGGCCAAGGACCAGGAGGGTGGTGCCAGCAGGTCTCCTAGCCATCGGGACCGCTCCCCCCTCAGGGCATCCTCCGATAGGACCAGAGCCTCCACAGACAGGTCCAGGACTCCCACTGCCAAGGCCAAGCCTTCTTCTGACAAGGCCAAGGCCTCCACCAAGGGAGCTCAGGCTGACAAGCACAGGTCCAGGACTCCAGATCGCTCCACACTGCCTCCTGCAGCCTCCAGCTCGCATGCGCAACATGAGCCCTCTGGCACATCCTCCCAGAGGGACAGGCGCTCCTCTGGCACCCTATCCCTGGACAACCCAGACCTGTGCCTAGAGGAAGGGAACATCTGGGAAGACCCCAGGCCCAGTGGCGGCACGACACAGCCTCTCTTGCCCTCTGCTGCTCACTCCCAATTCTACACCCCAGAGGTGCAAGCCTTGATCCAGGCTGCAATCGCCCAAGGTATCGAAGCCGGCATGAGGCATGTCAACGCTACAACGCCAGCTGCTCCAGCGTCCGTCCAACCACCCAGCCTCCGCATACAGACCACTCCGCCTATCGCCCAGCCCACGCTAACAACAGACGCGGACCCGGGGTCTCCCTTGTCCTTGCACGGCCAAGGGGAGGAGGCACAGGACTTGGAACTTTCGGCAGACGAGGACCTCGCTCCAGAGGCCCCGGTTGTCTCCGGGCTCTTTAACCCCTCGTTATTCAAGTCCCTCCTCCACAAGGCGCGGGCCACTGCCAAGTTCTCCTCAAAAGAACAGGCACCGTCGGGGGACGAACCGGAGGACCCCCTCTTCGAGGAGACCACCTCGCAGGTGGAGGTGGTGCCAGCGCCTAAGCTGTTTGTGGACTCGGTCCTCAAACAGTGGGCCTCCCCGACCGCTGGCGTCGCTCCTTCCGCTACGGACAAAAGGTTCTTCAATGTCTCCACCGCACTGGCACAACACCTTCCAGTGCCTCCGGTGGACCCCGCGATTAAGGCGTTGTACTCAGCTGCGCAAATGCCGGGCGACTCGGAGGAGCTCCTCCGGCCGGAGGACAGGCGCACCGAGCAGGCGCTTCAGAGGACTCACCAGTCTGCCGCATGGGCAGTCAAGGCGTCTGCAACCGCATCCTTTTTTTGCCGGACGTCCATCCGCTGGCTAAAGGCTTTGCAAGAGCACCTGCCCTCATCTGACGTCCGAGCCAGGCAGGACATTAACAAACTAATAGCGGCCTCGCAGTTTACCTCGGACGCCACGCTACAGGCCACACGATTCGCGGCCAGGGCCATGGGGTCATCCGTGGTGGCGCGCCGGATGCATTGGCTGCGCAGTTGGCCCGCCGACTGCCGTCACAAATGGCGTCTTGCCGGGGCCCCGGTCAAGAACCAATCTCTCTTTGGTGAGGCTCTGAACCCTTATCTTATCAAAACCAAAGATAAGAGGAAGGTATTGCCCAACGCCACCAGGAAGGCCCAGAGCAAACCACCTGAACCCCCCGCAGCCACGTTCACCAGGCGCCCGTTCCGGGCCCCCACCTA
Organism: Diadophis punctatus similis; assembly: GCA_023053685.1. Taxonomy (NCBI): domain Eukaryota; kingdom Metazoa; phylum Chordata; class Lepidosauria; order Squamata; family Dipsadidae; genus Diadophis; species Diadophis punctatus. Next base: position 209,728,135 of record JALIGW010000002.1, on the reverse strand, counting down.
CAACCAGGGTAGACGGCGGGCCGGGGCGCGGCAGAACCAGGGGCAGGATAGGAACAACACCACCCAAACCTCCAAGCGCCCTTTTCGGAAGGCAGGTGGCCGCCCCTTCCGCCGCTACAAGTAGAGGACCCAGCTTCTCCCATTGGGGGTCACCTGCGTTTTTTCGCTAGGCGGTGGGAGGAGATTACTACGGACGCTTGGGTTCGCGAGACCCTAACACTCGGACTCGCCTTAGATCTCCTCTCCACTCCCCCCGACTCCTTCACGAGGTGCTCCCAGTCCTCCAACCCGCAGAAACGGGCCCAGTTGCTTGAAGCCATCCAGCATCTGCTGGAGATTGAGGCCATCCAGCGGGTCCCGGAGGACCAGCGGGGGCAAGGATTCTATTCCAATTTGTTCCTCGTGGAGAAGTCCTCGGGTGGGTGGAGAGCGGTCTTGGATCTCAAGCGCCTGAATAAATTCTTGGTGTACAAGAAATTTAAGATGCATACTCTACAGTCCATATTGGACGGCATCCGTAAGGGTGACTTTATGTGCTCTATCGACCTCACTGAGGCATATTTGCATGTCCCAATTCGGCCTTCCCACCAAAAGTTCCTGCGGTTCTCATATGACAACGAATACTATCAGTATTCGGCCCTTCCATTCGGCCTCTCCTCGGCACCCAGGGTCTTCACAAAGATTCTGGCCGCCCTTGCAGCCCACTTGAGGGCGGTGCCGATTCGAATACAGTGTTACCTCGACGACATTTTAATTCAGTCGTCTTCCCTGGCCGGGGCAGAACTGGACCTGCAAACCACCATGGACGTTCTGCAAGACCATGGCTTCTCCCTCAACCTGGAGAAGAGCCACTTGACTCCCTCCACTCGCATCACTCACTTGGGGGCCATTGTGGACTCTCTGGAGTGCAGGGTGTATCTCTCGGAGGAAAGACAACTCAGCCTTTCCTCTCTGACCCAACAGGTTCTTGGACAGGGGCGGGTTCCGCTGAACCTCCTGTCCTCCCTGTTGGGAAAGATGATATCCGCTATACATATAACACCTTGGGCACAACTGCACTCCAGAGACCTACAATGGTTTCTTTTGCCGTTTCAGCGGGCGAACAGGTCCAACTCATCGGCCAAGGTCCAGCTCCCGACGGCGGTACGGCGGTCCCTGCATTGGTGGCGGTCCCCGGCGATCAGCAAGGGTTCCAGCTTCCTCGAGCCTCACCGGGTGACAGTGACATCGGATGCCAGCCTCTACGGGTGGGGCGCTCACACATCATCTCACGTGGCGCAAGGCACCTGGACCGCAGCGGAGTCAACGGCCAGCATCAACCTCCTGGAGCTACGAGCGGCGTCCCTGGGCCTCCGGCAATTCCAGCATCTCCTGACTGGCCAACACGTCCTCCTGTTGACGGACAACGTGACCACCAAAGCCCATGTCAACAGGCAAGGTGGGACTGTCTCGCACCGTCTGCTCTCCGAGGCCAAGGAATTGGGCCTCTGGGCGGAACGGCACCTCCTCTCGCTCCGGGCGGAACACATCTCGGGGGTGTCGAACCGCACAGCGGACTGGCTCAGCCGCCACGACGTCGACACGGCAGAGTGGGCTCTGCACCCGGACATTTTTCGGGAACTGACAGCCCGGTTTGGCAACCCGGTGGCCGACCTCTTTGCGACCCCGCTGAATGCCAAGCTCCCGCGCTTCATCACGCGGTATCGGACACCCGGCGCGATGGACACGGACGCCCTCCGTTGCCCGTGGCCCACGGGCCTGCTCTACGCATTTCCGCCACTTCCACTCATTCCACGAGTTATCAGGAAGATGCTAGACGAGCAGGCGGAACTGATCCTGCTGGCCCCCCATTGGCCACGACGGGCATGGTTCGCGGATCTCAAGTCCCTCTCGACCGGCCCATCCTGGAGGATCCCGCAGACCACATCGTCGCTCTCCCAGGGGTCGGTTCAGCACCCGGATCCGCAGTGGCTCCAACTGACTGCCTGGCGCTTGAGCGGCGCACCCTAACTCTTCGCGGGGTCCCCGAGTACATTATCCGTACTCTGCTCTCCTCACGCCGGGCCTCCACCATACGCATCTACAACTCCACCTGGAGGACGTTTCACGATTGGTGTGTCGGCGCCGGCTTTAACCCGATCGACCTTTCGGTCATACAGGTCCTCCAATTTCTGCAAACGGGCCTCAACAAGGGTCTCTCGCCCAGCACCTTGCGGCGACAGGTGGCAGCGCTCTCAACGGTCCTTTCCTGCCACTCTTCTGCGCCTTTGTCAACGCATCCCTTAGTCGTTCGCTTCTTGAAGGCGGCGGTCAATATCTCGCCTCCCGTGGTACATAGGTACCCCACCTGGGACCTGCAGAAGGTTCTTCTGGCACTGACCGAGGCCCCCTACGAGCCCCTCCGGACAGTTTCGCTGCAGCACCTTACGCATAAGGTTGCCTTTCTGGTAGCGATCACTTCAGCCCGGAGAATATCCGAACTGGCAGCCCTCTCCGTCCGGGACGATCTTTGTATATTTCATCCGGACCGGGTGGTGCTTCGCCTGGACCCCACTTTCCTGCCCAGGGTCAATACATACTTCCACAGGGCGCAGGAAGTCGTTCTTCCCTCCTTCTGCTCTCCACCTACAACGCCGACCGAGCGCAAATGGCACGCTGTCGATGTCCGGCGGGCGATCAAAATCTACAATATCCGCACAGCGGCATTTCGCCGTTCAGAGTCCTTGTTCGTGGGATTCCACGCCTCGTCCATGGGTCGCAAGGCTTCTGCGGCGATGGTCGATCGCTGGATACGCGCAGTCATCGCGGACGTTTATCGTCAACAGGACCTGCCTCGTCCGCCACGTCTGACGGCGCACTCGACGCGCAGCGCAGCCACCACGGCAGCTTGGACTACTAATGCCTCCTTGGAGGAGCTCTGCCGGGCGGTGACGTGGTCTTCTCCATTGCCCTTTATTAGACATTATAAAGTGGACTCATTTGCCTCGGCTGAGGCGGATTTTGGGCGCAGGGTCTTGCAGACCATGGTTGCTCCTGACGGGGTCTACGACTCTGGTGACAACCCTCCCTAGGGGACGATACGGCTTTGGTATGTCCCAATCTTGGAGGCTAGCGCCACCCACTATGGAGAAAGGGCGTTGTTACTTACCTGAACGCCCATTCTCGTAGGGTGGCGCTAGCCTCCAAGTCCCTCCCTTTTGGGTGTCGTACATACTGAAGGTGTGCGTGGGGAATAAACTATGGGTCTGACCTACTCCTTCGTCTCAAGAGGGGGAATATGGCACGGTGACAGCTTTTATATGAGGTCAGACTCAGTCCTGATTGGCTGATGGATGAGGTCATCCCAATCTTGGAGGCTAGCGCCACCCTACGAGAATGGGCGTTCAGGTAAGTAACAACGCCCTTTCTCTCTCCTCCGTTCTCTCTCCTCTGTCCACCCAAACCATCAACTCCAGGGAAAATGAACTACAGTGGACATGTGTAAAAATGATGCATAAGTTAATTTGTAATGGAATGAGAATCTGTTTTGGTAAGAACTGTATCAGATACATGGATTTTGTGCCTTGATGCATATTAATCTCCATACATAGAAGAAAAAAACTCACTGGATTGTGAACATACTTATAATGTCTATAAGGTGTTTGATGTGTAGGATTGTTTTAGTTTAGTTTAGTTTAATTAAATTTATATACCGCCCTTCTCCAGGGGACTCAGGGCGGTGAACAGCCAAGTAAAAAACACAATATAAACATTAAAATACATTTAAAAGAAAATATTCAATGTGGCCCTAATTTAATACAATTAAAATTTAGTAAAATCTTAAAATGTTAAAACCCCCAAAAACTTTTTCACGCCAGCCCGGCTTGATAAAAATAATACGTCTTGAGGGCACGGCGGAAGGTGGACAGGTCGTGAATGGTTCTTAAGTCTGGAGGGAGCTGATTCCAGAGGGTGGGTGCTCCCACAGAGAAGGCCCTCCCCCTGGGCGTCACCAGCCTACACTGCTTGGCTGATGGCACCCCGAGGAGGTCCTCTCTGTGGGAGCGCACTGGTCGATGGGAGGCAGTTTGTGGCAGCAGGCGGTCTCGGAGATACCTAGGTCCAATGCCATGGAGCACTTTAAAGGTAGTAACAAGAACCTTGAAGCGCACCCGGTAGACCACCGGAAGCCAGTGCAGCTCGCGCAGGAGGGGTGTTATATGGGAGCGCCAATTAGCCCCCAAAACCACCCGCGCGGCTGCATTCTGGATCAGTTGGAGCCTCCGGGTGCTCTTCATGGGGAGCCCCATGTAGAGAGCATTACAGTAGTCCAGACGCGACGTGACCAGGGCATGGGTGACTGTACACAGGGAATCCCGATCCAGAAAGGGCCGCAACTGGCGTATCAGGCGGACCTGATAAAAGGCCGCCCTGGTCACAGCTGTTAAGCTAGCCTCAGATTTTCATTTGGCCTATTTAATCACTGATGCAATCTGGCAGTTTAATAGGTCAACTGACTTCATAGTAAAGTCTTGTATTAGTTCAGGGATGTTCAAACTCGCGATGATGCATTGCCGTCACTTGACATATCACAACTTTTTCCCTCTTCGCTAAAATGAGGGTGGGCGTGGCCAGCGCATGACTCATCCAGCCCGCGGGCCACGAGTTTGACACCCCTGTATTAGTTGATTTCCGGTGATGGTGTAAATTCTCTCTGCAGTACTTTCATACATGAGAAATCTGACCTTCATGTTGCTGCAGTCATTCCCTAATGAGCATGATACCTAGACATTGTTCTAAGTATGCTCTTTTTTGAAACTAGGTTTGCCTATTGCCAAACACACAACTGGATGCTAGTGTTCTTATTAAGAGCTGGTAATTGGAAATAAGCAAACAGCACCTAAATTTCTAGATCAACATCAAACTCTTTATTTTTGAGCCACACCAGCTGATATAAAGTTTAAGCTCATACAATGTTTCCAGTCTTCCAGTTCAATAGCAGAGTGGGTGTATGTAAATGTCATCATTTTGGCAATCAATCAAACTATTAAGGTCTGCTTAAAAGGCCAAACTTTTTCTGCTATGCTGAATGGGGTGGTGATCTATTCTAGAGTCTCTCTCTGTGTTGTGTGGGTGTAGGGGACAGGGGTGATGGACAGAAAAAGGTGTTCCTTAGAGTTTAAGAAAATAATAATTTTCTTCTTTCAAATCAGGGTGTGGTGCACTTTTGTTCTCTTTATTGCAATGTAACAGAAGACACAAAACTTTTTAAAACTGTATTTTTCTTTCAAGAATGTGATGTTGGCAGGGAAGAATGACAATGAAAGGGAAATAAGTTTGTCCCCGTCCCTCCCCCATTTATTTTGCAGTTTCAAGGTCACAAAAGCAGACTATTGTGTCTAATCTTGACCCAAGCTACCCATTCTAAAAATAGCTGACGAGAAAGGATGAAAAATGCCTTGAGGATCCTTACAAAGACTTGTCATACTTTTAAAGTGGCAACCTGGCACAAAACACTCAACAAAATATTGGCCTAAAAGATGGAAATGTTAGAAACATTATTATAAAGTTTTTATTTAATACCTGTGATTTTGCAGACCTGTGTGAAACAAAACTTTAAAGTAGCCAAAAGATTTAATGGTTTTCAATAATGTAAAACTGAGTTTGAAACAGAATTATGTACAAATGAACGTATTATTGCCAAAATGCATAATTTTTGTTGAAATTTGAGACAGAAGAACAAGTGAAAGATTGTATAATATGGGCTAAAATGTTGGTTATAATATATTTTACAAATAGAACAATGCAAAAATATTTAGTTGATGGGTTGATGAGTCTGAAACTTACATTATAAATAAATATAATTTTTATAAAACGATGTACTGTTGGTATATGTCACCAAAGAAATTGTCTAGAATGTATAAAGATACTTTATATTTATACTGGAAATGTGAACAACATGAAGGGACATTTATCATGTTTGACAGATGTGTAAAAAAGTCAGAGCATTTTGGATACACTTACATTTGATAATTCAGAAGATTTTAAGAAGTAGCATGTAATGAAACAAGAAGCTTGTCTTTTGGGACTAATGGACAGATATATCTCTTCCCCCACCCTCTATCTATCTATCTATCTATCTATCTATCTATCTATCTATCTATCTATCTATCTATCTATCTATCTATCTATCTATCTATCTATCATCCATCCATCCATCCATCCATCCATCCATCCATCCATCCATCTATCTATCTATCTAGAAAATGCTTGGCATTGGAGGAATAGTTAATGAAGAAGATGGAATTTGCAGAGATGGCTAAACTGACTTCCCTGACTAAACAAATACAATATCTCCATTTATTGTTGAATGGAGACCTCTTATAGATTTTTCGCATGAAACAAAAAAAATATGAACTCAAGATTTGTACATCTGATGATTAGAAGAAAAATTTAGATAATGAAAAACGAGCTTTTCTTTTGTAACCATAGAGTTAATTGTATTTCCTGCAAAGAACACTGAAAGCTTCTTTTTTCTATTTCTTTCTATCTTTTCATTTTGCACTTTTGTCTTTTCTCTATTTCTTTTCCTTTCTTCTTTTCCTTTACTTAATATTACTTCTTGTTAGTTTTTAATGTTTAGGGACTACTAGAGCTACAAATATTCTCTTCTATCAATATTTAGTTTTCTTGTACAGTATTTATTTAACAAAACTGACTGCTATATCAATTATCATCAGGGAAACATGCTGTAAGAACTCTGTTCTATGGGTTTTCATTGCAATTCTAGGTATATTTTTTTCAGAAATAAATCTTACTGAAATCAATGAAGCATATTTCTAGTGAATATTGGTTCCTGGATAAATAGCAAAACTCCTGCATCTAAATGGAAGTTGATAGTCTAAAATGTCAGCTGAATGTTTTTCTCAAGTACACAAAATATATTTGAGTTATAGAGGTGATTAATAGAGACCATCCAATGCCTACGCAAACAACTCTAACAACATATTCTCATCCAAAACGTAGAATAATTTTTACAATTGATTGCCCTATTACATGGCTCTTTTCAACATTATTTTTCTGAATCAATGGTAATCAACACTTCAGTTTTTCCTCCTTCCTCCATAAAGCATTTCAAGAAAATTATTCTCTTAGACAAATTCCTGGCAAGTTGTCTGGCCAACAATTCTTACAGATGCAAAATTCCAGATTTCTGGCACACATGGAGAATCATCCTTTTTTTTCCTTTCCTATCCTGAGACAGATTTCATTGCAACGCCTCAGTAAGCTATTTTCATGACAACCTGCCCCTCACCGAATTCACCTCAGACTCTTCAGTGCTTCTTCTGTCACCTAAATTATTACTAAGTAAGACTGCAATTAGCTTTCAACAATTAAAATGATTTACTTACTGTATGTAACAGCCGGAGCATCTCCACATACCTGTGAAAAAGAGATGCAATTTTACTAAACGGCCAACCAGCTAGAGCTGAATGAATCAAAGTGGAATGCACTACATAGTTCCTAAGAATTTTTAAAAGCTGATCGACTCACACTTTTTCTGATGACACAAGTTCCTGGGCGACAAGTTGAGCTCTGGATTGCCCTTCTTTCTGTGAAAAGCAAAACAAAGGAGGGTAAAGGTCTGCAAACAATTTGGATTCTTATATTGTTATTCATATTAGGTGTCTCATACAATAAACATTGTAGGGGGTACACAACAGGGGTGGGTTCTAACTTACCTCGCTGCTGGTTCGCTTCCTCCTGTGCCAAGTGGGCGTGCACGCTTTGCACACGCGCACATGCACAGTGCTAAAAACCCAGCTTCTGCGCATGCGCAGAAGCGAAAAACAGCTTCTACGCGTGCGCAGAAGCAAAAAACAAGATGGTGGTGCCTATTGTGCCGCCGAGAGAGCCGGTTTGGAGGCATGTCCAGCCGGCCATCCCTGCCAGTTCGGCGATTGGGGGGAAATTCCCACTACCGGTTTTATAGAACCAGTCTGAACCGGCAGGAACCCACCTCTGGTACACAAGTATAAAACCCAAAATACAACACAGTGTAAGTTTACCGCCCTGAATTCTAACATGTTTTCCTGAGATCTTTTCCAGGGCTACTGATCAAATACTACAGGTAGTCCTCAATCTACGACCACAATTGAACCCAAAATTTATGTTGTTAAGTGAGAAATTTGTTAAGTGAGTTTTGCCTCATTTTGCTTAACAAACATCTTGCCATGTTTGTTAAGTGAATCACTATAGCTGTTAAATTAGTAACATGGTTGTTAAGTGAATCTGGTTTCCTCATTGTCTTTGCTTTGCTCTTCTGGCAGGCGGGGTGAAGAAGATCGAATTCCCCCATGGATGAATGGTTTTTTAAAATTATGTAATTTTTAAATTGTTTCTTATATATTTGTATTTGTTCTTATTTTTGCTGTACGCCGCCCTGAGTCCTACGGGATTGGGCGGCCTATAAGAACTTTTAATTAAATTAAATTATCAGAAGGTTACAAAAGGCAATCATACGACTCTGGGACACTGCAACCGTCATAAATGTGAGTCAGTTGTCAAGCATCCGAATGTAAATCACATGATCATGGGGATGATACAGCGGTTGTAAGTGTGAAAAACGGTCATAAGTCACTTTTTTCAGTGATGTTGTAACTTTGAACGGTCACTAAATCTAAGTCAAGGACTACCTGTAAAGTAAGGTTTATGGTGGCCTAAGAAAAGCAGTTTTTTCTGGGGGCATCACATTTATGCAATGACTTCTTCAGAGGGGGTCTCCTACCACCTTTGGTGTCAGACAGAGCTCCTGAGAGAATCTGATAACTGTTCTGGCCATGAAGTAAAGGAAACAGAGATCCATTTTTTATTGTAGCACCTGCATTGTAACCCCTTACCTTATTAGGTTTTAGAAAATTATTCAAAACAAGCTTGTCAGATGCTATACCTTTTCTATCCTGCTCTACGGAGTGGAGAGTTGGTCTCTGACAGAAAGCCACTTGAAGCGACTAGAAGCATTTGAAATGTGGATTTACAGGCGGCTGTTACGTATAAGTTGGGTTGACAAAATCAGAAATGAGGAATTGATAAACCGCCTGGGAAAGCTAAGGGAAATCATCAAAATCATAAAAAAGCGAAAGTTAGAATATTTTGGACATGTGATGTGACACCCAGAAAAATATGGCATATTTCACTTAATCCTCCAGGGAAAGATTGAAGGCAAATGAAGTTCAGGTAAAAGAAGAACATCATGGCTTCAAAATTTAAGGGACTGGTTTGGACAAAACTCAACAGCACTTTTTCATGCGGCTGTTGATAAAAATAGAATTGCCAATATTATCGCCACTGTTCGATGACAGATATGGCACAACAAGAAGAAGATTCAAAACAAAATTATTTAACAGAGACTTTGATTATTAATTGATCCTAATTTTTTTTAGTTTTTGTTTAGTTGCTGCTAGGATTTTTATTTTATGTTTTTAAACCTTGTATTTTTTTTTCTAATTGCTTAATCATGGAAGTTTAATAGCATTATAATCTGCTAAACTGGGGCATTCATGGAATGGGGATAAAAAAATTAAGGTGGTGAGTGCAACAAGGTATTAAAAGAGGGGGGGATGGCTTAGATTTGTAGCCATATCTAATATCGTGGGGGGGGGGGTTTCTCTCCTTTTCTGGACCCTGCCACTCCCCCATATTTATGACTCATATTTACAATGGTTGCAGTGTCCCAGGGTCACGTAATCACCTGTTGTAATCTTCTGACCAACAAAGTCAATGGGGAAGCCAGATTCATTTAACAACTGTGTTATTAACTTAGCAACTGCAATGATTCACTTAACGGCTGTCTCAAGAAAGGTCGTAAAATGGAGCAACATTCACTCACCAACTGTCTCATTTAGCAACAGAAATTTTGGGTTCAATTGTGGTCATAAAGTCGAGAACTATCTGTATTCCTATGTAATGCTTGAGTATATAATATGAAACTAAGCTGCCATTTATTTTAGTCATTAAAGGTTTATACCAGTGATGGCGAACCTATGGCACGGGTGCCACAGGTGGCACGCGGAGCCATATCTGCCAGCACGCGAGCTGTTACCCTAGCTCAGCTCCAGCGTGCATGTGCACGCCGGCCAACTGATTTTTGGCTCACACGGAGGCTTTGGGAGAACATTTTAGGCTTCTGGAGGGCCTCCGGGGGGCGTTTTTGCCCTCCCCAGGCTCCAGGGAAGTCTCTGGAGCCTGGGGAGGGGGAAAACAGGCCTACTGGGCCCTCCGGAAGTTGGGAAACAAGCCATTTCCGGCCTCCAGAGGACCTCTGTGGGGCCGGGGGAGGCCGTTTTTGCCCTCCCCAGGCATTGAATTATGGGTGTGGGCACTCGCATGTGTGTGATAGCGCGCTTGCGCGCGCTTTCGGCACCCGAGGCAGAAAAGTTTCGCCATCACTGGTTTATACTGTACTTGGGTTATCCTTTGTTTTGCCCTGTCCTCTACTTTTGTAGAAAAGCAATAGCAATAGCATTTAGACTTACAGTATATACCGCTTCATAGTGCTTTTACAGCCCTCTCTAATGGTTTACAGAATTCAGCATATTGCCCCCAACAATCTGGGTCTTCATTTTACCCACCTTGGAAGGATGGAAGGCTGAGTCAACCTTGAGCCAGTGAGACTACTGAACTGTCAAACTGCAGCTAGCAGTCAGCTGAAGTAGCCTGCAGTACTGCACTCTAACTACTGCACCACCTTGGATGATCTTTCCCATCATCTGTCAAAAAACCTTTACATGCTGATACTTCTTAACCTTGATGATTTCACCCTCTTTGCCCTTGATAAACTCCAGTGAGATGAGGCCAGTGAAAAGCAGGTATACTTAATTATGATTCAGAGCTTATATAAGCAAGTCAGAAAACCCCATGGGATGAAACTTTAATGCAGACTTAACCAAGAGAGTGCTGCATACTGTATTTGCTGCCTTTGAAAGGATCTGTTTGCCCTCATCTCTTTGGAGTTCCCTGACTGACAGAGGGATGTAAGATCTTTTTTGGTATTACTGTATTCCTGAATATTCTTTGATTGAGACCACATATTATGTTATTTTCTTATACTGCCTTGGCAAAGTGTTTGTACAAGTGAGATCATTGCTTCCAAATCAGGGCTATCTCAGTTTTAGTGGGTAAAAAAACCAACCAACCAACAAAATGTAGACCCTTTTGTTCTCTTTGGTATTGGAAAAAAGTGGGATTTTAGAATTTCACATTCTTTTATTGCCATTCTTTTATTGTGATTTTTTTGCTCTATTTATTGCGTTTTTGCTCATGTTTGATTGTATATCCTTATTGTGTGAGATAAAATGTTTTTAATTGCTTCTTTAGTTTCCTTATGCCATCTTTTAAACTAATTTTTATATATTTCCCAGGAAACTTAAAATACTATGCAATAGAAAGAATATTAAACACAAAAGAAGAGCAAACCATCTTATAATGAGAATCGGAAATACTGCTGATATTAAAAAATTGGGAGCGAAAAAGAAATAAAATTTTACTTGATGTCAAAACAATGAGGATGTGGGCACCAAGCAATCCTCTTTTGAATGAGAGGAGGGCATTTATTTATTTATTTATTTATTTGGCTTTCTTATATGCCGCCCAACTCCCGAAGGACTCAGGGCGGCGTACAGCATAGGAAAATACAAGAAACCAATAAACAAAATTTAAAAACATAATATAAAAATTAAAAATGCAATATAAAAACAACCATGCAACAACCAAGCATACCCGGGGGAGAGTTCAGTTGGAGTTAAGCTCTGCCCCCTGCCTGCAGGAAAAGCCACGTCTTAACGGCTTTTCGGAAGGCCAGCAGGGTGGGGATGGTTCGGGTCTCTGGAGGAAGTTGGTTCCAGAGCGCGGGGCCTGCCACAGAGAAGGCCCTCCCCCTAGGACCCGCCAGCCGGCATTGCTTAGCTGATGGGACCTGGAGGAGGCCAACTCTGTGGGCCCTAACCGGTCGAAGGGAAGTATGAGGCAGAATGCGGTCCCGGAGATAACCCGGCCCTAAGCCATGAAGGGCTTTAAAGATGGTGATCAACACCTTGAATTGGACCCGGAGACAAATGGGTAACCAATGCAGCTGGCGGAGTATCGGTGTCACGTGGGTGTACCTTGGTACACCCACCACAGCACGCGCAGCCGCATTTTGTACCAGTTGGAGTCTCCGGATACTCTTCAAGGGTAGCCCCATGTAGAGCGCATTGCAGTAGTCCAAACGGGAGGTGACAAGGGCGTGAGTGACCGTGAGTAGAGCCTCCTTCTCCAAGTATGGCCGCAACTGGTGCACAAGGCGAACCTGTGCAAAGGCCCCCCTAGCCACAGCAGTAAGATGATGCTCCAATTTTAGCTGTGGATCTAGGAGGACCCCCAAGTTGCGGACCTGGTCCGAGGGAATCAGTTTCGTTCCCTCTAAAACCAAGAAGGGACAGTTGTCGTAGTCCTTAGGAGGCAATACCCAAAGCCACTCAGTCTTGTCGGGGTTGAGTCTGAGTCTGTTCCTCCCCATCCAGATCCTAACGTCGTCCAGGCACCGGCACATTACATCAACTGCCACACTGAAGTCAGACGGGGTGGTGATGTACAGCTGGGTGTCATCAGCGTACTGGTGGTAACGCACCCCATGTCTGCGGATGATCTCACCCAGCGGTTTCATGTAAATGTTAAATAGGATGGGCGAGAGAACCGACCCCTGAGGCACCCCGCATAACAGGGGCCTAGGGGAGGATCTCTGCCCTCCTGTTAACACCGACTGCATCCTATCGGCGAGATAAGAGGAGAACCACCGTAAAACGGTGCCTCCCACTCCCAACTCACCGAGACGATGCAGAAGGATACCATGGTCGATGGTATCGAAAGCCGCTGAGAGGTCAAGTAGCACCAGGATAGAGGAGTTTCCCCCATCCCGGGCCCGCCAGAGATCATCTATCAGAGCGACCAAGGCAGTTTCTGTACTGTACCCGCGCCTGAAACCCGACTGATAGGCATCTAGATGCTCTGTTTCATCCAGAAGTCGCAGAAGTTGAGTAGCCACCACCTTCTCCACAACTTTCCCTAAAAAAGGTAAGTTGGAGACCGGACGATAGTTCTTCAAATCAGCTGGATCCAGGGAAGGCTTCTTCAGGAGGGGTCTCACCACCGCAGTTTTTAACGACTGCGGTACGGATCCCTCCCCCAAAGAAGCGATGACCACCGCCCGGATCCAGCCGCGTGTCACCTCCCTGCTGGCCGAGACCAACCAGGAGGGGCACGGGTCCAATAAACAGGTGGAGGCCCCCATCGCCCCCACGGCTCTGTCCACATCATCAGGAGAAACAGGCCCAAACTCCTCCCACAACGGTGGACTAAGACTTGCCCCAGTCAACTCCATGGACTCTGCCCAGCCAGAGTCCAGGTTCGACCGGATCCGAGCGACTTTATCCGACAGAAACTCTGCAAATTCCTCAGCTCTACCTTGCAAGTGTTCCTCGCTCCCCCCTTTAGCAAGGAGGGAGCGAGTCACCCTAAACAAGGCGGCTGGGCGAGAATCTGCGGACGCAATAAGAGCGGAAAAATGGGATCGTTTTGCCGCCCTTATCGCCACTAAATAAGATCTGATGTAAATTCTTAATAGTGTTCGATCGGATTCGGTCTTGCTGGACCTCCAGCGGCGCTCCAGACGTCTCTTCTGGCGTTTCATCTCCCGGAGCTCCTCGGTGAACCAGGGAGCTTTCTGGGATCCACTGCCACGGAGAGGTCGCTTAGGCGCAATTCGTTCTAACGCCCCTGATGCTGCGATGTTCCAAGCAGCCACCAGGGAGTCAGCCGAACTGTGTACCAGGGTTTCAGGTATCTCCCCAAGTTCCCTCTGGAATCCGTCTGGCTCCATCAGGCGCCTGGGGCGGAACCACCTAGTCGGTCCCGCCTCCCTGCGGGGGAGGAGTGGGGCAGCGAAATCCAACCTCAGTAGGAAATGATCTGACCATGACAGAGGGGTGATGACTATGTCCCTTATCTTCAGATCGTCTCTCCACTGCCCCGAGAGAAACACTAGGTCGAGCATGTGACCGCCCTCATGAGTCGGACCCTGGATTACTTGGGTCAGGTCCATGGTTGTCATGGAATCCATGAACTCCTGAGCTATCCCAGAGGTTTCGCCAGCAGAAGGCAAGTTGAAGTCCCCCAGCACCATAAGCCTAGGGAACTCAACCGCCAAGCCGGCTACTGCCTCGAGCAGCTCAGGCAGGGCCTTACTTACGTAGCTGGGAGGCAGGTACGTTAAGAAAAGGCCCACCTGTACCCCTAAGTCCAACTTCAGAAGGAGCGTCTCACACCCAACAATCTCCGGGGCAGGGATCCTACGAGGATGCAGGTTCTCACGCGTTATTATTGCCACTCCTCCCCCCCTTCCCTGGGGTCGGGAATGATGCTGCACTGAGAACCCGTCTGGGCATATCTCAGAGAGGGCAACTCCACCCTCTTGGCCCAGCCAGGTCTCAGTTACACAAACCAGGTCAGCCCCCTCTTCTGTGATTAAATCACGTATCAAGGGGGCTTTGTTGATGATTGACCTTGAAAACCTGAGGAAAATTACTTTTATGGAAAGTAATACTTTTATGGAAAGATACATGCTCGGTATTACAAGACAAAATAGAAAAAACCGTACATGGATTAGACAACAAACAAAAGTGTATAATATCATCAAGAGAGTAAAAGAATTGAAATGGTTGGTCACATAGCAAGAAGAACTGATGGCAGGTGGACCAAGGTAGTCATAGAATGGATCCCATTCACTTTGATAAAAAGTGTCCATGAAAGAGACCTAAAACAAGGTGGATCAACAACATCAATAAATATTGCAGGCCCAATTGGCAAGAGAAAGTTCAGGACCGTATGGATTGAAAACATGCGGAAGAGGCCTTCATCCTACAGTGGATAGACAATTGTGATGATGATGATGATGATAATTTTTTTTTAGGTTTTGACATGCTTTAGTGATCAGACTTAATCCATTTCAGAAGCAAATCAGAAGGCAGTGAAGGCAGGTAGTCCAGTATGTTGACAGAGTTTCTTCCCAATTTAATTACCATCTCAATATTATTCATTAGCTGAAGATTCAGGCCACCATAAAACACAGTTCCTCAGGCATGACTTATTTAAATTATTAAGCCTAACCTTAAATTTTAGACATTTCCTTGCCAATCATTTTAAAGTTATTGTTGTGTCATAATTTTGCAACCTATCAGCTTACAGAACGTAAAAGACTTGTCAGTTATTTTTTTGCTGTTGTCATATGAAAATTAGATGATCATATGTTTTCATATACTTATAAGCATGACCAAGAATAAATAATAAAGGACCAAGACTAAACTATCTTAGGACTTTTTGTTTTTATTCTTCAAAGAACATTAAGAATTAATTCATAAAGATCAAACTCGAGTCATAGCACTGAAAATCTTCACATTGAAAAACTTAAAATAATCTAATAAAACAATATGGTTAATTTAGATATGGCCAGTAAGTAAACCAGTTACTTTTCTGTAAGAAGGAAGAAAGAAAAGTAAATCTGTCTGAACAATTGTACATTTTTATGTACAATCCTATGGTCCCTGATAAGCCATAAAATATATATTCTGATAAATGTCTTAAAGATTTTAAACAAACCATTGTTTATATTATATTTTACTATGGGATTTAATTATTAAGCAATGAAAATGAAAAAGAATTGTAAGAGGTAAATAACAGATATATATATATTTCTTTTGACTTCTTAAAATCTGAAGAATCATTATTAATTGCCAGCATTCATTGAGTTTTTGACAATATGTATTAGTAGAAGTTTTCATGAAGAAAATGAGGCTCAATTAGTCACAATAATTTTGCTTTTTGTAATCTCTTATGAAATTTTATTCAATTTTCCCATGGATCTGAACAAGAAAAAGTTGTCAGTGCCTACCACAGGAAGCATGTATTAAATAGAAAATAGTGTCTCTCAAACATTTCAATAGGACTAACCTATTATTATGGTTTAAATCTTTCTAAATCAGAATGTATATACACACAGATAACATATACATATACATGGGTACAGAGGAAGTTCATTAGCCGGGATACCAAAACACCACGAAATGCAAGAAGTAGCAACACTGGCTACTCTGCACGTCCTCTACTGTTGGGCTTGGCCTACAGCTGCCAAGAAGTGAAGCATATTTCATGCTGCCTGAGGTTCACTCTCTTTTCTTGTATACACTTTGTCACAGTTAGTAATTCTACTAGTGATTAATTTGTCTTCAGGCAAAAGTCAAAACACTGGGACCCCTGAACCACGTGGCCTGTCTAGGGAGTTCTGAGACAGTGTCTCTAGGCGTTGCCCGTCTTGTGTTGTTTAATGGCTGTTTGTTTAACCAGGAAATGAACTCTGGGAATGACGACAGTGTCCAGAGACAGTTTTCTGGGAAAGGAGAGATGTAGGTGGTACAGACTCTTCAACTATCACGGTCCTAATGCTGAAACTGCCACTTAATTTTTCGTTGCCAGATACTCTATAGCCCCGTAGCAAATGTTTTGCATTCTTCCTTCACAGATTCACTTTGTGGTAGCAAGAGAGAGTTAACATAATCACGATGCAGGATATTTTTTCCTCACACCTAAGTCACAAACACTCTCTAATACATGAAACAAGCAAATATAGGAAGTCCTCGGCTTACAACAGTTTATTTAGTGACCATTCAAAGCACTGAAAAAAGTGACTTATGACTCTTTTTCACTTACAATTTTGCAACATCCCTATGGTCATATAATCAAGATTCAGACGCTTGGCAACTTATTCATATTTAGGATGGGTACAATGTTCCTGTAAGACGTCATCCCCTTTTGCGACCTTCTGACAAAGTCAATGGGGAAACCAGATTCACTTAACAACTGTGGTATCAACTTAACAACTTCAGTGATTCCCTTAACAATTGTGGGAAGAAAGATAATAAAATGGGGCTAAATTCACTTAACAACTGTCTCGCTCAGCAACAGAATTTTTGAGCTCCTTTGTGGTCATAAGAGAACTACCTGTAAAATAAATTCAAAATGTGGTACACAGCAACAATTACATTGAAAAATGTAAACATGTAATAAAAAACCTCAAATAATAGTCTAGAGCCGTGATGACGAACCTGTGACACACAGCGCCCTTTCTGTGGGCACGCAAGCCGTCTCCCCAGTTCAGCTCTGCCGCACATGCGCACGCGTCTCCCGCCGGCCAGCTAGTCTTTGGGTCTCTGCCGCGCATGCGCGGGGGTAGAGCACATGCGGGGGGGGGCTGTGTACCCATGCACAGGGGACATGTGTGGGGGCATGTGCATTTGTGGGGGCGGGGCACCTGTGGGGGCCGCACGTGCATGCACGGGGGATTGGGCGCATGCGCTGGGGCCGCGTGTGTGTTGCATTTTGGGGGTTTTGGCACATGCGCTTTGAGCACTCTGGAAAAGGTTAGCCATCACTGTTCTAGAGGCCTTTAGTTTATTGAACATCAGTTCTCAATATTAGAAAAGATACCTTGTCAAAATACTGGATTTATTGGAGAAAAGATTTATTGGCGGAAACAAAGACTATTTTTAAAGAAACCAATTTCATCCACATGCATATCACAGTTACAAACCACAGGAAATGCCATAACAACAATGGTTACCAAATTAGTGAAGAACTGAGATATGTTCTTATCAGTTTAACATTTTAGTTATAAAATAACCTCTCTAAACTCATGCCCCCAAAATAGAAAGCCAGCATTCACAATATTGCTGCCCAACTGCCCGTTTAGATACCTGACAGGCTTTAGCACCTGTACTCAGAGAATCATTTGGTTTCCCTCTTCCGAGAGAAAAAGGTTTGTTCTTTTAAAAGGCAAGAAAGAATTGCTGTGCCTGCCACAAAGGGTTGGACACATTGTCTTATTGACTTTTTTGATCTCCCTTGCCACTGCCAATAGCCGGAATTACCTTCTGAGGCTTGGGGAGCTCCAAGAATAACATTGACTGTTTTTTTAAAAAACAAACAAACAATAAAGCTATTGCTTATTGTTATATTGTTATTTATTTGAGTTTATAAGCCTCGTAGCTCCAATGGACTCTGGGCAGCATAAAGCTATGTTAAATGTAACTTCTTTAGTCTGTCTGCTTAAAACCAATATTGTTTGTATAACAGATAATAGAGACACAAACATAGACATAAAATTTGGTTTGACTTTTCTTTGTCTCTTAGGAAATTGTTCTATCTATGAACCGCCGTGCTACAGTGGTTAGAATGCAGTACTGCAGGCTACTTCTGCTGATTGCCTGCTGCCAGCAGTTCAGCAGTTCAATTCTCACTGGCTCAAGGTTGACTCAGCCTTCCATCCTTCCAGGGTCAGTAAAATGAGGACCCAGATTGTTGTTGGGGGCAATATGTTGACTCTGTAAACTGCTTAGAGGGCTAGAGGGCTTAGAGAGATAAAGACCTGTGAAGTGGTATATAAGTCTAAGTGATATTGCTAATGCTATCTGCCAAGCAACAGGGTCTAAGAAAATCTGTTATCTGTTATCTATGGACATCAATATACAAACAAAAAGGATGGGGCTACACAGTCAAGGTGCCATATTGATTTCTTGATACATACAGTACATGGATACAGTACATGGATACTTCCTGAAAACTGATTGGTGCTGGGATCCGATTGTAACTTTCATTAGGGACTTTCTAGGATATGATAATGAACACCTGTGACATTAACATGAGAATCTTACTAAGAATCTGAATTGCACATATTAGCTTGAAGTTATTGTTCCAGGAACAATATATTGTTCCTGAATCCTACGGAAAAGAATTAATATCTTTAAAGTCTTCTGGCTCTGATATAGTAAATGAGTAACACCAACCATAAACTTCTTCCTCAGAGAAGAGTTTTTTTATTTTTATTTTTTTTATAAACGCTCTTATAGGCCGCCCAATCCTGTAGGACTCAGGGCGGCGTAAAACATGGCGAGTGAAGTGGTTGCTTCAGGTAGCTGAATTAATGTCATGAAAAGGCAGCAAACTGTTGGTGATTTAAAGTTTTATTGTTGTAGTTTTACTGCCAGGAAACAATTTTCTGGCTCAGGTGCCCTAGGTGCTAGGATCCTGAGCTGGAACGGAGCATTTGCTAATCTGACCCAAGCAGCAAAACCATTTTTACAAGTAAACATGCATCTACTCTCTGACTAGATGTGGCCTAATATAGATATTACAGGTAGCCCTCGATTTACGACCACAATTGAGCCCAAAATTTATGTTGCCAAGAGAGACATTTGTTAAGTGAGTTTTGCCCCATTTCATGACCTTTCTTGCTGCAGTTGTTAAGTGAATCATTGCAGTTGGTAATGAATCTGATTTACCCATTGATTTTGCTTGTCAGAAGGTCGCAAAAGGTGATCATGTGATCCCGGCACACTGCAATTGTCATAAATGTGAGTCAGTTGCCAACTGTCTGAATTTTGATGACGTGACCCTGGGGATGCTGCAATGGTCATAAGTGTGAAAAATTGTCGTAAGTCACTTTTTTCAGTGATGTTGTAACTTTGAACGGTCACTAAATGAACTGTTGCAAGTCAAGGATTACCTATAATGCTGGCTCTGGAGAACCCATGGTGGGCAAAGATGAGGATTGAGTAAGAGCTTATACTATACGTATCCTCGACTTATGAACATAATGGAGCCTATCAATTATGGTCATAAATCATGAGTGTCATAAAATGGCTCATCAAATTACTGACTTAATTTTACAAACTTTTTTTGGTAGCGAACACAGTGGTTGCTAAGTGATTGTTGTGGGCAAACCCTATGGTCATTAAGTGAAGCTATTTTTGGCTTTTGGGCGTTTTTCAGTTTCAAAACAGCCTAATCCCCATCCGTCTCAGTAAATTTTTATATATTTTATTCATATCAATCTGTCCTCCAAAGAAAGCAGCGATATTGATTGGATTTACATTCATTTGCAGTTCTTTACTGCTGACTCCAATATTTATTTATTTAGTCATTCAATTGATATGGCTGTCCATCTGTACAAGGCAAGAGATAAACAATGTAATCATAAAGAAAGGTCAGAGAGAATTAGTCTGCTTCTCAAAATTACTGCATTCTGTATTGTTCGTTTTGCCATTGTATTGTTCCTATTTAAAACATATATTGCTAACAAACTGCCCATTAATCTGAGGCAAAGAAATTCCTAAAGCGTATGAGCAATATTTTTCCAAATTAAAATTGCATTCTGGAAATTCTGTCTCTTTTCCCCATCTTGGAAGGCTAGGTCATATCATTTGCCGGGGTGGGAGGATCTTCTTAATTACACATTAAACCTCTTGGGGGGGGAAGCAGGGGTGAAATGCTCCCGGTTCAGGCGGGCCAGTTGGTCATCGTAGAGCCGGTAGTGATCGCAGCGCGAGGCTTCCCCCATACGCCCGGACGCCGCCATTTGGGTTCTTTTACCCTCTGCGCATGCGCAAAGTGTTCTGCGCATCCACAGATGGTAAAAGAACCAAAATGGCGGCATCCGGGCAGGTGGGGGGAAGCCTCACGTTATGATAGCTACCGGCTCTACGACGACCGACCGGCCCGCCTGAACCGGGAGCATTTCACCCCTGGGGAAAAATTTCTAATTTTGTCTCTTCCTTAGAAGGACATTCACTCCAGCAAAAATATAGATATGTTTAAAGTCTTTAAAAAAAAAGACTGTGTACTTGCTTCATTATATGAAGGTCAAAGGTTTGCAAAACAGAATGATTAATGGAGCCTGGAAACCAATCCCACCCAATTGAAAGATAAGGAACAGTAAAGACAATTTGACAAGCTGCAAAAGTGAGGCTGTTGTTGCTTGGTTCTTTGCAAAATCTTTGTGGCCTAGCCTGCTATTTCCTTTATTTGCAGACAGGCCTGTTCTGCATTCCCTGATTATTCACCACACCACCCCCACCCCCCATGCCACAGCTTTCTGGCACCTCACTAGGGTGGAGCGGAGCGATGTCTCACTCCCAGTGATAACTCAGATATCAAGTACAGTATCTATGCATGTTAAACCACGTCTATACCAAGGTCTTCTCATTTCCTGAAATATAGGGTGGCGTTTCCCCCCCCCCAGAAATAAAAAAATACTAGCATTGGATGATTGGAGGCCTTGTGGTATATGCAATACTTCTGTCAGGTTTTATTTTTTAAATATTTGGCGCATGGTCATTTCATTGTAAGCGCTTCCAGGTTTAAAGCCCTCCAAACAATTAAGGTGTTAGCAATGTAGAGACGTTAGCAGTTCTGAGTCAATTGAAGATTTCAAGATCTTATGATGAAGCACATGTTGCATTTATGTAGAGGGGGAATGGTCTTCAGAACACTGGAGTAGCTTTTAGGTCACCCCCCCTTAGATTGGATTGGTTTTTGTTTGAATTTAAAACACAAGTCTTCAGTGCAAAAGGTGAATCAATCAGTTGAATATTAATATGTATTGTATAGTCCTTGACTTACAACCACAATTGAGTCCAATTGTTGCTAAGTGAGTCAGTCGTTAAGTGAATTTGCCTCATTTTACAACCTTTCTTGCCACAATTTGTTAAGTGAATCACTGCAGTTGTTTAGTTAGTAACACGGTTGTCTGGCTTCCCTGTTGCTTGTCAGAAAGATGCAAAAGGTTGATTGCATGACTCCAGGACATTGCAATTGTCATAAATATGAGTCAGTTGCCAAGTATCTGAATTTTGTTCATACGACCATGGGGATGCTGCCAGAGTCATAAGTGTGAAAAATGGCCATAAGTCACTTTTTCTATGCAGTAGTAAGTTCAAATGGTCACTAAACGAGCAACTGTAAATTGAGGACTATCTGTACTTAATTAGTATACACAAATGACAGGCAAATTAGCAATAGCAATAGCACTTAGACTTCATAGTGCTTTTACAGCCCTCTCTAAGTGGTTTACAGAGTCAGCATATTGCCCCCAACGATCTGGGTCCTCATTTTACCCACCTCAGAAGAATGGAAGGGTGAGTCAACCTTGAGCCTGGTGAGATTTGAACTGCCGAACTGCAGCTAGCACTCAGCTGAAGTAGCCTGCAGTACTGCACTCTAACCACTGTGCCACCTCGGTTCAAAATTATCACAATAGCTACCATTTCATGTGCAAGAAATTCAAATAGGATATGATTTGGGGCAGGTGTGTCAAACTGGCGGTTCACGGGCAGGCCACGCCCACCCCAGCTCCGCAAAGGGAAAAATGTCGCAAAACATCACGTGACGGCAATGTGACGCCACGAGTTTGACACCTGTGATTTAGGGTATACCGATACATCATTTAACACATGTATAATAAACAATAACAATATACGATATTTAAGGATTAATATGGATTACATTTGAAAATTCAACAGAGATATGGAGAAGTGAGGTAAGATATTTGTCTAAATAACCTATCATTGCTAATAGGAGGTGCGGGGGCAGTTGTCATACCTACAGTATATTGCAATTTCCAAGGTTTGAGAATCAAACAGACTGCATTTCTTTGGCAGCAGGTTATTGTTGCATTTTTGATCTTACAGTCTGTAAGACCCATAATTATATTTTTTTATATGCTCAAAAGGAACATATTACAGAAGACAGATTATATTTTTCAATAGCTCAGAAATTGCTAGAAGTTCTACTTTATTATTTTGTGACACAATGCCCTTTTGTGAAGTCTTTTTTTTAAAAAAATCACTGCATCAGAGTTACCTTAAATACCTCTTCATCGAAAACAACTCTCAAGCCTAGAAAAACTTCTATGTAAATATTTTCAGAGTTCATCACATGGTACCCATAAATCATTGCTAGCATTCATACTTAAGAGAACCTTGGGTAGGGGATTGGACTATAACAGGGGTCACCAACCTTTTGGACCTCAGGGACCACTAAATTCATACTTTTAAATCCCGTGGACCACTAATATGATCTGCCTAATGACCGGCTCGGTGGGTGTGGCTAGGTGGTCATGTGACTGGGTGGGCGTGGCCAACTCAATGTCACTCACATTGAGGGGCGCCTCGCTGGCCTCTTCTCACCCCTCCCCTCCCAGCCACTCCTCGTCTCCCTGCCCAGGCTCCTTAGGGCCCCAACAGGAAGCAGTTGTTGGAGCTAAGCAGCCAACATGAAAAAGAGTTGGCAAAACAGCTCAGTTCAAATTGGATCTGACCGAGAAAGAAGCTCAGTAGAAGCACCTCACTGAGGACTATGAGCATAGGCTTTCCAAGCAAAGGAAAGACCTGCGGGAGTGCAAGGCCAGGTGCCTGGAGGCTCAGCGGGCTGAGATGGTCAGCCAGTTCCAGGCCATGATGCAGTCCCACTGGAACAAGGTCCTCCGGCTCTTCTCTCAGCCTTCTCTCACCAGCGGCACTTCTCTCAGCCTTCGCCCAAAGCCCCACACCAGGAGGTCAAAGCAGACCCCAAGTCAGAATTTCTGCCCCCCTCCTACCCACATAAAAAGACCCTGAAGGGGGAGACTCTGCAGCAACACAAATGTTCATTGCACATATCCGTCCCAGGGGGTGTAGTTTGAGGACCCCTGATTTAGTGCAATATAAAAAATGCAAATAATTTTTCTGTGGACCACCAAAATTTTCGCGGGGACCACCAGTGGTTCGCGGACCACCAGTTGGTGACCGCTGGACTAGAAGACCTCCAAAGTCCTATGATTCTATGTTCTAGTAACTAATTTTTTTGTTCATTTGAGACTGAGAAATTCATTGCTAGCCAACCCAAATGCATACATTATAGTATTAAAGCAAATTAATTCAGTATTTATCTCAGGACTGTCTATTTTGACAAGTAGAGCTGTGGTCCTGCAGTGGTTAGAATGCAGTATTGCAGGCTAATTCTGCTGACTGCCAGCAGTTTGATTCTTACCCTGCGAAGACCGACTCTACCTTCCCTCCTTCCAAGGTCAATAATGAGGACCCAGATTGTTGGGGGCAATATGCTTAGAGAGGGCTGTAAAGAACTATGAAGCAATATATAAATCTAAGTGCTACTGCTATTGCTAGTAGCTGCATTTCTGATTCTTTAGCAGGCTTTATTCCTAGAACCTATTGCATTGGGTCCCTTATAATCTGAGGATGTCTCAATTCATGTATTGTATGCAGAGACCTACATTTCAATCCACTCCATCCCCAGTTTTGTCTTGTTGCTTTATTTTGCAAATGATGGGAAATCATTTTGCCAAACAGAGTAAAGCACTAATCAATAGGGCTAGATCCAGGGCAGGTAATTTCCAATACCTGGTCATTGGGAAGGCTTAGTCCAAAATTCACAAATGGCACAACAGCTCTAGAGTATGGGAACAAATAGACTTTCATGGCATAAGGCAATTTATACTGAATGCTTCAGATGAATAGCCTATCCCTAAATAATGCTCCTCAAGTTAATGCTTTCCTTCTGAATGTCAGAATCTTTGAGACTCCAACAACTTTTGTTAAAAAGTGTAATGGAACAATTTTCATTGTTTCACAATTATATTTACTGGATATACCTTATCTTTATAAAGTCTAAATAGAATGTAAAGTTCAGTGCAACTTCCAAAATCCAAATTGATTTCACTGAATCCTTCAATCTGGAAAGAAATTTCTTCCAGTTATGGATGATAGTTGTAGTATGGTAGAACATGTAAGAGCTACAAACTCTAATATTTATCTTTTATTTTAATATCAATGGAGCTCCCTTTAAAGAATAATTAAGCTAAGTAGATATATAAAAGAGAATGCTGCTTCTTATTCCACAGGTCACATTAATTTTTGCACTAAAACACTAGGGCTAGGCAGTAATTAAGAATAATTAATGTTACTTTTTTTTCTTATTTCTGCATCTAGAGTAAGTGGCAAACAGGATTCTCCCTAATGTATAAAATTATAATTTCAGCATTTATATTATAATCTTTAAGTATCTGTAACCTGAATTTATAAACATTAATATTGTTGCTTGTATCACATTAATCCAGTTTAATGTTTATTGCAAAAACTTGCTGCATGTTCACAAGTCATGCTTGTTTATTCACAGGTTCTGTCTGTTTTCATACAAAAGAGGATGGACATAATTGGTTGCAAAGGTATAGGCAAATGTATGAACTCTTGCTTTCAGAGAATACTCCATAATGTGATATAGTATGGAGTAAGGACTGTTAATTTCTTTCAACCATCCACAAAATTTGTCGTAAAAGCTAGAGTATTCATATATCCTGTTTCTATACTGGGAAATCTGAAAATCAAACATGTGTGCTTCAACATGGAAGTTGAAGTCCAGTAAAAAAAAAATTATGGTCTGTAGAGAATCAAGGCCCAATTCTAGATCTAACCAAATTGTCCCAAAGGTGCTTTTTCAAGAGGCAACTGGACTTATTTGTTTTTCTTTGAAGACGTTTCGCTTCTCATCCAAGAAGCTTCTTGGATAAGAAGCGAAACGTCTTCAGAGAAAAACCAGAAATTCCAGTTGCCTCTTGAAAAAGCACCTTGGGGACAACAGTGACCTGGATGACTGAGAATTTCCATAGACATTTAACCAAATTGTTAGCATGATAGAAGTGAAACTTTCTTGCAACCAAGAAGGAACAGGCCTGGCTCAAAGGGAAAAAAAGGGATGTTTTTGTTTTGTGTTTTTCTTTTGAATTGTGGCATAGAAAACCTTAAGGGGAAAACACACAATTTCAAGGAAGATGCTTATATGGTATATGTAGTACTCTTACTGTTTTCAGAAGTAGACCAATCACTATCACCAAAGCTGTGATTGGAGGCTTTAAGGGAGTGACAACCAATCCCTACCATAAGTATCTTGTAGTCACTGAAAGAAGCTATAGTAACATGAGCATCCAGGACCTTCCAACTTCTGAACAAGCTGTGCAGAACCATATGGCACAAATAGGAAACTTTTTTCATTACCATCTGAGTGAGCCACTCTGAAGATTGGTAGCCTTAAGGAAGCCACATGGAGCCTCGTGAATGGCCTGACATTATGTGCCACATCCAAGCAAGGAGAAAGAGGAAAAAATATATTGGATAGATGATGGTTAAGGGAGGAAGAATCAACTTCTCAATTAATAGTTTCCTTCTCCACAATTGAAATCTTATTGCGGCAACAGAGTTTCTATTTGTTCAGCCATTATGGGTATATTAAACCATAAATAATAAGAGAATGGCTAAGAAAGCCATCTGTATTGTTACCACTTCAAGAAAGAAATGCAGAGTGTTAGCTATACTACTATATGTTGTGACTATGATTGCTTACAAATGTTCCAAGCCACATGACAAGTATATCCAAATGTTTTAGCAGTGAAGGGAATAAAGAACTAACAGCAAGCTATCAAGCAGCAACAGAGATCTGACACATAGCACAATACAACAAGACAGACTGATGAATAGAGGATAATATAGTGATTTTGCCTACTAAATTGGGTTTTTTATGCCCTTGAAGATGAAACTCAAATACTTTGGCCACCTAATGAGAAGGAAGGACTCACTGGAGAAGAGTCTAGTGCTGGGAAAGATTCAGGGCAAAAGAAGAAAGGGACGACAGAGAATGAGGTGGCTGGATGGAGTCACTGAAGCAGTCGGCATGAGCTTAAATGGACTCCAGGGGATGGCAGAGGACAGGAAGGCCTGGAGGAACATTGTCCATGGGGTAGCGATGGGTCGGACATGACTTCGTGACTACTAACAATAAATAATGCCCTTGAAGATGTACCCATAGGAAATTGCTGGTTTGTGATATTTCATCTGTGTAACTGTTTGCTTCCTTGATAATATGTATGAATGCTAAATAAAATACTGTATGTAAAATACTGTATCCTCCTTACCTACAATTGTAATTTAATGAAGATTGAAGGGGAAAGGAATGTCTTCTTTTGCCATCTTCCATCTGCCATTTTCTTCCGGTATGCAGTTCTGTTGTCATGAAAGTCAAGGTCACCTCCACGGTGAGCAGCCAACCAAATATATACATGAGACACACATGTGAAGGCTGGTCCCAGTATGCCTTAAGGTAAACTAGAGGTGAAATTTTAGCTAAGTGAAGGGCACCTCACTCTCTGAGGAGCATCGCAGAGGTTTAAAAATATTTAGCTGGGAGTTCTCTAACCCAATGCCATATGCCAGAATTTTTAATGCAGTGTTAGCCTCTGAATTATCAATAAAATAAAACGAAAAAGGAGAAATCAATGTGACTTCTGGTGAGGGAAACACCCTGAAAGTAAATGTTTTTTTCTAATATTGTATCCTCCTCCTCCTCCTCCTCCTCCTCCTCCTCCTCCTCCTCCTCCTCCTCCTCCAAGTTGCCAGTTAAATAACATTACATAATAGTGTGGGAGTACAGTAATCCCTCGCTATATCACGGTTCACCTTTCACAGTCTCGCTGCTTCACGGATTTGCATCGTGCATTGTGTTCTGTATTCTGACTGGCTGATTGGTAAAACAGCTTGCCAAGAGCAGTGAAATACACGTGAGGCCAGGGGTGAAATCCTCCCGGTTCGCACAGCTCAACAACCTGGTGGCGTTCGCGGCGTGGGGCTTCCCCCACCCGCTTCCCCCGCCCACCTGGATGTCGGCATCTGCGTTCTTTTGCCCTCTGCGCATGCGCAAAGCTGAAGTTACTACTTCACGGATTTTGCCTATCACGGGTTCTTTTTGGAACGTAACCCAAGCGAAAAACGAGGGATTACTGTACTTCTTTCTTTGACTGGAGAATATTGCAATAACTTAAAATTTGAAGTAACTCATATTATGCCCACACGTTTTGAGAGTTTGCCCTCCATTTATATTCTGAAATATTCTCCCTCGGACTACTTTTATATGACTTTCGTAATAAATGCAGTGTCTCTGTGTTTCCAAATAGTGTGTGTGCTTCAAGTAGCAGTGTTGGGTAAGTGTAGTTAAAGCTTTTTGGCCATATTTACTGGGCTGTCCTTTGATTTAAAACAGAAGGAAGGGATTTGTAGGCAAGAAATTCATATTTTCTTTTTTTTTAACCCTATTTTCCATTCTATATTTATACAACAATTCAGCTGTGAAAGATAAGCTTCATTTTTAAATGTGTACTCCTTCCCAGGTGCAGAAATGTGCATATAATAGTCAGATTTTGGTTTTAAGGAAACTGAACAGCAACAGAAGTAGAGAAGACACTAAAATTGGTAATAGTACATTCAGTTGACAGAGGAACTGGATTAATTGGACTCTGCTGCAAACTGCCTTACTTACACAAATCAACTTGTGTTCCTTAATAGCTTGGAATGGAGTTAGCCATTTTTTAAAATGAACTTAACAGTGGCATTCTTAGTAAGAAATGGTTCATTTAATGCTAAAGCATATGTGACTTTTCAGAACAACACTATCTACTGGTGTCTGACATTTGATTGGGTTGTAAATACCGCAGATGCTATGTTGCTCTTATTAATGTATGTCCCAGAGCAACAAAATCTACTTGCACAGATTCCAGAATCCTGCTAAGATTTTCATGAAACAGAAACTCACAAGATAGATATGAAATGTAATTGTTTGGCTAAGGATGATTAGATTTGGGAGAAGGGTTGATAGGAGAAAAAGAAGTCACGGTTATCATGCCACTAGCTGAGGAACTCATAAGGCCTCTTTAAATATTTGAGGAACAATCCAGCAACCTGATACTTATTCAAGATTTGTAAGGTATATTCAGTTAGGACAGAATTTCCATATAATGAAAACCTACCGGTAGTATAATATTCAGCATAATGAAAACCAAACATTTTTAGCAAATAATCATTTCTTGCTTACAGTATAAATTAGTCAGTTTGGTGGAGTATTTGTGCACCAGATTAAAAACTGGGAAATTGTGAATTTTAGTCTCACCTAAGTCCCATTCAGTTGGATTACTTGGGGCCAGTCACCCTCTCTCAGCCCTAGGAAGGAGCCAATGGCAAATCATTTACAAAATCTTGCCAAGAAAACTGCAGGGATTGGTCCATGCAGTTATCAGAACTCAATGCTGCCTTGAGGGTATAAAAAAATTATCAATGCACTTTAAAAAAACAAAAACAAATTTTCTGATTACATTGAAAATATTTTCTACTAGTTGCTGCTCTCATTCCTGTATTCAGGCTGACTTTTATCTAGTAGATAAAAGGTGTACATGAACAAGGCCAACAGTTAAACCAGAAAAATCAACAAATTATACCTGTTACTAGACCAGCCCAAAACTATTTTCAGATTAGCTCATTTCCAAATTCTTGGTACTATTTTCAGCAGTTAAATTTACCGTGTCTGCCAAGTCTTCTTAATAATAGGACACCAAAATCTGCTTACAATGACTATATGTAATCGTAAGGTTTTCTCTACAAGAAAATGATACAGCTGATTTGTGTTTCATCAGTAAATATTCCTTTTTAAATAAACAGAGTTACGGTAGGTTCCCATAAAAACTAGAACTTTATTTTCTATGAATGTAAATCATTCTAATATAGACCAATTTTGGGTAATATCAGGCCTGACATTTAATTCCAGTTCGAACAAAGCAGTTAAAACATGAACAGCGGTAGATGCCAGTTCATTTCAGAAACTCAGAAGAAATGGAATTGGAAGAAAATCTAGTAAATATCCTAACAAATTTCTCAGGATCTACAAAATGTATTCCAAAAGAAAAGTGTATTTTTTACCTTGTGGATGATATTGGAATCTCCTTGATTACTGTCCTCATCTTCTGAACTTTTCTGTTCCTCATCAGACGTGACATCTTCAAGAGGAATTACAGAGATGGGGCACACCTTGTAAGGCTCTGTATAAGCACTGTGAAAAGAAGAAAAAAAACCATTATCTTATGAATACCCACTGGACAAAAAGCATCGGAATGAAACTTTACCCTTATTATTAGACGAAGATTTTCTGATACTCTAGAACAGGGGTGGCCAAACTATGGTTCTTTGAGGATCTGTGGACTTCAACTCCCAGAATTCCTGAGCTAGCCATGCATGCATGGCTGGCTCAGGAATTCTGGGAGTTGAAGTCCACAGGTCCTCAAAGAACCATAGTTTGGCCACCCCTGCTCTAGAATCTTTTAATTCTTATGAAGTTCCTTTTGGAGTTGTTAAGAAGTCAAATGGGATAGGGAGGAGGCAGCAAATAGTAAAGGGAAAGCAGAAACATTATTTCTAATGTGCCTGAACATTCACAAATCTTTGCTTAAATCTAAACGTTTGTGATTTCACAATCACTCACAAACTACTTTTAACAGTAGTAATTTTTATAGAGTCTTCCCCAAACTGGTGCTCAGCTGATGTGTTGAACTGTAACTTATACTATAGTAAAAGGTAAAGGTTCCCCTTGCACATATGTGCTAGTCGTTCCTAACTCTAGGGGACGGTGCTCATCTCCGTTTCAAAGCCGAAGAGCCAGCGCTGTCTGAAGATGTCTCCATGGTCATGTGGCCGGCATGACTAAATGCCGAAGGTGCACGGAGCACTGTTACCTTCCCACCAAAGGTGGTCCCTATTTTTCTACTTGCATTTTTACATGCTTTCAAACTGCTAGGTTGGCAGAAGCTGGGACAAGTAATGGGAGCTCACTCTATTACGTGGCGCTAGGGATTCAAACCGCCGAAATGCTGATCTTTCTGATCAACAAACTCAGCGTCTTAGCCACCGAGCCACCGGGTCCCATTAGCTTGTAGTATATAAACCTATTAATCATATTAGCCAAACCTGTCTTCCTCTAGATAGAAAGAGCTGAAGTTTTTAAGCATATTAATGATTAACACCACTGCAATCTCAAACCATAAGGCAGTAAGAGTTAAGTGGCATAGGGGGCCAATGAAGAGACAATAAATTTATTAGCTAACCAATTAATAGTGTTACAGAATCTTGGAAAACTTAGTCAAAATGGGACTGAAATCACATGAGCACATTCTACACCCCACGATCATCTTAGAAGAAATTGTGCCTGCAGGTATTGAATATTAATGAGAGGTCCAAAAGAACTAGCAGGGATTCATTCTTGCTCTTGCAGCTCCAATCATCGAAAGCTGTTTTAATCCCTACAATGGAACCCATTTTTAAAAGCAACGGAAGAACCATTTAATCCAAGAAAAATGTATTTATCTATAATATTTATATGGATGCCCATTTAAAAATAAACTCTGGGTGGCTCACAGTGAAAGATAAAACAATGTATACAAATAGTAAAACAGAAAACAATAAACTTTGGCACCACAATCAAACTCCCCCAATACAATCCCTTACTGAACGATAAATGGATTTGTCCAGGCTTTTTGGTATCCCCCAAATTCCATTCAGCGTTATCTAAGGTATCTTTAAAAATTAGGGAATGCCTGGTACGGTCTTTCATATTCTAGTATATTCCAGAATATTCTGGAGACAAATTTATGATCGTATCAAAATGGACCAAAAAATCTAGAAAACACAGCATATTTACCATCCAAAATGGTTGACTAAATGAGTCCTTAATTTCTCATTCTTTTTCCATGTAAGAAAGCTGGGATAGAAAAGCACCCAGCTAATTTTTTAAATTTGATTCAAAGCAGGCTCTAGTCTACTGTAATCATACAATACCTCAGACAGTAACTCATAACAATTGTTAATAATATCTGGTGTACGTGATGAGACTGTAATGGCTTTAAAATGAACAGCAACTGCTCAGGGAAGAAACTTGTGGCACATTTTCACAGCAAGCATATAAGACAACTATGTAAATGCAAGCTATTATGATTCCCCGAAGCACTGCAGAAGGCAACTCATCACCTTTATGGGTCTTCCCCCACCCCACCCACTCCCTTATTAGATACTTCCAGTCTATAATTCACCAAATAACTTTAGGATGAAGAATAGTCAAATTCTTGTCTCAATGACTCCGTTTAACTATTTATGCTATCTTTCAACAAAAAAGAAATCTTCCATTGTTCCTCAAAGACCCAACAATCTCATCACTAATTAACCCCAAATGCTGCAAAAGTTATGAAGTATCAGAGATCAAGTGACAAAGAATAGCTCTGTGAATATATATTTGTGAGATTTTTGTCTGTTTCTGTCCATGTACTTCCAGCATTTTTGAAGCCACTTAGATACTATCAGGGGTGGGTTCCAGTTACCTTTGCTACCGGTGCACATCGTGACGATTTCACTTCCGCACATGCTCAGAAGGACGTTTCAGCCCGAAACACAGCTGAGGAGCTGCTCAGCTGTGCTTCGGACGAAGAAATAAAGGTCGGTATTAACCTGGGGGCGGGCAGGAGGGCTTTTTTTCAAAGCAGAGGAAGAGGAGAAGCCATCCAAGCCTGAAAAAATCTCTGAAAATTCCGAAAAAAATATGGTGGCGCCCACGGACGGGCACAGAGAGGATTACGTCACCAGCAGGCCACTACCGGTCCGCATGTACTGGTCCGCACCGGTAGGAACCAACCCCTGGATACTATTCATTTTCCTTATAAGCTTCAAGTTTCGTCCTTCCTAATTTAATCATAGTATTTTCTGTGACAATAATATCAGATTAAATATAGGGCAATCCCAATAGAAATATCAGATTTTAAATCAGGGTCTGCTTCAAGAAAATACTAATATTACTGATCTCAATCATTAAATAGTTTGTACTGGTAAAAGGAAGCTTCCAATAGTATTAGAAAATGTGAGGAAGGATAGCCACAACAAAAATGAATATTCTACTGAAATTGTTATTTTTATTTCATGCAACACCGATAAAACTAGGGAAAAAGTTCTTTGAGGACTTAAACAAATTGATTCTTAAGTTTGTCTGGCAAGGCAAAAAACCAAGAATCAAACTGAAAATGCTACAAGACACCAAAAATAAGGGGGGATTTGGACTACCGGATTGGGAGCAGTACTACCAGGCCTCTGTGCTCACATGGATGAAGGAGTGGATAAATCTGAAGAACAAAAGAATATTGACGTTAGAAGGACACGCCTTACAATTGGGGTGGATTGCATTTGTATGGTATGGAGAAAGTAAAATACACAGATACTTCCAAAGGCACTATATCAGGAATGCTCTGATTTCAGTATGGGAAAAAATCAAACAGAATCATTATATGAAAATACCAGTCTGGCTATCCATGATGGAAGCGTTAATACATCCTAATGTTCTAGAACTGGAAAAAATTGTAAGGTACAAAGACATCCTAAATGAACTAGGGGACTTAAAATCAAAACAGGAACTAAAAACAATCAAGCAATTGATCTGGCCTGGTAAGCCACACATGTAAATACAAAATACAAAATACAAATACAAATTTGCCACCAGAAAGAATGGCAAAGATGTTCCAAAACGTATCGCCAGAGTGCTGGAAATGGTTAGTAAATAGAAACAGAAGTTAGTAAATTTATAATTAAGGATGATTAATAAAATAGAGGTAAATGTATATCAAGGGTGGGTAACTCTCTTACCTCGCTACCGATGCGCTGCGTGCGCATCGCCACGTTCCATGCTCATGTGCGCTATGCACGCACGCCCCCTTATACAATTTTGTTTCTGCGCATGCGCAGAAGCAAAAAATCACTGAAATCTCACGAGGGGACGCGCGCACGCGATTTCAGCAATTTTTTGCTTCCGCGCATGTGCAGGAGCAAAAAATCGCTGAAGTCTCGCGCTCGTGCACGTCCCCTTGCAAGATTTTGCTTCCGCGTATGCGCAGGAAGCAAAAAAGGCCAAAAATTCTGAAAATGAGCGTTGACTTACCTGATACGCTCTTTCTCATCAGGAGGAGCCAGCAGTCAGGATGGGTTGTCTCCGCCTACCAGCAGTTGAGGACCGAGTCACTTTTTTCTTAAATCCCCTGGATCCGCCCCTTTGAGGCCCAGTTATGACGAATCCGAAGGGAAGACTCGATGTGGCGAAAACTGCAGCTCTGACGGATGCCTCATCCCAACTGGTTGTAGACTGGTTCGTGGAGTGTTGGAGTCAAAGGTAAGGCCAAGGCGATTCCCGAAGTTTTTTTTTTTTTTTTGTAGAAACAGTGCAAGAGGAAACTGGAGAAACTGGAAGAAACTGACGTACTGAAAACAACGTTCTCCCTGGTCGAAACAGAGACCTCTCCGTAGTGATGCAACTTGAACAACGTGCCATTAACAGGGAGGGAGCTGACTGCTGGCTCCTCCTGATGAGAAAGAGTGTATCAGGTAAGTCAACGCTCATTCTCCATCCTGTGAGGAGCCAGCAGTCAGGATGGGACATACCAAAGTAGTATTACCCATGGGAGGGACAGTAAGGTTGAGCGTTGTTGAGGAGAACTCTTTGCAGCACCCGTCGCCCGAAGGCCGCATCCGCTGATGCGTATTTGTCAATTCTGTAGTGTCTTATGAATGGGGTAGGAGACGCCCAGGTTGCCGCCCTGCGTAAGTCCTCCAGTGGACATTGAGTAGCCCAGGCAGCTGAGGTCGCCGCACTTCTTGTAGAATGCGCTGTGATGCCCGCGGGTCGCTGGAGTGCGGCCATGTCGTAGGCCTTAGCAATCGCCCCTCTGATCCAATGCCCGATCGTTGCCAACGAAGCCTTGAGGCCCATTGACTGGGGCAAGAATGTAACGAGCAGTGCCTCCGTCCGGCGAAAAGGACGTGTGCGACTGATGTAGATGCGCAGGGCCCGGCGGACGTCCAAGGTGTGCAAAACCCGCTCGGAAGGGTGGGATGGTGCAGGGCAGAAAGATGGTAGAATGAGTTCTTGTGCGCGGTGAAAGGGGGAGTTGACCTTCGGAAGGAAGGTAGGATCCAAACGGAGGACGACTCTGTCAGTGTGGAAGATGCAGAGATCGTCCCGGACAGAAAGAGCCGCGAGCTCAGAAATCCTGCGAGCCGAGGTGATGGCGAGGAGGAACGCGACCTTGAGGGATAGCTGCCGGAGAGAAGCTTCTCGTAACGGTTCGTACGGAGCCCCCGTCAACGATTGTAGGACCCGCGGAAGATCCCAGGAAGGGTACCTGTGGATCACGGGAGGATGACAGTTGGTGACTCCCTTCAAGAATCGTCGAACGGTCGGGATGTGGGACAGGGAGTCCCAATGACCGCACGACAAGACTGAGGACAAAGCCGCGAGCTGACGGCGTAGTGTGTTGGGAGAAAGGCCCTTATCCAAGCCCTGTTTGAGGAAGCGTAGGACCATTGGAAGGGGCACGTCGATGGGAGAGAGATGCTGAGATGCACACCAAGAGCAGAAGGCCTGCCAGGTCGCTGAATAAATACGGTCAGTAGACGGGCGGCGAGATGCCTGGATGTAAAAGATGACATCTGGATCGTAGGATTGCCGCCTCAAGCCGCTCCGCTCAAGCGCCAGGTGGTCAGTTGGCACCACCTGGGGTCCGGGTGGAAGATGGGCCCCTGACTGAGAAGGGTCGGGAGGGGGGGCAAGGTCCAGTGGGCCCTCACAGAGAGGGCTACGAGTTCGGCAAACCATGGTTGCCGCGGCCAGAACGGAGCAATTAAGATTATCTCCGCTTCCTCCTGCATCAGTTTCCTGAGGACCAACGGTAGGATGGGGAGAGGAGGAAATGCGTAGAGGAGTCCCTCGGGCCAGCGACAGAGGAGGGCATTGGTCTCCTCCGACCCCTGCGTTTGATATCTGGTGAAGAAGCGGTGCAATTGGGAATTCTCTGGCGTCGCGAAAAGATCCACTAGTGGTCTGCCAAACCTGTTCACGATGGACTGGAATACCGACGGATCCAGGCGCCACTCGGCTTGGTCCACCGTTGACCGGCTCAGCCAGTCCGCTTGGACATTGGCTACCCCCAAAATGTGTTCCGCTGTCAAGGAAGAGAGGTGCCGTTCCGCCCAAAGCCCGACCTTCCTCGCTTCGTCCATTAGAGTCCGGGACCGGGTGCCCCCCTGGCGGTTGACATGCGCCTTGGTGGTGACGTTGTCCGTTAGCAGAAGCACATGAGACCCTGCTAACACTCGATGGAAATGCTTCAACGCGAGGAAGGCGGCGTGCAGCTCTAGCCAGTTGATGGAGCACCTGGCTTGCGCTTCTGACCACAGACCTTGTGCTGTGGCGCCCTCGCAATGGGCGCCCCATCCTGACAGACTTGCGTCTGTCGTAACTGTAATGTGGTCTTGAGGAAAAAACAGGGTACCTTTTGCGAGAGCGGGAGAGCGCCACCAGGTGAGGGAGCGACGAACCGGAGGAGGAAGGCAGACCTTGCGAAGGGATGATCCGAGATGCGCTTTCTGAAAGGGAAGAAGGAACCACTGCAATTCACGGGCATGCAACCTAGCCCAGGGAACAATGGAGATGCAAGATACCATTTTGCCTAGTAGAGAGGATAAGGTAAGAAGGGG
Source organism: Diadophis punctatus similis (assembly GCA_023053685.1). Classification (NCBI taxonomy): domain Eukaryota; kingdom Metazoa; phylum Chordata; class Lepidosauria; order Squamata; family Dipsadidae; genus Diadophis; species Diadophis punctatus. The sequence continues at coordinate 209,691,809 of JALIGW010000002.1, read as the reverse complement.
GGAAGAACCCGCTCTTTGAACCTGAGAGGACAGAACCTGAAGACTAACCTGTCGCTCCGGGGATAAGAATACCCTACCCTGCGAGGAGTCAATAATGGAGCCCAAATGGAGGATGGACGTCGATGGGGACAGCTGACTTTTAGCGAGGTTAATAGAAAACCCATGGGTAGATAGAACCTGTGTGACGGTGTGAAGATGCTGTCGTGCCTCTGCTTCGGAGGAGGCATGCACCAGAATGTCGTCCAGGTAACATTGGACTCTAATTGGCAGGGCCCGAAGGTGGCCTGCCAAGACGGAGAGGACCTTCGTGAAAACTCTGGGAGCAGAGGAGAGACCAAAGGGAAGGGCTCTATATTGGAAGTGTTGATTAGCATAGCAGAATCTAAGGTACCGACGGTGATGATGAGCAATGAGAATGTGTAAATAGGCCTCCGTCAAGTCCAAGGAGGCCATGAAGTCCCCCGGCCGGATGCAAGCCAAGATGGATTTTAAAGAATGCATCCGGAATTTTTTGTAGACTATGTGACGGTTTAGCCGTTTGAGATCCAAAATTACCCTCCAGCCCCCAGAAGCTTTGGGTACCACAAAGAGGATGGAATAAAATCCCTGAAAGTGTTCGTCAGGGGGCACCTGCTGAATAGCCCTAATATCTAGCAGGTGTTGTACCGCCTCGGGCATGAGAGCCCGTTTGGCGGGGTTCCTGGCCGTGGGACACCGAATGAAGGCTCCAGGGGGAAGGGAGAGGAATTCCAAAGACAGGCCGTGTCGAATCGTGTTGAGGACCCAAGCATCATCTGTTGTTGAATCCCAACAATCAGCAAAATATTTGAGCCGCCCCCCAATAGGAGCGGTCATGGGGGAGAAACTACTATTTCCCTCTCTTAGCGGGACGCCCTCCGGCGCCGCCACGGAAGTTCTTCCTGAATTGCCTTCCCCTCCCGGCCCTGTCCTGACGGGAACGGAACCTACCCGAGTACTGACCTGGGGACCAGGGAAAGCTGGATCCCTGGTCAGTGTGGCGAAAGGGCCGCCTGAAGTAGGGGGTCTCTCGAGGAAGACCTCTGCGAGAGAGCGACGGAAGAATCTTCCTCTTGTCCTTAGATTCAATGAGAAAAGGATCCAGGGAATCCCCGAATAGCTGCTTGCCCTTAAGAGGCTTAGACGCTAGACGCCACTTGTGGCGAGTCTCCACTGGCCACTGTTTCAACCAATGCATGCGTCTGGCCACGAGGGTGGAAGCCATCGCATTTGATGCGAATTTGGATGTATACAGCATGGAGTCTGCAAGAAACTGGCAGGTAGCGAAGACTTTGCTAAGGTCTTGATGTGCCCTTATGTTGGATTCAGGAATAAGGTCTTGTAACTGCTTTACCCAAAGGAGAGCCACCCTGGCAAAGAAAGAGGAAGTGGACGCTGCCTTGATGGCCCAGGCTGCCGCCTGGTGTGCGCGCACCAGGGCCTGTTCCACTTTCCGATCTTCAGGCTTGAGGTTTTCTTCAGATTCACTGGGAAGTGTGGTTTGGGCGTGAAGTGCCAAGACAGGGGGATCCACTACGGGAACCTCAAGAATGTCCCCCCAGTTCAGAAGCTACGCTGAAGAACTGACGTTCCAGAGAGGTAGGATTAGGTCCAGTTGCCGGAGCGGCCCACTGGTTTCTTACTGTATCAATGAATAGCGAAGGCGCTGGCACAGAATCCGGTTCCGGAGTAACCGAAGAGAAGATAGGCCCCAATGGCGTAGTTAGCGATGGCGCTGGAGCGGCCGGGGCCGCTAGGCCGGCAGCCGCCCTGGCCTTGCTTAACAGAGACTTGTACAGACCTGGCGGAAAGAGAGCTGCCGATGGTGGTTGAGAGGGGCCTGCTACTTCATCCTCTGATAGATCACCCATGGTATCCATCTGGGTCACCGTAAAGTCATCAAGATTCTCATCCTCAGAGATGTTGGAAAACTGATCCGCTGCCAGGAAGTCAGCGCTGGTTCCTGGTTGAGGATCCAGCTGAGGTGAGGAAGTGCCAGAGCCTAATTGCGGCAGAGAAGCCGCCAGGTTTTGGAGGTTAGCAGTAATACTGGTCTGGACCGCTGAGGCGATCCATTGCTGGATTATAGTAGGGTCAAAGGGGAGAGCCGGCGGGCCCTGAGCTGGAGCCGGAAGGAGGGAGGGCTCAATCCTCTGGACCACAGGTGAAAGTGGGGGGGCTGGGCCCCCTCCTGAGCAGGAGGCAGAGAAGGTTGGATGCTCTGAGTTGGCTCCTGAGCTGTGACAGGCTGTGAGTTGGGAGATGCAACACCCAAACCCCCTGGGCCCCAGAGGTTGGTAGAAAGCTGGGGAACTGTGGCCTCTAGTCCCAGGACCTGGTCAGGCTTGGAGGCAGGGGCCTGGGATGCACTTTCATTGGCTGCCCTGTTATGAATCTTCTGCAGGGCACGGTCCCTGCGCTGTTCTGCCCTTGTAGAGGTGGCCTTGCAGGACTGAGAAGAAGAGGCTGCAGCCTCATCGTCATTTGGCCGGTTGGTTTTGTGCTTCCTTTTCCCCCCCAGGTTTAGAGGGGGCTGGGGGCATTCCTTTTGCCATTGAAATGCTGAAAAGGCTCACTGGGGATTAAATTCTTTTGCCCGGATTGCAGGGCTGCCTCTTCCCCCCCCCCCCGATTCAGCCAAGATCCCTTGGCTACTCCTGCCTTTGTCTCAGGAAGAGTAAAGAGAGAGAGAGGCCCCCAGGGTGTGCCGATTGCCTATAGAAAGGCCGCTAGAACGGAGCTGGTGTTAAGCGCAGGCAGCCGGCTAAGAATAACAGAGACCTCGTGGCGTCTTCTACTTTCGGTTTCCTTGTGACCAGGAAGCATAGAGGGTGATCCTAGAGAGGCCCCGGGAGCGCTGCCGATCGTCGGAGGTCTGAGAATGGCGCCAAATTCAAAAGTGGAAGCCGACCGCGAGCGAGGCTTCTGCAGTCGGCTTCCCTGCGTGGCGGCCGGCTCGATTAAAGTGCCGCTGCGCGCTTTCCGTTCAAATCGGGTGAATCGCTCCTGGGATTCCTGAGCGAGGGGGGCGGCCACGGGTTGAGCCCTTTACAACCAGAGCCGGAGCGAGCCCAAACGGCTTGGAACCTGGTTGCAGCCGCGGAGCGATCGATCCCGGCTGAGGGGATGGGGGGGTCAGGGGGGGTTGGGCTTGAGGCCCAAAATCCCCACGTGGCAGCCTAGGCTAAAAGCCACAGCGTGCTTGCCACATTCCCCTCGCTCACTACTACTTCAGTTGAATCAAATCCAAAGAGGTTAATTTAAATCAAATTCAGTACAACCTGATCTTCTTAGTTGTCTGTGAATGTTGGAACCAGCAGTTGGGATGAGCTGTTTTCGCCACGTCCTACTCTGCTGAGGACGAGTCATAACTGGGCCTCAAAGGGGCGGATCCAGGGGATTTAAGAAAAAAAGTGACTCGGTCCTCAACTGCTGGTAGGCGGAGACAACCCATCCTGACTGCTGGCTCCTCACAGGATGGAGAAAAGATGGCGATGCATGACGGACCAGTGAAGACGACGGACAGGTGTCACGCGCAAATTGCGTAATCAGCCGGCTGCTACCGGTGCGGTAGAGTGGACTGCACCAGTAGGAACCCACCACGGATGTATATATAGATATATATAAGCATAACATTATAAGCAATATTATGATTATGATTATGATTATTAGATTACATTTGACTACAGATTAAATAGTATAGAATGGCCAGAAGTGAAGATTATATTATATATATTATGAGAATAATGGCTATAATTAAGGTGTATAATATTATGTGTATTCAAAAGAAATTTGATACAGACAGTACACTGTCGTTGCAGAAATGGAAACATGATGTATAACAAAAGAAAATGTATAATAACAAAATAATAATAATAAAAGAAAATGTGTGAAAATTTTTGGACCAATCTTCCCCAACCTGAGCACCATCCAGATGAGTATATATGTAGACTTCAACTCCCAGAATTCACTAGCCAGCAAGTTAATTGCTGATTATTCTCAGGGATTAAGTCCATGTTGGATAAATTTTACACCAAAAGTTACAGTGCAATCTATTTGCCACGAAAAATAGTTGTACTTCACCTTGAAACTGAAACACGTCTACATTAAGAACCTCTAAGGAGTTTTTATATCACATCGCAGTACCATGCACTTTATATAGAATCAGATTTTTTGAACTTGAAAGATAAAATGCTGTCCTGTTTGTTCTATTCTGACATGGCAATGCCACCAGAAGCATGAAATTTTGAGTAGTTTGGAGAACCGGTAGCAGAAATTTTGAGTAGTTCAGAGAACCGGCAAATACCACCTCTGGCTGGCCCCAGAGTGAGGTGGGAATGGAGATTTTGCAATATCCTTCCCCCAGGAGTGGAGAGGGAATGGAGATTTTGAAGTATCCTTCCCCTGCCACGCCCACCAAGCCACACCACACCCACCAAGCCACGCCCACAGAACCGGTAGTAAAATAAAAGGATTTCACCACTGGTTTGAAGTAATACAATCCAAGATGTAAACTTCCATTTCATCTATTCTATTCTTCACTCAGACTGATTTTTTTTTTCTCTTGAGAAGGGTCTCTTTGCTTAACACAGCTGCTGTTATTTATTGTCCCTTCTCAAAAACATAATACAAGTGCTAGAAGTATCTTCTGGTGATACAAGGCAGTGGTGTTTATAGCAGAACAAAGAAAAATTATGCTAAAGTATCGCCTTGTTCACAAAGAAACTTAAAAATACATTCAGTCATTGTAGTCTCAAAATCCCTGCTGATATCTTAATGAGCTCTAGTGGGACAGAAACTACCAACATCACCATATAGCTTTAATGATGATTAATTATATTTTGGTTCCAGAATGTCTGTCTGGAAGAAGCATCATGGCTGTGTATGGTGAAGTCTAGAAAAATGTTATTTTATTGTTCCCTCCTCATTTATCCTGGGAGTTGAAGTTCACATACTGTATGTGAAGGGCTTTCTTTGTTGTTTCATAATTTTTATTAAAAGTTTTTATTGCCATAGTAAAAGCAAATACAAATCAAGCTAAGAGAAAGAGAAAGAAGAAAAATGCAAAGAAGGAAAAAGAAGGTAAAAGGTGAATAAAAATTAACAGAAATATAAAAGATTTTATATATATTTAAAATGAAATGCAAATTGAAAGAATTTCTTCCCCACCAGGAATGCTAAGTATGCTGTCAGGGCATTCTTCTCAAGATATTTATAACTTTAGACTTATGAAATTTGTTTATGCTTATTGGAAACAGGGTGATGTACCAACAGAAAATATAACAATAAGAAAAATCTTAGAATGTGCAGAATTGGACAGATTAGCACTAGAATTGAAACAGAAGGAAAACTCAGAATACTTTGAAACATGGAATCTCTTCTATAACTGGCTAGAAAAAAGAAATGGAACAAAAGAAATATAGAAATACTTAGATAGATAGATAAGTCATAATTGAGAATTTATTAATTGATAGAATAGATAAATATAAATATTATAAATATAATTATGTATGTATTAATCTACTAAACCTATGGCCAAGACGTTTACTGTTAAAGTTTGTATATATGTACATGTAAGTACATATGGTGTTGTCTTCAATGTATGTTTGTCCTTTTTAATGTTTATATACTAATAAAAATTATTTTTTAAGAGAAATTTGTTTATGCTTAAACAAATTTGAAAAGTCTTCACCCCTTCTAAAGTTACAGATATTTGTAATTTTAGACTTATCAAATTTGTTTATGCTTAAACAAATTTGATAAGTCTTCATCCCTTCTAAAGTTACAAATATCTCTTCTTCTCATAACCCATCCCTTATCTATATGTAAATCCTTAAATCAACAACTTTTCGATCCTGATTTTAGCAAGAAGTCCATAAAGAGTTACCAGAGATTTATAGAAACATGTCTTATTTTGACCTTGATCAAACAAACAAACTTTTTATATCCCTTCCTTTTACTTCTAACAATCTTGATCTTTAATGCATTCAGATGCTGTTGTAGGATTTAGTCTTGTCAAATAACCCAAGGGGTTATTTGAGGCTAGCACATCTCCTTTTTAAATCCAGTAAAAAATCATTATCATGGTCACTTTTTAATCATTTGCAATTTCACTTTTATTTTCAAAGCTTCAACTAACTTCTTTTATACAGTATATTCAGTAGAAAGTCCTTATCAAGTTCATTCTCTTGGTTTCTCATTTGCATTTTCACTTTAGTTGCCTTCTCTGTCTGGTAATCCACACTTTTTTGTTATTTAGTATTTCTGACTCTACTATTTCTGAAACAGATAAAATTTGTTTCACATCTATTTATTCCTTCATTGGCATATTTTGGACATCATCTATCCATGGAAGCAAACATCTAATTTCTGGCTCCACTCTTTGAGAATCTCCTTAAATATTTCAACTGTTATAGTGTTTTATTCCATTTTGTAAATCCCTGTACTAATTAAAAATGAAAGACAAGTTTACAATTTCCCCCTCCCTTTTCTGCATGGAATCTTTAGTTCTTCTGAAATCATAAACTCTTGTTATGACTTAAGATAGACAAAACAATTTGGTTCCCATGAACATCAATTTAAGTTATTTAATTATTTCCAAAATCTTAAAGTAAAAGTCTCAATTCTTTAAATTTGTCTGAATCCTTAAGTTGTTTACAATTTTCTTAGGTCAAAATCTTAATTGACTTTCTGCTATTTATTTCATATTCTTTAGGATCTTAAACTTATGATCATTTTTTCTTTTGTCCAAGAAGGAAGGTAAACTCACCAGATCACTTTTCATACTTGTCATTTTGAACATCTCTAGTAGCCTTAGAGTACCGTATTCTTCGGAGTATAAGATGCACCTTCCCCCCTCCCTAAAAGAGGCTGAAAATTTGGGTGCGCCTTATACTCCGAATGTAGCTTTTACTAAGCTTTTTTTCAGCCCTAACAAGGTGCTAACGAGTGAAGCGATCTTCGGGGCTTTGCTAGCGAAGCGATCTTCCCTTTGCCTGCTTTTTTCATTGTTTCTCTCTCTGAAGAGAGAGAGGGGATAAAAGGGGATAAAAACGCATGCTCAAAATCAGCAAACTAATGTGCTGAAGCTGACCAGACTAAAGACTAGACAGATGAATGCCTGGTAGGCAGATTATTTTTTTCCTTATTTTCCTCCCCAAAAACTAAGGTGTGTCTTATACTCTGGTGCGTCTTATACTCCGAAAAATATGGTAATTAAACAAGCAGTTTCCGAAAGTGATTAGGAGTGAGGCTAGCAAACTCCAGTCCACTTGCCAGTTCTTTGAGCTTTGCCTCAGTCATTGTCCTTACTGTTTCAGAGACGTGTTCAGTTCACCATGCCTCTCCCAGAAGTTCCACATTTGTGAAGGGCTTCCAAGTTGGAGCAGGTTGCCCTACAGTAACAAAGTAGCCATTTAGACTTTCCAGAACAAATGCTCTGTATTTTATTATTTTATTTTATTTTATTTTATTTTATTTTATTTTATTTTATTTTATTTTATTTTATTTTATTATTTATTTATTTATTTATTTATTTATTTATTTATTTTATTTTATTTTATTTTATTTTATTTATTTTATTTATTTTATTTTATTTTATTTTATTTTATTTTATTTTATTTTATTTATTTTATTTTATTTTATTTTATTTTATTTTATTTGAAACATTTACATAGCCACCCTTTTCCAACCATGCTCTAAACCAAGGCTGTCAAACTCACGGCCCATGGGCCGCGTCACACGCTGGCCACATCCACACCCGGTTTAGCGAAGGGAAAAAAAGTTGTGATACGTCACGTGATGCCGTCATGACGACGCAAGTTTGACACCCCTGCGTCTAAACTAAGAGACATAATGGTGCAGTGGTTAGAATGCAGTATTAAAGGCTAACTCTTCCTACCATCAGAGTTTGATCCTGACCGGCTCAAGGTTGACTCAGACTTCCATCCTTCCAAGATCAGTAAAACCCAGATTATTGGGGGCAATATGCTGACATTTGTAAACCGCCCAGAGACAGCTGTAAAGCACTATCGAGCGGTATATAAGTGCTATTGCTATTGCTAACCAGCTTTGAATCAAAAGATTATATCTGTTCTTTTATGTATTTGTATTTATGCATTTGCCATTTGCAGCAAATAGCAACTCTGATTTCCTGTTTGTTTGCAAAGGCATTAACAGCTTGAGGAAGAATGCTTTTTGGAGAGAATATAGAGAAAGAGGGAAAGGATTACTTTGTGCATTCTTTATAGAACATGTAAATCAACTCCTGCATTGAATGAAGCAGGCTGGTGGCGATTCTAGGTTTCCTCATACAGGAGAACTATGTTTGTCTATGATGGCAAAAACTCGGGAGGAATCTGGTACTGCCTGAGAAATGTTATTAAAGGCATTAGTTCATAAAACTAATAATAGTTAACAAATTTTATTAAAAATGAAAAAGTGGTACCAGATTCCTGATATTTAACCTTGCTCAAAGGCTGACAATGGAAGCACTTTATCCAGATATTAATTCTAGAATGACTAATAAAATGAGCGGTACTGTGTATCTAAGCCAATTTCCCTTATTGTTTTGTTGGCTTTGTTTACTTTCACTACTGCTTTCTTTACATCTGCATCAGCTTGTCTAGGGAGAGCATGCACAATCAATATGGTAGTATAATGAGAATGGCCACCCAGAGGAAAGGTTGGTAAAAGTCAGCAGAATTCAGTGAAGGGGAATAAGAGAAATAGCCATTGGGAAAGCCAAGCAATGTTTGAAGGAAAGGAGGGCATAAATGTCTTTTGGTGCAGCTAAATGACTGGCTCTCTCTTACTACCCTACTGGGGACTATAAAGAAAATGTTTCGTGTGTGTGTGTGTGTGTGTGTGTGTGTGTGTGTGTGTGTGTGTGTGTGTGTGTGTGTGTCCAGTGCCTGCTTTTCCAGTCGCAGTTGACTCTGCACAGACTATACACTAAACAGTCAATACAGCTGCTAAGAGAATTAAGGGCATTTTGCCAAGTAAAACAGTACTGTCTCACAAAGCAATTTTGGGCAATCAGAAATGCCAATGTATGGCTTAGATTTCAATAAGGTAGAAATTTGCTTAACTGATCCCAAACCAGTGTATTAAAATGGAAACAGTTGTTTATCATAATTTGTCAACCTCACTAGTTAGGCCAGTGTAAGAAATCAATTCCACAGGAGAGCTAAAACTACTTTGGGGGGGGGGTGTAATAATAATAGAATCTTACAAGTGTGATTACAATGTAGCTCCTGCTCTTTATCCTTCTGTGAATCAGGGAGGTGTCTCTATGAGCCATTTATGAACACTTTTTGTCTGTTGGGACTTAACATAGTTTTATCCCGTGTTGTCTTAGTCAGGGGTCCCCAAATCCCGGGCTTCAGATTAGCACGGGTCCATGGACCATGAGGAACCAGGTCATGCAAACAAGTGAAGCCCCATCTGCATATGCACATTATTCAGGTAGCGTGCGAAACCACACACCCTGGTCTGTTGAAAAATGCCTTCCATGGAACTGGCCCAGGGCACCCAAAAGGTTGTGGTTGGGGGGCGCTGGTTTTAGTAATAGATGTTGCATATCTCTATTAAGGTCATCCTTCTTACCCTCAGCATAACTGATATATCCTTATTAAAATCCAGGAATAATGAGAACTATAGCTATAGTAATATTATATTATTATATTATATATTATTATATTATATATTAATATAATATAATATAATATAATATAATATAATATAATATAATATAATATAATATAATATAATATAATATAATATAATATAATATAATATAATATAATAAATATAATATAATATATATAATAATATAATATAATATAATATAATATAATATAATATAATATAATATAATATAATATAATATAATAATATAATATAATATTTTTTATTTTATTTTATTTTATTTTATTTTATTTTATTTTATTTTATTATATTATAATATTATTTTATTTTATTTTATTTTATTTATTTTTTTATTTTATTTTATTTTATTATTTTATTTATTTTATTTTATTTTATTTTATTATTTTATGCATAAGGAAAGCATAATTAAGTCGTTGGCTGTTGTTTCCTTATGCATTCCTTCCGAACCAGCCATCAATACCCCAACCAACAACTGAAAAGCCACACACAACAGGCACCATATAAATACCACAGAGTGTGTACCCCAAAGCACACACTCTGCTAGAGAGAAGTTCTCTGAGGAGGGCTCCAGCACAAGTCCGAAAGCTCGGAAGACAAAAACATCTGGTCCCGGTGACTGACCCAGATTGGATCCTGCAACATTATTCTGGGACATGCACATTCACTTTCATTCCTAAATTTCTGAGTTCTTCTCTTTTTCTCCCAAACTAACCATTCAGTTCCATAACACCTGACTTTGCTTTTAGAACTCACAATGATAAATAGTGTTAATCTAGAGATTATATTGCAAAGATTATGATAGAAGTGGATTTGTGCGTATCTGTCACTCTTGGAAGGCAAGAGTCTGTCTCCAGTATGATGGGAGAGAGTTGGCATGCTCCTGATCCCATTGATCAAGCAGTGTTCATCTGATGGAACCCCGAAAGTGAACTTTCTTGGTCTCAGCACCTGTCTTCTGGAACATCACCCAGAGATTTGAATGACTCTCATTCTGCCCTTGTTGAAGGAATCTTTCAAAACATGACGTATCCCCTTAGGCTTTGGGTGGATGGTAGGCTTTGTATGGTTGTATTTTTTTTATTGATCTGTCCAAACATCATTTTATTCTACCTTTATTCTATCATGTTTGTACAATTTTAGTCTTCTATGCTGCCCAGAGTTGCCATGAAGTCAGACAGTGTTATCAATCTCATAGATACATAAATGAATATTTACACACACACACACACACACACACACACACACACACACACACACACACAGAGACAGAGAGAGAGAGAGAGAGAGAGAGAGAGAGAGAGAGAGAGAGAGAGAGAGAGAGAGAGAGAGAGAGAGAGAGAGAGAGATTGAGATTGCTGGTTTATGCAAAAAAAAAAAAAAGAATGTTACGCTTATCTCTGTATTGCTTATTAAAGCAACCTAAATTCCTGACTCTACTTCTCATTCTGCCATTTTCTCACTTCACACAGTAGTGTTTGAGCACTAGATGACAGTTGTCAGAGCATGGATGTCATTATTCTCCTTAATTTAGCATTCTCTTATGCAAGACATCATCCAGGGGCAGAGTGGAGCACCATCTGTCATGTTTTGAAGTCAATTATCTGCCTTGATACCTTTCAGTTTGTTTGTTTTACTTTGCAGGGTTCTCATCTTTCTTTGTATTTAGCATACAAAGATCTAGATACATATTTCAGAGGCAGTGAGCTATTTTATTGGTTATTTCTAGCTGAATCCGAAGGAAAAAACCATCCAGCTGCACACTATGCTTTCTTAATCTATAATAACAGTGAGTAATGATAATAAAAGAACGTACCCATTGCTCTGCTATCTTTTCCTATTACAAATTAATCAAAAGAAGATATGTTAAAAAAAAAGTGCCCAAGAGGCTACAAAATGGCACAGTATGGTAGGAGCTGCTGGTTCAGCACAAACAAAAAGCACTAACAGACTTAGCAGCAGATTGAAAGCCATTGTAATAGCTTTGCTGGTCTCTCTAGGAAATTGCCTTTTTGCAATTTGTAAGAGTTTGTCCTCACAGATGCAAAAGTAGCCTTTGCTTTAACCCATTCTCCTTCTGAGGCAAATGAGCGTTGACTTACCTGATATGCTCTTTCTCATCAGGAGGAGCCAGCAGTCAGGATGGGTTGTCTCCGCCTACCAGCAGTAAAGGACGAGTCACTATTTTTTTTTCTTAATTGCCTGGATCCGCCCCTTGGGGTCCCAGTTCTGACGAATCCGAGGAAAGCGACTCGATGTGGCGAAAACTAAAGTCAAAGACTATCATCCCAACTGATAGAACTGGTCCGGAAAACTCTCATAAAGGTGAATAAGGTAAGGAAAGGAGTCTTTTTTTATATATATAAACTAGGGAAAACCAACAGCCCGAAAGCTAATGCTAGCAGCGTAACTAACTGAACCGAAAAACAAACCCCCACCCAGGTGCAGCACTGGAACAACGTAACCAACTAGGGAGGGAACTGACTGCTGGCTCCTCCTGATGAGAAAGAGCGTATCAGGTAAGTCAACGCTCATTCTCCATCCTCTGAGGAGCCAGCAGTCAGGATGGGACATACCAGAGCTGTAGTACCCATGGGAGGGAGTGTAATCAAACGTTGTGGTGCTGTATCACTCTCTGTAGCACCCTGCGGCCGAAGGCGGCATCAGCCGATGCATACTTGTCAATTCTGTAGTGCCTGATGAAAGGAGTGGGCGATGCCCAGGTTGCAGCCCTGCAGAGGTCTTCCAGTGAACATTGAGTGGACCAGGCCGCGGAAGTGGCCGCACTCCGGGTAGAGTGCGCTGTGATGCCCGCTGGTCGCTGGAGAGAAGCCATGTCGTAGGCCTTGGCAATGGCTCCCCGTATCCATCGGCCTATGGTCGAGGGTGATGCCTTGAGTCCCATTGTCTGGGGTAAGAAGGTGACCATGAGTGCTTCTGTCCTTCGAAAGGGACGTGTTCGAGAGATGTAGACACGCAGGGCCCTGCGAACGTCTAGAGTGTGCCAAGTTCTTTCTGCAGGGTGGGACGGGGATGGGCAAAAGGAGGGCAGGACGAGCTCCTGCGCACGGTGGAAGGAGGAATTTACTTTTGGAATAAAAGCGGGATCCAAACGGAGTACGACCTTGTCGGGATGGAAGATGCAGAGGTCTTCGCGGACAGAGAGGGCCCCGAGTTCCGATATGCGACGAGCCGAGGTGATGGCGAGAAGAAAAGCTACCTTGAGGGATAGATGTCGAAGAGAAGCCTCCCGTAACGGTTCGTACGGGGGTTGGGTCAGGGACTGCAGAACCCTGGACAGATCCCAGGAAGGGTATCGGTGGATAACTGGGGGGTGGCAGTTCGTAACGCCCTTCAGAAAACGACGGACGGTCGGAATATGCGACAAGGAATCCCAATGTCCGCATGAGAGGACGGAGGACAGCGCGGCGAGTTGGCGTCGCAGGGTATTGGGAGAGAGACCCCTATCCAAACCCTGTTTGAGGAAGCGAAGGACCAACGGAAGGGGAACATCGAGAGGGGAGATCTGTTGAGATGAACACCAAGAACAAAAGGCCCGCCAAGTCGCGGAATAGATACGGTCAGTAGATGGACGGCGGGAAGCTTGAATGTAGAAGATGACGTCGGGGTCATAGAGCTGCCTGGTCAGGCTGCCCCGCTCAAGCGCCAAGCGGTCAGTTTGCACCACCGGGGTTCTGGGTGGAGGAGTGTCCCTTGACTGAGGAGATGCGGGACGGGAGGTAGCATCCAGTGGTCCATCACGGAGAGAGCTACGAGCTCGGCAAACCAGGGTTGCCGGGGCCAAAAGGGTGCAATTAGGACTAGCTCCGCTCTCTCCTGGATCAACTTCCTGAGCACTAGCGGTAGGATGGGAAGAGGCGGGAAGGCGTAGAGAAGGCCCGTGGGCCACCTGCAGATCAGGGCGTTGGTCCCCTCTGACCCCGGAGTCAGGTACCTGGTGTAAAACTGGCTGAGCTGCGCATTGTCCGGGGTCGCAAACAGAGCCTCCAGTGGGGTGCCGAATCTCCTCACGACTGACTGGAAGATCGCCGGATCCAGGCGCCATTCGGCTTGGTCCACCGTAGACCGGCTCAGCCAGTCCGCCTGGACGTTGTCCACCCCGGAGATGTGTTCGGATACCAAGGACGAGAGGTGACGTTCCGCCCATAACCCGATCTTCCTCGCTTCGGCCATCAGTGTCCTGGAACGGGTGCCCCCTTGGCGGTTGATATGCGCCTTGGTGGTAATGTTGTCCGTGAGCAGACGTACGTGCGAACCCGTCAGCAGGTGCTGAAAATGCTTCAAAGCGAGGAACGCCGCGTGCAGCTCGAGCCAGTTGATGGAGCACCCGGCGTGTCGTGCCGACCACAGGCCTTGTGCCGTGGCGCCTTCGCAGTGAGCGCCCCATCCTGCGAGGCTGGCATCTGTTGTAACGGTGATTTGCGCCTGGGGCAGGAACAGGGTGCCCTTGGTTAGAGCCGCGGAGCGCCACCATGTAAGGGAACGTCGGACCTGTGGGGGGAGTCTGACCTTGTGAAGAGATGATCCTCGCTTTTGCCTCTGAAAGGGAAGAAGGAACCACTGCAATTCTCGGGCATGTAACCTGGCCCAAGGTACAATGGAAATGCAGGAGACCATTTTGCCTAACAGGGATGACAAGGTAAGAAGAGGGGAGGAAACTGCCCCCTGGACCTGAGAAGCCAACTCCCTAAGACTGTCCTGTCTTTCCTGTGAAAGGAAGACCTTACCCGCTGAGGAATCAATGACCGACCCCAAGTGGACAATGGTCGTCGACGGGGACAACTGACTTTTGGTGAGATTGATCGAAAAACCATGATCTGTGAGTACCTGAGTGACAGTCTGTAGGTGCTGTTGCGCCAAGGATCTGGTAGGGGCATGAACCAAAATGTCGTCCAAATAACATTGAACTCTGATAGGGAGAGACCGAAGGTGTCCCGCTAGGACTGAGAGGACCTTCGTAAAAACTCTGGGAGCTGAGGAGAGACCAAAGGGAAGGGCCCGGTATTGGAAGTGCCTGTCTGCGTAGCAGAACCTGAGGTAACAACGGTGATGGTGAGCGATGGGGACGTGTAAGTAGGCTTCGGTTAAGTCTAGGGAAGCCATGAAGTCCCCTGGGCGGATGCAGGCGAGAATGGTTTTAAGAGAATGCATCCGGAATTTCCTGTAAGATATAAAATGATTCAATCGTTTAAGATCTAGAATTGCTCTCCAGCCCCCCGAAGCCTTGGGTACCACAAACAGAATGGAATAAAACCCCTGGAAGCGTTGCTTGGAAGGAACCGGCTGAATTGCTTTGATGTCCAGTAGATGTTGCACCGCCTCGGCCATGAGGGCTCGTTTAGCGAGGCTTCTGGCCATGGGGCATCGGATGAAGGCTCCAGGGGGAGGCGAGAGAAATTCAAGAGATAAACCGTGTCTGATGGTGTCTAGTACCCAAGAGTCATCTGTGGTGGCCTCCCATTGGTCAGCAAAATATTTCAACCGGCCCCCTATGGGTACCTCTGAGGAGGGTGGTGACCTATTGTTTGCCCCGTTTAGCGGGGCGCCCACTCGCCCCTCCGCGGGATTGCCTCCTGAACTGTCTCCCCCGCCCGGCTCTGTCCTGACTGGGACGAAACCTACCGGAATACTGACCTGGGGTGCGGGGAAAGCTGGAACCCTGGTCAGATTGGCGAAAGGGCCGCCTGGGGTACGGAGTCCGCCGTGGAAGGCCCCTGCGGGAGAGGGAAGGCAATATCTTTCTCTTGTCTCGAGATTCAATGAGAAAGGGGTCGAGGGAATCTCCGAAAAGGTGTTTGCCCTTGAGGGGCTTAGAGGCCAAACGCCACTTGTGGCGCGTTTCCACCGGCCACTGCTTAAGCCATAGCATCCGTCGTGCCACGGCGGCCGAAGCCATAGCCTTTGATGTAAATTTAGAGGCGTACAAGGTGGAATCAGCCAAGAACTGGCAGGTAGCGAAGATCTTATTCAGGTCCTGATGTGCTCTTAAGTTGGTCTCAGGGATGTATTCCTGAAGTTGCTTCAGCCACAGGAGGGCTACCCTTGCGAAGAATGAGGATGTGGATGTTGCCCGGATAGCCCAGGCCGCTGCCTGGTGCGCGCGCACCAGCACCTGTTCTACCTTGCGTTCCTCGGGCTTGAGGTTCTCTTCCGATTCGCTAGGCAGATTGGTCTGAGCGTGGAGTGCTAATACGGGAGAATCCACCGTTGGTACCTCAAGCAAGTCGCTCAGATCCGAAGCCACGTTGAAAAACTGGCGTTCGAGGGAGGAAGGAGATGGTCCAGATGCTGGAGCTGCCCACTGATTCCTCACTGTGTCTAGAAATAAGGAAGGAGCCGGGACTGACTCCGGCTCAGGTGTTACCGAAGAGAAGATAGGCCCCAGAGGAGTATTAAGAGATGGAGCCGGGGCGGCGGGTAAGGAGAGGCCGGCGGTAGCCCTGGCCTTGCTAAGGAGAGACTTGAAGAGAGCCTGCGGAAATAAGGCCGCAGTAGGGGGCTTGCCCGGTGCCGGTTCCTCATCCTCAGAAAGATCACCTAATGGCTGCATTAGCAAATCAGGCAAATCATCAAGATTATCTTCCTCTGAGATATTTGAAAGCTGATCTGCAGCCAGAAATCCTGCACTGGTGCTAGGTTGAGGATCCAATTGGGGAGAGGAGATTCCTGAGCCCACGGAGGGCAGGGTGGCAGCCAAGTTCTGTAGGTTGGCTGTGATGCTGCTCTGGACCGCCATTGCTATCCATTGTTGGATTAGAGTTGGATCAAATGGTAAAGCCGGTGGCTGTTGGGCTGGGTCCGAGGCAGGGGAAGGCCTGGCTTCCTGACTAGAAGGTGGATGAGGTGGTGGTTGGGCCTGCTCTGTTCCAGAGCCTGGATCAGGTAGGGGGCCTTGGATTGTTTCCTGGCCAGTCATGGCAGCCACGCCCAATCCCCCTGGTCCCCACAAGTTCGGAGATATCTGGGCAAGAGTTGAGGCCTCAAGTGAGGGAGCAACCACTTGCTGGCTGGTGGGAGCCTGGGGGGCAGATCTAGTCTGAGCAGCTTTATTGTGAATCTTCTGTAGGGCCCGATCCCTACGCTGCTCCGCCCTCGTGGCCTCTGCCCTGATCGGTTGAGAAGAAGATGAGGCTGCAGCCTCATCATCATTAGGCCTGTTTGTTTTCTGTTTCCTTTTGCCCCCTGGTTTGGAAGAGTTAGAGGGCATGCCTTTCGCCATTTCTGTAATGAAGGCGATTGGGATTAGGAGTCAAAGGAGGGTTGTGGCTGGAGTGCCTGGTGCGTCTCTGCTCCCCCCCCGCGCCCCCCCACGGGCTAGGTACGCTGGTGACCTGCCCGGCTAGCGGTCGCTGCGGCTTCGCGATCCGCGATCCTCCCTGCGAAGTCCTGGCGCGATCCGCTCTTCTCAGTCCCGAGCCGCTACAAGTTGGCGCCAAATTTAAGTTCAGGAGCCTTCCGCGAGCGAGGCTCCGGCAGCAGGCTCCGAGGCGACAATCGGCTGGCCGAGGAAAAGAAATGCGCCGTTAGCGGTTTCACTTTCCCTTTGGGCAAAGCAACCGCAGCGGCAGCAGCAAGCTCGCCCGATAAGAATTTCCCACGTGGAGATGAGCGAGGGCGCGGCGACGGGAGTCCCTTCGCGACCAGAGCCGGAACAGAGTCAAACGGCTTTTTTTTTCTGGTCGCGGCCGCGAGGCGAGCAATCGAAGGGGGGGTTGGGGGGGGGCAGTGGGCTAGGCCGGAGCCCAAGGCCCTCGTGGCAGCTCAGGAGGGAGACTCCAGGTGCTGCCACGCTCCCTCGCTCACCAAATAATGAAGGATCTTCAAGGGAGGTTAGCAAAGAAAAAGGAGAAAGGGAAAGATCTAAGGAAATAAAAGTTTTTTAAATACAACCTGACTCTACAATGGACCAGCAGTTGGGATGGGTTTTCGCCACGTCCTGTTCTGCTGAGGACGAGTCAGAAACTGGGACCCCAAGGGGCGGATCCAGGCAATTAAGAAAAAAAAATAGTGACTCGTCCTCTACTGCTGGTAGGCGGAGACAACCCATCCTGACTGCTGGCTCCTCAGAGGATGGAGAATGGACGGGTTACACTTACGGAGAAAGGCATACTAATTTGATAAGAAGGCTTCACTACATTATGGCATTAATTCTTATGAATGGTGCTACATATTGGTGAGTGGTACAGTAAGCGAGGTTTGCACAAATGTCTTTCTGTAGCCCACAATTTCGTCTCCATCACTTAGAGCTCTACCACACACCGGCATGGATTGTCTTCAGAGAGATGATGGTGTAGCCTACAGTATTTGTGGCTTCCAATTTCTTACCAGCTTCTCTTCTTTTTTAAAAAAACCATAGAGATAAACCATTAAATCACGCAAAATATAAAGATCATGATTGGAAAGAATGATATTTTTTTTACATTCCTTTAAACACTTGCTGGTTCACACAATCTTCAAACCTTACTTTGGGGTTATTTTGATGAAACTACATTTTCCACATTACATGCTTCTTTTCCGTTTTCTTTCAAAATGATACAGGAAAAGTATCAGAAAATGTTCTGTTGCATTTTTCAAATTTGGTGCTATGTTCAGGAATCATTTTAAAAGCGAAGACTGCATTAAAGAGAGCTTGTAGCAATAATTACTGTATTTTTCGGAGTATAAGACGCACCGAAGTATAAGACGCACCTTAGTTTTGGGGGAGGAAAAAAGGCCTCTGCCTCCAAGCAATTTGCCAAACAGCAAACAGCAAACAGCACAGATGAGATACACTGTTTGCTGTGTATTTCTATGCATGTGTGCCTGACCCGTCACCCTCATCCTACACCCAAGCTACAGATATTCACCACTATTGCAATATAGCAATAGCATTTAGACTTATATACCGCTTCAAAGTACTTTACAGCCCTCTCTAAGCGGTTTACAGAGGCAGCTATTGTTCCCAACAATATAATCAGCGTTGAGTTGTGAGATATTAGCAGCATATAAATGGGAGGGGGGAATGGAAAAAAGCTGAGGGAGATGAGAAAAGCTCCGTCAGGAGGTAAGATTGGGGAATGTATAACCAATGCTATACACTGCAAGATTACAGAATGAAAAATGGGTTTTGTTGATCCTGCAGGCCATACTTGACACAGAGTAGCTCAACAACTATGAATGGTGTTGACTGCAGAGCCACTTCCATCACCGCTGTTCCCTCTTGGCTCTAATATATATTGTACAAGGGAAAGGTGTTACGTACGTACGGATGTTGATAATTTGCATATTGGCTGCTGATTGGTTAAGCAAGCGGCGGGAGTTTTAAATGCCTGTCAGTGGCTGGCCGGCTTCAGGCAAGCCCTTAAAAGCAGCTTGCCTGTAGCCTGCCAGCATTCAGTATTCGCTACAGCTTGGATAGAAATAAAGTGCTGAACTGTTGCTGTGACTCGTCTCGTCATTTAAGCGCGAATCTAACACTGGCGACGAAGGTGGGGAAGAAGAACCACAGAACAAAGGCACCTCGTGGCATCCGCGGCCATCTTTGCTCCGAATTAAATCTTGCCCGGCCAACCTTGAAGGATGACCACTCAAACATCTCCAGCTCCAGCTTACTTTGACCCGAAAACCGAAGAATGGAGAACATATATCTCCAGATGGTCTCTTCTCCTCTAAGAACATTGACATCAAGAAAACTCCCTTACTGGTCATCTCTGGAACATCTTTTGCATTTTACAAGAACATCTGACAAAAGCAGATTTAATTTTATTTATGAACAGAGAAGTAAAAGTATCCAGAAGTATGTACCCAGAAAAAAAACTAGCATTATAATCAGGACCGGAAAACTGTAAAGGTATAGCATTATTCTGTGGGCTGATTAGTAAAAAGTTGCTGAGATTTCCATGTACCTTCCATTTAAGCCAAGAATGTCATTCTTTCTTAACCATGAGGAATATCCCTCAGGACACAAAGCTGGATGGCACGGATTACTTTGGCCTGTTCTACATTTTTGATAGCAACAGCAACAGCACTTAGATTTATATAATGCTCCATAGTGCTTTACAGCCCTCTCTAAGCGGTTTACAGAGTCAGTATATTGCCTCCAGCAACCAGGGTTGTCATTTTACAAACCCCAGAAGGATGAAAGACTGAGTTAACCTTGAGCCAGTCAGGATCCAACCCCAATCTGTGGGCAGAGTCAGCCTGCAATGTGGCATTTTAATCTGTGCCATCATGGCTTGATGGAGCAGAAACAAGAGTTTTTCATCTTAGTAACCACTTCAAAACTAAGAATTAACTGAATAGGAGAGAAAGCACTTAGCCAATATATTTAAAAAGAAATTCTGTAGTTCCTACACCAGAAAGGATTATGATGAGAACATAATCAAAATACTCAGAGTGTCAGCTGAAAAATTTGCAAACACTATAAAATATATAAAACTCCATGCATGTAGAATATTCTATATGGACATACCAATCTTTCCAAACCATTTTTTGCAATATGTTTTTAAAATGTATATAAAATGTTGTCAATTTAAGGCGATTCTCTTAAACTACTATTGGAAGGCTAAGATTTGTTTATACAATTAACAGGTCACAAATTTTAAAAGTCAATATGTGAAGGGGAACTTAGTTTCTTAATTCAGCAAAAATATTCTTCTTTAGATCATTAACTCATTGCTAAATAAAACTTACTGAAGGCAATAAACTTTAATGTGGCAGCAAAAAAGAGAAAACAAATTCAAAGAAGTATGCTAATAAGCATGTTTAAGCAAATGGCAAGAAAATATGACATATAGCTCATAATATCACAACAGACGTTTTAATCCTTAACTAATTCCATTTTTTGTAGCAATGATATGGCTGAATGAGAGCAGATGCAGAAGTGTTATTTTCTGTTCTTCCATTCCAAAAGCTACCCAGCACATTTGAAGAGCAATGGCTCCTCTGAGATTAGAGAACCTTAAATTAACTGTCTTGGTGAAAGAAGAGGCAACAAAAATAATTATTTAGAAATGTTTTCTCCATAATTATTTATTCAAGAAAAAGAGTAAGAACGGTTTGCCTGTAAGTTGGCTCACTTGTAATTTCAACCTATAATTTATATGTTCTCAGATGTACATGTTCCCGCCCACCACCTCTAATTCCTTGCTAGTTCTTATCTAGGCAAACCATTATTCCTTGAAATCTACAGGGACTATGGAAAGAACTACATATAACAGATATAGAACAAAGCATAATTTTCCTCAACTAGGATGAACTACAATTCCTATACTGGTTAAATTATGCAGTACAGCCAGAGTAAACCAATTTGAAGAAGACTAGGTTAATATACAGTGAAATACTAACTGACCAGTTGTTCTGCATTTTTCTCTAAATCCATTGTATAAGCATAGATTTTTGGTCTGATGTTAATCTTGGACTACATCTATGCTCATTTGGGTACTGATTGCTGGTGGGGAGGTGTTTTGATCTTTTTGTTACTTTTTTGGTTTGTTGATTGTCTCTTTTGCAAAGTATATAGCAATAATGGCGAGTTGCGCAGAAATGTTACATGTACACTCGTAGGGGCCGTGCTCCGGAAAAGCTGAACTTCTGGGTTCTAGTGGGCATGTGTGCCCGACGATCAGCTGGCTGACGCGCTTGCGGAGGCCGGTTTTCAGCACTGCCAGGCGTGCAAAGGGATCGCGCTCCCGAAAAGCCAAACTTCCGGGTTCTAGTACGCATGCGCACCTGACAATCAGCTGGCCAGCACTTGCGCACACCGGTTTTTGGCACTGCTGCGCATGTGAAGGACTGTTGATTATCGCGTACCCATGCATGCCAGAAACCCGGAAGACAAACAGGCAAGGCCGGGCGTGCTGGGTGACATGGCTTCATGTGCCACTTTGGGCACGCGTGCCATAGGTTCGCCATCACGGGTATATAGATATTGTTCATGTCTTTATGTCTTATGTGTCTATTGATAGCTAATTTGTCAGAGTGCCAGGCTTTTAGAAATTTCCTAGCATTTTTGGACTTGACTTGGTCTAGGATAGAATTGTAATAGAATTGTAATATTAACTGTGTTGAATGTTACTCCAAAGAAATACAGTGCATTTCTGAACAGTGTACTTCCTAGCCACGTGTCCTAGAGCAGCCTTTCCTTTCGTGGTGCTTTTCAGAAGTGCATGTTTTCCTTTGAAGCAATACTTCGAAAGAGGCAGTTGATGCAAATTGTGATAGTCCAGCAGATCATGTCATGGAGAATTGGATGAAATCCACCATGAGCTGGAAGCTGGGAGGTCAGAATCCAATGAATGTGAGAGGTGGAGTTGTGCAGCATTACCTGGGATTAAGTAGGCAGAGATCTCTGTTGCCTTAGCTTGTGGTTTTGACCCTCTTGGTTGGTTAAAGCAGTGCTTCTCAATTATTTTCTGTTACGCCCCCCCAGGAAGAAGTAAACATTTTGCCCCCCCCAACTCTCCACGGGGACGATTGTTTGCAATATTCGGCACATTTTCGCTGAAAAAACTCAAGCGGCTTATCAGCACGATTGGGGTGTAATGTGTTTAAGTGACGCCTTAATTTATTTGGCTTCATGCTGTCCGCTGCCTCCCACCATAGTCACAGTGAAGCCAAGCGCTACATACGCTTCATCATATTTCCTCGTCTTAACTTTCAGGAGACTTACGTTTGTCTCATTATCTCCGTCTCTCTCCTCCTTTCTTTTCATCCCTGTTAAATATTTTTCCATGGTGTCTCTTAAGAGTTTGTTATCTGCACTTTATATCTCCTGCTCTGTGCTGTATGCTATTGTTCAGTGCAAAAAACCCCTACTCCCTGCGGCGAAAAAAAGCATGTTCCCCAGGGTCATGCGCCCCCCTGGCATCGCTCTGCGCCCCCCCCAGGGGGGCCCGCCCCACTATTTGAGAAGCACTGGGTTAAAGCAATCAGGAAGAGTGTAGGGAAACTATTATGAATACCCCCTTGCAGGAGAGAGTGATTCCAGCAGGCTTTAAAAAGAAATGATGGCTAGAAAAGGCAGCAGCCATTGCTAAGATATTTGCATTTCAATGTTTTTTAGGTTTGTGGCCAAACAAGCAGACATAATTTAACTCTAATGCAAATTAAACATTCAAGCCAGGACATGATCCCAAAAAACATTGGGCTTAATAGATGCAAGAATTGATCTGGTTTCCTAAAATATAGGAAAGATTTCAGCTTTTCTGCTACTGGGTTGTGATCTTCTAGAGCTGAACTGGCAGGCTGAATGCTGCCAGTTCAGCAATGCGGAACTGGAGTTTCTTAATCTCCTTCAAGGTAAAAGGAATGGACACATTTGTATGTCTTGCTTTCAATAAAAAAATACATGTTTTTCAAGTTTCTTTACATATTGCTCGTCGTTTAAAAACTCCACGTGAAAATTCATGTCTCTTGCTACATAAATGAAAATCCATATACATTTTTATATCTATTTTTCTCATCTACTGTATATTTATTGTATGCATTCTTTCTATATGCATGCCCTTGCTATATTTGGTTCCTCAAAGTATGTGTTTGTGTGTATCACATTTTGACTTGAGAACTGTAATATTGCACAAAGTTAAAAGAAGAATGCTTCCTCTCTTAGTTCAATTGCATTTAAGCCACATGTTGGCTTGGGAACAATGAATTTGGTTGATATAAACTAAAATGCAAGCTTGATAAACTTTGATCCCAATTCTTATGCTCAATAAATTATTATGGGGTCACCAGACATGTGAAGCTCTTTTAGAATAAGGAATTAAGTCAATATTCAGCTTTTGGTGGTTCACAACAATCATTTTCCTTAATATCTTGCTAGACTGCTATATTTCAGACATGCATAAATACGGTTCCAAACAACATCATTTATTGGTTAACAAAAATGTTAAGAACAACTGACACTGAAGTGCAAATCCCAAACAAGAGTAAATTTAATCAGGATAATTTCATAGAATATCCATATTAATCTGGTTCTGATTTTACAAAGAAGGATACATAACCGCCATAGCTGAACCTCTAAGCACCATCTATGAAGTATCTTTTAGAATGAGCTCCTTGCCTGACCTATTGTCATTAGCAACAGTCATACCTATCTTCGAAAAAGGTGACCCCAGCCTTGTTGAGAATTACAGACCAATCTCCCTTTGCTGTGTCACCTGTAAAGTCATGGAATCCATCATAAACCAATCCATCACACTCCACTTAGAGACAAACAACCTACTCTCTAATAAACAATTTGGTTTCAGGAAAAATTTGTCCTGTAATCTGCAACTCATACATTGCAAAAACATTTGGACCTCTCAACTTGACCAGGGTAAAGCAATAGATGCAATCTACATAGACTTCTGCAAAGCCTTTGATTCTGTGGTACATGACAAACTTCTGTTAAAACTAAGTTCTTACGGCATTTCTGGATCTTTGCACAAGTGGATAGCTTCATTCCTATCAAACAGGCAACAAGTAGTCAAAATTGGAAACGCTATATCAAACCCTGCACCAGGTAACAGTTGTGTTCCCCAAGGCAGAGTTCTAGGACCAACACTCTTTCTGCTTTACATAAACGACCTTTGTGATCATATTATAAGCAGCTGTGTCCTCTTTGCCAAGGATGTAAAACTATTTAACACCAGAGACAATTCTACTACCCTACAAAATGACCTAGATTATGTATCTGAATGGTCAAACAATTGGCAACTCCAAATCTCTGCTAAATTGGCAATAAAAATCAGAACATCAAATACAAGCTGGGCGGAAACAATCTAAAAGATGATCCACACTCTGTCAAGGACCTAGGAGTACTCATTTCAAAAGATCTAAGCCCCAGAACTCAATGTAACAACATTGCTAAAAAGGCATTAAGAGTTGTCAACCTTATTTTATGAAGTTTTCTCTCTGGTAACGCTATACTGCTAACTAGGGCATACAAAATCTTTGCCAGACCTATCCTTGAATACTGGAACCCACACTGTATTTCGGACATTAATACATTAGAGAGGGTCCAGAGGTATTTTACAAGAAGAGTACTCAACTGCTCTGCTCCCAATAAAATTCCTTATACCACCAGGCTTGAAATTTTAGGCCTGGATAACCTTGAACTAAGCTGTCTACGTTCTGACCTAAGCTTAGTACACAAGATTATCTACCATAACTGTTAATGACTACTTTAACTTCAACCGCAATAACACAAGGGCTATCAATAGATACAAACTAAATGTAATCCGCTCTAATCTTGATTGCAGAAAATACGACTTCAGCAATAGAGTAGTAAATGTCTGGAACACTCTACCTGATCCTGTTGTTAGTTTCTCTAACCCCCATACCTTTTAACTTAAACTGTCTACCGTGGACCTTATACGTTTTTAAGAGGTCCCTAAGGGGGCATGCATAAGCGCACCAGTGAGCCTACCGTCCCTGTCCTACTGTCCCCATTTATATGTAATCATTTTATGTGTTTATGGCTATGTTTTGCTTATTTATATCCATTTATTTGTGCCATTTTTTCATGTGTCCATGTCTATGTCTATACTGATACTTATTTCCTTGTACTTGTTGACAAATTAATTAATTAATTAATTAAATATGGAAGTATGCTTTAGATAAAACGTGTAGAACATGAATCCCAAGGTCAGTGAAGCCCCCAGACTGGATGTACTCCTTAGAGACCTTCAAAAGTTGCCTCTGAATTATAAATACAGTTCTATGTAAGGGGGAAATCACTAACTACATGAAGAGTAATCATACAAATTACATCCAATTAATGTATTTTTCATCAAATCCAAATTAAATTATGCATTATAAACATATAATAATATGCTTATATAAATAATGAAATATAAATAAAACAATCATATTTTTGTCTGGCCTGAGTTTAGCTCTATCCTCTTTGTTGCATTCAATTTCCAACAAGTTTTTGCATAATGTTTATGTTTAACATGTTGTTGAAGACTACAGTTCAAAAACTGAGACACAATTGACTCAATTTATAGGACAAAATTGAAATAGAAAAGCAAATGTGAAGAAAGTATTCACAATACAGTATTGCTTCTTTTCTAAACCCAACACACCCTGAATCTGTGATACTGCATTAGTGTTTCCAAAGTGAACTTAGAAGCGATTCCCTTTGGAGCTAAAAACAAACACAGTGATAAAAAAAATAACACAGGATGTGAATTTAGATTATGTAAAATGAGATAAAATAAAAAAAGCTTGAAATGAAAGCATCTCAAAACATTACAGCTCTTCAGTCCCGCCCAAAGCTGCAGTCCAAGCAAAAGACTGAACTAGATTTGCAGCCATTTATCCTTTGTACTTTTCTTGCTCCATGGGCCCTTGTCCTGCATTTCCTGTAAACAGGGAACACTTCCTCCCCAGAGATGACCCGACAATGAATCAGCAACCTCTGATGTTGGAATCCACCACACCCAGAACCCCGCACAACCAGAAGGTACAATTGGTGCTTGATCATATATAATAGCTCAGTAGAAGTCAACCATGTCTTTTGTAGCCTTCCAGATATCAGGGTCTGTCAGTGTCTAAGAGCAACTATTGCTGGAAACATGATCCAACCTTTTGTCTAACAAAACAAAAGAGCAAATATGAGAGTAACAAGCGTTCTTCATATGCTTCTGTTTTGCTTCCCCCCAACCTCCTCTGCATTCTTATCTACAACATTATTGTGGCAAAACCCAATTCTCTAGCATGGCACAATAGTGCCCTCTAAAGCATTTGCTAAGCTGCTGAGAGAGGCTAGCTGGATGAATTTCATCTTTAATTTCCCAAAGAAAGACTGCCCTGTATAAATATTTTAAATATAATAAAATAATGGATGAAAAGTAGAGAATATGTTTGTCATTCAGTCAGGTGGGAAGGGTTTCTGGTCACAAGAAAATTGTCTAGGGCAGTGCTTACTTTAGGATGTGTGGATTTCAAACTCAGGAATTCTGGGACACATCTTAAAATTGTCAAGGTTGAGAAACACTAGTTTAGGTAGCTTCATCACTTGAGAAATGGAACATTTTCATTGGGTGCCGCAATAATCACCTTTCCTAAAGAGCTGACTTTCATTTATCCTCCATATCTGGTAAAGCTGAGGAAGATGTTAAAAAAGACAAAGATGTAGAAAGGAAGACCTACCTAATAACACCCAAACATCAGACACATAGAATCTCTCCCTAATAAGCTCTCCTCCTCAAACTCTGTCTGTAAGGTCTAAGATACGCTGCTATCTCAGATATTATGCAAGCAATTAGGCACTAGGCAGCTGATAAGCATTTCATTAGGAATTCTGTGTCTGTGCCTTCCCTTATTGTTCTTTTCTTACTAATAACCTCCCTTTCACATACAGACATTTGATTAAGTTTTAAAAAACTTTCTCCATATGCGAGATTATATAAACAAACAATTACTCCTTGAACTTCAGGTTTGGCACAATCTTTGTTAAACTCATTTTGTTTGGGGTACAGACAGAAAGAACCCCAATACTCTCAGAGATGATAGATAGATAGATAGATAGATAGATAGATAGATAGATAGATAGATAGATAGATAGATAGATAGATAGATAGATAGATAGATAGATACATACATACATACATACATACATACATACATACATACATACATACATACATAGAGATAGAGATAGAGAGATAGAGAGATAGAGAGATAGATGATAGAGATAGAGATATATTTAATATTTGAGGCTTGGGCTGGAGAGAGAAATCTTTTGTAGAATGGCTAAAAACCTCTTGAAATAGAGCATGCCAGGTGGTGAAACCCATTATAATTTTCTTTTAAAGTGGAATGAGTTCATAATAAGCCAGTTTTACAGGTGGATGTTTAAAGGCTGCATGGCCACTAGAGATCCCGGGAGGCAAAATTCATTTAAATGTGCATTTTTCTAGTTTGAATGTATTTAGAACTACAAGAAGAAGAACACAAATGGTTTTTGCACTTCTCCAATTTCTGGTCAGAAAAATCTGATTAAACAATGCATATAATAGCAGAAATTGTGTATAAAATATAAAGTTCAGGGCTATTGCTTAGCCTTTGAGTGATCTGTAAAGACTGAGGCCTAAAAAATAAGTGGTTCTGGGCAAAAAAAGTAAAAAAGATGAGCAATACCAAGACAAAAACTAAATAAAACTAAACTGAAATTAAATTAGATGCAATTATCGAATGCATGTGATCACGAATTCTGTGAATAACAACTTTTCTGTCATATTCAGTATTTCAAATGGCCAGCAACCTCTTTGGGGAATTCTGGGATCACTTCCAAAGTTTTGGATGGCTTCCCTAAAGATCATGCCTCCCCACATTTGAAAAAGTATAGATAGATCCCAGAGAGAATTACAGGATGCTGATGCTGATAATATCCCGTTCCGTCATACAGGAGCTGTTTTGCCAGATTACAAAAATTCAGTCAACATTTATGATCTACTTTCTGAGACAATTTTCTGTACTTCCTGTAAGCAACAAATAACATGATGATTTAACTAAATGTAGCTTCTGGTTGTTGTTTTCCAGAAATATTGGTTGGATACTTTCCCTGCTATTTGCCAAAGATAGAAGGAAGCGTCCGGAAACATTACAGAAAATTGTTTAACCACTGTGGTTCCTTCCCTGCCCTTAGTTTTACATTTGATTCCTTACATATTACCATTTGTCCTATTGCTTTTTATACAAATAAATATGCTGCACAAATAAAATTTGTCTAGTTATACAGATGGTCCTCGACTTACGACTATAATTGAGCCCAAACTATATGTTGCTAAGTGAGAAATGTACTGAGTTTTGGCCCGTTTTATGACTTTTCTTGTGAGATTTGTTAACTGAATCACTGCAGTTGTTAAATTAGTAACATGATTGTTAAGCGAATTTAGTTCCCCCACTGACTTTGCTTGTCAGAAGGTTGCAAAAGGTGATCACATGACCCCAGGACACTGCAACCGTCATAAAGGTGAGTTAGTTGTCAAGCATCCGAATATAAATCACGTGACCATGGGGTTGCTGCAATGGTCATAAGTGTGAAAAATGATCATGTCGCATTTTTCAGTGCCGTTGTAACTTTGAACAGTCACTAAATGAACTGCTGTAAGTCGAGGACTACCTGTATTTCTCACAGAGTGGCAACTAAAGAAGAAAGGGAAGGAAAAATCAAGCATGGGGTGGCATCTTGTGAATGTCAGCAGGACACCTAATCTTGAGAATGAGTCAAAAGGTCACACAACAGGAGACACTCAGTGGCTCATACAATAATGGCAGCCACTTTTCAGCACAGAATTATGAAGGAAAAGCCAATTGTGGTACTTAACTTTGCACTCCTGTCTTCTTGGAGGCCCACAATATAATTACAAAACAATAGCACGTACAGAATTTCAGTTTGAATATAAGAATTTCTTCCCTTTCTTCCAAGAGAAGAGTTAGCTTCCGTGTGAGCACATATATAAACCTCCTTCCATGGGGATTCAGGATTATATTATTATTATTATTATTATTATTATTATTATTATTATTATTATTATTATTATTATTATTATTATTATTATTATTATTATTATTATTATTATTATTATTATTATTTGTTTGTCAAACATGTACAAGATAGTAGGTATTGGTATAAACATAAACATTAGCAAAGTAGGTACAGGTAAATTAGGCAATAGGACAGTAGGACAGGGACGGTAGGCACGATGGTGCGCTTATGCACGCCCCTTACAGACCTCTTAGGAATGGGGTGAGGTCGACTGTAGACAGTCTAAGGTTAAAGTTTTGGGGGTTTGGGGAAGAAACCACAGAGTCAGGTAGTGCATTCCAGGCATTGATCACTCTGTTGCTGAAGTCGTATTTTCTGCAGTCAAGTTTGGAGCGGTTTACATTAAGTTTGAATCTATTGTGTGCTCGTGTATTGTTGTGGTTGATTAAAAATAGGTTGGAGGGGCATACCTGTATGCCTTGCTTCAAAAACTGCTGATATAGCGGACTCTTCCGCAGGCTTTCATGTGTATAGAATACAGGTTTGAAAAAAGGCTGTAAGCAGTGAGTTTCTGTTAAGGCAGGTCTCCTGATTAAGAGGAGATTGGTAAGTGAGTTCAGTCAACAACCCTACAAACATTGTAGCATTCAGTCAATGGGAGATCTAGAAAAGTATGGAGTATCCGAGGTCACTTGGCACAGGATAGGGATGTCTTTGACTGTAATACATTTTTCTCCTAGCCCACCTGCAACTGAACACCACAGAAGTGATGCATCCTTATAAGAATGAAAATGTTGCATCCAGTAATAAATAATAATATAAACGCTATCTTCCAGGATGACTAATTCTCTACACAATCACCATCATCATCATCATCATCATCATCATCATCATCATCATCATCATCATCATCACCATCACCATCACCATCACCATCACCATCTCCATCTCCAAATTTTAATATCAGAAGACCCAAAAGAAACAATAGCAGTGTTTGTTCATAATGATAATCTTGGATTCGCCACTATTGCATATTCTTGGATTAACTGAAATGATTAACATGCACAGAATCCATTTATTATTCTGTTTATTGTGATCTAAACTGGTTGCTCCCAAATAAAGCAAACACTGCACTGTGTGTCAGCACGTTGTCAGTTCTTACAGTTTTATAATCTCGGCTTGTTTGGAAAGAATAAACCAGTATCACATGTTGCAGTATCCTGAAAAATTGCCTCCTATCATTTTTACCTTACTCAAAGGAAGAGCGAGCAAAATGGTTCAACAGGGCTGTCAAACTCCTGACCTGCGGGCCGGATGAGTCACGTGCTGGACACATCCACGCCCGGTTTACCGAAGGAGAAAAGAAGTCCCGATACATCACATGACGCTGCCGTAATGACGTGAATTTTTATTATCTATCTATCTATCTATCTATCTATCTATCTATCTATCTATCTATCTATCTATCTATCTATCTATCTATCTATCTATCTATCTATCTATTATTTATTTATTTATTATTTATTTATTTATTTTGTCAAGTACGTATTTGATAATATACATAAGTATAACATTATTTGAATACATATGATGGGTACAAATAAAAGGGAACATTTGGACAGGGGTGGTAGGCACGCTGGTGCGCTTATGCACGCCCCTTACTGACCTCTTTGGAATGGGGTGAGGTCAACAGTAGACAGTCTAAGGAGTTTGACACTCCTGGTCTTGAGTTTGACACCCCTGATGTATGTGGTCACTAAAGGGTGACACTGACTTGATGACACATAATCAATAGGTCAATCAATCAATCAGTCAATTCATCCATCCATCCATCCATCCATCCATCCATCCAAAACGAGATCGAATAAAATCTTCTGACTACTTTCTCCATAATGCAGATAGTGAGTCCCTTGCCCTTTTCTTCATGTAAACACTCCCAGATAGTACAGCCTTCACTAACTGGAGAACCAGTCCTGACTCTTGATCATTCTGCCTGCTTTTCTCTTGGTTGGGAAAAACTGGGAGAATAGATACCAGTTTGGAAACTAATCAGTCACGCAAATCACCTTTTAGTGCAATTATTTTTTTCAATGGCTTCCTTATCAACAGATTTCTTTGCAATTGTTTCAACTAATTCAGAGACTTTGGAGGATAGTTTAGTTGGCAGAAGGCTGAAAGAGGGTGAGAAAATGGAGAAGATGATCCACACTCTGTCAAGGACCTAGGAGTACTCATTTCAAAAGATCTAAGCCCCAGAACTCAATGTAACAACATTGCTAAAAAGGCATTAAGAGTTGTCAACCTTATTTTATGAAGTTTTCTCTCTGGTAACGCTATACTGCTAACTAGGGCATACAAAATCTTTGCCAGACCTATCCTTGAATACTGGAACCCACACTGTATTTCGGACATTAATACATTAGAGAGGGTCCAGAGGTATTTTACAAGAAGAGTACTCAACTGCTCTGCTCCCAATAAAATTCCTTATACCACCAGGCTTGAAATTTTAGGCCTGGATAACCTTGAACTAAGCTGTCTACGTTCTGACCTAAGCTTAGTACACAAGATTATCTACCATAACTGTTAATGACTACTTTAACTTCAACCGCAATAACACAAGGGCTATCAATAGATACAAACTAAATGTAATCCGCTCTAATCTTGATTGCAGAAAATACGACTTCAGCAATAGAGTAGTAAATGTCTGGAACACTCTACCTGATCCTGTTGTTAGTTTCTCTAACCCCCATACCTTTTAACTTAAACTGTCTACCGTGGACCTTATACGTTTTTAAGAGGTCCCTAAGGGGGCATGCATAAGCGCACCAGTGAGCCTACCGTCCCTGTCCTACTGTCCCCATTTATATGTAATCATTTTATGTGTTTATGGCTATGTTTTGCTTATTTATATCCATTTATTTGTGCCATTTTTTCATGTGTCCATGTCTATGTCTATACTGATACTTATTTCCTTGTACTTGTTGACAAATTAATTAATTAATTAATTAAATATGGAAGTATGCTTTAGATAAAACGTGTAGAACATGAATCCCAAGGTCAGTGAAGCCCCCAGACTGGATGTACTCCTTAGAGACCTTCAAAAGTTGCCTCTGAATTATAAATACAGTTCTATGTAAGGGGGAAATCACTAACTACATGAAGAGTAATCATACAAATTACATCCAATTAATGTATTTTTCATCAAATCCAAATTAAATTATGCATTATAAACATATAATAATATGCTTATATAAATAATGAAATATAAATAAAACAATCATATTTTTGTCTGGCCTGAGTTTAGCTCTATCCTCTTTGTTGCATTCAATTTCCAACAAGTTTTTGCATAATGTTTATGTTTAACATGTTGTTGAAGACTACAGTTCAAAAACTGAGACACAATTGACTCAATTTATAGGACAAAATTGAAATAGAAAAGCAAATGTGAAGAAAGTATTCACAATACAGTATTGCTTCTTTTCTAAACCCAACACACCCTGAATCTGTGATACTGCATTAGTGTTTCCAAAGTGAACTTAGAAGCGATTCCCTTTGGAGCTAAAAACAAACACAGTGATAAAAAAAATAACACAGGATGTGAATTTAGATTATGTAAAATGAGATAAAATAAAAAAAGCTTGAAATGAAAGCATCTCAAAACATTACAGCTCTTCAGTCCCGCCCAAAGCTGCAGTCCAAGCAAAAGACTGAACTAGATTTGCAGCCATTTATCCTTTGTACTTTTCTTGCTCCATGGGCCCTTGTCCTGCATTTCCTGTAAACAGGGAACACTTCCTCCCCAGAGATGACCCGACAATGAATCAGCAACCTCTGATGTTGGAATCCACCACACCCAGAACCCCGCACAACCAGAAGGTACAATTGGTGCTTGATCATATATAATAGCTCAGTAGAAGTCAACCATGTCTTTTGTAGCCTTCCAGATATCAGGGTCTGTCAGTGTCTAAGAGCAACTATTGCTGGAAACATGATCCAACCTTTTGTCTAACAAAACAAAAGAGCAAATATGAGAGTAACAAGCGTTCTTCATATGCTTCTGTTTTGCTTCCCCCCAACCTCCTCTGCATTCTTATCTACAACATTATTGTGGCAAAACCCAATTCTCTAGCATGGCACAATAGTGCCCTCTAAAGCATTTGCTAAGCTGCTGAGAGAGGCTAGCTGGATGAATTTCATCTTTAATTTCCCAAAGAAAGACTGCCCTGTATAAATATTTTAAATATAATAAAATAATGGATGAAAAGTAGAGAATATGTTTGTCATTCAGTCAGGTGGGAAGGGTTTCTGGTCACAAGAAAATTGTCTAGGGCAGTGCTTACTTTAGGATGTGTGGATTTCAAACTCAGGAATTCTGGGACACATCTTAAAATTGTCAAGGTTGAGAAACACTAGTTTAGGTAGCTTCATCACTTGAGAAATGGAACATTTTCATTGGGTGCCGCAATAATCACCTTTCCTAAAGAGCTGACTTTCATTTATCCTCCATATCTGGTAAAGCTGAGGAAGATGTTAAAAAAGACAAAGATGTAGAAAGGAAGACCTACCTAATAACACCCAAACATCAGACACATAGAATCTCTCCCTAATAAGCTCTCCTCCTCAAACTCTGTCTGTAAGGTCTAAGATACGCTGCTATCTCAGATATTATGCAAGCAATTAGGCACTAGGCAGCTGATAAGCATTTCATTAGGAATTCTGTGTCTGTGCCTTCCCTTATTGTTCTTTTCTTACTAATAACCTCCCTTTCACATACAGACATTTGATTAAGTTTTAAAAAACTTTCTCCATATGCGAGATTATATAAACAAACAATTACTCCTTGAACTTCAGGTTTGGCACAATCTTTGTTAAACTCATTTTGTTTGGGGTACAGACAGAAAGAACCCCAATACTCTCAGAGATGATAGATAGATAGATAGATAGATAGATAGATAGATAGATAGATAGATAGATAGATAGATAGATAGATAGATAGATAGATAGATAGATACATACATACATACATACATACATACATACATACATACATACATACATACATACATACATACATACATAGAGATAGAGATAGAGAGATAGAGAGATAGAGAGATAGATGATAGAGATAGAGATATATTTAATATTTGAGGCTTGGGCTGGAGAGAGAAATCTTTTGTAGAATGGCTAAAAACCTCTTGAAATAGAGCATGCCAGGTGGTGAAACCCATTATAATTTTCTTTTAAAGTGGAATGAGTTCATAATAAGCCAGTTTTACAGGTGGATGTTTAAAGGCTGCATGGCCACTAGAGATCCCGGGAGGCAAAATTCATTTAAATGTGCATTTTTCTAGTTTGAATGTATTTAGAACTACAAGAAGAAGAACACAAATGGTTTTTGCACTTCTCCAATTTCTGGTCAGAAAAATCTGATTAAACAATGCATATAATAGCAGAAATTGTGTATAAAATATAAAGTTCAGGGCTATTGCTTAGCCTTTGAGTGATCTGTAAAGACTGAGGCCTAAAAAATAAGTGGTTCTGGGCAAAAAAAGTAAAAAAGATGAGCAATACCAAGACAAAAACTAAATAAAACTAAACTGAAATTAAATTAGATGCAATTATCGAATGCATGTGATCACGAATTCTGTGAATAACAACTTTTCTGTCATATTCAGTATTTCAAATGGCCAGCAACCTCTTTGGGGAATTCTGGGATCACTTCCAAAGTTTTGGATGGCTTCCCTAAAGATCATGCCTCCCCACATTTGAAAAAGTATAGATAGATCCCAGAGAGAATTACAGGATGCTGATGCTGATAATATCCCGTTCCGTCATACAGGAGCTGTTTTGCCAGATTACAAAAATTCAGTCAACATTTATGATCTACTTTCTGAGACAATTTTCTGTACTTCCTGTAAGCAACAAATAACATGATGATTTAACTAAATGTAGCTTCTGGTTGTTGTTTTCCAGAAATATTGGTTGGATACTTTCCCTGCTATTTGCCAAAGATAGAAGGAAGCGTCCGGAAACATTACAGAAAATTGTTTAACCACTGTGGTTCCTTCCCTGCCCTTAGTTTTACATTTGATTCCTTACATATTACCATTTGTCCTATTGCTTTTTATACAAATAAATATGCTGCACAAATAAAATTTGTCTAGTTATACAGATGGTCCTCGACTTACGACTATAATTGAGCCCAAACTATATGTTGCTAAGTGAGAAATGTACTGAGTTTTGGCCCGTTTTATGACTTTTCTTGTGAGATTTGTTAACTGAATCACTGCAGTTGTTAAATTAGTAACATGATTGTTAAGCGAATTTAGTTCCCCCACTGACTTTGCTTGTCAGAAGGTTGCAAAAGGTGATCACATGACCCCAGGACACTGCAACCGTCATAAAGGTGAGTTAGTTGTCAAGCATCCGAATATAAATCACGTGACCATGGGGTTGCTGCAATGGTCATAAGTGTGAAAAATGATCATGTCGCATTTTTCAGTGCCGTTGTAACTTTGAACAGTCACTAAATGAACTGCTGTAAGTCGAGGACTACCTGTATTTCTCACAGAGTGGCAACTAAAGAAGAAAGGGAAGGAAAAATCAAGCATGGGGTGGCATCTTGTGAATGTCAGCAGGACACCTAATCTTGAGAATGAGTCAAAAGGTCACACAACAGGAGACACTCAGTGGCTCATACAATAATGGCAGCCACTTTTCAGCACAGAATTATGAAGGAAAAGCCAATTGTGGTACTTAACTTTGCACTCCTGTCTTCTTGGAGGCCCACAATATAATTACAAAACAATAGCACGTACAGAATTTCAGTTTGAATATAAGAATTTCTTCCCTTTCTTCCAAGAGAAGAGTTAGCTTCCGTGTGAGCACATATATAAACCTCCTTCCATGGGGATTCAGGATTATATTATTATTATTATTATTATTATTATTATTATTATTATTATTATTATTATTATTATTATTATTATTATTATTATTATTATTATTATTATTATTATTATTATTATTATTTGTTTGTCAAACATGTACAAGATAGTAGGTATTGGTATAAACATAAACATTAGCAAAGTAGGTACAGGTAAATTAGGCAATAGGACAGTAGGACAGGGACGGTAGGCACGATGGTGCGCTTATGCACGCCCCTTACAGACCTCTTAGGAATGGGGTGAGGTCGACTGTAGACAGTCTAAGGTTAAAGTTTTGGGGGTTTGGGGAAGAAACCACAGAGTCAGGTAGTGCATTCCAGGCATTGATCACTCTGTTGCTGAAGTCGTATTTTCTGCAGTCAAGTTTGGAGCGGTTTACATTAAGTTTGAATCTATTGTGTGCTCGTGTATTGTTGTGGTTGATTAAAAATAGGTTGGAGGGGCATACCTGTATGCCTTGCTTCAAAAACTGCTGATATAGCGGACTCTTCCGCAGGCTTTCATGTGTATAGAATACAGGTTTGAAAAAAGGCTGTAAGCAGTGAGTTTCTGTTAAGGCAGGTCTCCTGATTAAGAGGAGATTGGTAAGTGAGTTCAGTCAACAACCCTACAAACATTGTAGCATTCAGTCAATGGGAGATCTAGAAAAGTATGGAGTATCCGAGGTCACTTGGCACAGGATAGGGATGTCTTTGACTGTAATACATTTTTCTCCTAGCCCACCTGCAACTGAACACCACAGAAGTGATGCATCCTTATAAGAATGAAAATGTTGCATCCAGTAATAAATAATAATATAAACGCTATCTTCCAGGATGACTAATTCTCTACACAATCACCATCATCATCATCATCATCATCATCATCATCATCATCATCATCATCATCATCACCATCACCATCACCATCACCATCACCATCTCCATCTCCAAATTTTAATATCAGAAGACCCAAAAGAAACAATAGCAGTGTTTGTTCATAATGATAATCTTGGATTCGCCACTATTGCATATTCTTGGATTAACTGAAATGATTAACATGCACAGAATCCATTTATTATTCTGTTTATTGTGATCTAAACTGGTTGCTCCCAAATAAAGCAAACACTGCACTGTGTGTCAGCACGTTGTCAGTTCTTACAGTTTTATAATCTCGGCTTGTTTGGAAAGAATAAACCAGTATCACATGTTGCAGTATCCTGAAAAATTGCCTCCTATCATTTTTACCTTACTCAAAGGAAGAGCGAGCAAAATGGTTCAACAGGGCTGTCAAACTCCTGACCTGCGGGCCGGATGAGTCACGTGCTGGACACATCCACGCCCGGTTTACCGAAGGAGAAAAGAAGTCCCGATACATCACATGACGCTGCCGTAATGACGTGAATTTTTATTATCTATCTATCTATCTATCTATCTATCTATCTATCTATCTATCTATCTATCTATCTATCTATTATTTATTTATTTATTATTTATTTATTTATTTTGTCAAGTACGTATTTGATAATATACATAAGTATAACATTATTTGAATACATATGATGGGTACAAATAAAAGGGAACATTTGGACAGGGGTGGTAGGCACGCTGGTGCGCTTATGCACGCCCCTTACTGACCTCTTTGGAATGGGGTGAGGTCAACAGTAGACAGTCTAAGGAGTTTGACACTCCTGGTCTTGAGTTTGACACCCCTGATGTATGTGGTCACTAAAGGGTGACACTGACTTGATGACACATAATCAATAGGTCAATCAATCAATCAGTCAATTCATCCATCCATCCATCCATCCATCCATCCATCCAAAACGAGATCGAATAAAATCTTCTGACTACTTTCTCCATAATGCAGATAGTGAGTCCCTTGCCCTTTTCTT
The DNA here is from genome assembly GCA_023053685.1 of Diadophis punctatus similis. Lineage (NCBI taxonomy): Eukaryota > Metazoa > Chordata > Lepidosauria > Squamata > Dipsadidae > Diadophis > Diadophis punctatus. The sequence continues at coordinate 209,653,828 of JALIGW010000002.1, read as the reverse complement.
CATGTAAACACTCCCAGATAGTACAGCCTTCACTAACTGGAGAACCAGTCCTGACTCTTGATCATTCTGCCTGCTTTTCTCTTGGTTGGGAAAAACTGGGAGAATAGATACCAGTTTGGAAACTAATCAGTCACGCAAATCACCTTTTAGTGCAATTATTTTTTTCAATGGCTTCCTTATCAACAGATTTCTTTGCAATTGTTTCAACTAATTCAGAGACTTTGGAGGATAGTTTAGTTGGCAGAAGGCTGAAAGAGGGTGAGAAAATGGAGAAGGGGTTTTTTTTTGCAACTGCTGGGAAACATGCCAGTAAACAGCTGAAAAGATCATTATTTACCTTATCATAGCCTACTCTGCTGCTTCGGATAGATTTCTATTTTTAATTTTCTATGGCTAAATTAGTGAGAATGTATTTTTGGTGAAGTGTTATCAATGGACTGATATGTTGAACTCATTGTTAAATTAAGGCAACTTTATAACATACTATTTCATATATGCATCAGATGCAGACTGTATATGTACAGTGGTACCTCGGTACTCAACTGCTTCAAAACTCGCTGAATTTAGTGCTCAATGTATTTTGACACGAACATTTTGTCCTGGTACTTGTTGTTTGTTTGGTACTCAATGCACTGTGATAGGAAGAGGGGGGGGGGAATGAACAAGAAGTTGGCCATGCTGGGAAAGTCATTGCAAAAAAAAAAACAGGGGATGGCCGCAGAGAGCAACCAGGAAGTCGGCCATGCTAGAAAGGTCGCTGATATAGGAAAAGGGACAGGAAATCCTTTCTAGCCATGGGTCACGTTTTAAGTCACATTAAATATATAGAAACATGTTATCTACATTTTGATCCTAGCTTTTTAATAATATAACTGAACATAGCAAATGTACTTAATTTTCCTGCCTCCTATTTTCCCCATTACAACAATCCTGTGGAGTGGGTAGGCTAAGAGAAAGGGATTGGCCCAAAATCACCCAGCCCGCTGTCATACCTAAAGGAGGCCTAGAACTCACCATTTTCTGATATCTAAGCCAGCACCTTCACCGCCACACAAAATTATCCTTGTTGCAGGGAAAGCAATTGGCCTTAGCTCTAAAGTCTAAACACTTGTTTCTAGTGCACACCTAGTGGTCGGAGGCACAAACTACAAAGTAAAATGCTGTAGTGCGGAACATTCAAAGTTGAGCATTCAATCACTCTTTTTCCCTCAAATATTTATCAGTCTCTGATCAGTCTCCACACAGTTCATTAGAAAGCTCTGGCTTTTGACCCATTTTCCCCACAATATTTTCTATAAACCTTTGAGGTTATCTGTTACCCCATTCATCTTTTAGATAAATAATAACAGCAATCTCAGGTTAATATTAATATTAGTATTACAGAGATGTTAATTTCTGACCCATCCACTTCTTTGACCTAGGTGTCCCTATTGGTAAGAAGGCAGCTTCCAGGATGACATTCGGTGGTTGGATGAAATTCTCCATCTGAAAAGACTACAAGTCTGTGTTGTATAAGAAATGAATTTGTTCCATAATAAAAATGGGCACATTATTTTTTTCTCTATATTAGGTAACTTTCTATATTGAAAGGCATGTGTCCCATATGATGTGTAGCAAACAAATTTTGAATATTTCATAGTTTATCACATATACATATGGACATATACATATATGACAAACAAGGAAATATTCAAAATTGTTACACATCACATGGAACACATACACACACACACACACATCAGGGGTGGGTTCTGGTTTCTCCCGCTGCCGGTTTGCTCAGGGGCGCGGCATGCACGTGCTTCACACAGGCGCAGTACTTTAAAAAAGCTGCGCATGCACAGAAGCAAAAAACAAGATGGTAGCGCCTATGGCGCCACCGAGTACCAGCTCGGGGGCATGGCAGGCCTGGGTCACTGCCAGTTTCAGCGACCCAGGCCGGCAACTTACTACCAGTTCCATAGAACCGGTCCAAACCCACCTCTGATACACACACACACACACACACACACACACACACACACACACACACACACACACACACGTGTGTGTATGTATGCATGTTTGTATGTATGTATATGTATATCTATTTACATATCTATCTATATCATCTCTCTCTCTCTCTCTCTCTCTCTCTCTCTCTCTCTCTCTCTCTCTCTCTCTCGTGAAACCAATATGCCTGTCTTTGTCATGGGAAAGTATGTGCTCTTAATGTACATCCTGTATTATCCACATGGCACATATTATTTAAGAATTAAAACCATGGCTTAACATACCAAGTTCATAATTTATAGTTAAGAGACCCATGCCCCATTGGGTTGTGGTTAACCTTTTTTTAATTAAAGGATATCCTGTATTCAAGTAATAAATAAGTTAGCATGAAAACGGCACGACACATCCATAAGGGTAAACCGTATCAAAGGACTAATGTCAATCCTAATTGCAGAACTATTGATTTCATTTGCTATTCAACCATGAATAGGAGAGATCAAACACTAACAAAATATAGAAAATAATACCTGGGATACAGGAATAGGATCTTTAACTGTGTGTGAATTAGCAAAGGAAACAAGAAATCCTTAGCTTGCAGTTCAGTAACAGAGGTTAAATGTTTGATAGACATTTCCTTCAAAGCAAGAACAATGCTCAATGTTGATGCCTTTTAGCTTATACAGCAGTTTTTCTGTAATCAGGCTTTTTCTCTCACAGTATCCCTATGGGAAACACCATGCTTATTATTGCCTTGTTGCAGACTAAGCCGAAGAGAAAGAGCTGGCTTAGAGTCAGCGTGATGTTGTGGTTAGAGATGAGACCAAAATTTCAATCCTCACCTAGCTATCAAGGACACTGGAGAACTTTTATCCATCCATTCTTTCTCAGGGTAATTTACTTCACAATTTAGCTATCATATGGATAAATAGGATGGCAAGAAATAGCAATATGTGATCCAGTTGATATCCAGTCCATATTGGTAGCGCTGATTTTCACAAATTTAATTTCCTATTGCTCTGTTTATATTCTCTGCGGAAAAAATAATGTTTCTGTTTGTATTACATTACCTTGGAACTTATGTAAGAAGCTTTTCTAATGTAAACTATTTTAAACACACATTTCCCAGATACACCTTTTTTAAACATGAACTTTCTAAAAGCATGAATTTTAATATAGCATTTCTATGATGCCTCTAGAATAGAGGATGAACCAATGCCACCTTCAAAGCAAATGGAATATCTATTTGCTTTGAAGGTGCTTTCAAAGAAGGGTTCATCGGGACTTCCGGTTTTGGAGCGCTTCATCGCAGACATCCCTCGTTGGATGCCTTTCCGATCTTTGTTAAAAGCCGCCAGAACAGCTGTCTGGCGGCTTTAAAATCTCTTCCCCGGGCAAAGGGGAGAGATGAGAGCCTGACAGGAGGGGTAGAGCCCCCCCAGCGCCTTAGGAGCCATCTGCAGGGCGCGAAGGGAGAGCTCCCCATGCAGCCTGTCTCCAGCTCCGAAGATCCGGAAACCTCTGCCTTTTGCAGAGCTAGATGGAGTGACCAGCCGCTGCTTCAAAAATGGGATTTATAACTACATTTAAACTATAGAAGCAGACAGAGAGAAACAGGCGTGAGATGGGCAAGTACTGAAACCTCTTTTTTTCCTTTTTTTTTCAACTCCTGGGTAAGCTTTCACTTCGGCAAGGGAACAAAGGAAACAGAGTAACAATATGGCGATTGAGAAGTGAAAGTGACTTTCGTTTCCCCAGAGGCTTTTTTTTTTTCTTTCTCTCTCTCTTATGGAAACTTTTAACTTGGAAAAATGGTTTTTTCTTTCTCTGTCTCCTAATTCTGGATTAAAGTTATAATAGAAATATTTTCAATAATAAAAGACTATCTGATTTTTAAACTGGAAAGAACTTTAATCAGGCAACTGGCTTTCTTTCTTTTTTGTACTCTTTTGAAACACCAATGGCTTCAAAGTTTGGAAAGACTGTTTTGACTAAAAGAAATGACTATTCATCTGGATATATTTCTAAAATGCAACTTAACACTGAGCTAACACCTCCACAGCTTTTGACACCTGAAAATTTATTAAATAATTTAAAGATTATGAAACATGAACTTACTTTGGAATTTAACCAGAAAATAAGTGAGATAGACCATAAGATGCAGGCTGCTTTGAAGAATATGAATCAACAACTAAGATTTGATGTGTTAGAGGTTTGCAAAGGCTTAGCAACAAATATTGAAGTTTTGGCAGAACGTATTGAAACAAATAAACAAGCTTTGGCAACTTCGGTGAATTACATAGATAAAATCCAAAATGACATTGCAAATTTTGAAAAAGAGGTCTTAATGACTCAGTTCAGATCTATGGAAGTTGCTATAAGGATTAGAGGTTTGAAAGAAGGATTATATGAAAATTTAAAAGGCAGGATGGTTGACATATTGGATCAGGTGTCTGGAATTTCTAAAGCGGAATTGGCTACACAAATCGACAAAACATACAGAATCAACTCGTGGTACGCCAAACAAAAGCATCTACCAAGGGATATTGTCATATATTTTACCACAAGAGCTCTACGGAACAGAATTATACAAGCAACGTTTAACAATAATCTTATGGTGAATGGTCAGGAACTAAAGATTTGGAAAGAAATCCCCTCTAAAATGCTTAAAGCCAGGAAAAGCTATACTTTTTTGATTGATGAATTTAAGAGATTAAATTTACAATATAAATGGGAAGCACCAGTTGGAGTAACAGTGAAATTTTCTGGAAAAAGATACCGGCTCAACACGATAAAAAAAGCTACTGAATTTTATGTCAATGTTCTAAAGGCTGATATATCCAAGATTCCAGAAGAAGGGTGTATGAAAATAAAAGAGGAGGAGGAGGGGAAGCCACCTTCGATGGATCAAAAAGAAATAGACTCAAAAATCCAAAAGGAGTGCCTGAATCAGATAGCTGGGGAAGAGGAGATGGAGGTTTGGGAGCAGACGGGAGACGACTTGACAAATTTGAATTTATTGAACTATTAAAAGATGAACTATCAAGATACAAAATAATGTGATGTTGAAATATATTGGATGGATAGAAACTAATATGATTGTATTTTATCTTTTCCCTATCTAATGATTACTTATGCAATATTTAGTTAAGTTTTATATAATTTTGAGGTTATTTTTAATGTTGATAATATTAGATATATATAGTTTGTTGAAGATTTGTTTATTGTTTATTCTTCTTTTATTTTCTTTTTTTGTTTATTGAAGTTAGCGAATTAATTTAGAATAATATTATCTTATTAATATCATGATGAAATTTAATATTTGATGATTACTTATGTAACATTTAGTTAAGTTTTATCTTAGAGGTTATTTCTAATGTCAATAATATTAGTTTAAGATTTGTGTATTTTATATTTAGTTATTACTTATGTAACACTTACCTTGTATAAGATAGAGGACTGAAGGGAGGAGGTAGGAGGTTTGTTTGTTTGTAGTGTTAAAGAGTTTTCTCTTTCTTTCTTTCTTTTTTTTTATTCTCTTTCTTTTTTTTCTCTCTCTTTTTTGTATCTTTACTATTGTATACAAATGCGATATATTAGTACTGTATAGTTTGGAGTTGAAGTTTTTTTAAAAATAGTGTTCTTTTTTTTTCCTTTTTCCTTTTTCTTTTTATTAACAATTTAAACTTATTATTATGCCCTGTATTATCTCTGGGAAGTCCGGGGGGGGGGGAGGTGGGGAGGGAAGGGGGTGGGTCTGGGGGGGGGAAATAAAAATGTTTGTACTTTGGATTTAATATTTTGTTACCACTTATGTAAGTTTGTACTAATAAAACTTTTTTGAGAAAAAAAAAAAAAAAAAAAAAAAAGAAGGGTTCATCACTGCCTGAATCCAACTTTCATTTCTTTCAGCATCAGTTTCCTCAATATATGCTTTAAGTTCTTCAGCTGTGGAAGTTAACTGGGTAAGTGAGCAATCATTCTTTCCCATAGCTGCTACTGTGGTGAAAAGATGGAAGAAGAAATATTACTTCTGTTGGTTTATACTTATTAAGCAGCAACTAGGGCACTAGATAGGACTATTACTGAGTAATCACTCATCACTTGGCAATCCCAGATGGTTCCTTGAATTTTTGTAAGCCTTCAGGAGATGAATTAAGTAAAGATATACATGGAGTGATGTTGCAGAACACAAGAAGTGAGTACAACCAGACACCGGTATGAGCTCAAATTCAAGCTTGTTATATGATGATAAAAAAGAATAGGATGACTTTTCTGCTTTATTGTGTGTGAAGAATATTGGCCAGCAGGACTACTCAGAGTATCCCGAATTCTTTTATGGAAGAAGATGGTCTGGAAGATTCTTTCAGTATAAATTGAAATTGTCTAGCTGATCTTTTCATAGATGAAATTGCTCGTATTTATTTCAACTTGGAAGCTAGGTACATGGAATCTGAATGAAATGATAGAGGCGATATCTTGTGATAAGAAAGTTTTAAGCCTGTGAATCCCAAGGAACTGGACAGGATCCTCTGTAAAGTCAGATTGCCACATGTGGATTAGATCTCATATGGTTGAGTAGATGTCCTGGGAGAAGAGTGGAAATTGGATCCAGGTAGTGGTCAATACACTTTTGAGAGAAGGGATAGTTCCATTTGTTTGAAAGTGGCATCAGTTCACATACAGACATCCCATTCTAGAGGCTATTCTGGATCCACTGGAAATAGCTATCTATTATCCCATCTCCAACATCCCCTCTGTGTGGAGGGGGGGAGTTTGTTGAAATAGTGGCAAAGTGACAATTGCACAGTTCTAGAGGACATGGATTACCTGAGCCCATATCAGTCACTCTTATGGAAGAATTCAGATGTGAGGAGCCAGGATCTTGCTGTCCTGTATCTCTTAAAGGGTCAGTGTTACAATGATTCTGTTCTTTCCTAAGTCCAGTTCCTTGTGGCAGTGGGAGAGGATAGGACTTAAGACAGTTTATTACAAGGTATCTCCCAGCTCTGTTCTGTCTTCAATCATGTTTAACAACTACATGAAGCTACTGGAAGAGGTCATCTTTCATTCTGGGATGTTATATCATCAATATGCAGATTATAGTCAGGTATTTATCTCCATCCAGTCTGAATGCAGGAATGTGGAAGATATCCTGACCTAGTGCTGGAGGCTGTTTAATTCAGGCACAAGAAACCAGGAACCAGGGTAGAGTTCAAAAGTTTATTCCATGCAACCTATACACAAGAATCTGATCTACTAACGATCAAGGGAAATTTGTGCCAGATAAGAGTAAACAGACTTTGGGTGAGGGTGGAGATGTAGGGACTTCAGACTGATGATGCATTTCACCCAACCTTTGAGCTCAGCTCAGATCATTTCCTACATTAGAGCCAGGATGGGATGAGGAAAAAGAGGATCAGATTCAACCCAAGCAAGAGAGAATGGTTATTAATTCAGAAGGAGCCTTCTGGCTTCATATCTCCTGGTAGAAGTGTAAAGTTATTGTTTTACATGAAGATGGCCACTCATTCTCTTATCATCTCATAATTGAGTTACAGAGGTGGGTTCCTCCCGGTTCAGACCAGTTTGCCCGAACCGGTAGTGAACCGCTGGTGACGTCACGATGACATCATGGAACCAGTTCGGTCAGTGCTGGTCCGTGAGCACCGCCATCTTTTTTATTATTTTTTTAAACTTTTTTTAATTTTTTTTAAAATTTTAAAATTATTTATTTTTTCTTCTGAGCATATGCAGAAGCTGAGTTTCCGAAACTGCGCATGCGTCGCCATCTTGTTTTTGGCTTTTTTTTGGGGGGGGCGGTTGGATTTTTCGGTACTACACATGTGTGTATGTGCGCCCACGTGGCGTGCCCACGTGGCATGCCCATACGGTGCGCCCACGTGGCATGCCCACGCGGTGCGCCCACGCGGCGCACCCACCCAGCGTGGGAAGAAGCGAACCGGCAGCGAGGTAAGTTAGAACCTACCCCTGATTGAGTAACTATAAACTACAGGGGTCTGTTCTGGAAGATTACCTGGAAATGTTAACATGTTCAAAATCAGTAGAGTAGTTCATATGCAATGGTCCACTACAGATAGATTTATTGTGTGGAGTCATTCATGGCAGAATGTTATTACTGTTTTGTTATATTATTATTCCATGCTCATAATTTTATATACTGCATATAATTTGTGGGAACTCACTTGGTAAAAATATTAAGAATAATTAAATAATAAAATGCATACTTTACTTCAGGTTTATCCTGTACATTTCCTTCTCTGACCTGTTTATAGTATGTTTGTTCACACTGGGTATGCTGCAACCGTTTCCAAGGCCTTCATCCCAGTGATTGAACACAAAGAATAATACAGTTTATATACTGAGTGGAACAAAACATGGAATTTTCCCTGGCGGGGACTGAATAATTTGTTGATATAAATTTACAGTCAAATGAGTTGGAGAATATAAAAAGAATAATTGTTTTGGTAACATTATTTCCAGATTTTTCCAGACTGTTATGTGCCAACACAACAATCAAATTCCACTATTCATCATGGGAAGAAACCACTGAATGAAAGATGGTCATTCAGAGATCTCTTACAAAGGCATATGCCAATGTAACCAAAGTATGTGAAATAGTGTATGAACCATCCTGAAGTGTGTGTTGCTAAACTCCATGGATCTTCTGCTGTGTGTATCACTTATGGTAATACGTAGTACTTCAGCCTCATGATGGATGTTTAACCTTTCAAGAGAATTATATAAAAGTGATATTCTATAATATGACATTAAAAAAATCCAAGAAGGCAGCAAGATTTATAAATGCAGCATACATCAGCATGATTCTGCCAAGTGATATGGATTTTGAATATCTAATGTTGAATATAAACTTTATTTAAGACAGAGTATTTTGGCATTCGGTTAACAAATTTGTCATTCAACTCAGAGCCCTGGAATCAAGGAAAGGAAAGGAAGGTTTCGTATGTGAACCAATAACACTGGGCTGGGGTTATAAACATGGTCTTAATTATTTTTAATCCCCTTTCTCTCTCTCCCTCTCTCTTTTTAAGCTTTGTATCCAAATTATTACTCTTGCCTTGTTTATCTCTGGCAATTTGGCCCTATCAAGTAACTTGAATCAAGTTGTTTATAGTTTATTTCGAGTATGTTGCCAGACTCTTTGTCCATACTTTCCATGGAAAGTACTCACAGAAAATTCAGGGATAATCAGTTCCATGCTGGCCTAAAGAACCATAGGACAGAAGAGGGATTTCTTTGTATACAGTCCATGAAAAGGACTTGCTGAGCATTTAGAGCCAATGCCGTATATGTAGTTCATTCTTGGCCATCTCCGTTTAAAAATCTCAAATTACAATAGTGGTCAAGGCCATGACTTGAGACCTTGAATAACCATTGCCAATCAGGAGAAACAATTCCGAGTTAAGTGAACCAACGTCTCATACAGCATAAAGCAGCTTTGTATAGTCATAATGAAAAAAAAATACCAAGTTTGGAAACTCGAAAAGAATGATACATTGTCAGCAATTTAAACATTCTATTATGTGGCCAAGCAAACTAAAGGAAGTGTTACAAATTAAAGGAAGACACAACATTGCAGTTACAGTAAGAGAACCTGGTCTTCTTTGATGATAATTACCATTATTACTTATCACCAGCTATGTAGGTGTAGAGCAGGGGTGTCAAACTCTATTTCATTGAGGGCCACATCAGGGTCATGTTTGACCTTGGGGGACTGGGTGTGGCCAAGGTGGTGTGGCCATCTCGACGTCACTCATGGCAGGGGCACCTGGGAGGGACTGGGGGATCTACTTTTGCCAGTAGTTTGTTTCGGTAGCAAAGCAAAAACGGAGCTTGGAGGGGCCCGCGCGGCCCCCCTGGGCTCCCTTTTTGACTATGATGGCTTTCTGCAGCCCTCTGCCAGCAAAGAGCTACCATGTGTGGGGGCCCCCCGCTCCATTTTCGACGATGATAGCCTCCTGCAGCCCTCTGCCAGCAAAAAGAGCCACCACATGTGGCCCTCCCAAACTCTGCTTTTGCTGGCAGAGGCAGCGCAGGCCGGTCCTTCGCTGTTTCTACGGTGGCCCTGTGGGCCAGATCTAAGCACCCTGTGGGCCACATTCCGCCCACGGCCTTGAGTTTGACACCCCTGGTGTAGAATGATGGGAGTTAGACTCTCAATATCAACTGGATTGCTAATGATCTCTACTTCTGCTTTATTAATTTCTTCCATTTACTTGCCAACATCTGTCTTGGGCACCTTCTGTTACAGACCATTTTTGTAAAAAAAAAAAAAAGCAGAGAAATGAAATAAAGGGGAAGCATAGATGAAAATACAGACTCCTTTATAAATTTACAACATCTCTTTTTTGTAACACTGCTGTTGTCTGCCTGAGAGACTTCTACTTTGTTATACATTGACATACACTCGACACCTGAAAGGGCTTGCATCCATTTACTCTATAACGATACATCTGGTCCATGGTGTGGGTGGAAGGTAGAACCACCATTATCAATGACTTAACAATGAACATATTCATTTGCAACTACATGGAACACGTGTTTCTTGATAAGGTGGTATAAATAAAATTGTCTTTGATGAAAGAAGAATCAACCATATAGGTGGGAAACATTTCAAAGAGAATCTGGTCCATTGATATAAAAAAAACCCTACCGTATTACTAGAGTGAACACAGACTAATAAAGTGGTGTTCAGCCTCTCTTTAAAATAAATAATAAAGAATAGCCCAGCACCTTTAAGAACAATCTAATCCAGCAGCCCCAAACCTTTGGGCACCAGGGACCAGTTCCGTGGAGAGAGGCTTTTCTGTGGACCAAAGGGGACGTGGTTTCACATGCTGCCTGCATCCCACAGATGGCGCTTTGCTTGTTGGCACAGCCTGGTTTCTGTCATCCATGGACCAGGGGTTGGGACCCCTGATCTAATCCACTAGCAAACCACAATTACTATTGGGTAGTTTAGTTAAATTCCAATCTTTTTTCTTGAAGCTTGAGCACACTGCATCCTGTGAAGTTGTTGGTGTACTCTGAGCTTGGTGTTCAGAGAACTCTCCACATGAAAGGACTTGCCTCCATTTAGAGAACACCAAGGACCCCACAGTCCAATCCTGAGCTACAAAAAATCTCTTCTATCAGTAACACTGCTTTTTGTCCTGTTATTTGGAATAATAAAAAAAAACAATGGTGCTCTATGGGATAGGTTAACCTTCCCTTCCTTATCAGGTGCCTCCTCGGATAAGGTGGAGGATAATTTCCAGAATTTTCAAGAAGAATCGCCATATAGTTGAACACATCTACAGACAGTTGGGAAATACAGTTCTGTGGGATTGTTCTGTGGAACTGAAATGACTAGTGTATCATCGTTACTCCAAATTAATCCCTTCCATTCAGTAGTAAGTTCTAAATCCTGTCCTACTGGTTCCCGCGCACGTGAGCGCGTGCATGCAACGCTTTTGCGCATGTGCAGAAGCGTCCTGGGTGAGTGGGCGGAGCCTCCTGCCGCTGCTACCGGTTCGGCAAACCGGGCCAAACCGGGTTCAACCCATCGCTCCTTCCATTATTTTGCATAGGGTAGAGGGTATTCCCAACCCTCTGACAAGCTTCTTACTCCTATTCCTATTGGATAGGTCATGCTCAGAACTGACGCAGCTGTCTCCAGGCTTGAGTTTTGTGTAAAGCAAAATGTCTTCTCACAGCCAGGACACTTCATTTTTTATTAATGCAGACTAGAATCATGGTAGCATTTTAAAATGCCACTATAAATGATTAAGAGATGTTGTCATTTCAATCAGGTAATTATGAATATACCGAAACATATCCTCTGCATTGCCAAAGACAAAACAAGAACCAAACTGAAACAGAAAGAATAGTGAAGCAGAGGATTCGATAATGCTAACAAAGTCTAAATCATGAGATAGGAACGATTTCTGCATTGACATACTTATTCCCCTTAAAATGAGCAAATGACATAAGGGATGAAAAGAAACAATGCTTCTCCTTGGGCAATGTTCCATATGTGGACAATGCCTGCAACACAACCTCAGTCAAAACTGATAGAACTTTTGTGACCAGATGGTTTAGTGAAAGGTGTTTGGTGGTGATACATCTAACTGTGCTTACATTAGGCCTTGGAAGAGATACCAATTAATCCAACCAGTTACTCAACTGAAAGGGTCCTTTTATTAGCTCTTTAAGAATGGTCCTGGCAAAACAGACCATGCCTCTTAAATACATTCTCCCATCCATTAACTCTAATTGGTCAATAAAGATAAAATTAATTGTTGTGTGCCAGTGAAAAGCCAATATTAAGGGGCTTTACATTAAACACCCATGAGTCCTATGAAAACACAGTTCTTGCCAGATAATTAAAAGGGCAGTGTATGCTATAAATAAATATGTCAGACTGAACAACAGACCATAAACTATTGAATTAGATTTCTAACAACTGCAACAACTAAAAGCAATTGCATTTTTAATGCTATGGGATATAGGCACTGTGTATCATTAAACAGCATAGAAAAGAAGATTCACAGACTCCCTGAGAGTGGTAATGCACCATGCCTCCTCCAATAAATCTGAGCAGTAAGCGGAGGTGATAGCATGTATAGAAGATAATACATTCTTACTAACAAGAAAAAAGGTGATATTTGGAAAGCATATCTGCCTTTCCCAACCTCTCTATGTATGTGGCCCCTGGTCTTTTCAAATTGAGAAGTTCTGCAGGTAGATGTCCCATCCATTTTGCTTTTCAGATTCCAGAAACAGAAGTTATAGGAAAAAAAGGATTATAATCCAAGTGATTTATAGCCAACACAGTTAGCCCCCATCCCCTGCCCAAACCTCTATCAAGAATGTGCAACAGGCTGTTTAATAGTATTGCACATGGCACAGAGGAGTAGAAAAGTGAATGGCCAGAAAAGCATTTTATCAGAAGTGGTAGATAAGTGCCATTGATGTGACACTATCTTTGGCATTATCTCCTGAAAATGTATGTGACCAAAGAAGCTTTGTTACATAAAGGGCTGGTATCTTGGCACTAGTATTTGGTAGGGAAGGCAAGCTGAGGAAGGAGGCTTACCTCAGGATCTTCAATGTAACATCTAAGTATATCGCAAACACCTACTTCAATTCATTCATGCAGCAAGACTTATTTTCTAGTAGCAAAGTCTTAGTTGGGGTTTACTTTTGTTTCCTTTTTTTTTACTTTTGTTTCCTTTTGTTTCCTCTTATTAATGTTGCTTTGGATGTTAGTTAATCCCCACCTAAAGCTCTCTACAAATATTAGTGTAAACTATATCCTATCTTACCAGCATGGTGATTTGCCCATGGGGATGATGAGGGTTATAACCCAACATCTCTTAAAGACACCAGGCTGATTAAGGCTAATTTAGATTGCAATAATGGATTTATGCCATTTCTTTGAATTTGGTTATATCTTCTAACTATTTGCTCCCCCCCCCCAAGTGAGTTATAGAAAGAAAAACTGTTTTCAACAGTTGGTATTTTATGATCACCCACTTTGGGCAGAAAGCAAGATATAAATTAAATTAAACTATTACCAGAGGTACTCTTGTGTGCCAGGTAGAGTTGTATTTTACCCTATTTAATAGCATGGCAGCATCTCTAAATGAATAATGATCCTGTATAGGCAAAGGTAGAGTGTACTACTTTGTGTAGGTTATGATATATTAAGGAGCGCTTTTTAAAATAATCATTTCAAATACCCATGTGCCTATTTTATCAAATTTATGCTAATGTTACTTGCATAATTCACAAACAAGTCTATGCTTGTACTTTTTTCACTACACACCTGATCCATTGGGAGAATGATTAATGACATTTCAGTCAGTTGAAAAATACCACCACAAAACAATTTACTTTTTATTAAATATAGTTTTGATGTGCAATTAAACTTTTCTTTTAACCAAAAGATTGCTGGCAACTTACATTGTGTTTCCACCTACAGTATCTTGAGGGGCATGTTGTATCTCAGTAGCCTTTTCATGATAATGAGATGCCATAGCTTAATTAGAGCTGCTGTATCTGGCTTACAAAAAAAAATCCAGCCCAACCATTAAATAATAGTAAACAAATATCATCCATTGTGTGTGTGTGGATTTTCACAAGTCCAGTTATTGTATTCTTAAGCTTAATGGTAGAGCATTTTTCAAACAATTCCAATAGCAATAGCACTTATTAGACTTATTACCACTTCATAGTGTTATACAGCCTCTCTAAGGAGTTTACAGAGTCAACATATTGTCCCCAACAATCTGGGTCCTCATTTTACCAACTTTGGAAGGATGGAAGGCTGAGTCTACCTTGAGCCAATCAAGATCGAACACCTGGCAGTGGGCAGAGATAGCCTGCAATACTGCATTCTAACCACTGTGACACCACAGCTCCATATTGTACTGTTATCATGTAGGACTACAGAAGGCTTTTGTGTGAAAGCATGCAAAGCTCTTTCCCATGCCTGCACAGATGAGCAATTTGAGTTTGTATGAAGCCCCCTGAATCTTATTTGTAGTCACCAGAGCATCTCTAGAATGGGCAAGATTGACTGCTTCAGCCCATATTTGAGGGATTTAAGAACCCAAAACCTAGGTCTTTCCAAAGTCCAAGGCCTCCATTTCTACCCTTAACATATACCTAAGCCTTCACAAATTCTAAGAAGTCAAAACAATGACCTAAATAATCCAAAGATGTCATGATTCCCCAGCCATATCTCCTGTGGCCCTTAAATATCTGGCCACAAAAAAGGTTGATCACCTGAACAATGTAAACCACCCTGATCTAGGTGGCATCCTGGCTCTCTGGCCAAGACTCAAATCCTGGAAAAGATGGAAGGAAAGAGAAGAAGAGGACAACCAGCAGCAAGGTAGATAGATCTTGCTTTACAAGTCACAGAGGCCTCGGGGCTGCTGTTGGAAAAGCTGAAGGAAACATCAGAAAATCTCTTTTCTAGAACGTGGTCATTAACTCTGAAGACCAACACTCCCTAGCAGATACTGTCTGTGCAAGCCTACATTAGTATATTGATTCTTGAACAACTCCAGGATGTTACAAGATCTGCTTCTATTGAACCCCGGGGGTGGGAAGTTTTTGTTTTCATTTTGATTTTAAGTAGCAAAATAATTTGCTATTTAAGCACAGAAGCATTTTCTTAAAACCACAAGGAACCTTTAAAATGTCAATAGCATTTTTAGTGCTCGGTTAGTGCCACAATTGTTTTTTATTAATGAAATAAAGAAATGATTCATTATTAGATATAAGCAAACTGCAAAGATAACATACTGAAATGCACTGGAATTATATATTCTTTTCTTCTGAGTGATCTTTAGAAGGGTAGTGAATAAAGTAAATAGATGATTGAAGAAACTTGGGACAATAATTCTAAAAGATATATTTATTAGAGATAAATGTAAATGAACAGGACTGGTGAAATCAAACAAAATACATGACAATACTGAATTTTGTATTGTCATGAAAATATAAATTCATTTAGTCAATTGAGATCCCTCCATAAAGGGCATTTTGAGTTTATAATAGATAATAAAACAATAACTGGAAAAAAGCTATAAGATTCAAATCAAATCAAGTATTGCCAAGTAATAATGAGATAGATTTGCAGACAAAAATGGATAATATTAAGCTGTGAAATATCAGTGGCAAACCTAATGAAGATGAGAGTGGAACACTGAAAAGCAGTTTCATGAAATTGTTGTATTATCTCTATAAAACACAAATTGTCTATGATGAAAAAGCACTTATCTGTCCTAATAAAATACAAACTCACATTTTAGGACTTTCAGGGACATATTAACACTGATCTGAAGTGGAGATTGCTATTGTTCCTTCATTTCTTTTGTCAAGATTTTTAATAAAGAGAAGAATGTGAATTTAAGCTGAAGGATACCGGTAATTCAGTTCCATTTATGTCACCCTTTCAGAATGAGAACACTGATTCCTGCTGTTTCATTGTATTGGGTTTATAAAAATTTCATATAACCAGTGATTGGCTTCATGATGCCATATAGGCAATCCAGAACGAGGATGGGAAGAATTGTTCTCATTCTGAATTGGCTTTAGCTTTAGCTTTGGGAAATAAAGTAAAACACACTAGCTATAATATATATCACCAATAAATTCACAGTATTCTAGTTGTGAGAAATCATGGTCCAGAAAAACAATTGGCAATGAAGGATAGATGGAAGGCAGAATGACTTGTGGAACGACTTGCCTTCAGAAGTTGTGGGTGCTCCTGGAGGTTTTTAAGAAGACAATCATTTGGACAATCATTTATTTGAAATGGTAGAGGGTTTCCTGCTTGAGCAGGAAGTTGGACTAGAAGTTGGATTACTAGACCAAGATTCCCTCTAACTGTTATTCTGTTATTCAGAACGGCAGTACTTCTAACTTACAGGTACTTGACTTTATTTGAATAGGTAAAAAGCATAGTAGCAGATACTTGGGGAAATTATTATGTTTAAATACATAGCAGAAATTTGGAATAGGTGACCCAGAGATTTCTAGAAGGAAACTTAATATATATATATGTTACATATATAGACAATATAGTTTGTCGACTATAGAAAAACTGCCTGGATGATCCCAGGAGGGGCTGAAAGGCAAAAGGAAGCTGTGATGTTTCCTTCCATACACCAGGATGACTCAACAGAATAAACATATATAACCCTTTCCTGGTGAAGAGCTGATAGGGAAGAGAACCTTGTGGCCTAGAGGTTAAACTACTGCCTTACAAGCAGACTGCCCAGGTTCAATTCCCACTAAGGGTATGGCTATCTGACGAGAGCAAAATAGCTCGAAATAGATCTATAATAGTCTCCCTTTATTTTCATTTATCAGCAAAAAATGTTACATACACACACACACACACACACATATATATATATATATTTGATGTATGTGAACCACCAAGCCTCTGCTTTGATTGTGATGAAATAAAATACAAATTAAATTGATCAATTTATATATTTCCTCTTATCAAAAACCACTTGAATTTAGAAAACCCCCAAATCTAGTGAAAGGATTAGGGTTTAGTGTTCTCCCTAGAATGGTAGTTTTCTAAGCTCATAGTAACATTTGCCTTCTGTGATAGTAACTGAGAAAAGATCTAAATGTCCTAGTGGACCACCACTTATGTATATGAGCCATCAATGTGCTGCAGCTGCCAAAAAAGCCAATGCAGTCCTAGGATGCATCAGCAGAGGGATAGCATCACAAACACAGGAAGTGATAATACTGTTTTATACTGCATTAGTGAGGCCACTAATACTTGGAATACTGCAGTTCTGGTTAGCGTGACACAAAAAAGATGCTGAAAGTGTGCAGAGAAGATCAATATCGCCGCCCTGAGTCCTTCGGGAGTTGGGCGGCATATAAGAATAACAAAATAAATAAATAAATAAATAAATAAATAAAGATGATAAAGAGTCTGGAGGCTAAATCATATGATGAATGGATGAGCTAGGTATGTCTAGTCCAGGGGTCAGCAACCCGCGGCTCTGGAGCTGCATGTGGCTCTTTCATGCCTTTGCTGCGGCTCCCTGTCGCTCAAAATATGTGTCACAACTGCCAATGTGTGACATCCATCAACGCACAATTTATTAAGCTTTTCGACCCCCGGTGGGCAAACCATGGATAAATCCAAGAAAAGAAAAGTTTCAGAAGTAAACAAAATCTTTAATTCAACAATATATGCTAGCTTTGTGGCTGCTCAGGAAATAGTCAGGCACGGGAAGAGTTTTGTGGCTCCTGGTGTTTTCTTTTCTATGGGAAACAGGTCCAAATGGCTCTCTGAGCATTTAAGGTTGCCGACCCCTGGTCTAGTCTATCAAAGGGAGTGGATGCCATTGCTGTCTTCCAATAGTTGAGGGGCTGTCACAGAGAAGGGGGAGAATCTATTCTCCAAAGCACCAGAGAGCAGGACAAGTAGTAATGGGTGGAAGCTTGTTAAAGAAAGACCCAACCTAGAAGTAAGGAGAATTTTTCTGATAGTGAGAACAATTAATCAATTGAATAGCTTGCTTTCTGGAGTTGTTGGTGCTCCATCACTGGAGTTTTTCAAAAATAGACTGGACAACCATTTGACTGAGAATAGTATAAGTCTCCTACTGTGACAGGGGGTTGGAGAAGAAGATCTTTGAGGTCCCTCCCAGCCATATGAGGAGTCTACATTTTGTGTTCTATGAACAGGGGAAACTGCAGTCATGCCTTTTTAGTAGGATTTTCCTTGTGAAGCTATGACTAATTTGACATCAACAAGGGTATCATATACATGTATCCAGAGAGGGAGAATCCAAGCTATGCAGAAGCAATTTGATTCTCATTCATTCACATTAATTATTGGTTGTAAAAGACTGGCATTAAAAATGTAAACAAATTGGCCTCTTAAACCTCCTTAGCAAACACAGCTCTCACTTTACTTGATGGATACACATATAGTGTGTTCAGTTTCTTAAAGAAAAGCAAAAAGCAAAGTTTGGTTGGAACTTCATTTGTCTCCTGGTGGCTCCATGCTATACAGTTTTCTTGAAGATGTTAGAGATATTAGAGAGAAACTTCTTTGAGTTTCTCAAGTGTACCCTACATCTCTGGGATTTATTAGTAGTCTCTTCTTCGATAGGTAGGCAGGTATGACTCTACTTTTGAAACCTGCCCATCATTAGCTAGCTACCATCACCTACTGGGTGCTAAAAGAAAACTGGAGTTTTCATTTCTAATAGTCCCACACTGTCCATTAAAGAGAAGGTATTGGGCAAATCATTCTGTCCCCTTGCTTTGATTTCTCCAATCCCAGTATTCCAGATTAGCAAGGATATATACTGGTATAACAGCTACATTCCTATGGTGCTTCCAAGTGACCTCTTTTTAACTTTTTTGTCATAACATATTTGTAAATCATGAAATTAAAAATAATACAGCTGTACACCTAGTACTCAGTAGCTGTATGGAGTGATAATGGATGATGATTTGATTCACTGACAGGGGTCTTATATATACCTATTCCCTGTAACACTGAGATGGTTTCAGAGTAGTACATAAAAGGCTAGAAATAGATTCCCAAAATCAAAACCTTTTTGCTATTAGTCTACAACACAAATGACAAACTCTTTTACAGGTTTTGTTGGACCCAAAGGCCTGCTTTTTTGTATAACCGATAGCTTTTCATTGAGTGAACAACGGCATTGTCATACTATTGACATCTCTAATGTTCCATTACCAAATCATTATTTTAATTATTAATACTACATAGCCAAATTTGGGAGAAAAGAAGTAACTATCTCTCAGAGTGTAATGTACTGATTACTAATCCCCATATCAGTAATTGTAAAGAAAGATTATATCTAGCATGCTTTCATTATTGGGTTCTTGCCCTATAAATTTGATTGAATCTAATTAAGTATATTCACCAACACCCAATACACAGACCACAGTCTTCTGAATATAAAGAAATTAAGTCCATGGTCTAATATAAGAATTTCCTGCAAATGTAGCACTTCTGGGCTGCAGAGGATTCTAAACAATATTATAGTGTGGCAGAGTTTTAAATCTGTTTATCAGAATTATTGAACTGTTATTTGAAACACTCCTAGCGGAAGTTTCACCCTGCTAAGGTGCTTTAGTGGAGGAAGGAGGCAATTGCCATCAGATTCAAATACCCCACACCCCAATAAACACATGGGGTAATAGATTCAAACTAAATGCAAAGCGCTCCAAACTCGACTGCAGAAAATACGACTTCAGCAACAGAGTGATCAATGCCTGGAATGCACTACCTGACTCTGTGGTTTCTTCCCCAAACCCCAAAAACTTTAACCTTAGACTGACTACAGTCGACCTCTCCTCGTTTCTAAGAGGTCTGTAAGGGGCGTGCATAAGCGCACCAGTGTGCCTACCATCCCTGTCCTACTGTCCAATTGTCCTCTTTTATCGTTACTTTTTACTTATGTTTATACAAATTACTACTATACTATACCAGTCTTACTCTGAATAGTTTTTCTGTAAATGAAATTAAGATGCAGTTCCAAGGTAAAAGATAGTGAACTGACACTACTAAAGTTCTGTATTAGATTCAGTATTTCTATCTTCTCCCTCCAAATTATTAGAAAAACCACATATTCTAGAACCATGATGGCGAACCTATGGCACGCGTGCCACAAGTGGCATGCAGAGCCATCTCTCTGGGCACGCGGAACCATCGCCCATTGCTCTTCTGGGTTCCGGCGCACCGGCTAGCTGGTCTTCATGCACGCGGGAGCACCAGAAACTGAAAGAACAGTCACCTGATGCGCATACGCTCACCGGGAAGATGATCTTCCTGTTTCTGGTGTGCGCATGCGTGCTGGCCACTTGGCCTGGTATCTGGTGCGCATGCGTGCGAAGAACATCTCATGTTGCCCAAAGACGCGGAGACAGGATCCCGGCTGTAGCTTCCTAAGGGAGCAGAACTGTCAGCCAGGACTGGCCGGCTGGGGCTTCCCTCCCTCGCTGCCTGAACGGGCTTCTTGCACAGCCCCAGCCCTCCAGCCCACAGCGACATGCGTCCGCAGTCCAGAGCGCCTGGCCAACTTGGGCACCCCAGAACAGAAGCAGCGCTGCTTCTTCTCGGTGGCGGGCGAGGGCGGCAGTTCTCCTCCAGAATCCCGGCTGCAAGCGGCAGAGTGAGAATCCAAAACAGGGTGTGGGGACGTATGCGCAGTGGATGCACGCATGCACAGTGTGGGGCGCATGTGTGGTGTGGGGCACATGCACGCATGGGGGTGCATGCGGGTGTGGGGCATGCGCATGCACAGGGGCTGCACATTGCATTATGGGTGCTGGCACGCAGGAGTGCTGTCGTGCGCACGTGTGCGTACTTTTGGCACACGGCGACAAAAAGGTTCGCCGTCACTGTTCTAGAACACAGAGCTTCTAACAGATTTTGAAATTCATTCATTTTTCCCAGACATTGATTATGAAAACTTTTATACAAACCATGAAATTTGAACAATAGCAGTAGCACTTAGACTTATATACCGCTTCATAGTGTTTTACAGCCCTCTCTAAACGGTTTACAGAGTTCAGCATATTGCCCCCAACAATCTGGGTCCTCATTTTACCCACCTCAGAAGGATGGAAGGCTGAGTCAACCTTGAGCCGGTGAGATTTGAACATCTGAACTGCAGCTAGCAGTCAGCTGAAGTAGCCTGCAGTGCTGCACTCTAACCACTGCGCCACCTCGGCTCTAACAGGCTGTACCATAATGGCTGTACCAAGAGGAAGTCTAAACTATAGACTCAATCTTACACTTCCAGAAACCAAAAGTGACTATAACTCTTAGAGGAACAGATAAGCACATGAGCAAAGAAACAGGAAGGGTAGAATGCAGTTCTAGTTTTTCCAGTTTAGAGGAATTTTCCAGTTTAGAGGAAAATTCTGCTCTGGAGCTTCCACTCATTCTACAGGTAATCCTTGATTTACGACCATAATTGAGTATTTCAACATTTTCATTGCTAAGCAAGGTAGTTGTTAAGTTAAGCTTAAATGGTTAAGTTTTGGCACATTTTATGACTTTCGTTGCCACAGTTGTTAAGCGAATAACTGCTGTTGTCAAGTTAGTAACATGGTTGTTAAGTGAATCTGGCTTCCCCATTGACTTTGCTTGTCAGAAGGTCACAAAATGTGATTACGTGATCCGGAATACTGGAACAATAATAAATATGAACCAGATGCCAAGCATTCAAATTTTGATCACGTGACCATGGGGATGGTGCAACGGTTGTAAATGTGAAAAATGGCCATAAGTTGCTTTTTTTCAGTGCCATTGTTAGCTTCAAACGGTCACTAAATGAATGGCTATAAGTCCAGGACTACCTGTATTGGATTATACACAGAAGAGTTCAAAGCTACATCCACAGTGTAGAAGCATTATTCAAAATGAAAATGAGCAGGTTTCAAGTCCAAATCTTTACAGAAGATTCATAAAATTTAACTTGATTTACTATTGGTTCACAGATATGAAAATCTAGCAATTCTCTGATAAGTAATGGAAGTAGGGAACATTTAAACTACATATATAAAATACCAGGTTTTCTTTTTCCTTTTTTTTTAAAGTCATGCCCTATTCTAAATACTTTATAGAAAGCATTTCCTGAAAAAAGTGAGATAAGCCAAGTAAGTTTGAGAATAAGCCTTTAGCTCCCAATCCACAGGAAGTCTAGTTTCTGTGGTCAAGGCTAACAGGCCTTATATAAATATGTGCTACAATACCTTTCTGTTTCCTGGTTGGTGGTTTGCTGTTTATTGTTTTCAAAGGCTGCAAAGCTGCTCATATCCACATAGCCGTCATTCTCATTTGCAGCAGATAAGGCCCTGCTAGGATCTTCAAAAAATTCAGTAAAGGTTCCTGCCCTAGTGGGCCTTCGTGGAGGTATTTGTATATTTTCATAATCAGAATTCATGGCTGGGATATTCTCATAGTCAGAAGTATCAGCATTGGGAAATGAAATAGACCGGGGCTTTGTTAAAGGCAGAGGCATAAAAGGTGGTCTCGAACGATCTTCAAATGACTCTACCCTTGACACACTTCTGCTAAACATTTTGGGTGTTCCTTTCCTCTTGCCATCCTTATAGAAAAGAACAGTCGGAGACTCAGAAGCCCTCAGTTTGGCTGTCCGTGATAACAGCTGAGGTGAACTACTCAAACTTCTTCTGTCCAGTTCCATCACCCTGGAAGGTCCGTGATAACTAGATTCAGAGGAAGATCTTGAAGAAGAAACATGAACATCTACGTGGACTTTGTTTTCTGCCTTCTTCTTGAATTTCAAAGTGAGAAATTTTTTAAACGAGGACTTCTTTTTCTTGCAATACTTATCAGGAGATTCGCTGTCTATTAAGAGTGATGGGGAGCTTTTTGTGATGGGCTTCTTAGTGATACAGGCTAGTTCAAAGGGAGGTGGAATATCAACAACAGAGGACGGAGTGGAAACCCCACTGGATGCAAGGTGATTCCTCTGGGAAAAGCTACCTGAGGAACCAATTACGTATGGCAAAGACAGCTCATCTGTCCTGTTTAATCTGTTATAATCTAATATAGAGTTATCAGTTTCTCGATACAGAGAGACTGGGATGTCTCTGCCTTCCACTGAATAAGATCGAGGGTACAAAATGAAGCGCCTTGGCTTTGCAGGCAGCGTTCTAGCCAGTTCTATAGGTTTTCCTTCTGCCCAACAGAAACTGTGTCTTACATTTTCGGTAATAATGGTGTTTGTGCTCAAGGTCTGCAATTCAGTGTCTGTCCCTGTTTCTTCTGGAACTGTTTCTGGCACATAACCAGGTACTTTCCCAGAGTGGGACCTTGTTCTAGTAACAATGTTTTTCCGATCTATGGAAAGCAAGTGGTTTTCATTTCCTGGGTTCTCTCCCTCCCTGAAATCACTTGAGCTGTTTTGGATATCAGCCTCCTGCGTTTCTCTTCCAGCATAAAGAATTTCATTTGCTGTAGGCAAACTGTCTCCAAGGACATATGGGTCATCTAGGGAATCACTGGCTACTTCTCCATTGTTATCAGGCACAACCGACACTTCGGAGACCGCTGTGGCTTCCTCAATCGCACATTCATTGGCTGAATTTGTTTCCAGTTTAGGCAATTCTCCAATAGAAAGCCCAGAATTTTCAGTTGATGTTTCTCTGGTTAGATTTGGGCCAGTTTCCTCTTTATTGCTATGATCGTCCTCGAGTATTTGGTGATCCAAATGTGTATCTTCCAAAGTACATTCACTCGCACTGTGATCTCCAAGTAAAACATCCAATTTAGATTCTTTTCTAAGCTGCGAGTCAGACTTGTGCCCATTAGTATCTTCAGAACTGAGGGATGGGTTATTATCAGGCATTTCAGTCTCTTTTCCTGACAAATCTTCACCCAGATCTTCATCTGAAGAATCCTGAGCATCCTCACTGCCCTCATTTCCAAAGGGAATGATCTGGCAGCTATCATCCATCGTCTCTGTGTCTATCGTTTCATTTTGTTCTCCAGAACCTTCCCCTGATTCACATTCAGTCTCTGTTATTTCTACCACATTCTTCATTTCAGCAGTTTGGCAAACGTTGTCAAGATCTTCTCCCTCAGCATTTAGGTCTATTTCATCTTCCTTTTCATCCATTTCATTTGTGGCCCCGCTAAAAGTCTCTTCAATATGAAGCTCAGACCTACTTGGTTCTAACCCCGTGTCCACTTCAGAATCATTAGCAATGTGAGCATCAGTATTTATATCAGCATCTTCTATAAATTCTCTTTCTCTAGACCAGGCTGAATCATTATCGCTGTGATTCGCTGGGCCCAATTCTAGATCAGTATTTAATTGTTCCTCTTCTAAAAACTGTATTGCATCTAAACCTTTGCAAATTAGAGGCAGACCTTCCCCTGCTGATATTGGCTCCTCTAAATGCCTTAAAATGATATCCTCATATATAGTTTCTTTCAAAGATTCTCCATTCAATATTTTGCCGTCCATGTTATACTCATTGTTGTCATTTACCAAATCCAGTTTGCTTAGAGTTTCATCTGCACAGTTCATTTGGGTCTCACTGGGAGGATCTTCACTGTCCACTTTTTCATATTCATCTCTTGTAGCATCTTCTTTTTCCCTTTCAAATTCAGGGCAGTCAAGTGCTGGGATTTCAGCTGATTCCACAGAGTTGTCTCCCACCGATTCAGTATCCTTGTTCTTCATTACATTTATCGGGCCATCGCATACGTCATTGCTATCGGTACAATTTCCATCTTCCTCACCTACTGGTTCAAGGGTGTGCAAAATCTCATTCTCGGCTGGCTCCTGCTCAAAGTCACTGTATATTTTATCCGTCAGTTCAACATCAGGAATTACAATGTATTCATTGCCGTCTTCCGATTCTGGACACTCCGTGTTGTTGCACTGGTTTTCTTCATACAGTTCTGCTTCCAGTTTTCCATTGGGATATTTGTTAAAGGTATTATTAGCATAAACGCTGGATCTCTGTAAAATTGCGGGATCGTTGTCAGCAGAGATTTTTGGCTTGGGAGCAATGGGTGGTTTTGGACCCCTAGACATAGAGTTTGAATTATGAAGTGTGCCAGCCCTTGATAGCGATGGAGAAAATTTAGAAGCAGCTATGGAAGCCAGATGACTGAAGATCTTTGGTTTGGGAGCCAGTGGTGGTTTTGTAAGATCTGGAACAGAAAGAAAAAAACACACCAGGAAATGTTATATTAACAAGCTTCTACATTACTAAGAAACATTTAGTTGTTAATATACTCCTTTGTAGATATACAAAGTAGAGGAAATGATAGCTTTAGTGTATTTGCTGGGCTGGTGGGAAACAGGAACAAGAAACTGCCCAATTCAGCCTGCATAGCCTCAAGCAAGCTCCTTCTCAAAGTCTGCTTTCCTTCCAACATCAGCAGCCAGAGCTTGGCTGCCCTACTTCTTAGATTCAGAGAAGACCAGAAAAGGGAGCAGGACTTTGAATATAACCTCTTGCTCAGTGCAAAAATCCAAGTGAAACCATTCCTGTTGGGTGGCTGGGCATCCTGCTTGTCCACATCCAGCAAATAAAAAAAAGCTCACATAACTTCCCTTTGTAACAGGTTCATCTGATAAACTACCCTGTGAAGATGCTTAACTTGGGGTTGTTTGGGAGAGAAAAATAGAGGGAGGGAGGGAAGGAAGGAAGGAAAAGGAAAGGAAAGAGAAAGAAAAGGAAGTAAAAAGAGGGAAGGAAGGGAAGGAAAGTAGGAAGGAAAAAGAGGGGAGAAGGGAGGAAGAGAAAGAGAAGGAAGGAAGGAAGGAAGGAAGGAAGGAAGGAAGGAAGGAAGGAAGGAAGGAAGGAAGGAAGGAAAGGGAAGGGAAGGAAGGCAGGCAAAGGCAGCAGAAACTCTGGCAGGCAACTCTTCCTGATCTCCCCCCCCCCATCACTGCCCTCTTTCTGGACCGACTTTCCGGCCGCGGCGCCTCTTGGCCGAAGGAGCGGAAAAGCAGCTGTGATTTCCACACAAGGTCTCCCTCCTCCTCCTCCTCCTGCCCCCCCCAAACACAACCCCCACAACCCACCCCCCATAAAGCCCCCCCAGCCCCTGCCCCCCCCCCATCTGATGCCCGTGGGCCACGGGGTGGAGAAGCCTGGCTGAACTTGGCAAAGCCTTCCGGCCGCCCAGCCCCCCTCGGCAACTACACAGCTAGCCGGGCGGGCGGAGGAGGCAGCGGTGGGACGGGCTGGCTGGCCTTTGGGGGCCCCTCTGGGGCAATGGGTGGGGGGGTCGGCTGGGGACCCCGGCCAGGCAAGGACTCGGCTAGATGGCTGCCACCGAGCTGTCCGTCCGGGGGCAGCACAAGATGGAGGCCCCCCTGCCCCCTCTGACATCACCGCTCCAGCAGCCTCCCCAACACACCCACACGCCCGTGCGCGCCCACCATGCCAGGAATGAAACAACTTTGGTGCCCCTTGAATTGGGACCCCACTTCTCAGTCTCTCAAGGAGACCTGGCGTGAGCCGCTCAAGCCATATGTGGCCAATCTTGCGGCCTGCCCAGCCCCCACCCCACTCTGCCCCACCTGACCTGTCACCCCCAAACTGCTTCCCACCACGAGATGGGCGTCTTACTGGTTTAACAGCTCCATGTGTCTGTCGGCTGGTCTCTAGGGAAAAAAGCTTGCAAAATACAGAAACTCTTCTCGCTGCAAGTTGTTAATTGCTTACCCTTGCGAGAAGAGTTTCTGTATTTTGCAAGCTTTTTTTCCCTAAAGAGACCAGCCGACAGACACACGGAGCTGTTAAAGTCCAGTAAGATGCCAGTCTCGCGGCCCGCCCAGCCCCCGCCGGGAAAAGATTGGCGGGAAAAGTGGCGAGCGGGTGATTGGGTGGACATCGGCAGCGGTGCAGGGACAGGACCGCCGAACCACCTGCCTCCCCCCCGGCCCCTCTTAGTGCCCCCTGCCGCCCACCTTGCCTCTTAGCGCCCCCCTAAGGCATCCCACCATCCCCCAGGGGGCGGTACCACCCACTTTGGGAACCACTGGTCTAGAGCACGGGTGTCAAACTCAAGGTTTGCGGGCCCCATTTTTGGCCTGGATGGCCTCCTGCAGCATTTTGCCAGCCCAAAATGCGGCATGGGGGGTGTCGTGCATGGTCTCCGCATGCCTGTTTTGCCCGGAAAAGTGCTACAGGAGGCGTCTGTCCCGTCTCCTCCCCACCGGCAGGCCCACAGAGGAGAACTACAATGCTGATCCGGCCCTCGAAGAAATCCAGTTTGACACCCTGGTCTAGAGGTTAAGGCTCCAGGCTAGAAACTGGGAGATGGTGAATTCTAGTCCTATCTGAGGCAAAAAGCCTGCTGGGTGACCTTGGGCCAATCACTTTGTCTCAGCTCTAGGCAGCAACAAAGCTTCTGAAAACTTGCCAAGAAAACTATAAGGACCAGTTCAGAGAGTCTCCAAGAGTCAAAACTGAATTGAAAGCGCAAAAATAAATGCATAAATAAAAATTAGAGTGTACAGAGCACAAGGAAGGCCCATGAAATTGCAATCATAAGAGATTTCTCTAATTTATTAGCATTTTATTTTCTGCTAACAAATGAAGTCTTCCGTAGATAGAACTAAAAAGGAGGTCACTTCATCTAAACCTCTGTTCAAAATAAAATCTATAATAATAGATGCATTTACAACATCCTTGTGAGATGGCCATCCAGTGACTGCTGAAAATATCTCCACTAAAGAAGAGACCTTTATTTCTTGTAGCAGGCACTGTTGAATAATGCTAACATTTACAAATTATCTCCTAATGTTAGTCAGTCTGTGCTCTCCTGAAATTTTCATCCTTGGGGTCCAGACCTCTGGAGCAACAGGAACATATTTACTCCCTCAACCTATAGACTTCAGACATTTGAAGATAGTAACCAGATCATCAGTTGATCAGTAGCAAACATGTCCAAAAATATTCTACTGGACTGCTGCTCATTGCCAATTAAACAGAAGTCCAGTTCGAACCAGTATCACGTCTTACTCTGACAGTGAGTTTGAATCATGTCATCTCCCACAAAATGAATAGGACTTCAAAGTACTCAACTCTGATTAAATCAAATTCTTTATGCTAATTAGAAAGTATCCTGCTTGTAATTAAGGTGGAGGACTATAACTGGTATCAGCATAAATTCACCATATAATTTCTTCAGTTGTTTTGCTTGTTCTTAACAACAAGAGTATAAAGGGCATGTCTTTTTGGCAAGCAGCTTTATTTTGTTTTAACACCACTGTAAATGCCCACAAAGGCTTTAAGATTGATGGCCTTGGCAGCTTTGGGTTCTGTTTATTTACAGAAAAAGAATAGTAGCTTTCTTCACCACACCCCAGCTCAGGATATCACAATGAGCCTTGTTGCTGTCTGCCAGTATGAGATATTCAACAGAATTACCACTGTCTTCGACTCTTGTTTATTATCTCAAAATAGAAATCAGTGTAAGATTCCCTTGCATTATTCCAGAGGTCCCCAAACTTGGCAACTTTAAGACTTGTGGACTTCAACTCCCAGAATTCTCCAGCCAGCTGGCTGGAGAATTCTGGGAGTTGAAGTCCACAAGTCTTAAAGTTGCCAAGTTTGGGGACCCCTGCATTATTCTAAAGCCACATTGTTTTTAAATCCAGTCTATCCCAGCTTTTGATTATTTGATCATGATTTATTTGATCACATTTCATTACTTCTCTTATCAAAAGACATTCATTAAATGCCCATATATTCTCTTGTTCTAATGGAACAATGGAATTTTATGTTTTAAACCAATCGTTCCTCAGCTTGATGGTGTTCAGCTGTATCAAATAACAAAATTCCATCATCCATTCCCATGCTTGCTGGAAATTCTGAGGACTGCAGTCCCAGCAACTCTGGATGTTGTTCTACAATGTTTCCCCCAAAATAAGACCCTGTCTTATATTTTTTTGAACCCTGAAATAAGCGCTTGGCCTTATTGCCATGCACTCAAAAGCCGATTGGGCTTATTATCAGGGGGCGTCTTATTTGGAGGGAAACAGGGTAGTAAGGTTGGTCTTGAATAACTGTGATCTCCATATACAGTCTTGTTACTGCTCTTTTGATTATAAATTTATTGTATTTTAGTATTAAAAAAATCCAAAAAGTACAAGAATAGAAAACACGAAACAATTCAGCTTAGTTTTTAAATAAATTATTAAACTTGGCTATAGGGAATTCAGTGGTCCTCTTGCTACATCCACAAAGAACCAGCTCATAAATAGAGAGAAAAATATATATTTAACCCAAGACTGGCAATCTGGAGTATCTCTTCTCCATGACACTGGTAAGAAATGTGCTATGCTGCCTGCCATTTTCAGGGGTGTGAACCACATGGTGCAAAACAAAGAAATTTCTGGGGATCTCTGTCCCCCCAGGTCAGGGGCGGGTTGCTCTCGAAGTTGCTACCGGTGCACTGCGTGCGCATCTCCATGTTTTGTGTGCGTCCCTTGCGCAATTTTGCTTTTGCACATGTGCTGAAGCAAAATCTCGTGAGGGGATGCGTGCATGCACGCAATTTCGGTGATTTATTTGCTTCCATGCATGCGTGCGTCCCCTCGCGAGATTTTGCTTCCGCGCATGTGCAGAAAGCAAAAAAAAAGCCCAAAAATTCTGAAAAAAAGATGGCGATGCACGACAGACCAGTGAAGACGACGGATCGGTGTCGCACGCAAATTACGTAATTGGCCGGCCGCTACCGGTGCGGTAGAGTGGATCGCACCGGTAGGAACCCACCACTGCCTCAGGTTTCATGCTGGCGAGTTCATGCTGCCATCCTCCCTCTCTGCTGTGAGGTGTTCATTGCTGTGTTTTGTTACTGAATGAGGTTCCTTTACTTGTTTCCTCAATTGGAAGTAGGTAAGGTTTCTCTCTACATGCATAAAAACACTGGAGATTTTCCTAGGAAGAATTTCAATCATACTTGACAGAAATATTTGCACAATTGGCCCATTTCTATTTTACAATTGAAAGTGACCTGTGCAAGAGGTATTTTTAAGATATTAAAAGAAATCTTATAAAAAGGTTTGTTTATTTCAGGAACTGGGCCACTGAACTGCCAGGGGGAGGAGGGGGAAGCTAGGAGGCGATAACAACACTCTACGCCTAAGGAAAACTATCCAGCATCACTTTTTTATAGGTCTCCTCCCCTTATTGTTTGAAGCTTCCTTGTCAGGCTTTGCTTCTTCCTCTGCTTGTCCACTTTCCTCTGGATGAGAGTTGGTTCCTGCAGGGCTGAGTCCCTTTCAAGAATCTCATTTAGTTCAAATTTTCAAAGGATCTCTAAGATAGGAGAGCAGTTTTCTTTTGTGATGAAAGTGGTCAAGACACCGTTGGCTTTTAATTTCCTGTGTAGTAGTAAATATTTGTTAGTTACTTTTCTTCCGATGTCCCTTTGACACATAGGAAGTTTTTCATGGTTTGCTAACAGAGTGGGAAACTAGACTGCACCATGCTAGGATGCCCACAAAGAACACCATGTTTTCAGCTCTTAGAGCAAAACTGTGTCCTATTTGATCATAAACTACTTTTAGCCTCTGAGAAGCAATATGTAAATATTTTTGATAAATAATCATCATTGTCTCTGAATCAACCAATGGAAAAGCTTGCCTTCGGAAGTTGTGGGAGCTTCATCACTGGAGGCTTTCAAGAAGAGATTGGACTGCCATTTGTCAGAAATGGTGTAGGTTCTCCTGCTTGGGTGGGGGTGGGGGTTGGACTAGATAACCTACAAGGTCCCTTCCAACTCTGTTAATCTGTATAGTCTGTAAACCTGGAAGATGCTGACTACTCTTTGTGCAGTACAGCTCAACTTCTACTTTCAATTCTCCTCTCATGAGGCAGAATTTTTTTTGCAATCATTCATTCTCCGAAGGAAATATTCTAAATGAATTGGACAACCTTTATACCTCCAATTAGTACAGTGAAACTGAGATGTTTGGGAAAAAGTGATAGATAGATAGATAGATAGATAGATAGATAGATGGATGGATGGATGGATGGATGGATGGATGGATGGATGGATGGATGGATGGATGGATGGATGGATGGATAGACGGTAGATAGATAGATAGATAGATAGATAGATAGATAGATAGATAGATAGATAGATAGATAGATAGATAGATAGATGACAGACGATGGAAGGATGGATGGATGGATGGATGGATGGATGGATGGATGGATGGATGGATGGATGGAAGGATCGATATGTTATGATATACTGTATGATATGTCATAGACAGATATGATAGACATATAGAATTACACACATACAAACCCACTCACATAGACAAGATCTTAGTTATTTTATACCTAACCAGCTGAGCATTCACCATTTGTAGTTCAGATAATATCACTCAGTTTTCGACTATTATTGTACTGCAGTAGCAGTTTGAATCCTCATGATCTTCACGATAATAACTTCCATTATCTTGCTGACCATAACTCAATCATGCAACTTATAATATCTTAATGCAAATTATACTGTCTTTCTAGGTCCAAGCCCTGCATTCATGAAGCAGTGTCACATTCTAATCAATATATTATCTCTTCTGAAATGTCCCTTGCTCTCTGGCATTTGTGAGGATTGAATTGCCGTTATCTTTTTAAAAACACATTTCTGCTTCTCCTCC
Organism: Diadophis punctatus similis; assembly: GCA_023053685.1. Lineage (NCBI taxonomy): Eukaryota > Metazoa > Chordata > Lepidosauria > Squamata > Dipsadidae > Diadophis > Diadophis punctatus. Next base: position 209,622,107 of record JALIGW010000002.1, on the reverse strand, counting down.
AAACAGTAACATTTTATTTGTACAAATCCATAGATAGCATTTTGCATTTTGCCAAACTATGATGGAAGAATCATATACAATAAAAATTCCCAATAGTTCTGGGAATGTGTTAACTTTTTATGGGAGACAGAAAGTAGAAAGACAGCAGAGGGAGAGTGGAAAAGAGTGGAACAGCTCAGTCACATTGGCAATCACTGTTTCTACAAATCAATAGCCTTTGCTTGGCAGACAATTTAAATTGAATCAAGTGGTCCTCAATTGAAAGCAAAACCGATAGCGCATCTTCCTATGTCCTTGTCTTTGCGACCTACAAGGAAAATCCAGTATGCATAGAAAGTTATTTATCAGACAAAGATGTTGTCCACAAACATATTCTGTCCATACTTAAGATTCAGCTGATGGAATTCTATATCTTAAGATCACAGGTATGCTTGAAATGAGCTATCAATATCAAAGGATGAGCATATAAATTTCAACTTTGAAATTTAATTGGATAAAAACTTTACTCTTCCAAACTGTTTATACAGTATCGGCCTTCTCCAGCTGTGAAGTATTATCAGCTTCTGCCAAACCTATTATTTCTATTGGATAGGAGTGATGATGATAGCAACTGGTTTAAGAATATTAGTTTGCATGTTGTTAGAAAAAGAAACAGCCTGTCAATTCTCAAAACACTTTAGCTGAAGCCACGTTCCTTTTACTTCATTTCTTAGTTGCCATACATATGGGGGGAGGGTGAGATAATTTCCTCCCAGGTGCCAGACATAACAGCGATAAAGCCCTTGGGAATCAAGGTCATCTCAACAAGAGCTCCTAATGGCCAGAGAAGTAGCTGAGCAGCCTGCTATCCACTTGATTGGTTAACGTGACCAGTGACACTAGGGGGCTGGGTGATATTTATTCTTTTTTATTATAACAAAAAATAACAAGAAATATTTAGAGTTGGTTTCACATTTGAACGTGCTGATATGCTGTACCCAATAAAATGGATCTTTGAGAAAAGCCACAGCCTCAGAGTCCTGAATTGATTGGGCCATTACTCGTAACTATGACACAGTCTCTTGAATTAGAGCATCCAGTTCTAAATAAAGTAATATATGTATAGGTTCCAATTCATACAAAAACTAGCATTGGGATTGACTCCAGCCAAGGTTCGCACACTTGGAAGATCAGGAACATTTTGGTCTTCTTCCTCCTCCTTTTTCTACAAGAGCAATAGAAGAGGGATTATAGCAACCTCCTCCATTGGTCTGATATTGCTCGTAGTGGCACAGACATAGATCTACTTGGAGAACACAACGTCTCTAAAACTGCTCCCCTCTGACCTCAAAAAAACTAGAATCAGCATTGCTGTTCCCTTTTAACAGGAGGTTCTCACTGGTTTATCCAACAAAAATTGTTTCATGTCGTTAGTAATTACAGTTTCAGTAAAACTGAAACAATCAATGCAAATTCTAATAATAATCAACCAATTAACCTTCATTAATTTTAACTCATTTCCAGATTACTGCACTGAAGTGAAATCTACAATTCTGCCCTTTGGGCTTTCTTAACCACTCAATAAACCAATGTTTAATAGGATTGTACAGATAAGCCACATCCGCATTTTTCAGCATTCAGATAAATCTGGAGCATATGCTTGATGGCCTGACTTTATATATGTAACAGGGATCATTAAAATCAAGGGTTGAGTGATTTACAAGGACATAATTCCAGCCAAGGAATTGCTGGAATTATGCTAAGGTTGTAAACCATCTGAGTTGTCATCCACATTATCTCAGAATGCAACAGTAAATAAATCCAAGATGTCATTGATTTTGCATCCCTCAGGGAAAGGGGGAGTGTTATGTCATTAGATTTTGACTAAAACAGATTTTTTTTAAAAAAATAATAAGCTTCCTTCTCATGAGAAACATCAAAGAAATCTTCAAGAGAAGCCCACAATGTTGTACGCCGGCCTGAGTCCCTCGGGAGTAGGGCGGCATAGAAGAACCAAATAATAAATAAATAATAAATAATAAATATTATTATTACAATAATATTTATGGGATTTCTTGGGTGGAGGCAGAGATGGGTTCCTGCTGGTTCAGACCGGTTCTATAGAACCGATAGTGGGAATTTTCCCCTGCTTGCCGAACCAGCAGCGATGGCCAGCTGGACACCCCCCCTGAACTGGCTCTCTCAGCGGCACCATAGGCGCCGCCATCTTGTTTTTCGCTTCTGCGCATGCGCAGAAGCTTGGTTTTTAGTATGCAAGCGCGCACCTGCGTGACACATGAGGAAGTGAAGCGGCAGCGAGGTAAGCCAGAACCCACCCCTGGGTGGAGGGACAGACTGGTTATATAGGGAAAATGGTTTTTAAGTCCATGAAGAAAGAAGAATGTGTAATCAAAAGAAACAGAGAATACTGACTAGCCCTGGCCTTCTTTGTATATGATACTTGGGTAAAGCTAAGTTGATCAGCATAAGATATAGACTTTTATTTTTCTTTTCTTCTAGTACCATCAGTTTTGAAACCTGATTTAGATTAACTTTGGGATTTGTTGGCATGGTGCATGTGCATTTTAGTTGTTTTTAGTTTAAGATATATAGGCATTACCCACACCCAACTGATGCCTGGTAGGTGCTCATCTTTGAAGCTGCTTTCTTCCCAAAGAGGACAGACAGGCAAACAACTTGCTGTTAGAGGATAGTTTTGTATTGTTCGTTTTATTGACTGTATTTTTATTGGTCAATGACCAAAATAAATTTTCTGTCAGTCTGCTGTCTGAGAGGTCCTTGGTGCTCTCTGAGCTTGCTTGTTTTCTTGCAGCTGTTTCATTACCTTAACTAGGTAACATCATCAGTGCTAATAAGGAGTGCTGTTTGCTGTCAGTTTATATTCAGAATATAAACTGAAACAATGGCAATAGCAATAGCACTTAGACTTATATGCCGCTTCACAGTGCTTTCACAGCCCTCTGTAAGCGGTTTTACAGAGTCAGCATATTGCCTCCAACAATCTGGGTCCTCATTTTACCCACCTCGGAAGGATGGAAGGCTGAGTCAACCTTGAGCCTGGTGAGATTCGATCTGCCAAATTGCAGGCAGCCAGCAGTTAGCAGAAGTACCCTACAGTACTGCATTCTAACCACTGCGCCACCACGGCTCAGTAAACAGCCCAACCAAAGAATTTCTAAGACCGCCCCAACTCACACAGACAGGCAAGACACCGAAATATAAACTGACAGCAAACAGCACTCCTTACTAGCACTGATGATGTTACCTAGTAAGGGTAATGAAACAACTGCCAAGAAAACAAGCAAGCTCAGAGAGCACCAAGGACCCCTCATTTCAACCCCGAGCTACAAATATTCTCCTTTATTAGTCTGCTGTCTGGTCCCAAAGAGGAGGAAGAGACCTCATTTGTACCTTATTCTACATTTTCTGGGTACCCAAAAATATAATATTAGCTAAGCCTCTTCCTCCCAAACAGTCAGAGCTTGATATTCAATTGAATTGGTGTTGAATTGAATTGATACAAGAGCTTTCCCATCCTCAATATATGACACTTTTGGTCAGAGGCAATATTCTTGGAGAGAAGGCATTCAACCTTCAGTAGAGGAGACTACAGATCTGCCAAAATTGCTTGAGAGAGTAATCATTTAATTGCATACTATTTATTTCTAGATTTATCTGTCACCCTCTAGGTAATAGCTCTCAATCCAATAGCTCTCAATCCAATGTACTAATAAAGCACAAATAAAACCCGTGTAAATCAAAAGTAGTACAACAAAAAAAACCAATTACAAGAATCAATTAAAACAGCAATTATAAACAACAGAGGTTAATATAAGCATCTAAAAATGTCATGGAGCTAAAACTACTTAAAATGCATCTCAGGGAACTTCCTTGAATAGAGTGAGACCACCACCACCCCCGGTCTAGCTACCCCAGTACTGTTGGCAAGGACTGGCAGTGGCTCATCAAGGTTTCAAACAGCCCTTTATATTTAATCTGGTGTTTATTTCTATAGGCTTGCTTCGAATTGCTGGGGGCTGAACCTCAGACCTTCTGCATGCAAAGAAACACTCTTGACACTCAGAGGTGGGTTCCTCCCGGTTCAGACCGGTTCGCCCGAACCGGTAGTGGCCCGCTGGTGATGTCACGATGACATCACGGAACCGGTTCGGTCAGTGCTGGTCCATGGGCGCAGCCATCTTTTTTTTAAAAAAAATTAATTTTTTTTAAAAAAAATTAATTTTTTTTTAAACAAAAATTGATTTTTTTTCTTCTGTGCATGCACAGAAGTCGAGTTTCTGGCACTACACATGCATCGCCATCTTGTTTCTGGCTTTTAAAAAAAAATTCTGATTTTTTGGAACTGCGCATGCGCGCATCCATGAGGCACGCCCACGCAGCGCAGGAGGAAGGGAACCGGCAACGAGGTAAGTTAGAACCCAGCCCTGTTGACACTAAACTATAAAAGTAAGATAAGGAGACTGAAATGCCCAAGGAAATAGGAAGGTATTCCCTCTGGTGCTGAAAATATCACAAACAGGTTTTCCTGCAGAGATTCTTCCATACCTGAGATGCTGCTTCTGAAAAGGACTATTCATAACCATTTCCATTCATAACCAAGAGTCGTGGTGGCACAGTGGTTAGACTGCAGTATTGCAGGCTAACTCACTGCTCACTGCCAGGAGTTTGATCTTGACCGGCTCAAGATTGACTCAGCATTCCATCTTTCCAAGGTCAGTAAAATGAGGACCCAGATTGTTGTTGGGGGCAATATGCTGACTCTTGTAAACTGCTTAGAGAGGGTTGTAAAGACCTGTGAAGTGGTATATAAGTCTAAGTGCTGTTGCTATTGCTATTTGCTGTGTGTCCATTTTTGCCAAATTATTCCTCACAAATTACAAAGCTGAATTTACAAGTATTATTAGCAATATGATGAGTCAACATATTCTAATCCATTTTTTCCCCAAGCATTTCCCCAATAGAACTAATAGAAAAGAAATTACAGGTAGCCCCTGTTTGGCAACTGATTCATTTAGCACCCATTTGCAGTCGTGACAGTGATGAAAAAACAATTTTGCAACCAGCCACTTTGCAAAACAGTCTTTTCATTTATAAACTTTGCAGGTCTGTAAAGCAAGGAAAGATCAAGTAAGTTCATAAGCATTATCGTGTTTTCACTTAGTGACCACTTCATTTAACAACCAAATTTGCCAGTCCTAATTGTAGTCACTAAATGAGGACTAGCTGTATTTAATTTCCAAGGAAACTTCTTTCCTTGGCTTTTCTTTAGATCACAAAGCAGGGAGAGCCTGGAAGTGTTTTTGTTTTTGTTTTAAAGGGTAACAAAGAACAAAAACTTTGATTATCTCGCAGATATAAAATGAGTCAGTTAACAGATTAACAGAGTCGGAAGGGACCTTGCAGGTCATCTAGTCCAACCCCCTGCCCAAGCAGGAGACCCTTACATCTGCCTCTACCTAGGATCGAACTCAGAATCTCCTGATTGTGAGGCAAGAGCTCTACCTCTAGGCCACAGCAGCTGTCTATCCCAAAATTAATTCTAAAATACTCTGAGATTGAGGAGGAGATGGGACAAGGATTGAAGGACATATTTTTTGCATAGCCTCAATTATATTCATATATGTAATGCTAAACTTGCAAGTTCTTAAAGAAAAGGAAAGAAATTTGAAATCCATTCAGCATTAATCATTTTTTCACTGGGCTGATGTTTCACCGTAGGGATCCTCCCATTATCAACACATTACAATAGCCTATTCTTAGAATAACCAAAGTCTTCAAATTCAGCCTTTGTCACCTATCTAAAGGTTATCTAAATATTTTGAGGACAGACATTTCGCCACTGCGATTATTCAAACTATTATCAAGAAGTGAAGCAATTTCCAATGTATGTTCTTTAAAGTGTAACTCAAGAAGAGTCTTGCCTCACAATCAGAAGGTTGTGAGTTCGATCCTAGGTAGAGGCAGATGTAAGGGTGCTTGGGTAGGGGGTTGGACTAGATGACCTGCAAGGTCCCTTCCGACTCTGTTAATATGTTAAAAGGTAGGGAGTGGAGTTTGGACATGGTGGAAAGAAGAAAGATTACCAAGGATAGAAAGGAATGGAGATGCACAGTGAATGACACTAGTATAAATGAGATCTAGCTGTATTTTTCTTCTTCTTTTAAAGTCCTTCTAATTTTTTTTGCAAATAACAACAACAACAACAACAACAACAACAACAGAGTTGGAAGGGACCTTGGAGGTCTTCTAGTCAACCCCCTGCTTAAGCAGGAAACCCTACACTACTTCAGACAAATGGTTATCCAACATCTTCTTAAAAACTTCCAGTGTTGGAGCATTCACAACTTCTGGAGGCAGGCTGTTCCACTGATTAATTGTTCTAACTGTCAGGAAATTTCTCCTTAGTTCTAAGTTGCTTCTCTCCTTGATTAGTTTCCACCCATTACTTCTTGTTCTACCTTCAGGTGCTTTGGAGAATAGTTTGACTCCCTCTTCTTTGTGGCAACCCCTGTGATATTGGAACACTGCTATCATGTGACCCCTGGTCCTTCTTTTCATTAAACTAGACATACCCAGTTCCTGCAACCGTTCTTCATATGTTTTAGCCTCCAGTCCCCTAATCATCTTTGTTGCTCTTCTCTTCTCTATTATCTTCTCTTCTCTTCTCTATTATTCCTTTCCCTTTTCATGCAACATGTTGCCTACTCCAACATGCAATGGGAGTAAGGCAATAGGTACTTATGTTAGAATGTGTCAAAATGAAGCACCGGTTCATTGGCATAAACCAGCCTCTATCCCAACCTCATGGCTTCCAAACTCACAGGGTGTCCAGATGGGATTATGTCGTAGGGAGGTTGGTTTGAGGATTGAATCAAATCTACAAGAAAGCTAGCAAAGTTATCCAAATAGTTGTGGGGATGGGACGGAGGAGAGGTATGAGAGAGAGAGAAGAAGTCCAAGACCTCCTTCAAAGGAATAAAGTTTGTGTCAGATTACAGGTAGTCCTCGATTTACAACAGTTCATTTAGTGACCGTTCAAAGTTCCTGGCACTGGAAAAAGTGACTTATGACCGTTTTTCACACTTACAACTGTTGCAGCATCCCCATGGTCACGTGTTGGGCTCAATTGTGGTCGTAGCTCAAGGACTACCTGTAGTCATTTGTTCTTTGTTACTTGCCTCCGTTTTTCCTCCAGTATTCAAGGCACCATATAGAGTGGTCTGGCCTTCACTTTTTCTACAACAAGCCTGTGAGGTTGGACTGAGACATAATAATTGGCCCAAAAACCATTAGTGGCCCTAATCCACTACCAAGAAAAACTCCTTCTGTTTGGATAGGGTGTATTTCTCTATCACAACTAAAGATAAATCAGAATCGCTTTCCGTATCATCTTTTTTAAACATTTATCCAATGGTATTTCATTTTGCTACTTACTCATTCTAATTATTCTGAGTATGTTGAGCCAAAGTGAGAACTAGTTTGGTATCATGATTAAGGAACTGGGCTAGAAACTGGGAGGCTGTGAGTTCTAGTCCTGCCTTAGGTGCAAAGCCAGCCTGGTGACCTTGGGCCATTCATCCTCTCTTAGCCCTAGGAAAGAGGCAAGGGCAAACCACTTCTAAAATCTCACCAAGAAAACTGTTGGGACATGTACGGCCAGTGCAAGGAGTCAACACTGTGTCAAAGGCACCAAATAAATGAACAAAAAAAATATTGAAATGTTACCAAATTATTTCTGGTGCTGTCAGATTCCTGATCGTTGGCTCCCACAGACCAACACAGCTCTCTTCCTGCAATGATTGCAATTTGATTTCTACATAAGATCAAATTGCTATGTTCTGAAGCGTTTTAGATGCAACTTTTTCCTTTAGGGCTTCTAAACAGTGACTCCCAGCACTAACCACCAAAAGACCTTGTGCTAGGATTCTGGTTTCTCTTCCTTAACACACACACTCTCCCCTCCCTCCCTCTCTTGAGAAAAAATGTGAAGTGATAAGAAATAATGGAAAGTTCACCAAAGGAAGGGCATAATGCCTCCATGTCTCCCTTTCTAAGGTTTTGTAAATAAGGTAGGATGATTAAAGAAGAGCAATCACTCTCCGAAGTCTTTATTCTTTCGTTTATCTCTCCAGTAAAAAATAAATAAACCCTGGAGCAGAGGTCTTCAAACTTGGCAACATTAAGGCTTGTGGACTTCAACTCCCAGAATTCTCCAGCCAGCTCGCTGGAGTTGCCAAGTTGCCAAGTTTGAAGACCTCTGCCCTGGAGGGATCAAGATTAGGCCAGGACATTTAACTGCTTGATGGCACCTCTTCTCAATTCACATATAGAAGCTGATGAAGGCAACAAGCTCTTTTAGGCATCCAATCAGCACATCTTGTTCTCTGATAAAGACTAACAGCTGGATAACTCATGAGCCCTGTGACCTTAGCCTGCAATCCTACCGTAGGGAAGGGAATTCCTGCCTTTAGGAAAGGCCTGATTAATTTTCCCTGTCTTGGGAGATAAATCACATTCCTCAGAATCTGATAACTGTAATTTTTCACCAGAACCATTGAAATTCTGTCATAAACTTCTAAGGCGCTCTTACAAGACCATCTAGAAATCTCATTCTCTCTCCCTCTCTCTCCCCTTGCCCTACACACACACACACACACACACACACACACACACACACACAGAGAGAGAGAGAGAGAGAGAGAGAGAGAGAGAGAGAGAGAGAGAGAGAGAGCGCTGCAAGCATCCCTCCAGGAATGGGAATTTTGAAAGCAAGGCCCAGTTATCTATTTCCTAGGGATGTATTGAAGAGAAAGGAAGAGTTTGGCAGTCACAACAATTGTATTGCCCCCTGCTGGAAAAGCCGCCTTTTGTGTGGTTTTAGTGGCACCAGTTACTACTAAGCATTGAGAAGCAGCAGAATAATTGTGTCTTGTGTGTGTGTGTGTAGTAGGTACATTTGGACGGTGCTGTTAGGGGGGGAACACTTTCTCTCTATAAAGCGGTGACCTCTGGATTCGTTGAACTAGCACTCCCATCATTCTTAACCTACAGGGTCATAAAGAAAAGGGCCCCAGTCGAGAAAGATCCGCCCTCATGTCGCCCATCCTAACGTTTCTGTGGCAGAGGCGGCCTTAACTGAAGAGAGCAAGGTGGTGGTGGTGGTGGGGAGTTTATCGCAGGATCAACCCCGCCGCCCGCCTTTCCCCGGACGACCCGGCTCCTCCGACGCGCGGATACACAATGCAAAACCCAATGCAAACCGCCAAAGAAACGGCGGCGAGTGAGCTTTGGCATAACAAACAGCGGGAGCAGTCCGGCAAAGGTTGGCGCCGAGCCGGGGGGGGGGGGACGACGACGACGGTACCAGCCAGGAAGAGACCCAACGAGGGGAAGACGGCGGGAGGAGGGAGGGAGGGGGTGGCGGCGAGGAAAGAGACCGGAAGAAAAGTTGCCTCCAAAAGACCGTTATAAATGAGCTTCCCCCCAGACTAGCGGACCGGTCGGCTCTGTAGGGCTGTCATCCAACAGGGCTATCCTCTAGGCTAGGGTGGGAGCGGAACCCGACTGACTTCCCAAGCGCTCACAAGGGAGACTCTCGGGCTGGGGAGGGGGAAGCGCCCAAGAGCCGATTCACTCCAGTCCCTCTTATTCCCCACCCCTCCGTCCGCTCCCTCGCCTTTATTCTAAGAAAGCACAAGCAAAAAGCCGTAAAGATTGGAAACTGGAAGCCGAAGGCAAGGAAAGGCACAAAGGAAAAGTGGGGTGGAGGTGGCGGGTGGGTAGATGGGTGGGTGGGGTAGAAAGCTTCCTTTCTCCGATATCCGTATAGAGAGAACTGTAAAAAAAAAAGGCAAGGAATGGATACCTAAATCCACCGCAAACTGTGCTTCGCCGGTCTAAGTTGTTACGTACCGCGCACGATCTAACATAAGTATCTCAATTTCACTTTATTCTGCGGCTTCCAATTGCTAATTTTCCCTGCTTTGAGAGTCTTTATAAAAAGAAGCAGCGGCATATAAATCTTTGGAGCGAACGACCTCTTGGAACAGCTCGCACTTTTTTTTCCCGGGGAGGGGGATCCTTCGGGGTCGGCCTAACGGAGGTCTTGCCCTGGGAGAAATGTTTGGCATTCCGGCTCTTGGCTACGACCGCCCCGCTCCCTTTAATTCCAGGAGCGATCGCATGAAGCTCTTGGCTAAGAACCCTCGACTTGCGCGTTCCCAAAGGGAGTTGCGCGCAGATCTTGCCTCCCCCCACTTACCCCAGTGCGCCCGCGCCCTTCTCAAGTCCCGGGCTTTCCTGGCCCGGCTGCGGAGCCTCCTTACCTGCGTGGCTCATCTTCCGAAGTGTCCCCCCACACACACACACACTTCGGCAGTTCGCGCTCTCCCCCTCTTCGCACCCGAGCTTTTCAAATCATATTCGCGGCTTCCGAGCTTTGGGGTGGCTCCCTCCGCGGAGCCCCCGGGCAGCTAAAGTTCAGGTCGGGGCATGGATGGATCGGAAAGGGGCGGGGAAGAATCCGTTCGGCAAGTGGCGCCAGGAGAGCGCGCGCTCGGCAGCGATCCCTCTTCTTCCCCAAAGTGTCCGGCACCTTTTTCGGGTTGAAAAAGAAGGCGAAGAGCGTGGCGAACTGGCTAGCCCGGGCGGCACCAACGTCGGGCGCTCAGTGCAGCGGACAGCTGCCGTCTCCCTGCCCCATCGCCGCTATCAGCTTGTTGCAACTGGAAGGTCCCTGCCAGTCGCTGATCGCCGAGCGCTGCCCAGGGAAGCTGCTGCTCTCCTCCTCCTCCTCTCCTCCTCCTCCTCCGGCCGACAAGCATTTTCCTTCCTTCGCTGCAGAGGAAGCCCTTTTGCTCACGCAGGGACTGAAAATCAGCCGCGAAAGGAGGGGTGGGGGTGGGGGGAAGCGAGCACCAACGCCAAAAAAACAAGCCAGAGATTTAAAGAGACCGCGGCTGCCGCTTTTTTTTTTTTTTTGAGGTTTAGAAAGCCAGGGGTGGATACGAAGAAAACGAATAATATACCTTCCCTTCTCTTCCCCCCCCCCACCCCGGCTCCCTACCCGTTGCTAATGTGACCACAGATAAGGTTACTAGAGTTGGAAGGGACCATGTAGGTCATCTAGTCCAACCCCCTGCTCAAGCAGGAGTCCCCACTACACCATTCCAAATTGAAATCGAACGCAAATCTAACTGAACGCGGGAAACGTTCAAGAAATTGAAAGCAAGCATAATCTCGCGCGCGCAATCCGGCTGAGATTATACAGTGGGACTCGCGGCGACGAGACTACCGTTGTCGGGCCTACCGATCTGCCACTTTGCAAGATGAATGCGACGCCGTTGAAAGCTCGGCAAGAGACCCAAATGGAGCCCCGTCCGAAAAAAAACGTTCCCCTCCCTTCGCTATTCTAGCGCCGCTATTTCTGGGGCAATGAACGATCCTTCTGGGCGCGCTCGGGCGTCCCTTCCTTTCCGTGCATGGGCGCAACCCCGGCTGAGCGGAAAGCTACAGCAGAGGCAGCGACCGAACCGGAGCGCGCTTGCCCTTGATCTACTTGGCGGAGGGGGCTTCACAAACTCAGTTGGAGGAAGGCCCGGGGCTCCTCGGATCTGGAGCTTTCATTGATTCGGAGGTTCGATCCCCGAGGGGGAAAATAAAAGCCCCTTGGCCTCTGATATTTAGGAAGGATCCAGTTCCCACCGCCTTCTTTTTTGCGCTTTGGCGCACTCACTTCCAAGGCTTCCCGCTCTTCGAAGACACTTAGGGCGGGCCGGTTCCCCTTAACACCTCTAACAGCCAACCCCAACCCTGCGCCATAAGTGGATTTAAGAGAGATTTACTGCTAGGTCGGCGCGCGCAGACCCACATCCCGGAGTCCCAACCCGCGTCCGACGTAGAGCTTCGCGCGAGGGTCTGAGAGCTGGGAAAGGGCGGGCTGGTGCGGGGTAAAACTTCCAGGAGAGGTGAGCGGAGAAGTGGGAGGCGAGAATCCCGCTCTCCCCATCGGCACGCAGAAAGGGAGGGGGGGGAGACGGCCGCTGTTACCCTGGCGTCTAGGCGGGCGAAGAAGGTGGATCGGGCCCTGTCAGCGGAGAGGGACTTTACCTGGAAAGAGACCGCAAGCTCAGCTCCTGGGTGAAAATGCGGTGTGAAGTGAAGCGTTTCCTCCGGGCGGGAAAAACCTTCTACTACCCCATCAAGCCTCAGGCTGAGAGGAGGCGAGAAACGTTTGAATTCCGCGTTGGGGTTAACTGGCCCTTCCCCCTTCGCTCAGCCCTGCTCTTTCCCAGCTCAGGAAAGATGACACAATTTCCTCAACCGGCAACCCCATTGATAATACCTGGCTGGCTGCTGTGCTTGCAACCGCTGTGGCCCATTTTACAACCATGTTATAACAACCATGTTATATACATGAAGGGTATGGGGGAAAGGAATCCCACTGCACTTGAGTTGCTGAGGGAGTTGCTTGTGAGAAGGCACCCATCACACTGCACAGGTGTCCTCACCAGAATCTGACAGAATGGCAGAGTTGGAAGGGACCTTGGAGGTCTTCTAGTCAAACCCCCTGCTCAGGCAGGAAGCCCTATTGCATTTCAGACAAATGGTTGCCAATCTCTTCTTAAAAACTTCCAATGTTGCAGCATTCACAACTTCTAGAGGCAAATTGTTCCACTGATTAATGGAACTCTTCTCTTCTTGTTTGCCCAAGTTCACCCTTATTCACACTCAAGGACCAATATAAACATTGAGAAACTTCCTAACAGTGAGGACAATTGACCAATGGAACAGCTTGCCTTCAGATGACATGGGTGCTTCATAACTGGAGGTTTTAAAGAAGAGACTAGACAGTCACTTCTCTGAAATGTGAGCAGAAGAGACTAAACAGTCACTTCTCCTGCTTGAGCAGTGGGCTGGACTAGAAAACCTCCAAGGTCCCTTCCAGTTCTATTCTTATTTTATTTTATTATTTTATTTTATTTTATCTTATTTTATTTTATTTTATTTTATTATTATTTTATTATTTATTTTATTTATTTATTTATTTATTTATTTTATTTTATTATTTTATATTATTTTATTTATTTGTAGATGAAGCAGAGGAGTAATGAGAAAAACATGATCCATTGTTGGATCTGATTACAGGGATCCTGAGAATAATTCTTTACCAGGTAATTGCTCACTTAGATTAACTGACCATCTAAGTCAATATGGGAATAATAACAAAATTATTATAATTTTGCAAAATTATAGCAAAATTTATTAGAGTAAAAGTCCTCAAGAGCAAATGCTTACACTTTACAGAAGTGGCTGTTAATATGGTCCATGCTGGACCAGAGGAAATTAAGAGTCTCTTCTATTCTCCTAAATGTATTTATGCCCCACCATCAACTAATTTGGTTCCTCCAAAACAATTTCCCAGGATACTTAATGAAAATCAACACTTTTGCTTAATTGTACAATCATTCCATACCACAATTCCAGTGTGACAGGTTCACATTTCTTTGCTATTTGTTTTTCTAAAGGATGTATTTCTATCAGCATATTCATTATAATTTTGATCACTAAGTAAGAAGTGGTGGTGGGAGGTTAGGAACCTAGTGCATAGTGCAATTCCACTGCGATTAATGATAAATTATGCAGAAATGTCCCCCTTGTGTGCCTGCATCAGTATAAAAATAAAGCTTCCTTTTAAGAAAGTGCTTAATATACACTTTGGAGGCTGCATTCCCTTTTCCTAACTGCAGGTGACGATTTCCCCGATCTGCTTATTCAAATATCGTTGGCCATATTTTTTGTCATTGTTCAATATTTTTAGTGGCTTTTGCCTATCTGTTTTCATGTATTAGTTTGGAGCAGCTCTGAACCGTGGGTTATGCAACACTATGAGTATTTGTATAAGACAGTTGGTGTATGTGTGTATGTATGCATGTATGTGTGTGTTCGTGCGTGTGCGTATGTTTGTGCATACAGTCACATAAGCACCCATTCAAAATGCTGTATTTCAGAATAGTTACAAAAATGAAAGGCTCTGGATTGAAAAGGGATCCAATCGTATTTGACCTGAATAACTTTCTTTTTTTGAAGAAAAAAAAAGTAAGTTGCAAGTTTTGTTTATTGGTTTTATGATTATCCGCAATTCTAAAGTGTCACCCTGATTGACTTTGGATAGGTGATTCAACAATGCACAACTCTTAAGAGATCTGCGCAGGACACAAAGATGGACCTATTGATAATTGAATGTATGTCTCATAAACTGTGAGCTCTGTGAATATGGGAATAGGACTATTTGAAATAGATAAAATTGCCAAGTATAGTAATCGATTCTTTAAAAAGGAAATATTGAGGATAGGTGTTAGGGTTGCCATCCTTTGCTACTCCTATAATGTAAGAATGTTCAACAGACACAAGAGAACTGAAAACTTGTGAGTCAACTGCAACAGCCAACTCCAAACTGGAGCGAATGTCTATGGAGATTCTCAGTCATCCAGGTCATGTTTGTCCCAAAGGTGCTTTTTCAAGAGGCAACTGGACTTTCTAGTTTTTCTTTGAAAACGTTTTGCTTCGCATCCAAGAGCTGAAGAAGCTTCTTGGATAAGAAGTGAAGCGTCTTCCAAGAAAAACCAGAAAGTCCAGTTGCCTCTTGAAAAAACACGTCCAGACTGGAGCCCTTCCAGATGTATAGGGTTTATAGTGACTGGAGCCAGTCTATCCTGAAGACACCAAGTCAGGGAAAGCTAAAGGAAAGCAACATTTCTTAACATCATCTGGCTTCGAGCACAGTTCTAGGCAATCCCATGATCTTTTCAATTGGAATTTGCTTCTGGCTCATTGAGCCTCCCTTGATCATGCAAAAAATGACAGAAGGGGTACATGGAGGGCTAATATTGCTATTGGCAGGCAAAATCTAAAACCAAGTCAGCTCTGGGAACAGAGAGTCTTTCTCTAAATGTTATCCACGGTGACCAGATAGAAGTGGGTGTGTTTGTGTGTGTATGTGCGTGCATGTGTATGTTTGTATGTGTGCTTTGTCTGCAATGTTAATGTACTGTTCTCAGTGGTTCAGTTTGGCCATCATGGTTTTTTTTTAATTCTTTTAAAATGGGAACAACCCCCCCCCCCTTCTGACTAGGGCTTTCCTGATTGTCTGCTTCCAAGGCACAGGATTAAGCATTTTCCCATATGGGACTGAGATGTTGAATACAACCAGAAAAGTAGTCAATAAGTCAGGAGATAAACTAAAGCCAATCCAGCCCTGGTTTAGGCTCTCCCCATTACCCAAAACCAAAAGTCACGATCTTGACAGGAAAGGGCTTGTATATCAGGAAGTTCCATCAGACAATTAAAGTTTCAGATTCATGGATAGAAACTACTCTACCAATAAGCTAAGCAGTGCTTTATACTGGAAATGTATAGCTATTTTCCCCTTAGTCAGTTGATAACAATAACTCGGCTGGTAACTCCCTGATCTGGCTGCAAGATTATCCATATAGTATGAAGCACATTTGTAAATAAAAAATATATAGGTGCGCCTTGGGTCATGTTGTTTGCTTGGCAACGATACATTATTGGTTTGACAGTATGTTTTGCTTTATTCTGCTTTTTCCCCCCCTCCCGCTCCCAATTTCCCAGATTAACCTACAGATCTGTGATTGCTATCCAAGTACTAACCAGCTCAATATCTAGTTGACATGTTCACAGGGACTGGCAGTTTCACTATTGGGTCTAAATCAGTCAAGGGCACAAGGTCTCAAATGAGTGGGGAAAATCTAGACCAGAGATAGAAATGGTTCATTTGGTGCAGAAATCTCAGAGTGAGTGATTGGTTGATCTGTCTTCCTCCACTCAAGATTCTTGACTACTTGACAAACTCCTTTTCCCTAAAGGAAACAATGGAAATGACCTCATTTATCGATTGGGGAAGCATATTCTAGCAAGGCAAGTGCTTGGTACCACTCCTTCCTGCTGCTAGGATAAGTAACCGGGTTCTAGATACAGGAAAGGAGAGGCAGTGATGTAAATTGCCTTTTAAAACTCTCCTTGGAATATTCTATCAAGATTATGCTCTCTTAATATGACAGTTTACAGTGTGCTTAACCCCAAAGAAATTTATTTAGAATTAAGACTAGGTAATTCCATATAGGTGGTTCCTGGTAGTATTAATCTAAAGGCATGATGTATCCCTTCTAGCTACTTCTCTTGAGTTTTCTATGGTTAAAAAAAGACAAGCAAAAATGGTGGGGTTATAAATGGAAGATTTCAGAGGAAGGATCCATCATATTCTTGAAATGGCAAAACTGCACAAGAAAATTTGGGTATGGAAGCCCACCTACTTCCCAGCAACTATGTTGAATCTATAACCACTTTATAAAAACCTTAGCGGCGGGTTGCTCCCTTACTGGTGCCGGTGCGCTGCACGCGCATCTCCATGCTTTGGGGGCACGCTCGCATGCCCCCTTGCGCAATTTTGCTTTTGCGCATGCGCAGAAGCAAAATTGCGCTGAAATTTTGTGAGGGGACGGGCGTGTGAGAGAGATTTCAGCGCGATTTTGCTTTTGTGCATGCGCAGAAGCAAAATCTCACGCGCGTGTCCTCTCGTGAGATTTTGGTGCGATTTTGCTTCCGCGCATGCACAGAAGCAAAATCGGCCAAAAATTCACGGAAAAAAATGGCAACACGCACGATGGACCGGCAGAGAGGGCTCCGGAGCGGTCGTGCGCAAATTGCGCAATCGGTCGCTCCCTACCGGAGCTGTGCATCGGGCAGCTCCGGCAGGAACCCACCTCTGGTAAGACCACACCTGGAATACTGCATCCTGTTTTGGTCACCACATTACAAAAAAAGATGTCAAGACTTGGAAAAAGTGCAAAGAAAAACAACTAAGGGCTTGCAGACTAAAACATATGAAGAATGGTTGCAGGAATTGGGTAAGGATAGAGAAAAGAAGGACTAGAGGGGACATGATAGCAGTATTCCAGTATTTCAGGGGCTGCCACAAAGAAGAAGGGGGGGGGTGAGCTTATTTTCCAAAGCACCAGAACGCAGGACAAGAAACAATGGATGGAAACTAATCAAGGAGAGAAGCAACCTGGAATTAAGGAGAAACTTCCTAAGTGAGAACAATTAACCAGTGGAACAGTTTGCCTTCAGAAATGGTTGGTGGCTCATCACTGGAGGTTTTTAAGAAGAGACTGAGTCACTGGACAGTCATTTGTCTGAAGTGGAAGATGTCCAAGGTCCCTTCCAGCTCTGTTCTGATTGAATCTGCATTTTTAGAGCAAAGAGAGCTATGGATACCATTCCACTCAAGGGAAGTGACCCATTTTTTTGGAACTGCAGTTTCAGATAGCCTGAAAGATGGGGCTATTTCATTAAGTTTTATGAAGACAGGATCAAGTAAGGGCCCGATTCCAGGTGCTTGCATTGCATGGACTTCAGTCTCCAATAACCTTTAGCTTGGTAGACCTCAAAGAGCCTGCTGTGCTCATGAATAGTGCACATCAGGATATTTATTAAGTTTATGAATATTCAGAAATAAGGCCGGGAGAGCAAGGAAACCACCTAGCTTTTCATTACAATATTTGACAACAGCAGAGGTTATAGAGGGCTATTCGGTTCAAAGACATCCTATAAATATTTTATGTGGCTGAAGATTATTTGTGTTTGTTAGATTACAGGCTAGGTGATGAGAATCGCTAAAAAGGACTGTTTCCTCAGCGAGGTAGAAACACTTGGTCCTTGCCGCAATGTTTCATTTTTATTTTGTTGGAAAATAACAGAACAAATATGCTGGTTCCCAGCCCATTAACTGCATTGAGATCGAAAAGAGGAAACTATTCATTATTCTGATTTCATTGTAATCCTGGATAGCAGGTTTTTATGGAAATCTCACTAGAATACAGGAGAAACTGAAGGGAAGAAGGAGAAGTGAAAGATGAAGATAAAGCTATTTAGTTGTGCAAAGATAATTAAACTCCATATGTTAGATCATTCAAGTCTAACCATTTCAAAATTCTAGGGTTCTGTGTTAAACAGAAGGAAGACTCTACTTCTGGAGGAATTTTTAAAACCATTTCTAACCTGATGTGATAATACTCAGTATGTATTTTTCCCATTTCCCATATTAATAATTTGAATGCAAATCCTGTATTAACTAGTTCGTGCTTTTGATTATAAATATGCTCTTTTCCATTTTCTCTTCTGCCTTTGCAATACAGTAGTTTCATACTTAAGCACTTCAGGGTTTACGTAGCATCTTGAAATTAAAATTAATGAGCCTAAACTTTTAAAAACAGGTGCATGCTATATTTAATATCTTGATCTTTTTTGTTGAAAACCTGTTCTTATTCAGGTGAAAGTTAAGACAAATGGCTACCTTTCTCCTCATGTGAGGTGTGCAGCCAATATGAGTATTTCAGATTCCTTAGTAAGTGACAAAATCTTGCTGAGTGTAGAACTAAATCCAAATCGAAGTTCTAATCATGCAAATACTGTTAGGTAATCAGAGGTCATTGTGGAGCACCTTAATGTATCTAACAATTCTCTGGGAATGCATCCAAACATAGTATTAGAAGAAAATTTGTATGCCAGCTTTACACTGAAATAGCCTCACCTGGGCTGGATCTACAATGAAACTCCTTTTGTATTTAATATACCACTATGGTGGCATTTTACATTCTACAGAGGAATCATTGAGTCTGTCATCTGCACCTCTATAACTGTCTGGTTTGGTTCTGCAACCCAACAAGACAGAAACAGACTTCAGAGGATAATCAGAACTGCAGAAAAAACAATTACTGCCAACCCGCCTTCCATTGAGGACCTGTATACTGCACGAGTCAAACAGAGGGCCATGAAAATATTTACTGACCCCTCGCATCCTGGACATAAATTGTTTCAACTCCTACCCCCAAAACTTCGCTATAGAGCACTGCACACCAAGACAACTAGACACAAGAACAGTTTTTTCCCAAACGCCATCACTCTGCTAAACAAATAATTCCCTCACCACTGTCAAACTATTCACTAGGCTGCATTACTATTACTATTAGTTTTTCTCATCGTTCCTATCACCCATCTCCTCCCATGACTGTATGACTGTAACTTGTTGCTTGTATCCTTACAATTTATATTCATATTGATAGCAATAGCACTTTACTTATATACCGCTTCATAGTGCTTTACAGCCCTCTCTAAGCGGTTTACAGAGTTCAGCATATTGCCCCCAACAATCTGGGTCCTCATTTTACCAACCTCGGAAGGATGGAAGGCTGAGTCAACCTTGAGCCTAGTGAGATTTGAACAGCTGAACTGCTGAACTAGCAGTCAGCCTGCAGTGGCTGCATTTAACCACTGCACCACTTCAGCTTCAAACAATATTGATTGTTTCCTGATTGCTTACTTGAACCCTATGACAACCATTCTTGACAAATGTATATTTTCTTTTATGTACACTGAGAGCATATGCACCAAAGACAAATTCCTTGTGTGTACAATCACACTTGGCCAATAAATAATAAAGAATTCTATTTTTCCAAAGTGCTACTGCTCCATTCTAAACATATGAGTAAAGCATAAACTGTAATACCCACTATGCTTAAACTGGAATTACAAAATAAAGTTCAAAAACTTAGTAAATAGAAATAGTAAATAGAAAAGTAGGAGGTTCTAGAAAGGTCATGTGATTTTGATGAACCTAAAATATTGTAATTGCAGGTTCCAAGTGCAATGATGTCTATAAGTCCAATATTTGACTACAACTGTGTACAGTATAAGTTTAAAAAGTTATTTTAATTCATTACATGCTTGACTACACTCAATACTTTGCTCCTTAGTGAAATGTCTTCAAAAAGTGAAGCATTTCATAACTCTTCACTCTAGACAGTAAGCAGTTAGTCTTTGTTAGCCCATGTGGGTGCTGGGTATCTTTTCTGCAAGCCATCCATAAGATGGAAGCCCAGCATCACCAAGTTCAAAAACTGTATGTTTTATCTCTTCTTCCAAAGACCAATCATAAATGTGGGTATCCACAGAGAGAAAACATATTAGCACTTAGCACTAGCACTTAGACTTATATACCACAGTGCTTTACAGCACTTTATGAGTGGTTTATAAATGTCAGCATATTGCCCCCATCAATCTGGCTCCTCATTTTACTGATCTCAGAAGGATGGAAGGCTGAGTGAACCTTGAGTCAGTCAGGATTGAACTTCTGGCTATGGGAAGAGTTAGCCTGCAATACTGCATTCTAACCACTGTGCACCACAGCTTCCTATTGAAAGAAAAACAATACTAGAATAACAGAAAGGAACATGTGTTATATGAAGTGTGAATTAGGTGGATGTCAGAGTGCTGCAGTAAAAAGCTTGCAGAGATCCATCCAAAAGCATCTTTTAGACAGGCAGCAAAGAAGAACTTAAGATTTTCTGAAGGGCTTAGTCAAATCCTGAGAAGGAATTTGGGACATTTAGAGCCCTGGTGGCATAGTGGTTAGAATGCAATATTGCAGGCTAACTCTTCCCATAGCCAGAATCCTGACTGGCTCAATGTTAACTCAGCCTTCTATCCTTCCGTGGTTGGCAAAATGAAGACCCAGATTTTTGGGGGCAATATGCTGACTCTGTAAACTGCTTAGAGAGGGCTGTACAGCACTATGGAGTGGTATATAAATAGAATAGAATAGAATAGAATAGAATAGAATAGAATAGAATAGAATAGAATAGAATAGAATAGAATAGAATAGAATTACAGAGTTGGAAGGGACCTTGGAGGTCTTCTAGTCCAATCCCCTGCTCAGGCAGGAAACCCTATACCATTTCAGACAAATGCTCAGAGCCGAGGTGGCGCAGTGGTTAGAGAGCAGTACTGCAGGCCACTTTAGCTGACTGTGATCCGCAGGTCAGCGGTTCAAATCTCACTGGCTCAAGGTTGACTCAGCCTTCCATCCTTCCGAGGTAGGTAAAATGAGGACCCAGATTGTTGGGGGCAATATAAATATACATTGCTTACTGGTGTAAACCGCTTAGAGAGTGCTTGCACTGTGAGGCGGTATATAAATCTCACAAATAAACAAACAAATAAACAAACAAATAAATAAATGGTTGTCCAATCTCTTCTTAAAAACTTCCCTTGTTGGAGAATTCACAACTTCTGGAGGCAAGTTGTTCCACTGATCAATTGTTCT
Source organism: Diadophis punctatus similis (assembly GCA_023053685.1). NCBI lineage: Eukaryota > Metazoa > Chordata > Lepidosauria > Squamata > Dipsadidae > Diadophis > Diadophis punctatus. The sequence continues at coordinate 209,600,902 of JALIGW010000002.1, read as the reverse complement.
CACTGTCAGGAAATTTCTCCTTAGTTCTAGGTTGCTTCTTTCCTTGATTAATTTCCACCCATTGCTTCTTGTCCTGCCCTCAGGTGCTTTGGAGAATAGCTTGACTCCCTCTTCTTTGTGGCGACCCCTGAGATATCAGAATACTGCTGATCATGTCTCCCCTGGTCCTTCTTTTCATTAATCAAATCAAAGTGCTATTTCTGTTGCTATTCTCTCAATAGCACTCAACCCTCAGCCTCATTGTCACATTGCCTCTGTGTGAGAAACTATCTCAATTATGGAAGCACGTAGCATCAGGCAGGTGATAGAGAAGAATAGGGAAGTCACATCACAATTGCACTTTTTCCTATTAAGCTGTGCTTTTGGTTTTTGTCATATGAAATTTAAATATTTGCTTAAATATATGCACTAAATGCAGGTGTAATTAATCTATCCACTTAAGAAGAAACTGAATAGCCCCTTACACTGGTCAGAAGGTACAGCATTGGAGAAAGAAAAATTAAACCTCTGCATTCACCCAGTGAAGGTTTTTTGCAGTCTAATTTGTCTACCTACAACTATGTACAACTACAACTACAACAACTGTAATTTGTTGCTTGTATCCTTACGATTTATATTAATATTGATTGTTTCCTGATTGCTTATTTGTACCCTATGACAATCATCGTTGTACCTCATGATTCTTGATAAATATATCTTTTCTTTTATGTACACTGAGAGCATATGCACCAAAGACAAATTCCTTGTGGTCCAATCACACTTGGCCAATAAAGAATTCTATTCTATTCTATGTAGAGAACTACATTGGGAAAGTTCCAAGAAACAAGCCATAGATAAATTTCTGTATCTTAATGTGAAGGAAACTGGGAATAATAAATATCCAGACCATTGCAGGGTATATTTATCAGTATTCATTCTTTTATTCATATATTTTTAAATCCTAAGCAAATATCAAAATGAGATACTTCACATTTCATAAGATGCGTATGAGAGTGTGTTTATCCATGCTTGTTAATTGATAGAGGAACTACTGTATGTTTTCCTTTATTTTTATTGTTGTAAGCTTTCAGACAAAGAGAATATGTCCACACTCTGAGCAGAGCATTTTTTAATAGGTCGTTACATACTAATATGACTTTCGATATCCCCAGGTTTGTATTTACAGTGAGCATCCAATAAAGGAAACGTGGCTGCAATTTGGCTGGGGATAAGAAATCCCACACTGAAGAATATCATAACCAGAGCCAGAGGCTGCAAAATTGCCACAAGAGATTTTATATTTAAAAAAATATCCAACCCAAGCCCAAAACCAAATCAATATAACATTATTATAACATATATATATATATATATATATATATATATATATATATATATATATATATATATATATATATATATATATATATATATATATATATATATATATATATATATATATATATATAGCTGATAAATGAAAATAAAGGGAGACTATTATAGATCTATTTTGAGCTTATTTTGCTCTCGTCAGATAGCCATACCCCTTACTGGGATTTGAACCAGGGCCGGCTGCCTTGCAGGGCAGCAACTTAACCACTAGGCCATAGGCTCTGTTCCCAATCAGCTCTTTATATATAAAAAGCATATATACCGTGTTTCCCCGAAAATAAGACAGGGGCTTATATTTTTTTGACCCCCCAAAAATGCCCCTGGCCTTATTTTTGGGGGATGGCTTATTATTTTTGGGGTGCAGGCAGGCCGCGACGCACCACTTACTGAAGTTCGGCAGCTCCGTGGTCTCTCGGCTAATCTGTTTAGGGGGAAAAAAATCTTGCATAGTGCAGAAACTCTTCTCGCGAGAATTAGCAAGTTCTCGAAGCGAGAAGAGTTTCTGCACTATGCAAGATCTTTTTCCCTAGCCGAGGGAAACCCCAGAGCTGTCAAACTTCAGTAAGTGGTGAGTTTTGCGGTTGGGCGGAGTTTGGAGCTTTGGGGCGAAGGATGGGGCGGGGCGGGGCGGTGAGCGAGCGACCGATGTAGCGGCGGAAGGCAGAGCAGAAGGGGCAGCAGGCTTACCTTAGGGAAAGCGGGCGGCGGGTGGAAGGCAAAGCCAGGGCAGGCAATGCTGAGTCCGGCTTAGCCGGGCAGAGACGCGGGGCTCTGCACCTTGGTCCTCCCCTGCATCACCAAGAGGCCGGATCCCCAAGATCCCAGCAGGGACGAGCTCCCCAAATCCTCTGGCCTGCATAAAGAGGCACCACACGGCCCCGCAAAAGCCCCCCGGAGGGTCTGCAGAGAAGCGACCCCCGCCGGTGGGGATCAGATGGCTCGCTTGGCTGGGATCTGCCGCCGCCTCCCTCGCTCACCCACCTGCCCGCCCGTTCGGATCTGCCTTCCGCCGCCTCCCTCGCTTGCTCACCCGCCTCCCTCGCTCACACGCCGCCTCCTTCGCTCACCCACCTGCCCGCCCGTTCGGATCTGCCTTCCGCCGCCTCCCTCGCTTGCTCACCCGCCTCCCTCGCTCACACGCCGCCTCCTTCGCTCACCCACCTGCCCGCCCGTTCGGATCTGCCTTCCGCCGCCTCCCTCGCTTGCTCACCCGCCTCCCTCGCTCACCCGCCGCCTCCCTCGCTCACCCACCTGCCCGCCCGTTCGGATCTGCCTTCCGCCGCCTCCCTCGCTTGCTCACCCGCCTCCCTCGCTCACACGCCGCCTCCTTCGCTCACCCACCTGCCCGCCCGTTCGGATCTGCCTTCCGCCGCCTCCCTCGCTTGCTCACCCGCCTCCCTCGCTCACCTGCCGCCTCCCTCGCTCACCCACCTGCCCGCCCGTTCGGATCTGCCTTCCGCCGCCTCCCTCGCTTGCTCACCCGCCTCCCTCGCTCACCCGCCGCCTCCCTCGCTCACCCACCTGCCCGCCCGTTCGGATCTGCCTTCCGCCGCCTCCCTCGCTTGCTCACCCGCCTCCCTCGCTCACCCGCCACCTCCCTCGCTCACCCACCTGCCCGCCCGTTCGGATCTGCCTTCCGCCGCCTCCCTTGCTTGCTCACCCGCCTCCCTCGCTCACCCGCCACCTCCCTCGCTCACCCACCTGCCCGCCCGTTCGGATCTGCCTTCCGCCGCCTCCCTTGCTTGCTCACCCGCCTCCCTCGCTCACCCGCCGCCTCCTTCGCTCACCTGCCTTCTGCCGCCGCCTCCCTCGCTTGGATTAGCCGAGCCTTTTGGCACACGCCCGGAGTTTGGCAGCCCCGTGATCTCTGCTATTCTGTTTAGGAAAAAAAACTTGCATAGTGCAGAAACTCTTCTCGCTGCGAGAAGTTGTTAATTGCTCGCCTCGCCAGAAGAGTTTCTGTAGTATACAAGGTTTTTTTCCTAAACAGAATAGCCGAGACACTGCAGATCTGTCAAACTCCAGTAAGTGGCGTGTCTCGTGGTGGGGCGGAGTTTGGGGGTTTCGGGTGGGGTGGGGCGGCCTGTGCCGGTGAGCAAGCGAGGCAGCGGCGGAAGGCAGATCCGAACGGGCGGGCAGGTGGGTGAGCGAAGGAGGCAGCGGCAGAAGGCAGGTGAGCGAGGGAGGCGGCGGGTGAGCGAGGGAGGCGGGTGAGCAAGCGAGGGAGGCGGCGGAAGGCAGATCCGAACGGGCGGGCAGGTGGGTGAGCGAAGGAGGCAGCGGCAGAAGGCAGGTGAGCGAGGGAGGCGGCGGGTGAGCGAGGGAGGCGGTTGAGCAAGCGAGGGAGGCGGCGGAAGGCAGATCCGAACGGGCGGGCAGGTGGGTGAGCGAAGGAGGCGGCGGCAGAAGGCAGAGCCGAAGGGGCGGTGACAGGGACGGGCTGGATGTGCCCATCTGCTGCTCAAGCCCTGCACTTGTGGGCTCACTGTACCCGACCGGCCTCGGAGACAGGAGACAGCCCCTCTGCCAAGAGAGAGGGGGCGTGTTTAGAAAAGACAAGCGTGTGCACGGCTGCTTCTGCTGCTGAGCCCGGTTGGAAGTTTGGCTTCTAGCCGGGCTCAGGCGAGGAACCGGTGGCTGTTTGCAGGGGATTCCAATGCCACTCTTTTGGCCGGGAGAGAGAGAGAGTGTGCCACCGCAAAAAGAGCGGCTCCCGGCATGCCCCCCCTTTCCCCCGGAAGTAGTTGGGGGGGGCTTATTATCGGGGCGGGCCTTACTTCAACGCATGTCCCGAAAAGCCCTGTGGGGCTTAGTTTCGGGACAGGTCTTATTTTCGGGGAAACACGGTATATATATGCTTTTTAACATTATACTAAAGTAAATAGCAGGGATGCGGTGGCTCAGTGGCTAAGACGCTGAGCTTGTCAATCAGAAAGGTCGGCAGTTCGGCGGTTCGAATCCCTAGCGCCGCGTAACAGAGTGAGCTCCCGTTACTTGTCCCAGCTTCTGCCAACCTAGCAGTTCAAAAGCACATAAAAATGCAAGTAGAAAAATAGGGACCACCTTTGGTGGGAAGGTAACAGCGTTCCATGCACCTTTGGCGTTTAGTCATGCCGGTCACATGACCACGGAGACGTCTTCGGACAACACTGGCTCTTCGGCTTAGAAACAGAGATGAGCACCGCCCCCTAGGAATGATTAGCACATATGTGCTAGGGGAACATTTACCTTTACCTAAAGTTCAAAATATACAGCTTTTACCGTGTTACCTTCCTAACAATCCTATTTGAAAAATCACTATAGTTTTTATTTAACTTTCCTAGGGCCACACAGTGGGTTCCCAGCAAATATGAACAAATATTTTATCCAGTGACGGTCTCAGTTACATTTTCTACATGAAATTGATCCAAGAGGATGAATTTGATTTTCTACATGAAATTAATCCAAGAGGGAAGGAGATTTATGTGCTATCATAATATTAACTATGCAATATGTGTATGCAATAATATGCATATTAAAATGGAAAGCTAACTCTTCCTGCTCCTCCCTCTATACTATGATTCCAGAACTCTTTTCTACATACCACTATTACCACATCAGCAAACAGAACTATTTAGTGATACTAAATAGTCTAGGAAATTTCTGTTTTTCTGCTGCCATTATTTATCGGTCTTGGAATTTTTGGCACTGCGCATGCGCACGGGGCGTGCCCATGCGACATGGGAGGAAATGAACCGGCAATGAGGTAAGTTAGCAATAGCAATAGCACTTAGACTTATATACCGCTTCATAGTGCTTTACAGCCCTCTCTAAGCGGTTTACAGAGTTCAGCATATTGCCCCCAACAATCTGGGTCCTCATTTTACCGACCTCAGAAGGATGGAAGGCTGAGTCAACCTTGAGCCAGTGAGATATGAACTGCTGAACTAGCAGTCAGCTGAAGTAGGTTGCAGTGCTGCTTTTAACCACTGCGCTATCACAGCTCCTAAGTTAGAACCCATCCCTGTCCCGGAGGCTCGAGGAAAGCTTCCAGAGTCTGGGGAGGGCAAAAATGCCTCCCACCGTGGTGCAGGAGGCCAACTAGGCCACGCCCACCATGTCCACTCCCACCCAGCAACCGGGGAGAGAACCCCTTGCTAAAATTTTTGAAGCCCACCCCTGGCTGGCATGGACTACTGTAATCATGGAAAGTCAGAGTGTATGTGACTTGCAGTTTGATAAGGATGTGGTTTGATCATAGCAAAAAACTCATGTTGATGTCCTCCATGTTCAGATTAGGTCTGAACAAGAATAACCAGGAAGTGAGGCAAGCTTCTGAAACAATTTATTGAGCTTTCAACAATTGCCTTTATTGAACTGCTTGTTGATAATATTTTTATATAGTTAAAAGTGTAACAAAGGCTTTAGCTTGTCTTTAAACCAATTTAAATCTGATTCTGATTTTTAATGAATTATCAGTCACATATAATTTAAATTTGCTGGGATGTCTTAAATAATTTGTTGCTGTTAATACATTGTTTTATGTCTTGCGGTCTTGCTGTTTGTTATAAATAAATGACACTTTTATGGCATATTATGAATAGTAAATACATTCAGATCAATCCAATTCTAAAACCAAGGCACAACTGTAAAGGAGCCCTTTTCTGGTAGGTATCTGTCAAAAGCTTTCTATTCACAGATGTATCTTGATGGACATCCAGACTGGAACATTTCCCAAAAGCTTTCTCGGGAAATGGTTTCTTCTTTAATGGTTTCTTCTATAATCTTATTCTCTTGACTATGAAAGTCAAATTTCAGAAACATTGGAGCAACAGAAGGCAGATCCTGATCCAGCATGAGTTGAAAGACAAGTCTTGATATATCTCACAGCTGGGTTGACTATGGAACCCCAATTTACTCCAACCCAGGGGTGTCAAACTCTATTTCATTGCGGGCCGCATCAGGGTTGTGTCTGACCTTGGGGGGCCAGGGTGGGCATGGTCAGGGTGGGCGTGGCCAGCTTGACATCACTCATGTTGAGGGCGACTGTGGTGACCTGAGCACTCTGCCAGCAAAAACAGGCTCCTGACCTCTGTTTTCGATGACGACAGCATCCTGCAACCCTCTGCCAGTGAAAACAACTCGGAAGGCCTGCACATGGCTCCCTCAAGTTCCTTTTTCACTGGCAAAGGGTTGCAAGAGGCTGTCATGGCCAAAAATGGAGCCTGGGGGCCATGCGTGGCTCCCCAAGTTCCGTTTTCAAGAGGCCAGCAGGGCAGAAAACGGAGCTTGCAGGGGATGCACATGGCCCTCACGAGCTCCGTTTTCGCTGGCAGAGGCACCGCAGGTCGGTCCTTCGCTGTTTCCAGGGAGGCCCTGCGGTCCAGATCTAAGCACCCCGTGGGCCAAATCCATCCTGTGGGCCTTGAGTTTGATACCCCTACTCCAACCCATAAACTATAGAACAGGGGCATCTGCCTGCATGTCTGTATTTGTTTGTAAAGAAATCAGGATAACATTTGCAACCATTCAATTGAAGCCTTCTTCGCATGTTCACTTAACTCTGGTGCATTTACAAAAAAACCAGAACTTCAATTACATAGTCATGACCATTATCTTGACTTGTTGACCCTCTTTTGCAGATGTCACTGTTATAGAGAATGGAAAGGTGTGACGCTGTTTACAAGCTGTCACTTTCCAGAGGAGACTGGGAGATGGCAAGAATGTGTAAATTTGCACTGTCAAAAGAGATATGATTGTATTCCAGAAAAGGGTGAGATATGGCTTAAATTATTTTCTTCCTCCACTAACTAAAGTTCTAGTAGAACAATTGATATTGGGAGTATTCTTCTGAATGTCTTTGTGTTCTACAGCACAATTGTCATTTGTTCTGTAGATAGTGAGATTTCTAGAGTCACTTAGGCACATGTTCTTAAATTCCTTTGAATTAAACTATTGTTTATGAGATGAGCAGTTATCAAAACTAGCTTGTTGCCTTAGTTTCAGTGTAGTATTTGAGCTAAGGTTTTCCAGTTAAAAACATGGATAACTGAAGCTGAAATTGTTCTGCATAAACAAATAACAATTACATGGTGTACATTTGTATGTTTTTCAATGCTGATAAGACTTGAGCTTATTTATTTTTAAAGTATTTTAATTTTTAAGTTATGGGCTTGGGTTTACCATGTTGAAACAGAGACTGGACAGCCAACTGTCAAAGATGTTTAGCAGGGAATTGAACCTAAAGGTTTAAAATTTCCTCTTCTAATTATGGTTGTAGAGATCTAAAACATTACTGAAATAAGGAGTATCCTAGATTCCAAATGCTTGCTAACTCTTACAAATGGCTAAATATTAAACAATGTTTTGATGTGGCCAATAAACAGAAACTATAACCCCTCCCCTCCAAAATTATCGATATTTAAAACAGGGTAATACAATTGATTTTAACTACTTAGAAAATGTGTATTCAGGCTTCATCAATTTTTTTGGCTACTGTAAATGATTTAGATTTGCTTAATTCTAAGCATTTGAATAATTCAGTTTAAAGCCACAGCAGTGGCTTTAAACTGAGCACTTTTTTAAGAGGTTTCCTGAACTTCTTACCATTTAATAACTGGCATTCCCTTTGTTCAACCGTGGTCACATCAACGTGACACTTCTATTTGGCTTTGCATTTTAATGAACTTGTAATGTGTTCTTCATTTGTATAATTGCATAACTTGCACTAATTAATAGCCTCCCTCTTTCCCCCCTTCTTTGCAGCTCATGCCTATTCTTACAGATGGAATTGTTTAAAATAATGTTTACTTTATTGCAATAGATCTACAAGGCTTTTTAAAAATTATCTTCCCACCCATCGGATTATATTTTTTGGAACACTACACTAAGTGCTGTTCAAAAGTAAAATTTAAAGCAGACTGCAAAGAACAAAGGGAAACTATGTGGCATCAAAACCAAGAATGTTGATTTAGTCTAAGAAATATTTCACTTACCACTTTCTTTTTCGTTTCAAATATACGACCCTGTTATTGCTCTATCAATTTTAAGTTTTGACAGCTTGAAAATGTCTGGTGGTCCCAATGTAAAATGCAAGATTTGAAATCATTTGGAACATGTTTGCTAGTAGACTCACATGCTGTGCACATATTCTCTTTTGTTTGGCCATACCACAGTGAATTGTAAGGGACAGATGGCTACATTCCAGGGGGTGTAATCCATGCTAAAATTAAAATAACACTCTGCAGTCAGCCAAGAAATTTTAAATTTTGCTATTTTTAATATACATTCTTCAACCTTCCAATTTTTAACATCCTCACATAATTTAGTTTTCAGCATTTATTAGGCTTCTATCATCTTATTCAACAATTGCTAATCAGATTGTTTAGGGGGGGTCAAGAAAAAACAATTATGAGCTACTGAATATCCATTCTGCACTATAGAAGATTGATTCAACAACTCATCTGGTTTGGAGGATACAGCCGGCAATTGCTCAGATATTTCAAAGTATAGAGGATGAGAACATTGTTTCTGTATTTCTTCACAAAGACACTGTGATTTTCAAGATTTATAGAATTTTAAAGTTTATCAAATTATTTCCAGCAGTCTTGCAGAATGCAGCCCTATCTGAATTTCCGCATAATAGTCTTTGTTTACCCATGCTATTTGGAAGGGAGGGTGGTGCACAAGAATGCACTTGTCAACCCATTTTATCACTCTTGAGCCTGAACATTAGTGCTAATAGGACCCCAGTTCACACCATATTACCAGTTAGCCAAAAAGAAAAAAAAAGGGGAAGAGAAAAATTTGTAAGGGAAAAACACTTTTTAATGCTAGGCAGAAACAAGAAAACTTGAAAAAGTACAAAAAAGAAAAAGAAAAAAAAAGAAAAACGATTTGGAAATAGAAAAAAAATCCTATATTTGAGACAAAAATATTTTTTTAAAATGTGTGTGCTTTACATCTATATGAGTTGCAAAACACCGACTTCCTTATGGCATTCAGTTTTGTTCTAATCACTGCCCTGAACGCTTTGGATAGATATTTGCTTTCCCCAATTGTCCTTCCCTTAACTCCCTAACCTACTTCTCATATGGACCCAAATTTAGATGGTATAAAATGTGTGTTTATGGATTAAGATTTTTTTTAAAAAAAGCCAAAAAAGTTATAATATGCCCTTGGCAGCCGTGCTGTCCATTTCCGGTCTACAAATTGGCTTTCTGATTGGAGAATGAGAGTCCTTAAGCCTTCCTGAAAACAGGAAACTGCTCTCCTGCTTCCTGAAGGACAGGAACTGTTTCCTTGGCAACCTCTGGACAAAGAGAGCTCTTGTTAACCACTGGGGTACCATAACTGATACAATGGAAGGCAATAAATTACAGGGCATTGCTATCTTGACTGGTTGCATGATTTTTTTCTTTGAACAACCTTCAAGCTCACATCTATATTTCCAGCTGTTCATTAGAATATCACGCTGCTGAAGTAAAACCATTTTATTCCAGCTTATGAAAATGTCATCTCTCCCTCCACCATTTAGAATTTATTTTATTCAGGTTCGCAAAACAAGAATCTCTGCAAAGAGCCACCAATCAGTTGAACTTTAATAATAAAATTCACCTTTTATATTGCACCTTGTGCTTTCTGCAGCTTTTGCTTTTTTTAGTACTGTTCTTAATGTATTCCTAGGGTGCCTGTATCTTGCTTGAGTCACAGCCAACCAGGGATCAGGTAATGTATTGGATGATGCTGGAATCTCACATACAGGAGCTGCTCAGATTTGACTGTGAGATGATAAACTGAAGGATAAGCAACTTGAAAAGGAACCAGGTGGTTTCTTGTATTATCCGTACAGGTGATCCCAGGCAATTAAGTTTCAGACAGGAATGGTATCTTTATATTACGTATTGAATCCATTTTGGCTGTATGTTGAAATCACTGAGGCCAAGCAAAATTGAAGACTGTGGAAAATATGAAGATGGAGCAATATAATTAACATTTTCCAGGCAATTCAAGATTATCAGAGGAGAAAGATGTTTAAGCACTGTTCAGTTGTTCCTGAAAATCAGATATTTTAAACTCATAATTAATCTATAAAATATTGATATCCATTAAGAGGTTAAATTCTGGCTTTCCCCATGCATTAGGGTCATTCGAATGAAGTCCCTGTTTGGTTGTTTTGTTACAGTGTTTGGTGCCATTTTGTATTTTATATTTACTATTAAGGCTATGTGGAGGATTTTTTGTTTGTTTGTTGTTTTGTTGTTTTATGCCACTGAAAATCATGTATTCTGAGTTAGGCAGTATTGTAAATCTAGTAAGTAAATGAATACATGTATATAAATACAAATGATCCAGGGGTGGGTTCTAACGTACCTTGCCGCCAGTTCGCTTCCTCCCGCGCCACGTGGCCACGCTGCGTGGGCATGCATGCGGAGTGCCAAAAATTCACAAAAAAATTCACAAAAAATATTCGAAAACAAGATGGCGGCGCATGCGCAGTGCCAGAAACTCAGCTTCTGCGCATGCGCAGAAGAAAAAAATCCCACCCAAAAAGATGGCAGCGTCCATGGACTGGCACCTATAGAACTGGCTCCATGACATCACCAGCGGTTTGCTACCCATTCTATAGAACCGGTGCAAACTGGGAGGAACCCACCTCTGAAATGACCTCAATAACAAGTCCAAGAAGTAACTTAGGTATGGTACTTGTATCTGTACCAAGATATCACTTTTATTGAAGTAGGTTATGTATACCTTGTACATTTTAGACTAGAGAGAAAGGGGGGGGGATTAGGAGAGCAGTATAGAGCCAGTATATATTGCTTGCGAAAGTGCTTCAACTTTGCACAATGAATGGATAAATCTAATTTTTCATGTTTAATAAAAGATTTGAAACGTTACATTATTTTGCAGTTTAATATAAAGTGTTATGCAGAATTTTCTCTAATATACGTAATTCTGATGGGAAACGCCATAAAAATATGATTTTGTTTTTCTTATTGAGATTAAAATACAAAATAATACAAGCATATACAATCAAGTTAATCTCTCCCTGGTTCTAAATTACACAAATTCAATTTATATAGAATTCAATGAAACATTTTCCTGTTGGTCTGCAGCTGGCACTGAACTGCAGCCCTTTTAATTTTTAAATAAATGAAATCATGCTAAAATTATAATTGTTCTTTTGGTTGTTGTTTTCTTTCACATGTTGTTTTTGTTCTAAGGGAAAGTATTCTCATAATTTGCTCCTTGCTCTGCCAGTGACCTAACTAACACCTTGCATAATTTCCCAAGAATGATTAATCTGTTAGTGCTGATGATGCCATTGGTATCAGCCCCCATCCCTTTCCTTCCTGTGTTTGGACTTGCCAATGGGTTTCCTCAGCATCTCATACTACATCCAAAGTGATGCTGCTGCTGCTGCTTATTCCAGTACATATTTGTTCCTTATGGTTGGCCAATGTTCCTTATGGTTAGCCAATCAATATTGACCTTTTCCTAATATGATTTGATTGCTTATTTGTACCCAGATTATCATTAAGTGTGGTACCTTATGATTCTGGACGAACATATCTTTTCTTTTATGTACCCTGAGAGCATATGCATCAAGACAAATTCCTTGTGTGTCCAATCACACTTGGCCAATAAAACAATTCTTTTCTATTCTATTCATTCTGTTCATTCATTCTATTCAACTCCTCAATGCTCCCTACTTATTCTGAACTATGGATGATCCTCTGGACCTCATGATATCACTGGAAGCAGCAGTGATATTATTTCAGGGAATTCTATCCATATTAGGTCGCTTCTTCCAGGGCACATGTTTTTATTTGGAAACAAATCTCAATTGACTCCAGAGGTTCTTACTCCTAAGCGACCATGCACAGAACTGGGCAGTAGAGTTTCCTTGCCTGTTAGCTATTTATGTTAGTTCAAAAGATGAATGAATTTGGGGAATGAACTTGGAATGGATTCCCATATTTCATTCATAGACATTCTGAACATATAAAAAAAGTGTTCTTGAAAATTGCTTCCCATTTGGAAATCCATTTCTTTGAGAACTGCAGGTGACTGTATATAAAGGAAGCAACATTCTAAGCTTTTCTTAGAACAAAAATAAATAAATAAAGGAGAAATGTCTTAGTGGTGGAATCTATTGATTGAAAAGCTCAGGGCATATTCATTCTGTCAAGTGTGGGCTCAGCTTTTTTTTTTTTACATTTGTGAGCCAATGCTGCTCATTCATCCTTTATAATTATTCCTAGGCCAGATAATTGGGTGGGGGAAGAGGGGTTCATCAATGCCTTTAGAAAGGTTACAACAGGTAATGTCAATCAGACTTAGATTCATTTTCTCACTCTGATGGATGTCTTACACATCAGGCTTTTGCTCCCATAATACAGGAGTTCGACAAAATATCACCCTTGAGGGATTGTGGGACTCCAATTTCCATCAACCTAAGCATGAATAGCTCCAGCCCCATAATATTTTAAACGATACACATTGTCATCTGTTGCCTGGTACTTTATCTAAACAACCTCTGGTCATGAAAATATAAAAGCAAAAGAAAGTTTTGCAAATAAAAGTTGTATGAAGCCTTAGGCGAGCAGTGTGTGTACTGCTGGGGGCAGAGGGTTCCTTTTCATTACTCCATTACTGAAAAACTCATTGGTTATCATTTTATTCTTTTGTGTTGAATTAACTTTTACGTGACTATATTACAATGTGTTTTTCTGCCATTCAGCCCCAGTTGTTTATTGACTTGGAATTTCATTGGCTTCCATTGAGTTAATCCTGAGCTAAAACAGGATTCAGCAACAGAGTGATCAATGCCTGGAATGCACTACCTGATGTTGTGGTTTCTTCCCCAAACCCCAAAAACTTTACCCTTACACTGTCTACAGTCGACCTCACCCCATTCCTAAGAGGTCTGTAAGGGGCGTGCATAAGCGTACCACTGTGCCTACTGTCCCTGTCCTACTGTCCTATTGTCCTCTTTTATTGTTACTTTTTACTTATGTTTATACAAACTACTACTATCCTATACATGTTTGACAAATAAATACATTAAATAAATAAATAAATAAATCACATCATAGTGTAGTGCAGGGCTCTCCAACCTTGGCAACTTTAAGGCTTGTGGACTTCAACTCCCAGAGTTCCTCAGCCAGCTTTGCAGGCTGAGGAACTCTGGGAGTTGAAGTTCACAAGTCTTAAAGTTGCCAAGATTAGAGACCCCTGTTAAGTGCATGTTAAGAAAATGGCAGCTACTGAAGAAGAGTACGAAGCATTTGAAGAACATCATTCTATCTTCCATTTGTGGATTGTGATTATTTTTAAACCTCTTCCTATGGCTACAGGGCACTAGTAATGAATTACTGTATTTTTCGGAGTATAAGACGCACCTTTTTCCTCCCTAAAAGTGGCTGAAAATTTGGGTGCGTCTTATACTTCGAATGTAGCTTTTTTTTCCAGCCCTAACTAGGTGCTAACAGATCTTCCCAGCTCTTACCTTGCAGGCTTTTTCATTGTTACTCTCTCCAAAGAATGTTTTTCCAGCCCTAAGTCTTTGCAGGGTTTTTTTCATTGCTCTACTTGCTCTGAATAAGTTTTTTTTTAGCCCTAAGCAGGTGCTAACTATCTTCCCAGCTCTTACCGGCTTGCAGGCTCTTTCATTGTTACTCTCTCCGAAGAAGGTTTTGTTTAAGTCCTAACCAGGGGATAAAATAATGTGCTGAAGCTGACCAGACTAAGGATGCTAGCCAGATGAATACCTGGTAGGCAGATTGTTTTCCCCTATTTTCCTCCCCAAAAACTAAGGTGCATCTTATACTCCGGTGCGTCTTATACTCTGAAAAATACGGTAGAATATGCAGACGTTGATCAGGAAGTGCAGGATAATTAGGAAAAATTGTATGGGACCAGTGCTAACTCTGTTAAAAAAACCACACCCCTAATATCTGGTTTTCAGGCAGCCAGAAGAAGAGGCTGAGATTTATTCAGCTTCAGCAATTTGTCCTTTAGCAATCTTTGGCTGCATTGAATAGCACACTGGGGACATCATTACCCAAAGTGTATGGGTCTAAATAAAAAAAATATTTAAATGTTCAACATTTTAAATAATGACTTGGATGAGAGGTGGAGGGAAGGGTTATCATAGGTGACACAGAATTAAATGGGATGCTTTTAATTCTTTGTGGGTGCCACACGATTCAGTCTGTATGTGTTAAGTATTTGAATGAAGAGGTGCAGGGAATATTTATTAAATCTGCAGATGAAACAGAGTAGGTAATAAGCTAAAATTCAAACTCTTATAATAAATTGGTGAAATGGACTAAAATAATGATATTAAATTTAACATAGATAAATGCAAACTTATTCACTCAGGAAAAAGAAATCAAACTCACAAATATAGAATCTATAATTTATTTCATAAAACATTGTAGAATAATAGTTTAATATAAACTGAATATTGGTCAACAGTGTGAGCTGGCTGTAAAAAAAGGCAAATGCAATTTTCAGGCTGCATTAACAGAAGTATTGTTCCCAAATCATTGGGATGTAATAGCCCAATTTCATTATATGCAATTCTAGACAAGTCCAATAAAGTAAATTCGAAAGATTTTGGAATATTTTGTTGTTGTCAGTTGCGAAGTCGTTTCTGACCCATCGCAACCCCATGAACAATGTTCCTCCAGGCCTTCCTGTCCTCTATCATCCTCTGGAGTCCATTTAAGCTCATGCCGACTGCTCAGTGACTCCATCCAGCCACCTCATTCTCTGTTGTCCCCTTCTTCTTTTGCCCTCAATCGTTCCCAGCATTAGGCTCTTTTCCAGTGAGTCCTTCCTTCTCATTTGGTGGCCAAAGTATTTGAGTTTCATCTTCACGATCTGGCCTTCTAAAGGGCAGTCAGGGTTGATCTCCTCTAGGACTGACCGGTTTGATCCCCTTGCAGTATAAGGGACTCGCAGGAGTCTTCTCCAGCACCATAGTTCAAAGGCCTCAATTCTTTGGCACTCAGCCTTCCTTATGATCCAACTTTCACAGCCATACATTGCAACTGGGAAAAGTTAGCCTTGACTATACGCATTTTTAATTAATTAAATTATTTGCCACCCATTTCACCTGAAGGTGACTCTGATGTCATGTGATGTCTCTGCTTTTTAGTATGCTGTCTAGATTTACCATAGCTTTCCTCCCCAGGAGCAAGCGTCTTTTAATTTATTGGCTGCAGTCCCTATCTGCGGTGATCTTGGAGCCCAGGAAAATAAAATCTGTCACTACCTCCATTTCTTCCCCATCTATTTGCCAGGAATTGAGAGGGCCAGATGCCATGATCTCAGTTTTTTTAATGTTGAGTTTCAAGCCAACTTTTGCACTCTCCTCCTTCACCCGCGTCAAGAGGCTCTTTAGTTCCTTTTCACTTTTTGCCATTAGAGTGGTATCATCTGCATATCTGAGGTTGTTGATATTTCTCCCAGCAATCTTAATTTCAACTTGTGATTCATCTAGCCCCGCCTTTCTCATGATGTGCTCTGCATATAAGTTAAATAGGGAGGGCGACAGTATACAGCCTTGGCGAACTCCTCTCTCAATTTTGAACCAACCAGTGGTTCCGTGTCCAGTTCTCACTGTTGCTTCTTGACCCGCATATAGGTTTCTCAAGAGACAAATAAGATGGTCTGGTACTCCCATCTCTTTAAGAACTGGACACAATTTGTTGTGATCCACACAATCAAAGGCTTTAGCATAGTCAATGATTAGAATGTTTAGCCCTGGGCATATTAAAGTGAGTTTTGACATCACTCTTGGAATACCTGAAGGAAAGTCACACAAAATAGGTTAAGACCATTTTTCTACTGTAACAAAGTTCCAAGACACAGAATTATGGCTATAAATTACAGGAAGGCAGATTATAACTGAATGTCAAAACATGATACCTAACAGTAATATCAATTTAACAGTAGAATCAGTTATCCAAGGAAATGATTAGGTTTCCTTCATTGGATATTCAGTGGATATGGATAAGGATATGGACAAATGGATATTCACATTGAAGTTGGTTGACAAACCAATAGAATATCCCATCTCTCCCCTATGCACCCTGTCTCTTCCCTTCTCTCCTCACCTTTTCATTATAATTTGTATTTTTGTAATATACTGTAAGCCACTCAGAGCCACCTTCAGGTGAAATGGGTGGCAAATAATTTAATTAATTAAAGAGGTGGGACAGCTCTTTGGACGATATTCTAATCTGGATTCCTACACTAAAGAGCAGGTTGAGTTTGTAAATCATGTGGTTGAAATTTATGTGGTTTATGTGATTCTATGTAATTTATGTGGCCCCGGCTTGATTCTATGAAGGGATGGGGCCAGGCCAAAAACTTTTTTTTTAAAGAAAAAGATCAATTTAATTTAATTTTATTATTTCTTTGGTATATAGCAAGAGTATCTGGATTTGTAGTCAACATTGTCATAGAAAAGAAAACAAAACCCCAATTTCATAAATTGAGTAATACATGGAAATAATGGCATTTCAAGCAAAACCCTTTCCAAAGACAGCATTGGCAAATAAGACATGGTTTATGCTTAGAATTTTTGGGAAAGACTAGAAAACAATATAGCCAGTCTCAAAATGACTGTATGGTTCTGTTGTCTTTAGAATACTGTGCACCAATGTAAATGTTCCATCTCAAAAATATATTTTTGAGTAAGATAACCACAACAAAAGGGGAAGGTATTTGTAACCCATTGGTCACATGCAACTTCAGCCACTCTGTTTGTTCTCCCTGCACTCCCAAATTATGTTGCTGAAAATCAGCTGCCCAGTTGCTAAATTTCAGTAACACAACTCATTCAATATTTCCCCCCTCCAAAGTAATGATGGGAATGGGATCAGAAGACCCCTAAAATTTTCACTACTCCCATTCTCACTCTTAAAACTTTCTCACATTGAAAAATGTTCCCAAATTATATTTAAAAAATGGCAGTTGTAGAAATTGGGGAGATTTAATTATAGACATCAGGTAATCACTCCTGTGATAATTCCCATCTTTAAGCACCTGCTTCAACAAAAGAAAATTAGATCATGCCCCTTCCACATCATTAGACGGCTTCCTGTGGCGTTCTGGAAGGTTTTGTTAGCTAAATGAAATCTCCGTATTTGGAAGCATCATGTCTTTGAATCTTGTCATCAAAGTAGCCTGTTCCCTTGTTCTGTAGTTTCCTTGAAATGCTTCCCTCTCAGCCATTATTTTGCAATTTTCTGATGTTCTCATCAAAAGCCAACTGCAAATGAAAGAGGTAATTTAATCAAGTAATATTGATATAGGCCATTTAATTTTTTTTTTGAGTGTTCACATTTACCAGATCACAGGATGGCAAATTTAACCTTTAATTATTGATGGTTGGAAAGGGCTAGATCAGTGATGGCGAACCTTTTTTCCCTTGGGTGCCGAAAGTGTGTGCGCACGCACTATCATGCACGTGCGAGTGCCCACACCCATAATTCAATGCCTAGGGAGGGCGAAAACGGCCGCCCCCGCAGAGGCCCTCTAGAGGCCAAAAATGGCCCATTTCCCAACTTCTGGTGGGCCCGGTGGGTCTGTTTTTTGCCCTCCCCAGGCTCCAGAGGCTTCCCTAGAGTCTGGGGAGGATGAAAACGCCTCCCCGGAGGCCCTCCAGAAACCTAAAATGCCCTCCGAGAGCCTCCACGCCAGCCAAAAATCAGCTGGCTGGCGCACCCATGCATGCTGGAGCTGAGCTAGTGCAACGGCTCGCGTGCCGGCAGATATGGCTCCGCGTGCCACCTGTGGCACCCGTGCCATAGGTTCGCCATCACTGGGCTAGATACATAGTTCTCTCTCTCTCTCTCTCTCTCTCTCTCTCTCTCTCTCTCTCTCTCTCTCTCTCTCACACACACACACACACACACACACACACACACACACACACACAGCATCCCCTAAATCTTAATTAGTATCAGTCATTCAACCCATTTTAAATTGAGCAGCCAACCTTACTATGGATAGAAATATTCAGTCCAATATTCCATCATAAACATCTACTAGAATTGCCTAGTCCCTTTTAGTTATTGTAACTAAACTGCCAGCTTCAATGCCAGCCAGTTCCTCTACTACTTAACTTCTTTCCCAGAGTCCTTTCTGATCCTCACATGCCACCTTTAAGTCAACCATGTATCTGCCCATCCTCCTTTTTTTGAGAAACTAAACTAAGTCCTATTCTCATACTTTATCATCAAGCAAATCATGGAGAAAAAGTAACAAATTTGTTTGGTTATCTTTCCACTTCAAGGTTCATATAGATGTGGAAATCTGTGACCAATCAGCACCAAAGCATGGCTGATCGCTGGTTTGTCACACAATGGTGGGTGAGCCTATTAACTGTGGTGTTTCTGTGCTTATTTTCATGAATCCTGTCAATATAATAGTGCTATAAAGTGGGGAGTTAGGCCATCACATCTAATCTCTGCTCAATACAGGAATCAAAATCAAGGCATTATGTGACCAAGTTTTCTTGCCTCTATTTCAACACATCCAATGAAAGGGAACAATTGGTGCCACTGTCAAACTGCTTTTATTGTTAGGAAGATTTTTTTCCCTCACTAACACTTGATTCATTGCCCTTGATCTTTTAAAAAAGCACTAAAATATTTATGCATTTTTGTCTATGTGTCCTCGCATGTACATATTTTTGTTGGCAATTTTGCATAAGATATACAGTTTTGGAAACCATTTCTCATAATGCAATGTATTTTTAATGTTATTTTCATGAATATATGCATTTTGGTTCAGAGTTTTGCCTATATGTTTGCTTTTAAAAAAAATAATGAACTGTGTTGTAATAGTGGAGAAATGCAGATTTCAAAGAATGGCTAAGTTTCAGTTCATATATTAGTTTAAAAAGATGAAACTAATTAAGCATGCCTTCATGTGGGATCGAGTAAGTATCACCACTGTCTCTAGCTGATACAGTAACTTCTCTTTATCTGTTTTATCACTTACCTCTCTGTGCTAGGCCATTAAGATGTCAGGCATGGCAGACCTGCCTAGGAGATTTAAGCAATCTTAGTGAGGGTTTTTCATGTTTTGAAAGAGTTTCTTCTCTGCAGCAATGAAGCACTTTTCAAAGTCTTGGGAACAGCTGTAATTTCAGCATAATAGACACTTAGAAAGCAAATGAAGTGAGAAAAGGAGAGTGCTTAACTTGCCATCTTCCTCACACTTCCCCAAGGAGAAGTAGAAAGGAAAGTTCGTGTCTACTTTTGTACATGCTCTTTGGGAAACATTTACAGTTATTTGTATCCTCTGGAAGATATGATTAAAAATAGCCTGTGTTAATTTCATAAGGGTTTCAATCTTACAAGTCCAAAATTTTCCATTTCAGTATCAAACTGTCAGGTGCAAAGGATCATGACTACACATTAAGTTGCAGTTCAAAAGATTTTTTTGCCCAGCTTGTTGGAAGAGAGGTCCATCTGGGTTCAGTTCCAAGTGGGAAGAAAGGTACTGAAAACGTGGAGACTGTTTGGAGGGATGGTCTAATGGTGAACAGGACCACATAGGTTTGAAGTCCTGGGTAGCTGACCACATGGAAGAGAGAGAGATGTATACTCTCTCTTGGGCTTTGAATTTGAGCTTCCTGTTCCTGTGGCAAGGGCATGTATCTTATTGGTTGCAGTCAGACTCCCATGAGGCTATGCAGTCATATCTGAGGTTGTCTGTGTCCCAGGCTTGGTTGAATCTTGCTGGGTGATGCAATGAAGGGCAATTTCCTATTGTGGCTGAATGGCTTTGCCCTGAAGGATAATCCCATCATCCTGGAGCTGAGATCTTTTGTTTTGTAGATAGACTGGCCCAGTCTTTTGTCTTGTAGATAAGCTGGCACCAAAATATCTGCTGGGGGCAGGCAACTGGGATCTTTTGTTTCTATTTCCTTTAAGATCTTTATTTCTCTTTTAGGGGAAATATTCTGCCTTTTTAATATTTCCTAGAATATTTCATTCTTCTAGGAGAGGGGTGGGTGCTAACTTTCTTCATCTTATACACAAGAATCTAGTCAACTAAAGTTCAGTACTAAATTGGCACCAGATAAAGGTCAGTGGAATTCAAGAGAGTTTGGACTTGGACTATTTGTGGGAACATAACGACTCTAAGCTGATGACATGCTTAACTCTGCCCCCAGCTCTGCCTGCTCTTCTCCTGCACAAAATGTAGATATGCAGACACCATGATGGGTCCATACCTATCGTGCAAGCAATAATATTCCCTGAATTTTCTATGAAAGTGAAGATTGCATATAAAGAAGCAAGATAGGAAGAGTATTAACACTTTTGAAGTTTGGTGTTGGAGAAAACTTGCAAGAATACCTTGGTCAATCTAGAACAAGCAAAATCAAATCAACCTAGAGTTGTCACTTGAAGCTCAAATTATCCTAGTTCAGACATATCATGTAAAGACCTAGGCTTCTGGAGAAAGACGGAAGGAAAGAGAAGATCAAGATGACTGCTAGCAATGTAGATGGACACTAATACAGTGGCAATGGGTACTCCATTGGAAGAGCTGAAAGAACTGGTTAGGGACAACTCATCATGGAGAAAATCTATCTCTTGATGACACATAATCAATCAATCACTCAATCGATCGATCGATTGGTAAATCAGATAAATCAGATAAATCAGATAAATTTACTTTCACATGTAACATCCCAATCATGTGCATGATTTTTTTTCTGTGTACACTGCACACAATTTGTCTATGTCATCCAGGTCATGTTTGTCCCAAAGGTGCTTTTTTCAAGAGGCAACTGGACTTTTTGGTTTTCTTTGAAGACATTTTGCTTCTCATCCAAGACGCTTCTTCTTCTTGGATGAGAAGCAAAACATCTTCAAAGAAAAACCAGAAAGTTCAGTTGCCTCTTGAAAAAGCACCTTTGGGGCTGTACACAATTGTTCTTAATATATGCAGGGGGGGGAAAGTAAATGGCTGGGTCAGCATTGGTAGCCTGTTGTACTTTAAATGTACGTGTGATTTACAAAAGGCAAGGAAGTCTGAATTAAATTAAGTCAACAGCATAACTAAACCCAAACAATTTCACCAAGCCATCCCATTGCCCTTATTTGGTGGCCATAGACTGTGGAAGGATTGTGCTTACTTCTCCTTTTATTGATAATGTTAGGAGAAAATTGCTTGTACATAGGTATCCTTTTTTATTGGAGCAGGTTAAAAACTGAGAACTGAATATAGTTTAGAATGTATTAATGTATACTTTACAAATAATATGTAAGCTGGAGTGCAGCTACTATTTAAGTATTTTTAGTATGTCCATTTTGTCAAATTTGCTGATCTGTTCTCAGTATAACAAAAATAAACATAAAATGCACTGATCAGACAAAAGTGCATTCACATCTCTCTCTCTCTCTCTCTCTCTCTCTCTCTCTCTCTCTCTCTCTCTCTCTCTCTCTCTCTCTCCTATCTATCAACTATCTATCTGAAATAAATTTCCAAAATATTAAGCAAAATAATGTTCATTTTTGAGAAACAAAATACATAAAGTGATATCTTTTTGTGTGTATATCCTTTTTAAAGAAATGTAAACTGAAGTGAAGAATGGCAAAGGAGAAAACAAACATATTTGTTCATCCCTAGATCACTTGCTGCTAAAAAGACACTCAGTACTGTATTTGACACTCATTAGTATTTGGATTTTATGTGGGTCTTTTAATTTTCAGATTTTCATTTTTAATTCTGAAACTTTACTTAAAACAGGTTGTCTCTGCTTAGCATGCCATGAAATAATGAAATATCCCCCTGTGTGTACACCAGTGCCACCTACTGGACAGGACTTGAAACTGAAGAAATTTCTTGCAGATACTCCAGTGCACTTGACTAAAGGAGTCTTTTCAAAAACAAGACCCAAATAGAGATGATGATGATGATGATGATGATGATGATGATGATGATGATGATGATGATGACGACAACAACAACAACAACAACAACAACAACAACATATCACGACTTGGCCATTGAAATTACGCAATTATGGATGAAACATGTGACAGTGATACCCATTGTCATGAGGACACTTGGCACCATGTATTTACAAAATACATCAAGAAATTACAGCTTCCTGCAATAACACAAGTGGAACTGCAAAAAAACTGCGCTACTCAGTATATCATACATTTTAAGATATTTGGTTGATACCTAGGATGCTGGCAGCAACCCGTATTAACCATCAGTGCCAGTCAATAATATTTGTGATACATTTTTAAATGTTCAGTTGACTGAGTTTCATGTTTAATGAATAAAAATGATGATGATGATGATGTCTGGATAGTGGATGTGGCAGTGCCTGGAGACAGCAGAATAGAAGAGAAAGAACTGGAGAATATAACAAAATACAAAGACCTACAAATAGAAATAAAATAACTATGGCAAAGGCAAGCAAGGGTAGTACCAGTAATGGGTTCTAAAACCCTTTACTACTGGTTTGCGTGCGCGCTCGGGCGCGCATGCGATACTACTGTGCATGTGCAGAAGCGTCCTGGGGGTGGGTGGGCGGAGCCTCCCGCTGCCGGCGCTACCGTTTCTTAGAACCGGGCCGTACCGGGAGCAACCCACCGCTGGGTAGTACCAATAGTAATAGGTGCTTTGGGTGCAGTCCCAAAACAACTGGAGCACCACTTGAACACCATAGGCATTGACAAATTTGCCATCAGTCAATTGCAGAAGGTGGCCTTACTTGGAACAGCTTCCATCCTGCGACGATATCTGTAACACTGTCAAACATCCAGATTTGCCTATCCCAGGTCCTTGGTAAGGACTCGATAGGTAGACAAAAATGCCAAACCCAGTCTGAACATCTGGCTGACTGTGCGATGATTAATAATAACAATAGAAAAAAAATCCACTCCCTTTTATCAGCATCTCTGTTTTACCCGAAACAAAAAGGGAAAAATTGCTTTATGAACTAGTTCTCAAGATTTCCTTTTATTTATTTATTTATTTATAAATTAAATTTTATTGATTTTCAACATTTTTCTTTAAAATAACAATTTCCATGCTTTAGGAAATATGGAAATTGTTAAAAAGATTTCCTTTTAAATTGATAGGTAACATGACTAAAAAGTGTTCATTTATTCATTTTTAATCAAAACGTACATATTTTCACAAGAGAAGGATGAACTCACTTTTTTTTTGCTCTGACTTATTTCCTCTTGTAAACTTTTTATCTACAGGCTGGTGAATTGGTTTTCTGTAGACTTCAAACTATGTGGAACAATAAAGATATTAGAAACAGCATCCATGGTCTATATGCATCTATGTACAGACTGTTTTACAATGAGTAACACATAGTTCTCTGTTTCTTCCCCTCCACAAATATTTCCCTTTTTATTACTTCAAAATGTCTAGAAATATCCAATTTCAACACCAACCCTGAGCCCTCTGTATATATACAACATTTTAAAACAGCATTTGCAACTATTCCCCCCCCCCCCCATATTGACTCCTCTAAGTGGCGGTGCTAGGAAGCAGCTTACAGCATGATCAAGATGCAAGGAAAGCTGAACAGGCACCAGGATGTTGGAAGAAAAATCCGGTCTGTTTCCAAGCCAGGAGAAAGATGCTGGAAATAAAATGGAGGCAGGAAAGAAAGTCTCTGTTTATTTGGTAGCCAGAAACTAGTGACAGCAGCATGTTTCTGGGGTGGCTGACAAAATGGAGTTTGAGAATAGGTGAGAATACATTCTTTGGGGCTTTGTGATTGACATGCCTGTTCCTTGTGAAGTGTACTTTGACCTGTGCTTGAGTGTGCCATGTTTGGTATTCTAATTATTGTTGCCTGATTCCCATTGTGGCTGGGAGGTCATGCCCTGTCCTTGGAGCTGGGCGGGGAATCAGTGATGGGTTCCTACCAGTGCGGTCCACTCTATAGCACTGGTAGCGGCCCGCTGGTGACGTCACAGTACCGGTGCAGTCGGTTGCTGGTGCCTGGGCGCCGCCATTTTTTAAAAAAAACATTATTTTTTTTAAAAAAAATTCTTCTGCGCATGCCCAGAAGCCGAGTTTCCAGCACTGCTCATGCGCTGCCTTCCTACCCCACAGTGAGTCCAAGCAGGGGAGGATGGCTGAGGGAGCGCGTGAGACGCTGAAAGAACGGGCGGCAGGAGCTATCTCCATTCCCCTCCCTTCAGCAGTCCGAGAAGCCATGAACGTGCGGTGATGATCCTAGGCATTTTTGCACGTTTGAGGCTTCTTGAGCTGCTGAGGGGAGGGGGAATGGGCAGCAGGACCTATCTCAGTTCCCCTCCCTTCAGCAGTCCAAGAAGCCACGCCCACCCGGTCACATGGCTGGCAAGCCACACCCACAAAATAAACCACGCCCACAGAGTGGTAGTAAAAAAATTAGGAACCCGCCCCTGAGGGGAATGTAGATTTTAGGATTCTTTATTTTTCTGCTTTTAATCCCATCAGCTTCAGCCTTCTGTGGGAGCTGTAGCTGAAGGTGTTTTGTTTATGAATGGAGCTGTCTGGCTTTCTGTAAATGGATACTGAATGGAATGCTCCAGTTTTCTCAATAGATACAAAGGTATCTCATTTATAAAACTTAATTGTTGGAGGGACTGCCTAGTGTATTTTCCTGGTAGTGGAGAGAAGTGAATGATTTGATCCTAGAAAAGCCTCCTTTCTGGGGGGCATGGACATGTATGCTGACTTCCTACAAGGACCACAAACACGGAGCATAGACCTTCTCTTGTAAAGGGCAGACAAAAGGGAAGGCCTGAAGCTTGGGAACTTCAGAGCTCCATCTCTCACAGGTTAGCAACTGCAGGAGGGATTTCAATTGATAATAATCAGCAGAGAATCTGAAGGGAGAGCCAAAGAAGATTCAGGGTGGCCTCTTTGTAGAAGCTTTCCAGCAGACCTTTAGCATCTCCCACCTCCTGATGAAAACTAGGTGAAGTAATTAAAGTAATGCAGTTTTAATTTATGTGTCTATGGAGATTCTCAATCATCCGAGTCATGGTTGTTCCAAGATGCTTTTCCATCTTGGACTCCATTTTAATGGATGTATTTAAAGATGGATGTATATCTAGCATTTCCATTCATTTGATAGTCAAGATTATGTATGACAATAAAGAAAATGTAAAATGTAAATAAATGGCTTTAGTCGAATGAATATCTGGATTTAAAATATTATAACTAAAATCATCATTCCAAGGCTCACTTTAGTCATTTTGTATTAAGCTGAAATACTTCCACTTTGGGCTAATTTTGTTTAATGTAACAGTCAAGTCTTCCTAAGCCAAGTTTTTTCTAAGTCTGCTGATTTACTGTATATCCTTTTTAATATCCATTTTTTAAAAAAAAATTCTCACACCATTCACACATTGAGAAAAGCAACCAAATTCAACCCTAAGCAAAAAAAAGTGTCAGAGAAAATCATGTTGAAGATATAAAATAACAATAGCTAGTCAGAGAAAACAGCTGACGGTTCTAATGCCAGTTCCGTCCTCTTCATCTGTAAGGAGATAGACTCATTGCAAAGATTACAGACAGAAAGTTACAATCCATAATGTAGTTAGCCAGAAATTCTTATTCTGCAACTACTGATCTCAAAGTAAGAAAGTTTAAAATGGATAAAGGGACAATTATTTTCAAAGGGATGTTTTTTGTGAAGTGCTTTTGAAGAAATTGGAATGAATTAAACAAAAATGTGGATCATGACAGTTCAGGAAAAGTCCTGGCTCCTTTAAACCTAGGATTTTATCCTGAGATAATTATTCAATGGAAATATATCTTCAGATCTCTAAAGAGTCAAGAAATATATTATTTGTCATTTTTTAAAAAAGGTCTTATTGTATTGTAAAACTGATAAAATGACGAAGTATGTTTTTATATGGACTAGATTCAACAATACGTTCAAAGACTGAGCTTGTAGTATATTGTATGTATATACAGAGTTGCTTGACAATGAGATAAGTGGCATACAAAGTTAATAAATAAACATAAACAAATATATAAATATTGATGCTATCTGTTTCCCTCCCTCCCTCCCTCCCTCCCTCCCTCCCTTCCTTCCTTCCTTCCTTCCTCTACTTTATTACCAGTATTTACTTTGTTTCTAGGGAATGCCAAGGGCAGCAGAATGCACATGAATATAAATATGGGCTTCCTTTTTAATAATTATGTGGTTCACTTTACCTGAAGGAATGTGCTGTCAAAATCAAATTTCCATCACTGTTAGAGCAGCTGTATTTAGCCGTGCTTTCAGGATAACACTGGAGTCATTCTCGCTACACTGTAATTAATCATTTTATAGCCATTTTCTCTCTTTCTGAGTCACTTAGGTTATTGAAAAGCTTCCTTTACACTTCCATAAAATAGTCAAACTCAATCCATCTAATTTTATTGACAACAGCAAACTCCCAACATCTGTTAGCTGTTAAGGCACAGAAGAGCATGAGGGCTGAAGCTGGGATTTTTTTTTAAATTTTTTTTGCAGCAGCTCTTGATTTCAGTGCAGTGTCTTGCAAGCATGAATATTGTTGACGATCTGAAAAGGGGTCACATTTTTATCCTCTTCCCTCTATCCCAGGGGTCTCAAACTTGATTTCATTGAAGGCCACATCAGGGTTGTGTTTGACCTTGGGGGGGGCCAGGGGGGGCCATGGCCAGTTCAACGTCACTCATGTCAGGGGTGCCTGTGGTGGCCTGAGCACTCTGCCAGAGAAAACGGGCTTCCAAGCTCCGTTTTCGGCTGCAACAGCCTCCTGCAACCCTCTGCCAGAGAAAATGGAGCTCTGGAGGACCGTCTGTGGCCCTTGTGAGCTCTGCGATGGCCTCCTGCAACTCTCTGCCAGCAAAAATGGAGCTTGGGGGGGGGGCTGTGGTTTCATCCCCAAGCTCTGTTTCATCCCCACAGCTGCTGTGGCCTAGAGGTGGAGCTCTTGCCTCACAATCAGGTGGTTGTGAGTTCCATCCTAGGTCAAAGTGACCAGATTTTTTTTTCTTCAAGCGGGACACCATTGACGGGGGTGGGTTTCTCCATTTGAGTTTTGCCCTCTGCGCATGCGCAGAGGGCAAAAGAAGGCAAATGTTGGCGTCCAGATGGGGGGGAGGCCGCAATGGCTTGGGCTGGCTGGCAGGCAAGATCCTTACAACCGTCAGGTGACGCTCTCGGTGCGCTGTTTTAATTCTTAAAACTCTTAATACTGGGGAAAGTCCCAGGTAGGACGCGCGCCCCGTCCTGCCCGCCAGTCCTGCCCTGCCCGCCCAACCCCCAGCAAGAGACGCGCGTCCTACCTGGACTTTCCCCAGTAGCTCCAGTCGCGTTCCTTGCTAAGCGCCCAGAGCAGAGCAGCCCCTTCCAAAAGATAACGTCTCGCGATCTTTTGGAAGGGGCTGCTCTGCTCTGGGCACTTAGCAAGGAACGCGACTGGAACTACTGGGAAAAGTCCCAGGTAGGACGCGCGCCCCGTCCCGCCCGCCAGTCCTGCCCTGGCCGCCCAACCCCCAGCAAGAGACGCGCGTCCTACCTGGACTTTCCCCAGTAGCTCCAGTCGCGTTCCTTGCTAAGCGCCCAGAGCAGAGCAGCCTCTTCCAAAAGATAACGTCTCGCGATCTTTTGGAAGGGGCTGCTCTGCTCTGGGCGCTTAGCAAGGAACGCGACTGGAACTACTGGGAAAAGTCCCAGGTAGGACGCGCGCCCCGTCCCGCCCGCCAGTCCTGCCCTGCCCGCCCAACTCCCAGCAAGAGACGCGCGTCCTACCTGGACTTTCCCCAGTAGCTTAAGGTGACCAGATGTCCCGATTTTGAGAGGGCCTGCTGCTGCTGCTGCTGCCCCTGCGGCTGGGCCCAACCTGGCCGTCCTCGAGTGCCTGCAGCCCGATTTTTTGAAAGAATGCCCTAGTCGGGCATTGTTTTAAAAAATCGGGACTTTTTAAGAGGGCGGGCGGGACGCGGGACAAATGATTAAAAAACAGGGTCTGTCCCGCCAAAATCGGGACGTCTGGTCACCTTATCCTAGGTAGAGGCAGATGTAAGGGTGTCCTGCTTGGGCAGGGGACTAGATGGACTAGATGACCTGCAAGGTCCCTTCCAACTCTGTTAATCTGTTAATTAATCTGTTTCCGGCTGCGATGGCCTCCTGCAGCCCTCTGCCAGCGAAAACAGAGTTCGGGAGGGCCGCACGTGGTTCTCCTGAGCTCCATTTTCACTGGAGAGGCATCGTGGGCCCATCCTTCGCTGTTTCCAAGACAGCCCCCAGGGCCAGATTTAAACACCCCATGGGCCAGATCCGGCCCGCGGGCCTTTAGTTTGACACCCCTGCTCTATTTGAACATGACACTGATGTTACCAGTGGGGAGGAGAGTTATGTCCCTTCCAAAGTGGGCTTCACTGAAAACCGTCCCAACTGCTGTTGCCTTTTCATGCTGCAGTGTTCAAAATGACACACAAGATGAAAATGGTAACACTTCACCCACCCTGCCCCCCGTAATTCTCACAATAATTTTGTAAGCACTTGCTACTTGTACGAAAATACACCAGCTCTTTGGACCCACATCTAGACTGAACTGCGTTAAAGAAAACATATTTCAAAAGGAAAAAAAACATTTCAAGAGAATAAGATTGATGAAGTAGAAACTATACTTTCAATATTTGGCCGTGCAGCAGAATTGGCAGAATTAGGCTGAGATGGAGAATGATGGCCGCAGTGACAGGAATGTAAAAGAGCTGGTAACGCATTTCGGTTTTCAGATATGAAGCTATAGTATAAAGCTTGGGTAGCGCTATACAGATGCTATCTTTCAGGTTTGCTCATACAGGTAGTCTTCAACTTACGATCACAATTGAGCCCAAAATTTCTAATGCTAAGTAAGACATTTGTCAAGTGACTTTGGCCTCATTTTACGGCCTTTCTGGACACAGTTGTTAAGTGAATCACTGCCGTTGTTAAGCTAGTAACACAGGTTGTTAAGCGAATCTGGCTTCCCCATTGGCTTTGCTTGTCAGAAAGTCGCAAAAGGTGATCACGTGACCCTGGGATCCTGCAACCGTCATAAATATGAGTCAGTTGTCAATCTGAATCTGAATTTTGATCTTGTGATCATGGGAATGCTGCAATGGTCGAAAGTGTGAAAAATGGTCATAACGTCAATTTTTTTCAGTGCCATTATAACTTTGAACAATCACTAAATGAACTGTTGTAAGTCAAGGACTACCTGCATTTCCATGAACATCCAAAGGAGATGCAGGGTTTCTCAAAAGATAATTTAGAGCAATGGAAGTATCCCCACATTTGCTTGGATCTTTGTCAATAAGTAGGTTAACAGTTTCAGTTGCTTAATGCATGTCCCAATCTTAGCTCATTCATCCATGCCATGCCCATATCCTATCTAACCGCAGGATGAACTTACCTGAAAACAAGATACCGGTAAGTCTTTGTCATTTGCAACAGCTGCCAATGGTGCCAAAGTGGCTTCCTCCTTAGTCCGCCACAGCATCAGAAATAGAGATTTCATTGAATCAGAGGGATTGTAGAATTAATAATGTCCAGATTGGCTGATAAGAGAGTTGCAATGCAATAGCAATATCACTTAGACTTATATACCGCTTCATAGTGCTTTACAGCCCTCTCTAAGCGGTTTACAGAGTTCAGCATATTGCCCCCAACAATCTGGGTCCTCATTTTACCGACCTCAGAAGGATGGAAGGCTGAGTCACCCTTGAGCCGGTGAGATTTGAACAGCTGAACTGCTGAACTAGCAGTCAGCTGAAGTAGCCTGCAGTGCTGCACTTTAACCACTGCACCACCTCGGCTCTTCCAATGCAGAAAAATAACTTCCATAACAAGGGGAAAAATAAAGAAAAAGTAACAAAACAAAACATGTTTTTGCCGTGAAAATGGCAAATATCCGGTGTTTGGAGCAAAATGGGCATAATTGTTTTCCTTTTCTTGATGGTTTATGTCCCTTTGTAACAACTTATAAATATTACTATGGCTAGATGTTTCAAAGCAAACATGTTTTGCAGCCTGTTCTAGCCTTCTACTTCCTTATTTTATTTTATTCTACGTAGGTTATAGGAAAGCGTAGGGGTATAATGCCTTATCCCTTACTTTTTTTTTCCCCTGTCCAATTTGCTTACCGATTATAAGCCTTGGAAAACATGTTTTTCGTTATGTCAGGAAAGGAAACTAAAGTACTTTATTTTCAACTGCTTAAAAAGAAAAAAAATACTCATTTGTCCTGGAAATCACCTTATTTGATATTTTTGATTTGTAAATAATGCTGCTGGAGGCTGTAGTCTAAAGTCAACAACAAGTACAATAATAAGAGTTAAATTCTGCTTGTCTTATGCTGTCAATAGCTTGTGGTATTTCAGAACAATCTGTTTAGATACCCATATAAATAAACCCAGCTCCATTTTACCAACCATTAAATTCTCAGTTTGTAAACATTTTCAAAATGTATTATATATTTTGTACATGTATTATACCCCTATTTGGAATGTATACCATACCTGCCTCATCTGTATCTAAACTATACAGGAAACAAATTATTTTGTATAAATCAAGAGACACAAACAAATGAATGAAATGAAGGAACACACTAAGGAAAGAATTAACAATACGGAAAAAGCCAGCATGTTTGAAATCAGCAGAATCTGGATTATATATTAACCTATATTTCATTTTACACATTTTCTCACTGTTGATGCCAACATTTCAAGAAAATGCAGCAGGTGTTCTGAGAAATGATATTTTCCTGCAGCTGTGAGTCACAATAAGTTCAAGTATTTTCTCTTCATCGGTTGACCTATTTTACTTCCCACATGATTAATAAGCAACAGTTTATATTAGTTAATGTTTTAGATTGCGACTTTAGTCTTCCAAAAGCATGTTTCTAAAACAACTGTATTTGAGTTAACTGCATCGTTAGTGTATTGTAAAATCCCAATAATATATGAAGATCAGAGAATGACCCAAATCACATTTGGGGCTAACATGTTTATTGATGATTCTGGTACAAACCATCATTCCAAACGTTCAAATGCTTTGGTTTATTTATTTATAAAGAAATAAAGAACTCCCATCCCAATATCCAAAGCAACTCTATATTGTTACTCATGATCGCCAAGAATTTTAGAAGTTTTTCCAAAACATAACATGTTCCAGATACTGGCCAATACTTACTTGGTGTGTTTTCTGGGAATGAAAATGTGAGCAACTTGGAGTCAGAAAAGTGCAAAAGCATTTTTTTAATTTGTTTGTGAGCAGCAAATAGAAGGGGCAGTATTTCATATCTGACCAATTTTGTAAAGGAGCCATTCTCAGTTTGCCAACTTAAGCTGCATCTAGAAAGACAGAGAATCACGTCACAGTGAAACATCTAAACTAGTTTATTATAATGTCCACTGGACAAGGTTATTTTTGAAGTCAAATGAAAAATTTTAATAAGTACCCTCTGGTTGCTGCCTGATAGTTAGTGAAGACAGTGTAGAATTTGTCTCTAGTTTCATATTAACCCACAGGTGTGAATATCTCTAAGCCTACATGACTTGAAGCAAAAATATGTGCAACTTAATGAACCTGCTTGAGCCCTAAGGTTGTCTACTGAAGCCCTGCTCTTGAGCTCGCTCCAGAAATATTATGCTGGTGTATGTTAATCTCAGATTCTTTTAAGCAATACCTCCTCATGGAACTCTCTACTAGCAAGTCTACATAGCCCTACACTGATCACTTCTAAATGGTTTTCAAAGTTGTTTTGTAGGCCGATGTAAGATGATCATATGTTGCCTTGAGAAGACATTTTATATCTTGGAGGCCCATCCGAACCATGTTACTCAAATGTTTCTGTTCATATCTTTGGCTTCCTTCAACATTTCCAATATTTTCCAATGAGATGTTAGATTTGCCAGAAGATGCCTCAAAAGATACACCAATGAAGCAAAGCAAAATTTCTCACGAGGGATTTGCTTGAAACACTATTAAATCAACAACAGCAATAACAAAACCAATTTCAAAACTCTGCACTGCTCTCACATTCTATTTCCAAGCTGGTTTTCATAGATGAATCAGTGGGGGAAGAAGGATGTTGAGGACATATTTAGGACCCATTTTCTATTTCCTTTACATATTGGCCTTCATGAAGCACCAGTTTATTTCTGATCTTCCAAACCTTCAAAGTATAGTAAGACACTTCCTTGAAATATTTTGCCTGTCCCACTGTACAATAAACTTTCTTTGTTTGATGAATAACTTAAACATAAAAAGATAAATAAGTTTGAGAATGGGGAAGATTTGGGCATGGAAGCCCATTGGATGACTTTGGGCCCATCACCTTTCCTCAGCACCAACCTCCCTCTGAAAACCTGAGAATAAAACATCTCTCATCTTGAATTTCCAGAAAGGTTTCAGCTTAAACTACATTAAAAGGATTGCTATACTATTCTAGTTTCTTGAAGACTTTTTCCTTGTAAAGAAAGCTTCTACTGCTTTTTAAATCTTACCTCTCTGGTACTCGATTTTTTATTTATTTTATTTTTTTACAATTTTGCTTGATGTTTTTGAATTTCCCTTGTGTTATAAAGTCAAGGATAGAGCTGCTGGTGCAACAGCTTCATAATAGAAATGGACATCTTTCTATCTCTCTGTCCATGTTTCTCTAACCAAAATCCTCCAAGGATTTTGATGTATGTTCTCCTGAGGAAATTTAAACCAAATATGGGAAGCCAGGGAAACTGTAGACTACCAGAGAGAGGATTTTATAATGGAAGACAGGATGTTCACTCAACACTCTTGGACATTTTGTACAAACACTCCACCTATTCCACTTCTCTGAAAGGAAGTTATTTTTTTTATCAATTTTAATAAAACATGCAGAAGAATGTTTCTGTATGACACTAGCTAAAAGTGTCATGACAGTTGGACTTTGCTCAGGCAGCATCAAACACTTACACACTATTGCCAAGAAAATTAGATGGACATGTCCATAAAGTCATCAGGAATAAAACTGGACTCAGAAGAGATTGACCTTAACAGCTAAACAAATGCTAATTGTTTTGTGTAGTAAATTCAGTAAGTCTCTTGTTTTGCTGAACAATTCTCTATTCCTTTACCTGGAAGGAAGCCTCACTGGAATGTGACCCAGCATTTGAATAAGAGTGTTTAGGATTACTCTGCAACATTGTGTTCTCAGCACCAAGCCATCAGATACTTTATATACTATGGTTTATGGTTTGTTTCAGAGGTGGGTTCCTCCCGGTTTGGACCGGTTCGCATGAACTGGTAGCAACCTGCTGGTGATGTCACCACAACGTCACGGATCCGGTTCTGTCGGTGCCGGTTCGTGGGCGCCATCTTTTTTTTAAAAAAAATTTGAAAATTTTTTCCATTCTCTGTGTGCTTGGAAGTGGGCCCGCCCTCCCGCCCCCCGGGTTTATACGGACCTTTATTGCTTCTTCCGAAGCCCAGTTGATCAGCTCTGCAGCTGTTTTTCTTGCTCCTTTCCTTGTTAGCAATGCGGAAGGGCTTGATTTTAACTACTGAGCATGCGCTGAAGCTAATTTGCATGCGGTGACGCAGGCATGCATGCAAGCAAAGCTAGCGAGCACGTGCATGCAAAACGTGCACTTCCGTGGCATTGCGAACCGGTGGGGAAGGTAAGTAAATTATTTTTATATTTTTTGTATTTGCAAATTGTTGTTAGCCGCCCAGAGTCCTTTGCGAGTTGGGTGGCATACAAATGCAATAAATAATAATAATAATAATAATAATAGTAAGTAGAACCCACCCATGGTTTGTTTATGTGTGAAACCAGCAAATTGTGGCTTATTAAAACAAGACTTCAAGCAGACCTGTCTTATTAAACAGTTTTACGATTCCATCTTATTCTATTGTCATAAAATTCGTATAGATAGAATAGAATAAAAAAAATTATTGGCCAAGTGTGATTGGACACACAAGGAATTTGTCTTGGTGCATATGCTCTCAGTGTACATAAAAGAAAAGATACGTTCGTCAAGAATCATAAGGTACAACACTTAATGATAGTCCGGGTGCAAATAAACAAGCAAATCATATTAGGAACCAGTCAATGTAAATCGTAAGGATACAAGCAACAAAGTTACAGTCATACAGTCATTAGTGGGAGCAGATGGGTGATGGGAACGATGAGAAGATTAATAGTAGTGCAGACTTAGTAAATAGTTTGACAGTGTTGAGGGAATTATTTGTTTAGCAGAGTGATGGCGTTTGGGGAAAAACTGTTCTTGTGTCTAGTTGTTCTGGGGTGCAGTGCTCTATAGCAGTGGTTCCCAAAGGGGGCGGTACCACCCCCCAGGGGGCGGTGGGAACCCTTAGGGGGGCGGTGAGAGGCAAGGGTGGTGACAGGGGGGCGGTGAGAGGGGCCAGGGGGGCGGTAGGTGGTTCGCCATGCTTTTGCATTTGAAGCTCCCTCGCGTTCCTCGCTCTTGTGTGCAGGGCAGTCCATTCTGAAAGAAAACGCAAGATGTTTTCTTTCAGAATGGGCTGCCCTGCATAGAAGAGCATGGAATGCGACGGTGTTACAAGTGCTAGGTATGATGCCTGTCTCACGGCCCGTCCAGCCCCCGCCCAGGCTCAGCTCCACTCCGCTCCGCCCTGCCCCGCACGACTGGTCACCCCAAACTGCGTCCCACCACACGTCCTACCTAGCACTTGAAGCTCCCTCGCATTCCTCATTCTTGTGTGCAGGGCAGCCCATTCTGAAAGAAAACGAGAGACGTTTTCCTTCAGAATGGGCTGCCCTGCACCCAAGAGCGTGGAATGCGACGGAGTTACAAGTGCTAGGTACTGAGTGCAGCACAGTGACAAGGGAAGCCAACCGCTCCCGAAGTTGCTTGGGTGAGTGCTCGCAGACCCACAGGAAGGCCCTGCTGTGGAACCTGCGCGTGCGTGGACTTTTCCGCCTGGCGTCCCTGTCACCTAGCAACCTGGCACGTGCAATTCAGCGGGCTCCCCTCCGGCATGGAGCACCCACGGATCTCTGCCCAGCTGCGCCCCCGACATCGACCCCACCAAGGCGCCTGTGGCCTTCAGCCGCCGAGGCCTCCCCAAGCTCAATGAGGAGCTTCAGCACCCCAAGCTGCTGACATGGCAGCCGGCCTTGATGGCTCTCTGCGACCTGGTGCACGACCCGGAGAACCCTTACCAAGCCATCAGCCTGGGTGAGCGGCGGCGGCCTGGCCACGGCTGGCCGGAGGGAAGGGAAGGGAGGGAAGAAGGAAAGAAAAAGGAAAGAAAGAAAGAGAGAGGGAGGGAGGAAGGAAGGAAGGGAGACAGAAAGAAAGAAAGAAAGAAAGAAAGAAAGAAAGAAAGAAAGAAAGAAAGAAAGAAAGAAAGAAAGAAAGGAAGGAAGATGGTAGAAAGGAAGGAAGACAGACAGAAAAAGAAAGGAGGGAGGGAAGAAGGAAAGAAAGAAAAAGAAAGAAAGATGGTAGAAAGGAAGGAAGACAGACAGAAAAAGAAAGGAGGGAGGGAAGAAGGAAAGAAAGAAAAAGAAAGAAAGATGGTAGAAAGGAAGGAGGACAGACAGAAAAAGAAAGGAGGGAGGGAAGAAGGAAAGAAAAAGGAAAGAAAGAAAAGAAAGGAAGAAAGAGGGAGGGAGGAAGACAAACAGACAGAAAGAAAGATGGTAGGAAAGAAGGAAAACAGACAGAAAAAGAAAGGAGGGAGGGAAGGGAGGGAAGAAGGAAAGAAAAAGGAAAGAAAGAGGGAGGGAGAGAGGGAGGAAGAAAGAAAGAAAGAAAGAAAGAAAGAAAGAAAGAAAGAAAGAAAGATGGTAGGAAGGAAGGAAGACAGAAAGAAAGAAAAAGATGGTAGGAAGGAAGGAAGACAGACAGACAGAAAGAAAAGAAAGAAAAAGAAAGATGGTAGGAAGAAAGACAGAAAGAAAAAGAAAGAAAGAAAGAAAGAAGGGGGAAGGTAGGAAAGAAAGAAAGAACGAAAGAAAGACTTATGACCAAATTAAGCCTAACATTTTGGTTGCTAAGCAAGAGCGTTGTTAACTTTACAAGTTGGCCATGCCCACCCGGTCACCTGACCACTAAGCCACGCCCGCCTGAGGGGGTGGGGTGGGGGGCGGTGAGGATGAGTTTGTAGCACCAAGGGGGCGGTGGACTGAAAAAGTTTGGGAACCACTGCTCTATAGCATCATTTTGAGGGTAGGAGTTGAAGCAGTTTGTGTCCAGGATGTGATGGGTCAGTAAATATTTTCACAGCCCTCTTTTTGACTCGTGCAGTATACAGGTCCTCAATGGAAGGCAGGTTGGTAGCAATTGTTTTTTCTGCAGTTCTAATTATCCTCTGAAGTCTCTGTCTGTCTTGTTGGGTTGCAGAACCAAACCAGACAGTTATAGAGGTGCAGATGACAGGAATCACTCTGGTCTGTACATTCTTAATTTCATTAGAGGCAAATGCAGGTTAGAACATTCTAAAGTAAATGTATTAATTTTATTTATAAATATAGAACTTTAGCATTGACTGATATGTTCTAGACTCAATGTTTGCTTTTTGTAACTTTCCTAATTTCCATTAAAGACATCTAGTCCAACTATAAAAAAAATAACTTTGATCTCATTCTTATTAATTTTCTCCAATAATTAAGCAATAAACTTCCCTACCAAGGAATGACTGTTCTGTCCATGCTCAGAAGGGCTGCCTTTCTCTCTGCCTCTGTTTATGGGTGAGAGGCCGGTATCCATCACTGTTTGCTCATTTCCTATGTTGGAAATTGGAATCTACTTTTTGGATGAACTATACAGCCACTCGAGGTTTTGTACAGTTTGTGCCAGGATGAGAGTGGAACAAAGGTTGAAAATATTTTTAGTTCTGTGCCATATAGCAAGTCTGTTTTACTTTCTACTTAAAACTCAGTGTATAAATACAGCTGTTATTTACCTTTCTGTTTTCTCAAGAAAAGGGCCCATATTGCTGAGTTTTTAAAGATGTTGTTTTGGAGATTCAGGGAGTTTCCATTATTTTTCTCCACTTCCCCTCCCCTTGGGTTGGCCTCCTGGAACACACACATTGTGTGGTTTTGACGCAATTTCAAGCAAATATTTTGCCACCAAGAGCCAGTGCAGGGTCACAGAGGTCCTGAAGATTTGGGCACTGAGTATCTCCCTCCAATCCAGTAAACAATAGCTCTATAAGTCATTAAAGTCCCTTTTGATTGCCTTTTCCTGTTTCTGATTGTTTTGGAGCAGGAGGGGTAGATTTTGTAATCCAACACACTTCTTTTTCCTGCTACTAAATTTAAAGTGCCCTTAGAATGGAATGGCACTGTGTGCGAAGGAGGTCGGTGATAAGAGTACACAAAATCGAAATTAAAAGTATAAACAAAAACAGTGTTCAAAGATATAGGGGGACGACGACGCACAAGCAAAGAAATAATTACGTAGAATTTTTTCCCTTGGTCTAAATTACCAATAACCCAGTAGGATTGAGGACTCTTAAGTGACCTAGCATATGGCCCAGTTTTCAGGATGGAAACATTTACTTTCCAGAGTTGAAAATCGAGCAGATGTTATTGTCATTGTCACCACATCTCCTTTGCAATTATGAAAGATGCAGGAGCCCTGTCCTCTTATGGGCTTGCCCTTCCATCTGAAGCATGTCATCATGCAATAATTCCAATTTTTGCTGATTGAGCAAGAAGGTTATCATAAGAATCCTGAAGTCCCAGGGTTTTCAGGATGCAGCCATTTTGAATATTCATTTTATCTTGTTCACTGAATGTTATCTTTGATCCAAAGCTTAAATGGCAGTCTTATCCAGTAATTTACTCTTCTTAATTAGTTTATCGCTAGATAAAATTAATGGTGGCGGGATGTGTTCCAAAACAATCAGAAACAGGAGAAGCATGATCAGGTTTCCCCCCACCTCCCCTTTATTTATTTATTTATTTATTTATTTATTTATTTATTTATTTATTTATTTATTTATTTATTTATTTATTTATTTATTTATTTATTTATTTATTTATTTATTTATTTATTTAATGCTCTTATATGCTGCCCTACTCCCTGGGGACTCAGGGCGGCGTACAACATTTAAAGAACAGCTAAACAGCTAAAATTTAATAACAATTTAAAACACATTTAAAAGAAACATACAAAAACATACATACGCGGGGAAGACCAAGATGAAAATCGTCTCAAAGCCCCGCCTGCAGGAATAGCCATGTCTTCACGGCTTTTCGGAAGGCCAGCAAGGAGGGGACAATTCGTATCTCTGGGGGTAGTTGGTTCCAGAGAGCGGGGGCCCCCACAGAGAAGGTCCTCCCCCTAGGCCCCGCCAGCCGACATTGTTTGGTTGACGGGACCTGGAGGAGACCCTCTCTGTGGGACCTAACCGGTCAAAGGGAAGTATGAGGTAGGATGCGGTCCTGGAGGTAACCTGGTCCTAAGCCAAGTAGGGCTTTTTCTGGTATGGACAATGCATATCAAGAGCTTACACTTCAGACTGCACAGTGCATGTCCTTGGGGGAACCGTTTCTTGAATAAAAAGAATTTGGGTTCATTTATGTATAATGGTGATAACGATAACCTCACCTGTATAAAATGAAACCAGTGTGGGTTATATACTAAAGTCGGTACAAAAAAGAGTGAACAGTTTTACCTAACTAACCCTAAGAAAGAAATCAACTTTGGGACAGTAAAGTAGACATTGCCTTCTGCAAAGTTTACAGGAAGGATCGTGCGATTTGATTCCTTGTTGCTTGATTGGATAATGAATGGCTGCTGAACATCTAATTGGAGTTCACTGATGAGCAAGGCTTCCTGGCCCAGGAAAGGATTCTATTGACATACAAGACAAATCTGTGCAAGGGCCCTTTAGTCAGGACTGCCACTTAGTCATCAATCAGGAACTGTGTGAGCCCTGTGTATTTAAGTTACACACAAGCTCAGTCCAGGAAAGTGCAATCTCTGATGCAAGAGACATAGTGGCTCAGTGGTTAGAATGCAGTATTGCAGGCTAACTCACCACTCACTACCAGGAGTTCAATCCTGACCAGCTCAAGGTTGACTCAGCATTCTATCCTTCTGAGGTCGGTAAAATGAGGACCAGATTGTTGGGGCCAATATGCTGACTCTGTAAACCATTTAAAGAGGGCTGTGTAAAGCACTATGAAGCGGTATATAAGTCTAAATGCTATTGCTATTGCAGTCCCATCCAGAGCCAAAGATGACAAGTCAACAGACCCTGGAGGGACAAAATCCCAAAGTCACTCTGTCTTCCCAGACTTGAGTTGAAGCTGGTTCATCCTCACCCAGATCTTGCAGCCTCCAGCATTTGGACAACATTGCAACAGCATCACTTGCCTGGTCTGAGGTAGAAGTGTGTAACTGGGTATTGTCGGCATAGTGACAGTGTGTAGTGTTGGAGGTCCTCATCCAGTAGTTTCATCAGATGTGGGGTTCAGCAGGTTCTGACCAGTTCTGGAGAACCGGTAGTGGAAATTTTGAGCAGTTCGGAGAACCAGTAAATATCACCTCTGACTGGCCCCGTCCCCATCTATTCTCTGCCTCCCGAGTCCCAGCTGATCGGGAGGAAATGGGGATTTTGTAGTAACCTTCCCCTGGAGTGGGGAGGGAATGGAGATTTTACAGTATCCTTCCCCTGCCACGCCCACCAAGTCATGCCCACCAAGCCACACCCACAGAACTGGTAGTAAAAAAATTTGAATTCCATCACTGAGTTTCATGGCTTTTTAATTTTTTAATTAATTAATGTTTTAAATATCTTTTGCTACTGTTTTTATATTGTTCTTATATTCTGTTGTACGCCGCCCTGAGTCCCTAGGGAGTAGGGCGGCATATAAGAACAGCAAAACAAACAAACAAACAAACAAACAAATAAATAAATAAACAAA
This sequence comes from Diadophis punctatus similis, assembly GCA_023053685.1. Lineage (NCBI taxonomy): Eukaryota > Metazoa > Chordata > Lepidosauria > Squamata > Dipsadidae > Diadophis > Diadophis punctatus. Next base: position 209,560,604 of record JALIGW010000002.1, on the reverse strand, counting down.
CAAACAAACAAACAAACAAACAAATAAATGTACATGTTCATTTTTCTAACTTGTCCAAGTCAGTAATACAATTATTTCTGAGTACAAGAATTGGACCTTTAGACTTCAGCACTTAGTCCTTAGGTCATTGTGTGGTTAAAAACCTGAGCTTAAGATGAATATTATTTTATATTATATTATACAGGTAGTCCTCGACTTACAACAATTCACTTAGTGACTGTTTAAAGTTACAATGGCACTGAAAAAAGTGACTTAGGACTGTTTTTCACATTTACGACTATTGCCGCATCTCCATGGTCACATGATCAAAACTCAGACGCTTGGCTACAGGTTCATATTTATGACAGTCACAGTGTCCTGGGGTCATGTGATCCCCCTTTGCGACCTTCTGAGAAACAAAGTCAATGCGGAATCCAGATTCACTTAACCGTGTTACTGCAATGATTCACTTAACACTGGTGGCAAGGAAAAGTCGTAAAATGGGGAAAGCTCACTTTAAAAATGTTTCACATAGCAACATAAATTTTGGGCTCAATTGTGGTTGCAATTCAAGGACTACCTGTAATTATATTTGTCTTAATATAGAGCCAGTTTGGTGTAATGATTCAAGCATCAGGCTAAAATCCAGGAGACCGTGAGTTCTAGTCATGCCTTAGGCATGAATCCAGCTGGATGACTTTGGGCCAGTCATTCCCTCTCAGCCCTAAATAGTGTGCAATTGCAAACCCATTTCTGAAAACCTTGTGAAGAAAACTATAGGGACTTGTGCTGGGAGTCACTGGGAGTCAAGATTGATCCAAAGATCTCTCTCTCTCTCTCTCTCTCTCTCTCTCTCTCTCTCTCTCTCTCTCTCTCTCTCTCTCTCTCTCTCTCTCTCTCTCTCTCTCTCTCTCACACACACACACACACACACACACACACACACACACACACACAGAGAGAGAGAGAGAGAGAGAGAGAGAGAGAGAGAGAGAGAGAGAGAGAGAGAGAGAGAGAGAGCGAGAGAGAGAGAGAGAGAGAGCGAGAGCGCCCTTAGGATTTACATGGTTTAAAGTTGACATTATTGCATTTTTAAAATAACTTTAACCCAATCTTAGTGTATTAACAATACAGATGTTCTTCAGAAATTCAGTATATCCTCAGACTTGAAATCTATGAAGACACCAAGTATTGCAGAAAGTTTGTAGCATTAGTCAAATATTTTTGTCATGTTTGTTTGTACAGGTTCTTTTTCTCCTTTAAGGTCTTTAATGTAAATGTTGTATCATATTGATAACATAGAATCCCTCATAACTTTGAACACTCATTAACCGACCAATAAATCGCAAATTACCTGATTTTCTTCTCAGAATATATATGAGGCAAATAATGAATTCAGGATACTGGAAGATTCTGATTTTTTTTTTTAAGTTTAATAGTAAGCAATTCAACAATGGAATCACTTACCTAGCAAATGTTGGTTATTTAACTGGATCTGTTTAAGCAGAAGATAAATTGCCTCCAAACGGGGATACCTTAATTTGGATTCCAGCACAGGGGATTAGACTAAATGGTTTACATTTTTCCTTCCAACTGTATTATTCTATGAAATATTTTTCCAGTTATAGAAAGCTCATTTTAAGATAAACAGAGACTTATTTTACATTCTTTAAAGGAAGCTCTGACTGATTTATAGGAACAGGACCTTTGAGCTCATCTTCCAAAGGTCACATAAATAATGAATATCAATTTCATTAAATCCTTTCAACTTCTTATAAAAATGGCTTACTGCCTTTGGAATCTCAATGGATTCCTTCAAAATCTCTAATTTGAATTTGGAAACAGCAATCTCATCAGCAATAGCAATAGTCCAAAGAATATTTTTTTTTAACTTGGAGAAACTGCCAGGACACACTTTCTGGAGTAAATCAAACTCTCTTTTCAGTTTCAGAAAAGTTTTTTTTAAATTTTTTCCCCCCAGAACTGACTTGATCCAGTTCATGTAACCTGATTTCCCTCTTCAGGCATTGAGTTATGCACTTAGAGAGGATTTGCCACTTTCACTTAATTGATTTTATTCCTAAAACAAACCAGAGTGATTAAGTTTGAAACTGTATGATTGATAGAAGAAGATACTGTTATTGGGCAAGGTAAAGATTATTCAAAACTAAGCATAGCAAACATTATTTTATTGTTACAAGATAGAAAATTCTTAGTATCTCTCAGTGCATCAAATTGTCCTTTACAGTTTTATGGTTCCATGAATCCATTATTAATTATATAGAAGATTGCTTGCTATAGATTTGTTATTGACATTCTCTATTCATACTTCCACAGTCAAAATGCCTTGTAGGAGAAAGGGAAGAGGGGGAGGAGTGAACTTTGTTGCTTGGATGCTTCAAGACGATGTTCACTTGTTAGTCATCTCCAATTACTTGTTTTAATCTCTCTCTTTGAAATGTCTTTCCACTTAGAAAGATGTTGTCACGTCCTTATTTGTTGTCCAAGACAAGAAATTAACTCTGCTACTTCAGGTTTTCCTATCAGCAATGTTCTCGGGTAGTTCCTTGTGTCATAGTAGTATCTCACCTGAGGGTAGAACAAGAAGCAATGGGTGGAAACTAAACAAGGAGAGAAGCAACTTAGAACTGAGGAGAAATTTCCTGACAGTTAGAACAATTAATCCATGGAACAGCTTGCCTCCAGAAGTTGTGAATGCTCCAACACTGGAAGTTTTTAAGAAGATGTTGGATAACCATTTGTCTGAAGTGGTGTAGGGTTTCCTGCCTAAGCAGGGGGTTGGACTAGAAGACCTCCAAGGTCCCTTCCAACTCTGTTGTTGTTGTTGTTGTTGTTGTTGTTGTTGTTGTTGTTATTGTTATTGTTATTGTTATTATTATTATTATTATTATTATTATTATTATTATTATTATTATTATTATTATTATTATTATTATTATTATTATTATTATTATTAATTGCAGGGACTAGCATCCTGCTTACAAGGAAATTGTGCAGTTTAGAAACAAGCCTTCTTATATCTGATTGGTTCCCTTTGTTTGTGTATGAGCTAGCCAGACTATTTCCAGAACCTGGTATTTTTCTCACTAGACTTTGTATAGTTCTTCATATTTTCTTCACCATTCCCTTCTCATCCCCCTTGGTTCTTGTCCCATGTCATGCTGACTGCAAGCTTTCAGCTTTTACCCAACATTCCTTAAGACTTATTCTGACCATTTCTATGTTTCTATTCATTCTTTCACTAATTCGGTAAAATGGTTTTTATGTTATAGCTTGATGCCAAACTTAACTATAATTAGAACAGTCTCCAAATATATGGAAAATTGGGCTCATGGCTCATTCACTTAGTTCTGGATCTGAAAAGGAGCTCAGCTTGTTCATTTAAATGCGGCAATGAAAAGCCTTCCCTTGTAATTACAGAACCTTGCTTTGTCAAAGTCTGGAGCTGTGCTCATTCGATGAAGTAAAACTGGAATCTAGGGACAAAAAGGGGGCAGGTGCAGTGGTGGGTTCCTACCGGTGAGGTGTGGAGCGCAGCTCCGGTAGGAGCCCGGCGATGACGTCATTTTCTGGCGCTTCTCCGCGTCCTGAACTGTCGGGAAAAAGCCCTCCCACCCAGCCTTGTTTCAATACAGACCTTTATTCTTCCTCCAAAGCACAGCTGAGAAGCTCCTCAGCTGTGTTTCGGCTTGTAATGTAGCCCTAAGTATGCGCGGAAGTGAAATTGCCCGATGGAACGCGAGTTCACTTCTGTGCATGCTCACGATACGCACCAGTAGCGAAAATAACCGGAACCCTCTGCTGGGTGGGTGGGCTTGGATGGGGCAGTCTTTGCATGTTCAGGCAAATTGATATGACTATCTTTTGATGCATGAATACAAGCTGTCCCTGATTTAAGAGGGAATGCATAGAACCAAGTATGAGAACTAGCAATGGAACAAATAGTCCATTTCTTTTGGATATTTTTTTTGTACACTAGTAAAGTATAAAGGCAACAGCAATTCTGCAATGTAGCCAGTATGCCTGGCATTAAAAAAATAAAGGGCTATGATACTTTTCCCCCTGAGGTCTCAAGATTCAAGAATAATTGACACTGCAGTGCTAGGTAATAATATCAGTTCTGCTTTCTGCAGACATCTTCCATCCTATTACCAAGGTACAAGAAAATGAATGAGAGTATAAATTCATTCCACAAGCCAGAGGGTGTGATTGACTCTCCCAGTGACCCTTAGACAGAGACATTTGTGATCCTGCTGACATAATGGACAGTCTTCCTTCTTGGTGCAATTACACCAGGCGTGAACTGATCCTAGCACATTCTATTGTATTATCACTTCCAGTTCAATGGCCCTGTAATTGAATAATTTTACGCGCCATGCAGTTGCTGTCCGATCATTGAATTAAAGTGAATTGGTCACTTGATTGCCCATTTGATTGACTGTTGTTTTAAAGACAATTGTTCTGCTTACATATAATATTCCTGATCACCTCTATTGGGTCTCTCAATATCTCGTTCGACAGGCCACACGGATCTCTGCAAATAAAAATTAACTTTCCTCCAATAATATCTATATATGTTATGATTATAAAACAAAATACATTGACGTCAAAACAATTCACACATTTCTGTAAAATAGATACTAGATTTAAACAAAACAAATGTGAGAGATTAATTCTGAGATTAAGTACAAAACTTGTTTCCAGCATGACATCATTGAAAGTTGATGAGTACTGCAATACAATAAGACATAACTGATTGTTGATCAGCTCTCCCCATTTCTCCTATCTATCTGCATTTTGCATTTGATTGGAAAAAAGGTTATTTATCTATGTGTGTATTTGTGTCTGTCAGTGTGAGTGTGTGTGTGTGTGTGTGTGTGCATGCGTGTGCATGCGTGTGTGCGTGTGTGTTTTCATCTTTTCCTAGTTATCTTTCTCTGTTACGCACCTTGGGCTTTGGGTGTGGCATCAGTTGAGATGCAGGGCTGGGGTGCGGGTGCAGTGATTATTATCTGGGAGTCTCTTAAGGCTCTTACGGAGCGATGGTGGTGCAGTGCTTAGAATGCAGTATTGCAGGCTGACTCTGCCCACTGCCAGCAGTTCAATCCTGGCAGGCTCAAGGTTGACTCAGTCTTCTGTCCTTCCGAGGTTGGTAAAATGAGGATCCTGATTGTTGGGGCAATATGCTGACTCTGTAAACCGCTTAGAGAGTGCTATAAAGCACTACAAAGCAGTATATGTCTAAAGGCTATTGCTGTTGCTATTGCTTTCAGGAGTACTGGCCCACAGGCTGGATGTGGGACCCTGTTCCTTAAGTTTGGTTTTAGAGTATTGTGGGAATTGTTGCTACTGTACCAGTCTCCTTGCTGCATAGTAATCCTCCTGCCTTAGAAACTGATCTCTGTTTCAGAGTTGGCAGTGAATTTCTCCAGACTTATGATCCTGGGGGATTTCAATCTGCCTTCTTTGGGTATAAGTCTGAGATCCTTAAGATTTCGCCATCACTGCTCTAGTAGATGGTTGAAGTTAGGATGTGCAGATTTTCCATCCTGTATGCTACCTAAGAAGACTTGGTAAAGGGAAAGGAGCTCCTTAAAAAACAAACGGGACGATTTGGAAAAATCCTTGGAGAGAAGGATCACCTAGGAAATGAACTTTTCACCTATATAATTATCACCTACAAATAGTCCTCGACTTACAACAGTTCACTTAGTGACCACTCAAAGTAAAGTTACAACAAAAAAAGTGACTGATTACCCTTTTTTACCATTATGACATTTCCAGCATCCCCATGATCGTGCAATCAAAATTCAGATGCTTGGGAATAGACTCACATTTATGTGTCCCAAGATCTGCAACTTTCTGACAAGGAAAGTCAATGGGGAAGCCAGATTCACTTAACAAACAGGTTACTAACTTATCAACTGCAGTGATTCACTGGACAACGGTGGCAAGAAAGGTCATTAAATGGGGCAAAATTCACTTAACAAGTGTCTCACTTAACAACAGAAATTGTGATCGTAAGTCGAGGACTACCTGTATTATGATGAAATCCATATGTTCTGCACATTGCTTGCATAACAGTTCTCCGAATTCTTAGCCTACACAATAATGATTGCTCGAGTTATAATCCAACATATATGCAAGGCACTAGCTTGAAGATCATTGCATGCATGGTAACATAACATTTCATATGGATGAACAAATATACTGTATATGCATGTATGGCACTTTCATTTAATATACAATTTTATTTTACGTAAGTTTAAACAGTTTAAGACAAAAGAAAGAATTGATGCCACTTAATCTAGAGTTTTGATGGGAGTAGATGCCGTTTCATACCTCATCTGGTGGACCAGATTTTAATATGGAGAACATCACCACAAATTTCTCTCAGTGAGATCAATGAAGGGGGAGGGGAAATATATTTTAAAAAGACCTTTTTCTACTGTAGTGACCTTCATCTTACTTCCTAACAAGATGTACAGTACAAGCTGACAAGGGTTATCTGGAGATAATTAATTCAGTATGTCCAATATTCTCCTTATGTACACTGAGAGCATATATACTTATGAGAAATTCCTTGTGTGTCCAATTACACTTGGCCAATAAATAATTCTATTCTATTCTATTCTGTTCTGTTCTGTTCTGTTCTGTTCTGTTCTGTTCTATTCTATTCTATTCTATTCTATTCTATTCTATTCTATTCTATTCAAATACTGCAGTAACTCTTTTATTTATTTATTTTAAAAATCTGCTTTTATTATCAAGGGGTCGTTTTCAGTATGAACAGAAAATTATATACAATTCTTAAAGGCGGAAAACTGGTCCACGTGGGACATGCATTAGCTATAAAATCACTCTTACTATATAACACAT